>JAHVAK010000003.1:1870000-4270000 GCA_019845155.1 Luehdorfia chinensis | reverse complement strand
CATCCAATACCAAATCCAATACCAATCTTGTACAGATTACTGTACAAGAATCCTGTCACTCCTGCATACACGTTATAAGTTTATTTGAAGGCTCTTAATAATTGTTTAATCTAATAACCGACTACCACGCAGCAGCTACATGCTTATGCTAATTTAAGAGCTTAATGCTTTTCTCATGGATCCCATGATCAAAACTTGATCAAAATTGTATAGTATATAATAAATATGTACCCGAACTAATAATAAAAACGAATGATTAAAATCGGTTAATAAACAGAGAAGCTATCAGCCCTCTCCTCCTTTTTTAAGTTGATTAACACTGAACCTACCGACACTTTATATGTTTATTTCTATGGTATAGCTTTTTAGAAGATAGTACGGCAATTAAACATAATAATTCAATATATTCCTAGCTCCAAATCCCTCTCAGAAATGAGAGGAGGCCTGTGCTCAGCAGTGGGACATTTATAGGCTAAAACTTTACTTTTTTTTAAGTCAATACATAAAATTTGGAGACATCGGTTCTCTTATTAATTTACGAACGTACCACTTCCACTTGTTTTTTATGTTCTGTGCTTTTAAATTACCACACCAAGCATATACAGACCCGAGACGAACAGCAAGAGTTGCGAAGCGTCTGATACTGCGATCATGAACCCGCCTACCAAGCGTGGTGATGGCAAATCTTTCCTACGTCCTGAGGTAAGGCCTACGTCTGGCAGGAGAAATATAACGAGGTTGATCAAAATGAAGAATTAATATGTGACTTATACTTGATGACCACGTGACCACTAGGATTTTAACCGAGTTCAAAGACACGTAGCCTGAATTCGAATCATATTCGAAGATAGTACCAGTGCGAAAACACAAATTGTTGGATTTCGGGTTAATAGCATGAGCGTTACAACGGGTGCGTGTTTGCGCGTAGACTTGTGGCACTATATCGCTTGCTGTTGATAGCTTCCGACAGTGTTCGGAAGTTGCCGTGTTCAAAAATCAGCCAGGGGGACATCAACAATTTTTCACCGGTGGTAGGATTCTTATGCAGGAGCCCGTCTAGGTAGGTACCACCCCAGGGTCAGTTATTCTGCCGTGAAGCAGTAGTGTGCAAACATTACTGTGTTTCGGTTTGAAGGGCACTGTGAGCTAGCGTAATCTATGTCTCAGGGTGATGGGCACAGTGTAGTGTCACACAGAAATTTTCTGGGTGACACAGCATTTGTTATGGGCAGACGAAAATGGTGTTAGACAGGGATGAGTGGCTTCGCCGTGGCTGTTTAACCTATTCTTAGACAATAGCTTAAAAGATTTGAAAGAGAGTGTGTTTGGATTAAGAATGAATGATTTGACTGTCAAATGCCTCCTATACGCCGATGATCAGTTTATATTAGCATCATCGGAGGAAGAGTTGCAGGCGATGGTGAATATTATGCATGGTGCTCTACAAAGCAAAGGAATGAAAATTAATGTAGATAAGATGAAAGTAATGGTTTTTGAAAGAGAAGAAAGTACGTCGGATTGCAAAGTTCTGATTGAAGGAGAAAGAGTGGAACAAGTGAAAGAGTTTGTGTACCTGGGTTCTAAATTTACGAGAGACGGAAAGTATGACTGTGATATTGAGAGAAGAGTATTGGCAGGAAATCGAGTGAATGGAGCTCTGCATAATGTGTATGTGTAGCCAGAACTTATCTAAAAAGGCACGACTGGCTGTACATAGGGGGGTTCTGGTCCCCACACTTATGTATGGTAGTGAATGCTGGGTCTGGCAGAAGAAGCATGAAAGTAAGATTAACGCTGTGGAAATGAGAAGTTTGAGAAGTATAACTGGAGTAACTCTGATTGACAAAATAAGAAACAGCGTGATAAGGGAACGTTGCGGTGTGGTTGAAGATGTAGTGAAAAAGATAGAGAAAGGGATGCTTAGATGGTTTGGACACGTAGAGAGGATAAATGAAAGGAGATTGACGAAACAGATTTATTAGGCAAGTGTGAATGGAAAAGCCGGTAAGGGTCGACCTAGGCGTACGTATCATAATGAGATCGGTGAACTTTTGAGGAAAGGTCACGTTAAAAGTACCCGCAACCGACGAGCGTGTGTGAAAACGCTAATGAAAGTAGAAGAAGCTAAAGATGTGTGTCAGGATCGTAGCAAGTGGAAAGATGTGGTCTCTGCCTACCCCTATGGGAAAGAGGCGACTAATTTTAACGGTTTTAATCGCGTTTAATTTGAACTATTTATAACCCGTCGTTTCGTGCGCTTTGTAGCACCTATAGTCACAGGAGGACGGAGGTGACAGATGTCCTAATTTCATAGTCAACCCGGGGTACCATAAGCTTTTAATTATTATTTTTGGTCCGATATATGCTCAAAGACCTAACTGTGTCTTAAAGTCTTGCAGTGATATGCTTGGTTTTTGATTTAACTTTATTAATTATAGGATCCCAAGCCGGTGGTAGCGGCTTAAGAGAATCTACCACCCTATCTCGTCCCGTAGGTGTCGTAAAAGTCAACAGAGGGATATGAAAGCCAGGAGATGGCCAGAAGCATCTTCCTGGAAGATCAAAATAAACGAACTGCGGTTGCCAAACCGCCTGCCAAGCGTGGCAACTTTGGCTAAATCCTCCCAAAATGAGAGCTTCAAACTTTGTGGCTATCTATGGGGGAGGCCTATGTTCAGCAGTGGACTTGTGATAAGCTGAAACGACGACGACGATGCCGGTGGTAGTACTCAACCATCTTCTCTATTGAAATTAGGATTTTTTTTTAATTTTAATAGCCTCGCGAATCATCCTTGGTAGGAATCGGTATTCTATGCCAGGATTTATGGTTTATCAAATCTGGTGTAATGGTTGGGGTGATCTAGAACATGAGGTCGGTCGATGTGAAGGACCGTCGTGATAGAAAGTCTGCAGTCTGTGACCATGTTCTGGATGCTTGTGCTTGAGCTTGTGAAGAAAGAATAGATAGAAGAAGAAAAGATGAAATAATAATTAAAAGCTGAAGGTACCCCGGGTTAACTTTGACATCAGAACATCTGTCCCCTCAGTCCTCCCGCGACCATGTCGTCACCCAATTTCATTTATGCGTGAACTGATGACTATAAATTCACTATCTGTACTAATATTATAAAGCTCATGAACTACTGGTTCGAATTGAAAAAAAATTTTAGTGTTGGATAGCCCATTTATTGAGGAAGGCTATAGGCTACATAACACTACGCTGCGACCTCCACAGCGATGTCTTTTAAATTAAACGGCGGGCTAACCGCGGGGCACTAGTCTTTAATAAACTTGTCTGTTAAGTTTTGAACGTAATTTTTATTTTCGTGAGATGCCGCAACGTCAACAAAAATACACTATTAGAGTGGTGTAACTATTTTATAGCTGTAGAGTCACTATCTATATTTTAGCGGTGGATTCGCTATCTTTCTATTAATTAATCCGTTAAATTTTGAACGTAATTTTTAGTTCGTGAGATATCCGCATTTCGTTAACAGGTCACTTGCGAGTAACGTCAACAAAAAAAACACTAATAGTACCTACCTTCTACGTCGCAGGTCCTGGGTTGGAATACTAGTCGCAGCCAACATTTGTGCAAAAATATTTCGGGTCTGGATGCGTGCTAATTGTCCCCGTGTTTCTGACACTGCATCGTAGCCTACCTCTGATCTTATCGCGTGAACGTTACATCGTACGCGGGTAGGTTAGGACTAGTGAGTGCCTCTGTGTTTTCGCATACACTTGTGGTACTATAATATCTCTTGCGCAGTCGATCTTCGACAATATTTGGAAGTTGTCCTCATGATAGAAAATACGCCGGGAGGACATAATTCCCAGTTATTCCACTAACTACACTCGAAACACAGTAAGGCTAATGCGCTACTGCTTAGCGGCAGAATAAGTATCGGACTGCAATGGCGTTATCTTCCACTTCCATTGCCCGGAAGTTTATAGACTAGACTTTTTTTAAATTAAGTCGCTCAGCTTTCCGTCTCTTATTAAATATTTTTTCATACAATTGTGTATGCAAATGCCACTAAAAACAATTATATGTTCTCTTTTTAGTTCTTAATTCTAAAGAACAGTTAAGGGAAACCGTCCTGCGGGACGGGTTCCCTTGTAGTGTGTGTGTTATGTGTTTCTAAGTAGACATTATAACATCATCAATATTTGCCCACATCACCTCAATGCCCTTACAAAGGGTCGGGAAAAACGGTTGCACTTATTAACGACGTCCGCGTCAGCCCGGGGGGTTTTACGTCGCCGAGGACATTGCGGCACGGGCCGGCTTGGGAAATTTATAATTCTATTTAAACGAATCGCAGCTCTCGCAGAGTATCATTTCAACTGTGGACGCTGTATTCTACGTGACTGGTGGAGCAATATTAACGCTTTATTTGCAATTTCGAGAAAGTTTTTACGAAGATGCGACGTTTCTGTAAGTGTTTCGATTTTTTATTACATTATTTGGTTTGGACATTTAAGTACATGGCTATTATTGAATTGATGTCTAGTTGTTTTTATGTTGACTCCTTTAACACAGCGGCCAAGTACTATTTTTTTTAGTTAATTATTTTGTTAACAATATTGACATTTGAGGTTAGGTTGCCTTTAAAAACGAGTATTCAGTTCATGGTTAAGTCACTCAGCCGATTCGTTATACGTTATACGCAAAATTATAGTTAACTATTAAGGTATTTTAATGATTTACGTAAAATGAATCGTAGAAAAAGTTAACCTAATTGAGATAAAGTATTTTCACGTAATTTATTGTAGTCATAAAGTAACATAAAGCAACCCTAGTTTATGTTTGTGAAATACATGTCTTGTAACGTATTCACGATACAGGAGAAATGTTATCGCTTTAAAAAAAATCTTTAATGCGATGTTGATTTAAAGAAAAAGTAAAGTAACAGCCCACAACGTATCTTTTTTGTGAGAGGGATTTTGGAGCTGGGAAGAGTCCGCCACGCTGCTCCAATGCGGATTGGCGGACTTCACACGTCGTCGAATTATTATTTCTCAGACATACAGGTTTCCTCACAACGTTTACTTAACCACCGCGCAGGTAGTAAATCAGCACTTGAAATTTTAATTAATAATTTTATTGGTGCCGGCACTGGGAATAGAGTCCATGTCATTAGCGTAGTATGAAATTAAAAGCGAGCGTCTAGCCAGTGACTACTCGGCTGAATATACGGCTCTCGCTTTTTGCTTTAGTAATCTTTAAACTCAGGAGTACAGCAGTAAGCCGGTCTTGCTTATCATATCTCATAAGTGTTTCATTTCAAGTGAATTCCAAAGTATTCCGCGAACTAGCTCTACGGGCTAAGCTTTTGCAAATATAACAAGAATGTTGAAAGTTACTTCTGTAATCTGTTTAGATAAAATAATCAAGGAAAAGTCATACAACAAACTGTGTAATTTGTTAATAAATTTGCATCTGTAGTATATTCTATATTCATCATTTCAGCCTATCACTAGTCCACTGCTGAATATAGGTCGACCCCATGGATTGGGGGTTTTTGCCATGGTTGCCACGCTTGGCAGGAGGATTGGCAAGCGCAGTTTTTTTTATTCAGATGTTACAGGAAGATGCTGCTGCCCATCTTCTGGTTTTCATTTTGCCTCTGTCGACTCTCACGACACCCACGGTATGAGATGGTAGATTCAAGCCACCACACAGCAAGTAGTATATTGTGTCACATAATTCTGATTTATAATAACTCGGCCATTCACAGACAGGTACTTCTGGCATAACAATGTCCTCCTGGTCGATTGCGACAACTTCCGATACTAAACGAAAAATTTCAACTGCTCATTACATATCAAAACATCGCATTTGTATTCGCTAACACGAAACCGCTCACTCATCCTTACCTCTCGTCCCCGAAGTAGCGATTATGCGATACCGTTGGTAGAAAGATCGTATGCATTGTCCGACATAAAAACAATCACAATACATCTAAATGTAACAAATAGTTTATGTGTTAATAAAATATAAGCTGCGGCTGGGATTCGAACCCAGGGTTCACAACTCATCAATCAAGCACGCTGTCCAACAAATAACGCAATCGACCATTTGTCACTGTTTTTAGCATAACACATTTAGTGCAGTTCAATTGACTCAATTATATCTTATTCTGTTCTTAATCCTTAGCCTTAATCCTTACGAGTACACCTACTTAAGCAGATAATGTATTTTCCTAATCAGATTTGATTCATGACTAAATAACCACAAAAATGTTAGAGATCTATGAATTTATCCATCTTATTGAAAATTAAATTACTTATATAATGATTTCTTATATTAAACAGATATTACCTACACATTTAATAAAACGAATAAAGTTTAATTTTTAAACTATTTATAACCCGACATTTCGTAACTATTTGTTACTACTTATTGGTAGGACTATTTGTAAAGTCGTCGGGTCATAAATAGCTTACAAATTACATACATACATTCAAAGGATCACGACTGTATCCCAGAAGGGGTAGTCAGAGACTGGGCACTCACTGCAAAATCAGATGACTGCCACAATCCACGTTTCACCAAAACAATATAATGCACTTGGTGTGATAGGTGGTGAGCCCATCGCCACTATGCGCTATTGGGTGCACAGTGCAGTTTTATTCCTTACTCGCCTTTTACGAGATTCATTAGATGAGATGGAGTGGTAGTATTCTTTTAACGAGCCGCCACCACACGGCACAAAATCCGTAAAACTAGTTTTATTAAATTATATTACTAATAAAACTGATAGAGATCTATATATAGATTTATCCTTTAATTGCGGGTTCGACCTTCACGCTGAACAAGTCGCATAGGTCAACTTGCTACTTACATGCACGATTGGGTTACGTAGTTATAACAAATCGACCATGCGAAGTAAGCGCATGTATTACGAGTATTATACTTGTGTTGGATAATTATATACGTTGTAGATTGTATTAGATATGGTATGAACAGTATCAGGTAGCCGCGAATATACGCAATATTGCGGGTACAGCTCTCTGACTATAAGCACAAAATAAAGAGAGTAAAGAAGACAAACTTGTGCACATAAGTTTGAATTCTTTTATGCATACATTCGGCCGTGCAGTATACTACATGGATTTTTATTGGATAAACGAGACGAGAAAAACGTTCTCCAGATGGTAAATGCAACGTATGCTAAACTGCGCTCGTCACCCTAAAACATCAGTTTTTTAAGTCTCATATGCCCAGTGATTACGCTAGCTCTCAGCGCCCTTCAGACCGAAACACAGTAATGTTTGCATACTACTGCTTTACGACAAGAAGTGCCCCTGGGGTGGTACCTACCGAGATGGATGAATCCTAACACCAGTAAAGCGGAATGCAGAAAAATAATACTAGGTATAAATAAGTTGTATCATGTTGTAATTGTAGTAGAATGTGGTATAGTTTATTACAAGCTTTTTGAGGAAATGTCACTTCGAAAATGTAAGAAAGACCTGTTTAAGTAACTGACTGCGAACAGTTTCTAGTCAGTAAAATAATATTTAAATAGTAAAATTATGTAATTCGGTAATTTAATTAAATTTCTGTTGTCAATGTCAATGTCAAATCTCATTAATACATTTCACATCAAAATTGTTTTATTATACGCGCTTGTATCCGCGCGAACTTCACGACCGCTCAAAGTCAAAGTCAAAATCTATACCGGTTTAAAAAAATTACCTTCTCGGAGAAGAACCGGTAACTCTGGGGTCTTTCTTTTATCAATGCCATATTACATAATGTCATTTACAGATTACAAAAAAAAATTACATCATAAATTTAGTAGCCAGGCGATTTGCAAGTGCAGAGAATGAGTTATTTCCACACATCTTTCTCCTCTACATAATGATCTATTTTATAATACACTTTATCTAACAATGTCTTCTTGATAAGTTTTTTAAAATCCATGTTTTTTTTTTATTTGATAAAAGTTATGGAACGAGCAAAACGTTCACCTGGTAAGTGCAACGTCTGCCCATAACAAATGCTGTGTCACCCAGGAAATTTCTGTGTGACACCACACAGTACCCATCACCCTAAGACATAAGTTCTTAAGTCTCATATGCCCAGTGATTACGCCAGCTCACAGTGCCCTTCAAACCGAAACACAGTAATGATTGCACACTACTGCTTCACTGCAGAATAACAGGCCTTGGGGTGGTACCTACCTAGACGGATTCCTGCATAGAAATCCTACCACCAGTAAAACAAACCCATAATACACGAACGAGCCTCAAGATCAATTTAGATACATAACAATTCAAATGACTGCGTGCCATGTTATTGAAAGGAGTAGTTTTGTTCTTAACATTTTTTATAGGAAAGTGACGAAACGAGCAAAATGTTCACCTGATGGTTAACATCCGCCCATAATAAATACTTTTGTCATTCTAAATATTTTTTTTTGTACGGCACCACACTGCGCCCGTCCTCCTGAGACATCAGTTCTTAAGTCTCATACGCCCCATGATTACACTAGCTGCCAGTGCCATTCAGACCGAAATACAGCAATTTTGCACACTACTTCACATCAGTAATATACCACCTGGCACTGCGGTATCATACATAGACGGATTCCTGCATAAGACTCCAACCACCAGTAAAACGTAAAGAAATATATTACGAGGCATGGTGATCGGTACTTCCCCCAAATAAATATTTCCCGCTTTTGCTAATTAGAATGCGCGACGAGTCTGCTTCGACGTATTTCTCCCAGTTACATATGCATATGTTCAAAATATATAATTCAATTGTTCACAGGTGTAATACTGCTCATCGGGGCATACTTCTCCATAACGTCTGCACTGCCAGCATGCGTTTGCACTCGAGAGAGTAAACCTGTTTGCGGCTCCGATGGAAAAACCTACAGCAACCAATGCCTGTTAGACTGTGCGCACTCGAAGAACCCGGATATAACTTTAGTCAGCAGAGGCAGGTGTGAGATAAATGACGCCGAAGGCCCAAATTGTATTTGTACTGACGAATATAGTCCAGTTTGCGGTACGGACGGTGAGACGTATCCGAACGCTTGCGCTCTGAGGTGCAGAGTAGCTAACACGCCTGGCCTCGATATAAGTTACAGAGGTACGTGTCGGAATGTCCGAGAAGTCGAAAACCCTTGCATTTGCACCCGCGAAATGAAACCAGTTTGTGGCACCGACGGGACCACATACAACAACCCTTGCATGTTGAATTGTGCCCGTGAAACGAACCCCGACCTCCACGTTTTTCATGCTGACCCGTGTGAGGAAGAAGCTAAGACTGAACGCCCGAAGAATCGGCCCTGCGCCTGCACAAGGAATTTCCAGCCCATTTGCGCGTCTAATGGTGTCACTTATAGTAATAAATGTATGATGCAATGCGCGGGAAGTAATCTGTCTATTAAGAGTTTTGGTTCTTGTGAAGAATCTTAAAATATATAAAAACATGTTCAGTTTCGACATTACCGTACAAAAATAGAAAAGATTACATTATACCACTGTCAAAGAGCGCTTGCCAAATTATTGTGGGTTTTAATTATTTTCTTACACAATAACATTTTTCAAGAATGTTATAAGAGTAGTTTTTTATTTTGCGCTAATGTAAGCGGCAAACGTGAGTTTTAAATGTGATACTTATTTTTGAAATATATTGTGTATTGTATTGATGTAAAAATTAAATGTTTTATGTAGAAGCGCAATATAGATTTGTTGTGCCATAGTGTGATTCGAATTTATGTAAATTAGTGCTAAATTTACTTCATAATCTCATTATTTCTAAACTGAATAAGGAAAATGCATTGTTCGTCAAAACTATGCAACCATTAGGTTTAAAAATTACTAAGGTAGGCCACTATTATTAAAACATAGGTACATAAGTATTATAACACTTTAATATATTGCGTATACTTGCTGTATGGAAATTATTTATAAGCTTTTGTTATTTACGTGTTAAGCATGTTAATAAAACATTTTGTTGACAAATGATGTTTTTTTTTTAAATGGAAACAGGTAGGAGGTAAAGGTTTATAGGGTTTAACTTTGCATATGTTTATTTAATGTATTACGAGACCCGTGCCGACCAGTATATTCTTCTACAAGGCGCCCCCAAGGAAAACAGCTTTTAAAGTCGCTCCCAAAATGATACAAAGTGACTCATCACTGCCAAAACAGTCGGTTTTAAATTAAACCAATACGAGGTAGACTCTTTATAGAAGAAATGACTAAAAGTAAAATGGAAAAAAATATACACTAAAAGTGAGCAATGGGCGGTCTTATTGCTGACAGCAATATCTTCCAGACAACCGCTGGATGGACATGATATTAAGGAAAATGAAAAAGTCGAGAGTCGGCGTGGAAATTTTACATTACACGAATATTAATCATTGAATCAAACTTATATTTACAGTAGGTCATACAGATATTGTCCCAAGCGGGAATCAAATCCGCGACGCGAAGCGCCATAACCAATCGCTTAGACACTGCACCAACCGTAATCGTTAAAAATATTGTAATTGTCAGCCTAGTAAAGTAACTGCCTATAAATATCCCACTGCGGAGCACAGGTGTCGTCTCATATATCTCAGATGGTTTTTGAAGCCGGGAAAAGTCGGCCACGATGCTTCAATGCGGGTAGGCGGACTTAACATGTCCTCGAATTATTTTTATTCCCCAGACATGCAGGTATGCACACGATGTTTTGTTTCACCGCAGAGCATAGATAGAGCAAATAAAATATTAAGCGGATTGTAAATCACTTGTACTAGTAATAAACTATACAATATTGAAACTAGAAGAGGGCTATTATTGAGCGCGTAGTCGTAGGCACATAACATTGTCCAAGTAAGTTACCACGATTTTTGGTTTTTGGTGTACAATGTTCATACCATGTGTTAGCGGCTTTAAGAGAATCTACCACCCCATCTCATCCCGTGGGTGTCGTAAAAGTCAACAGAAGGAAAATTAAAACCAAAAGATGGGCAGCAGCATCTTCCTGGAACATCAGAATAAATAAACTACGGTTGAAAACCCGCCTGCCAAGCGTGGCAACTATGGCGAAATTCCCTCCAAAATTAGCGCTACAAACTTTTGTAGCAATCTATGGGGGAGGCCTATGTTCAGCAGTGGACTAGTGACAGGCTGAAATGATGATGATGATGATGATGATGATGAAACCTACACTTATTTAACAGACCTTTTTTACGATTTTCGAAATTATATAATAAGGTGATTTTCGAATATTTGCGTAGTATTTATCAATTAGTCAAATTACACCAAATATTTATGTATAATAAAGTATGTGTCCGTCGCTTCGGCTTAGTTACTTTCTTCGGTTCTTAACGGTTCTTACGTTCATAGTAACGTGTACGCCGAACTTCGAAAGTAACGATACGGAACCATAAATCTGATATTATAATAGGAAATTTTGATCAATTACTGATAATTCTGTATTTTGAAGTTTAGAAGATCTTCTACGTTACCATGTCCTGCGTTTCATCATTTAAATGCAAATATAACAATAAATTTGCATTCTTTTAGCAGCGCGGGGCAAGTTAAACTGTGTTTGGCAGTGGATTGTGTTAAACTGTTTTTAGGTACTTTACTATTAAGGTATAGCGCCAAAGGCGTATACCCAAGTACTTAATATAGAAGAAGGTAAGTATGTTTGACTGTTATTCGCGATTTACGCTTTTTTTATTGTATCAAGTGATGAAACAAGCAAAACTTTCACCTGATGGTAAGTGCAACGTCTGCTCATAGCAAATGCTGTATCACCCAGAAGATTTCTGTGTTGCACCAAACTGTGCCCATCACCCTGAGAATTCAGATCTTAAGTCTCATATGCCCAGTGATTACGCTAGCTCACAGTGCCCTTCAGACCGAAACACAGTAATGTTTGCACACTACTGAGGTTGTTTTTGATCAGAAATTGAACGATTTTAACAAAATACAACTTTCTAAGACAACCTTATAATTTTTAAATCATATTAAGTAATAAAAAAGTAGGAAAGTCAGTATTTATTAACATAGTCTATATTTGGAAGGGGTGGCACATATAAATGAAAATGGCCATTTAGTAAATCAATTACACTTTCCATACGCTCCGCCAATATATATGTAAATTTAGCCCACAGATTAGAAATTTGTTTAAATAAAACACTTTTGTACAAATACGCAACTTTATTCAGAACTTATTTTAGCATATATGTACAACAGTTGCTCAGTTAGCGCACTGAAAATATGTAGTACTCGTATTAAAATTATATTCACAGAAATTTGTTACGTTGACAATATTTTTTAAATAAATACAAGGAAAAGTTTTTTTTTTCTAAAAGTGCCTAACGCAATAAATTATTCAAAATAGGTCTTAAATAATTTTACAGTCTTTTAGAACACCAGTAACGCCAGTTTTTTTTTAATATCCAAAAAAATATCACTTCAATCAGGGCCGGATTTACCTACAGGCCGAGTAGGCCTAGCCTAGGGCGACAAAACTTAGTGAGATTTTCTTTATTTTTATTCATTGTTACTGGCAAATAAAAATGGTAAGCATCAGTGGAAAAGACACTGATTGAGATCATTTTATCATTTAAGACTTTCGTTGGTTGTTACTTTCATTTAATTTTAATACATCATTCAATCCGCCCCTGACTGCAATGCGGTATATTAAATCATCTGTCTCATTGTCATAAATCCAAATTGGCCATTAGCTCATCGTCTTCATCGTCTTCTAAAAACGACTTCTCAACGTCATCGACATTGAATTCAACGTCCGATATCCATCCACAAGCTTCGGTATCACAGATCGAATTGGTGTTCATTGTATTGGCGGGTTGCGGTTGCAATGGAATTTTCCTTATATTTGTTCCCGGGATATAGTCGTTCCTGTTTTTGCTGCATTTCGGCGTTAGGTAATATGATATGTTTTTACACTCCTGTAAGTACAAAAATATCTAGTGACAGTTTTTTTTGTTTTATTTTCACCTCTACTGGGAGTGGGTTTTAGAGACGAATTTCACATGCACAAATACAATTAGACCCGTGTTTTTTCAGAATTGTCCGGGTAAGATTCGAAGCCACGACCTACGGTGTAGAAGTCAGCTCAGACCACTAGACTAAATAATTGCACTAGCTAATAGTGCCTGTCGATAGGTGTCCGGCAGAGTAGAACCACCTACCTCTTCACGCCGAGATGTCGTAAGAGGCGGCTAAGGTATTGTTACGGACAGCCTTTATTCGCGCAGATTAACACCATAATATGCAATGCTGTCACCATACTGCTTCGTGGGCACGCAACGAAGAGTCGAGTTTTTTTTGCATCGCACCAAAATGGCGGCGATATGGTTCGCCATCCGGACGTCCCGTTTGACGCGGGGGCGAAAAGCGGGTTACATGTGTAGCCTCTGCCTACTGCTTTATATGGGCAAAAGGCGTGACTATACGTATTTATGCAACAGTGCCTATACTCTAGTGCGGGTTTTTCCGCGTTACATAACGTCGGAATATTTTTATTTATCAGAGCACACAAGTTACAATTTCAGAGGAGTCGGCATCAAGGATAAGTGATAGTGATTCTTATACACATATACCAAGCCGTTCGGTGTACAATTGAATTTAAAACGAGCGCGCGATCCCTGAGCTTCCACTGTTGATATTGGCAAAAAAGTTCTATTTTTTTTTGTATAGTCTTTATTGCTCTTTATCCCAAAAATGAAATGACAGAAACAGAAAAGAAATATACACTATATGCCGCCACCGGGGCCGTACTATGAAATTTGATGCGAAAAGCGAGCGCCCAGCCCCTGAGCTACCACAGATCTAGTGTGAGTAATGGGAGGTCTTATTACTGACAACAATATCTTCCAGACAACCCTTGGATAGACCGGATCGCATGGAGATGAATGAAAATGTCGTCGTGTGTCGGCATGCAAAACAAAGAAATAAAATGCATCAGCATAAAGAATATAGTACATACATTGTACGAGCAAGCACGTATATTGTCTAGTCGGCTGTTTCGGCGCTGACGTAATGGCGCTAATTTAAGTATTTATTAGCAATAATTTTACAATACAAAATCAGTGCGCAATCATCAAGCAAGCAAGTCACGCGTACTCATATCATTCGTCATTAGTTTATAATTATTTTAGTTTTTTATATCAAATACACAAGTTTAAATTTAGCAGTTTATCATTTTTTAGTTCTATCCAGAACATACATGTTATATAAATACGTACCTTTACACATATACACAAATACATAACATTAACATATATAAATACTATAGATATAATACTGAAATAATTTGAAGAAAATTTATTTTATTATATTTTCACACTCTAGTTAGATTTTTTATGGTTCATACCTGGTGTGTCATTGTGGTGTCCTCGAAAGTATCTCCACCAAGACCAACATCGTTAAGTACCTGCGGTGGAATAATATTGCGTATAAATCACTGTTTTAATTTTTTTTATAGTATATCCATAATAATCCATACTAATGTTATGAATGCGAAAGTAACTCACTCTGCCCCTCTGTAAGTTTCTTACCTTTTCACGGTTCATCCGCTGAACTGATCTTGATGAAATTTGACACAGAGATAGCTTGCATCCTGGTGTCGGAAATAGGATACTTTTTATCCCGAAAAATCAAAAATTTTCCACGAAAAATACAACATTTTGCAATTATGCAGAATCTGAACCGAGTTCTGAAATCGGTTATTGTAAAAGGGATTTTAATTCTTAAGTTTCATATGTCTATGTGGTAATAGCTGTAAGCTTGTGTAACGAGTGTAGCGGATAACACCGCAGTGTGCTTCGGATCTAAATACAGTAATATTTTCACACAGCACTATTTGATGTATGAAAACTGGCACTGCGTTGGTGCCAACCTAGACTGATTCCTATACAAGAATCCTGCAGGGGTGCTGCATACACAGAGAACAGAGAAGCTATCAGCCCCCTCCTCGTTTTTGAAGTTGATTAATACTAAACCTACTGATATTTTATACATATATTTGTATGGTATTACCTTTTAGAAGATAGTACGGCAATCAAACATAAAGAAGAGTCAATATATAAATTTTGTAGATACAAACTGATGTCAATTTAAACAACATATGGTATGGAATACAAAATCATTCGTTCAACAATTTCGATCAAAGTTTTAAAAGCCGTCATTTGACCGCTCTGGTAGATTAATGTAAAGAACTATATACATTTCGATGTATATTTAGAAGTAGTTATTGAAAGAGTTTTTCCGACTATGGACAGTAGCTAATGACAAGAGTGAAATGAAGGCTGGTAGTGTGTGTTTCATACATTAAGTTTGTCCTGCAGCAGCGGCCAGATGAAGTCGTCGGCCGTACCGCGCGCCAGCAGGTAGCGAGCGCACACGCGGCCCGCCGACCCGATGCGGTGCGCGCGGCACTCCGCCTGCGTCAGCACCTGCGCACAGCCCCGCCGCTACACACACCGAGCGCCTCGTGCCCCACGCACGCACACACATACACACACACGCACTCGCACACCCGATGCGGTGCGCGCGGCACTCCGCCTGCGTCAGCACCTGCGCACAGCCCCGCCGCTACACACACCGAGCGCCTCGTGCCCCACGCACGCACACACATACACACACACGCACTCGCACACCCGATGCGGTGCGCGCGGCACTCCGCCTGCGTCAGCACCTGCGCACAGCCCCGCCGCTACACACACCGAGCGCCTCGTGCCCCACGCACGCACACACATACACACACACGCACTCGCACACCCGATGCGGTGCGCGCGGCACTCCGCCTGCGTCAGCACCTGCGCACAGCCCCGCCGCTACACACACCGAGCGCCTCGTGCCCCACGCACGCACACACATACACACACACGCACACGCGGCGGTCAAATAATACTAGACATGGGTAATATTATTTCGCTTTGACGGCGAATGTATATCGAATCATATCTCGGTTTTTGATTTTAGATATTTCAATACTATATATTGGTTGATATCTATTGTGCCGTACAACTTAAGCGTCGTTGTCGCAACTTAATAAAGTTTCTTAATGGAATGGAACCCACGACTCAGCGGTGAGGTATGCTGAACTCAATATGTTGAATTTAAATGGTGACACATACGCCCGGATTCCAGTGCAGTTCCGCGAACAACACCAGGTTGGCAGCCGTCAGCGTCAAGCCCGAATTGGCCGCCGTGATCGACAGCACAGCGCAGCGGCAGCTCGCGCTGTGCTGGAACCTCTCCACCAAGTCCTGGAACAATAGCACTATGAGGGACCGTTCCAGTATAAAAAATAAGTTAAAATCACTGTAGATTCCTATGCAGGTATTCGTCTAGGTAAGTACCACCCCGGGGCCAGTTATTCTGTCGTGAAGCAGTAGTGAGCAAACATTACTGTGTTTCGGTCTGAAATATACTGAGTGTAATCACTGGGCATATGAGACTTAAGAACTGATGTCTCAGGGTGACGGGCGCAGTGTGGTGCCATACTAAAATATTTTGCGTGAAACAGTATTTGTTTTTTACCATTCACCATTAGGTGAATGTTTTGCTCGTGTCGTCACTTTCCTATAAAAAAAGGTTTCGAACGAAACTCTACAAAACCTGCCCGTATATGTCATTTGAATTGTTATTTATTGCATTACTATGTTTTGTTTTGCAGTCTGCAGGGCACTGATAGTTTAATCACTGGGCATATGAGACTTAATAACTGATGTCTCCGGATGACAGGCGCAGTGTGGTTGCCACACAGAAATGTTTTGGGTGGCAAAGCCCCGTTATGCCGTGTTGCTTTTACCATCAGGTGAACGTTTTGCTTACTTTCTCCAATTTTAAAAATAAATAAATTTGGTTTGATGTTCAGAAAAGTGTCATCGGACATGTCGTCATCATATGTTCCAGATTTTTCTGCATGTTAGTATTATATAGCATTATGAATAGCAAATGTACGAGGGGTGATCCAAAAGTAATGATAATCAATAATAAACACAATGAATAAAATAAATAAATAAATTTATTTCTCAACATAGTCTCCTAGCAAGTCTATACATTTAGTCCATCTCTTTTCTAATCCTAAAATTCCCTTAGAAAAAAAATCTTTATCTTGACTCTCAAAAAAGTCCTCAACCGCGGCCATCACGTCGCTATCATCGTCAAATTTCTTGCCTCGGAGGTGTTCCTTGAGTCGTGGAAAGAGATAGAAGTCGCTGGGGGCTAGATCTGGTGAATAGGGGGGGTGTTCCACCAGCTCAAAGCCCGCTTCCTGAATGGCAGCCATGGCAATTGCAGCTTTGTGAACCGGTGCGTTGTCTTGATGGAACAGCACTCCAGCCCGCAGTTTGCCTCGCCTTTTCTCCTTAATAGCCTCCCGCAATCTTCTTATTTGTTCTGCATAGTAGGAGCCTGTAATAGTGGCCCCCTTTTCCAAGTAGTCCACCATGATTATTCCTTCAGCGTCCCAAAAAACAGACGCCATAACCTTCCCTGCTGAGCTTGACACTTTGAATTTCTTCGGCGTCGGTTCATCGGATCGTTTCCATGTCATCGATTGTTGTTTTGTTTCAGGATCAAAATGGTGGATCCAGGTCTCGTCCATGGTCACAAAACGTGACAAAAAATTATCCTTGTCTGCCTGGAACTTTTCGAGATTTGCTCTTGACATGTCGACTCGTTTCTTCTTTTGCTCGTCGTTTAACATTTTCGGTACCCAACGCGCGGAGACCTTTCTCATATGCAATTCGTTCGCAAGGATTCTTTGAATGCTGCCATATGAGATCCCTGTGACCTCAGCTACATGCCTGATAGTCACTCTTCGATCTTCCAATACAACTTCTTCAACTTTTTTCACATTTTCTTCAGTGAGGGACGTCGATGGGCGTCCTTCGCGGTGTTCGTCTTCCGTCGATGTTCTTCCCAACTTAAACTCCTTAGCCCAGCGTGCAACTGTGGAATATGGAGGAGAAGAGTCCCCTAATGTTTCCACCAAGTCGCTGTGTATGTCTTTGGTAGACATTTTTTTCAAGCAGAGGTATTTAATGACAGCTCTGATTTCGTGTTTTTCCATTTTGATGTTCACTCCTTGACAGTCCGTATTCAAATGAATGTAGCTCCCGGGAATCGTGGCCTATTTATATGATTTTTTTTCCCTGAACTAGTGGTTAACTGAGTAAGTGACTGAAATTTTTTTGTATTTTTGTGTGCACTAGAAATAACTGATTATCATTACTTTTGGATCACCCCTCGTACTCTTTTAATATTAACTTGAAGTCATCATCATCATTTCAGCCGATCACTAGTCCACTGCTGAACATAGGCCACCCGCATAGATCGCCACAAGTTTGTAGCTGTCATTTTGGGGGGATTTTGCTATAGTTGCCACGCTTGGCAGGCGGGTTGGCAACTGCAGTTTATTTATTCAGATATTCCATGAAGACGCATTTTTAATTTAACGACACCCTCGGGAAGAGATGGGGTAGTAGATTATCTTAAGCCACCACCACACGGTAACTTGAAATAAGAAAAGTGAATCAGAAATCATACTAACAGCTCGTGTGTTAGCCGGAGTCGAACCCACGATGCATATGTAGTGCGTGCCTGCCTCGTCCAGCGTCAGGCATATAGCGTCTATCATGTTCCGATGGTGGGCGAACACCAGAAATTTGCCAGTCGATTCTTCTCTCAGAAGCTGCTTGATGTATTTGCTTTAATGGTGAATAAACAAAAATATATATA
Source organism: Luehdorfia chinensis (assembly GCA_019845155.1). NCBI lineage: Eukaryota > Metazoa > Arthropoda > Insecta > Lepidoptera > Papilionidae > Luehdorfia > Luehdorfia chinensis. The sequence continues at coordinate 4,251,259 of JAHVAK010000003.1, read as the reverse complement.
GTAATATAAGTCTTTTAAGTATTTTATTTTCAAATTTCTATAATGTTAATAATGTTATCCACTACTCTAATTCAGAAGTATGATAAAATAATAGTGTATAATCGTCGCGGTTTCAGCCTATCACAAGTCCACTGCTGAACATAGGCCTCCCCCATGGATAGCCACAAAAGTATGTAGCTCTCATTTTGGAGGGATTTTGCCATAGTTGCCACGCTTGGCAGGCAGGTTGGCAACCGCAGTTTATTTATTCAGATGTTCCAGGAAGATTCTGCTGCCCATCTGCTGGAATATATATATAGTATAATCGCACTGCGACATATTTTTTTAATTTTCGTAAATTATAATAAAAAGTTATCATCAACAGTGAAATATTTATCGATTGCATTAGAATAGTTTTATTATATTATCTATAAACATAAACCCTACTACCAAATTACTTCAGATGCAACTCCTAAAGACGGCCCTCTCCCAGATCCATAAGCAACAAATAGAATTAATGTTCTATGAAGGGTGATACCCAGGAAACGTGCGATCACAGCCGAAACTTCGTATTACGATTTTCGTTGTAGACCCCCAGGACCCACGTTTCAATATGCAGGTGGTAAACTAACTTCTGAGCCACGAGGTCGGTTTTACTGCACTCACCATATAGCGGGTATCTTCACTTTCGCGGTTTCACTGAAGAACGTTATGAGGGCCGCATGCTTGTCTGACGATTTTTTAGACTTGTACATTTCAGCCATTTGCGAAAGACCTTTCTGGTCCTCCTTCGTGAACTGCAGGAGAGACTGGTCGAGCAGCACAGATTCTCTGCAAGTATCATCATTAATTTTTGATATTGGACACATTTTTTTCATAAATATATAATGCACACAAAGTGAAAATTCTTTCATAAATGCGTTGGCTTTATGCATAAAAATTTCGTGGAGTCTCTATATATCTATACAACTTTATGGCGCCCGGAAAAAGTTGTTGCCAGTCAGCCAAGGAACGACGCAAGGAACATTCTATATATAGTGTGCAAGCATTACTGTGTTTCGGTTTGAGCTAGCGTAATCACTGGGGCATTTGAGACTTAAGAACTGATGTCTCAAGGTGACGGGCGCAGTGTGTGCACAGAAATATTCTGGGTGACACAGCATTTGTTGTGGGCGGACGTTGCACTTACCATCAGGTGAACGTTTTGCTCGTTTCGTCACTTTTTACAATAAAAAAAAATTGGCTGATTTCTGCATAGAAGTCCTATCAGCAGTAAGATTTTGTAACAGGAGAAAGTGACGAGAAAGGCAAAACGTTCACCTGATAGTAAGTGCAATGTCAGTGCAAGTCACCCAGAACATTTCTGCGTGACACCACACTGCGCTCGTCAGACTGGATGGATTCCTGCACAGGAATCCTACCACCAACAATGAAATTTAAGGCTAAAGTGGACGAGTGGAGTGGTGGAAGACCAGTGGTCGATATTCGATCGTAATTCATAAAATTTTAAAGTTTGAACGTTATTGAGGTTTGAGTAATTATTTGTTGGCAACATTTTAAAATTATCAACCGTATTTGACATTGGCAGTAAGAATGTAAACCAACGACAGACTATTTTGTGATTGACATTGTCAGTATGAAAAAAATAATGAATGTTTTATATTTTTTTGTAAGACGATTTATTTGTAACATATATTATAATATAAATTTTGGTTTGCTCGCTTCTTCTCCATACAAACTTTAACTATGCCTAATTTTCTCTTCGCTATGTAATATATAGATATACATTTTAAAAAAATTAAGCGTTTCTGCGAATCTAGTTTTTTATAAGATTGAGTTTCAATCTGTATCACTAAACCACAACAAAAATACCCTCTGCAATTACATGTAATAGGGGACTGTAAGTACTAAGCTGTTTTAGAGCGTAATGTAAACACAGTTACAAATAAATAAATATGAATATCGAAAAAAGCTGAGTTTTGGCGGCAACTCGAAAAGTGGCGGTAGTGTTTTTATTTAAATTTGTAATTTCTGTGTATATTTGGAGTTTTGATGTCTAATATTGATAGTTTATTATGCAGCAAGTGCTCCTGAAAGTGTACAGTGATTGGAAAATTCAATTCAAGACCAATATTGTGCTTTTTGTTTTGTCTCCATCAGTCCAGCAAATCTTCAGTAAAAGTCAACTATCATTTTACTGTTGATCGAAATCGAAATTTTAACGAAAATTCGAAGATTGTATAATTGGATATATGGCTGACGCACAAACCGTGCAGGCCAAGAAATGGGGAAATAAATAAATAAAGTGAAAGGATCATCTATTTAAAGTCTAATGTTAAGGATCAGGAATTGTCAGTGTAAATCCATATATGAGTTAATAACTAAAAAGTTTGTCAGTGGCGCATATGCCACAAACCGCGCGATGCCAAATTAAAAAAAATATGAATATCAATACTTAGTTATGCATCCCCTTGCCCTCCACCCCTCGACTAGAGAGGGCACTTACGAAGCAGGATCGTGTGAACTTCTATGTTACGCTTTGTAAGAGTTTTAGACGTAAATTAGCAGTAAGATTATATTCGATTCACTTTCATATTATCATTAATAAAACCTCCAAATCGGCAACACGTATTTTTAATGAGATTTAAAAAGAGTTTTGAAAGCTCCCTAAATTTGACTACTTACCTCGTTTTAGGCTCCAGCTTTGTCAGCACTTGTTCTTTCGTTCGCCTGATGAGGAATTTCTTCTGTAGAATTATCTGCAGCTCCGTTAGGTTCGACTGTCCCGTCATGTCCCATCCGAAGTTTGTCTGTTTGCCAGCACAGTATCGTTTACCTAATAGACAAATTTACAAGAGTTTTTTTGTTTATTTTGGTTTTCTATTATTCAGTACTTAGGTGAAGATGCTACTGTATGCATTTTTTAAAGTAAAACTTTAAACTTTAGAATCGTTGTGATTTGAAAAGTGACACTAAAAAGAGACAAATAAATACATTTATAATTTAGCCTGGGAGACAATGAGATAGAATACGATATACATATATATATATATATTTATATTTTCGTATTCGTACAAATCTTGGATTTCTTCGTAGATTTTGCTCTCATAAGCTCGACAAGATCAAAACAGTAATTAACGCTGTTTTTCAAAGTTATAGTTATCAAATCTAGCTTTTATTTCATACTTTAGTTACCATAAGCCACTCACTTTATTTGTTGAAATTTGAAAACTTGTACTTTTTATAATATGTAAAATAATTGTTAAACGTGGTAACAACATAATAATAAATAAACCCTAAAATTATCCTACTCCTGATACTCTGCATTTGTCTCATTCTTTCGAAGTTTAGTTTTCTAAAGTTTTCACACATGTTTTTATTGTAAATACTTTTTTGCAGAGCGAATAAAAAAGTTTTTTATTTCTTTCAATGGTAATGACTTTCTTGTTTGAAGCGAAGCTTCTTAACGGACGTTAAGGATGGGGACCTTACTCTTAAAAAGTGAAACGTCACAAACGGAAGTACGAACGGAAGTGGCAACGCCCCTCATTGGCTGGGCTGCGAGTATTGATGCCCATGTGTGTGAGCGAGACAGAGTACTAGACAATTTGCATAAAATCTGATGCATTGACTTTTGGCGCCAACTCGAAAAGTGGCGTTAGTGATTTTATTGAAATTTGCAATTTCTGTGTATATTTTGAGTTTTGATGTTTAATATTGATAGTTCATTATGCAGCGAGTGCTCCTGAAATTGTACAGTCATTGGCAAATTCACTTTAAAACCAAAATAGTAGCTTTCGTTTCGTCTTCTTCAGTCCAGCAAATTGACAGTAAAAGGGAACTATTCACTATTTTACTGTCGATCGAAATTTTTAAGTCTGCTAGAAGATTGTCAACCTGGATATGTTACTTGACACTAAACAATTATTAAACACTGTTTCCATAAATAAATAAATAATACTAAATTTGTTACTTTTTTTTTTTTTTTAGGACTGATGGTCACTGTTAGCCCGAAGGCTTTGACAGCTTCGCCGGATTGAAAGGTGGCATAGCGCTGAGGGCGCTTAGCCGAAACCTTTATTTATGGATGACTGGCGCAAGGGCCAAGAGGGGACCTCGACTTGGACAATTCGGAATGCGTTTCCGCTGGAGAAGAAATGGCGCAAGAAACTCCAGCGACGCTTCTGTTTATGATACTACTGCTAGGGGAGAACCGACCTGAGATGCGGCGGTATCGCGAATAACTTTGTCTGATACGCCCTCGCCGACGGCGGGGCGGTATGATGGTGATGTTGTGTGTTTGCGTAGTGATGAGTAGAGCTCTTGGGCCCTAGTGGTCGCGTCGTCAGGGTCCTCGAGGACGTGCCTCGGTCTCCTTTTTCCGCGGGTCGAGTTTTGGTGTATCGCGAGGGGGTTGTATGTGGCGGCACTTACAACCAGTGGGTTGGGGTGCGTGGCAGCAGAGTCGAAGTATCAAATTTGTTACATTAATAATGTTTAAATGAAACTAATTTTACGGATTTTATCGCGTTTTATTTTATTATTTATAACCCGACGTTTCGAGTGCTTTACAGCACCCATGGTCACGGGCGGACTGAGGTGACAGATGTCCCGATGTCATAGTTAACCCGGAGTACCTTCAGCTTTTAATTATTATTCCTTGTCCGATCTACGCAGAAAGAGCTTACTGTGTCTTGAAGTCTTGCAGTGGTATGCTTGGTTTTTGATTTAATTTTATTAATAATAGGATCCCAAGCCGGTGGTAATACCCAACCATCTTCCCTATTGAAATTAGGATGTTTTTTAATTTCAATAGCCTCGCGAATCATCCTTGGTAGGAATTACTTAGAAGGAAAAAGTAGGAAGACTTCGAAGTCTGCAGTCTGTGACCATGTTCTGGATCATCCCAACCATTACATCAGATTTGATAAACCACAAATCCTCGCAAAAGAACACCGATTCCTACCAAGGATGATTCGCGAGGCTATTGAAATTAAAAAACATCCTAATTTTAATAGAGAAGATGGTTGGGTATTACCACCAGCTTGGGATCCTATAATTAATAAAATTAAATCAAAAACCAAGCATACCACTGCAAGACTTCAAGACACAGTAAGCTCTTTCTGCGTAGATCGGACAAGGAATAATAATTAAAAGCTGAAGGTACTCCGGGTTAACTATGACATCGGGACATCTGTCACCTCAGTCCGCCCGTAGACCATGGGTGCTGTAAAGCACTCGAAACGTCGGGTTATAAATAATAAAATAAAACGCGATAAAATCCGTAAAATTAGTTTCATTTAAATGTGTAGTGTTCGCGTAAATATAAGAAATCATTATTAATAATGTTACCGTTATATAACTTTTTAATGATATATAAACTTAAGAGGCGGCTTAAGAGAATCTACCACCCCATCTCATCTCGAAATAACAAATCTTGTTTGTAGCTCTCATTTTGGGTGAATTTTGCCGTAGTTGCCACGATTGGCAGGAGGGTTCGCAACCGCAGTTTATTTATTTTGCCCATATTTTGGTTATAATTTTCCCTCTGTCGACTTTTACGTCACCCACGGGATGAGACGGGGTGGTAGATTCTCTTAAGCCGCCACCACACGGCACTGTATAGGATACCGGCAGTAAGTTACCGTAGTCAGTGAAGGAGGCAAAGAGGCGCGGCTCGATGAGGGCCAGCTGCGTGTAGAGCTCGGCGGGGCGGCTGAGCGCCGGCGTGCCGCTCAGCAGCACCACCCGGGAAGCGAACCGCGCTATGCACAGCAGCGCACTGGTGCACTGCGACTTGTGCGACTTCAGGTAGTGCGATTCATCCTTAAAATATAGTTAATAGAATCAGGCGTTACTTTGCGGAAACCCATAAAGAAAGTTAATTTGCTAAGATACGCATGCAAAATTTAAAATGGTGTGTATTATCCAGTTTTTGTAGAGCACCGCCCACCCTCCCTCAATAGCTTGCACAAGCAAACTAATACCGCCACCAGATATCCTCCACCACTACAACACTACCACTAGGAAATACACATCACTGAAGTCGTAAACACGACAAGTGTTTCACCTCTAATCAGGTCAACATTATAAAGTGACATTAGTAACTACATAATACTTGAATTTCGCATGCTGATCTTGCGTAGTGGTGGCGGCTTAAGAGAGTCTACCACCCCATCTCATCCAAAAGTCGACAAAGGGAAAATTAAAACCAGAACATGGGCAGCAGCATGCATCGGACGATGATGGGGATGCGGATCTTAGCTTATTAACTTTATAAGGTACATAATAATAATAATAAATGTTTTTTTTTAATTTATTGGGAATACAAACAATTGTACACGATTATTACAAAGTGGTTAGATAAGTGTGTATTTTGAGTATCATACACTCATATTATATTAGTATCAAAGAACTTAATAGAATAGAATAGAATATTTTTTTATTCAATATAGATCATTTACATAATACTCATTGAACGTCACTTTTAAGCTACACTGGTTCGCAAAGAATTGCCTCTTTCCTGGGAAGAACCAGTAAGAAACCCAGCGGGATTATTTTTTTTCAGTTATTTTAAAAGTAATATACAATTACAGCAGTAAAAAAAAGTAAATTAACTAAGTGTATAAATGTCCCACTATTGAGCACAGGCCTCCTCTCATTACTAAGAGAGTTTTGGAGTCGGGAAGAGTCCGCCACGCTGCTCCAATGCGGGTTGGCGGACTTCACATGTCTTCAAAATTTTCATTATTCCTCAGACATGCAGGTTTCCTCGCGATGTTTTCCTTCACCGCCGAGCACGTGGTAAATCGACACTTAAAATAGAAATTAACAATATAAGTAGTGCCGACACCGGGAATCGAACTAAGGTCACTCGCGTACTATGAAATTTAAAGCGAGCGCCCAGCCCCTAAGCCCCTCCGCTACCACGGTATTATACGGTGCGGGTGGCGGCTCGTTAAAAGAATACTACCACTCCATCTCATCCATTGGATCTCGTAAAAGGCGAGTAAGGAATAAAACTGCACTGTGCACCCAACAGCGCATGGTAGCGATGGGCTCACCACCTATCACACCAAGTGCATTATATTGTTTTGGTGAAACGTGGATTGTGACAGTCATCTGCTTTTGCAGTGAGTACCCAGTCTCTGACTACCCCTTATGGGATACAGTCGTGTGTATGTATGTATGTATGTATAAAGATATAAAATCTATGTTATAAGCTTATTACAAATTCTTTTTATGTTCAACTATTGGGGAATTGTAACCCGGCGAAACAGCGAAATATAATTATTTAACTATAATAACTATAATGGTGGCCATTATAGTTATACTACCCACTATTTTAGCGGCACGATATGATGGTTTTGACGTTTATCCGCACATGAAGTTTTGTTAATAATATTGAACCCCGATTGAATCTATGAAACCTAAAACTTCCTATTTTCTACCAGTGCCCTCTCCGAATGGAGTTCATCTATTGTAGCGGCAATGTATTTATATTAACTAATTCGATACCACGACTAAATACAATAATGCAGTGCATACAAGGATGTAGTGACAGAGATACGAGAAAAATCACAACAAGGCTTCTAACCTGTGAATCAAAGACCGATTAAAAGTTAATAGGAGGCTACAGATAATGTCGAAATAAGGAAACCAAACGTCGGTTCATAAAAATAATAAAAATAAATATTTTCTTTGTTAATCAACATGCAGTATTCCAATATGAGTACAAGATACGAAGAGAACATAATTAAAGAGAACTATAAACAAACCATACCACGATCCATATATATACCATCCTTCTTACTTACGATAATAACTGCACCAAACTTTTTATTCTTCAATAAGTCGGTGTGCATGCTCGTAATCTTGTAACTTACAATTACAACTTCCGTCTGGAACAAGAACATTCAAACAGATAAAATAAATATATTATCCATAAAAACTTAAAGAAACACGCTTGTACATTAATGAGCTGATTGATGCTCCTGGTAAGAATGCCAGGATATTTCATCATCATTATCATCATTTCAACCTACCACTAGTCCACCGCCCGAGTCCTGAGCCACCGGCATCCATCGGCTACCTGCAAAACCGTGCAGGTCGTCGCTCCATCTAATGAGGGGTCGCCCTACTGTTTCCATTCGAGAACATTTCTTGCCCAACTGTTATCGGTTCTACGAGCTATATGGCCGGCCAATTGCCACTTCAGCTTGCTAATCCTTAGAGCTATGACAGTTACTCTAGTTCTGCTGCGGATATCATCGTTACGGATTTCATCTCGAAGAGAAACACCGAGCATGGGTCTTTTAATAGCTCGCTGAGCTTAGTTTTCTCATGCAGCCTGCAGTTAGGTACCACGTCTCGGTCCCGTATGCCATCACTGGCAACACCCACTTATTGAATACTTTAGTTTGGAGACAAAGGCAAGAAGATGTGACGCGAATTCATAAATACACATTAAACGATAATATAGGTATTTTAATTAACGAAGAAGCACCCACTCTCTTATTTCGTAGTGTGCACGCGTGACCTATTCTATATGGACATTTCTAAAGCAATGAATTGAAAATTATTCATTTTTCGGCGTAAGAAATATATTAAATTTTTTCACTGAACTGAGGAAAGAAATCCAGCAGGAATTTCATTGTAAAATACAACAGAATAGTCCCATAGACAACCAAAGCCCTATGTCAAAATGTTATAGAAGACAAATCAAATCCCGTAAACCAGATCAGACTGCACAAGCATCACGGTTCACAAGTACGCAAGGTGATACATCTTCAAGAAAAGAGCCTATTCCTTTCTCAAAGGCCGGCAACACATCTGCTATTCCTCTGGTATTGTAGATGTTCATGGCGGCGGTGATCACTTACCATCAGGTGAGCCGCTTGATCGTTTACCCCATCTTCCATAAAATAAAAAATGTGACACCCATAGCCATCATCATATTAGAGGAAAATGAACGACCTGATATTATCATTAGTAGCATACTTTTTAATCACACTGAGTAATAGCAAAAATGTCAGGAAATCGCGAATCAAAATAAACGCTCGATGTGTTATCTGTAACAGTAAAATCGAAAAATTTTACGAAATCGGTTTCATATAATAAGTGATACTAGCCAAACCGTGCGAATTTTCGCACAGTATCGTGATCATGAACAGATGGCGCCATCTACCTTTTTTAAAGAATGTGAACAACTCTAACCGACCGCTGTTGTGCGTGTTAGTTGAACAGATTTTCAACAGATGGAGCTTTCTACAATTAAATTAATTAATTCTGTCTTTTTAATCATTTTTTTAATGTAAACCGTAATTTTAAGACATTTACTAATTTTTCATCATTACTTGAATAATCTTTAATATGGCGTATCAAAAATTAATTTTGATACAGTATAAAGGAAGATATTTCATAACAACAAAAAAAATAGAAATAATGTATATAAATACGAGTAAATTTAAGCTATGAAATTACCATTGCTACTTAGGAACTGGTTATTATTGTATAAATTATCTACCTGTCGGTCTGCTACAAGCTGGGTGTCCTTACTGCTGCTAAGAGTAACGATATTCATCAGCGGCACCGATGGAAGCAACTCATGGATCTTGCTTTGCCAAGTCTCCCTGTTGGCCCAAAACATATCAATTGAATATTGAAAACTTACCAGTCACTTTAAAAAGGTAATGCATTTTTTTTTATTTAACATAGATGTATTACTAAACAGAGTTTATTAAAAAAATTATGCCGTGTAGTTAGGTTAGCAGCTTCAAGAAATCTGTCTAATCGAAAATGAATCTGCTAATCGAAAATGGGATTTTTTTCAGGAGAAAATAACAAATAGAAAATAACAAGTGCCTTGTGGTGGCGGATCGTTAAAAGAATACTTCCACTCCATCTCATCCAATGGATCTCGTAAAAGGCGAGTAAGGAATAAAACTGCACTGTGCACCCAACAGCGCATGGTGGCGATGGGCTCACCACCTATTATATTATATACTATTGTGGCAGTCATCTGCTTTTGCAGTGAGTGCCCAGTCTCTGACTACCCCTTATGGGATACAGTCGTGATCTTATGTATGTATGTATGAAAATAACAAGACAAGCAAAAAGTTCACCTGGTATTAAGTGAAACATCTGCCCATAACAATGCTGTTCACCCAGAACATTTCTGTGTAGCACGACACTAGCGCCCGTCTCACTGAGACAGTTCATATGTCTCATATGCCCAGTAATTACATAAGCTCTCAGTGCCCATCAGACCGAAACAAAGTAATGTGTGCGTGAGTGCGTCAGTGAGTGCGTGTATGCGTACGAGCGTGCGTGCGTGCGAATGTGGGTGCGAGCGTGCGTACGTGCGTTTGTGCGTTCGTGCGTGCGTGCGTGCGTGCGTGCGTGCGTGCGTGCGTGCGTGCGTGCGTTCGTGCGTGCGTTCGTGCGTGCGTGCGTTAGAGCATGCGTGCGTGCATGCATGTTGTGTGTTGGTTTGTTTGCTGGAGTGTGTATTTTTTGTGTTTATATGTTAAAGTTATATTACTGAAGCTTTGTTGTATATTTTTATAAAACAAAGTTTCAGTAATATAATTTTAGTATATTTTCGGTATCTTGGTACGATAAAGTTTTAAGCGTTGTCACAGTTTTTTATCAATCAGGATTATTCATAGTTTAGATTTAGAAAACAAAACTACCTACCTCATAGAAGAAGTGGTAACAATAAGCAAGGGCCAATTATGTCGGTAGTAGCTTGCTATGGCTAATGCTTGGAACGTCTTTCCAAGGCCCATGTCGTCAGCAATCATGCAGCGACCGCGACGTGCTATACCAAATCTGAAAATAAACACGCCATTATGTAAAGAATGTGGCGGAACAGACTTTCGTTCAAATTCCAACATCCAGCCAAGACGCACAAAAGAGCAATTTGCTTTATAGATACAGGCACAGATTCTGAACGCTATCCTTCAAATACGTAAAATACTTTTTCTGGGACTGTTAGCACGTTCAGCAGTCAGTGACTGGCGTATACGCCATACGTATTCAAAGTTCCTTTCTGCTGCCTAATTTGTTTTTGAATACGCATTACGTCAATTTTTCAAAATTATTTAAATTGTTTGTAATATGTGTACTGTTCACTTTCTACGAGCAGCTATTTGTAGCTATAGGCTAGTCTGTAGCTTGGAGTTTGTGTGCTTGGGTTCTAAGTTTACGAGAGACGGAAAGTATGACTGTGATATTGAGAGAAGAGTATTAGCAGGAAATCAAGTGCCCCTCATGAGATTAATGCTGCGAAAATGAGAAGGTCGAGAAGTATGGCTGGAGTAACTAAGATCGACAAAGTGAGGAACAGTTGATAAGGGAAAGTAGCGGTGTGGTTAAAGATGTAGAGACTAAGATAGAGAAAGGGATGAAGTTTAAGTGTGGTCAGATCTGAGACCTTTTGAGAAAAAGTCTCGTTAAAACACGCAACCGACGAGCTTCTATGAAAACGCTGATGAAAGTAGAAGAAGCAAAACGTGTGTTAGGATCGTAGCAAGGGGAAAGATGTGAGGTCTGCCTACCCCAATGGGAAAGAGGCGTAACATGGGAAGTGTTCCAAGGAATTTTTCTTATAAATTACATCTTCATCACCATGACGGTTGGCATTCCACCACTGTGCGTTTCTTAAGGAATTTCCAGCCACGGACGACCTCTTTGCGGAATTTGGTGCCCGTTTGGAGTCAGTGGTTTATCGACTTCCTAGAAAAATAGCCTACTCTTTTCTCAAAGACCTGCAACGCAACCGCAATTCGTGTGGTATTGCGACGTTGAAAAGTGGCGGTGATCACTTACCATCAGTGAGCTGCCTGTTCGTTTGGCTCCTCTCCTAAAAATTAAATATGCATTTCTACGATATCCATGAGATGAAATGGCGTATAGTATAATGGCAGTGGATATTCTTTCATGTGAATGCATAACTATCTTTTTCATTGTTCAAATAATTTCAAAATTATCAGATACCTGACACCATCTTCCTGAAACGGCATAAGCTTATTTCTTAAAGTAGGTTCTACGGGTGTCAAATCAATAGTACCTGGGTTCATCGTCTGTTCTTGTAGTACCTGTAATAATGTAATAAGCATTCATGTGGGATTCAGTAATAAAATTCGGGCCAATTGCCTTGAAAGTAGGCCGCAGAAGGAAGCTGAAAGTCACTGAATCTAGAACCCATCTAGGTAGGTACAGCCCCAGGGCCAGTTATTCTGCCCTTAAGCAGTAGTGTGCAGTTGTTATGTGCAGACGATGCACTCACTATCGGGTGAACATTTTGCTTATTCCGTCACTTTTATCAAATAAAAAAAAATTGTTGAGAAAGGTTATGGAGTTGCAACTAGAAAGGGCAGTGTTTGGCGACCCCCAAAAATGGAGCGACGACCTGCATGGTTTTGAGGGAAGTCGATGGGCTTAGGACTACTACTGTTTTGTGGCATTACATAGACATGATACATGATAGGTAGTTTGGATCATCTGTTATATGATTATCAATTAGTTGAATTAAAATAAATTATACAGAATCAATTTAGAATAGTCTAATACTAAGCATTTAGTATCTAATACTTAGTATTTAACTATGATGATAATGATGATCTACTGGCTAATTGAAATGTACTCATAATGTACAAAAACATTTTTATTTCAAGCCATGATAATCCAATAATATGAAAACATCATATCACAAGGTAACAGATTAAAAATAAAAAGCTTGTATTCTTAACTCTAGTGGTAATAGATACAACAATAAACTTACATCAACAGCTGGAAAATAATAATAAGGTTGCATGCATATACAACTCAGCTGGGTTTTGTACGCAGAAACTACAACTCTACAGGCAGATATGCTGGTCACTTAGCCACAGAACTGTCATTAATAATGTAAGTAGTATATAAAAGTGTATAAACAAAATTAACCTTATGAACATAAGATGGTAGGGGACCAAGGACCACATGAGGTGCCAATGGGGCCACTTTAGACATGAGCTCTTCATAATCATTTATTGAAAAGTTCCACAATTTAGTACTAGTGTCTGCAAAATTAAAGAAAGTTATTTGTAATGACAAACACAGACACAATAAAATGAATCACAATACAAAATGTTAGAGTTATTAACAATTATATAGAGGGATTTTTCTAATATCATATTTCGTTAAGATAGAAAGTTTGGATAAAATAATAAGTTAAAACTATGTTGATTGGTAATCTTAGATTATACATACTCTTTTGATGTCAACTCTGTTTGGTTTATGTATTATGTTTGAATTACTTTAAATTTAGAATGTCAATTTTATTTGTTCTGATTGAATTGCCATATTTTATTAATTCCGTGAAAATCACTTGAAGAAGTAACATGTCAAGTTATCTGACATAACTTTTGTATTTTATATAAATTTCATAATGATTAGGTTTCATCAAAAGTAAATTCAAAATTGTTTAAGTTAAAATAAATAGTTTTCTAATCAATCCTTAAGTGTCTTTTTGGTTTGAAAGTGATCCCATTAGCCACATCTCAATTTCAAGAAACATTTCACATTCAAGAAAAACAAATACATATCATATGCTAACTTCTTTCTTCATTTGCTTTGTTTGTTAAATTAATATTTTAATACATAACTTACCATAGCTTCTAGATGCAATAGACTTGAATATGCTTATGAGAGGTGTGCAGAATTCAGAAGGATTTACTTCAAATCTGTGCTCCGAAATCAAATATATTGTTCCACTTACTATTTTTGACACAGGAATATTTTCAGTATTACTTGTTTCTGGTCTCTTATATGGATGAAAACAGTTATTATGTTCATTGTTACTAAAATTGGAGCCAGTTCTTTTAATAACAGAAGAAAAAGGACTTTTTGGATTTGTAGGCAACACAGAATTATTTTCAAGATGATGTGATGATAAAAAAAAGGTTGTGTTCTTAGAAACTTTTTTTTGTATCTTTTGTAAGGCCGCTAAACGTTTTCTCTCAATTTCTTCTTTAGAACACGACATCATATATTTTTTTAAATAAATATATTATTCACATTAATAAATTAAAGTAAAACTGTGATAATTTAATGCAAAAAGCAGATATAAGAAAGTAAGCAAAAGAACGTTTTGATTTTTTCCTTTTGGAAAACTTTTCTAAGTTAAACTTTTATTTTGAAAAATAATTAGATTATTATTTTTATTTTGAAAATGACAATTAAATTGACATTGACGTTTTGTCTATACACCAGACAGTTTACAACATCCTAGGCTATAGAAACCACAGAAGAATAATACTCTTTAGCAAGAGAACGAACAAGCTTTGGTTTTTTAGTGTTCAAGTGTTTTAGTGTTTAATAAGTGTTCATAAATTTTTAATTTAAAAATTTGCATGAAATAAACAAATAACAACAGCAAATTATTAATATCATTAATTTGTTTAACAGTTAAATCCAAACAGACATGCGATTAAATCAAATAATTTTATGGGGCTTGTGAAACTAACTCGAAAAATTACAATTGTTTTTAATGAATTTTGATAATTAGGGCATATATTGGTACAACTGGTGGTAAAACCGGTTAGTTTCGGTTAATAAACCGTTCATCCATTTACCGGCTAGCCGATAGGTGTCCGGCAAAGTAAAATAACACAGACCTACTTCTTTCCTAAATAATAGGCGACGAAATAATTATTCGTGCAGAATAACAACATAATCATACTGTCACTATAAATTATACCGAAATGGCGGCGACGTGTTTCACCAACCGTCCCGTCTCCTTTAACGCGAGGTCGAAAAGTGGGCTTCGTAAGTAGCTTCTGCCTACCCTAAAAAAGCGTGACTACTTTGTAAAAATGAAGGTGCCCCCCCCCTCCCCCTCTTCCTCTGCGGTTTTTAAGCAAAACGTTGAGAAAAGAAGTCTAGTATAAGACAATATTGCGTCGTTTTTCTAATAAAATGCTTCTATCTAAAACATTTAAAAAAGCGTTAAAGCAGGAAAAACCCCGTCCGATCCCACCGCATATCGGCCTATAAGCCTCCTCAAGGCCTTAGGCAAGATATACGAACGCCTACTTCTCGCCCGCTTAAGAGACTTCATGCAGTCTCGAGGGATCCCCATCCACGAGCAGTTTGGATTTCGTGCCAAACACTCATGTACCCAGCAGGTGCACCGCATAACGGAGCACATTCAATCCCGCTTCATACGCGGGCTTCATACCGGAGCGCTCTTCTTCGACGTGGCGAAAGCGTTCGACAAGGTCTGGCACAACGGGCTCATATACAAGTTATATGGACTCGGTGTGCCAGATCGCCTCGTACTCATCATACGAGATTTCTTACGCAGTCGAACCTTCCGCTACCGCGTCGGAGGGTGCGATCCGAATCACATCCCATCCTAGCCGGCGTACCACAAGGCTCAGTCCTAGGTCCCGTGCTCTACACCCTTTTCACGAACGACATACCGCACACCAGCGGCGTCGAACTCGCCCTCTTCGCAGTTGATACCTGCCTATATGTGTCTGGACGTAATCCAGACACTATCTCTAAACGCCTCCAATCCGCAGCCCGAACCCTCGGGAACTGGTTTCGGAAATGGAGGATCGAGGTCAACCCAATCAAAAGTGCAGCCATGTACTTCTCGCGGCGCATAACGCAGCATCTCCCCACCATAGAGTTATTCGATCGTCCAATCCCCTGGGAAAAGACAGTCAAATACTTAGGCGTCCTATTAGACTCGAGACTCAGCTTCGGTCCACATATTAACCGAGTAAGGAACCGAGCGGCGTTCGTCCTCGGCCGATTACATCCGTTACTAAATAAAAATAGCAAAATGTCCCTACGTAATAAAATTACACTTTACAAAGCCTGTATTCGGCCAATTATGACATACGCAAGCCCCGTATTTGCGCATGCCTCCCCGCGTCAAATTCACCGACTTCAGGTAATACAAAATCGATTCATGCGTAAAGCCACGGGTGCACCGTGGTTCGTGCGTAATGCTAACCTTCATATCGATTTAGGGCTTCCTACCATAGCCCAATATCTAAAGTTGGCCTCTCGCCGATACTTCGACTCTGCCGCCACGCACCCCAACCCACTGGTTGTCAGTGCCGCCACTTACAACCCCCTCGCGATACACCAAAACTCGACCCGCGGAAAAAGGAGACCGAGGCACGTCCTCGAGGACCCTGACGACGCGACCACTATTGCCCAAGCGCTCTACTCAACACTACACAAACACCCATTATCACCATCATACCGCCCCCGCCGTCGGCGTGGGCGTATCAGACAAAGTTATTCGCGATACCGCCGCATCTCAGGCCGGTTCTCCCCTAGCAGTAGTGTCATAAACAGAAGCGTCGCTGGAGTTTCTTGCGCCATTTCTTCTCCAGCGGAAACGCATTCCGAATTGGTGGTAAACTTATCTAATAATAATCATGGTATTAATAATTATAGTAGTAGTAATATTGCCCTCCCGATTGCAGTAACTGACCGAGCCGAGACCGGCCCCCTTGGGCACCCTCGAGTCTGTTACTCTCGCGAACAGGATGACGGTCCAAGCCGAGGTCCCCTCTCGGGGGCCCTTGCGCCAGTCATCCATAAATAAAGGTTTCGGCTAAGCGCCCTCAGCGCTATGCCACCTTTCAATCCGGCGAAGCTGTAAAAGCCTTCGGGCTAACAGTGACCATCAGTCCAAAAAAAAAAAAAAAAGCAGGAAAAATTTAACACCGTTGTTCTACCGTAGTACTGGCCTGGTTGTTTTGGCCTATTGTGCACCATATTATTGTTTTATTCTATCTGGCAACACTGATTCACATTCACAAATGAACTGATTGAATGAAAATGTCGTTTGCTAGCTCGTCACCACTCTTGTGGACTTTGACATTTTAATTTGAAAATTAATTCAACTTTATTACTAATTGACCTTCCTTTCTCTTTTGTACTAAACTTTATATTAATTAATAAAAACATGTCTGAAAAAAGCAGCCCTGTAAAATATTTTCTCAGTGGTGGTTTCGGAGGGATATGCACTGTTTTAGCAGGCCATCCAATGGACACGATAAAAGTGAGATTACAAACAATGCCTCTTCCTCAACTAGGGGAAACAGCCTTGTACAAGGGTACATGGGACTGTTTTAAAAAGACTATACAAAATGAAGGTTTCCGAGGGCTCTATAAGGGAATGTCTGCGCCTTTAACTGGAGTGGCACCCATCTTCGCTATAAGTTTTTTCGGTTTTGGTCTAGGTAAAAAGTTAATTAAGTCTGACGAAAACCAAGTTCTAACAAAGCCGGAACTGTTTGCTGCTGGTGCATTTTCTGGCGTCTTTACCACATCCATTATGGCACCAGGTGAAAGGATTAAGTGCTTACTCCAAATCCAACAAGGTGGTAATATGCCACAGAAGTACAATGGCATGGTCGACTGTGCCAGGCAGTTATATAAGGAGGGTGGTATCAGGAGCATTTATAAGGGCAGTGTAGCAACAATTTTCAGAGATGTTCCTGCCAGTGGTATGTATTTCATGACTTATGAGTGGGTGAAAGAAGTTCTTGTGCCGGAAGATGCCAGCAATAAATTAAAAATGATGGCAACCATAGTAGCTGGTGGTTGTGCTGGAATAGCTAATTGGTTAGTGGGCATGCCAGCTGATGTATTGAAGAGTAGGCTTCAGACTGCCCCAGAGGGAACATATCCAAATGGAATGAGAGATGTTTTTAAACAGCTTATGGAGAAGGAAGGTCCAACTGCTTTGTACAAAGGTGTAACTCCTGTGATGATTAGAGCTTTCCCAGCGAATGCTGCATGCTTTGTTGGATTTGAGTTAGCTATAAAGTTCCTAGACTGGGTTGCACCTAACCTTTGATATTGTAATATCATATAGATATTAATGTGATAGCAAACTTTCTGTAAGTTAAAATGAATTTAAGTCTGTAACATAATTGTCATTGCAATTAGTTAAAGCACAGATTTTTACAATTATGTTAATTTGATATATTGTTTATAACAATGTTGTAGCTCATTTTCAGCTGAAAATAAACTATATCAACATATTTTTATAAAGTATTGTAAGTGTTAAAACCAACTTCACTATGAATTTTATATTGTCTACCTATTGTATTTAATGTAAATAAAAAAACCAGAAATTGTTTTGTAACATTATTTTTGTATATTGTTATGGTGAATAATTTTTGAATTGGATGCTGATGCAATTTGTACATGACAGGAAGTTGGACACTTGTAGAATATTTTTTGAAGTGGTTAGTGCCTTAGAATAAAGTACTATTTTATCCTGAATTGTTTCCTTAAAAAAGTAATCACATAATGAATTTCTGTCCAATAAATATTCATAAACAATAACATATTTAGAATGAGAAATTTAACATGTGAAATGTTAAATCTAAAAAAATGTTGACACTGAATAACAAAGCAAAAACCTATGCCATATCCTGCTATCTCAAAAATTAACTTAATTTTATTATTTTAATTTTGAGTTAGTAGTAGTAGTAGTTTGAGTTAGAAGTGTAACCATTCACTTAGCAGCGAATCTGCCAAGGAATTCCTTGGCAGACTCGCACATATTGTGCAGATGGGAGTCTGTGTTCCAGAGGTTAATAACTGAAAATTAAATCATACTGCCCTACTCCTTAATAATGGCCACAAGTCTCTCTGCCAAACCCAAAAACAAATAAATTGTTTAGGATGCAGACCACTGACCCGCATTGTAGAAGTCTGTACTCTGATGACTAGACCATGACATTCCCAAATAAATTTTTATTCAATAAAGATTATTTACATAATACTTATTAATTATTTTTAACTACTCGGTTAAAAAATGTCTAGGTCCTAGGATTAAACAGCAAGAACAATTGGTACTTTTTTATTACACTTTTCTTCTTGTTATTTATGAAATGTCTGTTTCATATAAAAAAACAATAAAATCAGATTATAATTTTGTCACAAAAAGAAAGAATAGTCCTTTAGGCATCTAATGCTCTGCACTTTACAATGAATCCTTACTTATACAATAAATGTGAATGTGACTATCACTGTCTGTTTGTTACCTTTACATGGCTCAACTTTTAAACTTTGACGAATTTCGGCACTGAGATAGCTTGCATTGTGGTGATGGACATATGATACCTTTATTCTGGAAAATCAAAGATTTCATATGGTATTTTTTTAAGAAGTCTTAGATCCATGTAGAAATAGTCACAAGATTCAGCTAGTATTGTGTAAACTCCAATTAAAATTCAAATAAAACAAAATTCACACATTGTACATTTTAAACTTTTTTTATTAGTAAAATTGTCGTCTAAAACTAATTTCTAGCTGTTTGTCTTTGTTGTAATTTTTTATTAATAAATTCTTAGGTTTAGACTTCGCTTGTTCTTCATCTATGATTTTATCTTTTACCCTCTTTTTGTGTCCAATACCAGTCTTATCAGTTTTTTGAATAGCTTTTATAGGATATTTTTTTCCAGAACCATTAGGGCCCAAACCTGTTTCTTTGTTCCAGCCTCCTTTTAACATAATTTGATACCCTTTATTTGTTTCTGGTATGACATAATTTGTGGGATGTTTTTTACCTTTACTTGCATTAAAATTATGCAAAGTGGATGACAAATGTTGCTGTTTGTCTGAAAACTTCTTGTTGTTGCATATACTACAAACATATTCTTCAATTGTGATTTTCATTTGTGAGTTATTTTGTTTATCATCACTCTGTTCTATAGATTTGTAACTAAGAAGGATATCGGCAATTACAAAGTTTCTATTTTTTATAACTAAACTACGAGCTGAATTACCTGCTTTATCTCTTACTGAAACATCAATCCCAAGTTTGAGGAGCTCTTTAACCACATCAACTGCATTGGCCTGACAAGCTATCATAAGTAAACTCCAGCCATATACATCCAATGTGTTTATTTTTTCTGGAAACATGTATAATATTTGTGATAAATTATGTACATCATTGTTTTGTACTGAAAGAAACAATTCCTTTTCACAAAATTGTTTTTTTCTTATTCCGTTTTTGTTTCTTTTTCTTTTACTTTGTATCATTTTATCAATTCTGGAATTATCACTTGCAGCTGGCACGGGTTGTTCGACTTCTTTAACTTCCTCGAGGTATAACTTCCTAGCATCTATTCCACTTAACGGTGTTTTCTGTACACCAGTTCCTGAATCCGTAGGGGTAATTGGTTTCACAAAATTTGTATAATCTTTTCTATGCATTGTTTGTACGTTATTGATAGGTCGCCGTAATAATAACTTAATATCTGACCAACTAATAATACAAAATTAACAATGATATACCTTTAGAAGTAAACAAAACAAGTATAAATATAGATATAGTATAAAATCACAGACTAAGTAGATTTGCTATCGCATGTATAAATAAAATGGTAAAAACTGGCAAAAGCAGCTGTTTATTAATCTAGCATTTGTTCTATGGGCTAGAATTCTATTGAATGTGTTGCCAACTCGAATCTTGGAAAAGGCGAAGACTACTTAAATACTCTTTGGCGAAGACAGACAAGAAAATTACGTACAGTCAGTAAAATTTATATACGAAAAGTGCGTAGGTCTATGTTGATTGCTAATCTCAGATTATACATACTCTTTTGATGTCAACTCTGATCTGTTTGGTTTATGTAATAGGTTTGAATTACTTTAAATTTGGAATGTCAATTTTATTTGTTCAGATTGAATTGTCTCATATTTTATTAATTCCGTGAAAATCGCTTGAAGAAGTAACATGTCTAGTTATCTGACATAACTTTTGTATTTTATATAAAATTAATAATGATTAAGTTCCATCAAAAATAAATTCAAAAATGTTTAAGTTAAAATAAATAGTTTTCTAATCAGTCCTTATGTGCGTTTTTGGTTTGAAAGTGATCCCATTAGCCACATCTACCATTCAAGAGTCTATTCGTATTTTATTATAACTTCATTTATTTTAAGATTTTAATTGTAATGGTAAAACTTGCTTCCTTTTTTCTTAATGTGAATAATTGTGTTGTGTATTGTTGTTGTAATATGTGTTTTACATTTAAAACTCGATTACAACAGTAATAAGTGTCATTGGATTATTAACTTTCAGTTCTGTATAATTCAAAGCCTAAAATAAATGAAGTATATCTAAGTTGAAGAACGATGTTAGAAATATACAATAAAATTTATTTCACTTATCATTAAGATTCTTTATTGAATTTATGCATATATTTATTAAAATATGTTCATCCCGTGGGTGTCGTTAAAGTCGACAGAGGGAAAATGAATACCTGTAGATGGGCAGCAGCATCTTCCTGGAACATCTAAATCAATAAACTGCGGCTGCCAACCCGCCTGCCAAGCGTGGCAACTATGGCAAAATCCCCCCATAATGAGAGCTACACTTTTGGGGCAAGCTATGGGGGAGGCATATTTTCAATGAGAGTAATGTCAAGGAGTGTAATGTTGTGGACTAGTAATCGGCTGAAGTGATGATGATGATGAACAGAATGCTGAAAAAATGTTTCAATAAATACACTGTATAGCCTAGAATTGAGGGAGCCGTGGTAATAAAAAGTGTAGCCCCGTGTTTCAAAAAAAAAGTGTGTCAAAAATAGAGTATTATTGTTATATGGTATTATGGTATTGGAGTCTAGTGCTGAGGAAATCCGAGATTATCTGCGCCAACTCTGCCCAAGCGGCTCATGCACGGTAGAGGAACTTAATCCAAAGGGGAACTACAAATCTTATAAGATAGGCGTACCTGTCGCTTATTTTGATACTTGCTTGTCTATCTTGCTTGTAAAAACTTGGATAACCTACAGGAAGCGTGCCATTCACCCTCGGTCCTTTCGAGATCCAGCAACCGCGCAAAGCAACTAACAGCATCGCTGCCCAGCGACGACGCATTGAGGTTAGCAACATATATGTCTTCTACCAGAATGTCCGTGGCTTAAAAACCAAATTAAGATCATGGCGTAGTAACATAGTTGCACTTGAGCATAATTTAGTTGCCGCAACTGAAACTTTTCTTGAGGAGTCGATAGAAGATTCAGAATTGATTTGCGGGGATTGCACTGACTGCACGTCCGCCCATCGCACTAAGACGACGGCGTGATCTCGAAACAAGCAACGGAGAAGATCTGTGGGCGAGTTTTTCTTGGCACGGTCGCCCTATTTTTGTATATATATCAAACCTAGTGCCACTGATAGTGATTACATGAACTGGTTCAACAAAGTTGAAAATTTTATACATGTTCTGAATGGTCAATTTGTAATTCTAGGTGACTTAAATCTTAAAAGTGCGTCCGTAAATATTAATCATTATTATTGTTATTTTTTGACTTTTTGTAGTTTGTGTGAGAAGAATGTAGTGATTAATTCGCATGGAGGTATGTTAGATGTGGTTTTGGTCCAGGATAGCGACAGCATATCTCAGGTCACGGTCGCAGCCTCGATGGGGTTAGTCCCTTCAGACTCATATCACCCACCTTTGGATATTGAGGTAAGAATTGACACGGCGCGTTACTCTGATATTATCGAACCAAGTAATATTGATTCAGTAAAAGACTGGAATTTTAGCCCAAAATGTATATTGCGCTAGTCAACGTTTCTATAACTCTATTTATAATATTTTTAATTTGTGTATGTCAAAGAAACGACGGAAATCCACTGCAAGCAGAAGATACCCCGTCTGTTTTACAAGTGAAATTATCCAGGATACGAAACGTAAGAGAAAATTACATGCTGCCTTCAAACGTACTAACTCTAAAGAAGCTTATCGCCAATTTTCAGATCTCAGAGCCGACCTTAAATCTCGCATTAACTTAGCCTATAGTAAGTACATGGAACAAATAGAGACTGACATAAAAGTAAATCCATGTAAATTTTGGCAACACATTTCTAGTTTGCGGCCAAAAGGTGGTTTTAAGTCCAATATTGTCTACCAAAATACAACGTTCTCCGGGTCAGGAGCAGCAGAGGCGTTTGCGAACTATTTCTCCA
Source organism: Luehdorfia chinensis (assembly GCA_019845155.1). Taxonomy (NCBI): domain Eukaryota; kingdom Metazoa; phylum Arthropoda; class Insecta; order Lepidoptera; family Papilionidae; genus Luehdorfia; species Luehdorfia chinensis. The sequence continues at coordinate 4,228,270 of JAHVAK010000003.1, read as the reverse complement.
GCGTTTTCCTACCTGACGCTCCTGAATTAAATGTAAACATCCTGGATCATGACAAGAACAGTAATATCGTCAATATGATGGAGATTACTCCTGCAGACGTTATTACTGCAATAAAAAAGTTGAAGCCGAATAGTGCTATTGGCCCTGATAACTTACCACCTTACATAATTAGAAGTGCTAAGAAGATATTGTGTGGTCCTCTGTGTCATATATTCAACTTGGCATTAAAAGTTGGAGTTTATCCTCCACAATGGAAGCTCTCGAGGGTAACACCAATACTAAAATGCCCAAACGCAGTGGCAGTTGAAGAATATCGGCCTGTAGCAATTTTATCATCACCGGCAAAAGTTTTTGAAAACATTTTGCATAGATATTTGTACGCGCAAGTGGACAAATATTTATGCAACGAGCAACACGGTTTCAGACAAAAAAGGTCTGTGGATACTAATCTTTTATCTCTTGTAGAGTACATTTCCGCACGCCTTGACAAAGGGTACCAGGTCGATGTACTTTATTTCGATTTTCGGAGGGCGTTTGATAGGGTTAATAACGATATGCTTCTTGCTAAACTCGCAGCCATTGGCATCGCCCCAGGTCTTCTTAGGCTACTCGCAGACTACCTTCGTGATCGCCAGCAGTATGTTAGGCTCGGTTTATACGAGTCGCGACCCTATCATACGCGTTCCGGAGTAAGCCAGGGATCGATTCTTGGCCCTCTGCTGTTCTTGCTCATGATTAATGACCTCCCAACGGTCGTTGCACATTCTAAATGTTTACTTTACGCGGACGACTTAAAACTTTTTACAGAAATAAAGACAGAAGCAGATTGTGTGGCACTGCAGACTGATGTGGATGCTATTTTCCAGTGGAGTATTGTGAATAAAATGGAGTTTAACCTGGAAAAGTGTTATACAATGTCCTTCGGTCGAATGTTTCACCCCATCGGTTACAATTACAAAATCAACAATCACGTCATGACTCGTACTAACACCATAAAGGACCTTGGGGTAACATTTGACCAAAGACTTACATTTCATATTCACATAAGCGCGTTGGCTAAGGAATCATTCAGGCGCTTAGGATTTGTTCTTAGGAATTCTGGGGACTTTCGCAATGATACCGTAATTCGCTTAATATTTAATGCACTGGTACGTTCGAAACTTGAAGCTAGTTCTTGTGTATGGAATCCATATGAAAGTACATACAAGCTCCTTTTGGAAAAGGTACAAAAAGTTTTCTTAAGATACCTTTACAAGCGCATTCATGGATATTATCCATATTTATATCCCACCAAATTTCTCCTTGGCTCCCTCAGTTACAATTCATTGGAAACTCGGCGAGCATATCAGCAAATCATAATGGCGTGTAAAATAATTCGTGGGAGGATTGACGCTCCAGATCTGAGTGCCGCGCTATGTCAATTATTCGTGCCAAATAATTACGCTCGTAGTCGCAAACACAAACTGTTTGCCGTGCCGCGGGCGCGCACCGTCGCGCGTGCTAACTCACCCGTGCCTCGCGTCCTCACCGCACTCAACGCTCTCCTGGACACAAGACCGGAGTGTGACCTGTTTGCGGATGAATGGCCAATAATATTGTCAGAATGTATGAAGTTCTGTGAGCGAGAAGAATGAATAGGTTGTCTTTAATTAATGTAATTGGTTCCAACCGTGTTAATTAAAGTAAAATAAATAAATAAATAAATTAATTAATTAACCGTTTTTTTATGAATTTTTGGTTTCAGTATCAAACAATTACTTTAATCTATAAGATTTGTATTTCTTTGCAATTTAAATATATTTGGAGTAATCTACAATCGCAGCTCACAATGCAGTACAAAGTTGTCAATTTTGCGGCAGTTTTAAGATATCTCTTAATTGATTAAGGTAATTTTGAAACTGTTACACACACAAGAGATTGTAATAAAACGAATTACAACCGTGATCATAGTTTCTTGGATTAGTCTATAGTATGACGCTGCTCTTTGGTTATTTAACGTACCCGGGACTAAGGACAGTAGAGGAAAGGCGAGGCGCGACGATTCACATAGAACGATTCAGGAAAAAGTGTCTGACAAAATGCACAGAATAAAGTTTCTAAAAATTATCGAAATGGCGCCAATGTAGCAAAAAGTATGATTTGAAGTATGCTAACGGAAATTACTAATACATAAAAATAGACACATCACACCACATCACAGAACAATCATACTCTCTAGCGAATCTGTCTCCACATGAGAAGTTCAAGAAATATTTTATACGTCTAACATCGCGCTATTAAAGTTTCTGTGATGCGTTCTGATATACAGTGTAAATGTGGTCTGTATCACATTAAAAGTGGGGGGCGATAGGGGTGGAATAAAAACTATACACGGTATTATTAATTGAATATCTTTGGTGAGTCCCGTATATCCAACAAACTACACGAACCTATAACATACTACCCGGCCGCGGCCAATGAGTGAAATTACAAAATAAGTACGATATTAGTAAGTTCCTGTGTGAGTATATTATAACATCCAAAACGCGTTTGTCATTTCTATTGAAAATAAAAATGAATCCTGTTTATGTAAACGATGCGAAGAATAATCGCAATGATATCGTAAGTACCTTACCGGTACTTACAATAACAGTCGATAGGTCACTGTCCTCACGCACGCGCTTAGAGTATATATAAGCAAATATATACTCTAAGCGCACGCGCTTATCAGGCTTAAGTAAAAGATATCGGGGAAAAATGTAAGGCAAAGGGAAAAAAAGGGAAAAAGGTAATCATGTGACATGTGACAGCTAACATTATTTACTACGTTAAAAAATAATCTGCAATGCACTGTATCGGAGGTACGATTCTTTATAATGTCCATGTTGCACTGTACAAAAACGCGATTTTAAAACTGTGATAACTTGTCAATATTTTTTAGTTTTAAACACAACACTTTCATAAGGCGTATCTCCTTAAGGCTTTAATGTTTATCAGAATTAACCAACTGCCAAATGGTCTTTGTTATCAACATTATAAACCATGTGAACAAGCAGATAGTGATCCAACTATGGGTGGTGATATTTTATTAAAAAACGGATTTTAGATGTATCGCTGATTGATGTTAATGTATCAGTATAAGAGTTCAATGTATCAAAAACATAATATGAGTTACAAAGTTTGTTAATCAAGTATATTTATTTAAGAAATTAAATATCCTGTTTGTGATTAATCTGAAATGTCCAATAAGAGTTTATAAAATGATCGAAGAATGTGCTGCAGAAGACTAGATAAAAATAGTGTAGTGCTACAAACTACAACATTGTAGCGCAGATAGTCTAAATGACATTCGCAAATTATAAACTTATAGAAAATATCGAATTCTAAAATGATCAATAAATTTCTATATTCTAAAAAATAATATCGATATTATATCAAATGTCCTAGTGACAACTGCATAACCCTATACTTGGCAAGATTTTTTTTTTCGGAAATGTTGAAATATTATAGTTTATGTGTTCTTAGGTGTTCATTGGTGACGGAAAAAAAAAACATCAATTCGTTAAATTAAGTTTTATTGAGCGTACCACATAAGGCACACTGCCAGTTTTACAACAATCAACCTCAGAAAATCTGTTTATCACATTAGTGACCGCCAGGTTTACAATAACGTCAAAAAATTTTTTTTAACGAAAACCAAACTAAATATCACATTCTTACGTAACATTACATACACTGAAATAATAAAAATGTTAATTGTTTATTTTCTGCACACAAATAATCAACAATTTGACAGCCTTTACCTTTATAAATTTAAGATATCAGTCAAATGAGATCACTTATATTATCTACATCCTAGATGCCGCGCCTGGCTCCGCCCGCGTTGATGTAGGTTATCGCGCCAAAAGATAGTTTGTGTCCTTCCTCAGGATGTAATTCAGATTGTAATTGTATATTAGTCTTATATTGGTAGATTATTTCTGACTTTGTCTTTTCTTGTTTCTTTGTATGCTAATCCAGAGAACAATTATTCTCCGGCAATAGGTACAACCTAATTTTGCATTCTTGACAAAAAAGTCTGCCCTCTGACGGATGCTATAGTTGGATAATGAGCAATATTCTCGTAACGAAGAGCTTTCAGTCTGTAAGAAGTACGGCAAATATCAGCGATGACCTCGGAGCGGCGTACGATATAGTTCAATCAGCATATTTGCTAAGTCAACTCCGCCCATGTTGGTATTATATTCTTTGATCAAATTTGGGTAAGTCACTAGCACTTTCATGTCCTCTTCTTTCTCGTACCGATTCACGGTCTGTACAGGATTTGCGTCAACAAATGTGCTTGCAGTATTAAGACATTTTATAACGATATTTCTTTGTTGCATACAACTTGAGCGAGAGACCCTCTACCTTTTTTCTATAGGTTTTTATCCGTCGGTAATTTCTTTTCCTCTCCTCACAGCCTGTTAGCTTAGATTGTTCCCAGTGCGAAAAAAGTGGAGTAGCTATGCGGGCTGGCGAATATATTTCGCTAAAACTACAACTACTTTTAATACTAAGCCTATGCTATTCTCTTAATCTGTAAATAATTGAGTACTGAATGTATTGTCACCTCCAGAGATCAGGAAATTGTATACGATTCCAGAAACCCCGGCGCCAACTGATACTTTGAAACCCCACTTTTTAGGTTTATTTTTATGTACTGTTTGCTACTATTGCCTGGTTGTACAGGCTGTCTGCTCTAGTTCCCTTATGCGATATCTCCATCTCATCGATTCGATACTAAATCGTGGTACTTCTTCTGTTTGCAGACAGTTTTCACGAATCCTTTGAAGAAGAGGCCTCACTTTGTAATATCAGCCACCGTCAACTTTTAAATTATCATTAAAATGTAAATACCTTTGCAGCAACAGGAACCTCTTCAGGGGCATTATTTCAGCTACTTTATCATATTTCATATTTGTGCACCAATATTTTGAGTAAGCGAGCATTTTTGTGATCGATATAAATAAACTCTGACTGTGACTACGCCCCGCGGCCTGGGAACAAGCACTACGACTTGACGAACTCTATTTTTCTGCTGCTGACTAAGCTGATTATGCACCTGTGATAGCAAAATAAAAAATAATGGTATGTGTACAAATCAAGCAATGTCGCAAATTTGATACATATCTAAAAAAAATGTAGAATGTTGGTTATCTGGCAATGAAGCATATTTGACACACTCGGAAAAATCGGCGTTTCAAATGTGTTTATAACACATTTCAGTGCACGAAAAAACCTTTTCTTAAAAGCAAATATTGTTACCTATTCGTAGCAAACCACTTTCGAACAACATTAGGTCAAAATATACTAAAACAATATTATTTTTACCTTGCGATGCGCAGACGCGTTCAACCAGTCCGTCATCTTGAGTTCTACTACTGTTTTAGTGTTAGCCAGTAACTAAAAAATATTTTTGATAGAATCATGATAGTATTTCCGAGCATACTATATCATAAAAATATTAAAAATACGTTTCGAAATCTCTGTAGATTTTTGGAAAGTCTAACGTATCAATACAGAACAAAAATCATACAGTGTGCCAAGAATAGGGATAAAATAAAAGTGTTCGCTAATAAATGTGTGACAAATTAACATAGCGTCACTGGTAGCAAAAGTTCTAAATTTGAAATAAAGTGCCCGGTCTGTAAAAGCGCAATTTAAAAAAAAATTGTTTAAATCTAGATATCACATTTTTCATTAATAATAACGAAATTATTAATTAATTTCCTTCATCGAAATAGAAATATTCGCGTCGCAACGCTATATGATAGTATGAAACATCTGATACGATTACTTCCAGACAGCAATTCCAAGCATGATTATCCGAATTTAAAAGTTTGATGATTTCTAAACGGATCCCATCATCATTAATTGACCAAATTTATTTGGGACCAATCGAAAATTCCCCCCTTCCTAATAAAAAAGAATCAATTAAATCAGTCCACGTGGTAAAGAATTATCGCCGTACATAGATAAAAAAACATTGCGAGGAATTGAATAATAAGAGAATAATTCATGCTGCCATTAACTAAAATGGTAACGACCAAAATACAGATTAATCCATCCGCTTAGCACCTTATTTCTAGTTTTTCAGATTTTACGCAGGAAATCTAAATATTTCCGGAATAAAAAGTACCTTAGATTGCTCACTGAAAAGTCCTCATCTCCCAATGTCCCGTTAAAATCGTTAAAAAATTCAACTTTTAGATTCAAATTAGAAACATAGTTGAATTAAAAAACAAAATGCTTATTGAGACACAATACATTGTTAATTCTTTTCAAAGGGAATACAATTGTCGGTGGACATCGGCGGCAATCCGTTTTTGTTTAAATAAATTTCCGCAAATAGTCGCAATGGGTGGTTAATGGAGTATCACTACCATCAAGAGATCGTATATTGGTGAAAAACAGTTCAATGCCTTCAAATATAGCACAACAACAATTGTATTAAAAGGATAATACATATTAAAAAAATATTCATTACCTACGTTATGTTAAATCGTTGCACGTCTCTTCTTTTGGGTAAATGAAATTAATAATCATTTTACAAAAAATCTTCTTTTTTGTACATCCATCGATAACAGAATTTTTAAATAGAATAGACATCACATGAAAGACATCGGGGCTCAAGTGAAGTCAAGTTGAGCAAGGTGCCATCGTAATATTTATTTTTTTACAGTGTTTTCATTTGGACATTTGTATGTATACAGTGTTTCGTTTATAATAATGGCATATTCCATAGAATCTTCGTATGGCATTTTTTAAGGATATGTTAGCTAGCGCCATGAATAAGTCTTCTACTTATCCACTTTCGTTCCAGGAGCTTTTATGATCCACTATGCACCACTGAGCTTAATATTTCTTTTTTAACTTACAGCAATTCCTAACGCAATTGTTCGTTCATTTTAAATTTGTTATTCGTTCAACGTCCGATAGACTGATTTACTAAACGTAAAAAATAAACAGTATTGGACAGTACTTGCACTATCCACCACCATTACAGCCTACCATTAGTCCACTGCTGAACATAGGCCTCCCCCATAGAGTGCAACAAAAGTTTGTAGCTCTCAATTTGGAGGTTTTCCTTCACCGTTCGAGCACTTGCACTATACGTATTCACTAATCATTCTTAAGCACTAACCAATAATCACCTGCAGTCGCACTAATCACTACAATTACTGAGAGACTTATGCAGGTGCATAGTGATTAGTACAAAACACGTTTGATCAATAACTGATAGGTGCGAGTGATTAGTGGTTAGCGAAATAGAGTGATTAGGAGGCACATTATATTTTTTTACGAGTAACCATTCTTCGCACGTCCCGCTTTCACCTTCACTTGCAGCGTGCCCGCCACTAAATAGGTGTGGACATGATTTTGTTTGTTCAGTGTTTAGTGCATTGCAGTTGGATGCTGGTACATATGGAGTATCTCGTTTTTTAAAATGACCAATTTTTTAAGGATTTGCTAGCTCGCCACATGAATGTGTCTTCTACTTATCGTAAACTTTCTTTCCACTAGCTTTTATGGTCTTGCAGGTATAGATTGCACATATTATGATTTCCGTTACCGCTGCGTATTTTAGGACTGATGGACACTGTTAGCCCGAAAGCTTTCACAGCTTCGCCGGCGCTTAGCCGAAACCTTTATTTATGGATGACTGGCGCAAGGGCCCCCGAGAGAGGATCTCGGCTTGGACCGTCATCGTGTTCGCGAGAGTAACTGACTCGAGGGTGCCCAAGGTGGCCGGCAACGGCTCGGTCAGTTAATTCGATTGGGAGGGCGACCACTGCGCCTTATATTTCTTTCATAAGATAAGATGTGACAATTCTTACAGCGATTGTTCGTCCATTTTTAAAGTTGTTGCTCGTTTAAATTCCAATTGATTTACTAATCGCAACAGCTACACAGTATTGGACACTACTCGCACTACACGTATGCTTACTAACAAAACACTCTCAATACGCACTAATTAATAATCACCTGCACTCGCACTTATCAAAGTGCAAACCTTACTGGTGCGGGCTTTACATCAGACCGGTTAGTCTGATGTATGGGCTGTATGGTCGATGCTGAAGACTTGAAGAATTGAAACAGCTGTGTGCAATGGAGAATTGTGGTGAAGCAATCGCACAACTCGAGTTATTTCTCTTCGACTATTCTCAACAATTTTCGGGCTTAACTGTCTTAGAAAACACTATAGTAAGCTGAGGTAACAACATTGTTATGTTCCTTGAAACCTCAGCTTTTTTGGTATCGCTTCTCCTTATCTGTTCATTGAACCCCATTTGGAAGTCGGATCATAGTTTCAGCGTGTCACAATCAATGGGATAAATGCTACGAGGTTCCTGCTGCTACACAAAGAATCCCTTTTGAACGAACAAAGCGCACTTTTTATTTTAATCATGCTCAAATGTTTGTGATAGATTCTGAGAACACTTGTCTTTGAAAGTCCAGTCTGTACCGCAATTTCTTTCACTTTTAGCCGACACGTCACTCAGAGCGATATTTTTCACAAACTAATATATTCTGGGGGTAATCATTGTTAGAGGCCCTCCTTCATGAGAGTCTGTCATGTTCCAGCGATTCTCTCCCCCAACGAACAGCTTAGACCAGTTATTTATTGTTAGGTACGAAGCGCAAGAGTCATCGTAAACGACAGTAATTCTTTTTGACCTTTGTTAGACCTTCTTTAGTTAAAAAGTTTACTACAACACAATGTTCAATTTATGATATTTTTCAACTTCGGTGTTAAAATTGCTCTCAAAAATAAAGGGTATAATGATTTCTTATATTTACGCGAACATTACACATTTAAATGAAACTAATTTTACGGATTTTATCGCGTTTAATTTTACTATTTATAACCAGCCGTTCCGAGTGCTTTATAGCACCCATAGTCACGAGAGGACTGAGGTGACAGATGTCCTGATGTCATAGTAACACGGAGTTCGAACTTTTAGCTATTATTTTTGGTCCGATCTATGCAGAAAAAGGGGTCTTGAAGTCTTGCAGTGTTATGCTTTGGGCTTTTGATTTGATTTTATTATTTGATTACTTTTACGCGGGTAACATATATCTGATGTGATGCACCGTTGCTCCAGGAAGACCATGTTCTGGATCATCCCAACCATTACATTAGATTTGATAAACCACAAATCCTCGCAAAAGAACACCGTTTTATATTATATTTATATATAATTTCTATTGAAATAGAGAAGATGGTTGGATACTACCACCAGCTTGGGATCCTATAATTAATAAAATTAAATCAAAAAACGTACGACTCCCAAGACTTCCAGACACTGTTAGCTCTTTCTGCATATGACCAAAAGTAATAAATAAAAGCCTAAAGTACTCCAGGTTAACTATGTCATCAGGACATCTGTCACCTCAGTCCTTCCATGACTATGGGTGCTGTAAACTCTCTAACTCCAAACGTCGGGTTATAAATAGTAAAATTAAACACGATACAATCCGTAAAATTAGTTTCATATAAATAAAGGGGTAATCAGACTAAACTAAAACTTAAAACAGTATACTGAGACTTATTTGCACTTTATAAAGGTAAAAATAAGATTACTGTCAATGGATTTACTACTGCTAGTTTATAAGAGAGGTTACCAACTCATGAACAGTACTACAAATTTTGGGTCTGGCTTTTTTTACTCTGCTGAGCACAGGTCATATTTTAGAGGTTTATAGTAGCCATTAATAGCTCACCATACTGGTTGGCGCTAGTGCAGGTTGGCAGACCCAACAAGTTTCCTGAAGATGTTTTCCCTTATTATTTCAGAAGAGCGGGGATTGAACTCAGATTGCTCACATCTTCTTCTTCTCTGCTGAACAATGGCAGGTGGAATGGTAATCAGTATCAGATGAAAATAGCCTATTCCTTTGACAAAGGCCGGCAGCGCATTCCATATTTCTCTGATATTGTAATGTTCATGGGTGGTGGTAGCAGCTTGAGAGAATCTACAACCCCAACTCAGTAACAACTTTCTACTGGTGGCCGGATGTTGCACTTACCATCAGGTGAATGTTTTGCTTGTTTTGTCACTTTCTGCAATGAAAAAAAAAACAACTGCAGTTTATTTGTTTAGATGTTTGAGGAAGATGCTGCTGCCCATTTTCTGGTTTTTTCTTCTTTCTTATTTTATGACCATGGATGAGATGGGGCGGTAGATTATCTTATGCCGCCACCACACATTTCCGTAAGTCAAAACAAACTTATATACCTCTGAAATGCTTTATAAGTCCTCTGCAGCAGAATATTGAAATTATTATTACAGTAATATTTTTATCACAATGCAATGAAAATAGCTTTGATGAGGTTTAACTGCTATATACATTCTGAAACATATATACATACATACATACATACAGTCACACCTCTTTCCCATAGAGGTAGGCAGAGACCACATCTTTCCACTTGCTATGATCCTGACACAAATCTTTAGCTTCTTCTACTTTCATTAGCGTTTTTACACATGCTCGTTGGTTGTGGGTACTTTTAATGTGACCTTTCCTCAAAAGTTCACCGATCTGATTGTGATACGTACACCTAGGTCGATAAAAGTAGAAATTAATATTTATATATAATTCTAGGGCGGGCGTTTGTCTATCTTATTCGCTATATTTGAACACCTCAAGATAGATCAACGCCTATGCTGCTCACCTGTCCGGAGAGCAGTATGGCGAATGGTTTTGGGGGAGAGCGCAGGTCGTGATGATCCCCAAAACAAGTCTGAGGAGTTGTCCTTCCCGTGGTTGCTGCCCGTTATTGATCTGGTTCACTAGGAAACAGATAAAACTGAAACACTCAGACGACCCACAGGCTGTCCCCTACCCTTTACCCACACCCTCCTCTACCCTCCTCATTCCTATCCCCTAACCACACCTTCCCCACTGTTCCGCCGAAGAGTGTGGGCGTATCCGGCGGACTATAACGCCCACCTGCGCTAGGACCTGCGCAGTAGAGCGCCGTAAGCGGGGATGACGGAGTCCTGGAGGGTTGAGCCGATCGTCACATGGGGTTATAAGTGGCGTTAGGCAACACGCCCTCTTTGGTCCCGATTTCAAGCGAAACGGTTGCCCTGTCTGCTAACCACGGATGGGGAAATGGCCACTAGTCCCGTCAGAGGGCCACAGGTGAGGGGCGTGGGGTCCGCTTAGGTTACTATTGTAACCAGAGCGGTGGCAAAGGCCATGCTGACGGAGCAAGTGAAGGTTATTTGCAGGCAGTAGGGATGGGCCTATTTTTCAGACCTATCTGCCAGCCGGATCGAGCACCCGATGTCGCGCTGTAAGCCAGCCCTGCGCACCTATATTCTCCCGGTAGTCCTAACGTCCGAAATTATAAAGTAGGACGTTCCCAAAGGTGCGGGCTCCATGGAGGGCGGGAAGCCGGGGGGACGAATTCTCAAAACAACAATGGATGGTTCAAGGCCCATAAATACCAAAACCCACACAGGCATCGCTGGTGTAAACCAAAAATGCCAAACAAACAAAGACGTGTTTACCAGCTTGCTGGGAATCCCGTCTACTTCAAAAACTACTCCCAACGTTGGTGGTCCCTCGGGTAAAACCGGAGACGTAAACCCATTGAAGGGAGCGCGCAGTGCCGAAGGTCCACCAGCGGTGAAAACCGCAGGTTGCGACCAAAAAGCCAGCGCTAAACATGGTGGTTCAGTGACGGGTAACACCGACACTGGTCCCCACACCTCGGTTGCAAAGGATCCTCTGGAGCCTTTACGCACCGTAGACGCCTTCTCAGCCGCTTGGCAAGTGGTAAGCCGTAAGGGCAAAGGCAAAGCGCCAATTAAGACGCCGCGCCAGCCTGTCGGACCCTCTGGGGTATCCACTCCTGCCAAAAATAGGCCGAAAAGGAAAAACAAGAAGCAGCGCATGAAAGCCTACATGAGAGCTGAAATGGCTGCTTCAACAACAAAGACCAGGTCTCCCAACCAGTCACCGTCTACTGCGTCGGGGTCCGGTGCGGGAGCCGACCGGCGTCCTAAAGCAGGAAGTGGTGCAAACCAACGTCCAGCCGAAGGATCGCAGGTTGGCACCGGCACAGGTCCAGCGGCAAAGAAGGGGAAGGCTGCCAAAAGACCTGGTAAGAGCCAAAGGGCTAGCAAACGAGTGCTCGATGAGTCCACAACGCCGCGAGGCGATCACAAAAAAGTGAGACTGGAGCACTCCAAACGAACCTCGGTCAGCTACTCCTCAGCTGCCAAGTCGGAGCTGTGCGTCGCGGTAACATGCGCACGCACGGGCCACTTGTCTAAAGAGGACGCAGACAAGGTCCTCGCTGGTATTCAAATTAAAATCATCAGTGAGGCCTGGAACACCAAGGAGCCCGGCACATCAGGGCCCGTGTTCAGAGGTAAACCTACCTACACTGAGGGTGCAGTCAAACTTTGGTGTGAAAACCAAAGAGCACTCCAGTGGTTACACGAGAATGTCTCGGACTCAAACCTTGTCCCCGGTGTCCAGCTGGTGGTTAAGAAACAGTCTGAGTTGACAAAGCGAATTCGCTGCGGCATTCTCATACCAAACGAACAGGGAATCTGGAAGGACTCACGCGACATAGGACGTGTGTTGGCCTACCAGAATCCGTGGATCGCGGTACCTAAATGGTTACTACTCGGCGCCGAACAACAAAAGGACGGGTGGTTCGTAGTGGTGTCGATTCCGGAGGACCAAATCCCGACCCTGATGCAGGCAGAGCGCCGCCTTGCTTGTGCATGCGGTGCGGTCTATGTCAAGTTTCAGGGTCGAGGCGGCAAGTTTGTCGAAGTCCCTCCGGATCAGGACCCTGCGGGCAGCTCGGACTTAGGCGCCGAGGACAAACCAACAAGCGCCCAAACGGTCAAGGAGAGCACGGCACCCGCAGACGGGGCGATGACTCCTGCCGTTCCTGAGTCGGAAGATCGCCTCTCTGAGGAGGAGTTGGACTGCAGTATGCTGTTCAACTCTGACCCAGTAGGGGAGGAGGAGACTCAGGGCCTTTTGGCAGGGCTAAACATAGGTGGGGGGGAAGGGGACACATCATGCGATGGCGTGCCCTTCGTACCCGATTAACACCATACAGGCAAACCTCCACCACAGCGAAACTGCGACGGCTCAAATGCGCAAGTGGGTGGAGGCAAAGCAAACGGCCATAGCCCTGATTCAAGAGCCGTGGATCAGGGCCGGCCGCATACGGGGCCTCTCTAATTCAGGAGGTAAGTTATACTGCTCTTACGATCACGACAACCCTAGAGCGTGTATCTACATTACAAATAACATTAGTGCACAACCTTTAACAGATTTCTGTTCCAGAGACCTGGTTGCTTTAAGGATCCAAAACACAGCGGGACTGAATGTGGTCGTCGCCTCGGCATACATGCCGGAGGCAGACACACCACCTCCACACGACCTAACCAGGCTGGTTCACCATTGTGAAAAGACCGGACTGGAGGTTGTCATCGGTACCGACTCCAATGCACACCACCCATTATGGGGTATGGAAACAAGCAACGACAGAGGTAAGACCTTGGTTGAATATTTATTTACAACTAACCTAACACTTATAAATATAGGTTGTGAACCAACATTCGTAACGAGACGAAGTCGCACAATTATTGACCTTACGCTCGCTTCCGAAGGCGTGGCCAAATCCATCCAGGGCTGGCACGTTTCCGATGAGGCTTCATGCTCAGACCACAGATGGATTCGATTCGAGTTACAGGTGAATATTTCCTCAATACCTCCGAAACGTAACCCCCGCAAGACGGATCGGGCGAAATATATACAAAAGCTAGTACCCAAGCTTGCGGGGCTTACTGAAATCGACAGATTGGAGGATACATACAAAATAGAAGAACAGGTAACGGTTCTAACAGATACTCTGATAGAAAGCTACCACAATGCACGCCCAACATGTGGTTACAGTTGAAAAACTACAATGGGCCATAAGCAGTTTCCAACCTTACAAAGCGGCAGGACCTGATGGTATCTTCCCTGCTCTTCTTCAGTGGGGGGGGGGACACTGATTATAAAGATACTTGCCGTAATTATGACAGCATGCCTAGCGCATAGCTACGTCCCAAAAATCTGGAGGGAAGTGAAAGTAATCTTCATCCCCAAACCGGGCAAAAGTGACTATACTAATGCCAAATCCTTCAGACCTATCAGCCTCACATCCTTTATGCTGAAAGCCTTGGAAAAGGTATGTGAAAGGGAGCTGATGGGAAAGGCACTATTATACAAACCTTTGCATAGCAATCAGCATGCTTATAGCTCAGGTAAATCAACAGAATCGGCACTCCACCGGGTAGTCATCCAGATCGAGTTAGCCCTTAACCAGAAAAACATCTGTCTAGGAACCTTCATCGATATAGAAGGAGCCTTTGACAAAACCAACTTCACCAGCATAGGTAATGCCCTCGTCAAACATGATGTGGAGCCAACCTTAACGAACTGGATTATAAACGCACTAAGCAAACGTATAGTGCGCATCGCAGGTGAGAGTCAAATAGTTAAGATAGCGAAAGGTTGTCCACAGGGTGGTGTGCTGTCACCGCTCCTGTGGAACCTAGTCATCAACGACCTCATCACAAAACTAAATGTAAACCATTTCTACACAATAGGGTACGCGGACGATCTAGCAATACTACTCTCAGGAAAGCAAGCTAGTATAGTCTGCGACCTTGCACAAGCGGCGCTACTTATAGTAGAACGCTGGTGCAAGGAATACGACCTAACAGTCAACCCAAACAAAACTGAACTGATAATGTTCACCCACAAACGGGTACTGAATAAATATCATCTTCCCAGTTTATTCGGTACCGAACTACGGCTGTCATCAGAGGTAAAATACCTAGGCATCATACTGGACAGCAAACTGAACTGGAACAATCACATTGAAAACAAAATCAAAAAAGCGACTATCACCTTTTGGCAATGCAAAAGGATGATCGGCAATCGCTGGGGCCTGTCACCGAAAATCATCATGTGGCTATACAAGATGATTATCCGCCCAATGATTACATACGGTGCAGTAGTTTGGTGGCCAAGAACAAGATTAACTACTGCTATTAACAAACTCCAAAGATGTCAGAGGCTAGCATGTCTGGCCACGACAGGATGCATGAGGACTACTCCCACAGTGGCCCTAGAAGCCATGCTAGACCTGCCACCGCTGCACCTACACATCCAACAGGAAGCAGCTTTGGCAGCCATAAGGCTCAAAACACTGAATCTCTGGAGTAATAACAAGATCCCACATACCAATATACTTACAGAACTGTTTGCAGAAATGCCCGTTCTACAGGCTGTGTATGATAGGATCCCAAAGCAATTTGTATTCGATAAGAAGTACAAAATACAATTACACGAAGACCAACGTTCTGAAGGACTAAACCCAAGGGAACTCAGAATCTTCACAGATGGTTCCAAAACCGGGTCAGGTACAGGCTCTGGAACTTTTTCAGAGGACCTAAATATACAAATAAGCACACCACTCGGTGCCCACAATACAGTGTTTCAGGCAGAGTGTATGGGCATTATTCACGCAGCATCGGCTATAGCTGAAAGGAAGGTAAAAGACTATTCCATCCGAATACTCTCCGACAGCATGGCGGTACTACTGGCCCTCAATAGCAATGTTATGAATTCAGGGCTCATCTACGAATGCTACCAGAAATTAAATGAGGTATGTCAATTCAATGAAATAACCCTACAATGGATTAAGGGACACAGCGGAGCTAGGGGCAACGACGCGGCCGACGAACTTGCTCGAGGAGGCTCCAACCAGTGTGCTGTGGGTCCAGAACCTATACTGCCACTTCCCCTCAGGTATGTTCGCTCGCTAGTCTGCAAGCGCACTAGGAACCAACATGCACAAATCTGGGCGAATCACCCAGAGTGTAGACAAGCAAAGACAGCTTTGCCCGTTATCAACAGTCGCATCTCCAAGGCGCTACTTCGTCTGAATAAACCCCAAATCAGAACGATCAGTAGTGCTATAACTGGACATGGATCATTTAACAAACATCTGTTTAATTTAGGTGTTACAGACAGCCCTCTGTGCAGAGCCTGTATGGAGACGGACGAAACGGCGGCCCATGTCCTATTGGACTGCCCTGCGGTCGCCATATACCGGGTCAAGCATCTCGGCTCGCCGAGACCGCTCCCTGAGGTCGCGGGGAACATCAAGGGCCTGCTGCGATTTCTGGAGGAGCTTGGATGGCTCGAGTAGCACAACGTTCCTGCCTACACGCAAAATACGCGCTAGACGTGGAGTTGCGGAGACCGGCCCGTTGCAATCTACAATCTATATATATCTAGTATACACATTATAAATGGAAACCTGTAGTATTTAATGAAAACATAGTAGTAATTAATCAAATAGCCAAAAATTTTTAAAAGCGCACTAGAAATAATTACAGATGGGGGTTTTTGATGAGAGAATGATATCCTAAAACTATTTATTTTATATAAATTATATATGTTAAACATGAATGTCACATCCAATATCTGTAATACAATACTGAAAGGTATAATATAAAAACATAATCTCTTATTCACATCACTTTGAAAGTTCTTCTGCAATACTTTTAAGGGCTTCTGTTTGCACTTTTAATAATTTTAATTTTTGCCTAAGATACTCTTTTTTAAAACTTAAATAGTCTTCTTTTAGGTCCAACTTTCTCTGCTCTTGAACAGCTATCATATCACAGTTTAAATAACAACTACTAGAGTGCTCATAAGAATGTTTAGAATTATTTTTCAATTTAGGTGTCTTACGATCCATAGATGAAACAAAAACTCGTTCTTCTAGTAAGGATTCTGGTTCGCTTAATGATGCCTCTGAAACTTTATCATTTAAACTTTCTTGCTGAACCTCATCTTCTTGTGAAACTAATTCTGTTACATTTTTTATTCCTAATGTTTCTTGTTCAGCTTCAGTAAGTATAACAGCAGAAAGGGTCACTTCTCCATTTGTCTTTGCATGCTTTTTTTTCGTTTTTGAACGTAGATCATGCCATGTCTGTAATGTGAATTAAAAATATCTTTTTATCACTGATAACAATATAAGCTATTTTAAAATATATACAGACTTTGCATACTTTTCTCCACTGTCGCCAAGTTTTCTTCGCTCCCGGTATAGAATTGCATTCATTGGCTATGTTTTGCCAAAGCTTTTGTGAGTCTTTGTAGTTAAAGTCATTTGTCACTTTGCACGATATTAATTCTGGATGTTTTGTCATTAATTCAATGAGTTTTTTCTTCTGGCGAGCAGTTACATAAATGCATCTTTGTCTTTCCCTGCGTTCCATTATTTCGGAGTTATAAATGCAATTAAATCACATAATAGAGACGGTCGGATCAATTGTTAATGAAATCAAAATCAATTCATCAATATATTTATGAACATCCTATTTTATTACTTGAGTACTGTTCTGTTTTTTTGTTCTTTCTTTTGGTTATGGACTTATGGATATTGGATACGATATGGTTCTCTTCTTTTCTATAATAAAGTACTCTGTGCCTTTAATCTAACTTTACTCTGATCAAATTCTGACTGACAGACGTCACATGGGAGTCAGAGACAGTCTGTTTTCTTCTTTTTTGTTTCTGGCAATTAGCTACCAAATCGAGCTATTTTTGCCAAAGAGTAGAGTAATATTAGAGAGATGATGATGATGATTTTTTTTATTTTATTTATGTATTTAGATAACCAACAGCATTTTTTAAAAATAACAATTGTACCTTATAGTATAATCATAACACTAGCCTATTATAGGTTTCCCTAGAGTGACTTTACAACCTACGGGTCTAGGAGCGATGCAACCATCATTATAATATAACATCTGAATAATTTTAAAATTTATATTGAGATTAAATATCAAAGTTTTAACATGTTAAAAAGTGGCACTGATACGAATAGCAAAGATGCACTTTGTTAAATAAAGAGATTGTGTTATGCAATTGATGTTTATTTACAATGATAATAAAATATGTTTGTGTGTTGTGTGTGTGTAGGCGCGCTAGTGCATGCACGTATGTGTGTGTGCGTGTGTGCATGTGCGTGTTTGCGTGCGTGTGGGTATGTGTATATACTTATTGATTTTAGTTCATTATACGGACATCATTGAAATTACAAAATTCAATTTAACACTACCGTTCTGTTACATTTAATAAAGCTACGTTAAAATCGTAATAAGTGACAAACTAAGTTTATGGATTTTTAAAACCTAAAAGAATATTAATGTTCAATAATAAGGAACAGACTTTGTCGTTACTGTTTTGAATTTTACCTATGAAGCGTCGTTGAATGTGCAGCTGCACTTTTTTCTCTTAGCTCAACTGTAGTTAAGACACTATTGAACTACAATGTGTATTGTATATTTTATTACTGCCTCGTCAAAACTCCGAATACGAAAGAAATCAATAACGTTAAAACAAAACAAATACATTATCTTGTCACAAACACAATTAAAGTAAATATGACAACAACAACACCAACGATGGACACTGCACTCATTTAGGTTCTCAGGTATACGTATTTCAATGTACGGTATTTATGGTAGAAACACTATATTATTCCGCTAGTAACACTGTAATTATCTTTTTGTCGGTTTGTCGATCTTGAATCACTGTCTGTGGTTATTCTTTAGTCCTATTCTATTCTCAGTTTTCAACGTTTACGGGTGTATTCTTTGTATTTACTGTTTTTGTGTCGACACCAATAGAAAACGTTTATAGTGTAAATATGATATGACAAAATACGGACTTAGGATATAAATAGTGAATACTTGTGCTTTGCAATGGCTGGTACCGGTGTAAGATTTTCGCGAAGATTTCTACCATCTATCTTGGGATTCCTGTTTCTGCTACACATAGCTGAATACGTAAGTGAATATACTTCATTGTTCCGCGCTATTAATCATTATATGAATGCCAGCTCCAGCGTCATTCGTCTGTAGTTTTCGTCCTAAACAGTAATATTACTTCTATACACATTTACCTTCATTCTCTTTGCAGAATGGTATTTGATTTGACACACAAGGCAATGCAATTGCGCATTCGTGGAAAAAATAAAACAAAGATAATTTTATATATCTGTGGTTGAATAGTATTAACATTCAATGCTCCTAATTTTACTTATAATATGATATGTTTTATATGGTTACTAAATCTTATTGGTATAATGATATTAATAAAAAATAATGACTAATAAATAAAAAAAATCACAATTTTACTAACAGGGCCTTGAATTGATGATAAACAAAAAATCTAGTTCTGTTTTATTTTTTGTTTTTGTACAATATTTGTTAAAGAATGAAAATGAAAAACAAAGAATAAAGATTTGAATGTGTTGTTTGATTGTGATGTTCGTTACTTGAGTATTTTAGTATCAACATCATGTCATATAATAATCCATGTCTCTTAAGCTATTTATTTAATTGGCACTATGCAAAAACCCATTTTATTTTTCTTTTCAATAAACCAACAGTTGCCACTAAATAGTTTATTAAATTATGATTCTGACACTCTTTGCTACTGTGGGTGAATTTTACTGACATACAACCAGCAACAGTGATCTATAGACCATAATTATATAAAATATTTGTCCTGTATAGAACTTGAACCTGTAACCCATAGTACAGAAACAAATTGATTAGCCTCTTTGCCAAGAGAGCCCATTAGTACCAAAGAAAGAGGGAAACTACAAGAAACTTTAAATGAAATGTTTTTAAATAATTAACAATTTGCCCAGTTTCTGATCATCATTAATTTTTAAAACTGCATGAATTGTTGTTATAATAGAAAGTATGTATTATTTGAGTAGTTAAAAAATGTATTAAAAAGTAAAAATATGCAGAGTTGGAAATATAATTAGAAATTTTAAGTATAGTACAAATTTACTTTATAATTAATGTTTAATGTTAATTCAGTCTCATCTATTAATAATATTTTTATAATTTTCATACAATTACTATTATTAACTTCTTGGTGTAGGTGTCAGTTTTGAAAATATCATACTACAGTTTTTTTAATACTTGGTACATACATATATACAGTCACACCTTTTCCTCATTTATGGAGTATTATTCAGCATGAATAAATGTTGTCCGTCCAGTACCTTAATCACCTCTTACAACACTTCAGTTGGAAAGAGGTATCCTATATTATATTTTATAAAATAAAATGAAGTAACACAATATACTTGTGGAAAACAAATATTGAATAAAAAGGTAAAAAAAAATAATTTGTGACCAAAGTTAACAAAACTATAAATAATATTGTTAAATAGTAATTTTTTTAATTAACAATATTTGCTGGAGTAGTTTCAGCTGTCATAACTAAATAATACTGTTTCCTTTATAAGCATGCATAATAAAAACATTATTTTTTGTTTTTAAACTAGATAGACACATTTACATTGTGCCGAAATAAATAATCTTTGATCCCTTTTGACCCCAAATGTAACTACTGTTGTTTACTTGTAACTACTGAGTGGTACTAGATGTTTCTTCTAATAACATTACCAATGTTTCTCTTAACCACTTCAACTAAACAAGTGCTTAGCAAGGGCCTAGCAATGTTGCCTTTGAAAAAATTTCTTTGCTCTTTAATTTATATTTTATATAATTTAATAAAAAAATATTTTTATAATAAAACCAAGCTTTTGGTCTACTATGTGTAAACACTTGTGTATTTTCATAGCCTATAGACACATAAAGGAACTTTTTTCTAAAGTGTTTCGTTATTGAGAATAGGTTTGTCTCATTCACACACTCACTGCAGCCTAGAGATGTGCCAACTCCGGATAAACTTGACTCGATTTAAATCGAGTTAAAATTAATGTTACTCAAACTGAACTCGAGTTACGTAACTCAAGTTAACTGGATGAAACTGAGTAATTTTTTTTTATTTAAGCAGTTTAATGACTCAGCTTCGCAACAATATAAAAAAAGTTGGGACAGATTCGTAATTAAAGAGATTTCCTTTTAGGTCCCGACATTTTTTCAAAAACCGCACATAAAACACTAAAAACTAACAACAACAACTGGCACTCCTTAGTTAATTAACCTCAAATCTGCAATATTATGACACTTGATGAATGAATGAAATGAGTATAGCCACAAATAACCGGTAAACTTCGCGCCATACTCACACAATGAACGAAACGTAAGAATAAGAAAGCGTCAATCGCATAGTCGCTTTTATTTAGGTATTTATTTACAGTGCCAATCCCAATTCGAGTCAGAGAGAATTCACCTCAAGTTGGTTCGAGCTAAGCCCAACTCGAGTTAACTCAAGTTAGTAAATTGAGTTGACACATCACTACTTCAGCCTATCACTAGTCCACTGCTGAATATAGGCTTGCCATGTAGATTGCCACAAAAGTTTGCAGCTATCATTTTGGGGGCTTTGGCGATAGTTTCCGTGCTTGGCAGATGGGTTTGCAACCCCACTTTTTTTATTCAGATGTTTCAAGAAGCTGCTGCTGCCCATCTCCTGGTTTTTATTGTTTTTTGTCGAGTTGTACTACACCCACGGGACAAGATGGGGTTGTAGATATTTTTAATACACCACCACACGGCACTAGATCTAAGAATGGTCATTTAAAATGTTTTCAGACTGATTTACTCTGTTAACATTCCTGAATAAGCTGCCCTTATAACATGATGGATGTCAATCAGTGAGATGTATGCAACAATTAAGATTAATTTATACCAATAACGAAATGCATAGTCTCAATTGCTTATTAAAGTTTAGGGAAGGCTGATTCTTATAGACTTGAGCATAATGCATTTGTTAAAATAAGATCAAAAGACTTCACTTAACATACCATCTGTTGGGAGATAAGGTCTGCTAAGAAATTGTAAAAGGGGTTGTGTTGTTTATGGTTTAATTAGCTTGTATCTTAGAATGGTTTATACTGGAAGCATTCTGAACGCAGCTAAACTTTTTATGGGGTTTTTGTTGAACTTGAGTGTAATGCGTTCTATGTATCTTTATCTTTTACGTTGCTGTGTCATAAGACTTACGATACCTTGGGGCTGAGGAAAATGCATGGAGAATGTTCTGGTTGCCAACAAGTTGGTGATAATCTAACAGATCGAAACTACACAGTCCACAGTCACAAACTACACATGCTGTGACACATAGAACATTTCTGTGTGACACCACACTGAGCCTGTCACCCTAAGTTATCAGTTCTCAAGTCTGATATGCCCAGTGATTACGCTAGCTCTCAGTGTCCTTGAAACCGAAACACAGTAATGTTTGCACACTACTGCTTCACGGCAGAATTACTGGCCCTGGGTTGGTACCTACCTAGACGAATTCCTGCATAGGAATCCTACCACCAGTAACCTTTATTACTGTACAGGCGTATGTATGTTTGTATTCTTTACTAGTTAAGGGAGGGTTTCACGGGCGCGACCTTAGGTGCTTACCCTGAATATTGCGGCAAAATAAAGATCGATAGACTTTGTTAGTGTCGAGTTGCACGCGAGGTTAGCTAATATAATATTTGATCTTTATCATTCCAATTAATTAAAGTTTATTAGAGATTGTGTATGTAAGTCCTTGGTTTAGGAACATGTAGATATTGACCTCGTATATCGTATGAGACTCTTCCTCTTAGAGGAGAGGAAAAGACCGTATATTTATTTCCAGCGACGTGAACAGAATCAGGGTCGCCATTTTGGTGGAACTATTACTGATGTGTTTGTTTGTCGTGTAAAGTGGTAAAGTAGCGCGTACAAGAAAATAGTCCAGCATCCTTTGTATGCGCGAAAAAGCAAAACAACAAAACATTTTAATAATGTGTGTGTAGGTCATCGGTTTACAAAAAAAATTAATTTTCGATAACACAAAAATTTTATCTTTCTTACTAAAACTAATCGTTTGATATTAGCTTTAGTAATTGGGGCTTAGATTATATTATGCAAAAATACAACACATTTTTATTACTAATTAAAAGAAATCGCTCTAAGGATCGTAGTGTTCTAAGTAGCCTATAACTTTCCACAAAAATTGGGCTATCTAATGTAAATATATTTTTTGAAATTCAAAGACTGGAGGTTCCAGAGATTACGCGCTAGTCTTTCAAACAAAAAAAAATAAAGAATCTCTTCAGCTTTATTATTGGTAGATTATAGATTGGGTGGGCTAGACCGGGTAAGGAATAAAAAGCTTTTTTTAGTTGAGATTTGTTAAGCGAAAATACAGCAATAAGACGCATTACAAATTTAAAAATTGGAAAATCACAATGAGATACCTTCTGCCTAATGAACGTGAACGGTTATGTGTTATCGATCATTTTTTTTAACTTTCCTCCGCTCTCTGTAACTGTCTGCATCATGTATATTCATCTTCATTTATCCCGTGTAATGTACAGAAAAACCTATAATCGCGTGACTAAGCTTTTATGTTATTTCTACAGATTTTCTGCTACTTTAGAATGTAATAACAAATTTGTTTTATATGCTGTGATTTAAATTAATAAAAATACTTTGTTCTTCGACGTAAGAAATTAAAATGTGTTTTTTAATATATTTTTAGAAAAAAAAACTTATTGGTAAATGAGGAATGTAATGAAAATCCAACTAATTTTAAGCCCGTACATAAAAAGTGCATTGGCAAACAAGGCGGTCCGGCACTCATAAGCAGCGTCCGACACAAGTATGACGCATGAAGCATATCTGTTGGAAGTGGACAGACAAGCTTGAAGGACATTAAAATGTATTTAGCCGAAGAATTATTGCATTCCATGAGATTTTTCAAAAATGAAATTTAATTCGTAAATTTCATCTAAATCATTACAGTCGTTTCAATAAACAGTATACGTTTCGCACAGTATCGTGATCATGAACCGATGGCGCCACCTACCTTCTTTAAAGAATGTAAACAACTCCAGACGACAGCTGTCGTCCATGTTAGTTGAACAGATTGTTAACAGATTGCGCAGATACAATTAGATTAATGAATTCAATATTTTATTTGTAACGAAAACATTAATTTTAAGACTGAGGGAAGACTAATCTTCAGAATGGCCTATCTAACATACATATTGATACAGTATTAAATGAGATATTTCATACCGACAAATGCTTGCCGTGTGGTAGCGGCCTAAGAGAATCTACCACCCCATCTCATCCAGTGGGTGTCGTAAAAGTCGACAGAGGGAAAATGAAAAACAGGAGATGGGCAGCAGCACCTCCTGGAACATCTGAATAAATAAACTGCGGTTGCCAATCCGCCTGCCATGCGTGGCAACTATGGCAAAATCCCCTCAAAAGGAGAGCTACAAACTTTTGTGGCTATCTATGGGGGAGGCCTATGTTCAGCAGTGGACTTGTGATAGGCTGAAACGACGACGACGATACCGACAAAAAACACCTTTGACATATAACATACATCAGATAAATTAGTCTTAACTTACAATGATAATATAATCATTTGACACATAATGATGTCCTCCACCTTCTGCGACTACTTCCGAATACTGTCGGAACCTATCAACTGCGCACAGGACAAATAACAGTCCTACAACTGTATACGTAAACACAGGGGCACTTATTCGTCCTAGCTTACACGCGCCCGATGTAACGCATATGCGGCAATATCGGAGGTAGGGTAAGATGCAGTGTTAGAGACACGGGGACAATTAAAACAGGCAGGCCTGAAGACCAACAATTTGTGTTTTTGCACAAACTTTGACTCCGGCTGCGATTCGAACCTAAAATCAGCACCTGACAACTCTGTTTACTAGGCCACGCAGTCGACATTACTCACATACAGATGATGAGAAATGGAGTATATCGATACATTTAATAGTATTGTTGCTTTGCCTTTTGAAATATGGTAATATAATCATTATTGTTGTTGTTCTATGCTTTCGCTAACGAAATCCTTGAATGCTAGTCAAAGGATTCTACTCTTCCATATCCTCTCATTTCTCTGTCTCATCAGACAAGGTCAACTGACTTTTTCTCTACGATTAATAGGCGAGAACAGTACCTACTTTTAAATAGTAACCGGTTATGTCACATTCAATAATAGTGATGTGAAATTTAGTTTATCGATACATTCAATAGTATTGAACTTCCCAACCATCCAACCATTCCGTCTTTACAAAGTTCCGAATTTATTTTATTGTTGTTTTCTTTTTTTTTATGAAGTCTTATATTGATTCCCATCATAGGTATCCGGAAAAAAAATCTGTATTATTGAAATAATAAAAATGCAAGCCACGTAATTGAGTAGTCAGGAAATAATTTCCTTAACAACTTGAACATCTTATTATCCTTAAGTTCAGTGACTATTCATTTTAGCCCCCACAAAGTAACCAAAGAAAATAACAAAAACGATACGATGAACAGATAACCAAAAAAAACGTTACACATTATGGAACCTAACAAGAAAAACAACAGTGACAATGGAATAACAAGTATTAAAACAATATAATTTGGTAACACCACTCTCATATCAACAATTTGATGGATACTAAAAATGACGGATGTAACCCGACCGATGACAAAACGTCACATTACAATGGAAAATGTCCGCACTAAATGTTCTCTATAATTTGGTATCATTAAAATGATGCTTGTTTACCTTTTGTCTCACAGCTTCCTGAATAGACTATAGACATGTACAATTACCAACAAGGGAGGATTTGTCGTAATCATCAAGCTCGGCAGGCGGATTGATGAGCGTAGTATATGACGTCACCGGTTTGTGTTATCTCGAGATCAATATCCACCAGGCGGAAGCCATGACATATTTTAAGCATTTCTCATAGACTTTTACGACAATAAGAGGTGAGACTATGGTTATCGAAATAACGATGATGATGTTCTCTTGGATAATTTTGGAACACGGCGTTAACTATATTGTATATAATATTGTTGAAAGCCATGAACTGTGCAGGAGATATTACAGTGCCACAAGTATACGCAAACACAGACACAGACACTCACTCGTCCTAACCTACCCGAACCCGATGTAACGCTCATGCGATAAGACCGGAGTTAGGGAAGGAAGCAGTGTTAGTGACACAGTAACAATCGCAACAACCAGACCTGAAAACGAACAATTATGTACAAATGTTAATGCCGAATAAGTCATGTACTCTGACCACTAGGTAGATATAAGCTATTTGTTATTTATTAATGGCAACAGTGGAAACTTTTTGCCAGTGTCAATGTAGAAAAGTAGATAAGTGTGTATAGTGTATATTCCCCTGGTATTGCGGATGTTCATGGGCGGCGGTGATCACTTACCACCATGTGAGCCGCTTGCTCGTTTGCCCCCTCTCCTATATAAAAAAAGATTAGTTCAATCATAGCTCCATAATACATCGACAGTAAAGTGATAGCTCACTTTCACTGAAGATTTGTTGGACTGATGGAAACAAAACGAAAAGTACGTTTTCGGTCTTGAATGGACTTTTGAAATAACTGTACAGTTTCACGAGCGCTTGCTGCGTAATACACTATCAATATTAAACGTCAAACCTCGATTACAGAATGATATAATTCAACAAAAATACAACCATCATTTCGACTTGGCGCCAAAAACCGACTATAGAGTAAAATTCGAGATTTATTTTTCTACGAATATTATGTATATACGAGTGACTGCCTAGCACGTGTGTCGACAAAGGTTGTATATATAAATATGCATATGTTTACCTATATAGTGAAGTTAGTATGGACTGCATAAGCATGGTTCAGAAAGCCCTCGACACGCGCTGTACGGGTTTTGATTCGTGTCATGTTAAGTATTTGCTATGGCTTCCATTCGCGTGCCGCTTTGTCCAACCTTCCGATGCGATTTATTTATCGACATTTCCATAATTAAGCGTCCATATCATTCATTTTTATGTTAATAATTTTTGTTTTACACTTTTAAATATTATCTACAAATTATCGAATTTAATTGTCTATATGTCCTCTAAAATTAGAAATTCCCATCTCAAGAGAATTTTAGTAAACTAGCAACATTGTCCAAAACCTTGGTAACTGCACACTACATGTGACGTTAATGGCTAACTTTTTAATTATATTTCAAAAAATGTTGTCGATTTTGCATATCAGTCATATGCAAAATCGACAACATTTTTATCTTTTTTTTTGCTGGAACTGGTGTTTTTTATTTGCTATTATCTAAAGTTTTTAGAAAGGTCAGCACAGCAGGGATTTTGTCTCATCGTTTTAAAACAAATTTTCGCCTTCAGTAGTCAACACTACAAAAAAGTTTCTTCGCGTGTAACCTTTCCATATGCGATGAAAGATTTCCATATAGTTCCTGTGACACGGGGTTGTACATTTACAAATATACAGGCTCAGATTTGAATTGAGGATATAGTAAAGTATTATGAGTATCCTCGAATATCTCTCGAATATCGAATAATTCCATAAGTTTTATTAAAGCTACTACTTAGTGCGTCCGTTGTGTAGCTAGTCTAGATATTGTCTGTAATATATACGAATACTTCAAGGTCTGCATGTGTGGACTGCGTCATTTCTAATGTGCGTAGAATGCTGATGAATACGTTATCGTTTCCTTGTCAACCAGCCAGTAGTTATATAGTAGTATATATAGTCCATTCAAATAAATACAAACTTTTTTTTATTTATGTATAATACAAATAATACTATACAAATACCCATACCATAAATTACCATCACATATAGTAATTTCAAATATTTGTACCGTGCGGGGATCGTACCCGCAACCGAACCGTAAACATAATGTATTGATTAAAATAGTTCATTCATGGCATATGACCAACGGAGGAGTTCCATTCTGAGCTTAGCACAAAAGATGCCGCATTAGGTAGTAATAAAAATGTAAATAAAATTAGGGTTCGAATCCCAGCCGTAGCATACATTTGTGCAAGATGCTATTCCACTTGCGGGACACCTATCGATGTAATATAAAATTTATGGATGTAAATATTAAATAACACCGGATCTAAAACAATGGACTGAAATCTTCCCAGTGTTTTTTTTAATTCTAAAACTTAACGCGGATTTCGTTTGCATTTGTGGATAAATTATACTTTTTCCAAATTTTTATTTTTTGTGTCAACTTTTTGTTAATATAGTTAGCAAACTTCCTGTTGCTGTTAAATGTTTATTGTCTGCAAAATTAATCTAAAACTTGTTTTTTTAGTCATAACTTCTATTATTAAATGGATAATAGAGTATCTTTCACATTTTTAATTATTTTATTTATTTACTGTGTAACATTACTGTGTTTCGGTTTGAAGGGCACTGTGAGCTAGCGTAATCACTAGGCATATGAGACTTAAGAACTTATGTCTCAGGGTGACGGACACAGTGTAGTGTCGCACAGAAATTTTCTGGGTGACACAGCATTGGTTATGAGTGGACTTTGCACTTACCATCAGGTGAACGTTTTGCTCGTTTCATCACTTTATCCAATTGAAAAAAAACTAATATGGCGACGAAAATGTGAAGTGCGCCATTTGCAATAAGAGAAGCGTAGCGGATTGCCCGGCTCCTAATCCATGCGACAGTTGGGCTAGAGAGATCTCTAGGCTATAGGCTGTTAGTTTAATACAGTTTTTCTTTTAATTTTGTTTAGTGCCGTGGGTACCGGGTTCGAATTACAGTCGCTAACGTTTGGAACACGTAGTATAAAGGCATTACTATAAGGGTTTTGGATTTTTTGTGTGGCGACGTATGTATTACATAGCCGTAGTATTGAGGCGTTAGAATTAGAATCGCATCTCGTCGTTTGAATCTTTTTTCATGTAGGACGCTGTTGCACAGAGCTTCGAATATCATAACTTTCCTACAAACGACTTCAGGTCTTGGTTTTAAAACACGAGATGTTCCCAGGACGTTACTTAAACACTAT
This sequence comes from Luehdorfia chinensis, assembly GCA_019845155.1. NCBI lineage: Eukaryota > Metazoa > Arthropoda > Insecta > Lepidoptera > Papilionidae > Luehdorfia > Luehdorfia chinensis. The sequence continues at coordinate 4,199,344 of JAHVAK010000003.1, read as the reverse complement.
CCCGGACGCCTCAGGACAGCCCAAAAAGCAGGACATGTCCTGAGATAACAGGACGGTTGGCGACTGTAGTGTAGACACTTTGCTGCTGTAAAGTCCTTGACTGTTTATCATTGGTAGGAATTCGAATAGAGTTCTGTTAGAGATTTGTTAAATGAACAATAAGGATGCCATATTACTTTTGCTAATTGGTGAGTAGCATTCCGCATCCAAACATTCCGATTCAAACAAATAATTACCGTGCATTAACGAGATGTGTGTACTTGAGTTTCTTATTGCGTTTTGCTTTGGCATATAGACGCATATAGTCACACCTTATTCCCATATAAGGGGTAGGCAGAGGACACACGTAGGCCACTTTTCGCCACTGCGGAAAACGAGACGTGACGAGCGGCGAACCACGACGCCGCCATTTTGGTACGAGTCAAAAAAAATACTCTTATTTGCGTTCCCGCAAGTAGTGTAGTGACAGCATTGCATATTCGGATATTATTCAACACGAATGAAGGCTGCCCATACAATACCTTAGTCCAGTCGGCTTATTAAGTAGATGCAGAGTAAGGAGATGCCTGTCGATGGAATATGCAATTAAAATTGTACAATTTTGTTTGTCATATTCTAATTAAAAAAACCTTAATAGCGTTGTCAAGTCAAAGTGAATGTAAAGTAAAGTTTCAGCCTATAAATGTCCCACTGCTGAGCACATGCCTCCTCTCCTTTCTGAGAGGGTTTTTGGAGCTAGGAAGAATCCGCCACGCTGTTCCAATGCGGGTTGGCGGTTTTTATTTCTCAGACATGCAGGTTTCCTCACGATATTTTCCTTCACCGCCGAGCACGTGGTAAATCAGCACTTAAAATTGCAACCAACAATTTTAGTGGCGCCGGCACCGGGAATCGAACCCAAGTCACTCGCGTACCATGAAATTTAAAGCGAGCGCCCAGCTCTTGAGCTGCCACGGGGTCATCGGCCTCGAGCGAAGCCAGTCGGCCAAGTTGGCTAATAAAATTTGGTCCCCTGTCCGAGATATCCACCAGCGACTCAACTCAAGTGAATGTTGTATAAATATTTTTTAACTTGACTGGATAGTGCAAATTTGTCGCGATCATAAAAAAACGTGTGCAGTGCACACGCCGTAGAAGTGAAGTGAAACCTTCAGAAAACTAAACTTCGAGAGAATGAGACGAATGCAGAGTAGCAGGAGTAGGATTATTGTAGATATGATGTTAGAATTGTAGGTATGATAATTGTTATCAAGTTTATTTTACAATTATTTTACATTTTATTCTAAAGGAGAGAAAGTTATTTGCTAAGATCCGCATGCAAAATGTAAAATGGTATGTATTGCCTAGTGGTACTGTTGTAGTGGTGGAGGGTATCTGGACTGAAGTCGAGAACTAGACACGTGTTTCACCTCAAAACGAGGCATTATCTACTCTGTAATGGATTTCCGCAAAGTAACGCCTGATTCTATTAACTACATTTTATTCTACATACAACATTACATATTATACAGACTCCCAAGTTTTTAATTTCAACAAATGACACGATTGACTTATGGTAACTAAACTATGAAATAAATGCTTTCGTTTGGATTTGATCAATGTATCTTTGAAACACAACGTCAATTACTATTTTTGATTTTGTTGTTGAGCCAAGGAGAGCAATTTACGAAGAAATCGAAGATTTGGACGAATTCGAAAATATAAATGTAATCGGAAACGCTATATACTGTATTCTATTTCATTCTCTCGCAGACTAAATCCTATAGATGTATATGTTTATCTCTTTTTAGTGTATGCTAACTTTATATAAAAGTTGTGTTTTATACGTATTTGCTTACTCGGGCCGTGTGGTGGCGGCTTAAGAGAATCTGCCACTCCATCACATCCCGTGGGTATCGTAAAAGTCGACAGAGGAAAAATAAAAAAACCAGGAGATGGGCAGCCACATCTTCCTGAAACATCTGTATAAATAAACTGCGGTGGCCAACCCGCCTGCCAAGCGGGGCAACTACAATGGCAAAATCACGCCAAAACAGAGCTACAAACCATTGTGGCAATCTATGGGAGAGGCCTATGTTCAGCAGTGAACTAGCGATAGACTGAAATCATGATGATTAATTAATTAACTCGACGTAATTAATGATTTATTTCCATGTAGTTGCTAATGCATCATAATTTATTAATAATTTTATTTAGTTTCATGTGCCTTATGTTTTTTTTAAATCTTGCGACCGATCTTTCAATTACTCAATAATAGAATCTCATGAAACACGTGTTCAGTTCCCATGTCAAAACAATATTATAATTTGAACCTCCGATGCTCAAATTATAATGTCTGCTGCTGGAGTGCTGCTCGCCTAAAACTTTGACATGCCGTTGCATTGCCGTTGGAGTCGGTAGGTTCACAGAAATAAATTTTTATACTAAATACCCTAATAATGCCTCGTACCGGCAAACGCAGCGTAGGGCGACCCCCCCACTGGACGGAGCGACGACCTGCACGGTTTTGCGGGAAGTTGATGGATGCAGGTGGCTCAGAATCGTGTTTTGTGGCAATCTATGGGGGAGGTCTATGTTCAACAGTGGACTGTAATAGGCTAAAATGATGATGATGATGATGATGACTAAATGTCCTCCATTTTTATTTTACTCCGATTATAGCTCTTTATGGGTTACCCTTAATGTTCAATTGCGTCATTTATTATACGTTAAAAGCCTCGACCTTAAAAAGTTTTGACCTTTTCACATGAGCCCCCCCGTAGATTGCCTCAAAACCGTGCTTTGTGGCGGCGTAAGAGAATCTTAAAATTCCACTAAAGGGAAAAATCCAGGAGATGGACAGCAGCGTCTTCCTGGAACATCCAAACAAATACACTGCGGTTGCCAACCCGCCTCGTAAGCATAGAAACTATGGCAAAATCCCCCCAGATGATACAGTGTTATCTTTATTATTTTATAAACCATATTTATTATTTTGATTTGTCAGTATCTACGTGACGTTGCCGTCTTCTCATACATAACTCACTTGTCCCTGAGGAAGCGTTAATTTGATCTCCTATTCGTTCTATTCGTTGTAGGAATATTATTATATAAGCTACGATAAAAAATCGTAACTGTGTTATGTTTCTGGCGCGAAAACATTATACGTTGTTCTATCCAAAGATGCCGCATAATTCAACAAAATTAACTTTTTTCATGACGGTAAAAGTAGACTTATAAATATGTATGAAAATAACAATTACATTATCTTTTCTGACATGTGTGTGAGATTAGCAGTTTCATGCTAAATTTTATTTTATTCATCTATCACTGTTTAAATTTATTTTTAATATATATACATACATAAGATCTCGACTGTATCCCATAAGAGGTAGTCAGAGACTGGGCACTCACTGCAAAAACAGATGACTGCCACAATCCACGTTTCACCAAAACAATATAATGCACTTGGTGTGATAGGTGGTGAGCCCATCGCCACCATGCGCTGTTGGGTGCACAGTGCAGTTTAATTCCTTACTCGCCTTTTACGAGATCCATTGGATGAGGTGGAGTGGTAGTATTCCTTTATCGAGCCGCCACCACACGGCTCTATTTTTTTTTTTAGGGCGTAATTTGTCCAGCCAGTTTAGCGATTTATTAGCCGTATTAAATCCGTTCTTAGTTTGTGTTTTTTTGTCGGGGAAGGAATACCTATGTATGTCACATTTCAAGTCAACATGTTTTGTAGTTTCGGAGATATAGTGAGAGATAAGTGAGTGATATACATAAGCAGATAACAAATGTTTATCATTTTCAATACATCCTATTACTTTTAACTACTTATACAGGTCTTACTGGTGGTAGGATTCATATGCAGGAATCCGTCTAGGTAGGTGAAACAGTAGTGTGCAAACATTACTGTTTCGGTGTGAAGGGCACTGTGAGCTAGTGTAATCAATGGGCATATGAGACTTAGAACTGATATCTGAGGGTGATGGGCGCAGTTTAGTGTCACACAGAAATGTTCTGGGTGACATAGCATTTGCTATGGGCAGACGTTGCACTTACCATCAGGTTTTGCTCGTTTCATCACTCGATCCAATAAAAAAAAAGTCTTCTCCATAGATAAACATATCGGGGATAATACAGCCACAGTAGGAACGCTTGGCTATCAAATTACCAACAATATAAACGAACACTGCGACCCACCCTCTGATTTAGTTATTTCTTCAGTGGACTCCTGCGTCAACCACAGGATGAAGTGTTGAAAACACCTTGAAGTCGCTGACACGCGGCAAAACCATATTAATACTAATATTATATACATTATATTTTACTGGTTCAAGTTCTTGGCTGTATTTCGACATTTCTTAGAATTATATCATAAATGAATGATCAATGGTTACGGATAAATAAAACATTTTTTTTTATTAGGGGCTTAAGTTTGCCGACCATTCTGTATCATTTGATTTATTTAATAGTTACGGGAAGGTGTCTATTAAATAAAGGTTACTATCTCACGGCGAACCAATATTATTTACATCATACAAAATATTTTACTAGTGGTAGGATTCCTTGTCAGGAATCCGTCTAGGAAGGTACCGCCGCAGGGCAATTGGCCCATTCTGCCGTGAAGCAGTAGTATGCAAACATTACTGTGTTTCCGTCTGAAAGGCATTGAAAACTAGTGCAACTCCTGGTCTCTGGGTGATGAGTGCAATGTGGTGCCACATAGAAATGGGCAGACGTCGCACTTACCATCAGGTGAACAATTTGCTCGTGTCACTTTTTTTTAATAAAAAATACATTTCGATAACGTGATTTGTTAAGTTCTTCAAAACATTCCATGCTTCAAATTATGAATAACCTTTTCGGGTTAATTTGAGATCAAGGTAATTGCTTTTAACATGAATTATGTAAGAAATTGATTTTTTATGGTCTTGTTGCTGTTTTGCGGCTTCTGTACTAGCAAAAACAGATGAAGCCATAAAGCCTCTTTCCGTCCGGTAGAGACTTTGAAGTAAAAACATAAAATAATAACGCATTTATTTTTGTTTATGCATTAACTCTGGTTAGTAAACAACATATTAAAAAAAACAGTTTACTTTTGGTATGGGAAATCTTGATTGGTCGCTGGCCAAATTCACTTTGGATAACTTTTTGAAAGCTTGCCAAGACAGCGGCGACGGGTTTTTAAGGAAACAGACACACTTAAACAGACATTTGCATTAATATATAGTATTTAAAATATTTTAAAATATACCCTATTCCGTATTTATAAACTATCGTGTATTACATTTATTATTTACATTAATTGTAATATACCTAATACGTTTTCGGTTTTTATTAAAAAAAAAACCTGCTCGACGCTGGGCAAAATCCCTGTATTAAATTAGTACTACTTGAAGATGCCGTCGTAGTCTAGTGGTCAGAGACTTGGCTACTGCGCTGCGGGTTCTGGGTTCGAATCCCAGCCGGAGCCAACATTTATGCGAGAAAACAAATTGGTGGTTTTCGTTTCTGGTAACATTGTGTTTGTCCCCGTGTTTCTGGCTCCTCTATCCTAGCCATTCTCCGATATTATCGTATGACCGTTATATCGGTTCAGACGAGTGGTTTTTATTAACTTGATTTGTTGTATGTCTGTTCGGGTCAAATTTATTAATAGATTTTAAACTAAATTCCCGAGCAGCTAGACTTGGAACTTTAAACATACCTTGGAATTGAATGAAAATTATTATTGACTTACTTTCCTGTCATTCTGTCTGTTTGTTTGACTGCTGACTGTACAAATTTTGCCATGCATAAATATATATATATATATATATATATATATGCGAAAGTAACTCTATCTGACCCTCTGTCTGTTTGTTACCTTGTCATGGTTCAATCCCTGAATCAATCTTGACGAAATTTTGCACAGAGGTAGCTTGCACCACTATTTATTAAATAGCTCCTTGGGCAATTTAAAAAACTTATTTCCACGCTGACGAATTCACGGGCATAAGGTAGTTGATACTACTCGTAACTTTATACCTTGAGTCCGTTTCCGAAACGTGGCATGTAAAAGTTCTTTAATACGATACTACTGGTGGTAAGATTCCTATGCAGGAATCCGTCTAGGTAGGTACCACCCCAGGGGCAGTTGTTCTGCCGTGAAGCAGCGTGTGCAAGCATTACAGTGTTTCGGTTTGAATGGCACTGTGAGCTAGCGTAATCACTGGGCATTTGAGACTTAAGAACTGATATCTCAGGGTGACGGAAATTTTGTGGGTGACACAGCATTTGTTGTGGGCGGACGTTGCACTTACCATCAGGTGAACGTTTTGCTCGTTTCGTCACTTAATATAATAAAAAAAAAAACTTGTTTATTTTGATTTCTCCAAGTACCATTTTTGACTCATTCACTCCGAATCGAACATTTAATTAATTAATTTATTTGTAAGCAGCATTATGTTTGGCCATCACTAATAAGGCTAAGGTCGGGTGATTGGCCTGTTTGTTTACATTTTTTTAATTGGAGTAACAGACACGCTTTAGTTTTTTATTTAATTGAAGGAAACCATCGTTCTTGACATCGGATCTATATAGCTTACGGCATCATAGAAGGAATTGATTTTACTTTACAAAGCACATTACCATGTATAATATCTGACGATGTCATTGCTAGTGTTGCCAACCGTTTCATTTCTCGAGGCTCAAGTTCATGTTTAATTTCGATCGATTTCAAAATGCCGCTGGTGTTCTTGAATGTATTTCGAAATCTGTTCGAATTGTATCAGGAATAAATGATTCATGGTTATGTATAAATAAAACATTATTTTGTTTACTATGGGTTACAGTTTGACGTCTGCTCTGCCTCATTTGCTTTGTTTAATACGTACTAGAAGCGGTTCAAAAAAAGTTTTACCAAGTCTACATGTTCTTCTTTTTTGATCCTGGCAATTACCTACGAAATGGAGCCATTTTGCCAATATCCAGTATTTTTTTAATTAAAATGATAGTTGACTTTTACTGAAACTTTGCTGGTCTGATGAATGATGAGGATGGCGATGAAGATTTACTGGACTGATGGAGACAAAACGAAAAGTACAATTTTGATCTTGAATTGAATTTTACAATCACTGTACAATAGCAAGTGCTCAAGAAGTTGCATAATAAACTATCAATATTAAACATCAAAACTTAAAATATGCACAGATATTACAAAATTCAATAAAAACACCACCGCCTATTTTCGAGTTGGCGCCAAAAGTCCTTTTACAAAGTCATAACTTTTTGAACTCGAAACTCGATGAAACGAAAAAAAGCGAGAGACAAACATCTATAGGATTTGCTCTGCAAGACAATACAATACAGTATACAGTATTTCCTGTTATATTTAATTATTTTCGAATTCGTCCAAATCTTCGATTTCTTCGTAGATTTTGCTCACATAAGCCTCCTCCTGTTAACTAATCTAACTAAGCTTAGTTAGTAGATGGTTCACGACAATAGTCGAATGGCAGGCTCGATGCAGCGACGTCATGTTTCGCAGCCCGTACCCCAAACCATTAGGGTATTGCTGCTTCTAACTCTTTCTTGCTTCGTTCATCATCAGTAGATTCTAATTTCGCATTCAATGGGTTGAAGTGGTTGTAAAAAAAATTATATACTTGTAAATTCTGCGTAGATGCAAAAGCATGGCGATGTTTGTTTATGTGAAACTCTGTTTGATGATTGTTTGTTCAAGAAGGTCGATTTGTACTTGTCTCTTAAACCTACTTTATGTATCGCGAGATTGTGTATTTTAAAAATGTATTTTTTATCTTTGTATTTAATGTTCATCGTTGAACTAATTATAAATACATTATCGTTGAAACAATTCGCCTCGGCCGTTGACTCATTATTTGATACAGATATTTGATATTAATGTGTAATGTTTATATATCACAGAAGAACTGATACTAAATAATTTGTATTTATCCAGTTCTCTTCAATCACAACAGCTAGTTTTATTGGTATTAGGATTAAAGTCGAGTAGTAGTGACCAAACATTACTGTTTCGGTCTGAAGGGCACTAAGAGCTAAATAGTAAGTATTGGATATATGGGACTTATGAACTAATGACTCAGGGTATTTTTGCGATATGGAAACAGTATCCTTACCATCAGATCAACGACATGCTCTTCTCATTATTATCCATTTAAAAAAAAGGCATTGTTAAACTGAACCAAACTGAGGTAGCTTAACTTCCCCAGCGTCCGGTACGTTTTGATTTCATTTCCCTTTTGGTAATCACAGTGATCAATGCGTCATAATTTTTAAAATTATAATTGAGCGATTGTGTTTTCAAAGGAACGGGTTTAAATATAATTTAGCTGACGCAAACTTAGGCTTCTATAGAAATAACTCATAACAGGAAGATGTCGGTTATTTCTGAAACGTAAACAGTTAGTTTATGACTGCGCGGTCTTGATTTGTTCGCGGGTAACAAAAACGTGAAATTGCTACACTAAAATGTCTACTTGCCACCGAATTCATGAGAGGTCACGTTTAGTCAAAATGCATTTGTGAAACGGCAGGCTTGTATAAAAGTAACGTAAAATGGAACGAAACGAATGGTTCCGTCATCGAGTAATCTCGAGACTATATATCCTATATAAACTATACAATTTTTCTTTAATATGGTTGAGGAGGGCGATGGCTGCCACACGCGACATCAATGTGAACAGGTGCTGTTGGTAGAGGCTGGTCTGCTCGAGTTTGCAATATACTTTATATTAATATTGCATCTTGTCTGAAATTTTTGGAGCGTGCTTTGATTTGACTGTTCTTTGTAAATTAATCTATAATGTATTTTTGACTAAGATAAACATACTTGTATCGATGGACACTTTCAAACAAATGACATAGTATCTCTCTAGGCCTCTGCCTATCCCTTATGTGGAATAAAGGCTTGACTGTATGTATGTAATATAATGTAATAAAATTAGCATTTCCTCCGGTTGTGACTGTCCCTCCTACAGTTTCTGGTGCTTGTTATGGTGCTATTTGATGGAGAATTTCATTTTCGCCGTCTAGATATTTCCTTGTATTTTTTTATTCTAGTCTGTTCTCTCACTCTCGAGATCCAATGATAGGTTCTCTATGCTGCAGCAAGAGAATACCTAGTACTGCGGTAGTACTTAGACGGATTCCTGCATAGGAATCCTACGGTGAAATTTGCAATTATGATGATCAACTTTGGAGTTTACAATTAAACTGCTTTTACTAAAATGGTTCTCGTTTTATGTCTGACGGAGGCCGGGAACTTGTAGTTTTCACAGATTATGCGTAATGTTGTTATCATTGTACAAAAACCTACTACTCTTGTAATGTACAATATCAAGCGCCAAAAATATAAAACGCACGTGCTTCATAAAAATTATCTTATCGGTCTGCAGGTGTTTGCGATGACTCCAGTTTAAAAACATAACACACTAGAAAATTATCTACAGCAGCTTTTTATTGTTATAAAAAAAAATAGAATGAACTCAGTCTAAATCGAATCAACGAAAGTACTAACAGAGTTACTGGTGATAAGATTCCTATGCAGTAATCCTTCTAGGTAGGTGCTTTCCAGGCCAGTTATTCTGCCGTGAAGGAGTAGTGTGCAAACATTACTGTGTTACGGACCGAAGGTCACTGAAATCTACTGTAATCACTGGGCATATGAGACTTAAGAACTAATGTCTCGGGGTGATGGTCGCAGTGTGGTGTAACACAGAAATGTTCTGTGTGACACAGCATTCGCTATGGGCAGACGTAGCACTTACCATCAGGTGAACGTTTTGCTTGTCTCATAACTTAATCTTATAAAAATATAGATTTTGAAAAATAAAAATAAATCGCTTTTTTATTGTAAAGAACATTCTGTTAATAGGTTTACCATTATTTTATCTATGTGGGACAAGTCAGATTTTAGCGATTAGTTTATAATCAATGATAGAGTTTGTGACTGCTGTCTCCGAGTCTGAAATCTTTCCTTTGATGAATGATAGGATGTAGTCCGTCAGATAACGTAGCATACCCAGCCAGTACCGCAACTATAAAATGTGCCAATTAAAGCTTTTTGCAGTCATCATGACCCAATCCCGACGTCGTTATCAAATATTACTAACAGTGTACGTTAGTAATATTTGATAACGACGTCTGGATTGGGTCCAATAACTCTACATACCTAGGCTCAAGAGGACCTCGGTCTGCAGACCACAGTCGGCGCCCCTCGCGGGGTGCGAAACAGTACTATACGCAAAAACCTTGCAAACTTTCAAAGCCGACCACCGTTAGAGCAGGAGACTCTTAGGGTCTGTTGAGGCAAACGTAGTGGGCCATAACCCGTGACTAGACGGAATGGAGGAGCGATGGTCTGATAAAACATAGTGCGGAACGGAGCAACTGTTAATTGGGTAGTAGTGTGCAAGAACTACTGTGTTTCGGTTTGTGTTCTGGGTGACACAGCATTTGTTGTGGGCGGACGTTGCACTTACCATAAGGTGAACGTTTTGCTCGTTTCGTCACTTTATACAATAAAAAAAATAGAGTAGGGAGAGACTTATGCTCTCCTTCTTTGTTCCTGGCAGTAAGCTATGAGATATAGCTATAATTTCTGCCAACGTCGAGTAATAATAATTCGACGATCGACAGTAAAATGATATGTTGAACGGGAAGATGAAGATTTACTCGACTGATGGGGACAAAACGAAAAGTAATATTTTGTACAATCTCGAATTGAAAATTCCAGTCACTGTACACTTTCACGAGAACTTGCTGCATAATAAACTATCGATATTAAAAAGAACACCAAAACTCTAAATATACACAGAAATTACAAAGTTCATATAATTTCGGTGATGTAATTGCTGTTAGCCTTTTAGACTTTACAGCTTCATCGGATAAAATTCAACAAAAACACTACCGCCGCTTTTCGAGTTGGCTCCTAAAGTCAGACTTATCTGATGGCTAAGGCTGATGATGGTGATGATATACAGGCGATCAATCTCTACTTAATTCTTAGGGCTACCCTCAGAGTGGTTGTAACTGATTTTAATATTTTAAATTGAATATCCATTCAATTAGTTAAACCTGCAATTAGTATTCGACTGACTCATGCACTGCATCGGACCGGAAATTCCTGATTTGTGCCCCACATGCATTGTCAGTGTACCGCACCACTAATGGCGCTATCTGAAAAACAACTATGTATTTTTAGAAATAAGGCTCCTTTTTGCAAAACCTGCCTAAACAAACGGTGCGAAAGTGGAGTTGACGTAACTGTCGGAAGGAATATGGCTTCATTAATAAAGAAAATAAAAATATTATTATGGTAGTTAGCAGTGTGTTATCTATGATTGTCAGTTTATTTTTAAAATAATAAACTTGTGACCGTATTATGTATGACACATGCCCATCTGGTACTATGACTATAACAATTAATATAAAAAAAGGTGTTAAGGCATATTATGTAATGCAATTAGTTACTCATAGTAATTATTTCATGAGTCACAAATCCTCGACGCATGAATTTTGTTGAATATTTTTTTAGTTGCAATATGATGATGATGTTCTCCTAGCCGATTTCGACCACGGCGACAACTTCCGACTACAGTCGAGAGCTATCAACTGCGCAGGAGATATTATAGTGCCACAAGTGCACGCGCAAACACAGAGGCACTCACTCGTCCCAACCTACCTGCGCCCGATGTAACGCTGATGCGATAAGATCGGAGGTAGGCTAGGATGCAGTGTCAGAAACACGGGGACAATCACAACACAACCAGACCCGAAAACCAACAATTTATGTTTTAGCACAAATGTTGGCTCCGGCTGGGATTCGAACCCAGGACCCGCGGCCTTAGAAGTCAGGTACTCTGACCACCAGGCCACGCGGTCGTCTATAATAATAAAAAATGTTGAACGTCGTTGCAATAATAATAATAAAGAATGATAAAGTTAAATATGGAAATAGATTTAATATTATAAATTTGTGATGATATTGAGAATTGTTGGACATAATAAAAAGCAGTTCTATTGCTTGATGTTAAGTGGAGTTTTTCATCATATTTTACGATTTCACTAAGACTTGTTTTGCATTGCAAATGCGTTATATATAATAACAAAGCTTGACCCGAAAACCACGTTTGCTCCGGCTGGGATTTGTACCCCGGACGCAGCCTACTACTCTAACCACTAACTTTAGAATATAGCTACACTTTGTATAGATCATATTATAAATACACCCTTAGAAACTCCGATGGAACCAGAACGCAATTATAGACGGGTCGTCGTTCGTCGTCGTTTCAGCCTATCACAAGTCCACTGCTGAACATAGGCCTCCCCCATAGATAGCCACAAAAGTTTGTAACTCTCATTTTGGGGGGATTCTGCCATAGTTGCCACGCTTGGCAGGCGGATTGGCAACCGCAGTTTATTTATTCTGATGCTCCAGGAAGATGCTGCTGCCAATCTCCTGTTTTTGATTTTCCCTCTGTCGACTTTTACGACACCCACGGGATGAGATGGAGTGGTAGATTCTCTTAGGCCGCTACCACACGGGTCAAGTGGATGGAATTGGCTCAACCCAACCATGATTTTTTTTTTATTGGATGAAGTGACGAGACGAGCAAACTTTCACCTAATGGTAAGTGCAACGTCTGCCTATAACAAATGTTGTGTCACCCAGAAAATTTCTGTGTGGCACTACACTGCTTCCGTCGACCTGAGACATCAGTTCTTAAGCCTCATATGCCCAGTGTTTACACTAGTTATCATGTAGGTTAAAATATTCGCTTTTTACGTAAAATTGTATGCAAAGTTTCTCAAAATATATTTATTAATTTATTGATTGAATCGCCGACAAAATTAGAAAGAAATTAAGACATATGATACTCGGAACACCCACACACATTTTTTTTTATTGGATAAAGTGACTAAACGAGCGAAACGTTCACTTGTTGGTAAATGAAACAAAGGGAAGCCTCTGGTGGACAGGCGCAGTGTGGTGCCACACAGAAATGTTCTGAGGGACACCGTTTTTGTTATGGGCAAACTTTGCACTTACCACCAGGTGAACGTTTTGCCCGTCTCTTCATTATCTTCTTAAAAAAAGGCTCAGGATACCCATTCGCTTTTTTTGGACGAGTTGTCGGACTTCACATGTCGTTTCAATAATTTTCATTTCTGAAAGCGCGTCAACCATGTGTTAAACTCACACTTAAAATTGCAATAAACAGTTTTAAGCGATGCCGTCACTAACGATCGAATTCACGTCACTCGTGTACAAGGAAATTTGAAGCGATCGCCAAGCCCCAGAGTTCCTGCCGCCTTCGTATTACATTTACACTAAAATATCAGTATAAATAAGTAGCATTTGTAGGCGAGTGTACTGGATTCGTTATATATATGAAAATTAATAAAACGAAAATTGAGTGCATATTGAATTTATCATTTACCACATTCTCTATGGTCAAAAAACATCGCGAGGAAACTTTAAATGCTCGACTTTTTAAATGCAAGTGATTTTTTGAAAAACAGGAAGTTCGCCTACTCGTAGTGGAGCGCCTGACGGAACTACTTTTTAACAATATTCCTATAGTGTGGGCTTGTTATTTAGTGTAATCTAAAAAAACATTTTATTCAAATACGTTATATTCAAGATAATTTCCCTCGAGAGTAATAAAAGGTAGTTGTTTGAATCGAATCCAAACTAATCTAATCTAAACTTATTTACGATTAAAACAAAAGATGCAACTAATATAATGCAGCTGCAAGCGACGACTACTATTAATAACAATGCAATGCTCTGTGATAATCCTTAGGTTTTTATAATGTTAATTACATATGTCAAAACAAAGTTCAACAGCAAGTACTTGTTAGAAACGTAAATAATAACCAGGAGAACCAAGTTCAACGATATACCTTCCCGTGTTTCGGTTTCGAAGAAATCAACTACCTATAGTCTAGACTTAGCCCTATGTGATTGCTTTTTGTTCCCAATTTTGAAAACAGACCTTCGTGAGAAACTATTCTTCGACGATAAACAGCGCAAGACGGTAAAAAATACCATTTTTCAGTTATGAAGGAAACGATATTCTTAAGGGGTAAAGAAAAGTTAATTTCGAGATGTTGATAAACGCTTCAAGGTTTTAAAGGATTACATTAAAACATACATAAGATCACGACTGTATCCCATAAGGGGTAGTCAAAGACTGGGCACTCACTGCAAAAACAGATGACTGCCACAATCCACGTTTCACCAAAACAATATAATGCACTTGGTGTGATAGGTGGTGAGCCCATCGCCACCATTCGCTGTTGGGTGCACAGTGCAGTTTAATTCCTTACTCGCCTTTTACGAGATCCATCGGATGAGATGGAGCGGTAGTATTCTTTTATAGAGCCGCCACCACACGGCTCCCACCACACGGCATTAAAACATACGAGTATAAATAATTTGAATAATTTAATTATTTTATTTTATTTGAATTTATCGGTCTGACGTGCAGAAAAGTCAGAAGTGTGTAAATGTTTGAAATTAAACATGTTGCTATATTGCTTTAAACTATTTTCTTATATAGCTAATTATTCACGAGAATGAGACATAACTAACTCCATTTTATTACTCGTTTAGTTAATAATTATAATTTTAACGTCTTAATTCCAAACGTACAAACGTATAAAACTGTAATAGCTATCGTGTAGCCGCTTTATGTCCACGACCCCTTTATTTCAAGGCTATTTTTTAAACGAACGTTTAGAATTTATCGAATAAATATGAGTGGAGGAAACAACTTTTGAATTCCAAAAAGCCACTAAGATTTTTCTACTTTCGTAACACTTTACGCATAAATTTGATCCGTTGGTTGAAAGAGATTAAATACGACTACGGGACGTGCGACCAGATATAGGAAAGCGCTCGAAATGCCCGGAATATAAAATAAAACGCAATTGAATCCGTTAATATAGTTTTATTCGACTCTAATACTAATTAAAAGTAACCGCAACCGACGAGCGTGTGTGAAAACGCTAATGAAAGTAGAAGAAGCTAAAGATGTATGTCGGGATCGTAGCAAGTGGAAAAATGCGGTCTCTGCCTACCCCAATGGGAAAGAGGCTTGACTGTATGAATGTATGTATGTGATACTAATTAAGTTTACAATTATATTCGTTGTGATTAAATGTTGCATTGATAGTAATGTTGTCCTATCGAAAATTGACCACGGCGACATTTAGTTGCTGTAAGAAGTTCTTATCTTTGTTATTTGAGATGATTGAGTATACGTTTCAAGTATCTGTCAAGATATTTTTTTTTACTTATGACGAAAATCCGTAGATCTTAGTAAAAAACTAAAGTAACATTATTTGACAAGTGACGTGCCGAGCAAATCGCTCACCTGATGGTAAGTGCAACGACTGCCAATAACAAATGCTGTGTCACTTAGAACTGTGTGGCACCACACTGCGCTCGTCACCCCCGAACATCGGTTTTAAGTCTCATATGCCCACCAATTACACTAGCAAACATTACTTATTTTTACGTGGCTTAACGTATTGCGTACCACATTCATTGTATAACAATTCTGTAGCCAAAGTTAATCGACTATAGAGCTTCTATATTCTACGGTTCATTGCAATGTCAAAGCGTAAAGTCAATCTCAAGTCTTTTTTATATTCTGTTTTGTCTAATATTATTGGGGGTTGCTAAATAATTACATCTGTATATTAAAGACGTTAAGATTCTTTCGTAATATTAATATAAATAGACAATTCTAGGATATTCTACGCTGAATTTTATGGTGTCGTAAGTGCCTGCGCCTGTGCTAGTGCCAATATAGAAGCACTATCATGATAATCTTCATCAGTTTGAAAATAGTCTGCAGTCTCAATATAAATAAGAAATAAAATTTGACCAAAAAGTGAAAGGTCAAAGGTCAAAGAGAGGATACGCCGTAATCGCTACTCTGTTCCAGACGGCTTTCATTCAGTCTGGTATTTTTGAAAAGGTTACTTTGTAAAATATCAGAGAGCACGGTAGTTTTCTGACGGATACAATTGTGTTGACGGAACTTCAGTTCATATATTGTTAATTGTAAAGAACTTGAAGTATTCGAGCATTATGCTGTTTCAACATTTTCTTGCGAATCAGTGTAGTTTAAAAAAATGACGTTAAATGAATGTCATGTAAATAATCTATATAGAATTAAAAATATTCTATTATATTGTTATACACTGAAATAATATAGGTGAAGGGTTTTGGTAATGTGTATTTTTGCAGCAAACGCTAGTGAAGATGTCTAGGTAGGTACTAACGTAAGGCCCATTATTCTGCCGTGAGGCAATAGTGTGCAAACATTACTGTCTGCGTCGTGTGGTAGCGGCTTAAGAGAATCTACCACCACATCTCATCCCGTGGGTGTCGTAAAAGTCGACCACGACGGTCGAGAGGGATAATGAAAACCAGGAGATGAACAGCAGGCATCTTCCTGGCACATCTGAATAATATTTTTTTTCATTGCATAAAGTGATGAAACGACGTGCAACGTCTGCCCATAACAAATGCTGTGCCACCCAGTAAATTTCTGTGTGACACTACACTGTGACCATCACCCTGAGACATAGGTTCTTAAGTCTCATATGCCCAGTGATTATGCTAGCTCACAGTGCCCTTCAAACCGAAGCCTACCTAGACGGACTCCTGCATAGGAATCCTACCACCAGTAAACTGCGGTTGCCAACCCACCTGCCCAGCATGGCAACTATGGAAAAATCACCCAAAAATGGTGAGCTACAAACTATTGTTGCAATCTATGGGGGAGGCCTATGTTCGGCAGTGGGACTAGTTGTGGGCTGAAATGATGATGCTGATGATTACTGTATTTCGGTTTACAAGGGCACTAGAGTTCTAGTGTAATTACAGGGCATATGAGACTGATGTCTCTAGAGTGTCGGACGCAATGAGGTGCCACACAGAAATGTTCTGGGTGACAGCATTTGTTATGGGTAGACGTTATACTTACCGGGTGAACGTTTCGCTCGTCCTATCATTTTTTTTTACAAAAAAAAGTTAAAGTCACCTTAAATTCCCGGTACAGAACCTGAAGGGACTGACAGTTCTACTGGCAACACACAAAGTTTTGCTTCGGCGGCCATTTGTAAATATTTGGATTTCGAATGCTTCTTTCTTTTTCGTTTTATATTAAATTTTTTAAAGGATGTATTTTACGCCAATATGATATAGGAATCATCGTTTTATTATAGTATTTTTGTATACATTGCACACAGGACACATTAAAGGCGGGTCTACGAGTTGCTACGCAACGTAGATCTTCACAGCGACTGTGAAATGCCCTTAATCTCTGAACACTTCAGAGCATTATCACGGCGGTTTTTCGAAAAAGCCGCGGTTCATCCAAACCCACTGGTGGTTAAAGCAGCAAATTACCGACCAGATAGAAACGCGACCGAACGCAAACGTCGCCCGCGGAACGTGCTAGACGACACGGATGTCTCAGCACTCCCTGACCACGATACGGTCAGTCACGATCCAGGCTACACTGTACACACAGTAATAGCTTTAATATAACACGCACCACGACGCGCGACCGCCGTAGAGAGCGGCGCGCAGCATACGACAATCACACCGCGTACACACGATACACCCGTGTTCCAGGGCGGTTCTCACCGCCCAGAGTTACAGTCGAATCGACAGTCCGAATGGAGGCCCGCAGCCTCCCTCGGACGGTCATTAGACGACTTAAAATCGTATTGAGATATTCTAAATCGCGCAAGCACGCAGCGAACGCGATACAGTCCTATATTTTTATAAATTTTTCCATTGCCAGCAGCATTATTTTAAAAATACGATGAGCTTATACTGCGAATACAAGCAGTATTTTATTCAGTTTATATTCTCCTGTGTTTACTTTAGGTTAAATAAACGGTTTCCTCTATTTCAACAAATACATGAGAATCGATTTCGAAATCGATGTTTTAAATTGATTTATTTATGTTATGCTTATAGTTTACAGTAGCTGTATCAATAAGTTATTGCAGGAAGTCAGATTTCCTTCAGATGAATAATGGACGAGATACATATAGAGGTCACTGTCGCGGATCGTGTTTCTAGTGGCTGCTTTGATTTGTTATATAATTTTGTTTTTAATGACATTTATTTTGGGCTTAGTTTCCTGTTACATTTTCACTATTTATAAGCCATTTGGTTTGAAAATTTGATTTTTCGTTCCATTTCGTTTCTGCTTCTATGTCATAGTCATCCTTAGCGCAGACTCAGATGCACTCTATTACTCGATTAGCACCTTACCGTGTTCAATGTAACGCTTGCGATGTTAATACCAGTGACATCATCAATCATAATACATCTAACCAATAATCTAATCATAATACATCTAACCAATACCTTTAATTTGGGTGTTGCGTTAGTATTGGCTTACGGTTGACTTCCAACCCAGGATCCACGACTCGGCAGGAAGGTACACTGCACGGTGAGTAACGCGATGTTCATTCATCATCATTTCAGCCTATCACTAGTCCACTGCTGAACATAGGCCTCCCTCATAGATTGCTACAAAAGTTTGTAGCTTTCATTTTAGGGGATTTTGCCATAATTGCCACGCTTGGCAGGCGGGTTGGTAACCGCAGTTTATTTATTGGAATATTCCAAGAAGTTGCTGCTGCCCATCTTCTGGTTTCTAAAATAAAGTATTCGCTTTCTTCCGCGGCTTCGCCTTCTTAGATTTTATATCGCTGCTAATTTAAGAGAGTGTGCTGGTTTCAGAGTGAGACAGCCAATACATTTTTGAGGAAAATAGTAGCCATTGCAGAAGTTTAATCTTCAAACAAAACTGCTTAGTAGTTACTTTTCTTATCAAATAATACTGAATGGTTTCAAATAGGTTGTTCCATGTGGGACAGCTAAGTTCTTCGGCATTGTTTTAGGCTTTAAGTAGTGCAGTTGTTCTACGCTAAATCTCGTATAAAAATGAAAACAAGCTACGAGGAAGCATCGTTAAAAAGATTTTATATACGTTTCCAATACGGACTAAAAGTGTGAAGTTGGTTTATAATCAATTGCAAAAGTTGCACCCAACAGACAAACAAACAGACAGACAAAGAAAAGAGACAGAGAAGACAAGAAAGCGAGTTGATAATGAACTGCTATTCAGTTCTAAGCTTCGTTTAAATTTTCAAGTCTCTAGCTCGTCGGGAAGTTAGTATATAATCAATTACTAAATTTGACCCGAACAGATACACACAAAAGCAAGTTAATAAAAACGTGGTGAAATTGATTTTTTTTGTGATACCACTGCGCTATACGTAAACATTATTTACGCATGAATTATGCACCGTCCGCGTCATTCCTATTTCTGTGTATTGGGGCTATCTCATAAATGTACGTACGTACGCTCGTATAATGGACCTCGATATAACGGGCCCGCACCTCTTTATTATTCGTGCGCCCCATATGTCTCAGTTCGAATCTATAATGTGCCCGCTCAAATTGCGTCAATTTTCTTGTTCCATTGATTTTCAATTGTGGCCCATTCAACTACGACTTTGAATTGGTTTTGTAGACCATCTCCTGATAATGTATGCTTTAATGATTTTCCAGAACTTTGTCAGTGACGTCATAATGTCAAGGAACGATATTGATACTGTATGAAGCGTCATACTTGTTATCTATTCACCACCTGTGGAAAACCGGTAAAATTATCGTTTCTTAGGCATTAAATATTATCAGTTCTTATTTCTGAACTAAATATTCTGTCACATTATTGGCTCCATTAACTGGCCGTCTAGCTTGATTTTTTTAAAGTATTTGATTTCACCTTAGCAGAGTTATTAATGCCTGTAAATGTTAAAACAAGTGCTTAAAAAGATAAATAATTATATAAAACCAGATTGTTTGTTGGTACCGGCTTATGAGAATCTACCACCCCATTTCATCCCGTGGCTGTCGTAAAACTCGATAGAGGGAAAATAAAAACCAGAAGATGGGCAGCAGCATCTTCCTGGAACTTGTGAATAAATAAACTGCAGTTTTTACTGGTGGTAGGATTCCTATGCAGGAATCCGTCTAGCTAGGTATCACCCAGTTATTCTGCCGTGAAGCAGTAGTGTGCAATCATTACTGTGTTTCGGTTTGAAGGGCACTGTGAGCTAGCGTAATCACTGGGCATATGACACTTAAGAATTTATGTCTCATGGTGATGGACAGTGTGTCACACAGAAATTTTCTGGGTGACACAGCCTTCGTTATGGGCAGACGTTGCACTTACTATCAGGTGAACGTTTTGCTCGTTTCATAGCTTTATTCAATAAAAAAAAAGTTACCAACCCGCCTGCCAAGCGTGGCAACTGTGCCAAAATCCCACCAAAATTATAGCTTTCATGGCAATCTATGAGGGAACATAGGCCATGTTCACCAGTGGACTAGTGATAGGCTGAAATGATGATGATGAGATTTGTTGTGTGTTTCATTACTAAGATTTTTCTTAGATTTGCTATAGTTTTTTTTTAATATCGGTTTCGTTTAAATAAGTAATTTTTAAGAATGATCACTTTCTGCGATAGTACGAGTATATTAGTATTTTTTTCATAGACGGTTTGTAAGTAAAAAACTTGAGTCAGTATTCGGGATTACTTCTACAAAATGAGGCTAAGCGGCAGGCAATCGATATTTCATTATCCGATGGATTCTTTTACTGTTTACCTTCGACCTGCCGGGAAATTAAATTGAAATCTACTCTTGTTACTACCTACGTCGAGTATACGTGACCGCGTGCCCTAGTGGTCAGGGTCCCTGACGCGGCTCCTGAGTTCGAAGATAAGCCAGAACCAACACTTCATAAAAAAAAATTGTTAGTTTTCAGGACTAGTTGTGCTTTGATTGTCCCTGTGTCTGTCACTGCACCCTAGTCTGCTTCCTATTTTGTAGCATGAGCGCTACATTGGGCATGGGTAGGTTGGGACGAGTGTGGCACTACAATATCTCCCGCGCAGTTAATAACTTCCAACAATGTTTGGAATATGGCGCCAGGAGAAATTCGCCAGGACGACACTGACAGAGTAGAGACAGAATTAACCGTTTTAAAATAGCGATTCCACCTTTGGAACCTCGGTATCGTTCAACCAGAAAGACCTTTCATAACATTTAAAGACACAGGACTGAAAGAGTATTTTTTTTTTCTTAAAAAAAAAAACGAAGCCCCACCGTAGGATTTTCTCCTGTATCGTGGGTGCGTTTTACAAACATACATTTCACATGCACAACGCAACCCGACCCGAAAAGCAACAATTTGTGTTTTTGCACAAATTTTTGCTCCGGCTGGGAATCGAACCCAGAACCGATGGCGCAGAAGTCAGGTACGTTAACCACTACGCCACGCGGTCGAGTATTTTTTATTGAAGGTAGTGACGAAACGAGCAAATCGTTCACTTGATGTTAAGTGCAACCCGTCACCCTGAGACATCAGTTATTAAGTCTCATAGGACCAGTAGTTGCACTGTTATGTTAAAGGTTTTAGTTTATGGACACGAACATTTTCCTTAAAAAATTTAGCATTTCGCTACTGAAAATGAATGACGCATTTTGCTTTTTAAACTACCACGCGGATATTGCTTGCCATAGTTAAAAGAAAACTTCATAAATTGCTGCGAAGTTTGGTGTATTAAACGTTAATTATAGACGACCTTCTTGAATTCGCATTGAGCTTTGTTTTTAGTTATAGCAAACAACCGTTTATGTTATGTGCGATTAAATAGAGTTCCAAGTCCAGTGTATTTGTTTAAAGTCTTAGATTAATTAAATATGTCTATACCATATTTTGTATGAAAAAGTACTCACTTTGAATCAAATTTGTGGATGTCTTTTTCCTGTTAGCATACATTACCCGCAATGATCCTGCATACATTGTATATAATTCGCTTCGGTATTGTGTGCAGTAGCATGAGCGTTACATGCGACGGACATGTTCAGTCATCATCATCAACATTTCAGCCTATCAGTAGTCCACTGCTGAACATAGGCCTCCCACATAGATTGCTACAAAAGTTTGTAGCTCTTGGGGGGGGGGGGGGGGGATTTGCCATGGTTGCCATGATTGGCAAGCGGGTTGGAAATCGCAGTTTATTTATTCTGATGTTTATTCTTCTGGTTTTCATTTTCCCTTTGTCGACTTTAACGACACCCACGGGATGAGATGAGATGGTAGATTCTCTTAAGGCGCTACACGGCATGTTCAGTATGAGAAATATATGTCTACAAAACGAACTCACGATACAGGCGAAGTCCTAGTGTTGGGCACCGTTAATTAAAACAATAAAAAAAAAGATCTGTAATATCTCCTGCATGATAGATAGCTTTCGACCAGTATTACAAGGTTGGCATCGTGGTCGGAAATCGGCCCGGAGGACATTTTGGACACAGGATTGAGGACATTAAAGAATACTGGCAATGCTATTATATTATGAGATAGTCCTCGACAATGGTCAAATGGTTGGCTCGATCCTGTGACATCATGTTTCGCAGTCCGTGCCCTTCACCATTACGCTACGTAATCATGTATTCCACTTTAATCCACCTGTAATCCATTGAGAAGTGGACAGAGAGATGATCTGTAGACTATAAGCGTACTAGTCTGAACCAGAAAAAATCCTCAATTAACAGGTATAAAAATAGCGAAGCCCGGAGTAGCTTTTATTAATTATTTAATTAATAGGTATCTATATATTAAAAGAGAAAAAATACGTTAAGCATTTTTACTTAACTCGAAAATATCCTTATCATTATTGATTACGAAAACAAAACGAAACGAAACCCGAATTCACATTGAATAAATCCTATGTTCTTTACATTTGAATGAGCGTGAAACTTATTTAAGTTACAAATCGAAGTAATATTTATAATTAATTAACTTTAAGATTTATTAACACCTCAGCCAGTTATACACTCAGCGACACAAAAATCGCACCTCTCTGAGTTTGCGCGAAAAATGGCTGTAATGGCTAGAAACGAATTATATTTATATAAATATTGGTATGTTTGAAATAGGTATTTGAATAGCTTTACATTATTAATAAAAAAATCATGAAATCATTAAAACATTTATCATTATAGAGCGTCAAAAATAAACACTGTCAAATACTCGTTAGTGAGGACGCTAGTTACACCACCTAAAAAGGGTATAAAAGGGTCGATCTGGATGAAATATGAGCCACTCGTAATTTAGACTTTGCAATGAACACACTTGAACAAGTAACCCAAGTAAGAACAATTAAAGATGGACACCAGCTCTGAAGAAGCCGCTCAAGTGATTGCCCTATTGCAGTCGGGGATGCGGCAGTGTGACGTTGTTAGAAAACCGGGATCTGGAAGAAAACGGTGCACATCAGAAAGAGATGACCGTTTCATCGTTACGACATCTTTACGAAACCGTTTTACAAATGCTGTTGAGTTGCAACAACAGCTTCGATCAACTCGGAGAACATCTGTGAGTGTTTCTACGATAAGAAGAAGGTTACACGAAAAGAGTTTAACAGCCCGTAGACCTGCTAAAGGTCCAAAACTTACTGCACAGCATCGCAGAGATCGCCTAGAGTTTGCTCGCAATCATTGCGAGTGGACTCTAGAACAGTGGCGGACCGTATTCTTCTCTGATGAGACGAGAGTCTGTCTCTTCTGCAATGACAGACGTAGAAGGGTCTACAGAAGACAGGGGGAGAGGTTCACACAACCCTGCTTCTAAGAATCCGTCGAATACGGGGGTGGCTCGTGAATGTTTTGGGGCGGCATTTCCGTCGACGGGAAAACGGAACTTGTGTGCGTTTCCCGGACTCGGGGTGGCCGTGGGCAAGGGTCATTAAATGCTGGTCGGTACATTACTGAAATCCTGGAGGAACACGTGGTCCCGTATGCTGGTTATGTCGGTGATGGATTCATGTTAATGCATGATAATGCTCGTTGCCACACCGCGGTTATTGTACGGGATTATTTACAGGAGGTCGATATCCCTGTTATGCATTGGCCAGCACGAAGTCCAGACCTTAACCCAATAGAACATCTCTGGGATGACCTAAAACGGCGCGCGCGAGCTCTAGATCCAGCTCCAGCCACTCTTCAAGAGCTCCAAGATGCGGTACTTGAAGAGTGGGAACAAATACCCCAAGAGGCTGTTGCGATCCTTGTAAGGTCCATGAAAGATCGCATGGAAGCCGTCATCAAGGCAAGGGGGGTAACACTAGGTTTTAAGCACTTTTTTGTATTTATTAAGTTTTTTTTTAAATTATTAATTTGCAAATTTGTACATACCCTGTCTTTTTCTTTAATTTCTCTTTCGTCTCGTTATAAAAGTAAAATTCAATTAAAATTCCTGAAAGCTAATGAAATTACCTTTCGAATGATACCCTCAAACCACAACATTGCCATTGGCCTGTTGTGTTAAAATAGTATTTAAATTATTTTTTTCGGGTGTGCGATTTTTTTGACGCCGAGTGTAGAAAGGGCTATGTTTGTTAGAATATTATCGACCACGATAATATTCTATGGGGGACCACGAGATGGAGCGACGACCTGCAAAGTTTTGCGCAAAGTAGATGTATTTGAGGATATCTCTTACGTTTATCTAAATTTTAACACTTTCCCTTGTGACTTTGGTCGCGTTGAATATAGAATTAATGTATATAATGAAAATTTTATACAACTAATGATGAAACGAGGACATAAGTAGTCCAAGTGTCAATATAGTCTGTGCAAATTTCATATGTTAATAGCGTTGTTATGTAAATTGTGTTTAGTCTGACAGACATACGGAGAAGTTTTTCTAGCAGAGCTCAGACAATAGGTGCGCATTAAATTTCACCCAAATTTATCGATACAACAAGTCGACAGCCGGTCAATATTCGAATATTCGAAAGCCAAGAAGGCTAACAGCAAAAACTTTACCTATATTCAATTTCATAGTAAGTGTGTCGTGGGTTCGATCTTCGGTGCCGGCATCATTAGAATTATTGATTGCAGTTTTAAGTGGTTTAAATGAAACTAATTTTACGGATTTTATCGCGTTTATTTTTGTTATTTCTAACCCGACGTTTCGAGTGCTTTACAGCACCCTTGTTCAGGGGGGGGGGGGGGGGGGGGGGATAAAATCCGTAAAATTAGTTTCATTTAAATGTGTAGTGTTCGCGTAAATATAAGAAAACATTAGTTTTAAGTGGTAATTAACCATGTGCTGGGTGTGAGAAAATATCGTGATGAAAGCTGCACGTCAGAGAAATAATAAATATTTCGGCGACGTGGAAAGTCCGCCATCCTACACTGGAGGATCCTACAGTGTAGCAGAGTCTGTCCAGCTTCAAAAACCCTCTCAAAAATGTGATGCTTAGCTTTTTATACTTTGCTGACTGTCGTTCCAGTAATAATAGTGTAAAAACCTTTTTTTACAGATTCCGACAGCCGCTGCCGAAGGCCATTGCGTATGGTATGGCGTCTGCAGCAAAAGCGAAAAGATCAAGAACTGTGCGTACGATGGACCGCCGAAGCCTATCGACGAGGCCTCAATGGTGAGTACACTTTTTACGAATATGCACAGATCCTAACTGCTACCTACATACACACACCGACCCAACTTATAAATACGGTACATAAATATACATTTGTACTATTCACACACACAATCGTGCATGCTGTGACACGTGTAGACAAATAATAGTGCTTAGCAAGACGATAGTCAACTTTATAGTTTAACTGACATACTAATAGCATAAAAATTCAGGCTAATAGAAAACATAACATTTTGATTATATTCGCAAAAGCCACGTTATTAACTAAACATGCGTAGTCATAGCGATCGCGTGGCTTAGTGGTCCGCGTACGTGACATCGGCTTTGGTTCGAATCCCAGCCGGAGCCAGGGTATTGTGATTGAACCCGTGTCGTAGCCTCGTTGCATAAGACGACAGTGACGCTGTGTTTACGCATAAACTAGCGATACCGAAATAAGCCGTGCGTAGGTTTGCAGCTTCCCGTGGTTATTGTAAGTGAACTGTGTGCTCCGATCGGTGGTAATCGGAAGTGATCTCTGTGGTCGAACGGAAACAAGGGCGTCATCATAATAAATGTCCGCTCACAAAATGCTGTACACGTATTATTTATATATTTAAACTTTATTTGCACACACAAAAAATAGATGTACAAAAAGTCGGACTTCACTAGCTTAAAGCTACTATTAAGCTACAAGGCATTCTCTAGCAGTCTACCTTAGGGTAGGTAAAATACTCGTTTGCAAAACTTCAGTCACAAAGACCGGCGGTGACGAATCATAAATAAAAAAAAAGTCTACAGCTTATACATTATCAGATAAGGTCGGCATTGTAATGTCAACGCTGTTAGATTCTGTTATAGCTACGTCTTCTCTCTTGTCTTGTGAATATGTAACTGAACTGAATATTTTCGTTATTAGGAGCCGAAAAAGTCTCGTCAGTTATGAGTTCTCGAGTTCGTTCTACGCTTTTTCGTTTCTTTAAAAAAATTGCGGACTAAAACACACCCATTCGGCATTTCTGCGTATATTGGATTACAGAAATATATATCGTATACTTTTTTACATTAGGCATATTAAAATGACTGCAATTGTAATTTTTTTTTAATTTTGCGGGATAAGAGAAACAAGTTTTATTGGCTCAGATCAGTCAAGTGAAAATGGTGTAGATTGCTTGGTTTCAAGAGTACCGGTCGCTGCACCGCAATAGAGTGCACAAGACATTAAGACTAAGTAGTAACTAATACCGCCACCAAAAAAAATTAGTCGTAATCCACACGAACAAAGTCGAGACGATGACACTTACGTCGCCTTAAAACGGGGCATTATCGAGTGTTGACCCTACGGTAGACAGTCGCCGAGTGTCTGTCGTAGATTCTCTACATTCACGCCCCAATATATGCATATGTACGCTTTTGCTTTTCACAGACTAGGTAATACTCACCATTTTTAATTTTGCATTCGGTCCTTCGCAAATGAAATCATTTTATTGTAATATACTTTATGTGAGCAAGTGATGAGACGAGCAAATCATTCACCTGATTTTAAGTGCAACGTCTACCCATAACAAATGCTGTGTCACACTGCGCTCGTCGCCCCCGACACCAGAATAACTGGCACTGCGGTGGTACCCACCTAAACGGATTCCGGCATAGAAATACTATCACCAGTAAAACTTAACTGTCAATTTTTGTGGCGATCGACTTTCACGGTTGACTTTAAAATTAGATTTTTAATGATACTTGTCTTTTGAATAAGCTCTCAGTCCCCATTTCTCTTTCACAATTTTGTAATAAAAATTACATTTCTTTTACAGTTATGTCGAAGTTCCTTCATTTTATAAAGCCTTTTGCAACGTCGAGTAGGCTCTCTGATTTTTTTCATCTATTCAATTTCGCGACAAGTTCGTTATTTTACAACTTCGGCTCTTCAAGTGCGGCGGTGCGCTAAGTGGGTCACGGGGTGAGGTTGCTTAGCGTACGTTCGATGCTATTTTTAGCATTTTAATGCAGCCATAACGTCATAGCAGCCCTAGTTTTCAACGGCACAACTAGGAACTTGACCCGTGCCGGGTTTATTTTTGTATCGCTTTCGTATGCTACAATCGCTCTATTTATATGTAACTTGGTTTATTTTTAAACGATTTTTTTATTAAGTACATTTAAAAAAGGGTCGAGAAAAAACAAAAGCTTAACTTCAACTTTACATAGCTTATGTTGACTGTCTCTTGAACAATGTCACATATGGAGACTTCGTTAGCTTTTAATTGGTATCTTTATATATTATATGTATTCTATTAAAATGTTGAGCAAGGTATAGATCTTCGACCACAGCGATAACTTTAGAATACTGTCAGAAACTATCAACTGCGCAGGAGATTGGAGGAGGATTACAGTGCAACGAGTATATGCTCACACGCTCCTATACACGGAAACAATCACAACACAACCGGACCCGCAAACCAAGACTTTTTGTTTTAGAATAATCACGCGAAGTTCTAATAATGATACAGTAAGGTTTAGCGACTTATAAGCTATAGATATTTTTAATACTCTTTAGATAATAAATTTCTGCTCTGGTAATGATCTTCAAATAACGCTGGCGCTTATTACTAAGTTTCGGATCCATCGCCATTTAGATATTGTATGACAAAAGTAATATAACACTAAGATTATAATAATATTATAACACTAAGAATTGGCTTCTGACCCTAATTATGTTTATGCGTCATAAAAGATCGAATTCATTTATGATTATTTTTTTAAGGAAGAAAGTGACGAGACGGTCTTACCGTTCTGGTAGTGACGACCTGATAGTAAGTGCAACGTCTCTCCGGAACAAATGCTGTATCTTCAAGAATATTGTTGCCAAAATAAAGAGAAGAGGAAAAAAATAGATTGCTGTATATAATACACCGCGCTCGATTCTGAGACTAAGTCTCATATGCCAGTAATTGCTATTATTGCCCTTCAGACTCCAACACATTAATGTTTGCACACTTTTCTTTGACGGCAGTAACTGGCACTACGGTGGTTCCCTCTTTGACGAATTCCTACATAGGAAACATACCATCAATACTAATTTCTGTCATTTACTTGTTGGTCGCTTTGTTGCCGTCCTTTAGTCCGTGAGGTTTTTTAGGAACCACTTTTATACAAAACTATGGAACTTGCTGCTGTCAGTGGCTTTTTCGAGCCGATACTTGTTAGAGCCCTTCAAGAAAAGAGCTTATTCCTTTCTCAAAGGTCGGCAACGGACCCGCTATTCCTCTAGTAATGCAAATGATTATGCGCGGCGGTGGTCACTTAACATCAGGTAAGCCGTTTGCTCGTTTGCCCCTTTCCTCTATAAAAAAAGTATTTACATAATACAAAAGTTATCTGTTTCGTATCAAAATTAAACACAATGTTGCTATCTTAGTCCGTGTTTAATTGTTCGGGTAAATACGTAACAACTTTTCTTCATCAATGGGCTAAGTATCGTTGCTATGCGTCCCCGTAGGTCATGTCAATAGTATGCCAGAAGTCACCTGACTGAGCTATCTCAAGTTATTAATGTGTTACAATGTATGTATTAGGTAGGTATAATGATATGCATACTGTGATTGGTCATGAAGTGAGCGTGCAGTTTCAAGCAATTTATAACTAACAGGTTTTTATGACTATTTTTTTCTGCCTGCCTTTTTTACTACACTTGCATGGTCTATCTCAAATTTGTCTGCTTTGTAATAAAAGAGTATGTCTATACGCCATAAAACTATTTTCTGAAATGATTATATATTAAGATTGTAGGAAGCATTGTTAATTCCTACGTACCATCTACAATCTTTGCAAATATATTGGTAATAGATTTATTACCTTACCAGTGCTTGACGTCCCGTTTAACTGACATAGAATATTTTTAGCATTATTTCACAAACTGGAGAAAGTAGCGTAAAAATCAAACAATTTGTCAGTATCAACAATTTTTTCTTGAAACCACATTCCTCACCGTCTTGGAAAATAATGCGTTTCACAAACTTGTCATCGTAATAACAGTATTGCTAGATTAGATTTACCCACGTAGAATATCCAATTCCATGATAAGCAATACAAACAATTTCATTAAATTCCGAAAACCGACAAAAAATTACCAAACGAAACTAGAGAACAGTTACTTAAAGTCGTAAACTCGAACAAAAATTCCTGTGGCTGGCAAACCTTTCCCTCAAAATTGTATGACGGTTCTTCCATTCATGGTCCTTAATCCGATAGTGTGGTCGCTTCCATGACTGATGTAACGGGCAGAATTCTCTCAAATTGTAAAATCTAAGGCACACACTTCCTTATTGAAGTAATACAATGACAGAATTAATATATTTTTTTTTGTTTAAAAATCGATGCCCCACAGTAGGATTTCTCCTGTGTCGTGGGTACGTTTTACAGACATAAATTCCACATGCACAAACCACCCAGACCCGGAACAACTATCTCTAGGCCATACAAATATTTTTTCCGTGCGGGAATCGAACCCGCGACCCGCGGCGCAGTAGCCAAGGGCTTAGCCACTGTGCCAACCGAGCCGACAATATTGAATATAGATTATTGTTATGTAGTTGTTACGTTTAACTAGCGACCCCGGAGTAATTGGCAATTGCACCCGAAGCCTGGGGCTTCGGACGGGTGCAATTTACCAATGAAGAAAATGAGAAGTGCGCTTAGCAAAAAAAATTTATAAGTACTGTTTTATTGAGATATTAATACAAAAATACCATACAAAGTCTACAAAAAAAAAATCAGCCAAAACGATCGACTTGCGGCAATTGATTTTTATTTACATAGATGTTTTACCTACGTACCTACAATATATACTATGTATTGTTAACAAATTAAATAATTTTTGGTTTGATATTGGTATAATTATTGCTAATTTCACAATTTATATTTGTACACCATTAACTAGGTAGGTACCACCCCAGGGCCAGTTATTCTGCCGTGAAGCAGTAGTGTGCAAAAATTACTGTGTTTCGGTTTGAAGGGCACTGTGAGCTAGCGTAATCACTGGGCATATGAGACTTAAGAAGAACTTATGTCTCAGGGTGATGGGCTTTGTGTAGTGTCACACAGAAATTTCCTGGGTGACACAGCATTTGTTATGGGTAGGTGAACGGTTTGCTCGTTTTATCACTTTATCCAATAAAAAAAATGCTTCCATAAATTCAACATAACTTTTTGTAACACTTAGTATTAGTAATAATTCTTACAAATAAATTATTCTGAAAATAATTCAATGTTCATCAAGAAGAATCTCTGAGCTTAATTTGTCTACTGGATGTTGGTTACTCATACTGTAACATATCACCTATAATTATTATTTCACGTTCAACATTAGTGTTCTGACGTAATAAAAGCCAATTTAATACGATATGGAAGCCTTAATGGAATATTCTAGAGCGATCGCAGCCTTTAGTGTATTGTCCTACAAAGCTGAAGCGAAAGTGGGTCGCTGAGTGACGTCACTTCCTTAAGTCAACAGTTCGACTGATGGCCAGCGTTGACAGCTCATAACTTGTTTGTCTTTTACGTGTAGAGTTACGTTGCTCATATTATTTCCCTTGGCTTCGTTTTCAGAACGACTATGTTAATTTCGTTTAATATCGTATGACTTTAGGGGACGTATGCAGCCTTTTAGTGTCCCATTGCTGGCCTCATTTTTCACTTAATTACTACTCGCGCATTATTTAGTCCGGGGCCAATGTGGGACTTAGGGACATACTTATTATTTTCAGTACATAGCCATATCGACGACTCTTATTTGTTTGCGTGACACGGGAATTGTCATATGGCGTAGCAAAACGGACGTAATTACAATTTGCAACCGATAATAACGGTGTGGCTGTGAAAACACTGCTGCTACAACATGATGCTGAGCCGGATGCCTTTTCGTTTCTGCAATGTAATGTATATTTGTACAATGTAAAATAAAAATACAGTTCCTTGTATTTTTTCAGCCTATAAATGTCTTACTACTGAGCACAGGCCTCCTCTCATTTCTGAGAGGGTTTTTGGAGCTAGGAAGAATCTGGCGGATTCTCGCTGCTCTAATGCGGGTTGGCGGACTTCACATATCTTAGAAATATTTTTTATTTCTCAGACATGCAGGTTCGAAGACCGGGAATCGAACCCAGGTCACTCGCGTACTAGGAAATTTAAAGCGAGCGCCTAGCCCCTGAGCTACCACAGTTCAGTGGTAGAATGCTCGCCTGCCAGTTCCTTGGGTTTTTCTTAATTTTTTTTAATTTATAAAGTGACGAAACGAGCAAAACGTTCACCCGGTGGTGAGTGCAACGTCTACCCATAACAAATGCTGTGTCATCGAGATTATTTCTGTATCACCACACTGCGCTCGTCACCCAGAGACATAAGTTCTTAAGTCTCATTTGCCCAGTGATTACGCTAGCTCTCAGTGCCCTTCAAACCGAAACACTGTAATTTTTGGACACTACTGCTTCACGGCGGAATAACTGGCACTGGGGTAATACCTACCTAGACGAATTCCTGAATAGAAATCTTATTTGTGAAAACAGAATAGTATTAAGCCCGTGACCACGTCTGCGTGGATTTAGGTTTTTTAAAAATACCATGTGAAACTCTTTTAATTTCCGGAATAAAAATTATCATAAGTCCGTCGTCAGGATGCAAGCAGTCTCTGTTTAGAATTTCGTCAAGATCGGTTTACCGGTTGATGCGTGAAAAGGTAACAAACAGAGGGATAAAGAGCGAGACTTTCGCATTCCTAATATTAGTATGGATTAAATAAGCCAAAACTAGCTTCACTAAAAGAAAACAATGTTATATGTTAAGTAAACGTATTTTTTTGTTATTGCCTAGTAAATGTTACGTTGTGCGTACGAATAAAATATTCCTTTGTTTTCTTTCTTTTATTTGCCTTCAATTATAAAGATGGAATTACCAATAAACTTTTTTTAGTCGACTTATAAAAGGAGTTCTGAATTCGTCTGTATGTACATATATATTTTTTTTATGTACTGGCGTAACTTCTTGTTTGGAGCTGCGGCGTGGAAGTCGGTTTTGTGATTATTTTTTTTAATTATTTAATTTTATGATCCGAACGAGTTTTATTGAATTAAATGATATTTAAAATTCTGATCAGTCGATAAGTGTCCGGCAGAGTAGAATAGCACCTACCTCTTTCCTACCGAGGTGTCGTAAGAGGCGACTAAGGTATTGCACGGACAGCCTTCATTCGTGCAGCATAATACCATAATAATGCGGAACGCAGAGTAGAGTAAGAATTTTTCGATTCGTATCTAAATGGCGGCGACGTGGTTCGCCACCCGTCACGTCTCGTTTCCCATGAGAGCGAAAAGTGGGCTACGTGAGGAGCCTAGTCCTTTTATGGGAAAAGGCATGACTGTATGTATTTGTATACTGTTTTGATGAGTTAATCCATATTAACATTACGATTAAACGATTTCTGGTAAACACCAGTCCTTATCAATACCGAAACGTGCTATTCAGAAATTTGTGAGTCAAGTTGTCAGTGACGTCAGATGGGTAATTCCAATTAGAATTAGTTATAATCTATACGTTCTGTCGAACTTCAAGTTTTCGTGTCCTGTATACGCGTGGACGATATAGTACGACAAAACTGAACGACACTCTTTTTGCGAACAAACGTTTTGAGTTATCAATTCTGTAGCATATAATCTAGCTCTTACTGAATATCTCCCGGGGAAGGGGTGATCATGGTTTGGGTTCCACTGTTACAGAGATCACTTAATCTATACTAATATTACGAAGCTGAAGAGTTTGTTTGGTTAAACGCGCTAATCTTAAGAACTACTGGTACGAATTGAAAAATGATTTTAGTGTTAGATAGCCCATTTATCGAGGAAGGCTATAGGTCGCGACTATATAGCGACTTCTTTTTAAACGGCGGGTGTAACCGCGGGGCAGAGCTAGTCCAGGATATATTCATATCTACTATTTACCACTGACTCATCACGATATCTCCTAAATCACAAGGCTTATCGTCTTGAAATTTGGCATATATTCCTTTCCCGACATAGACACAGAAGACGGAATTTTACAAACATTTTCTCTTAAATGGGTAACCGGACTGAACACATTAAGCCCAGCGATGAGCGCGCAACAGCTACTTTAATTATAATTGACTCAATAAATTACTCGTTAGTTTCGTTCTCTATAATTACATAAAACCAGTTCTCGTGTCACATCCTCACATCTAAACGGTACCTAAACTGACAATTGGAAGTGTATAATTGTTACATTTTTTTGTCTTGTAATGATCGCGTGATAGTACAATGTGGCTAAAGACCAACGTGGTTGCTGGCATAGAGAAATATGCCATTCCATACATTATCGTAAAACACATACATACATACAGTCACGCCTCACCCATCGGGTTATACAGAGACCACCGCACGATATTTGTCGTACATTTACGATTTTTTCCGTCATGATACAAAATTTGGGAATATATTGCACTATTGCGCTGGTAGCCAATAGTGGAATATGAAATACGAATCTATTTTACTCATAGCGCTAGTGGCTTTATGAAACATTAGCGATCCGCCCCGGCTTCGCACGGGTAGATATATATTGGAAAGATAAATTAGTACTTTATTTGGACAAGTAGAACAACCACAATTCCTTATACTAACATTTTTTGTAGCGACCATGCTCATCTGCGGCTCTGCAGCGGGTCAGATAAGATTACGTTATTGTAGTTTTGTTTATGCGAACATAAGCCATGAAATATGACCAATATTTGATGTGGTGGTAGCAAAATTAAACGACTACTCTGGACCGCTGCGCAAAGGGAGCCGCTCACATCAATGATGCCCAAGTCGCATGGAGCCGGGCCGCTGTATTTCTTATAGAGCGTTTCAAAGTATATGAGTAGGTAAGTAACTAATAGGTATTATAGTAGGCGAGCGTAGTTCGCTCTCTGTTCGCTCACACCGTGGTATTTTTCTTACTTTTAGCATTTTTATACCTGTCGTAACTTCTTGACGATAGGTCCGATTCGAATAATTTAAAGGGGACTGTACATGTATATAACCAACCTTGACTATGAAACTATTTTGTAGGATAAGGATTAATATTTTATTGATACGAGTGTCATCATCTTTCGATTCGACCCGTGTTTTGATAGACTAATTTCAACAAAAAGTGGTTATTGTGACTTAACTATAACAGTTAGACATATAGCCTCGCGGAGTGAGTAATGATGAGTACTATAAAAATGTGTAGTACATTATTTTCTTTATCACCAACAGTATTTGCAGCGCACGCCAAATAAATGACTTTTATCAGTAAATCATTACAAACAAATATACAAAAAATCAAATCTTTCCTCTTTATAATATTAGTTTAGATAAAATAATATATAACACTTTTCATGTTAGTATAAATTAATAAATAATTAAGCATAAATTAATAAGGTAACATATGTGTATGTAGGTGACTTCATGCAATTAGAGCTATTATTATCGACCATTATTTGGTGACAATAATTAGTAAATTTCATGTCAATTATAATAGATTCAGTTATTAATTATTTATGCTAACCGAAATGAGACCGATGCGTCCGAGGTGAAATGCGACCGATGTGTCCGTAGTGAAATGCGTCCGATATAGAAACAATTTTTGTATTGCAAGAGAGGTCTAAAAGAGTAATTTATAACCTATGTATAAATTGCAACAGTTTATAATATAGTCTCTCTAGATTATAAATTGTTATAAT
The DNA here is from genome assembly GCA_019845155.1 of Luehdorfia chinensis. Taxonomy (NCBI): domain Eukaryota; kingdom Metazoa; phylum Arthropoda; class Insecta; order Lepidoptera; family Papilionidae; genus Luehdorfia; species Luehdorfia chinensis. The sequence continues at coordinate 4,164,021 of JAHVAK010000003.1, read as the reverse complement.
TTATACATAGGTTAAAATAAATTTAACTTAGAGATAGATTTAAAGAAATAATTATCTTAACATTACCCTCATAATTAACGTATGAAAATGTTATGTACGAAAACAAGAATATAAATAGCTTTAGTAAAAAAGTGACGTACATAATGTAAATACCAGGGACAAACACAAGGTGGCAACGCCGGTTACTCGACTCAATAGAGTAACTTATTCATGGGGCAAAGTATACGTTTTTACAACAAACACGCGTTTATTGTTGCAAAAAAATTAAGAAAACTGTTTTGTTGACAAGTTGATTCGTTAACAAGGGATATCTATTCATCGTCGTCGAACTGTTTAATTCTTACCACTGGATATGTGTTTTCTAAAGATGCATTACTTAAGAAGTATAGTATATACGAGGGGTGATCCAAAAGTAATGATAATCAATAATAAACACAATGAATAAAATAAATAAATAAATTTATTTCTCAACATAGTCTCCTAGCAAGTCTATACATTTAGTCCATCTCTTTTCTAATCCTAAAATTCCCTTAGAAAAAAAATCTTTATCTTGACTCTCAAAAAAGTCCTCAACCGCGGCCATCACGTCGCTATCATCGTCAAATTTCTTGCCTCGGAGGTGTTCCTTGAGTCGTGGAAAGAGATAGAAGTCGCTGGGGGCTAGATCTGGTGAATAGGGGGGGTGTTCCACCAGCTCAAAGCCCGCTTCCTGAATGGCAGCCATGGCAATTGCAGCTTTGTGAACCGGTGCGTTGTCTTGATGGAACAGCACTCCAGCCCGCAGTTTGCCTCGCCTTTTCTCCTTAATAGCCTCCCGCAATCTTCTTATTTGTTCTGCATAGTAGGAGCCTGTAATAGTGGCCCCCTTTTCCAAGTAGTCCACCATGATTATTCCTTCAGCGTCCCAAAAAACAGACGCCATAACCTTCCCTGCTGAGCTTGACACTTTGAATTTCTTCGGCGTCGGTTCATCGGATCGTTTCCATGTCATCGATTGTTGTTTTGTTTCAGGATCAAAATGGTGGATCCAGGTCTCGTCCATGGTCACAAAACGTGACAAAAAATTATCCTTGTCTGCCTGGAACTTTTCGAGATTTGCTCTTGACATGTCGACTCGTTTCTTCTTTTGCTCGTCGTTTAACATTTTCGGTACCCAACGCGCGGAGACCTTTCTCATATGCAATTCGTTCGCAAGGATTCTTTGAATGCTGCCATATGAGATCCCTGTGACCTCAGCTACATGCCTGATAGTCACTCTTCGATCTTCCAATACAACTTCTTCAACTTTTTTCACATTTTCTTCAGTGAGGGACGTCGATGGGCGTCCTTCGCGGTGTTCGTCTTCCGTCGATGTTCTTCCCAACTTAAACTCCTTAGCCCAGCGTGCAACTGTGGAATATGGAGGAGAAGAGTCCCCTAATGTTTCCACCAAGTCGCTGTGTATGTCTTTGGTAGACATTTTTTTCAAGCAGAGGTATTTAATGACAGCTCTGATTTCGTGTTTTTCCATTTTGATGTTCACTCCTTGACAGTCCGTATTCAAATGAATGTAGCTCCCGGGAATCGTGGCCTATTTATATGATTTTTTTTCCCTGAACTAGTGGTTAACTGAGTAAGTGACTGAAATTTTTTTGTATTTTTGTGTGCACTAGAAATAACTGATTATCATTACTTTTGGATCACCCCTCGTAAAAACCTATTCTTTATCCGCTGTTGAACGTCGCTGATCTGTGTGTTTTGGGGCTGGAATTTTGCTAGACGCTTTATACGCTGCCTGTGTCATTTTATTAGATTAACCCGGCATTTCCCTTGTCGACTCTGACGACACTGACGAACTGTCGGATTACCGTGGAGGAATTCGTCGTACATTAGAGGAGGTAGGTACTACCGCAGCGCAAGTTATTCTGCCTAACCCGCTTTAAAGCTGCTGTACTATTTCTTCAATTAGAGAAGAATTGTCGGATTACCGCGAGTTTTGTTTTATAATATTCATTGACGAGATGAGCAAAACGATCACCTGATGGTAAGTGCAACGACTGCCCCTAACAAATGCTGTGTCAACCAGAACATTTCGATGGCAGCACACTGCGCCCGTCATCCTGAGACATCAGAACAATAAATTGTAGTGTGCGCCTACCTAGACAGATTCCTGCATTTATAACGTTGTCCTTAAACATAATATTTAATGCAAAATGAAAGTTCATATTGTTGCAATAAAAGAATCGTACTTTTAAAATCAAATTAACATATTTCTGATAGTCAAAACTACGTAAAAATCGGTTATCATTTGTAAACATGAAACATTAGTAATTGCAATTGACCATCTTCGCATTGGTACGACGCCACGAAGACCACTGTAATCATAAAGTTATGGTAACGTAAATGATGAGTTACAAATGTTGCTAGCAAATTGTCGGTAACATGACAAATTCCTACCTGAACAGTGGTTGGTCTGATGAAGACTATACTACTATAAATAGCTTAGTCAACGTTCGGTTCAAGGTTCACTTCGATAAGTAAATAAACAATTGTCAGATCACTTATACCCACATGTATATGTATATAAATATGTTGTCATTATGTGTCTGTCGTGGAATAATTTTTATTTTTTAATGTTTAATTTATCTCTCAGCTTATATAATGTTATTTTGGTACATCGTGTATCGACAGTATTTTGTAAAAACGTTTTATAAATTCAAATTATTAAACTTAAAATAGACTTTGTTATGTTCGTTTAGCACGTGCGATCTGTAATTTTTTTTGTGTTTGTGTGGTCGGGTCTTGGCATCGCTTCTGAAAGCGATGAAAGATATCAAGTAGCATTTTTAGATTTGTTTGTACGTTTTGTTTTGTTGTTGAGAAGCGTTGCTCTATTCACTTCGATATTACATTAAGTGTAATTGAAAATTGCTTTTCGTATCGTTACTCTGCTCCGCCAAAATCATCGAATGGACTCGAATGCTCTGGGCTCTCATCTGAGGGTAAATGCAATGTCTACCCATAACAAATACTGTGCATTTTGACCTACTTCCCGAAGTAATAGCTAAATTTGGCACACCCATAGCTTTTGTATATATATAGCTCCAGCGTCAATGCAATAACAAGGTACTATGAAGCTGGTCTGATGTTGAAGCCGGAAGTTGGCCATAGGGCTTCTCAATCTCGCTATCTTGTTTAGTTGGCAATCTCCTATGGCCAACTAAACAAGATAGCTCTGTGATGTTTGAGCTCGTTTGAATTTGTTTGACATGTGCTAGCAACATTTAAACTTCCACTACTGGACGTAGGCCTCACAAATAAAAACTTGTAACAAAAATATGATTGTTGTTTAAACCTGATTTATGCTAAATACGAACATTTTTCTCATTATATTTGATACAAGATTTATACAATTTGATACAGAAAGGTGAGATGATTTCCATTTGATAGACAGCCGAGTAATTCCAAGTTTATGCGGATACACAGCGTTATAATGCGCGGTTATACTGGGTTATTTACAATTAAAATGAAGTTTTGCGGTAATTTTAAAAATTCGGCCTCTATTGGCCAGTGTCTGGATCTTTCTCTGTACGTGACGTATTCTTTTTTGCAATGAGGTAGTCATTCCTCTTATAAAATTTTCTCACCGTAGCACATAAGGGGTTGGCAGATAAAGTTTTTTCTAAATACTTACAGCGATATTATACCATATCCTGCGTCATACATAGCTTTTACTGGTGATGGTATTTCTATGCAGAAATCCGTCTAGGAAGGTACCACCCCATGTGCAAACTTTACTGTGTTTCGGTATGAATGGCACTGAGAGCTAGTGTAACAACTGGGCATATTAGACTTAAGAACTGATGTGTCAGTGTGAAGAGTTCAGTGTGGTACATACATACAGTCACGCTTTTTCCCAAATAAGGGGTAGGCCACTCACATCGCCCACTTTTCACCTTCGCCGGAAACGAGACTTGACGAATGGCGAACCACGTCACTGCCATTTCTGGTACGAATAGAAAAATTCTTACTCTTCGTTGCGTTCTCACGAGCAGTATAGTGACAGCATTTCATATTATGGTGTTATTCTGCAGTGTCGTGCAACACTGAAATGTTCTGGCTGATACAACATTTGTTATGGGCAGACGGTGCACTTGCCATACAGGTAACCGTTTTTCTCGTCTCGTCACTTCATTCAATAGAAAATGTAGATGGCTTTCGATTATTAATCTAAAGATTGTTATCGAAATCCACCAGTAAAACATTATTAAACAAACGCCGACTTAGACATCCGCCAGATAGCATATAAGTCATCGTGCACGTAATTTTTATACAGTTTTTGTCTGCATTATCGACGAACACATTAAAATTACCGGTTAAGATTTTATGTGAGGAAAAAACCTCAGAACTACAACACTGTCCAAATATACATAGCTATTTGGACAGAGTTGCTGATACATAAAGCCGAAGTTATTATAGGCTTAGTGACAAGTCATTTATGTTCAGTTCAAAATACGTTGAAGTATTTTTGTTATTATAAATTGTTTAAATGCTTTATGTGCTTTTTTATGATTAAAGTACTAGTTTGGCAGATTATATTGCCAAGGGAAAGAGTAGCTACCCGCCAGATCGGGTGGTCTGATCTGGAGAGGACGTCTCCTCCTGCCAATAATATTTCAATAATATTTATATGATATTTATATTTTATATTTACATAGTTTGCATCACAGAAACTTTCATAGCGCTATTATGGAATTGTATGAGATATTTCTTGAGCTTCTCACGTGTCGACATAGATGTCGCTACACATCTATCAATGTCTTTAATTTTATTAATGAGTGATGTTATATCTAAATCACAAAGTAAAGAAATGTAAAAAACAAGAAGAAATTAAAGTCAAGTCAATCGTCATTTTTTGCTGGCTAATGGGAAAGCCCAAAATCGGGTGATTCTCTGCAAGATACAATGCACAACGATGACGACGGCAATAGACCGAATGTAACCGATGTAGTCGCAAAGAGGGTTTGCAGGATCGATAACAGTTGGGGAAAAAATTTCTCGTGTCGGAACCTCGTAGCAGCGAGCGAAGCATAAGATCTTCCACTGGATAGAGCGAACAAGTGCGGTTTGTGGCAATCTTATCTAATGCTTATATACCGATGCAAAAACCAAAAAAATAAACAATGTTATATTATAATGTTATGTAAAATAACTGTAATGATTATTAAAATAACAGCAATGACGAGCACCGCATGGCTTAGTTTTAGGAGTGCTTTTCTTCGGGAGCCGGAGCCAACGTTTGGGTAACACTGGTGGTAGGATTCCTATGCAGAAATCCGTCTAGGTAGGTACCACCCCAGGGCCAGATATTCTGCCGTGAAGCAGTAGTGTGCAAACATTACTGTGTTTCGGTTTGAGGGGCACTGAGAGCTAGCGTAATCACTGGGCATATGAGACTTAAGAACTGATGTCTTAGAGTGACGGGCGCAGTGTGGTGTCACACAGAAATATTCTGGGCGAAACAGCATTTGTTATGGGCAGACGTTGCACTTACCATCAGGGGAACGTTCTGCCCGTTCCGTCACTTTTATCAAATAAAAAAAAAACTGTTGGTTTTCGAATCAGGTTGTTGTGTGCAAGTGAAATCTATGTTTCTCAATACTGGAGAAATCCACGCGTGGGGCAACGATTAAACATTATAAAAACTAAGTGTCGTATAAGACACACAAACATTATTTTACATACTTGTTTTTATAGTAGCATTACAACACAAAAGGGGTGTCATATAACTACGTTGTTTGAAGACGTAGTTATGATAAACCTTACCGTTGCTAGGTTGAATGACGTCGCACGCCTCGAGCGAACGTGATTCCGAAATCATGCAAATTGCTTTAAACAAGTTGGTGAAGCAAAAACACAGTAATGGTCTGTTCGACTTTTGTACACACTTCATGTTATGAATATCGAACGAGGATTTCAGTACTAGGTTTCACAATCATTATCATCCGCCGTTGAATAAAAGTACATAGAGAAGTAAAGCAAACGTACATACATACAGTCGCCTCTTTTCCATTGGGGTAGGCAGAGACCACATCTTTCCATTTGCTACGATCCTGATCTTTAGCTTATTCTACTTTCATTAGCGTTTTCATACAAGCTCGTCGGTTGCGGGTACTTTTTGTTTAACGGTAAAGTAAAGCAACAGCCTATAAACGTTCCACTGCTGATCACAGGCCTCCTCTCATTTCTGAGAGGGTTTTTAGGGCCGAGAAGAGTCCGCTACGCAGCTCCAATGCGGGATGGCAAACTTTACATGTCCTCAAATATTTTTTATTTTTCAATCATGCCGGTTTCCTCAAGATGTTTCCTTCACCCGTGCTAAATCAGCACTTAAAATTGCAGAAAAATTGAATAGGTGCCGGCTCCCTTTACTTATCATTATGAAATTACAATTTACTTTTAAGATTTAAAAAAAGAATAAAAGAATGAAACTATTTTAATAAAGTAAATAAAGATTTTGGAATAGCCGCTTAACTTAGTTATGTTACTTCCGTAGTATTTTTTGTGACTTACCGGTAAACATTTTCGTAATTTTTACATAATCTGTTGTCATCATTGCAGCCATTATGTTCTTGGCACAGAATATAAAACTGCATGCTGTTTATGAACTCCAGTGTTACTAAACTAATGGCCGTGTTTACGAAACGCATCTACGATCGGCACTTAGTCTTAATTTGTGTTATGATCTTGAATTCGTCGCTTATGCGTTCGGGCAATGTCAAATGATGAACATGAGTTCATTACACCTTTTTCTTTTCCGTCGAGCCGCGAGTCCCAAGTTTGAACTCTAGCAGAAGCCCGGCGGTAGAATTCCTGTGCAGGAATCCGTCTAGGTAGGTACCGCCCCATGGCCAGTTATTCTGCCGTGAAGCAGTAGTTTGCAAACACTACTGTTTCGGTTTGAAGGGAATATGAGACCTATATCTAAGGCTAACGGGCGGTCTCACACGGAAATGTTCTGGGTGACACAGCATTTGTTATGGGCAGCCGTTGCACTTACAATCAGGTGAACGTTTTGCTCGTTTCGTCATCCAATAAAAAAATAGCAGATGCCAATATTTTGCGCATCATACATATTTGTTTCCTTTTTTGTGTTTGTCCCGTGTCTCTGACATTGCATCTGATCCTTCCTTCGATTTTATTGCGTTATATCAGATAAGGACATACCTCTGTGTTTCCTTCTAATACTTTCAATACTTGTTATCTTAATTTTTAAAGGTATATCACCGTGGTGAAAATCGTCCAGTAGCCTTTAGGTGCAGAAACTTACAAACGATGATCAGAGGGGTCTGATCAACGAAAGTAATTCATACGTCAAGTTGAAACTGATTTTTTTGTCTCGGTAATAGATGACGTTACATTTGACGTGGTCAAGGACAAGCGTGTGGTTGGTAGTTGTAACAGACAATCATAACATTTTTGTTGTAGATAATAGATTAATAATTTAAGTTAGAATTGTATTTACTGCAATGATAAGATTATAATACAATAGTATAAAATTACATTGAAACGATGTGAGTTTTTTCCTAATTTTTAGTTTATACATTGTTTATTTCTAATTTAATTTTTCAGTCTTTAAATTTTTTGATTATATTTCCCTTTTTTTAAATGTTTAATGGCTGCCCGTGAGTTTTACAAGGTCACCGCACATGCTGCAGTTAAAATATACCTCTATTATCGAATGTATTCACTATGAATTACTACTCGAGTTCAAAAAATGATTTCTTTCATATCTGGAATTTCAAAGTGCGCCTTAAAGGAAAGAAAGAATAAAAAACAAAGAAAATAATTAATGCTCAGTTAAGGCATTACCCAAATGCTTTAACTGAGCATTCATTTTCTTTTCTCAAAGAACAGACACTTGTTTCGCTCGTTAGCTTTTGATGTTAGAGATTCTTTTGTTTTTCTCGACTTTTATTGAAAGGTAATAAGGTATCTCATTGTTTAAAAGATCATTAAAATTTGGAACAGTATTTTAGTATTATCATCGAGGAATAAGAAACAGTGAGTTCTTTGTCCAGGTGAACCGCTTGCTCGTTTGTCATAATTAAGCAGTGTCTATTGTGTAATTCCAATGAATATTTATCCTTTGGAAGCTATAATAGTGCAATAAAAGCGAATAGCTGTACTGTATATACTACTCGTGGGAACGCAATTGAGCTTTATTAAATAAGAAATTTTTACTCCTACCAAAATGGCGGCGATGTGGTTCACCATCCATCACGTCTCGTTTCCCGCAAGGGAGAAAAGTGGGCTACTTGAGTCGCCGCTGCCTACCCCTTACATGGGAAAAAGGCTTGACTGTATGTATGTGCTGTGGAAAGCGGAAACCGACAACTTCGAACAATTAAAACTCGGGTCGGAGTCAGGCGTGCGTTGCTGACCCTGAATATCTTCGAATGCGTTGCCTTTGTGCTTTTTATATACGGGTGATCTCATCTTTCGTAGCCAGAATAATTTTTTATACTTGAAATATGTGAGATACAAGAACGGATGTCAAGGATATTTAATTTAAAAAGTACTAGATACTGAACGTCAGCAGTTTCGTAGAAATTACATTCTATGTTTGTAATACGTTTAGATTTTTTAATTTTTTATCGTTGCCTCACTAGGACTTATTCTGTAACGTGAGTACATTTTACATACATAGGCCGTGAGTTCTGAGTTCGATCCCCAGTGCCAGCGGTGAAGGAAAACATCATGAGGGAACCTGCATGTCTGAGGAAAATAATGTCCTTTTGGAAGATCTCTACTGCGGTTAAGTCCTACGTGTTAGGTTACATGTTACCACAGAACATAATATAAACTACTCAGGTTTACACAAACACACACATATATTCGTATATGCATGTATTGAAGTTCAATGAAGTTTATAATGTAATAAGAAGGTTATTATGAATGACTATGGAAGAGCGGAATTACAAATACTGGCTTTAAAGGATGTTCCTAACACTGATATATAAAAATAAAACCGACTCTTAGTTGGAACAGATAAGGGAACGTTGCGGTGTGGTAGAAGACGTTAAGACAAAGATAGACAAAGGGGTGATTGGACACGTAGAGAAGATGAATGAAATAGGATTGACGATATAGATTTATAAGGCCAATGCGAATGTAAGGGTCGACCTAGGTGTACGTATAGCTATTAGATTGGAGGTCTTTTCAGGAAAGGCCACGTTAAAAGTTTCCGCAACCGACAAGTTTGTTTGATAATACTAATGAAAGTAGAAGAAGTGAAAGAAGCATGTCAAGATCGTGGCAAGTTTAATATGTGGTCTCTTTCTACCTCAATAGGAAAGAGGCGTGACTGTATGTGTGTATTAAGTCGATGAAACGAACATCTTTTTATTTTAAAAAAATATTATTAAAAATAATTCGTTTCTCATGTGGAGTACATGGGGATGTTCTTATTTTAATTCTGGCCTCTTGCAATAGAATTCTGACAATGTCAAGTGAGTGACAATAGATAATTTAAAATGTCGATCAACTGTAAAATGATAGTTGACTTTTACTGAAGATTTGCTGGAAGAGTTGCTTTTAAAAATACAGTTTTGGTCTTAAATTAAATTTTCGAAAAGAAAATTGGATCACGAGCACTTGCTGCATAATAAACTATCAATATTAAAAACCAAAACTCAAAATATACACAGAAATTACAATATACTCTGTATGTATATATATATGATTGTATGTATTTGTGTATGTATCTGTATATATATGTTTTGATTTTATTGTTGCCCGTTTCGCACCTGCCAACATTAAATGTTCTTCTCCCAGGGTTGACTGGAAGAGAATGCCACAAGGCATTAAGTCCGCCCGTTGTAACCCCTTAGAGTAAGGTGTCTTACAATAAAGTATTAAATAAAAAAAATGCAATTTAAAACGTCACTTTCCGAGTTGACGCCAAAAGTATTTTTCCTTGTAAATCTGATGAAGAGAGGGGTAGTGTGTCAGAGACACAATATGTCAGTACCAGAGTTGGTTGAAAATGTTGCTGTCGTATAAAAAAATATATAATTTGAAAACGTTTTGTATGTACACAAGAACATAAAAAATATTCACATTCATGTATTCACATTATGAACATCACTAAATAAGTGATGTTCATAATGTGAATACCAGGAACAAGCACAAATTGATTATGCCAGTTACCCGACTTCACAGAGTCAGTAACTATTTTATAGGGCAATGTATACGTTTTTATAACAAAATCCCAGCAAGTGCTAAAAGTCTTTCAATCAAAAAGTTTAAATTTTATATTAAACAAAGACTTCATAAAAAGGGTTATTATAATATTAAAGAATACATAGATGATGATAACCCCTGGGAATGAGGTGATCGCCGCCAATCCATTTCTACATCTTTATAATACTGCTGTTATTGTACATTATTTTAAAAATTACTAAAAAAAAAGCAGCTGGGTTTCTTACTGGTTCTTCCCAGGACAGAGGCATTCTTGCGAACCAGTGTAGTTTAAGAAAAGAAAAAAAAGACTTCAATAAGTATCATGTAAATAATCTATATTGAATAAAAATTTATGCTATTCTATTCTATTCAAAGGACTAACGATTTCCGACTCAACCGATCGTCGAATCGTACTGTTGACACGCAATTAATATTAAATTGTTCCTAACTGATACAAAACTGAACACGATTTACAATCAATTTAGAGGCAAAAAGGCATGACAATAGTTAGTAGGTTGAGAGTTGTGTGGCGTCTCGTTTAAATTAATTGCATTAAATTGGCCAATATTGCCGTTATTCGTTTCGTCATTGTCATATCACATGAATGTCATTTCACGGTCGGGAATGCTCTGGAATAGCTCTTTCGTGTACACATGAGATACTAACTTCTATTTAAATACATATTACTATATATTACTTATTACCAAAAAATACTCTTTAAGACCCGATTTCACCGATTGCTTTGGAAACCAAGTTTAATAAAACCGCGTTTTGCTTAACTGAGTTCAAATGTATCATTTGATCTCGGTTTTCGTATAACCGATTTCACCGACTCTATTTTGATCGCGTTTAGAAAAACGAAGTTTACATGAAATATCGTCACAATCTAAAACAAAAAGACGTATTTTGCTACATTAAACAGCCTGTTTTTATGCAAAGGTTACATAAGTATGCAAACAATAAATAATACGAATTAAAAATAATTTTTGAGTTTACATAGTATTGCAATTGACAATGACAGCTCTCTAAACGCGTTTAAAGAGCTGAACGTCGAAAATTGGGCGTTCAGAATTTGAAGCGCGTTTAGCTTTGACTGCGTTCAGTTGATGTTGATGAAATGCAAACTGTAGCAAACTTCGTTTTTCTTGAACTGATCGCGTTTAGTTTCAACGGTGAAATCCGCCCTAGGTCATGCGATATTCCGGGGAATCGATACGCTATCAGCACATATCTTATTCATTTGTATCGATTTGAAATATCGATACATTGTGTTTTATCGATACATGAAAATATCGATACGGATCGGTATAATCACCGTGTCGTCGTTAGTGACAACTCGTTTATTGTCTTGATTTTCCATCGAAGTTTGATCGTATTTATGAGGCACAGTGATCACTTACTATCAGGTCATAAATACTTTATCAGCAGTATTCCCTTATCTGTCATAAAATTATCTATTGATATAATGCACAGCGGTGTCCGTTTCTTCTTTGACGGAATTTATCATGGCAATGTTCTATAACGTCAGATATACAATTTTCATATTGGATTTTCTTTAAACGTTGGTCGCTCAATACATACATACAAAAATCTCAAATAGCTATCTGTTTGCGAATTAGTGGTAGGATTCCTATTCAGTAATCCGTGTAGGTAAGTACCACTGCAGGGCCAGTTAATCTGCTGTGAAGCAGTACTGTGTTTCGGTTTGAAGGGCACTGAGAGATATCATAATAACTGGGTATATAAGACTTAAGAACTGAAATCAGGGTGACGGGCGCAGTGTGTTGTCACACAGAAATGATTTGGGTGACACGGTATTTGTTATGGGCAGACGTTGTACTTATCACTAGGTGAACATTCTGCTCGTTTCGTCCCTATATATCTATTCATCACATGTATTCGTTAAAAAAAAAGGAACGTATATTACTTAGAACCTGGTAAAAAAGATTTATTGACGCGTCGTGGTGGCGGCGTAAGAAAATTGGCCACCAATTGGAAAATTCCATGGCTTCCGGCAGGTGGCGAAATAATAACTTATATGTCTTATAAAACACCTTCAAATAACTCTTTGGAAACCAAAAACTAATCTTAAGACTGATGTAGACTTACATGTTCTTTACTCAACATTTTGCATCTTTCCTCGGGGATAACTAATCTAAAAAAGGTCTGTATTTTAATTGTTAAGAGTACACTCAAGAGGAATCTCATATTTTTGTATCAAGGTCAATTTACTTGACAAACGTTTGATCGCCGTTCTGAGAAATATTAGGCATCAGTATGGCAATGAGCTGATCGTTACCATACTGCCCCAGTGGTTGCTATATTTTAAGTTAGTAATAACTTTTGGAATCATTATAATATCGTTGAACATAATGAGGATAAACGTTGTATATTTATACGTTTTTAGGTCACCACAATTTTAAAACGTTTTAAGGCCATTTTTTACTCTGTGCCCTCAATGTCACATACTTTTATACGAAATGGCCATTTCCTATTTGTTTTTTACTTACTATATAAAGTCCATTTAGTTGAGAATGGAGCAACTTGTCAAATTTACTATAATGATGACGATGAAATGCTCTGTAGCATATACATTAGTTTTTGTAGGCACAGTAAATTTACACATATGGCCACAGTTACCACACACGAAATTCTGCTGCCGATCACAATGTTTATTTGTTTCTTCTGTCGAGATTGGTTGAAGGTTTTACTGAGCCTGCCGACACGTTTAACTTATAAATGTGATTATAATGTATTGTTTAAAACTTATGTTTTCCATATTTTTCGATTTCACTATCTACTCGATCTATATACTATATGAAACCCATATACTACTATGTTAAATTGTAATTTTTTTTAGGAATTTTACGAAAGCTTCTCTTGTTTCTTATGTTTAAATGTTGATCGCGCGGCACAGTACTTGGCGTTATTTCTTTGAATCCGAGCCAAGGCCTCCTCTCAATTTTGAAAGTGTTTTTGGGGCCTAGGAAAAATGCGCCACGATGCCCTATTGCCGTTTCGCGGGTTTTACGTATCGTTATTTTTTTAAGATACAGGTTTTATTAGTTTCCATTCACCAAAGAGTAAGTGGTAGGCCGGCGAGTAAAATTAAGCCGGTTAGCGAACCCAGGTCACTTGCAATGATATCTATACTAGAACTATGATATAAGACACAGTGCGAATTTTCTGAGTTTGTGTTTATGTGGAGGGTAATCTCCAAAACCTCTGCACCTATTTGAAAATTTTTTTCACCATTTCAAAAGTACATTCTTCTAGACGGACATAGGCTATAAATTATGTATACAGATATGTTATAGCTAAAAGTAAGTACCTTAGTTAGTAAATATTTATATTAAAATAAAACTAATTTTAAGGATTTTATCGCGTTTAATTTTAACTATTTATAGCCCGACGTTTCGAACGCTTTACAGCACTCATGGTCGGGGGAGGACTGAAGTGACAGATGTCCTGATGTCATAGTTAACCCGGAGTACCTTCAGCTTTTATTATTTTTGGTCCGATGTACGCAGAAAGAGCTAATTTTGTCTAGAAGTCTTGCAGTAGTATGCTTGGTTTTTGATTTAATTTAATTAATTATCCTATAATTAATAAAGTGGTATTAATAATAATATCCTACAATTAAAACACAAGTGTTCCGTTGAATCTCAATGGGTGTTCCTCGACAATTTGGAAAGTACACTGATATTCATTTAAAGATCTTCTACTTTCTATTGAATGGCGGGTGATAGCCAAGTGCTTCTTTGCAGAAAAAGTTTGGGAACCTCTGTTATAGCCGATAAACATTACCAAAGAAAGGTCATTTCTTACCGAAAAACGTATTCGTAGCTCCAACGATCTGGACGGTTTTGTAAAAAGTCGATGGATGCAGAAGGCTTAGGACTGTGTTTTGTGGCGGTGGGGAAGGTCTTTGTTCAACAGTGGGCTTGTGTTGGGCTGAAATGGTGATAATGATGGCAACATTTTACCAAACGTGCAGACAAAACCCAAATTATAATTCTCGGTCTATTTGCAAATACGAGTTATGTATAATCGTCGCTCCTTAATGATGAGTTTTATATTTCCGGTAATTAGACGCGGCTCATTATGTTCCTTATCGTGATTTTTGTTTTGTTTAATTTCGGAAAATAAATTATGGCCGTTAGATTTTACCCGGAAATTGTTTTATTGCGGAAATCTAGCCACAAATACAGAATGTATTCACTGGGAAGTGTCGTATCGATTGCACGTCATATATTGAAATATTTAAATGTCAATTGCTAAGGCGCTGTGTAGATATGTTTATAAATTCCGGTTTGCGATAACAATATTGGACGTCCGCGTGTCCTAGTGGTCACAGTACCCGACTTCTACGCCGCGGGCCCTGAATTCGAATCCCAGCTGCCAACATTTGTGCATGTTTTCAGGTCTGGTTGTGTTGAGCATGGGAATTATGTTTATACTGGCTGTGCCCCGCGGTTTCACCCACGTAAAAAAGCCGACCCCGATCTATGATATACATATATACTTTCCAATTTGAATCGGATTTTGGGGTTTTATTTTATTTGCGCGGAACCCTAATTATTTTTCCAAAAATTAAAGTTGTCTAAGTTACCCGCTGTAATATCAGCTATCTGTCAGTGAAAGTCCCGTCAAAATCGGTCCAACCGTTTCAGAGATTAGCCGGAACAAACAGACAGACAGACATTTTTTTTTAAATTGTCTGTCTGTCTGCATAACATTTTTGTTGCACTCATCTGCGCCCTCATCATGATATATCAGTTCTTAAGTCTCAAATTACACTAGCTATCAGTGCCTTTTAGTCCGAAACACATAATGCTTACACGGTACTGCTTCACGGCAGAATAACTAGCCCTGCGTTACATTCTACCTTGACGGACTCCTGCATAGGAATCCTACCAAGAGTGTAACTCTGTACCTGGTTCCAAACCTACCCTCAGAAATGTGAAACCGATGGCTGCGTGTCCATGTGGCCGGAGTACCTGACTACAGTCACTGGTGCCTCTGTGTTTGCGCACTTCATTATCTCCTGTCCAGTTGATAGCTTCCGACGCATGTGGAAGTTATCGGCATGCTTACATCCTTTATTACTTTACGTGTATGAAAGTGAATGTTGACTCTGGCAGAAGAAGGATCGGTAAGATTTATGCAATGGAAATGAGAAGTTTGAGAAGAATAGCTGCAGTGATTTTGATGGACAAAGTGGGGAACAACGCTGATAAGGAAATGTTGCGTTGTGGTAGAAGATGTAGTGACTAAGATAAGGAAAGGGATGCTTAAATGGTTTGGACACGTACATATGATGGATAAAAGAAGATTGACGAAATAGATTTATGAGAAGCAGCGAAAGGTGTTGTCTCTGCCTACCCAAAGGGGAACGAGGTGTGACTGTATGTGTGTATTTATGTGTTTTACGTGCGTTTACAGTACATTGACATCACAGTTGTACAATGACCTTTGCTTAACATTGTTGCTTCATCAGTATTGATTTCTTTTCGTGACTACAGTTTCGGGTGATTCGGCAGTTATCTAGCTTATTTACTTATTTGAATGTTAAAGTAGGCCTTTTTTCGTGAAAACGCAATGTGTAGTAAGAATTTTTTCGACTCTCCACTTTTTTACTCCTACCAAAATTGCGACGACATGGTTCACCACCCGTCACGTCTCGTTCCCCACGAGGGTGAAAAGTGGGCAACGTTAGTGGCATCTGCCCACTCCTTATATGGGAAAAAGGCAAAAAGTGACAACGAAGCACCGTTCAACAAAAATAATGAGGTAACATTGTGGCTTAAGGCTTGTTATAAAAGTCTCGTAGGTATATCTACACTCTATACACACATAGTCAAGTTTTTTTCCATTTAAGTAGGATTACCATTTAGGCAGACACCACATCTGTAACACACTTTTCGCCCTCTTGGAAAACGGGACGTGACAGGAGAAACCATTGCGTCCCCACGAGCGGTATCGTGACAGCATTGCATATTATGGTATTATTCTGCACGAAAAAAGTCTGTCTTTAATACCTTATTCGCCGCTTACGACACGTCGGTTGGAAAGAAGTAAGTGCTATTCTGATGTTTAAAAAAAACATTGACGTCAATTTTATGGGTCGCGGATGTGATTCCGTTGAGGAATAAACACTTGTATGACATATCGCTATTATTTTCCCAGTGTGTTTGTTTGTGCATGAGCAGTTCGAAAACGAATCCACGATACAGAGGTATCATATTATAAAATCAAATTCTTCGTAAATGAAAGACGCTTGACTCTGTACTGGTGGTAGGATTCCTATGCAGGAATCCGTCCTAAGTAGGCCCGTTATTCTGCCGTGAAGCAGTTGTGAGGTACTAGCAGTAGGGATTGAGAGCTAGTAATCACTGAGCCTGTGAGACTTAAGAACTGATGTCTCAAGGTGACGGGCGCATTGTGGTGCTACACAGAAATGTTCTGGGTGACGCAGCATTTGTTATGGCAAACGTTGCACTTACCATCAGGTGAACTTGTTGCACGTCTTGTCCATTTTTGCTATAAAAAAACGCTCCTCTTTTAACATCCGTAAACATCTGCTAATTAATACGAAATTAACTAAATGTATTCAAGATGTGTATATATTTTCTTCCGTTAAGTTTCTATTAGGCGTTTTAAGGAACTTAAATGAAACTTGTTTATCATGTTGTTGTACTAAGGAAAATTGTCAGGTTGGAAATATCATATTTTACACTAACCTGTTGACATAAAATTGTCACCGGATTTATGCAACCCGGAACTAATATAATCTTTACTTCGTCGTAATATCTCAAGAGGATCAAAGTCCAGCCAGTATACAACATAAAAAATAATCGCGATCGCTTGGCTTGGGGCAGACAATAATAATTATTGTTTGTTGTCATGCATCCATTGGATCCTTTCTCTGTGACACTCGACGTTGTGACGTAGCACCTGATCGGACAGCGGCCGTGTTGTGACGAAACAAAATCCGTCTAGATAGGTACCTGCCTTGAAGCAGTAGTGTGCGAACATTACTATGTTTTGGTTTGCATTTTGCAGGGCACTGACAGTGTGATTACTAGGCATATGAGACTTAACAACTGGTGTCACAGGATGGCGGTCGCAGTGTGGTGTTCTGGGTGACACAGCGTTTGTTATAGGTAGACTTTGCTCTTATGAACATCATGTGCGACTAGCTCTTTAAACACAAACATAAAAAATCAACTTATTATGTCTCACACAAAAGTTTTTTCTCTTTTCTACGATTGATTCGAATTCCCGCGACTCAACAAGCTTGTACGTCGACAACTGTATAGCTGAATTAAGGTTACTTTTCAGATTGTTAGTAAAATAGTTTTACCGTTGCCCCTATACAAGACTATTCACTGTTTGTTAGAGTGAAAGTAAAATAAATTACATTCAAGTAAGTGATAAGAAAAATAATCTACATTAAAATTTAAAAAAAAAATCCTTGAAGCGTACAATGTTATGTCGGTTTGTGTAGTTTGTAAAGCCGGGGAAAGAAATCTATTATTTAAAGTGTACGGGATGTAAGAAAATATCTTTGTTATTATGGTCGACCGACGTTGTAGTGGGAATTAAAAATGTAAAACAACGCTTTCGTTTATTGAAATGGTGGTATTTATGCACGCGGAAGTTACCAAAACAACATTAACAGCCATTTTTTAATTTTAAATAAGATTTTCCACAAAATAAGATTTTAACAATTTTCATCTCCTGACGTGAAAGTTTGCATCGATATCCCAAGGTCGGATTCCTTTGGGAATCCCATCGGTATACATCAACGCACGAGTTGCGTAAGATATGCAACTCGTTAATTTAATTGCTCAAGGTGTATTTACTTTTGTTGCGTAAGCGTCTCCTTTGTTGATGCACTGGTCAACTATGTAGAATGCGTAATCCATACTAATATTATAAATGCGAAAGTAACTCTCTCTGACCCTCTGTCCGTTTCCTAGTTTTTCACGGGTCAACCGTTGAACCGATCATGACGAAATTCGGCACAGAGGTTGCATCCTGGAGACGGACATAGGATACTTCTTGGTCCGGAAAATCAAAATGTTTTCACGGTATTTTTAAAAGAACTAAATCCACGCGAACGTAGTCTCGGGCTTCAGCTAGTAGATAGGTATGTGGTGTATATGGAGTACGAAACTTGGATATTTTTACATGATGAACGTTTTCAAGGTTGTCATCGTCACTTGTTACGTAGTGTTAAGGGTCGAAACTGAATTGCTTAACTTATTAGTAATTCATCAGGAAGAAAAATTGTCTTCTCATCATCATCATCATTTCAGCTCGTCTAAAGCGAAGGCTACAAGATAATGCCACCTGCTGAACGTAGGTGGCCAAAAAACATGGCCCTGCATCCATCGACTTCTCGCAAAATCGCGCAGATCGTCGCTCTGTCTAGTATATAATTTCGGTGATGTAGTTGCTGTTAGCCTTTTTGGCTTAACAGCTTCATCGGATACTACTCTGTCTAGTAGAGGGTCGGAATAGCCATCTTTAATAAAAAATAGTAAAAATAGGTAAGTGTAGTAGTAGTAATATGTAAGTAAGTAGTAGCCTATGAATGTCCCACTGCTGAGCACAGGTCTTCTCTCATAATGTTTTCTTTTATTTACGCGAATATTACACATTTAAATAAAACTACTTTTTTACGGATTTTATCGCGTTTAATTTTGAACTATTTTTACCCGACGTTTCGGACGCTTTACAGCACCCATGGTCACGGGGGGACTGATGTGACAGTTGTCCCGATGTCATAGTTAACCCGGAGTACCTTCAGCTTTTAATTATTATTTTTAGTCCGATCTACGCAGAAAGAGCTTACTGTGTCTTGAAGCCTTGCAGTGGTATGCTTGGTTTTTGATTTAATTTTATTAATAATAGGATCCCAAGCCGGTGGTAATACCCAACCATCTTCCCTATTGAAATTAGGATGTTTTTTAATTTCAATAGCCTCGCGAATCATCCTTGGTAGGAATCGGTGTTCTTTTGCAAGGATTTGTGGTCTATCAAATCTGATGTCTTCTCTCATTTTTGGAAGGGCTTTGGGACGGGGAAGTGTCAGTCACGCTGCTCCAATGCCGGACTTCACATTTCCTTGAAATATTCTTATATTTCTCAGACATGCAGATTTCCTCGCGATGTTTTCTTTCACCGCTGAGCAGCTGAGCACATGCTAAACGAGCACTTAAAATTGCAGAACAATTTAGCGCTGCAGGCACCGGCGCTCGAACTCAGGTCACTCGCATACTATCTATGACATTTAAGGCGATCGCCCGGCCGCTGAGCTACCACGGCTCTCTCGGCCTCCGCGCAACCACGGCTTATTTGGTTTCTTGAATCTTTTACTTTGTGTCGATTAAGTTTATGATTAATAAGTGGACGACTGCGTGGCCCAGTGGTCAGAGTAGATCACTATGTATGTGTGATGCACCGCTATTCCTGGGTTTGAATCTCAACCGGAGCCAACATTTGTGCAAAAAGGAAGATACATATGAGCGAGTTCGTCGTCATTTGCTTTACAATTTTTTTTATTCTACAAAGTGAGAAAAGGAGCAAAACGTTCACCTCGTGGTAAGTGCAACGTCCGCCCACAATAAATGCTGCGTCACCCAGAATATTTCTGTGTGACACCGCACTGCGCCCGTCACCCTGAGACATCAGTTCTTAAGTCTCAAATGCCCAGTGATTACGCAAGCTCACAGTGCCCTTTAAACCGAAACACAGTAATGCTTGCACACTACTGCTTCACGGCAGAATAACTGGTACTGGGGTGGTACCTACCTAGACGGATTCCTGCATAGGAATCCTACCACCAGTAAAATTATTTTATTTTATTTATGGCAATGTATGCTTTACAATTGACAACATTTGTTTTTTAACCGGAAAGATGTTAGTACACATTATTACGGTTTTTACTATAATAATAATTAAAATACAAGATCCTACGGTGACCTTTTAATTTCGATAAGAATCCTTTGTGTAATCTGTCGGAATGTCTATTTCTTAAGACTTCCGATTCCTAATATCTGTAATATTTTAAAATAAAACTTTGTAAAGTGGGCGACTGTGGATTCATATTCTTAGAAACGAAGGGTAATAAGGGTTTAGGGAAACTTTCAACGTTACTCGATTTGCGTTTTAATATCAATGTCTTTGGAAAAGAGTTTCAGAAATTTCAGAAGTTATTAATTGATGAAACTTTTTGCCAAGTTTTAATGTTTGAATATTCCACCTATTATTGCAATTTGCCGTGTGCTGGCAGCTTAAGAGAATCTACCACCCAATCTCATCACGCGGGTGTCGTAAAAGTCGACAGAAGGAAAATTAAAACCAGAAGATGGGCAGCAGCATCTTCCTGGAACAACTGAATAGATAAACTGCGGATGCCAAGCGTGGCAACTGTGGCAAAATCCTCACAAAATGAGAGCTACAAACATTTAAGACGATCTATGGGGGAGTTTATGTTCAGCAGTAAACTAGTGATAGGCTGAAGTTATGATGATGGTGACGATAATGATTACAGCAATTAGTCTATGGTGGCTAGTTTGCCTCAAAATTGGGAGTTCCATGACGATCGCGAAGTTTAGTGATTTGTGTACGGGTCTTCTGAGTAGTTACTCAGTTCGGATTAAATCTAGCCTCCGAGTTTCACCATCATGCATTGCGGTATATCTTTCTTTGTATTTCTCAATATTCCATCCACATCATTTTTGAGGAATTTACTGCTATTGACGATGATGTTTGTGGAATCTACTGCCGCCAGACTGCTGCTGACTTAGGGACCTTTATGAAAAAGGGCTAATACTTTCCCAAACGCCGACTGTGGCAATTCTGATTTTGCAGATGTTCATAGGCGGCGGTGATTACTGACCACGTGAGCCGCTTATTCGTTTCATCCTCATCTTCTGCCGGTTAAAAAGTCTTCTAGAATGGCATCCTCATAGGCCAGTATGGGGGATTTGCTGTAATAATCACGTTTGACATACGGAAGATCGCAGGAAATGTACGATGCTGCCTTTCTCCGGTATATATTAAACGATAAGGTTACTCTGCCGTTTGTAGGCTTCCATAGACTTAACCTTTAACGCTCCCACGGAACGGGCCGCGGTGGAAGATATCGACCAGTAGGACATAATAATAGGAAGTCGCCAGTCGCGTAGTGAAGGTAGTAAGAATATCATAATGAATTCTATCTTGCCGATTATCTGGTTTCCACGGATTTCGGTACCGAAAGTATCCAAACAAACACTTGAACCGTCTTACTCGCGTAGAAAAACTAATTGATATGTACGTGCAAAGGTTCGGAAACAGTGTCAATTATATGGAGTTGTTAAATATTCGGAACCAAGTAAATAATGTGAATTGCCAAAATAAAGAACGTACATTTTAGTAGGCAGGCTATCAAGTCAACAGATTAATAGAAATAAATAATTTTCTGAATGTTCGGAGCGACGCTAAAATAAAAACTTAAAGGACTTTTATTTAAAAAAAAGTTGCCCTGTTTTTTTTAGCGTATCAATATTTCCCAACATTCTGAATTAATACGAAGTTCAGTACAAACGAGGACGAGAACCTATAGTTAATTTTACATTAAACAGTTTAATTTAATCTTGTAACGCGAATGCTTTAGACGTGCTCTATTGTCGCAGCAAAATGTTCCTTCAATTCATTCACTTTATATCCCTGTTACACTCTTATCAGTACGCATAAATAAGATGAATCATGTACCATCATGTAGATAAGTTATTAAACTTTAATTCTGACCTAGTTTTAAGTAGATTCATCGATGCTTATGTATTTATTTATTGCAATATGCTTAAAAAAAGTCTTAGAAACCCGTTCTGTCAGTTATGTTGTATGAAATCCCGGAAACACGATAACTTTTGAAAGACTCCCTCATTTTTTTTATTACGTTTTTTTTAAATTAAGAAAATGTTAAAATAAATGTCTAAACTTTCGCTGTTTTATTATAATTAATTAAATATACCTACAATTCCTCAACATAAACCATGTTTGTGTCCTTTTTTGTTGTTTTATTTTAATGCTGACGCAATATGTTTTCATCAGTATTAAATTATATGCATATAAAAAACTGAATGAACGTTATGAGGCGAGCACTTCTGGATTTTCCAATTATGTTCATTGGGTTGTTATTGTCGTGTCCCATGTTCACTACATTCTCACAATAATGTTACTGTTGCCAATACGATATTGTGTGAACTCAGTCTATCGCGTCACGCCATTTTAAACTTGCAAAGTATTGTTTCTGTTTAACTCAAGCGAGACTCGCGACTCTCAGCAAATGGCGGTAGAGCTCGTGCATGTTATACAAACTAGTACGTCAGAGTTGGCGATACGCGCAGTGGATTATCGGCGAAGGGTCACGCGATTTTCTTGTTTACATTACATACACGCACCGGCACAATTAGCGGAACACAAAAATAAACTTTATCTTTCATAAAATTTCATAAAAGACTGGCCAGTTATGTTACCTTTATTTAGAAAATTTAAATTAAGAATGGAACATAAGGCGACAGTAATTGTTTTCATCGATTTGTTTCTGTTTCCTGTTAATACTGATTTGTTAGTAGATCGAGCTCGGACTGAGGAGAAATTTAAAAGTTTTATAAAGTCGATGAATTCTCAATTTTATTAGTAAAAGTTATTTTTTTTTCGTGTCAATAGTAAGCACCTTAGTTGAAATAAACTAAAAATGCCCGATTTAACACCACCAGAGATTATTAGGGCAGATAAAATGCGAAGAAATGGTCATACCTACAGATCTATTGCCGTCAGACTGCAGCAATCAATTTCAACGATTCATCGCATTATTCGACGGTAACGGTTGACTGATTGTCTTGTGAGGTGCAGAAAAAGTGCACTTCGAGGAGGGATGACCGTTTTCTACAACTTCGGTTAAACTTTGCACGCGAACATCGTGTTTGGGACATAAACCAATGGGGCCCGCCCTCATTGGTTTATGTTACTTTTTATTGAGGAGTGTAGAGTGCTCTTAAACCAGATCGATGGAAGGCAGAGAATATGGAGAACGATCCATTTAGACTTGTTTTAAAAATACGGTGGCATATGGGGGCGGCTCAGTTACGGTGTGGGAAGGGATAACTTTTGGAGCTGAGAGAGTGATGGTCGATGGACGGAATATGACTGCTGATAGGTACATCAGAGATATTTTAGATGAACACGTTGTGCCCCCTGTAATGATGACAGTTTTATTCTGATGCAGGACAAGCGTATCTAAACCATGTGGGTATAATAGTGATGCACAATGCATATTTATGACATTAAATTTATGCGAACTGACAAACAAAAAAGGTTTCTTTCATCGTTTGACCGAGACACGCGTTAATTACTCTTACGTAAAGTTTAATTAGTGTTGTTAAGGATCCTATCCTTAAGCCACTTTGAAGTGAATACGGTTTTACGCAATGACTTAGAAAAATATAATTTTTTGATACAGGAAGAATCACGGGCATCCGCAAGCGGGTTGGCAACTGCAGTTTATCTGCTGCCCATATTCTGGTTTTAGTTGTCCCTCTATCGACTTTTACGACACCCACGGTATAAGATGGGCTTAAGCCGGCCACAACACGGCGAAATTAAAATTCTACTTTATATTGAATGGAATCGTGATAGCTAAGTGTTCCGCAAAAAATCCAGGATGATAGTCAAGTAAAGTGAAAGTAAAGGAAAGTTTCAGCCAATCAATATCTCACTGCTGAGCACAGGCCTCCTCTCATTTCTGAGAGGGTTTTGGATCTAGAAAGAATCCCCCACGCCGCTCCAATGCGGGTTGGCGGACTTCACATGTCCCCGAAATATTTCTATTCCTCGGACATGCAGGTTTCCTCACGATATTTTCCTTCACCGCTAAGCACGTGGTAAATCAGCACTTAAAATTATAGAACAATTTTAGAGGTGCTGGTTCTGGAGTGGCAACGGCTAACGCAGTCGACCCTCTATTGGATGAAGCGACGACCTGCACGGTTCTGTGGGAAGTCGATGGATGCAGATGGCTCAGTACCGTGTTTTATGGTAATCTATGGCCATGTTGGGCAGTAGACTTGTTGCACTTGGACTTTGATGGGCTGAAATGATGATGATGTCAAAAGTTAAGAAAGTAAAGTAAAGTTTCAGCCTATAAATTTCACACTGCTGAGCAAAGGCCTCCTCTCATTTCTGAGAGGGTTTTGGAGCTAGGAAGAATCCGCCACGCTGCTCCAATGCGGGTTGGCGGACTGCACATGTCTTCGAAATATTATTTTTTCTCAGACATGCAGGTTTCCTCGCGATGTTTTCCTTCACCGCCGAGCACGTGGTAAATCAGCACTTAAAATTGCAATTAACAATTTTAGTGGTGCAGGCGCCGGGAATCGAACCCAGGTCACTCGCGTTATATGAAGTTTAAAGCGAGCGCCTAGCTCCTGAGCTACCACGGCTGTAGTCAAGTGTTTCCCAAAAATCTCCGAGTGCGCGAAATGTTTAATTGCAGAAAAATAATGGAAACCCCTGGTCTACTTAATGTTTTAATTTTTTTTCTTACTTTTGGTCGTTACCTACAATTGCCAATACCTTTAAAACACTCATTGCATTACTATAACTTTGTATAAAAACGTTCTAAATAACGTCGGTTTGATGTTGTTTTGGCGCTTTAGTTTTACATGTAAGTTACTATTATTGTTTAAAACCAACCATCCAACCAGACCGAAATTTACCTACAGAGAATTACAAGGTTAAAATACAACAAAATATGGCGTTTAAGCTTATTTTATTTTAGTTTTTTGTTGTAGATAACATCAGATTCGCTTTGATGAAATAAAGAATATTTTGAACGTTGTCTGGTGTGACGAAGCACTATTACTGGTTTTAGTTGTGTCTAAAATCATTTGTATTATATCTATACCGAGATTCAATGCAGTTTTTACTTTAATTTGCAAAATAATGCGGCGTTAGAGAATTCACCCACCCCATTACATCCCGTGCGTGTCGCAAAAGTCGACCAAGGGAAATTCCTCGGAAAAATGGCGGAATAATGACATCTCAGACACGCCAGACTTGACAGCGGTGTCAGCAACAAGTCGAAAAGCCTGTTATTGCGATCGCTAATCCACCTGCCGAACTTCACAATCACGGCAAATCCTTCCAATCACATCAGCGGCCTATTTCCAACAGTTGACTTGCAATCTTTGATTCCGTATTCTGAAACCTATTGAAGTAAGTTCTTCATTATTACCGTTGCACACTTCTCTGCTGACTGTCGAAGAAGTAGGCATGTGAAGACCACAACTTCGTGGGTAGAAACATGATTGCAAGAGGCCCGCGAATAATATTCACTTCGTAAATATGAACCTAACCTGTTACAACTGGACACCCAGTGTTTACTGGTAGGACTCCTATACCGCAATCCGTTTAGGTAGGTACGTCCGCAGTGCCAGTTCTCTACCGTCAAGCAGTAGTGACACTGCAAGTATAATGGACAGATGTGGCACTGACAAACAGGTAAACGATTTGCAACTCTTGTTAATTACTACCATTAAAGAATGTATTGCCGATAAAATTTTACATATATTCCTAACATTTTTCTATTTAATATCATAAATTAAATTCAAATAACACATTGTATGTCATTGGTATACTCTAATTTGTAGTTTTAGACGTATAATTTATTACTGGTTACTAGCTAACCCGTGCGAATAAATCGCACAGTATCGTGATTATAAACAGATGGCGCCATTTTCCTTCTTTAAATAATGTAAACAACACCAACCGACAGCTGTCGTCCATGTTAGTTGAACAGATTGTCAACAGATGACGCTTTCTACAATTAAATTAATTAATTCAATCTTTTTAATCAGTTTTTTTTCACCAAAACATTTTAATATAAACAGCTACCTACTTATTATTCGTCATTAGAATGAAAAAAAAACTTCTAAATGGCGTATCAAACATTATTTTGATACAGTAGGAGATATTTCACACCGATAAAACACCTTTTATAAATAATATGTATAGATTCATTCTTACTCATAATGTTATGCATGGCTTTAAGCAGGTGAAGAGCCATGACTGAGACCATTTCGCAAGTTATACTGGGTTATTTACTGTTACATGTACATCCTTTTACACAAATTCATTCTCCGGATATGTATCGGCAGATAATACTATCGATACATTTAACATACCTTTAATTGCTTTAGTTTCTGACAGTTCAATAGACTTTGTTCACATACTATATCGACGTAACCGTCGTTAATATGAAACGTTATCCAGCGCAAGTCAAATCCCTTGACACGTAACGTTATTTATTCGTTTCTGAAATAAATTCTTAGTTAATATTTTATGACACACTAGTTGATGCTCGCAGCTAATTCCGCGTGGATTTAGGTTTTTAAAAATACCGTAGGAACTCTTTTATTTTTCTGAATGAAATGTATCTTATATCCGTCCCCAAGATGCAAGCAATTTCTGTGCCAAATTTCCACAATATCTGTTCAGCGGTATAACCGTGAAAAGGTAACAGACAGACAGGGACGGAGAGAGTTACTTTCGCATTTATAAGTATGGATTATATCGAACTGAATATCTGAATCATCATCATCATCATTTCAGCCTATTATAGTCCACTGTTTAACACAGGCCTTCCCTATAGATTGCCACAAAACTCGGTCTTGAGCCACCTGCATCCATCGACTTCTTGCAAAACCGTGTAGGTCGTCGCTCCATCTAGTGAGGGGTCGCCCCACACTGCGTTTGCCGGTACGAGGTTGCCACTCGAGAACCTTTCTTCCCCAATGGTTATCGGTTCTTCGAGCTATATGGCCGGCCCATTGCCACTTCAGCTTGCTAATCCTATCTGAATCAAGGTTTTACTAATTCGGAGATTAACATACTGATAGAGTACAGGCGAAATGTAATCACGTTTCAAGCAAATGTTTGCGTCGAGCCATAAGACGTGGGTGTGGCTGTACACGCGGCATTGTACAATTTTCATATTCATATAAAGCCTGTGGGTGTGGGATATTGGTAGTGTAACAAAGCGAAATCAATCACTAATCACTGTCCTAAGGTTCACTGGTAGAGAATGCTTGTAGTATTAAGTCCGACTTTTGTTCCATTACTATGTCTAAAAGTCGGTTGTCGTGAAAGTCGAGAGAGGAAAATAAAAACCAGGAGATGGGCAGCAGCATCGTTCTGGAACATCTGAATAAGAAAACTGCGGTAGCCAACACCATCATCAACATTTCAGCCTATAACTAGTTCACTGCTGAACATAGGCCTCCCCCATAGATTGCCACCAAAGTTTGTAGCTCTCATTTTGGTGGGATTTTGCCATAGTTGCCACGCTTGGGAGGCGGGTTGGCAACCGCAGTTTATTTATTCAGATGTTCCAGGAAGATTCTGCCGCCCATCTTCTGGTTTTTAGTTTCCCTCTGACGTATTTTATGACACCCACGGGATGAGATGGGGTGATAGATTCTCTTAAGCCGCTACCACACGGCAATATAGCACAGTAAAATGTATGATTAATTCTGATATCTTTACTATACAAATAATAAATCATAATTCTGAATCACATCGTTTATTTGAGGAGTTTATCCAATGCGGAATCATCAACGCGATAACCCCACCCCGACCCGGAGTAAAGAACTCAAAGACTCATTAACGCTCAAACAAACGGTCTTTGATCTCGTATCGCTGCGATGAGTGCTCGGAGATTTGTGTTGTTCATTGACGTAATGAATCATTTCATGTTATTGACAAAAATAAATTGCATTGTTTTGTGTCTATTTATATTTAGATATTTGTAAATAAGACACTTAACAATTGTTTATTTGTAAAGAAGAGTAGGTTAAATTCTGATATCGCTTGATGGCGACGTTCTCATGGCCGATTTTCGACCACGGCGAAAACTAGCGGATACCGGAAGTTGTTATCAACTGCGCAGGAGATATTATAGTGCCACGGGTTTACGCGAAAACACAGGGGCACTCACTCGTTCCAACCCACCCTTGCCTGATGTAACGCTCATGCGATAAGATCGCAACACAAAACAACCAGACCCGAGAACCAACAATTTGTGTTTTTGCACAAATTCCGCGGCGTGGTAATCTGGTACTCAAACCACTAGGCCACGCGGCCTTGATACACTAGCTTCTTATACTAGCTAATTAGATTGTTACACTAGCTGTGTCGCGGTTTAGCCCGACCACATAATTACCTCGCTGACGTGAGAATTCATAGTTGGGCCCTTACCGGTAATGTTCGGTTCGGCTTTAACCGTCATCAATAAACGGGTTATCTAATACAATTTTTTTTTTAAATCGTTTTAGTATTTCCTGAGATTAGCGCGTTCAAACACACAAACATTCCAGCTTTATTATAGTTAAAAAAATATAGTTAAGGTTATAATTTGGTGGAGTTGTTACCGCGCGTTCGGAAACTGCATATTATACATTTTTGCTTCAACACATTTCGTTTTGAGCTAATTTAAACATTACTCAGCAGTTATGTTAAAATATCACATGTTATATGCTCCAAAGCTAAAAAATATAACTACATTAATAAAAAAAGGTGGCCGCAGAAAAAATATGTCTACACACATATTTTTTATTATAATTTAATTATGGTCACATTTTTATTACTATTAATGGGGGGGGGGGGGGGGGTGCTGTGGTGACAGACCTGATGTCATAGTTAACCCGGAGTACCTTCAGCTTTAAATTATTATTTTTGGTCCGATCTACGCAGAGCTAACTGCGTCTTGAAGTCTTGCAGTGGTATGCTTGGTTTTTGACTTAATTTTATGAATTATAGAATCCCAAGCTGGTGGTAAAACCCAACCATCTTCTCTATTAAAATTAGGATGTTTTTTAATTTCAATAGCCTCGCGAATCATCCTTGGTAGGAATCGGTGTTCTTTAGAATTTGTGGTTTATCAAATCTGATGTAAATGTTGTGATGATCCAGAACATGGTCACAGACTGCAGACTTCCTAGAGCGACGATGCTTCACATCAGCTATATGTTCTTTTACGCGGATTTTTACTGAATTAATCCGTGAATAAATCCGTAAAATTAGTTTAATTTAATGTGTAGTGTTCGCGTAAATATAACAAATCATTATACTACTAATATCATTAATTTATCTCATTCTTCCACAGCCGATCGTCCAGAAGTACTGCCCAGCAATCGCCGCTGGTGGGGTGTCGTGCTGCAACATCGAACAGTTAGAAAATCTCGCGGACAAGATCCGCATCGCTGAGAACATCCTCGCGCGTTGTCCCGCCTGCTTCGATAACTTCGTGCAGCACATTTGCGGCATGACCTGCGCACCCGATCACAGTAACTTCATTAAACCGGTCAAACTATCTCCTGTTAATGGTGAGTTATAAAGGATCAGCAAGTTGAAGTGGCGTTTGTTGGCGGCTTATGTGAATCTACCACCCCATCTCACCCTTGGGTGTCGTAAAAGTCGTCAAAGTGAAAATTTAACCCAGTAGATGGACAACAGCATCCGGGTACATCCGAATAACTAAAGTGCGGTTGCCAACCCGCCTGCCAAGCGTGGCAACTATGGCAAAATCCCTCAAAATGAGAGCTACACACTAATGTGGCAATCTATGGGGCCTATGTTCAGCAGTGGAGGTAGTGATAGGCTGAAATAATGATGACGATCCCGGCCACATAGCTCGTTGAATGGTTATCCGTTGGGGAAATAAGGTTGGTAGTAAGAGTAAGCTGGGGGAATAAAGAAGGTTCTGGAGAGGCAACCTTATACCGGCAAATGCTCGATGGAGCGGCGACATGCATGGTTTTGCGGAAAGTCGATGGATGCAGGTGATCCAGGACCGTGTTTTTTGGCAGTCTATGGTGGACGTCTATGTTCAGCAGTGGACTTGTGAAGAGTAAAATATTAAAATTGGGAAATATGACATTCTTAACTTACATCGTGCGGTAACCTGTTACCGCACGATGTAAGAATCTGTGATTAAGAAAAAGTCTTTAATGCGAAATCACAGACTGATACTTCAATTTTATTTATTTGTATTGATATAGATTATTTAACCTGCACATTGGATACTGATATGTACTACGTTTTATCAATAATTAATCTATTTTCTTTCCAGGCACCACCAATCAAGTGATAGACGAGATCGACTATCATCTCAGTACTTCGTATATGAATGCTACTTTTGACTCTTGCCGCCAGGTAATTCTAATTATTGTATATATTAATAGGCGAAGAGAAAACTTTGTATCCCTCTCTAAGCATAATGCGCCCACGGCGACGAGATTCGCCACTCGCCACTTCTCGTTTTCCGCGGGGGCGAAAAATGGGCTAAGGGTGTGGTTTCTGGCTATCCCTATAAAAACTAAAAAAATAAATAAAAAATACATACATACAGTTACGCCTTTTCCCAAGTAATGTTTTAGTGTTTTAAAAAAGTTTTTCAAGTTTTATTTTCTATTTCAAATGTTTGCAGAAGCTTAAAGATTGTATCGCATGAGATTGTACACATGACAGATTGAAGCTTATGTGACGATGATATCAATTTCAACTCGAATTTTGCCTTTGGACAGGTCCAAATGCCTTCCACCAATCAGCTGGCACTGGACATGATGTGTGGCTCGTGGGGCGCCGCGTACTGCACGCCGCAGCGCTGGTTCGACTTCATGGGCGATGCCTCGAGCCCCTTCGTACCCTTCCAGATCAACTATATCGCAGGCGACGAACCTGTCGACGGCTTCACGCCCAACAATCCGCCTACTCGACCCTGCAGTGCGGGGCTCAAGGTATGATTGAAGATAATGTCACGTGAGGTGATCGTAGTTAACCCGTCTATGAATGGCGAATTTTTCTCTTTACTTACAAGTATGCAGGAATCCTCAGTGCCGGTTATTCTGACTTCAAGCAGCAGTGCAAACATTACTGTTTTTCCGTCTGAAGGGCACTGTTAGCCAGTGTAATTAGATTAAAAGCTGATGTCTTAGGGTGATGAGCGCCGTGTCGTGCCACACAGAAATATTCTAAGTGACACCGCATTTATTAAGGGAAAACGTTGCAATTACCCGTCAATTTCTTCCATACAAAAGTTCAATTTATAATTAACTTCCAATAAATACTTTTTTCATACTTACTTTAAAAACACTTTAAAAATACTTTTTTTAAAAACAGATGATTGATGGATGATTCTGGATTTCTACCACGGTGACCCGGTGATCCTTTTGTTGTATATACCAGATAATATTAACTGAGCAGTAAATATTACAGTGCCTCAAGTATTCGTGCTATTTTGTCTGACGGTGTGCCTCTATGTACAAGATAAGTCGGGCCGCTCGTGCCTGGACTCAAATAACACTCCGAAGATCTTAAATACTCTGACCGGAGACAGGTAGCACGACGTGTAAACCTGGAGGTCTCTAGTATTCTGCACGCGTACATTATGGCGACTTGAGGGGGGAGGAGTTGTCTGACGGTGTGCGGTCCGTGGTTGAGGACCGTGCCGCGTTGTCTAACGGTATTCGTTCGGGTGGGAGGCTCGTGTCTGATCGTCTGACGGCTTGCATCCGTGTGGGAGTCACGTGTTAAGTGATCTGACGGTGTGCGTCCGTGTGCAGGGCCAGCCGGGCTGCTCGTGCCTTGACTGCGCGGCGTCGTGCCCCAGCCCGCCGCCGCGCCCGGCGCCCGCGCAGCCGTTCCGCATCGCCGGCGCCGACGGCTACGCCGTCGTCATGGCCATCGTCTTCCTCATCTTCACCACGCTCTTCCTCAGCGGGGTCTTCTGCTGCAACCAGCAGGAGAACATCATCGGTGAGCATTCTCTCTACAACTGTTCAGTCGACCCCGATCGGGGATACCTACAAAGTAATTTTCAGTATTTCCCCCTTTTCTGATTGGTTGATCTGTTACCGATGGCACGATGAGGTCTGCGTGCGATCGTTGACGAGACGAATTCGTATCTGTGTAAGTGTGCGAGCACGCGTATATGAATACGCGCGTACATTCACACGTGCAATTATGCATGTGTGGGTATGTATGGTAAATCTTCACATTTACAAGTAATATTTAATATTCTGTTTATGTGGCATAGTAAGTGTTTTTTTCTAATTATTGTATCATATGAAATACAGTTGATAAAAACAATACTACAGTTCACATTAAGTTCGCCGTAATATCTACTTTGGCAGGTTAATAACTTAGATTTTATATGTATACAATTGCGATAAGAGACAAAGACTTTTACAGTTAAGAATTCTATTCGTCCGGTTACGTCATCTAGCTCAAGTCTATCGAATTAGCAAAAAAAAAAATGTTATTTACTACCGCTTGAAATATATTAAAAATTTTCAGAATAAACCACAAAATTGACACCATAACATTACTTACAACATTTTTTACAAAGTATTATGTACATATACCAATGTATATTATCTGTATAAAACATTACAGAGCATACTAAAATAAATATGCTAATACTTTTATATGGCAAAGATGATTCAGCATTGTTTTATAGATTCGAAGGCTGGTGACGGAATCTATGTATTTATCAAAGTATTTATCATTTAAAAAAGATTGAAGCAATATTACACTGTATTTTGAGAATTATAGTATATATGCGTTTGCCATGCGGCGTTTTGATACCCTGATTATTACACATTGGTATATGTGTAATATTTCGGCCTTTGTCCTCAAACAAATATAATTAAGACGCTGAACTAGTTGGTGGACAAAGGCAACGAATTAAATAAGTATGAAAATGATATTAGTGGTGTGATATTGGTTTCTTCTAAAATTACTCATGTTATTTTACATTGCTTGTTATTTAATTATTTGATGAGTGATTTCAGCGATGCAAATTTAAGAATTCAAAATAGTTTGTTAGACTTTTGCGTGGTGGTTTTTCCTCTAGTACGGTGGAGGTTATGGGTTGCCATGCACTATAATTTTGTTTGCCTATATCTTGATTGACGTGTTACCAGTTAACCGTATTTGTATATATGTATATAGTATATATCGACATATACATTTAATTATATATATTGCATGGAAACTCATTTTTATATATTTCATTACTTAACTTCTTCAATGATAATTGCGATTTATTAGAAACCCACCTTATTTATTAAGTTATAATTACTAAGATAATTAATTAATTTGATAAGAATATTCTAGCAAAAATAAGTAACTAACTAAAAACAGATGGTAAACTTACAACATCATTTAAACTGGGTATGGTATAAGAGCATAAATTAGGCTACCGAAATTCATAGTTTATGTTAGCTACCTGAATTGATCGTCTACAGTTATTCCGAGATAAGTTTTACCCAAACTTAATTTAAATTAATAATATGCTATGTAAATTAATAATACGAGTATGTTAATTCGATTCCTACATGGATCTCATTCACTAGTGGTAAGATTCCTTTGCAGGAATCCGTCTAGGTAGGTACCGACCCAGGGCCAGTTATTCTGCCGTGAAGCAGTAGTGTGCAAACATTACTGTGTTTCGGTTTGAAGTGCACTACATACCGTAATCACTGGGAACATGACACTTAAAAACTGATGTCTCAGGGTGACGGGCGCAGTGTAGTGTTACACAGTTACATGTTCTGGGTGACATAGCATTTGTTATGAGTAGACGTTGCACTTTACATCAGGTCAAAACCTCACCCCCTTCTGATTTAAAGCACATGCTAACTTCAGCATGAAGTACTGTGAATTTTTTTAGCTGGCGCCTACCAAACATGAAAGCTTATAAAATAGTATATAAAAAATAGAATTAGCACTTTTGTCTGTCACAAAAGCTATTGACATGAATTTTACATAAGTTATAGATAGTAACTCTGGGACCGACTTAGAATATTGTTTCGCCGTTTCCCAAATAATGAACATTTTTTAATAATGAACACATATCATCTTTGGAATAGTAGCAGAAACCTTGACTATTGAAAACTTTGCATGTAATATTAATGTAAATAGTTCATCTAATCATTATGTGCGTATTAAATGTTTATATTTCACTGTTTTTTTTTTAATTTTTAATTCCAAAAGACCACGCGAGTGGCTACTTTATTACTGCTTTATTAGTTGTTTCATAGATAGATAGTTTCATAGATATATAGATAGATGGTGTGTAAGGAGACGCATCCGTTTAATTTTACATGTCGCGCCATTTTGGTACGAGTCAACAGTTCTTACTCCCCAATGCGTTCCCACGAGAAGTATAGCGACATTATTGCATATTACGGTATTCTGCACTACTTAATGCTGTCCGTACAATACCTTAGTCGCCTCCTACGACACCTCGGTAGAAAAGAGGTAGGTATTATACTGCTCTGTCGCACCAACACTCCATCTCATCCAATAGATCTCGTAAAAGGCGAGTAAGGAATTAAATTGCACTGTGCACCCAACAGCGCATGGTGGCGATGGGCTTACCACCCATCACACCAAGTGCATTATATTGTTTTGGTGAAACGTGGATTGTGGCAATCATCTGTTTTTGCAGTGAGTACCCAGTCTCTGATTACCCCTTATGGGATACAGTCGTGATCTTATGTATGTATGTCGGACACCTATCGTGTTTCTCATATTGGACGTCAGAGAAATCTCGATGTGTTTAATGATCAGAACTCTGCTGGTGTAAGTCTGCCCAGGCCAGTATGACGGACAGAACTTTGTATAGATTTACCTTAGGCTTATTCACTTTACATTTTGGAGCATATTACTACTGACTAATAGATTATGAAACGTCTTATTTAGAAAAGGAAATGCAAACCTATTTATATAGTGACAGATTATTTGGGTTCTAGATTTAGTTTGCATACAGACAAAGTACGAATATGTATTTTAGCTCTATTAGTAATAAGGTGGATTTCTAAACAACGCATGAATTCGACGGTGCTAACGCGGTACTTGGGGACAGACGGGTGGGCGCGGGACGCGGAGGCGCGCCGGGGCGGCGGGCCCGAGACCAGTCCGCTGCACAGCCACCGATCTAGTACGTATACGCACCACACGACACATTGCCGACCTTGGGCCCTTGGGGATAAAGTCCAAAACAAATTGTTCCATAGTGTATCTTACGACGTTTTACTTTGGCTACAGTACGCATCGCAAACCAATGAATAATTAAGAATTTTGCAATAGAGTTAAAAATGCTGTACCAGTTACCTGTTCAATAATCTTGTTAAGCGCGCGGCTCAGTGGACCGTACCTGACCGCTAAGTCGTGGGTGCTCAGTTCGAATCCCACCCGAAGCGAATAAATGTGCAACACACTAATAATTGGTGTTCGGATCTCGATATCTTCGTATACTGATAGTCGACGACCGCGTGGTCTAGAGGTCAGAGTACCTTACTTCTACGCCGCAGGTCCTGGATTCGAATCGCAGCCGGAGCTAACATGCTAAAACACAAATTGTTTGGTGTCGGGTTTCGGTTCTGTTGTGATTGTCCCCGTGTTTCTGACACTGGATCCTAGCCTACCTCCGATCTTATCGCATCAGTTACATCGGGCGCGGGTTGGTTGGGACGAGTAAGTGCCTCTGTGTTTGCGCGGACACTATTATATCTCCTGCGCAGTTGATAGCTCTCGAGAATATTCGGAAGTTGTCGCCGTGGTCGAAATCGGCCAGGAGAACATCAATCATTACTGATAGCGCAGTCTTTATTGCATCAGACTCTTCATGACCGATCTTGTGGGACGCGCCTAACATTAGGTTCTGGAAGGTGAAGACGAGTGAGCGCTTTTCCATTCGCTATAGTAGTTACGTCACTACATCTTACACACATGACTATATATGGTTTGTAACCACTAGATGTCGCTGTTACACATATTGGACAGCAGCAGATATTGCATTGCAGAGCAGGTAGCTCAGGGGCCTGGTGCTCGCCTTTAATTTCATAGTAAGCGAGTAACCTGGGTTCGATCCCCGGTGCCAGCACCTCTAATATTGTTGTACAATTTTAAGTGCTGATTTACCACGTGCTTAGCGGTGAAGGAAAACATCGTGAGGAAACCTGCATGTCCGAGGAATAGAAATATTTCGAGGACATGTGAAGTCCGCCAACCCGCATTGGAGCAGCGTGGCGGATTCTTCCTAGCTCCAAAACCCTCTCAGAAATGAGAGGAGGCCTGTGCTCAGTAGTGAGACATTTATAGGCTGAAACTTTACTTTACTTTTACATCTATCTGTGTTACTCTTTATCATCTTTCGATATCTACGTTAACTGTAGCAAACCCTTATACATATTGTCATTTTTTAAGTTCATAATGTTAAATTTTACACGTTTTATTTTCTTGCGCTCCAGTAATTTTTTATCTATATGGTAACCGATAACCAAAGTAATATGTCGAACGATTGCTAACATTGGTTTATAACGATTATATAATTTGGTCGATTTAGTCGTAGTAAAATATCTTTACAATATGAAATAGCGTCGTAAAATGACGAAACATATATATATATATATATATATATATATATATATATATATATTTGTAATGGATGACATAAGAAAAGAACAACCTATGGGCCCAAGATTTTTTAATTAGTAAAAATCACTTTGTTAAGAATGCACATATAGTTGTCGAAATTCACAGTGTGTTTGTGACTTTGCATCGTTTTTAACCGACTTCAAAAAAGGAGATGGTTCTAAATTCGTCTGTATATATGTTTTATGTATTTTTGGGCTTAACTTCTGTGTTTATGAACCGATTTTAATGATTATTTTTTATTAAAAAGGGGATATCGCAATGATGGCAGTATAATATCGAACTGGTGGTAGTATTCCTATGCAGGAGTCTACGTAGGTCATGCCATGAAGCAGTAGCGTGCAAACATTGCTGTGTTTCGGTTTGAAGGGCACTGTCAGCTAGCGTAATCACTAGGCATATGAGGCTTACAAAACTGATGTCTCAGGGTGGCAGGCGCAGTGTGGTGTCACACAGAAATGTTCTGGGTGACGCAGCAATTGTTAGTGCAAACGTTGCACTCACCATCAGGTAAACGTTTCGTCTGGTTCTGATGATGTGATCCATGAGAAATTCATGAAACTCTGTTTGTAGCTGCCGCATTGAAGTCGGTTTTTTGATTAAATAATTATTGGTTGCAGTTATATGCATGCTCTGTTTTAACATTCCTTGTACTGTGTTAACTGTTAGCTATCTGCATGGCGACTATGTATGTCGAAAATCACACTAACAAAATATTATCAATACAAACACAGAAAACTATAATATGACGGAAATAAGAGATAGGTTGAGACGGCATTTGATGAACAACACTGTGCTGGAATAAATAATATGTATGAGGTTATTTTTAAATCAATTTTTTTAATTGTCTTGTCGTATTCGATTCAGAAGTACGTAAAAATATTTTTTAATAACAGCGGAAAATGAAAGTAACAGCCTATGAGGCTCCACTGCGGCACAGGACTTTCATTTTTGATGGTGGTTTTGTTGTCGTGAAGCGTCCGCCAAACTCCTGCGCATGCCGTCGAAATAATTTGATTCCTCAAACTATACTATACAAATACTTTCACCGCGCGGAATAAAGCATTTAAAATTGCAAGACGTGCCGACACTACGAATCGAAACCCCCCCCCCCCCCCCCCCCAGGTCCCTCGCGTACAACATTACGGTTTGCCTTTAACAATTCCTATAAATCTGCAACTTTTTTTAGGCATTAATTTTTTTAGGCAAACTTCTGTGTTGTTAAAAGTACAGAGTGTGCGTTGCATTGTGCCGTTCTAATCAAACATGTTTTGTGCGTATTTTTGTTGCTATTTTCTGTTTATTTACTGTAAGCAAATGTGACGACCTCGTAGTCGTAGCTAATAGTTACTGTGGATGAACGTTGAGCGCCCTGTTTATATAATAATGGATCAAAAGTTCGAATCTTGGTCAAAACTTATATTTCTGTATCCAGTGAATTATTGATTTTCCGGTCTGGGACATATTGGGACAGTTTTTCACTTCTGTGCAGCAGCTTCTCTTCAGCGAGTGTTGTTTGGGTTAATGACACACTTTAAGACGGATGTCCCTATGATTTGTATACAAATTATTATAAATTCGAAATAATATATAAATGTGATATAATATTATAAATGCGAAAGGAATTCTCTATGTCCCTCGCTCTGTTTGTTACCTTGTCACGTCTCAACTGCTGAACCGATCTTGACGAAATTTGGCACGGAGATAGCTTGCGTCCTGAAGACGGACATACGACATTTAGGTATGGTAGGATTTTTTAGATAGGACGGACTTTTTATCCCGGAAAATCAAACGTTCCCACGGGATATTTAAACATCTATATCTTGCAGACGAAGTCGCGAGCGTCAGCTAGTCTTTCACAAATGTTAGTTTGCAGTCTTCGGAGTTATGCATGCAAGACCGTATTGTAATTAATTGTAGAGATATACATTTCATATGCGAAGACCCGTGTGTTTTACTCGACGTGTGATTGACTCGTAGCGAACACCCTAAGCCATTACCACACAGCCGAGTCTAGTCCGGCAATAAAAAGTCTTTCGGCTGAAAATCAGCGCCAGTGCTGTACGTATCTGTTCTCACACATGCCTAATTAGCTTACTAGTTATTTTTTATGGACGAATGTTTTGGTTTAATTTGTTCTTGCGCCGATTATATGTTTTTTTCTAATCTATTTTAAGGCATTGTGTCCGTCAATTGTACATTTGTTTTAATGCGATTAATACTACTTTTACACACGTGTTATCGCAGGTGTAGCGTCAGAAACGAATCAAGAGATGGCGACCAACCCAACGTCGATCGGCTGGACGTTGGAGCAGACGGACGGTGTGGGCGAGGCGACCTTCTTCGAGAGGCTCGGCGCTGAGACGGAGAACAAGCTAGAGGATTTCTTCCAGTGGTGGGGATGCATTATGGCTTCACGTCCTTGGATCGTCCTGTTCTTTGGTGAGTCATGATTTTTTATTTCAGTGAAAGACGTGCCTGATAAGTGTCGTAAGAATCGACTGAGGTCAAGCCTGGATTCCGTCAGAGGCTGAATGAACGCCAAACCGAAAATAGACAGTCCGGGATGCAACGTCTACGGTGCGATGTGTCTAGTAAACTATCGCTAATGCACCCACACCACACATAGCATAGCGTGCCGTTTATGGAAAATCGTCCCTTCCTGGGAGCGGCCCATGTCCGGTAGTTGACTTTTCCAATACTGGAGGAGGAGTAATATTATGGATGAGGAACTTCATTTCAGCATATCACTAGTCCACTGCTAAACATAGGCCTCCCTCATAGATAGCTAAAGTTTGTAGCCCTCTTTAAAGGGGGTTAGGCTGTTAAAATTTAGGGCATAATTGGATGGCGCGTTCCAGTTTCTGGGGTTCGGTCTATGCTATATTATCAAATACCAAGTATTTACGTGAACTATCCCATTGCAGGTTTTTGCCTAGTGGTCGGACTGGGCCACGGCATCAAGTACATGCAAGTGACAACGAACCCGGTGGAGCTGTGGGCGGCGCCCAACTCGCGCTCGCGCATCGAGCGCGACTACTTCGACTCCCAGTTCGAGCCCTTCTACCGCACCGAGATGCTCATCATCAGCTCCAAGGGTCTGCCTAAGATTGAGCACGACACCCCATCGGGAACCATTAACTTTGGACCCGTCTTTAACGCCACGTTCTTGCTCAAGGTTTTGGATTTGCAAAACAGGATTATGGGTGAGTGCTTACGAACTTATGATTTCTTTATTAATTGTAATAATGTGCATTTCGTGTCACAGATTACTTTTAACGAGTCTACAACTCTCTGCTAATCATCATCGTGTCTATCAGCCGACAGTCATGTTTTTTTATTTTTTATTTGATATAGTGACGAGACGAGCAAAACGTTCACCTGATGGTAAGTGCAACTTCTGCCTATGCTGTGTTACTCAGAATATTTCTGTGTAGCGCCAAACTGGGTTCACCCTGAGACATCAGTTCTTAAGTCTCATATGCCCAGTGATTACACTAGCTCTCAATGCCCTTCGGACTGAAACATAGTAATATTTGCACACTACTACTTCACGGCAGAATAACTGGCCCTGGAGTGGTACCTACCTAGACGGATTCCTGCATACGAATCCTACCTATATATGATATGACCATCTTTACGATATCCCCTTTTTAATAAAAAAAATCATTAAAATCGGTTCATAAGCAAAGAAGTTGGGCATAACTGTGAACATACATAAAAAAAATTATCAATCTATTCCTGCATATGAATCCTATCACCAGTAAAATCTTCACCAATGATTCTCATGTCCGTTACCATAAGCAATTTACAATAATTGGCCTAGGATACACTGCCTCCCGGACTATTAACCGTTACGTTCTGACAGAATCAACTGCAGTGTCAAAACACGGGAGCAGTTATATGACTTTTACCGTTTTGTATGTACTCGGTGGCAAAGTCTAATAATTTAAGTTTTTAGGTACTATTGATTCTAGTTGAAACTTGAATCTATCTTAGAGTATGCTTTAAGATGAATATTTGAGATTGAAGTTTTTTTTAATTAGTTTTTTTAAAAAAAAGCATTTTACATACTTACATTTCACATGCACAACACAGCCAGACCAGAAAACCAACAATTTGTTATTTGCTTAAATGTCGGCTTCGGCTGGGATTCGAACCCAGCACCCGCGGCTTAGAAGTCAGGTACTCTAACAACTAGGTTTTTTTCATTCCGGCAGGTGGTCATTGTACCTTTTGCGAAAGCTGTTTCTATATTCATATAGATTAATACAAAAGGCCGTCTTAATCAATTCTTTGGTCACCTGCCTTTGGTCCAGTTTTATGGATTAATGAATTCTCGACACCACACAACGTCTATCGACAGGATATTTGGCGGCTCGATAGGCGCAGTGTCTTGAGCAATTGGCTGTTGCATTAGGGATTGCTGTTTCGATTCACTCACACCCGTGAGTGTTTGTATAACCTACAGATATTTGCTGCGGATTTCTGCAGGTGTCATGCTTGCCTCTTTAACGCACTCAGATTGCAGGATAAATCTTTTTACAACAGAGACATCCGAAAATCGATGTCCTTGGTGTTGACATATCGAGTGACGTTCAGTTTCGCGGTTACCTGGAAAGGAAGGCAAATCTGACCTCTAAAAAGCTGATCGTTTTCAGTACAGCATGACAGTATTTCACGCCAGACCATCCCTTTCTCCATACTCAACCCTCTGCAACTTTACGCATAAGTTAGTACGGATCGATTCGAAGCAACGACGGACGTCAAACATATACCCTATTAGCAAATTACTTCGGATGCAATTTCTACGGACGGCCTTTTCTCGAATCCATAAGTAACCAATGATTAGTGTATTAAGTAGGAAAAGTGTGATTTGTCAGACGAAACTTCCTATTTCGACTTTCGTAAGAGAGGAACAGGGTGTTCCGCTCTGGGCCGGGGCACCCTAGAGCCTTTCGATTTGACTGTATCTAACGAAGACCAGAAGGTCTATTGTGTAACTCCGGTAGGTTTTGGGATCGGTCTTATTTTAGCGTTTGAACCTTATTCGTTAATCATGTTCAAATAAAACTCATCCCGAAACCTACCAGAGTTACTCAATAGACCTCCAGATTCTTTCAAGAGAAGAGAGCCTACACTTATTTCAAAGACAGATATCGCAATTCTTCTGGTGTTCATTGGCGACGGTGGTCTCTTACCATCAGTTGCGCCGCTCGCCCGTTTGCCGACTCTTCTGTAATACAAATGCATTCTCAGGTCTCGGCAACGAGACGAAGATCCAGGACATCTGCTTCGCGCCGCTGACGTCCCCGTTCACGGGCCCGGTGACGGCGGATAACTGCGCCGTGCAGTCGGTGTGGGGCTGGTGGGGCAACGACGCCGACGAGCTCACCGCCGAGCTGGAGGACAACGAGTACCTGGACCAGGTGCTGCGCTGTTCCAGGTCAGTGCCTTTTTACCTAGTCAATAGTGTCGGTGGTAGAGTTCCTACATACACACAGACACGCCATTTTCCCATGTTAAGGGTAGGCGGAGGCTATTCACGTAGCCCACTTTACGCCTTAGAGGGAAATGTGATTTGTCGGGTGGTGAACCGTGTCGCCGTCATTTTGGTACGAGTCAAAAATATAATAAGGGCTTTCCCAACAATACCTCTTACGACATCTCGGTAAGAAAGAGGTAGGTGCTATTCTACTCCTATCGGTACCTCTTTTTCTTTCTCATTATTTATATCATCATCATTTCAGCCCATAACTAGTCCACTGCCGAACATAGGCCTCCTGTATAGATTGCCACAAAAGATTGTAGCTCTCATTTGGGTGGGATTTTGCTCTAGTTGCCAGGCTTGGCAGGCGGGTTGGAAACTGCAGTTTATCCATTCCAGGAAGTTGCTGCTGCCCATCTCCTGGTTTTACAGTTTCTCTCTGTCGACTTTTACGATACCCATGGGAGGAGATGGTGTGGAAGATTCTCTTAATTTAGCTGCTCAATCGATTTTTATCGACAATTGCTGTGTCACCCAGAACACTTTTGTGTGACACCACAATGCGCCCGTCACCCTGAGATATCAATTCTTAAGTTTCAAATGCCCAGTGATTACGCTAGCTCAGAATGCCCTCCAAACCGAAACACAGCAATGTTTGCATACTACTGCTTCACGGCAGAATAACTGGCCCTGGGGTGGTACCTACCTAGACGGATTCCAGGGAATTGGCAATAAAAGGAAATAAAATGACCACTAGTGATAGTTTATTATCGCATCCGCTGCATCTGCCCAAAACCTTAACGCGCACGTCCGCGTCGGCGTCCGTGTCGCGCGGTTTGCGTTCGCGCACGCGCGGCAGGTGCGTGCGGAGGCGGGCGGGACGTTAACGCGCGCGTTGTGCCGCAGCAACCCGTACACGTGCCTGGCGCCGTACGGCGGGCCCGTGCTGCCGGGCGTGGCGCTGGGCGGCTTCCTGGCGCCGGGCGAGCCGCTGGTGCAGACGTCGCGCTTCCACGAGGCCACCGCGCTCATACTCACCTTCCTCGTCAACAACCGACACGACAAGAAACAGGTGCGCACTTCGTTCATCTACTTCTAAACTTTCATTCGTCTTCACTTATCATCGTCATTTCAGCCTATCACTAGTAAAGTTAAATGTAAAGTTTCTTCCTATAAATGTCCCACTGCTGAGC
Organism: Luehdorfia chinensis; assembly: GCA_019845155.1. Classification (NCBI taxonomy): domain Eukaryota; kingdom Metazoa; phylum Arthropoda; class Insecta; order Lepidoptera; family Papilionidae; genus Luehdorfia; species Luehdorfia chinensis. Next base: position 4,120,560 of record JAHVAK010000003.1, on the reverse strand, counting down.
ACAGGCCTGCACATGTCTTCGAAATATTTTTTATTGCTCGGACATGCAGGTTTCCTCACGATGTTTTCCTTCACCGGCGAGCACATGGTAAATCAGCACTTAAAATTGCAATTAACAATTTTAGTAGTGCCGGCACCGGGAATCGAACCCAGGTCACTCGCGTACTATGAAATTTATGGTGAGCGCCTAGCACCTGAGCTACCACGGGTCTCTATCACTAGTGCAGTGGCATAATTATTGTTGAGAGATTGCAACAAAAGTTTGTAGCTGGTCAATTTGGGGGATTTTGCTATAGTTGCCGCGCTCAGCCGGCGGGTTAGCAAACGCAGTTATTCAGATGTTCCAAGATCTTCCTGGAACATCTGAATAACTGCTCCCCATCACCTGGTTTTAATTTTCTCTCTGCCAACTTTTACGACACCCACGGGATGAGATAGGGTAGTAGATTCTCTTTAACCGCTACCACACGGTAAGTTTGATTATATATACTTAATTAATTATCATCACCGTCATCGTTTCAGTCTATCAAGAATCTACTGCTGAACATAGGCCTCCTCATAGGCTGCCAATAACACGGCCCCGAGCAACCTGCATCCATCGCCTACCCGCAAAGTCGGCTCATGCAGGTCGTCGCTCCAACTAGGGAGGCATTTAATGTGTGACTGTACAAGATTTTCTCAGCATTGTTTCTGAGAAATTTCTTTTATAAAAGTTGTTAAGCTCTAAAAAAAAGTACAAGAGACTGCTACAAAACACAGTCGTTAGCCACCTGCATCCTTCCACTTTCCGCAAAACCAACCGTGTAGGTCGTCGCTCCATCTAGTGGTGGGTCGTCCTACACTGCGTTTGCCAATCTCAATATCGAGGTTGGTAATCTTTCTTCCCTAACGGTTATCGGTTCTTCGAGCTGTAAGGTCGACACTGGCCACTTCAGCTTGCTGATCCTCAGGGCTACGTCGATTACCGTATTTCTACTGGGGATATCATCATTACGGAGTGTGTCTCGTAGAAAAACGCCCCGCACGCTTTCCATCGCATGCTGAGCGACTTTGAGCTTTCTGGTGCGGAAATAACCAACATAATCTTCTATATATCTATAGAAGATTATGTTGATTAAATAAATATAAATAAATATTAATTGTCACCTGTATGGAAGATCATCACTTCAGAACGGCTCAACCGATTTGGCGGAATTATTTTTGTGTTAGTTAATGTCAGGGAAAGGTTATAATGAAAGATTTTTTTTTGAAAAATCCACCGGAGAAGTCGGAAATTGGGATAGTATTAAAATCTCAATGAAGTTATAAAATAATAAACATACTTAGTACTTTTTTGACTAAGCGCACTTCACATTTTCTTCGTTAGTAAGCTCGCTAGTTATATATAAAAATCATAATCGTGCCCCGCGGTTTCACCCGCGTAAAAAAGCCGACCCCGATCGCTTATATACGTATATACTTCCCTATTTGAATCGGATTTTGGGGTTTTAATTTTTTTTGCGCGGAACCCTAATTATTTTTCTGAAATAAGTCCGCTATAGTATTAGCTATCTGTCAGTGAAAGTCTCGTCAAAATCGGTCCAGCCGTTTCGGAGATTAGCCGGAACAAACAGACTGACTGACACAAAAGTTTTAAAAATCGTTTTGTTCTTATAAAAGTACCAGACACTTTAATTTTATACTATGAACATTTTTACTCTGAAAAAAAAAGTGCTATTACGAATCGGAATCAAGTTATGAACTTTTTATGCAGTTAAAACCGGTCCTCGAATGGGAGAAAGAGTTCATAGCGTTCATGAAGAACTACACGGAGAACGAGATGCCTTCCTACATGGACATCGCCTACACGTCGGAGCGCTCCATAGAGGACGAGCTGGACCGCGAGTCGCAGTCGGACGTGTCCACCATCCTCGTGTCGTACTTCATCATGTTCGCCTACATCGCCATCTCGCTGGGCCGCTTCACCACCTGCTCCCGGCTGCTCATCGACAGCAAGGTCACCCTGGGGCTCGGAGGTCAGTTCCCGTTCCTTAACTTTATAAACTTACTCGCTTACCACTTTACCAAAAAGTTTTTATTATTAATATGTCAGTAGAATATACATAATGATGAAATATGACTTATCCGAGCAATTTCTATAATGTCCCCCGCTCGACATCATCATCATCATTATAGTGACAACTACCGAATACTGTCGGAAATCATCAACTGCGCGGGAGATATTATAGTGCCACAAGTATATTCGCTAACACAAGGGCACTCACCTACACATGTGCCCGATGTAACGCTTTTTATAAATTTGCTATAAGTTGCTATCTTTGGCAGACTTTACCATTGCTTTTACTGGTGGCAGGATCCTTATGCAGTAATCCGACCACCGCTTGGACGCTGTTAGTGTAATAACACTTATGATACTAAAGACTTGATATCTCGCTGTGATGAGCTCGCTGAGGATGCTGTGTTACACAGAAATTTTCTGAGTGGCACCATTTGTTATGGGAAGATGTTGGCAGGTGAACGCGTTGGTCGACTCGTCATTTTCTTCTATGAAAAAACACCAGTCGCTCCAGACGCTTGGTGCCCATCATCGGTCTGGCTATTTTATGCATTTCGTAGTACGCGAGTGACCTGAGTTCGAGTCCGGTGCCGGAACCTCTAAAATTGTTCTGCAATTTTAAATGTTGATTTACCACGTGCTTAGCGGTGAAGGATAACATCGTGAGGAAATTTGCATGTCTGAGGAATAAGAATATTTTGAGAACAAGTGAAGTCTGCCAGCAAGCAGCGACGCGGACCCATCCCAGCTGTAAAATCTTCTCAAATGGGAGGAGGCCTTTTCTCAGCAGTGGGACATTTATAGGCTGTTACTTTTACTCTGTTGGGGCTAACCCAAGGGATCAAACGAAATAGTAGATTCTCATATACCGCTAGCATACAATGGTTTGGGGATTTAGAATCTTATAATTATTTTTGCAGGTGTCCTGATCGTACTGGCGTCAGTAGTGTGCTCGGTGGGCATATTTGGGTTCGCTGGAGTCTCGGCTACGCTCATCATCGTGGAAGTGATTCCGTTCCTTGTGCTGGCCGTCGGCGTCGACAACATTTTCATACTGGTGCAGACAAACCAGCGGGAGCCCAGGCGACCCAACGAAACTGTCGCTGAACATATCGGCAGGACGTACGTACAAACTTGCAATACTTAAATAATACAAGTTCCGCGACCTAGATCGATTGGACACTATCCAAGATATTACGATAGAAAGTAAAATACTTACGGTAAATAATTTACTGGTGGTAGGATTCCCATGCAGGAATCCGTCTCAGTAGGAGACGCCATGGCCAGTTATTCTGCCGTGAAGCAATAGGCCACTGAGAGCTAGGGTGTCACACAATGTATTTCTATGGAGGAATCCGTCTAGGTAGTTATCACCAGGAGGATCGGTTTTCCGCCATGAAGATGACACGCTCTTACAAATTTATGTCTCTGGGTGGCAAGTGAAGTGTGGTGCCGCACAGAAATGTTCTGGGTGACAGCGCTTGTTATTAAAATAACCCCTCCAACAGCTACGGCCCCGGTCTGTCGCGATATGATCACGGCATGTGACGTCATCCAGTCGTACTACTAGGGCCCGCCTCCTGACTGCATATTTTTAACACTAAATTTTTTTTTTTTTAATTTAATTCGATACGTGCGGCTTATATTGGGAATGTTCCGTGCCCTGAAATCAACTTTGGGTTAACATAATATTTTATTAATTTGATGCTGGTGTCTGCAGACTGGGCCAGGTGGGCCCGTCCATGTTCCTGACGTCGGTGTCGGAGTCGGTGTGCTTCTTCCTGGGCGCTCTGAGCGACATGCCGGCTGTGCGCGCCTTCGCGCTGTACGCCGGCGCCGCGCTGCTCGTGGACTTCCTGCTGCAGGTCACGTGCTTCGTGGCGCTGCTGGCCGTCGACACGCACCGCCAGAACGCTAACAGGTGCCCGCTACAACCACGTCATGTCGCAGTCGGCCGCCGCTCGAGGACTTGCTGCTGCAGGTCACGTGCTTCGCGGCGCGTAAATTTTATCGAAATCGTTGAAGCTCTTTTTATAAATGTGTATAAAAATATGCAATTGCTCTTGTAACAGTATGGGATGGAGCCCATAAGTATAACTGGGCAGTGATGTCCTCTTGGCCCCTTTTTACCTTTGTAATTTATTAATTGTACGGGAGATATAGTGACACAAGTGTACGCGCAAGCACAGAGGCACTCACTCGTCCCAACCCACCCGCGCCCGATGTAACCACTCATACTATAATATCGGTGATAGATTGAGTTGATTTTGCCATATTTGCTTCACTCGGCAGGCGGGTTGGCAGCAGCAGGTTATTTACTGAGCTGTTGTTGCAGGAAGATGCTGCTGCCCATCTCCTAGTTTACATTTTCCTTCTGTCGACTTTTACGACACCCACGGAAAGAGATGCTGTGGTAGGCTCAATTACGCCGCCACCATACGAGGATGCATTGTATAATTGTGTGCGCATAAGTGTTTTCTTGGTTCGGGATTCGAACCCAGGAGTCGCGGAGTAGAAGCCGGGCACTGTAAGCACTAGGCCGCGCGGTCGAGTGCTGTGTGTGAACAGTGCGTGTGTCAGGTTCGACGTGCTGTGCTGCGTGAGCGGCAGCAAGGCGGAGGCGCAGGCGGGCGGCGAGGGCGCGCTGTACAACGTGTTCCGACATGTCTACGTGCCCTTCCTCATGAAGCGCGAGGTGCGCGCCTCCGTCATGATCATCTTCTTCGCCTGGCTCTGCTCCTCGGTCGCCGTAAGTTCGCTCCACTTTTAAAATTAAACTTACTTCATTTGACAGATTCCTTATTTTATTCCTGGGTAGGAAACTACGTAAAAACAAAGTTAATATACTCGTGTCCTTAGTCGAAATAGAACAGTGCGACAAAAATTCAAGAACAGTGAATAATTTATAAATATAATGAATTGTAATTGTTTAATTTACTATATATAACTCGGCGTTTCGAGCGCTTTACAGCACCCATGGTCATGGAAGAGCTGAGGTGACAGATGTTCTGATGTCATAGGTAACCCGGGGTAGGATGTTTCGCGAGGATATTGACACTAGATTTACGGGCATTGACGGACGGGACAGGACGGGTATATTACGAATATATAGACAACATTTAAATATTATAAAATATAGGTGTATCAGATAAAAGTACTAGATATACATATTCGATGCGTAATATCATTAAAAACAGTATATAATCGCTATAGAATAATATTTATTTGTTAAGAATTTAAACCATAAAATTAATTATATTTAATTTAATTATTAATTATTTTCCTTACTGTAATGTATGGAAAGAAATATAAAAACCTAATTTTATCTTTGCAGGTTGCACCCCACATAGAGATAGGCCTTGACCAAGAACTATCAATGCCACAGGACAGTTTCCAACTGAAATACTTCCAGCACCTCAATCGATACTTGAACATTGGCCCACCGGTATACTTTGTACTTACTGAAGGATTGGACTTCTCGGACACTGAGCAACAGAACATGGTCTGCGGAACTAGGTTCTGCAAACCAGACAGTCTTTCTATGCAACTATACTCGGGTAAGTTTATTTATAAGATCTACCATGGGGAGTGTTCCGAAGAATTGTTCGGATTAATTCCAGCCGCTGATTTTCACCATCGCACATTGCGGCACAGCGCGAAATTCCATCGTCACCACCTTGATGGTTGGCATTCCAGCACAGTGCGTTTTTCGCGCAATTTTCTGCCCCGCACAAGCACCATATGGAATCTGCTGCCGCCAGCGGTTTTTCCGGACCGATACGACTTAGGGACCTTCAAGAAAAGAGCCTATTCCTTCCTCTGGTATTGTAGATGTTCATGGGCGGCGGTGATCACTTACCATCAGGTGAGCCGCTTGCTCGTTTGCCTCCTCTAACATAAATGTAATAAATATAAATAGTTTGAATTGTCATGAGTAAAAGCAATTCATTGGTGGTAGGATTCCTATGCAGGAATCCGTCTAGGCTAGTCTACCTCAGGCCAGTTATTCTGCCGAAAAGTAGTAGTGTGCAAACATTACTATGTTTCGGTCTGAAGGGCACTGAGAGCTAGTGTAATCACTGGGCTGGGCATATGAGACTTAAGAACTGATATCTCAGGGTGATGGGCGCAGTGTGGTGCCATACAGAAATATCTTGACAGACATTGCACTTACCATCATGTGAACTTTATGCTCGTCTCGTCACTTTATCGAATAATTTTTTTAAATGTGCTGAAATAAAGAAATGTGAAATTTTATCTTGTCATCCTAATTTATGAAATGTCATTATAATACGACACCGGACTTAAGATGCAGTTCTAAGTACGCTAATCGTTAATCTACGTAACCTAGTAGTACCTATAACTGTGCGTGGTTTGCTGAACATAAGTACTCAGTTTTTAAAGTAATAGGAACCATATTACATTCATAATTTGTTCTCCATTTTATTTCTCGGCTATAAAGCTAGTGAAAAACAATCTCAAAAGACTGTAAATGTTTTTTCTTATCACTTGCATTCACATTGAAACTAACTGCAGTTTAATATGTATTCCAATATGATAGTGCAATTCCGGCTCGAAGGACTAAAACTAGGTAGGAGGCAATATGCTGCTATTTAATTGATAAATAAACCAAATTTGGTATGATATATAAAGGGTTTAATCAATAATGCTAAACTATACTAATGGTTTCGATGCGTGACTGACTGATCGCGTATTTCCACGGCTTATGTGCTTGCAATGTCATGTGAATGTTGTGCTTGAAGATGCCGACGTGATCGAAATCAGCGAGAGGATCGATTTCATTGAATATATTTTTAATATTTTTCAGCATATCTGACGTCAAATGAAACGTACTTGGCGCGGCCTCCCAACTCTTGGCTTGACGATTTCTTCGACTGGGCCTCATTGCAGAACTGTTGCAAATACTTCCCGTCCAATTCCAGCTTCTGTCCGAACGACTTTAGTGGTAAGTGAAACTAGATATTATATTCATGACAAGATACGGCCGCGACTTTTATTTGAAATTTTTATTCACAGAATAAACTAAAATAAAAGTAATAGCCTATAATTGCCCTACTGCTGAACACAGTACAGTCACCTCTCATTTTTTAGAGGTTTTTGGAGCCTGGAAGAGCCTGCTGCACCAAAGGGATTTGGCAGACTTAACATGTCCTCGAAATATCTGTTAATTTCTCAGACATGCCGGGAAGCGCCCAGTCCCTGACCTACCGTGGCCCTCTCAAAAATTATTAAATTAAAAATAGTTGGTGACATGGCATTTTTTATGGGCACTTACCATCGGGTGAACGTTTTGCTCGTTTCGTCACTAATTATCTCAACAGAAACAATATAGTATTCTTTTCAAATTAATATTTTTTGTCAGGGCCCGTTTTATTATATTTAACATGAATGGACTAAAAGTTAATATATATACATTTCGTTCCAGACTGCAACAAGTGTAACATATCGCTAGTAGGCAGCGAGCAGCGGCCCAGCGCGGGCGACTTCAGCCACTACGTGCCGTTCTTCCTGCAGGACAACCCCACCACGGAGTGCTCCAAGGGCGGCCACGCGGCCTACTCGCAGGCCGTCAACTACAACATGCTCAACAAGTCCCTGGCCAAAGTCGGCGCCACTTTCTACCAGGGCTACCACACCGTGCTCAAGACCAGCCACGACTACTACTCGGCTTTGAGGGCGGCGAGGACCGTCGCTGCGAATCTCACGGAAACGCTGAATAGGAACTTAAAGGAACAGGGCAAAAACACAACAGTCAATGTGTTCCCGTACTCGGTGTTCTACGTGTTCTATGAACAGTATCTAACCATGTGGCCCGATACACTGAAGTCGATGGGCATATCTGTGCTGTCCATATTCATTGTGACCTTCATTTTGATGGGCTTCGACTTGTTCTCCGCTTTGGTGAGTATTTCTATGGCTATTAACTGTTAACTATTAACTATTTACTCTCGGCGACGTGGTTCGCCACCCGTCACGTCTCGTTTCCCGCGAGGGCGAAAAGTGGGCAACGTAAGTGGCCTCTGTCTACCCCTTATATGGGAAAAAGGCGTGACTGTATGTATGCATGTATTAACTGTTGTCACTATGTTATGTCACAAATCCGACTTAACTTTTTATGTGGAAGAAAGTAACAATATCCAGCACCTGATGGCAAGTGTAACGTCTGCTTATAATGAAAGCTATGTCACCCAGAACATTTCTGAATGGCATCACAATGCACTCATCACTCTGAGATGTCTTCTTTAGTCCCAGTTCTTAGGTCCCATTTCCCTACTGCTTCCAGTGCCCTTCACGCCGAAATACAAATGTTATAAATGTTTACACATTACTACTTGAGAGACATATAACTGCGAATGCAGCGGTACTTATATCTTTTTACTTTGGCGACCACGGGAATAACTTAACTGTAACGTATACTGTCGTAACTGTCCCACAGGTGTACGACAAACACAGGCTCTTGTCATAACATACCCGCGATCACACCCAGACTCGAAAACCAACAATTTTTGTGCTTGTACAAAGTTTTGTTAATAATTTTTGGCTTCGGGTGGAAATCCCAAGCCAGAACCCGTGGCGTAGCAGTGCCTGATCACTAATCCACGCGGCTGTTATCTTTTATGGTCCATAGACACCAGCATACATGCTCAATCAGGAATAAAAAAGCATTTTGTTGTCACCTCTGTGCTAAAAATACCTCGTTGCCATTAATTTGGTCTGTGCTTTTTACCTATATATTTATATATTTACGTAGTGCATCCCTAGACACTGACAGGCTTACATCGCGTCTACAATATATAAATGATCTATTTGCAAAAGCGTGACACTATTCTGATGGAAGGGGTTCTTTCCTTGAGGAGTTTGATTGTGAGTAGGCCTACTTTTCACCAAAATCCCACCTGGTATTATCTGGTGAAATGATTAATAAAGTTGTGTAAAAGCTGAAGTGAAAAGGAAAGGGACTTATACCTTCATTATTATATTTATAGGTTTTTTGTCACAGAATATCTTGGTGAATGTGGTTATCCGTGGTTTCAGGTGGTGGTGATCACGATAACGATGATCGTGGTGAACATCGGCGGTCTCATGTACTGGTGGGGCATCAGTCTTAACGCCGTGTCGCTCGTCAACTTGGTAAGTGTTGTTGACTTAATTAGTAACAATTCGACCATCGCCTCAGTTTGATGTTCTTCAGATGCATCAACGATATCTAAGATTAAAAACTTTAACAGTATTTATTCTTGATAACAATAATGAGAGGAAGTATCTGCTCGGCACCGGGACATCTATAGACGGTTACTTTACTTTTTACTTCGCGTATTAACAACGTTACTGAATTATTTTACATTATCCCATCACATCCTGATGGTGTCGCATAAGTCCAGTATGGTCACTGGTGGTAGGATTCCTGTGCAGAAATCCGTCTAGGTAGGTACTACCACCCCAGGCCAGTTATTCTGCCGTGAAGCACTAGTGAGGCACTAGGCAGCAGTAGGGCATTGAGAGCTAGTGTAATCACTGGGCATATGAGACTTCAGAACTGATGTCTAAGATTAACGGGCGCAGTGTGGGACACTGATAAATGTTCTGAGAGACACAGCATCTTTTAGCATACGTAACACTTCCCATAAGGTGAACGTTTCCTCGTCTGAAAAAGCTGTCAGAAAGAGCTCGTGGTTTCCACCAGATGGCAATCTCATTACCTATCTAAAAATCCGAGACCGTTGACGGGCAGCAGCGTCTAGTACTGAGAACGGCAATCCGTCTGCCTTGCGTGGAGAGTACAACAAAACCTTCCATCTCGTGAAAGTCGGTTTAAAAATTCTAAAATAAATGTTGAAACTAAAAATTTAAACAAATTTATATACATTTCTAATAATAACTGGGTTATCTTCTTTAATAAAACAGGTCAACGAGTTTTATTAGTGTAATTAGGTGGCGGGATGAGCAAGATCCTAATGGTAAAAGCAACGCCATGCCATTGTGAATTGTGGTGTCAATCAGATATTTCCTACGCAAAATTCTGATTGACACCACAACTCATATCAGTACAGGCAGTCAGTCAGTCGGACTGTTGATTTAAATCGTTACGTATGTAACGATATAATCAAAATATAATAAGATAAAACCAAACAGTTAAACTACACAACAGTTTTGCCGAGGCGTCTTTAGAGTGAGTACATGTGTTTTCCGCTGCGCTCCGCGCTTCTGTTAGTTAGTAGCCATGACAAATCAACGTGAGTTTGATTATTTTAGGTGGGACTAAATCAAGGAGATTCAAATTTCATGGTACCGTGAACGTGTCAGTCGAAGCATCTGAATCTGACGATTAACCGATCGTGTACTAGGGTCGTCGGTTATTACTGAACAGTTTGACTAAACAGTTAAAACTGAAGGTGTGTCGCGTTAGACGAATATTCAGTTTTTTTTTGTTAAGAAAAACAGGTCAGTCAGGTTCAAAGCACGAATTTTCAAACCAATGTGCAAGTCTCCGTCATTTTTTGCCTAACAATTTTAGAGTTTTCATTTTTATAATTATGTAAATTGCATTAAGCGTCTTGAGCCAAGACATAAATGATCTATAGAGGGATAGAAAACGATAGAAAATAACATATCTAAAATGTTTACCGAATTTCTGAAGAGAATGCGTCATCAGTATTCTAAATCGAAATATTCATTCACATATGTTTTATTCATTGGCATCTATGGCATGTACCTTTCCTTTGTAAAGAAAAACCGGGCACCCAAGTAAATATATCATGTTTTGCCTTTTGGCGCCAACTCGACAAGAGATAATTCAGTTTTTTATTGAATTATTTAAGTGTATATTTCAAGTTTTGATTTTTGATACTGACAGTTTTTTATGCAGAAGTGCACTTGTACAGTGAAAAGAAAGTTAAATTCTAGACCGATGTCGTGCTTTTCGTTTTGTTTCCGTCAGTGCTACAAAATTTCGGTAAAAGAATCACTTTATTGTCGATGTATTGATTGAACTTATTTAAACTTTGCTACATTGTCACTGGCAAAAAGTTTACGACTGTTGCCATAAATATACAAATAACCATAACCATGTTGTCTTTTTGGCGCCAACTCTTAATGTGACGGTTTTGTTTTTTATTGAATTTTCTTATTTCTATGTGTATTTGTATTTGATAATTTATTAGACAGTGTTATAAAATTCAATTTAAAACTCCAGATCATGTTTTTCGTTTTGTATTCCTCATTCCAACAAATCTTTAATAAACGTAAACTATAATTTTATTGATGACTTTTTTACAAATGTTGGTGTCTTGATACTTATTTAAAGCATTAATTATAAACTGTGATATTTTTCTGTTATTTTTAGTTTTGAATTATTAATATTTTTTAAATTTCGATAAAATGGATGTTAAATCCTTCTCATGAAATATTGTTCCTTTACTTCTCAATATCATCACCAGTAACGACTTCTAACGCACGGTGCGTTAGAAGTCGTTACTGGTGCGTATATTTGCATTTTTTAAGTTTTTCAATTGACTAACGTATGCCAATTTTTTTTGCCGTATTTTGTTAATGATGATTTTACAATTTTAAACAAAATTGTTTATGGCAGTAAAACTATCGAAAAATCTAACTTTTTTGCTGCATAATTTAGTAAACTAATTATGGCTTAGGTTTATAATTATAAATTATACAAAAAATGCATATGAATTGCTTAATAGTCACATTGAAAGAGTTGGCTCTTGGCTTGACTTAAAATTTCTGATTATATTCTTGTAACTAACTAAATTAACTAAATTAAACAAGATCGGTCGTAGTATGGCCATGTTTCAAAAGTTAAAATTATGCTAAAGTTGGCATTTGAATACTAGTTCAAAAAAATATTAACATAAAAAAATATTATACAATAAATGTTTGATCGTGCCCGTGTAGTACCTTTGTTTTATTACGTTTAAATATTTTTAATTTATTATTCAATACACACTGACATTTTTATTTGGAAAATCCACATTTACGGCACCGTACCGCTATTTATTTGTTGCATCGGCTAGGAATACTGCTTTCATCAGTGAAATTGCCACTAATTTAAGTATCATAATTTTTCTGTGCCTCTCTCCCGGTCGGAAGGTGTCACACTACTACTAGTGTTCGTATTTTGTGCGCAGGTGATGGCGGTAGGAATCGCGGTGGAGTTCTGCTCGCATCTCGTGCACAGCTTTAGCGTGTCGGGCGGCACCTCGCGAGTAGCTCGCGCCGCGGCGGCACTCACGCGCATGGGCTCCTCCGTGCTGTCCGGCATCACGCTCACAAAGTTCGGCGGCATCATCGTGCTGGGCACCGCCAAGAGCCAGATCTTCCAGGTCAGTCTGACGCCATGGGCTCCTCCGTGCTGTCCGGCATCACGCTCACAAAGTTCGGCGGCATCATCGTGCTGGGCACCGCCAAGAGCCAGATCTTCCAGGTCAGTCTGACGCCATGGGCTCCTCCGTGCTGTCCGGCATCACGCTCACAAAGTTCGGCGGCATCATCGTGCTGGGCACCGCCAAGAGCCAGATCTTCCAGGTCAGTCTGACGCCATGGGCTCCTCCGTGCTGTCCGGCATCACGCTCACAAAGTTCGGCGGCATCATCGTGCTGGGCACCGCCAAGAGCCAGATCTTCCAGGTCAGTCTGACGCCATGGGCTCCTCCGTGCTGTCCGGCATCACGCTCACAAAGTTCGGCGGCATCATCGTGCTGGGCACCGCCAAGAGCCAGATCTTCCAGGTCAGTCTGACGCCATGGGCTCCTCCGTGCTGTCCGGCATCACGCTCACAAAGTTCGGCGGCATCATCGTGCTGGGCACCGCCAAGAGCCAGATCTTCCAGGTCAGTCTGACGCCATGGGCTCCTCCGTGCTGTCCGGCATCACGCTCACAAAGTTCGGCGGCATCATCGTGCTGGGCACCGCCAAGAGCCAGATCTTCCAGGTCAGTCTGACGCCATGGGCTCCTCCGTGCTGTCCGGCATCACGCTCACAAAGTTCGGCGGCATCATCGTGCTGGGCACCGCCAAGAGCCAGATCTTCCAGGTCAGTCTGACGCCATGGGCTCCTCCGTGCTGTCCGGCATCACGCTCACAAAGTTCGGCGGCATCATCGTGCTGGGCACCGCCAAGAGCCAGATCTTCCAGGTCAGTCTGACGCCATGGGCTCCTCCGTGCTGTCCGGCATCACGCTCACAAAGTTCGGCGGCATCATCGTGCTGGGCACCGCCAAGAGCCAGATCTTCCAGGTCAGTCTGACGCCATGGGCTCCTCCGTGCTGTCCGGCATCACGCTCACAAAGTTCGGCGGCATCATCGTGCTGGGCACCGCCAAGAGTCAGATCTTCCAGGTCAGTCTGACGCCATGGGCTCCTCCGTGCTGTCCGGCATCACGCTCACAAAGTTCGGCGGCATGATCGTGCTGGGCACCGCCAAGAGCCAGATCTTCCAGGTCAGTCTGACGCCATGGGCTCCTCCGTGCTGTCCGGCATCACGCTCACAAAGTTCGGCGGCATCATCGTGCTGGGCACCGCCAAGAGCCAGATCTTCCAGATCGGTCAAGAGCCACATTGTTGAGAACGTCTGCTCACGAACTGACCGCACCTTTAATCAGAATTCAGAACATCTGCCAAATGTAATCTGTGGACGTTATTTATTTGTCACGCTTACCTCTCACAGCGACATGTTGTGGGTACATTACGAAACCATTGTTTTACTCCTGTACGTTGATCCATTTTCATTTATTCAAAACGTTAAATAACTAAAACGTCTTTTGGCATACGTTAATGTACTCGTATCAATTGAAGATATAATCACTGCTGCTTATCCTTTCTGCAATATATTTTTGTACTGTACAGGTGTTCTACTTCCGAATGTACCTCGGCATCGTGTTGTTTGGTGCTGCCCACGGACTTATATTCCTGCCCGTCATGCTCAGCTATATTGGTGAGTCATACATACACACACACTGTACACTGCGCCTACACCCTGTCACACTCACCCGCATTTAACAGATATGAAAACGTGGAGACTAGATTCAACAATTGCGCAATCGTATCGCACTTTTTATAGGTCTGTTTTATGTGTACTTAATACAAAAATTTAAAATTATATTTAAGTAATTTAATAATCTATATATATTATTTATCAAAGGTGTTTTGTCGGTATGAAATATTTGCCTTAAGACAGTATCAAAATTAATTTGATACGCCATTTTGATGATTATTTTTCCCTCTAAGACGAAAAATAAGTAATAAAATTTATGGTTTCTTTAAAAATTTTATGAAAGGATTGAATTAATTAATGTAATTCTAGAAAGCGCCATCTGTTGACAATCTGTTCAACTAACATGCACGAGAGCTGTTGGTTGGAGTTGCTTACATGGTTTAAAGTTCTTTTCTGAGAAGGTCATATTTTTTTAACCGATGTAGATTTGACATTCATAAGAGCTTTATAATAATAAAGAAATTTTCACTTTGAAAGATGATCGATGGCGCCATCTGTTCATCACCACGATACTGTGCGAAATATTCGCAACGGTTATCTATTTAATTAAAAAAAACTTCATATTTTTTAATATACATTAAATTTTGACTAATGATGCCGTCTGTCTAAAGTGTATGCCATGCCTGCTTCGCTAGGAAACAGAAAATTTGCTATTTATTTTAAAAACTATGATAAAAAAAAATTGGATAGAGTGACGAAACGAGCAAAACGTTCATCTGATGGTAAGTGCAACATCTGCCCATTACAAATGCTGTCACCCTAAAAATTTCTGTGTGACACCACAATGCGCCTGTCAACCGGAGACATCAGTTCTTAAGTCTCATATGCCCAGTAATTACACCAGCTCACAGCCCTTCAAACTTCAGACCTGGGGTGGTACTTACCTAGACGGATTCCTGCACAGAAATCCCGCCACCTACAATGTATAGAAAAAATACGAAAAGTATAGAAAATCAGAGACGCTTCAGAATTATTACCAATGTCATGTTTATCAGTACAAATGTGTCTTAGAATGCATCATTTTTCTTTGTATTTTCAAACTCATTTCGAAATTCTTTGCATGCCATTCATTTCTTATGTTGTTTTCGACTATTTTGTTTATTATTTTTGACGTGTATTTTTTTATTATTTTGTGCTTGTATATTGGACCTTTAAAATAGTATTTAAATGCATTTTATTTTTGTTTGCAATATTTATTTGACAGTTTTTAACTGTCTTCAATGTCGCCTAGAACAAAAAATACAAGCTTTTATTAACAAAATTGAAGAATTAATAAGTTTGAATTTCGAAGGGCGTATTAAAGTCAGTTTTTCGTTTTGTGTTTTAAGCTTTAAATTCATCAAATTTAACTCATTAAATATATTATACTAACTAATTGTGGGTAAGGTAAATCTTTTGTTCCCTGATATGAGGCAAAAAGAAAAATATATGTTTTCTTTTTTAAATAATTTTCAGACTAACTAAAAACAAGACTAACTAAATCTTGAAATTAATTTTCGTCACTTTACTAACAATGTGTTATAACAATTTATTAATATTTTTAACAAAAATCCTACTCTGTGGTTATAAAACATAACGATGTTAGCGAATGCTTCAATGTATCGAATCGCTGTATTCCGATAAATTGAAGCATATTAAAAAAAAAACAGCGAAAACAAAATTTACATAAATATGCTATTGCGCTACTGTTTTATAGCATTTATAAAAAAAAATACGTAAGTATGTAGTCTAGTTAATATTATAGTTTCATAGACAAAAATGGATACATCGTTGTAAAACTAAGCATTAATCGAATAATTGCTCACCGCTTCTATACCGCGCCGTTTTTCTTACCTATTATAGAAGTCAAAATGCATTTGCTATTTTGTGTATGTTAGTAATTTAAATGATGAAAATAAAATATACCCATATAGGTATATGTGCACTTAGACTTATTTAAATTCAGTGATTCTCAAACTTTTTTGCGTTTTATAAAATAGAATAGAACTTCCTAAAATTGGACACGATTGAGGTTGCAGATTCACTTGGATAATTTTGGAATAGTTTATTTAGGTTTATTATTTTTGGATAATATTGAGAGCCGCTTTTTTACTATTTTGTTTAAAATTTTTGGTATCTTAAATTCATTGACCCGTGAGGCAGGTAAATTCATTCCAATTTCAGGTTCGCCAATCAACAAACAAAAGCTGGCCAATCAGATGCTGCGCGGGAAAGAGATGGGCGTCGCGGAGACGTCGTTAACACGAGTAAGAGAGGGAGAGGCATGTAGGCAGTATAATTTTAACGCGCTTCACGCGTGAGCTAACAGCGAACGAGATTGGACTTTGTTGTTATCATGAAAAGATTTGTAATTGGTTAAGCTCCAATTGCATATTATTACTCCATCCAGGTAGACCATATAAAAATAAACAAAGGCCCAAATACTTTTATAACTTATATACCCGAAAATTCTGTCCATTTTATATTTGTTACAATAACTGATGAGCGGACCGGTTACATTATAACCGATTTAATATCTTTAGGTATGTTCGGGGAAAGGCCTTAGTAAGCAACATCTTATTCGAATAAAACTGTTGTCTCCCCAATTCATTTCAATAATTGAAAACATCTTATGTGCGTTAACTTCACTTTGATAGCACAATGTATGCAAATGATATTAATACTTGGATGGAGTATAGATATGTGCATTGTCTACTCTCGTATCGATTACTAACGTACCAGTATTTGGTTTTGGGGCAGTCTGGTTTTAAAACCGAATAATCGGAACAAAACCCGACCGCTATGTTTATTATAAGTTTTGTGACGTTCTAAAGCACTTTACATATGAAAGTAACATGTGTTTGCCTTGAACGTTGCAAAATCATTAATGGGAATGTGGTTTTCTTCCCAATAAAATTGTTAAACGCATTTATTTACATGTTAAATGGATAAGTAACTCGCAACATATTTCAAAATACGATTCGATATGTTACGAGGTACTAACACTTAAAAGGGTATGGTTCTAACCAATGTTTGGTTGATGGGACACCCTGCTTTAGAGAAAATCACCATATATTTTTCCTATTGTTTTTCATATTCTTCAGTCTGCATGTGTATGTTTAGCTGTATCGATAAGTCATTCCCATTTTTTTTTTTCGAATTTATTTTATTGTGTTAGTGTTGGCTTAGGACGTCACTGCCTTGATTTTTGCACATTCACGGTACTTATAAAGTTTTCACGTCTGTACTTAATTTTAAGTACTTAAAAAATTGTCTATGGCATCACCATGGCAGTAGCCAAGATTTACCCTACTTAGTTTTTTTGCCAAGTTTACTACCATTGTTCGATTTTTCAAAAAGAAAAAAAGTTTATGTTGTGAGTGCGCACAGACGAATAGAGACATGTTTTGTAAGTGAATAATATATAAACAATATCTATTATCGTCTGTCGTGTATCAAACTATTTTTGAATTTCATATTTATGTGTAGTTATAGAATTTCGAATAATTTGTTTTAAAAGCGTGCGTGATAGAGAAATAGAGACAGTTTGAAAGATTGTATATTGTTCGAAGCACCTGTTTTTACCGTGACGGCATTTGGTAAAGAATTTAATAATAATGGTTTTAGTAATAATATTATAATAATCGTTACACTATTTCCATTTCTTTATTTTCTCGATGAGAGTTCTAATTTGATAGTTGTTGTGTTGTGACAAAATAAGTAACGATATACAAATACAACAAAAACATTACATTACATTTTACCTGTCGTTATAATTATTTCGTTTCATTGTCGAGTACCTATACCAACTTATTTTACTACAGCTTCGAAAATTTTAAAGAAGTTGGCATTATCAATCAAGAATTAATACGTGTAACATCTTGTATCCGGCAGTAGTTTAGTTTCTTACATTTCGTAAAAAAATATCGGGTCTGTTATCGTGTTACGTTTATCGATATAGCTCTATCCCTATCAGTTTCTCCGACTCTGGTATAACCTTGTACGTGTGTAAACGTCATATTTTTATAAAATAATGCATACATAATGCAAAAAAGACGCTCGTTCAAGTTTTCACAGGAACTGTCATCGAGAAAATAAATAAATGGAAATAGTATAGTAATAATATTATAATAATCATCATCTGCTGTCATTTATTGAAATCTATTGTTTTATATTTGATTTAAGCAATTGCAATCTGTCGAGCTTTTTATAAACTGTCTTTTAATACCAGGCATATGGCTGTTTATAATTATAAAATTTTTTGATAATACAGTACTTTAATTTTTATTTTAATATACACACAGCCTAAATATTTTTTTTTGCTAAGCATTAGAAACACTATTAAATAGTTTTATCTGTGAATAATATAATTTATGTTGGCTGTACCGTGTAATATTATTTCACATTCCCTTGCCCGTTTTAGCGCTTATCATTGTACAAATTCTAAATATAGGTGCAAACAAAGATAGCCTTATTTTATTACCTAATGTATGGACAGCAGAAAAATCCTTTATTATCAATATTCAAAATATTTTTTTTTTATAAATTACCTTTATCGAATTGCTTCGCTTCAGTATTATCTGCCCATATTTTTCTGTTCGTATGAAATTAGGCATGTCTCTGGTTGTACTGTGGTTATATTAAGCTGTTTATATTTTGTGTTAGACGTTGCACATAGTATTAATTTAATTTTTATTTTTATTTCACTCTTAATTTAACTAACACTGGGCAATATTAATTCGGTGACTTTGGTGACTAAACCAATTTCGTCGGTGTTGGCAATTGTTGATTTACTTTGAATTTTTATTACAAAGGACATATAATTCTTACAGGTACGCCTGTAAAGCCCATGGGGATTTAAGAACAAATTTTATTTATTCTAGCAATACTTCTACGTTTTTGGTTTATCTTTGCGTAATTTTAATTTAGGCATTATATTTTTTTGTGATCATTATATACTTAAAGAGATTTCAGTGAAAGCAGTTAGTTGCCCTCTACGTTCTTAAAAATATAGAAATTATGATGTAATCGTTATATTAGCGAAATGTATGTTAATATGGATTAAATAGATTATTCCTAATTAAATAACTTATACCCAGGAATCTCCTTCGTAAAGTTAGTACTTATTATTAGAAGGGAATCTTAACAATGTCCAAAGTTAATGGTTGATACTGTAATAAAATAAAGCTTTCATATTGTAATAGAAATAAAAATGATTTTTTTCGATTATTTAATTTTGTTTTATTTTTAGTTTTAGAGCACCTGCATGACATAAGGGCACTATTAAATTTTGCCAGTTTTATGTTCTGTTTCGCATGACAGTTGCCTTTACCTTAAGAATAAAAAACCGCCATAAGCGATGTTTGGGGTCTCCTTTCACAACAGGTTTTTATGTAATTATATTTTAACATGATACAAATTTTAATTCAATACTCATTTTAATGTGATTTGTGCTTAAATTTTATAAAGGTCCAATGTACAAAACTAAGTAGACAAATTGTTGAGGAAAAACTAAATTTGTCTTCCTTTTCTCTTATCATCTAAAGGAGCTTCTCTGTTCAAGTCAAAACAACGTAAGAAAAGTATTTATTTAAAAGTAAATATCACACATTAGTCACATCCATAGTAGGAAACAGAAACTCTCACTGCATTATAACACGGCGCTTAAATATTATAAAAAGAAATTAGTAGCACGATTGGTTGGTTTGGTTCAAAACATCTTATACTATTTCTGTTTATTTATCCATACATACTAAAAATATGATTACAACATTTTTACTGATTTTCAGAAATTTAATATAAATAATTAGTGGAGATGCGCCGAATGTCGGTCGAATATTCGTATTCGGTATTTTCGTCACCTTTTTTAATGTTGGTATTCGGCCGAATATACGTTTAGTTTGCTGAATTATTACCGAATATATGAATTTAAAGAATTTAATATTATTTTAACAGTAAATGATTTAATTATGTTAGAAAGGCTTCATTCTGAGAACCGTACATTGTATTCGTAAAAAAACAAAGTACCCTTTGTAACTATCATTTATTCATAAAATTAACATAATATGTGAATTTTATGTTGATTTTATGATATATATAACATGAACATAATATGTAATATATAATATCATAAAATCAACTAATAAAATCAACCATTTTGAAACTAACAGAAATATTCGACTAAAAAAATTTTATGATTCTATGAAATCATAATTAGTAGCACTTCACTTTAGTATTATCACTTTATTAATTTTTTTAATTAAAAAAAAAGAGAAAAGGGGCGGCCGCTCGCCGCCTCTCGCAGAGCGCCTTGCCGCCGACATGCATGAACTTGTCTAGGGCGCAAGCGTGAACCGAATAATTCGGCCGAATATTCGGTCCGGTACATTTTGAACCGAATAGTCAGCCAAATATTCGTATTCGGTTGAACCTATGTTCGACGCATCTCTAGAAATTACTCTCTCGCTGTTTAAGTAATAAACCCACTAATAAAATAAAAAGCTGCATCAAAACAACACGCACTGACTTTTTGAAATTTTCTTGATTCTTGTAATGTTTTCAATACGAATTCTACAGTTTTATCAATACAAATAGCTACACAGCAAGTACAGAGATATTTTAATGTATTAAACTAACAGAATCACTAGTAAAAATTGTAAGAAATTCGGTAGACCTTTTATGCGAAAATTATTCACTAAACGTAACATATTCACACGTAGGAATACATTAGGCAACATCGATCGAATCGCTTAGTAGAAACAACCAGTTTAACTGTGTTATCTGCTATCAACTGTGACTCATTGCGCATCAATATTAGTAATATTAATTTGTATTTTGTCCGTCCATTTGATCATCAATAGTCTTGCTTGCTTTTTTAATATTACAATTTATACATTTAATTCCGGGCAAGTTTCATGAGACATTACAAGTGTAAAAAATTAGAATCCGCAACATAACATCAGAATGTAGCAATTATCTTACCTTCAACGATCTACTGGGGCTTGCTAGTTGTAAGTTGCAGTGAAAGTTGCAAAGCTATTTTATTAAATGTCCATTTATTCTTTATTACAATAATGTATAATTATACATTCATACATACATACAGTTACGCCTCTTTCCCAAAGCGGTAGGCAGAGACCACATCTTTCCACTTGCTACGATCCTGGCACACATCTTTAGCTTCTTCTACTTTCATTAGCGTTTTCACACACGCTCGTCGGTTGCGGGTACTTTTAACGTGACCTTTCCTCAAAAGTTCACCGATCTGATTGTGATACGTATGCCTAGGTCGACCCTTACCGGCTTTTCCATTCACACTTGCCTCATAAATCTGTTTCGTCAATCTCCTTTCATTCATCCTCTCTACGTGTCCAAACCATCTAAGCATGCCTTTCTCTATCTTTTTCACTACATCTTCAACCACACCGCAACGTTCCCTTATCACGCTGTTTCTCACTTTGTCAATCAGAGTTACTCCAGCTATACTTCTCAAACTTCTCATTTCCACAACGTTAATCTTACTTTCATGCTTCTTCTGCCAGACCCAGCATTCACCATACATACATAAGTGTGGGGACCAGAACCCCCCTATGTACAGCCAGTCGTGCCTTTTTAGATACGTTCTGGCTACACATAAAGTTATGCAGAGCCCCATTCACTCGATTTCCTGCCAATACTCTTCTCTCAATATAACAGTCATACTTTCCGTCTTTCGTAAATTTAGAACCCAGGTACACAAACTCTTTCACTTGTTCCACTCTTTCTCCTTCAATCAGAACTTTGCAATCCGACATACTTTCTTCTCTTTCAAAAACTGTAAACAAATGTATTTATTTATTATATGGATAAAAATTAATAAACAGAAGGCCAAGCTTCTTAAATACATACAATCACGCCTTTTCTCATATAAGGGGTAGGCAGAGACCACTCCCTTAGCCCTCATTTACGACGATGAGTCAAAAACATTCTTCCTCCCTAATGCTTTTCCGCGAGCAGTATAGTGACAGCATTGCATATGCTATTATACTGCACGAATAAAGGCTATACGTACAATCTCAACTCAGTCGCCTCTTACGACACTTCGGTAGGAGAGAGGTAGGTGCTATTCTACTCTGCCGGACACCTTTTGACCAAG
This sequence comes from Luehdorfia chinensis, assembly GCA_019845155.1. NCBI lineage: Eukaryota > Metazoa > Arthropoda > Insecta > Lepidoptera > Papilionidae > Luehdorfia > Luehdorfia chinensis. The sequence continues at coordinate 4,098,369 of JAHVAK010000003.1, read as the reverse complement.
CTACATAAATGTCTCTTGTCTGGTAATACGTCGGCAAAGCTCTTGGAGACACCGAAACTATTATGGGCTGTGTTGCATTTATCATAAGGTGAGAATGACTTGCTCGTCTCGACACTAACCCCCATAAAAAAATCCACCATTCAAAATGTAGATGGCCAAAGTGCCAGAATTATTTTAGGCTCCAGTTTTGCTTCCGTCGAATAAAAGAATCGCGCAAATTTTTGAATATGTAGCCAGAATGTACAAAGCAATTGGAAAATTTCAATGATTTCGAACATACCCTTAATATTGGATTATATTTCCATACAAATGTTATGTGAATTATATATGAGAATAAAAACGTTCCGATTTTTTTTTTAAATGTAATTTATAACTAACTATATATTTTTGAATATGACAGATAACTTAAAATGCATATCTCGTTGATTGTAACTACAAATATCTCTAATGGAAAATAAAACAATCAGTAAAGCATATACTAAATAATCATGGCTGATTAATCTTTTCCTGAAATCGATCAAACTTTTATCGTTATTTTAAACACTGCATAAAACCGATAACAGTCGCAAGGCAACACTTGAAGATAAGAATAACTGTATGAGTGGTATTTATTTTTAAATGTTACTCACTTTATATCACCATCGTGTGAAATGTCTTAACTTTGTCTAATACACCGAGTATGTTTACCAATAAATTGAAATTACACACATAGATAACATAATCACCTTTGAATAAGGGATTTTAATACGTATTTTACGTAATATATTATGATTAAAAATTTAAAATATCCAGTAGTATCTAGTAGTCAAATGCATGACGTTTTGTAAATATAGCATTTCTTTAGCAATATCCGGTCAATAGAAACGATGTATTATTAATTAATACTTCGCTTAAAACTAATTTAATACCTTCCGTTAGCGTTTATCTATTTGCTCCATATTGCCACTTCTAGTAAATGTATTTGTAGAAACTCCGTGTCTTTTTTCTAAATTGGAATGTTACAATCATAAGTTTTATGTCAATATTAATCTGATGCTCTTAACCAAACCTTTATTAATTGTTTTTAATACTTTTCTTCGATCATTTTACCTTTTCAATTTGCATGCGGAATATTTATTTTCTATTACTACAAAGAAGTATAATTTCTAGCGCGCGTACATAAGTACACGCATCGGTTTTTATGTAGCAAACTCAATTAGTGTTATTAGTTTCCTTACATACGTTTCATTTATTTTTCATGGATATGCTCAGTTTGTATTATAACACTGTACATAGGCCGTACATAGTTCTGGTCCCCACACTTATGTATGGTAGTGAATGCTGGGTCTGGCAGAAGAAGCATGAAGGTAAGATTAACGCTGTGGAAATGAGAAGTTTGAGAAGTTTAGCTGGAGTAACTCTGATTGACAAAGTGAGAAACAGCGTGGTAAGGAAACGTTGCGGTGTCGTTGAAAATGTAGTGAAAAAGATAGAGAAAGGGATGCTTAGATGGTTTGGATACGTAGAGAGGATAAATGAAAAGAGATGGACGAAACAGATTTATGAGGTAAGTGTCAATGGGAAAGCCGGTAAGGGTCGACCTAGGCGTACGTATCACAATCAGATCGGTGAACTTTTGGGGAAAGGTCACGTTAAAAGTACCGACGAGCGTGTATGAAAACTCTAATGAAAGTAGAAGGAAGCTAAAGATGTGTGTCAGGATCGTAGCAAGTGGAAAGATGTGTTCTCTGCCTACCCCCATGGAAAAGAGCCGTGACTGTATGTATGTATGTATTATAATTGTTATTATGGTTATATATTATTTTCTTTCAGGTAATTATAAATGTATTTTAACGCTTAGTTAAATTCATACACACACCAATGTACATACACAGCAACAAACAACAATCATTTCAGTGTAGCATCAAACTGCGCTCGTCACCCTGAGACATCATTTTCTTTAAATGTCATATGCCCAGTAATTAAATTACATGTCAGTGCCCTTCGAACCGAAACTTAGTAATTATTCCATGTCATTTGCCATCACTGCAAGCTGATGAGGTGGATGAGAGTATAATGAAGAATATTCACCAGGCATAACCAGGCGTCGGGGACGCTGGCGAGTGTCAGGACGCGGCCACACCTACGGCAGTCTAGACGCGACGTCAGAGCCCCTCGCCTCCGGCAGCGCCTCCGAGCCCCTCACCAACGAGATGTAACGTCTTTGTCGAGATTCACAGTTGTATTCGTTTCGTAATTAAAATGATTAATAACATTTAAGAATAATACTTCGATTCAGTGACATTTCTAACAAATAAATTGTCGAGCTAAGATTTTTGATGTACGTTTAAAATCTATGAGCTGCGATCACTTCGTACGAAAGAGTCTTGTAGTTGCTTAATTTGTATATTTATGTATAGGCGATATTACTATCGATAATCGATTTTTAAAAACAATGTCTCGATTTTTAAAAATGCCATTTATGTAAATATAAAACATAAAATCTGCGTTCTATATTTGCTTATTATGCTACGTCAATGAATCGTTAATAAATGGTATCGTAAATCTAAATCTTCGTATAGATTACAAATCTTAGTAGGTACTTAAATATATTTAAATAAATTTGTATGCAATTTAAACTGTATAGATGTTTACATAATTATGGAAACACTGTATACTAATACTACTGGGAATCTCGATATTTGGAGAGTTTTCGAATCGAATCGAAAGAAATTAGGATAGTTTTGAACGGTGGTAATGGTGAAAAGAAAATAGTAAGTAAAAGGTATTTGTAAATTTAAAACGTTTGTAAGTTTCAAAATATTTAACATAACATTATGTAATAAAAACATAGACATTTACTTTTATTAACCACAACTTGTATGTTTAGTGCAGGGCGGTGTTTAGTTTTTAAATATCATATTATCATTTTTATGTTAACATTAGGTGTATTAACGCACGCTATCAAAATAATCAACTCAAAAATTAAACATTCCTCTGTGCGAGACTGCTAGCATTATTATTTATATTCGGTCTTCCATTTCTGTATTACAATAGAAACTAAAATGGGGGATTCTGGAATGCACTTTTAATTCCTTTGTTTTGACAAATTAGTATTATTTACTAACATAATTACATATGATATAATAGTAGGTAAATCTATGAATTTTTACATACTTGTGTAATGCGAAGCTATACATTTAAAATGTATGCATAGAAATATGAAATTTTATAATAGTTTGTTTTGATACTCTACGATACAATACGATATGATATTACATAGTGTCGTTTATTATATTGAAGTCTCGAACTAATTTAATCAATGTTAATTTGGTGATATTATGAAAGTATTATTGAATTTGAATAATTTGTTTTTGAAATGGGAGTAGATATAATTACTCATACAATCATTTTTGTTAAAAGTAATGATACATAAAGTAGGTACAATCTTCAATTGATGTCTAGAAATTGTACCATGATGAATTTTAAAATGACAATTCAGAATCGTGAAGTTTTCTAATGCTCCTCCCGATAGAAGCAACTAATCGAGCCGTGGTTCGACCCTCTCGGGCGCTCTCGAGTCAGTCTACTTACGCGCGCAGGATAACAGACCAAGCCGAGGTCCCCTCTCGGTTAAGGTTTCGGCTAAGTGCACTCAGCGCTCGGCCACCTTTCAATCCGGCGAAGCTGTGAAAGCCTTCGGGCTAATAGTGACATTCATATAAAAAATAACAACACAAAATAAAACATTTTTTGCTAAAGTTTGGTCGTTAATGTTATTTAAACTATTGTGGTTTTATTATATAGAAAATTAATAATATAGTTTTTATTAATAGTTATACCGAGTGTAATCTAGAATTTTATTTATAATTGTGATGACAGAGAACAATATTATTCTGGGTCATTACAATTGTTATGTTCTAACGCTGATAACAGAAGTGTTTAATACGATGGTATATCATTTATAAATAAATATTATCAGAGTAATCACTATTGTAATTAATAAACATTGTGCATTTTAACTTATGAAGTTAAGACTAGTTGTATGGCTAATGGATAAACATCACGTGAAATTTTTTCACAAGTATAGCAACTCAACTTCCGTGAATTGTTATTTTCTTCCAATATTCGTTATTGAATGGATCTATTTTGCTATTTACTAAGTCTGCTGGTCAATAATACGCAGTTTTTCCTGTGTTTCCTAATTTCCGACGTTCTCACTATTCGGTTTCAAGCAGATCAAAATAATTTTTCTTTTATTTAATACACTGTTGACATTAAAAATCACATGGGTGTCGTAACTGTTGACAGAGGGAAAATGAAAACCAAGAGATGGGCAGCAACATCTTCCTGCAACATCTGAATAAATAAACTGCGATTGCCAACCCGCCTGCCAAGCGTGGCAACTACGGCAAAATCACCCCAAAATGAGAGCTACAGACTATTATGGTAGGGGAGGCCTATGTTCAGCAGTTGACTAGTGACGGGCTGAAATGATGATGATGATGATGATGACTAAAAAAAAATGAAATTTTTGTATGATTAACAAAAAAGTGCATATATCTAATGGCTTGTGGTGCTCGATATTTCTTATTAAATAAATAATGATCATGAAGGAAATAATGCTTGCGCGTATTTATATATAAGAAAACAAAAATGTTTGGAATCTGTAACAGAAAGATGTTATAAAAAATTGATAATGTACAGTACATTTCTAATAAATTCTAAATTATTTTAGAGATTGTCGCGGTTACCATAATATATTATTTTCATTTATTATGATTATATAAATTTTTATATCTAGGACAATTGATGAATATTTATATTTTTGCCTGTGCCTTTAAAATGTTAATTTACATTGTTTTCTTTTCTCTTAAATAGAATTGGAACCCTGACGCGTTTTAGATGTCGGATAGAGTATGACTATTTTTTGGCTTCTATCTGGTACAAGTTGCAAGCCTGAGTTTAAATTATATATAATAGCGAAATCGATCTTCAACTAAAAATTATAAAAGTTATTACTCATTTTATAACATTCTGCATTGTTTGTCGTAAAAAGTTTTTCTATGCATTTAATATCTAATGAATGTTTAAAACTGCTCTATTTTTAGACGTTGTACTGTATATACTAACCACTTTTTGTATTAAATATTTTAGGTTACTAAGTCACTATTCTATATTTGAATTGCTATTCTATATTTATACCAGGCTAGAGAGAAATAACATTAAATATCGTATTCACTAAATTTTATAAGTTTTTAGTAATAAGTCGATATAGTTACTTAAAATAAAACAACAATGACTCCGGAATATGAAGACCAGAACCCTGTTTCATAAACAATAATCTGTCAGTCAACCTAAGTACACATAAAGCGTTTCAAAGTACCATTGTTTCACATCTCTGTCCTCCTCTCATCACTGACATTGTCATTGTTTTTGACAGGAGAGAAAAAAGTTTTTCATTATTATGTACAAGCGACACGATTTTTTTTTATTAATAGTGGCAACACAGCGTTCAGCAGTGGCCATAAGAATATAATTCTCATGTAATAGTTTCAACTTCATAATTGTATGGTTTGTTGATTGTATAGTTTTCCTTTTACTAAAGATATGTGGGACTAATGGTCAAATTGATAACGCACGCTTTGCTTTCTTGAATTGAATTTTCTTAACACAGTACACATTTACGGGCACTTGATATATGATGTAAAATGACATCAAAACTTGATATATACATAGAAATAACAAAATTTTATAGTAAAAAACAGTCACTCTTGATTACGCGCCAAAAGGTTCGATTTGAAGGCCCAAAGGTATTTATTTTATTTATGGAAACTCTTAACCTTTTTTACCTGTGTCAAGTAACATATCCAAGTATAAATATATAATATATAGATAAGAAGCCATCTTCAAGCAGCAAGACTACAACATTTCGATCGACAGTAAAGTGGTAGTTCACTTTTACTGAAGGTTTGTTGGACTGCTGAATGTAAAACGAAATGTACAATTTTGGACTTGATCTGAATTTTCCAATCACTGTACACTTTCACGAGCACTTGCTGCATACTTCACTATCAATATTAAACATTAAAACTCAAAGTATAATACATAATGTTAAGATCAGAAGTCATCTTCAAGCAGCAAGACTACAACATTTCGATCGACAGTAAAGTGGTAGTTCACTTTTACTGAAGGTTTGCTGGACTGCTTAAGATAAAACGAAATGTACAATTGGACTTGATTTGAATTTTCCAATCACTACATTTTCACGAGCACTTGCTGCATAATTCACTATCAATATTAAACATCAAAACTCAAAGTATACACAGAAATTACAAAATTCTATAAAAAACTATAGTACACTACACTTATCGAATTGGCGCCAAAAGTCGATTGTAGTTTTTTAAAAAGTACGTTGACGGACAGTAGTTTTTTTGCGACTTATCGCTTTGTGACATGGGGCCCACTAAAACTCGATGTCATATAATGCGAAGCATTGGGACATTATCACATTTATATTAGTCTATCGTTAGTTGGTTCGCCTTTGATTTATTTTTATGAGGGTGGTAAGTATTAAGATGTTTAATAATTTGTGTACTCCTGAGATTTTCGCACCGGTACAATACTCAGAACAAACCGATCTTGCAAAAGTGTCGCCAGCCCATGGGTCGATTTTCAACTACGGCAACAATTACCCAATACTGTTATCAACTGCACAGGGTATTACGGCGCAAGTGGTCAACTTATTTAATCGCTAGCTACAGCTTTTCGGGCAATAAATGACTTTGCATTAGATGTCATCCGTCTCAGTCTTCTTCACCTTCCCGTGTCCAATGTAACATCAGAAAGAGCAATGGTGAGATTCAGGTGCCAGACACAGAGCAATCACAATTAAACAAAACGCGGAAACCTCAATTGGTGTTTCACAACTTTCGTGATTCTGAAACGCTAACCACTACTGCGACACGCGGACAGTGCCAATCCGATGATGCTAGGGATAATTTTTCGCCAATAGCCTAATTGTTAACCTACTTGTTGTTAATTAAATATTGTCAAGGCAAAATCTGGGGAGCACATCTCCACCTCTAGTAAACAAAAACATTTAAATATTATTTTTGTATATATAGTTCGCATCTCAGAATAGAGAGATTAGGAAATGTATGAGATATTTCTTGAGCATCTCATGTGGCGACATAGATGTCGCTACAAATACAACAGAACCGTCTTAACATTTATTCTCACAAAAATGTCCTATTACACTTACACTGTTTTCTTTTGAGTATTGTCCTAGTGTTAAAATTAACACAAGTATATATTTCTTTCATTTTACTTAAAGAACTAAATTATATTGTTACTGTAAATAAAAGTATATATACATTTACTACATCAGTGTTTTATATTATTGTAATTTGTATAATATTTGCTATCGATTCTGTAAATAAAGCGTTTATTGTTCTTTTAATAAATTCTCTGTAATAGTGTTATTAATAAATGAGCTAATCGTGCCTTCTTTTTTGCTATGAAACCTAGACAGTATTTTATATAAACTTAATATTTTCCACATTAATTGCACGTACACTACACAAACACAGGTGTTCTTGCTCTGGATGTTTTGTTCGGTTCCCGTCCGGATCTTTAGATCAAACAAATATCTGTTCCATGCTGTTATCAAACTTGCGACCCGTACGTAGTGTAAAAGCTAATCGCTTAGCGGTTCGTAAACCGAGCCGTACCTTGGATGGATAGAACGGCCCGGCATTCTAAATTGTAATTTAACCAGGGATTAGAATTGGGAGACTTAATACCTTGAGCATTCCCTAGCAGGCAACCTTGGTGCTTGCAGAAAAATTGTGGTGCCAACTTAACAGCTTAGCAACAATTAAAAAAATTACATTAAATTATACTTTAACATAATAAATAATAAAACAATAAAAACTTTATATTCTTCAGTTAACATAATTTGAAATACAAATTATTAAAAATACCCAATGTTCATAAGCAATAACAGTTTCTAAGTCTAGCGGTAATAACTAAAATAATCTGTTATACCTTGGTTTACTAATTTATTGGCAAAATACCACTTACACTTAATTTATTTCTAAATTTGTTTAATACTGCTTAAAGAATTTATTTACAACTTAACATGTTCATGTAATTAATGTAATTTAATGTACCTAACAAAACCGGAATCTTCATCTAATTGTAACTATTGTGTAAAAGACACATTACACTAAACAATAACATTTTAAACCGGGTTCTATCTACACCGCAGGGATCAAGATAACCTTATTAATAAAGATATATGGAAAAAGTTATATAAAGCTAATATATTTATAACATTACATCTTAACATCACTTCCATTTCTCTAGGAGTCGTTGTGATATTTATTACGAGAGGAAATTTCAGTGATATCAGGTAAAATTGTGCTTATTTTACTGTTTATTTAGTATATGAGTTGTTGGCGCAAAGATTCTTTCTCTAAGAAGGTAAGTGTAACTGCTGAAAAATCATATATTTGAAGCAAGTTCTTATTTGCAGTCTGGTAACGGTGTAGGAAAATCTGCCACCTCGTTTGATTAAACCACGGGATATCCATGTATGGGGAGAGACAGAAAGAGGAAACCCCTTATATATATAACTAAGAGGTATGACAAAGTAACCGACAAAGTAACAGTCATGACCACCGACAGGTAGCGGATTAATCTCTGTATATGCCTGACATAAAATGATAGACTTTGACAGCCCTTGACAAATGATGCGATACAGCGTCTAGGGCGTGTGGCGTGTTATACTGCAATTGCTTATCCACCTGATAAGGATGAGTACGGCAAAACATATCTTCATGCGCGAGCACTATGTTTATCAGTAGACTGATAATTATTAATATTAGTACATAGGTTTTTGTTAGCTAAGATATTTTGATACACTCAACTAAAATGTTTTACGTTTTTTAGTTAAAAAAATTAGATGGTTACCGCTATCAAAAATTGAGGATTAGCTTATTATTATGTTTCCCATTTATTCACCGCCGTGGTAGCTCAGGGGCTAGGCGCTCGCTTTAAATTTCATAGTACGCGAGTGACCTGGGTTCGATCCCCGGTGCCGGCACCTCTAAAATTGTTATTTTAAGTGCTGATTTACCACGTGCTCGGCTGTGAAGGAAAACATCGTGAGGAAACCTGCATGTCTGAGAAATAAAAAATATTTCGAAGAGAGAAAGTCCGCCAACTCGCATTGGAGCAGCGTGGCGGGTTCTTCCTAGCTCCAAAACCCTCTCAGAAATGAAAGGCTCAGCAGTGGGACATTTATTGGCTGAAACTTTACTTTTTCTTTACTCTTATTCACTCTGTAATCTAAAAAAATTAACTTACCGAAACGAAGTGTTGATTCTTTTTAAAGCTTAAGCTGATGAAGACCTTTTAAGTTGTTACCCAGTTGACTTAGGTAACCTTAATGAATAGGCAATTACTTTTATTACTTAAGTAAATGAAGGGCTTATGCAGTCCGGGATTCCCTGATGTAAACCATATTTAAATCTGGTAGTAGAGAAATTCCCACTAAATACCATCCAATTTCTGTTTTGCCAGCTTTAAGTAAATAATTAAATATATGCTAGAACAAATTTTCATTTCAGTAAATATGGAATTTATAATGACAAGTAATTCGACTTTACAAATCTAGGTCAATAACGGTGTAAATCTAGGAAGATTTTTATGACACAAATATTATATTGTCACAAAGTACACTAACCATTAGTGTACTTTGTGACCTCTCAAAGGCATTACACTGTGTATGATTATTTAATTTGTGAACTTAAATACTACGGCATTCGTGAAGCCGCACTGGATCTTTTATCTAACTACCTTACAAAGCAAGAATTAGCCATCATCGGTCTTATATCATCAGGTTGTCTAGTAAAAATGGGTGTACCTCAGGGATCAATCCTTGGTCCATTTCTGTTCTTGGTTTACATTAATATTTGGTACAAAAAAGCCGTGATCGCTCAGGGGCCGGGCGCTCGCTTTAAATTTCATGGTACGCGAGCGACCTGGGTTCGATTCCCGGTGCAAAAAGGTATAATTGTTAATTGCAATTTTACGTGCTGATTTACCACGCGTTCGGCGGTTAAGGAAACTCGAGGAAACCTGCATGTCTGAGAAATAAAAATATTTCGAAGACATGTGCATTGTGCAGTCCACCAACCCGCATTGGAGCAGCGTGGCGGATTCTTCCTAGCTCCAAAACCCTTTTAGAAATGAGAAGAGGCCTGTGCTTTGCAGTGGGTCATTTATAGGCTGAAACATTACTTTTTTTTACAAAAAAGTCTAAGATAGTTTTGTTGTTCAATGCTACCTCATTCTTATTTAAAGTTACTAGAGACTTGAGAGAAATGAGAGCTACAAACTTTGTAGCAATCTATGGGGGAGGCCTATGTTCAGTAGTGGACTAGTGATAGGCTGCAATGATGATGATGGTGATGATGAAACTAGAAGATAGAAACAAATATTATTCGCTTCTGTCGTTATTTACTTTTGAAAATCTTATGTAAGTCCTAAAAAACAAAAAAGTGACTGTAGAAAGGAGCGAGACGACACGCTAGAGGTGTCTATGTTTAGGTTGGCTAAAACTAGAAAGTCTTTTCTTAATAGATCTATATAATTTTATACTATAATTCCTAAAAGTATGACCCAAAAATGACACAGATTACAAAAAAAACTGTCCAGCAACACTTTATTAGATGAAGCCTTACCTGTCGAAAATAAGACACCAATACCTGTGTGATTTGCAAGTTTACCTTGGAAAATATGGATCGTAACTAAGAAAAATAGAACTTGAGCCAGGTTATTCGAGATGTAATAATCCTCTAGACTTCAGTGAGTAGTTTGTCTATGGCAGCTGTCAAGATAAATTAAGTTTGAATGATTTTAGTCTCAGACCAACAAAAAAGAAAGACATTATTGCGTACGTCCAGTGAAGTCAACAAAATATGCTTTACTGGTGGAAGAATTTCTGTGCAGGAATCCGTGTAGGTAGGTACCACCCCAGGGCCAGTTATTCTGCCGCGAAGTAGTAGTGTGTAGACATTACTGTGTTTCGGTTTGAAGGTCACTGAGAGCTAGTATAATCATTGAGCCACTCCTAACGTTGTGGGTGATACAGCATTTGTTATGGGCAGATCTTGCACTTACCATCAGGTGAACGTTTTGGTAGTCTCGTCACTTTATTCCAATAAAAAAAATTCAATTCGATGTTTTTGCTGGGGCTTGGAAGAAGCTGGATGTGGAAGACATCGGGGTCATCAATTTGGCAGATAGTGGTGCGGCACCACTGGTGCCTAGAAAAAGGATGGTCTTCTCTGGGGCGGACGTCTCCCCCAATCAGATTTTTTTAGATCTATATTTATTGTTCGCATTGATGAAACTTAAATAGCGTGATTTACGGGACGTTGGCGCTATTTATTGAACTTCTCATGTGATGACATAGATGTCGCTATAGTATCAAATACGAAATTTACAGACTTTTTATAAAGTTAAAAATAGTGTTTGATCCTTTTGTTTTTTTATTCGTCCTGTTATCCAAATTTATGGAGCAACAAAATTACAATTGGAGCTTAACCAATTCCAAATCTATTTATGATAGATAAAAGTCCAATCTCGCTCGTTGTAAGCTCACGCGTGAAGCGTGTCCTGTACATGTCCCTCTCTTACTCGTGTTAACCGCGTGTCCGCGACGCCCATCTCTTTCCCGCGATTCTCGATCTGATAAGCCAGCTTTGGTTTGTTGATGGGCGAACCTGGAATAGGAATTAACTTACCTGACGGGTCAATGAAATTAAGATATAAATATTTCAACAATAAATACTTCTTTCAGAAGTAGATTCGTGATTATTTATTAAAGAATCGTGAGAAGTATAATTATTATCATGTGGTTGGTCACTGATTCAAGAAAATTTGAATTTATATTGAGTGTATTTATCTATACAAGCAAGAGTGTCGCCACGGGGGAGCAGAATGTTTACCTATTGCCAAGCCAACTTACAACAGTATTCGGTAATTGTTGCCGTGATCGAAAATCGAATTCAGTTCAGTTTACGACATAATGACAAACAGTACATAGTTAAAAAAAAATGCGTTTGTTTTCATCATCGTCATCATCATCATCATCATTTCAGCCTCCACTGCTAAGCATAAATCTTCCATATAGATTGCCACAAAATCTCTAACTTTGAAGGGATTTTGCCATAGAAGCCACGCTTTGCTGGCGGGTTGGCAACCGCAGTATATTTATTCAGATGTTCCAGGAAGATGGTACTGCTCAACTTTAACTTCTTAAACTACCACACGGCGGGGTCAGCAGCCTTGAGGGAAGCCAATCGGCCAAGCTGGCTAATAAAATTTGGTCCCCTGTTCTATGTCCGCAAGCGACTCAACTTTTACAATTAACTATCGAATTACTTCAATATTCTTTAATCTCCAAATATTCAAAGTTTCGATTATATTATTTATAAGAAATAATAATCTGTTCTATAAAAAGTGCAGTATTGGATATTTGTTAAATGTTGTTGAGTGCGACAGTTTCAGCGCAGTGTGCAGTCTGTGTGTCCGACTCACCGATATAGCTGAGCATGACTGGCAAGAAAATGAGACCGTGGGCTGCACCGAACAACACGATGCCGAGGTACATTCGGAAGTAGAACACCTGTACAGTACAATAAAAATATCATTATTATACACTTGTTAAATATACATAGAGGAGATCATGTGACAAGGTGAAACAATTGTCAAAAACGTTATTTATTTTATAGTTAATAGAATCAGGCGTTACTTTGCGGAACTCCATTAAAATAAAGGAAAGAAACTTAATTTGCTGAGATCCGCATGCAAAATTTAAATGTGTATTACCTAGTTTTTGAAGAGCACCGCCCCCCTCAGTCAACAGCGTGCACAAGCAAACCAATATCACCACCAGGAGGCGCCACCAGATACCCTCCACCACTACAACACTACCACTAGTAAATACACATCACTGAAGTCGAGAACACGACACGTGTTTCACCTCAAAACGAGGTTTTATCACGTGATTTTGACTCTACGACTAGTGGTAGTGTTGTAATGGTGGAGGGTATGTGGTGGCGGCTCCCGGTGGCGATATTGGTTTGCTTGTGCATGCTGTTGATCATATACACAATACACACCATTTTAAATTTTGCGTGCGGATCTTAGCAAATTTACTTTCTCTCCTTTGTTATTTATTTTCTTACCCACTAGTAATAAATAAGTCCACTCAGAGTAGCTCAGCAAGATATTAAAAGAGCGGTGCTCAGAGTTTCTCTGCGAGATAGAGGATGATATCCACAGTGGAACTGGAGTAATCGACATACTTTCTGTAGGGGAGGCGTGTGTTCAGCTGTGGGCTTGTGATATGCTGTGAAATGATGATGATGAATGCTCACAGATTACATTTCACAGAAGATAGTTTGCATTCGAATTCTAGAAATAACACATTCTAAGGTTCACACGGTACCAGCTTAGGAGTCGACTCGCCAAATGGCTCAGGACTGACCTGGAAGATCTGGGTCCTGAGAGATGGTACCGCTGAACTAGGTGAGCGTGATGCCAGACAATACGTAAGAACCCATGGCGTTAAACAGATCTGGCTCTTGGCGGTGCACAGCACGCCGAACTTGGTTAGCATCATGCCGGATAGCACGGAGGAGCCCATGGCGCTAGACTGACCTGGAAGATCTGACTCTTGGCGGTGCCTAGAAAGATGATGCCGCAGAACTTTGTGAGCGTGATGCCGGACAGCACGGAGGAGCCCATGCGCGTGAGCGCGACAGAGGCACGTGCGACGCACGAAGTGCCGCCGGACATACGGAAGATGTGGACGAGATGCGAGCAGAACCCCACCGCGATGCCCACCGCCATCACCTGAACACGCACACACATACACGCTGTAATTAATGACGCGTGCCGACCGGGAGAGCGACAGGAGACTTAAATTGCTGACTATTTCACTGATGGAAGTATTCGAAGCCGACGCAACAAACAATGGCGTAGTATGCATGCGTGGCACCAGTGTCAAAGTAACATATTATTCAGGCTTCATTTTTCAAATGAATAGCAACATTTAAATTTTCGTTAGAACTCAGGCAATCTATGTAGGAAAAATTTTATGTTGCTATATACTTTTTCATTATAACTTTGAACCGTGTTTTCTAAACAAATTGAACTTACTGGTGGCAGGATTCCTATGCAAGAATCCGTCTAGGGTAGGTACCACCCCGGAACCAGTTATTTCGCCGTGAAGCAGTAGTGTTCAAACATTTACTGTGTTTCGGTCTGAAGGGCACTGTGAGCTAGCGTAGTCACTGGGCATATGAGACTTAAGAACTGATGTCTCAGAGTGACGGGTACAGTGTAGTGTCACACAGAACTGTTTATTTATTTATTTATTCTTTATTGCATTCACCTAATTTTAATTAAAAAAAAAAGGATTACAAAGGGCGGACTTAATGCCTTTTGGCATTCTCTCCCAGTCAACCCAAGGCATAGAGAGACATTGTTATAGGTGCTTTACGAATTCATCATTTTAACTTCATTCTAATAAAAACCATACGCTAATTGTACTAGAATATTGATGATTAGATATCGATACTGTTCTGGGTGACATAGCATTTGTTATGGGTAGACGTGGCACATCAGTTGAACGTTTTGCTCGTTTAGTCACTCCATCCAATAAAAAAAAACGTACGTATAGGACCTGTATTGATTTTTGATGACATATGGATTTTTCTACAGGGAGGATATACAAGGTAAGTAATGTATTTACATATTTGAACTGAACACAAATTGATGGTATGGTTCTTATGCATCACACGAGTGCTCGTCTTCCCTCGCTGCACCTACGGTAGTCAAACAAGACGCGGCACAGCTTATGTAGTCTTTCATACCGCTGGTCAAATTGCTTTATTGGCGGTACGATTCCTATCCAGGAATCCGCCTAGGTATGTACCAACTCAGTGCCAAATATTCTGCACTTAAGCAGTGGTATGCAAACACCACTGTGTTTCGATTCGAATGGCGTTGTGAGGTGCTACACAGAACTTACCTACGCAACTAGCACGCCTCGTAATCTTTTTCCATTATAATAAAGGAAATAAAGTTGATTTGCTAAGATCCGCATGCAATATTTAAAATGGTTTGTATCACCTAGTTTTTGAATAGCACCGACCGCCGTCCCTCAAACGCGTGCACAAGCAACCCAATACCGCCACCAGATACCCTCCACCACTACAACACCACCACTAGGCAATACACACCACTGTAGTCAAAAACACGACACGGGGCATTATCTAGTGATATTGACTCTGCGCCATCAGCCGCCGAGTGAGCGGCTCGGTCAGAGCTGCTGTTTATTACTGCTTACCATCAAGTGAACGTTTTGCTCGTCTCGTCGCATTATGTAATAATTTTTTTTTATATAAAAAGTGCCATCTGTTGACAATCTGTTGAACTAGCATGCATGACAGCTGAGTTGTTTCCTTAAGAAGGATAGATGGCGTCATCTGATCAAGATACTGTGCGAAATATTCGGACGGGTCAAGCTAGTTACTGTTAATGATTTCCCAGGAGAATTCTTCCAAGTTGGGAGGATTTGCTGTACTCGTCACGCACGGCAGACGGATTGGCAGTCTCAGTACTTTATAATTAAAATTTTTAATTATTTAACCGGTTTAGACATTTTTGGATAGGTTTATATAAGATTGTGATTTGGCGGAAGTCGATCCTATATCTGATGAACATCAAACTGAGGCGATGGTCGAATTGTTATTAATTAAGTCAACAACACTTACCAAGTTGACGAGCGACACGGCGTTAAGACTGATGCCCCACCAGTACATGAGTCCGCCGATGTTCACCACAATCATCGTTATCGTGATCACCACCACCTGAAACCACGGATAACCACATTCACCAAGATATTCTGTGACAAAAAACCTATAAATACAAAAAATTTATTTTAAATGAAAGTGAGCATTTACACAACTATTAAGCATCTATGCAGGTGTCTTTAGGCTAAAGTAGTTGGTGGACTCTGTCTAGTAGTAGAAGTACCCGACTTATACGCCTCGAGTCTTGAGTTCGAATCCCTGCCGAAGTCAACATTTGCGCAACAACACAAATCAGCACAAGTCAGTTTTCGGGTGTAGCTGTTGTGATTCTGCCACTGCAGTCGTGTATCCGTACTGCATTTAAGCCTGTCTCCGAACTTATAGTATTAGCGTTTCATCGGAAGCATACGAAAACTGTCGACATGGTCCAACTCCAAAATCAGTTAAGAAGACATCGTACAGTCACCACATTAGGTGAACTTTGTGCATGTTTGTCATTGTTAATTACATAAAATCTATAAACAGAAAAGATTAAGTCCATGAACATTTCAACACTTTACAAGAAGCTGTCTAGATAGATACCACATCGCAGTGCCAGTTTTGCCGTAAAGCAGTAGTGTGCCAACATTATTGTGTGTTCGGTCTGAAGGGCACTGTAAGCTAATGTATATACCGGGCATAGTAGGCTTAAGAACTGACGCTTCAGGGTGACGAGTGCAGTGTAATGCCATTCAGAAATGTTCTGGGTGATACAGCTTTTATTATGAGCAGACGTTTCAATTACCATCAGCTGAAATATTTGCTTGTATCGTTACTTTCTTCCCCATAAAAAGTAAAGTCCGATTTGTCACATAACATAGTTACAAGTTAATAGCTGTCGAAATACTCACCAAAGCGGAGAACAAGTCGAAGCCCATTAAAATGAAGGTCACAATGAATATGGACAACAAAGATATGCCCATTGACTTCAGTGTATCGGGCCACATGGTTAGATACTGTTCATAGAACACGTAGAACGCCGAGTACGGGAACACATTGACCGTTGTATTTTTGCCTTGTTCCTTCAGGTTCCTATTCAGCGTTTCTGTGAGATTCGCAGCCACGGTCCTCGCCGCTCTCAAAGCTGAGTAGTAGTCGTAGCATGGTCTTCAGCACGGTGTGGTATCCCTGGTAGAAAGTGGCGCCGACTTTTGCCAAGGACTTATTGTAAATCTTGTAGTTGACGGCCGGCGAGTAGGCGTGTCCTCCCTTGAAGCACTGCCACGTGGGATTGTCCTGCAGGAAGAACGGCACGTAGTGTCTGAAGTCACTCGCGCTGGGACGTCGCTCGTTGCCTACTAGCGCTATTTTACAGCTATGACAGCCTGGAACGAAACGTATTTTTTTTAACTTTCATGTTAAATAAACAAAAAGATATTGTCCTGACTAAAAAAAGTGTGAACTGAGTAAAAAAAGTTCTTTGGGTACAAAAACAGTAAAATGTCAAGGTCGAATTTTAGTTTCTATATGATTGTAACATATCAAAACGAAACGTTGCTGTATCCCAAAAATCGTTAAATAAGTGCTTGGCCAGAGAGAGAAATAGCCCGAAGGCTTTTACAGCTTCGCCGGATTGAAAGGTGGCATAGCGCTGAGGGCGCTTAGCCGAAACCTTTATTTATGGATGACTGGCGCAAGGGCCCCCGAGAGGGGACCTCGGGTTGGACCGTCATCCTGTTCGCGAGAGTAACAGACTCGAGGGTGCCCAAGGGGGCCGGCCTCGGCTCGGTCAGTTACTGCAATCGGGAGGGCAATATTACTACTACTATAATTATTAATACCATGATTATTATTAGATAAGTTTACCACCAATTCGGAATGCGTTTCCGCTGGAGAAGAAATGGCGCAAGAAACTCCAGCGACGCTTCTGTTTATGACACTACTGCTAGGGGAGAACCGGCCTGAGATGCGGCGGTATCGCGAATAACTTTGTCTGATTCGCCCACGCCGACGGCGGGGGCGATATGATGGTGATAATGGGTGTTTGTGTAGTGTTGAGTAGAGCGCTTGGGCAATAGTGGTCGCGTCGTCAGGGTCCTCGAAGACGTGCCTCGGTCTCCTTTTTCCGCGGGTCGAGTTTTGGTGTATCGCGAGGGGGTTGTAAGTGGCGGCACTGACAACCAGTGGGTTGGGGTGCGTGGCGGCAGAGTCGAAGTATCGGCGAGAGGCCAACTTTAGATATTGGGCTATGGTAGGAAGCCCTAAATCGATATGAAGGTTAGCATTACGCATGAACCACGGTGCTCCCGTGTCTTTACGCATGAATCGATTTTGTATTACCTGAAGTCGGTGAATTTGACGCGGGGAGGCATGCGCAAATACGGGGCTTGCGTATGTCATAATTGGCCGAATACAGGCTTTGTAAAGTGTAATTTTATTACGTAGGGACATTTTGCTATTTTTATTTAGTAACGGATGTATTTAGTAACGGAGCCCAGTGATTACGCCCTCAGTGCCCTTCGAACCGAAACACAGTAATGTTTGCACACTACTACTTCACGGCAGAATAACTGGCACAGGGGTGGTTCATACCTAGACGGTTTCCTGCATAGAAATCCTACCACCACTAAACAGTTATGTTAAAGTGAGTAATACTTTTGTTAATTCATGTTTGATTGTTTTAATATATATCTAATTTCTGATGAATATAAGAAGTTTCACTTCTATCACGTGTACGCGCTCTTTTTTTGGTTAGAAATGAATGACATTGTTTTTGTAGAAATTGACAGATAGCTTTTATTTTACAATGTTTTGTTGACCAGTTAACCCATGTGGCCTGTGCATCCATTTTCGTCTTTACCGGCACTAAAAACACAGAAAGAATACCATAGACTAAATAACATTATGAACTCATATATAATAAGTATGAATATATTAAATACTCAACAGTTGTGATGACAACCATCAAATAATCTTAACTTTAAGACAAAATAAAATAATAAATTATTGACTGATGTAATTGTTGGTTATTATTCTGTTTCCCGCAGTATATTGTTTATCAAATTGCTATATTATGGTGATTGTAATAATTTATATGGAATCTGACATATGGCGACTAGTCGCTTGGTAACCTTAACTGGGTAAGGTATTTCGAATTTCGTTAGGTTCGGTTGGGTGATTGAGCTGTGACAAGGTAACAACCAGACAGAGGGACAGAGAGTGTTAATTTCGCGTTTAAAATATTAGTATGAATGTGAAAATGTTGATGTACATTGTACGCATAATTTTTAAAAAAGACGCATACTCTTCGTCCGTCTGTTTGCCAAACTTAATAATGACAACCGCTTGGCCTAGTGCTAACAGTACCTAACCGCCGCGGGTACTATGTATCTCAGGCGGAACCATCATTTGTCCAAAACACAAATAGTTGGTTTTCGGGTCTGGCTGTGTAGTGATTGTTCCCATTTCTCTGGCACAACTTTCGAGCCTACCTCCAATTTTATCCGCAAGAGCGTTGAGCATCGGGCGTGGATAGGTTGAAACGAGTGCCTCTGTATGCGCGTAGAGTTGTGGCACTATAATATCTCCCGTGCCGTCGATAGCTTCCAGCAGTATCGGAAGTTATAATAGTGATTGGAAATCGGCCAGGAGGACAATATGATTTAAAAATGATTCTGAAAAATCTAGAAAAGTTTAAAACTATCCGGGGTTACCACGATATCACATCACACGAGTGCTTGTCTTCCCTCACCACACTACGCTTATTACACAAGACGCGGCACAGCTTATGCGTGCATCAGTCATCCATGGTCAAATGGGAAAATTCCAGTCCAAACTATTACAAAAAAAGTAATGATTTCTCATATTTACTGGTGGTAAGATTCCTTTGCAGGAATCTGTCTAGGTAGAATACCACCCCAGGGCCAGTTATTCTGCCGTGAAGCAGTAGTGTGCAAACATTACTGTGTTTCGGTCTGAAGGGCACTGTGAGTTAGCGTAATACTGGGCATATGAGACTTAAGAACTAATGTCTCAAGGTGACGGGCGCAGTGTTGTGCTTCACATAAATATTCTGAGTAACACAGCATCTGTTCCATCAGATGAACGTTTTGCTCGTCTCGTAACTTTATCAAATAAAAAAAAATCAATAATGAACATTTCAATAAAACTAATTTTAAGGGTTTTATCAGCGTTTTAACTATGACATCTGGACATCGGTCACCTCAGTCCTCTCGTTACCATGGGTGCTCTAAAGCGCTCGAAACATAAAGTAAAATAGTAGTTTCATTTAATAAACAGTAATTTTGGTAATTATTTTTAATTTAATAAGTGATCGAGAAAATGAAAGTTGCGGATAACTTTGCGGCCGGATCTTGTCAAAAATGAATCTAGTTTAACTTACCGCTTAATTCGTGCGGACAGAAGCTGGAGTTAGACGGGAAGTACTTGCAACAGTCCTGCAATGAGGCCCAGTCGAAGAAATCGTCAAGCCAACAGTTGGGAGGCCACGCCAAGTACGTTTCGTTTGAAGTTAGATATGCTGAAAAATACTAAAAATATGAAATGGAAATTATCCTTATCAATCCAATCATGGCGGCATCTTCAGTTTAAGAAATAGAAATTATCTGTACGATGTGAAAACGGCAATTGCACTGTAAGCATAATCCGCTACCGTGGCATTTTAATTAGTACGCGATCATCCAAGCCAAGTCCTTTAGTGTAATAGTTTAGCTTTATTAAATAAAATCCTCTATGTCTCATACCAAATTTATCAATTATGTATCAGCATACTATGTACACTGTCTGACTGTCCTTCGAGCCAGTCTTTCTTACAATGCAAATATATCTGTTCGCACCATATTAGACTGCAGTTAGTTTTCACGTAAACACAAATCATTAAACGCTCTAACCACCAGATAATGTAGATGCAATACGTAGGTATTGCATCTACATTATTATCTACATATAACTACATTAAAGGATCGAAAAAAAAAACAGTTACAATTACTTTATAATTAATGTAAATATGTAGTAAATTTTCAGTTACAATTGCTTTTTCAACAGCGTAATGGAAAATGTACAAAATATGGTGACGATAACTTAATAATTGAGTTTGTATTCGTACTTTATGTTTAGCAGCGCACGCACAATTATATACCACCGTAAAACAGATTAACAATTTACATCAATTGGGACTCCATCTCGGGCTTGCATATTATTTAAAGACATCCAAATTCCAGCAGTGGTAGTGAGACGGATTAAGCTCGGTATCGTATTATAATTAAATTCAACAGTTTGATCTTAAAGATTAAATTTTATAGAATAGAATAGAATAGAATAGAATAGAAAAAACATTTATTCGGCACAAGAACATAATACAGTTGAATATTAAATGAAAATAAATAAAAAGTAAACAAAATAGTTCTGTGTCGAAAAGGGGTTGGCTCAGCATGGACTGTGTAAGAATATTCTCACACAGCGCTGATTTTCAGCCAAAAAACCTTTGAATTGGCAAACGGACGAGACTCGACTGAAAAATATTTTTATTATATTATTTTTAAAAGTAATACAATGTAATTTGAAACATACAAAATCGGATAATTTGGGTAAAAACAAAAGATTATAAAATGTATTCTATTAATAAATAATATATATGCATAATACAAAATAATGGTATTTATATAAATATGAGTAAATAAAAATATTTATAAAATTGCAAGTATCATTCAGGGAGCATCGACGCATGCGTGAGTATTTAACCTAGCATAGGAGGACAGTAAATCCGACATGTCAGATAAAAGAAACATCCTGGTGATTGCCATGATGTCTCTGGGATTCAGTAAGAAAGGTCTTGAGTTTCATTTTGAAAGCAAAAATATTATTTAAATTCCTAATTGGTGGTGGAATATTGTTCCAACACTTTGTTGCTGCATATCGAAAACTGCCTCTGAATGCAGCTGATCTGTGTGTCTGAATAGCTAATTGCTGGGAGCACTGCCTGCTAGTACAGCGTCTGTTGTCTGTAACCATAGATAGCTTCTCATGTAGATAAACAGGCTTTTCATATTTGACTACACCAAAAAGAAGACATGCTAGGTGCAGTTTACGTCTTGATTTCATTTTTAAGATGTAATGCTTATTCAAAAAAGGTGTAATGTGACTGCGCGGGGGAACAGAATAACAAAACCTAGCGCAAGCGTTCTGAACCCTTTGTACAAGAAGCTGTGTACGTGCAAGCAATCTAGGTCCATAAACAGAGTCCGCATAATTTAATTTTAAAAGCACCAGTGCTTCCACCAGCTGTGTACGTAACTCAGTGCTAAGGAAAGGTATTATTTTATACAATATTTTTAATCTATAGAAACAAGCTTGTACACAGTCAGCTACATGTTTCTCGAATCGTAATTCAGCATCCATGGTCAGACCCAGATTCCGAGCTTCAAGCACACGTTCAATTGGTACGCCTAAGAGCGTTGGCTGAAGGGCCGATCGAGAGGGAATGGAAGCTAAGCGTTTCCTGCTGCCCATTAATAAATACTTCGACTTTATTGGGTTAAGAACGAGATTATTACTTTCAGCCCATGTCACTATTCGCTGCAAGTCTTCGTTTAAATATTTTATGGCAGTATCTAGGTTCTCCGGCTTAAAAGAAATGTAGACTTGGATATCGTCAGCATAAATATGGTACTTGCAGTTGCTTATGCATCCTGTGATATCTGCAGAGTATAAAATAAAAAGTATAGGGCCCAGAATCGATCCTTGAGGAACTCCTCGATTAACTGCTGCCAAACTAGATCGGAGAGGCGATCCATCGGGCATCCTTAGTTCAACGAACTGAAATCGGTTGCTGAGATAACTGCTAAACCATTTTACCGTTTTTGTGTCAAAGCCGTAATAACTCAATTTCGACAACAGAAGAGTAATGTTGATGGTTTCAAACGCCCGGGAAAAGTCTAGCAGCACCAACAAAGTACACAATCCCTGGTCTTGTGACTCCAGAATATTATCAGTTACATCGAGTAAAGCTGACACCGTGCTGCGCCCCTTCCTGAAACCCGATTGTACCTCTGGTAAAATAGCCTGATGTTCTAAGTAATTCGTTAGCTGATGACAAACGACTTTCTCAATCACTTTCGAAAGACATGGTAAAATACTAATAGGTCTTAGATCTTTTACACCTAATGGGTTGTTATTTTTAGGTAGCGGTCGGACTATAGCTACCTTCCAATTATCCGGAAACCTAGAAGTAGCGAACGATGTGTTTATTAAAGCCGTTATAGCTTTGATAGTTTCTGGGCAGGTTAAAAGAAGCATATTAAGTGTAATTCCATCGTAACCCTCAGCGTTGGAATGTAAGTTCTTTAAAACTGTAGACACAAATTCCATACTTGTCGGTTCCAGGCTGAATACACTTTCACCATATCTATTAAATTCGAAATAGGTTAAATGTGACATTTCAACATCTAAATTTCCGGGAATATTCAAAAAATGACTAATTATTTGTTCAGCATTAGTAAAATGGGATGACAATTCGTAGTTTTTTTTAAAAGGTAGGACGTATGACTTTAAGTTTTTCCAAAGTTGTTTTAGTCTATGTTTTTGATTATTAATATAATTTTTATAATAAGCTGTTTTTTCAAAAAATATAGTTTTATTTACTAAAGAATTTAGACTTTTAAAATATTCTTTTTTTAAAGTTAATTTAGATTTTCTGTATTCAGACAGGGCCTTGTTTTTTAAAGAAATCATGAATTTTAAGTTATCCCTCATCCATGGGTACGTGCGAACTTTCGATACACAATTTTTAACCGGGGCATGAATATCAAATATTCTGAGAATACACTTATTAAAATTATTTAACATTTCATTGATATCTGTTGCCTGTGCGATTAAATCCCAGCGAAATAGTTGTAGGTCATTTTTAAATTTATTATAACATATGTCCTTCATTGGGCGAAAGAAAAATATCTCACTCGTGCAGCACGTAAGAACTCGTCACGAACTAAGCGTCGCGACATGCGCACGACAATGGGTCGCGGTCGGGATGATGTAGTGCCTTCTCCTTCGATTTTGTTCGAACGGACAGGGCCAGTGCGTTCTACATGTACTATGTCGCGCTCGTCCAGATTTACGCCCAACTTTGTTGAGAGGAGCTTTACTAGGTGTAACGGGGTTTCATCTTTGCTTTCGGGGATTCCAGCAATTTCCACGTCATTAAGCAGAAGCTGTTGATCCCGTTCGTGTATTTGCGCTCTTAGTTCACATATTGTATTATCAAACATTGTGCTGTTTGTGGGAATTTCCTCGAACTTCTTCTCCAAAGTAAAGAGCCTAGCTTCCATCACATCAAGCCGTTCAGTACACGATTTTAATGACAATTTGAAATCAATGATCTCTTGTCGAACTTCTTTAATTTCTTCTCTAATCTCGGCTGTAGCTGCCTGTAGTTCCTCGCGGAAGTTACGGATTTCGAGAACAAGACTTTCGTTATTTATTACTCCCGGCGTACGTGAAAACTCCTCTTTAGTCAATCGGTCATTGACTGGTGAAGAAGTTGTGGTTAAGCCTTTAACAGGAGTAGCCGAATTGTCACCCCTTGGCAATCTGCTTTTACAGCCAGGACAAGTCCAACTGCTACTTACTCTTGCGTTTTCCGATATTTTTACGCATGCCCTGTGAAACTCAGCATGGCATTTTGAACATCCTACACCTTCTGAAGAAGACATAAATTTTCCACATCCACCACACTTAGCCATTATATTTTATTCACAAAAACTTGTTTTAACTTTTTTTGTAAGTACCCACGATCAGCTGATACTCAATCAGCTGTTATTTATTAACTGTTTTTATTTAACTATTTAGTAAATCTCGCACTAAATAACGTTCACAGAGGTTAATTGTTAATAGAACCACAATAATGTAACCTTTAATGAACCCAAAATCTCCTTAAAACTTTTTTGAAAACAAAAATATGACAGAGCAACAAAGCAACCGAGTCCGGTCCGGCGGCCAATCAAATTTATCAGGTATGTTTCAAATCCACTCAAAATAATTCAAACTGCTCCTCTGTTTATTACTTACCTATATATAAACTTACCAGAGTAGAGTTGATTATGAAGACTGTCTGGTTTGCAGAACCTTGATCCGCAGACCATGTTCTGTTGCTCTGTATCGGAGAAGTCTAATCCTTCAGTGAGTACAAAGTGTACGGGAGGGCCGATGTTCAGGTATCGGTTGAGGTGCTGGGAGTATTTCAGTTGGTAACTGTCCTTTGGCATCAATAGTTCTTGCTCAAGGCCTATTTCTATGTGAGGTGCAACCTGTAAAGTTACAATTTTGTATTTAAAAGTACTTACCATATATTTTATTTTATAATTTTTCGGAAAACTTGAACCTTTATAATATATACGTGAGTACGCTACAATTTACGACGCGCACGAGATATTACAGTGCCACAAGTGTACGCGCAAACACACAGAGGCACACACTCATTCCCAACCTACCCGCTCTTCTAGAGAAAGCGGCGGGAACCAAAGATTTCTTTGACAAGTACCGTGCGTGTCTTTGATAAAGACGCCTTTTGGCGCTAGCGGGGGGTTATTACGTATGATAAAAGAAAGTGATGAGTGGGTCATTCTGGCCTAATTGTGGATCGAATAAATTTTAGTAGTTCGTTCATTACATTTTGTTTTAGTTCTTTATCGGAATTCTTTCTCGAGATCGAATCAAAAAGCACTCGACGGTTTGAGCACCCCTGCCCTGAGGCATCGGCATCGGCTCTTAAGTTCCTGTGCCCAGTAGCTATCAGTGCCGTACAAATCGAAACGCACTAGTGTTTTTACACTACTGCTTGTCGGCAGAATAAATTGCACTACAGTGGTAGTAATATAAGTAGAAACGACTTTATAGAGTAGTAATAAACGAAGATCTCCAATTTAGTAAATCAGTAGAAAATGAAAAATATGAAATAATAATTGAAAAGTTTACAAAGCTTAGTTTTGAAGTGAAGCGGACTTACAGCGACGGAGGAGCAGAACCAGGCGAAGAAGATGATTATGACGGAGGCGCGCACCTCGCGCTTCATGAGGAAGGGCACGTAGACATGTCGGAACACGTTGTACAGCGCGCCCTCGTAGCCCGCCTGCGTTTCCGCAGTCGGGCCGCTCACGCAGCACAGCACGTCGAACCTGACACGCACGCACTGTTATACGCTACCGAGTTATTCTCCTTTCTATATTAATCTATGAATAATTAATATTTATAGTTATAAATTTATACGCCACGAAGCACGTGACCTGCAGCAACAAGTCCTCGAGTAGCGGCCGACTGTGACATGGCGTGGGTGTAGCGGGCACCTGTTAGCGTTCTGGCGGTGCGTGTCGACGGCCAGCAGCGCCACGAAGCACGTGACCTGCAGCAGCAAGTCCTCGAGTAGTGGCCGACTGTGACATGACGTGGGTGTAGCGGGCAACTGTTAGCGTTCTGGCGGTGCGTGTCGATGGCCAGCAGCGCCACGAAGCACGTGACCTGCAGCAGCAAGTCCTCGAGTAGCGGCCGACTGCGACATGACGTGGGTGTAGCGGGCACCTGTTAGCGTTCTGGCGGTGCGTGTCGACGTCCAGCAGCGCCACGTAGCACGTGACCTGCAGCAGCAAGTCCTCGAGTAGCGGCCGACTGCGACATGACGTGGGTGTAGCGGGCACCTGTTAGCGTTCTGGCGGTGCGTGTCGACGTCCAGCAGCGCCACGTAGCACGTGACCTGCAGCAGCAAGTCCTCGAGTAGCGGCCGACTGCGACATGACGTGGGTGTAGCGGGCACCTGAAAGCGTTTTGGCGGTGCGTGTCGACGGCCAGCAGCGCCACGAAGCACGTGACCTGCAGCAGCAAGTCCTCGAGTAGCGGCCGACTGCGACATGACGTGGGTGTAGCGGGCACCTGAAAGCGTTCTGGCGGTGCGTGTCGACGGCCAGCAGCGCCACGAAGCACGTGACCTGCAGCAGCAAGTCCTCGAGTAGCGGCCGACTGCGACATGACGTGGGTGTAGCGGGCACCTGTTAGCGTTCTGGCGGTGCGTGTCGACGTCCAGCAGCGCCACGAAGCACGTGACCTGCAGCAGCAAGTCCTCGAGTAGTGGCCGACTGTGACATGACGTGGGTGTAGCGGGCAACTGTTAGCGTTCTGGCGGTGCGTGTCGATGGCCAGCAGCGCCACGAAGCACGTGACCTGCAGCAGCAAGTACTCGAGTAGCGGCCGACTGCGACATGACGTGGGTGTAGCGGGCACCTGTTAGCGTTCTGGCGGTGCGTGTCGACGTCCAGCAGCGCCACGTAGCACGTGACCTGCAGCAGCAAGTCCTCGAGTAGCGGCCGACTGCGACATGACGTGGGTGTAGCGGGCACCTGTTAGCGTTCTGGCGGTGCGTGTCGACGGCCAGCAGCGCCACGAAGCACGTGACCTGCAGCAGCAAGTCCTCGAGTAGCGGCCGACTGCGACATGACGTGGGTGTAGCGGGCACCTGTTAGCGTTCTGGCGGTGCGTGTCGACGTCCAGCAGCGCCACGAAGCACGTGACCTGCAGCAGGAAGTCCTCGAGTAGCGGCCGACTGCGACATGACGTGGGTGTAGCGGGCACCTGTTAGCGTTCTGGCGGTGCGTGTCGATGGCCAGCAGTGCCACGAAGCACGTGACCTGCAGCAGGAAGTTCACGAGCAGCGCGGCGCCGGCGTACAGCGCGAAGGCGCGCACAGCCGGCTTGTCGCTCAGCGCGCCCAGGAAGAAGCACACTGACACTGACACCGACGTCAGGAACATGGACGGGCCCACCTGGCCCAGTCTGCAGACACCAACATCAAATTAATAAAATATTATGTTAACCCAAAGTTAATTTGAGGGCACAGAACAATATAAGCCGGATGAATCGAATTTTGTTCAAAACACTTTTAGCAAGTGACTGAGGTGTAAAGCAGATATGATATTACTTTTGAAGTCAGCTAGGTTCTAATAACAAGAATTACTATATTAAGAAAACCTACTTTATTTCATGTACCACTGGTCCGGACCACATATACTAAAGTTGATCTAGTTTATGACTGTGCGAACGGGAATTAGTACTAGTATAAAATTGAAATTCTAACGATTATAAATAAGTGACCTAGGACCAACTATTTCATTTTTTTATCATAATGGCCATATTAAATGACCAAGACCCTTATTGGGCAGCAGCATCACTGTGCGTGAGCCGATCATTCACCTGATGGTAAGTGCAACATCTGCCCATAACAAATGCTGTGTCTTCCAGAACATTTTTGTGTGGCACCATACTGGGCTCGTCACTTTTGAGAAATTTGCTCGATGTTAGAATGAATGGCACTGCGGTGGTACATTCCTAGACGTATTCCTACCACTAATCGATTCGCTACTGCGATTACCAATTCTTCTGCCAAACATGGCACTTATGGCAAGCTCTCCCAACTTGAAAGAAGTTTATGTCGAACAGGGGATAGTTTACAGTTTGCTTGGGTATATTCGTTTGAGGTACCTATATTTATTTTTTAAATACATATATGAAGTGTGTTTATAGATCTCTTAGAAACTATCGTTAAAATTAGATTGGATTCAAGGTCTGACACGTTGACCGCACATAACAAAAGATTAAAATACTTTCGATTTCGAAGAGATATCTTCACAAACATATAGAGTGAGACTGTTAGAAAGATCCGACAAAGTACAGATATATCCACTGCAAGACTAGTTTACTTTAGTTATTTTCACAGCATAATGTCTTATGGCATTCTTGTAGAAAAGAGCAGTTCGCGCAATTTATAATATGCGCTCTCGTGATTCTCTAGGGAATTGTTTAAAGAAATTGATATTTTAACTTTTACATGCCAGTATATTTATGAAAACGTTGTGCATGTACGTAAATTTTAAACACTATTCCCTAATAGTAGTGACAAACAACTTAAAATTAAGAAATATTAGCAAACTAGGTAATCCAAAATTTAGACTTAATGAAGTAAAAAATTCTATTATGGGTTGATGTACACAATTCATTTTTATTCACAATTCATAACAATATTAAAAGAAGGAGGATAAAGTGAAAATAATAGAAACTAATTTAAAATATACATTAAACAAGGTTTGTGCTCTAAAAAGCTTATTATATTTTAAATTATTATTACAATGCTAAGGAAGCATCAAAAGTATCCTTCCAGGGAGATATCAAGTGACGTACCACACGATGTGACTGTTATTTTGTAAGCAGCTACGTGACATGTGTTTTTATGTACGAATAGTTATTGACGATGTAACATTTATACAAACGAAAAAAAAATGATAATGGTCTTATGGAAGATTATACATATAAATATATGAATTTAAAACATTAGAACAAGCACTAACATTTTCTTAGATTAGTGCCTCAGCGCAAGTAGGTGAAAAATTTAGAGATTTTGTTATTAAAATAGAAGTATCACTAAAATAACTCCCAAAAGCTGCCGCATCTCGTGATCAGTCTTTGTAAATTTATTGTTAATGTTTAATAGGTAGTCATACACTCGGCGTCAAAAAAATCGCACATCCGAAAAAAATAATTTAAATACTATTTTAACACAACAGGCCAATGGCAATGTTGTGGTTTGAGGGTATCATTCGAAAGGTAATTTCATTAGCTTTCAGGAACTTGAATTGAATTTTACTTTTATAACGAGACGAAAGAGAAATTAAAGAAAAAGACAGGGTATGTACAAATTTGCAAATTAATAATTAAAAAAAAACTTAATAAATACAAAAAAAGTTCTTAAAACCTAGTGTTACCCCCCTTGCCTTGATAACGGCTTCCATGCGATCTTTCATGGACCTTACAAGGATCGCAACAGCCTCTTGGGGTATTTGTTCCCACTCTTCAAGTACCGCATCTTGGAGCTCTTGAAGAGTGGCTGGAGCTGGATTTCGAGCTCGCACACGCCGTTTTAGGTCATCCCAGAGATGTTCTATTGGGTTAAGGTCTGGACTTCGTGCTGGCCAATGCATAACAGGGATATCGACCTCCTGTAAATAATCCCGTAAAATAGGCGCGGTGTGGCAACGAGCATTATCATGCATTAACATGAATCCATCACCGACATAACCAGCATACGGGACCACATGTTCCTCCAGGATTTCAGTAATGTACCGATCAGCATTTAATGACCCTTGCCCACGGCCACCCCGAGTCCGGGAAACGCACACAAGTTCAGTTTTCCCGTCGACGGAAATGCCGCCCCAAAACATACACGAGCCACCCCCGTATTCGACGGATTCTTCGAAGCAGGGTTGTGTGAACCTCTCCCCCTGTCTTCTGTAGACCCTTCTACGTCTGTCATTGCAGAAGAGACAGACCCTCGTCTCATCAGAGAAGAGTACGGTCCGCCACTGTTCTAGAGTCCACTCGCAATGATTGCGAGCAAACTCTAGGCGATCTCTGCGATGCTGTGCAGTAAGTTTTGAACCTTTAGCAGGTCTATGTGCTGTTAAACTCTTTTCGTGTAACCTTTTTCTTATCGTAGAAACACTCACAGATGTTCTCCGAGTTGATCGAAGCTATTGTTGCAATTCAACAGCATTCATAAAACGGTTTCGTAAAGATGTCGTAACGATGAAACGGTCATCTCTTTCTGATGTGCACCGTTTTCTTCCAGATCCCGGTTTTCTAACATAACCACCAGTCTGCTGAAAACGTTGGAACACCCGTCGAACTGAAAAACGGGACAGGTTCAACTGTCGAGCAACGTCACACTGCCGCATCCCCGACTGCAATAGGGCAATCACTTGAGCGGCTTCTTCAGAGCTGGTGTCCATCTTTACTTGTTCTTACTTGGGTTAATTGTTCACGTGTGTTCACTGCAGAGTCTAAATTACGAATGGCCCATATTTCATCCAGATCGACCCTTTTATACCCTTTTTAGGTGGTGTAACTAGCGTCTTTACTAACGAGCATTTGACAGTGTTTATTTTTGACGCTCTATAATGATAAATGTTTTAATGATTTCATGATTTTTTTATTAATAATGTAAAGCTATTCAAATACCCATTTCAAACATACCAATATTTATATAAATATAATTCGTTTCTAGCCATTACAGCCATTTTTCGCGCAAACTCAGAGAGGTGCGATTTTTGTGACGCTGAGTGTAGTTGCCCTGAACTTCCTTGTTTCACTATTAATTATACTCGCAAGTCATTTTAATTTTATCATTCGCTTTCTTTAAGGAAACAAATAAATACTACCTTTTCATTTATGTTTTTTAGTCGCAACATAATCCGCGATAAGTGTTAAGTGATAATTAAGCATCGATAACTGACCTCCGAGTCCCAAGGTGATCTGGCTGTCGATGAGCAGCCGGGAGCAGGTGATGAAGCGGCTCAGCGAGATGGCGATATACGCGAACATGATGACGTAAGGCACGAGGATCGTAGACACGTTCGACTGTAATTCGCGGTCCAGCTCGTCCTCTATGGAGCGCTCCGACGTGTAGGCGATGTCCATGTAGGGAGGCATCTCGTTCTCCGTGTAGTTCTTCATGAACGCTATGAACTCTTTCTCCCATTCGAGGACCGGTTTTAACTGCATAAAAAGTTCGTAAGTTTAATTAATTGCATTGTAATTAATCTATACCCGCTTAGTATTGCGGGTTTCAAGTGGAGACTTTAAATCTGGGCCTCAGGATACTATTCTTTAGTATTGATGCTGCACTAGTATGGCCAGCCTAAACTACAATACTAGACGATTAGCTGGTTTTAGTATAAGTCCCCACAATTTTTTTTAGTCTGACTATAGCCTTAGATTGGTACCCATAAATTTGTTGGTAGTACCTGCATAAAAAAGGTCAAAGTCAAAGCCAAAATTTCTTTATTCAGTTTAGGTTTGTATAAAGCTCTTCTCTCAAGATCTATACCAGTTCAAAAAATAAGACTATCTCAGACAAGACATAATTGGACATATTTGGTAGCCAGAGGATTTTCAAGTGCAGAGAAAGAGCTATTTCCCATATCTTTGTCCCATATGTAATGATCTATTTTATAATACCTACGCTTTCTATAATATAATAATGTCTTATCTGTCAGTTTTTTTGCGTCACACTTTTAGAAATTTGGTTATAAAATTTTATAGATATGGATGGAAAAAAAGACTTTCTAGTTCTGGCCAACCTAAACACAGGAACTTCTAGCGGGCCGCCCCGGCCCATTATACAGAATACAGTCTCTTTTTTATTAAATAAATTCATGTGTTTCCGTACGTTTATTATATTTTCATAAATATACAACGACGTTCCTATGAAAAGGACAATGCTGGGTGTTTCTCTGCGTGATACAATCCGTTACGTGATATCCGCAGTAGAACTGGAGTAATCGGCATAGCCCTAAGGATCAGCAAGCAGAAGTGGCAGTGGGACGGCCATATAGCTCGTAGAACCGATAACCGTTGGGGAAGAAAGGTTCTTGATTTGCAACCTCGTACCAGCAAACGCAGTTTAGGCCCCCCACTAGACGGAGAGACGTCTTGCACTGGTTTTTATAAATCGATGGATGCAGGTGGCATAGGTGGATGAGGCAGTCTGTGGGGCACGTCTATGTTCAGTAGTGGACTTGTGATGTCCAGAAATGATGATGATGATGACGAAGATGAATTATTTTATAGCTTTTATAGACTATACACAGTAATTGAACTTTTGAATTAGATATATAAATATTAAGCTTCTACTTGTTTCTTTTCGTGTCGGCTGTTGACAGGGAAGGTGAGTATGAGCGCGGTGGCTTCGTGGAAGCGCGAGGTCTGATCCAGCGGCTCACCCGGTGCCAGGAAGCCGCCCAGCGCCACGGCCGGCAGCACGGGCCCGCCGTACGGCGCCAGGCACATGTTCGGGTTGCTGCGGCACAATGCGCGCGTTAACGCCCCGCTCGCCTACGTACTCACATACCACGCGTGCCCGAATGCAAACCGTTTCGCAAGGACGCTGATGCGTGCGTACGCGTTCACGTTTTCCGCAGATGTAGCGGAAAATAAAGTATTTCATAATATATTTATATAAAGCTCTAGGTAGATGATGTATTGTAAAACTAGACCAAATAGCCAACGATTTATGACTTTACAAAAATGATGGCTAGGATTCGAACCCAGTAATGGCAGCTTAGAGTCAGGCTATGCAGGAATCCGTCTAGGTAGGTAACCACCCCAGGGTCAGTTATTCTGCCGTGAAGCAGTAGTGTGCAAGCATTACTGTGTTTCGGTTTGAAGGGCACTGTGTGCTAGCGTAATCACTGTACATTTGAGACTTAAGAACTGATGTCTCAAGGTGACGGGCGCAGTGTGGTGTCACACAGAAATGTTCTGGGTGACACAGCATTTGTTGTGGGCGGACGTTGCACTTACCATCAGGTGAACGTGTTGCTCGTTTCGTCACTTTATACAATAAAAAAAGGGTACGTCCAAGCGGTCAATAATAAGGCCTCGTGTGGCGAAACTCAGGTGCAGCTCTTCAAAAACTAGGTGATATACGCCATTTTTTATTTTTCATGAATCTTAACAAATTAACTTGGTTACTCTCCTTTACGGGACTCCTTATATTACTAAAATATGTGGTCTGGCTGTTATCGAAAGCCGCGAAGCCCACTGACCTGAAGCAGTGCAGCACCTTATCCAGGTACTCGTTGCCCTCCAGTGCGTCGGTGAGCTCGTTCGCGTCGTTATCCAACCAGCCCCACACCGATTGCACGGCGCAGAGTTCCGTCGTCAACTTCCCCGTGAACGAAGATATCAGCGGCATGAAGCAGATGTCCTGGAGCTTCGTCTTGTTGCCGAGACCTGGACATGGATTTCTTTCTATAGAAGAGGAGGCAAACTAGCTAGCGGCTCACCTGATGATAAGTGGTCATCGGCCCATGTGAACATTTGCAATATTAAAAAAAAATCGGTTAATATGCTAAGAACTTGGTATTCGTGTTTATATATACTTGCTTCAGAACGCCCCCCTGTCACGTACGATACGTTACTTAAATATTATTTCTGAGGATATTGATATTTTTTCTTGTAGTCAGTTGAAATTCACAATAGCAGCAGCGTACAAATGCGTAGAAAACGGAGTTTGCTGCATATGATACATATATTTTTTTTTTTTCAATTTATGTTTTAAGTTTTTTTTGTTTGTCTTATAGCATCGATGTGGTTTTTAACTGTTATGGTGTTATAATTTGTTGTAAGAAAAAATAAATCAAATAAAATAAAATATATAAAACGAAGTCGGGTTAGTTACACCATTTATAAATCGAGAACGGCTGGACCGATTTTTATGATGTTGGATTTGTTAGATTTGTCTGTGCCCCGAAAATAACTATAAAAACATCGTAAAAAAATCACAAAAAAAAATGATGAAGAAAATTCATTTTCTCATACAATTTCCGTATACAACACCATCTGACAGTAACAAAACACGGACAAAAAAGAACATGGCGAATAATACTTACTACATAGTATATTTATGACATGTCAGTCATAAAGTAGATGTTAATGCCAGTAGATGGCGTTATATGCATTATCGTTAAGGAATTTTAGTTAAGGTTTATTATTTTGTATGCATGACAGTTATGTGACAATAAATAGTTTTTTCATTATGTCTTCTTTCATTCACTTCTGACAGCTGATTTAACTATGCGGTCCTTTCTTTGCATACCATTGAGCTAGCATTTGCACCACAGGGGCGACATTAAAAAAAATTATAAATACTCACCCATAATCTTGTTTTGCAAATCCAAAACCTTGAGCAAGAACGTGGCGTTGAAGACGGGTCCAAAATTTAAGGTACCCATCGGGGTAGCGTGCTTAATTTTGGGCAGACCCTTGGAGCTGATGATGAGCATCTCGGTTCGGTAGAAGGGCTCGAACTGGGAGTTGAAGTAGTCCCGCTCGATACGCGAGCGCGAGTTGGGCGCCGCCCACAGCTCTACCGGCTTCGTCGTCACTTGCATGTACTTGAAGCCGAGGCCCAGCCCGACCACTAAGCAACAACCTGGAATGCAATAGTTCACGTAAAGACATTTGCGTGTATAAATCTCAAAAAGGGTATATAAATCCCAGAAAGGGGAACGCTTCAACAAATTTCTTTAAATCGTGCCCTATGCTACAACCGCACAACAACTAATGTAAGGCTGCAAAATGATTTCATCACCTCATCATAATCATTAAAGTTTTTCTCGACTCAAACATTTTCACGACTCATCATCATCGACAGTTTTTTAATAGCCTACTGCTGGACATGGGCCACCCCCAGGGTGGATTTACCCTAATCGCTACGATATGCGGTGTGTAGTGTAGGTGGACTGGCGATAAAAGTACAAGATACCTCGCACTTTAGACGTTGCTGTCCTACACCAGACTGTGTATTTTTGGTTGGGCATTTTATTATTTCCCGATTATTGAGCTATCATTTACTTCAACTGATTCTTACGACTTTTAGAAGCACAACTCACAAAAGAACAGGACGACCCAAGGGCGTGATGCCATGATGCATCCCCACCACTTGAAGAAATTCTCGAGCTTGTTGTTCGTCTCGGCGCCGAGTCTCTTGAAGAAGATTGCCTCGCCTACACCGTCAGTCTGCTCAACCGTAGAGTCGATCGATGTCGGGTTGGTCGCCATCTCTAGATTAGTTCCTGTCGCTACACCTGCAACTACGAGTCAACCACGAGTCAAATTATGAATTTATTATAATTCTATTGTTTTTTTCATTATTTCTATAACACTAATACATACATACATAGAGTCACGCCTCTTTCCCAAAGGGGTAGGGAGAGACCACATCTTTCCACTTGCTACGATCCTGACTTTTTTTTCCTCTATTTAGCTTCCTCTACTTTCATTAGTGTTTTCATACAAGCTCGTCGGTTGCGGGTACTTTGGAAGTGCCTTTCCTTAAAACGATTTCGATCTGATCGTAATACGTTCGCCTACGTCGACCCTTACCGGCTTGCCCATTCACACTCGCCTCATAAATCTGTTTCGTCAATCTTCTTTCAACCATCCTCTCTACGTGTCCAAACCATCTAAGCATCCCTTTCTCTATCTTTGTCACTACATCTTCTACCACACCGCAACGTTCTCTTATCACGTTGTTTCTCAGTTTGTCCATCAAAGTCACTCCAGCTATACTTCTCAAACTTTTCATTTCAACAGCATTAATCTTATTTTCATGCTTCTTCTGCCAGACCCAACATTCACTACCGTACATAAGTGTGGGGACCAGTACTCCTCTATGTACAGCCAGTCGTCCTTTTTTAGATACATTCTGGCTGCACATAAAGTTATGTAGGGCCCCATATAATTTATTTCCTGCCAACGCTCTTCGTTCAATATCACAGTCGTACCTTCCGTCTCTCGAAAATTTTGAACCCAAATATACAAACTCTTTCACTTGTGCCACTCTTTCTCCTTCAATGAGAACTTTGCAATCCGACATACTTTCTTCTCTTTCAAAAACCATTACTTTCGTCTTATCTACATTAACACTAATACATAACTAATATTCAGCTCTTTTACAAAACAAAAATTAATTGTACGTCAGTCGCATTTCCCCTTAGCAAAATACCATGAGACATGCTATGGAAATAAAAAAAAAGCAATCGAGCAGTTTCAACATTAGTCAAGTTTCTATTTTTTTTGCAGCATTATCTAAATAGTAAACTCTACTTGCTAGTTCCGACTTATAGGGGCTCCGTTGCAGTACGCGTCAGCAGTTATTTCGAGAAAAACGATCGTATCCACAAGGCCCAAATCTTCCCCATTTACATTAACATTTAAAACTAACCGTTTAACATTTGGAGTTGTGAATTTAATACATTTTGTTTCATTGTCGTTTAAAAGCCAATTGTTAACGCTAAACTTGTACTACTCTTGAAAACGCATTATTCACGTCGTCATTAATATATGTTCGTTTTATTTTGGATATCAAAGATGTATTATCAGATGATACGATATCGTAGTTGTCCCCTACTAGGTTAGGAAAGTCAATAATATAAATAAAGAATAGAAATGAGCCGACAATCGAACCCTGTAAGTATAGATACTAGTGAGGCGGAACAACTCTTACCATTGATAATCACTTTCGTCGTTCTACTGCTCAAATATAAAGTTAGAAGTTCTTACTGGTGGTAGGATTCCTATGCAGGAATCCGTCTAGGTAGTTACCACCGCAAGGCCAGTTATTCTGCCGTGAAGCAGAAGTGTGCAAACATTAGTATAATAATGCCAAAACAATAATAAAGGTCTTGTAATTTCGGAGATTCCTTGGGTAGTCCGACACATAATACCACTTTTCGTTCACTTTTCACTTCACGTTTTCGATCTACGGTCTCGCTAAATAAATATACCTTATTTAATATAACACAATAATAAAAAAAAACTATTTCTATGCTAAAATCTAATATTAAATCTTAATTGTAAATGTGAAGTTCTACTATTCCTACGCACACATACATTATTGTGCCCGTGTGTGTACACGGATTAATGTATGCGTGCACGTCCACGTGGACAGATACGAATTCGCCTCTTCAAAGATCGCACTTAGACCTCAATGCGCTTTCGATAACAGATTAACCGATCAGTTGCAGCATATCTGATCTGATACTGAAAAAATGTAAAAGCCTATAAATGTCCCGTAGTGGAGGTTTTAGACATGCAGGTTTCCTCCTAATGTTTTCCTTCAGCGCTAAGCACGTGGTAAAAATAGGTTAATGCGTTTAAAATTTAAGGCTAGCGGCCGGCTCCATAACTACCACGTCTCTTGCTACAAATATCTTTGTGGGTACCAGATCGGGGTCTACTGGATAGTTGTAGAGAGGATGCGTACCGACGATGTTCTCCTCCTGGTTGCAGAAGAAGAACAAGCTGAGGAATAGCGTGGTGAAGATGAGGAACACGATGGCCATGACGACTGCATAGCCATCAGCACTGGCGATCCGGAACGGCTGCGCAGGCGCTGGGCGCGGCGGCGGGCTGGGGCACGACGCTGTGCATTCTAGGCACGAGCAGCTAGGCTTGTCCTGCACACCAACAAACACCGTTAGACAATCCGACACGGGCCTCCCACACGGACAGACCGTCAGACAACACCGCTGCATCGAGCTCTCCAATGTTCAGAGCATCTGCCGTAACCTTTACGCTTGGCAGACAGTGGACGAGTGAATGCTTAGAGCATTAAGTGTAGTGCTGCCTGTCTTTGACAAGATCTTGCATACTTTGGTGATCTCGTGGTTGAGTAGCCAATGCTGTGTTAGATTTTCAACCGGATTTTATTTATTTTTTATTGTTGAAACCTTAAACAAAGGTCTATATTGAGCGTACTTAATGCCTTGTAGCATTCTCTGACAGTCAACCATGGTTGATGGTGAGAAAAATATGGTAGGGGCATTCCTCCAAAATTAATGAAATGGCGTTACATTGGAACAGGTACGGCGACGACCGGTAGGCGGCCAGCGCCGGTGGGGTCCTTTCCCCCGTGAAGGCGGGTATGCGTTAGGCATTTCCCCATGTAAAAAAAAAGGTACGGCGACGACAATTGAGTGCATCTGTGTAGTTATACGCGAATATTTATGGCACTGTTACATTTGGTAACAACCAACCGTGGTCGTAATCGATTTTTTTTTCTATTTCTCCTCTGATAGATCAGAGACATTTTCTACCTTAGAGTAAATAATTGGACACTCTTGGTAGGACGGAGGCAACGCAATCATGTGTGTACACTGGGGGCCCTGATCTCGTAAATATTACAACTTGTAATTAGATCTCAGAAATGGTTATAAGTAATGCCTAACGCGACATTTGTTTTTCAATGATACCTTGAGGCCTACACTGCAGGGTCGAGTAGGCGGATTGAAGGTCGTGAAGCCGTCGGCGGGCTCGTCGCCTGCGATATGGTTGACCTGGAAGGGTACGAATGGGACCGTAGCGTCGCCCATGTAGTCGAACCAGCGCTGCGGCGTGCAGTACGCGGCACCCCACAAGCCGCACATCACGTCGAGAGCCAGCTGGTTATTGGACGGCATCATGACCTGCCCATAGGCAATATTCTTGTTGAAATTGATTTAATCGTCACATAAGCTTCAATCTGTCATGTGTACAATATCATGCGATATAATCTTTTAGGTTCTGCAAACATTTGAAATGAAAAACAAACTTTTGTAAAACATTGTCACACCACTAAAATTAATTTCGAAATTAGGTGACATGTTTAATTAATTAATTATTTAATTAGTTAAAACGAAATAGAATTTACCTGGCGGCAAGAGTCGAAAGTAGCATGCATATACGAGCTACTGAGATGAAAGTCGATCTCGTCTATCTGTTGCTTGGTGCCTTGAAAATTATAAAATAAAGTATGAGTTATGGCATAGCAGAAATTATAGTGGGGTCCAGTAATATTATAAAATAGTTGCCATAGTGAAAAATAATAATAATATCTCCATCCAGATTTTCAACTTTGTAGTCATGGTCTGAATTCTATCGTAACTGACACTACACTTATTACTCGTTCTAACTCTCCTAGCCTCCCCTCCCCTGGTGTAACGCTCGACCGATCTTAATCGGAGGTAGGCCATTATGGCAGCTAAAAACCCTGGTGTAACGCTCTTTCGATAATATCGGAGGTAGGCCATTATGGCAGCTAAAAATATTCAGACATAATCTGACTGTAAGCATTCCACTGAAAATATACTTCTCTTAAAGTTTCTTTCTTTTCTCTCTTGAAGAGGATTTGAATGACTGCGTCGCTTGGAAATCTGCGCGATCTTACCGATCGTGGTATATAACTCCGACATATTTAAGGCTGATGAAGATGAAGAAAGAACATTAATCATCGTCGCGGATCTTTTATACTCACTATTAAAAGAAGATACTTTGACCGGCTTAATGAAGTTACTCTGATCGGGTGCGCAATTCATGCCGCATGTGTGTTGTACGAAGTTATCGAAGCAGGAAGAACAACGCACGAGGACCTGCTCGGCCACGCGGAGCATATTTGCGACGTTTTCTAACTGTTCGATGTTGCAGCACGACACCCCAGTAGCGGCAATTGCCGGGCAGTACTTCTGGACGATCGGCTGAGGAAGAATGAGATTAATTAGTGATATTAATACAATTAATAACAATTAGATTATAATTTAATGACGGTAACAAATATTAGTGTAGATTTGTACGCTTAACTTTTGTTAAATAATGTAGTCATATGCTGACAAAGCTTTGGATCATAGATCACGCGTTCATTTTAATAATACTGTTTTATGAGTAATCTTTACATTGCGAGCACAAACGTCGTTCGCGAAACTGCGTCACATCTTCTCGTGGAGAACTCAATGTCTCAAAACCAAAGTTTACAACAAGTGCGTGTTGCCAGTGATGACGAACGGCACCGAAACGCGGTCCTTCACTGCAGGCCTCATGAGGAAACTCAGTCACTCAGAGAGCTACGGAAAGAGCTGTGATCGGAGTTTCTCTGCGAGGTAAATTTCGTAATGATGATATCCGCAGCGGAACTAGAGTCACCGAAATAGCACTTAAAGATTAGCAAAACTGAAGTGGCAATGGGCCGGCCATATAGATCGTAGAGCCGATAACCGTTGGGGAAGAAAGTTTCTAAAGTGGCAACCTCGTACCGGCAAACGCAGTGCAGGGCGACCCCCCACTAGATGGAGCGACGACCTACACGGTTTTGCAGGAAGTTTATGGATACAGGTGGCTCAGGACTGCGTTTTGTGGCAATCTTTGGGGTAGGCCTATGTTCAACAGTAGACTGAGATAGGCTAATATGATGATGACTCAGTGACTTACTGTGGATAGGTACATTTGTCTTTAATTATTGTAAAAACAATATTTTTTCGTTATTCCTTCACCTCCGCTTCCGCCTCCGTTAAAATGACCTGGGGTTACAACCCTAATCTGAACCAGATGACGCAGTGCGCAGTAAGTATTTCATTAGCATAAATTTTGACGTGGCTGGTTGCCAAGTTTCTATAAGGTAGGCGGTAAATATCTGCACTTCCGACTCCGCTTCTGCTAAAATTACCTCCGTTACAACCCTAATCTGAACCACATGACGCCACTGCGTCCACATACGCACCAACATAAATTTTGAGGTAGCGTTTTGCCGAGTTTCTATAAGGTAGGAGCCGTACATGCTCATAAAAAGTGTACTTACCATTGAGGCTTCGTCGATAGGCTTCGCCGGGCCATCGTATGCACAGTTCTTCATCATTAGGCCCCTTTTGCAGACGCCATACCATACGCAATGGCCTTCAGCAGCAGTAGTCGCAATCTGTAACCAACGGTTTTTGATTACTTTATGAAATAAACTATTAAGTATACACCATTGTTACTATAAATAAAATTAATTGTCTGCTCGGCGGCGAAATATTGGTTATTTCACAGACATGCCGGTTTCATAACCATATTTTTCTTCACACTTGATGAAATCGTCACTGCATTTAACAATGGTCGTCGATCGATCATCGAATTGAGTTTCGAGATGAAAATCAAATTATATCACGCCCGTTAATATCGATCGATTACTAAACATCCAAGGTTTTCAGCGTTGGTGTATTGCTCAAATATCAATTAATTTTAAAGCGCACAACCTTCTTTGACTGTTGTGGACTAAATGCTCCGTCATCATTCAGTTGTAGTGTTGTGTTGTGTGCTGTGAACATGTTGTTCACAAAGTGACTGCAAACGCTGTGAATAAACAAAGCAGTCTTAATTGTCGCAAGAAACAACAGAACCGTAGACTTGTTTTCTTTTTTAATTTTGCGCCAAAGTAGAAGTATACACCGAGATTATGCTCATCTCCGCGACGGCAGTATATAACGGGGTATCGGAGAGAATTGTTACGAGTAGCTTTGTAAGTTTCGCTAATACCCTGCAGGAGATCATCATTAGGTACGCAGGACGATGAGAATGGTCGCCTGTTCGATTTGATTATAAATTTGTAATGATTTCTTATAGTTAAACGAATACTAAACATAAAATGAAACTACGTCTACGGATTTTACCGCATTTACTTTAATTTTAAATTCCTGACAGTGACGAGCGGTTTGCAACATCCATGGTTACGGTAAGACTGAGGTGAATATCATGAAGTCATTATTAATCTTTTACGTTTATTGGATAGGGTATATCCAAAATTAATAGTATCCAAAATAAACAAAAGTAAACTAAGTCAGAAGAATCTAATAAATAATAAAAGGTTCTCTGGAATTCTTGGATTATTTATTTCATCACATTTTATTCTTTGGGTCACGTAAGAGTTCATTGAAGAAAAAAGTAAGCAAGAGGGTGGGATAGCAGCGTTCTTTTAAGCGGTTGCCGAATTGCTAACTAAGCTAACTATGGCAATTATCTCGTTTGTGTTTATCAATCTTTTTATATACAGAAGAGGGTGGCAAGCAGCTCACCTGATGGTAAGTGATCACTACCACCCATACATACATACATAGAGTCACGCCTCTTTCCCGTAGGGGTAGGCAGAGACCACATCTTTCCGCTTGCTACGATCCTGACACACATCTTTAGCTTCCTCTACTTTCATTAGTGTTTTCATACAAGCTCGTCGGTTGCGGGTACTTTTGACGTGGCCTTTCCTTAAAACTATTTCGATCTGATCGTAATACGTTCGCCTACGTCGACCCTTACCGGCTTGCCCATTCACACTCGCCTCATAAATCTGTTTCGTCAATCTTCTTTCATCCATCATCTCTACGTGTCCAAACCATCTAAGCATACCTTTCTCTATCTTTGTCACTACATCTTTTACCACACCGCAACGTTCTCTTATCACGTTGTTTCTCAGTTTGTCCATCAAAGTCACGTCAGCTATACTTCTCAAACTTTTCATTTCAACAACATTAATCTTATTTTCATGCTTCTTCTGCCAGACCCAACATTCACTACCGTACATAAGTGTGGGGACCAGTACTCCTCTGTGTACAGCCAGTTGTCCCTTTTTAGATACATTCTGGCTGCACTTAAAGTTATGCAGGGTCCCATATAATTTATTTTCTGCCAACGCTCTTCGTTCAATATCACAGTCGTACTTTCCATGTTTCGAAAATTTTGAACCCAAATATACAAACTCTTGTTCCACTCTTTCTCCTTCACTCAGAACTTTGCAATACTTTCTTCTCTTTCAAAAACCATTACTTTCGTCTTACCTACATTAATTTTCATTCCTTTGCTTTCTTTTCCTTTCCTGCCACCCATGAGTTACTATTTATAGAGGTATTTTGCGGGTGCAGTCGTGTCGGTCCAAAACAACGTCTGGCGGCAGCAAATTCCTTTAATTGGTCGTGCATGGCATAAAATTCCTAGAATAACGCACAGTGGTGGAAACCATCCAGGTGTTGTGAATGGAATTTTGTGTTAGGCCGAATAATTCCTCGTAACACATACAGTCACGCCGTGTTTTATTAGGGTAGAAATAGACCACATCTTTTCACTTGCTATGATCCTGACACCTGTCTTTCGCTTCTTCTACTTTCATTAGCTATCTCATAAAAGCTCGTCGGTTGCGGATACTTTTCATGAAGATTTTCCTTAAAAAGTCTAGTTGTATATTATCTATATAAGTATTAAAAAATATACATGAATGAAATCTAAATTTATCACAGGAAACAACACAGGATATATATCTTACATCCCACAATTTTTTTATCACAAGGGTGATAAAAAAGATGAATGTACGCGAGCTGTTTGTGTTTTTTAATATTTATAAATCACAACCTTTAAAACATTAATCACGAATGTTAATAGATTAGCCTTATAATATAATAGTTCGCATTACTTTAACGATGAATAGAACGATTAGGGGATTTGAATGAAATAAACGCTTCCTTAGATACAAATGAGTTATATGTGAGAGGACCCAAGGCATGTACTGACAAATCGTAAAGCTGAAAAACAAGTTTATAAAAAAATTAAGAGATTTGGAGAATAAAGTAAAATTAATAGTGTTAAACAAACAGCAAAATAATCTAGTTACACCAACTATTATAATGTACCGACTACATACAAATTGCGGCCAGGTGCTCGCCTTTAATTTTATAATACGAAAGTAACTTGCGTCTGTTTTCCTGCCCCCGGCGCCAGCACCTATTAAATTGTTCTAAAATGTTAAGTGCTGCTTTACCACGTGCTCAGCGGCGAAGGAAAACATCGTGAGGAAACCTACATATCCGAGGAATAGAAATATTTCGAGGACATGTGAAGACGCCAACCCGCATTGGAGCAGCGTGGCGGTCTATTCCCCGCTCTAAAAACCCTCTCAGTAATGAGAGGAGGCCTGTGTTCAGCAGTGGGACATTTATAGGCTGTTCCTTTACTACTTTACTTTATGGAGGTTCCGGTATTTTTAGAGTAACCGATGCCCGGTTATATTAGTGATCTCCGTGAGTAATATTAAGTAATATCGCTAAATGATGATAAAGAAGCGTGAATAAATAAAAACTTATTGGAGTTATTAGCAAAAACGCCGACCAATAAATAATTACAAAGTAATAATTATGTTTT
The DNA here is from genome assembly GCA_019845155.1 of Luehdorfia chinensis. Classification (NCBI taxonomy): domain Eukaryota; kingdom Metazoa; phylum Arthropoda; class Insecta; order Lepidoptera; family Papilionidae; genus Luehdorfia; species Luehdorfia chinensis. The sequence goes on along the minus strand of JAHVAK010000003.1, from coordinate 4,053,934 downwards.
AGTGGAAGATTCGTTAACACCAATTTTGGTATTATAAGCTAATAAAATCTACAAAAAAAGACAAAAGTATAAAACGAGATATTGCTGTTATTAATAAAAAACAAGAGAAAAGACCGACAGGTCCACGAGCTGAGAACACTAGTGTGTACTAAAAGTGCATTCAGAAAACAGGAGGCATTAAGAAAGCAACTAAACAATTGACACATGAAAGAGATTAGATAAATAACATAAAAGATAGAAACTGCAAATGTGAAACCAGAAGACCAGAAATGAATGCAGAAGCTAGTAACTTTTTGACTACTGCAAGCATTATATTTATTTATTTAAACCTTTATTGCTTCCTTTACAATAAAAGGATACAAAGGGCGGACTTAATGCCTGTAGGCATTTTCTCCAAGTCAACCCATGGAGTGGTGAGATTTTGATGAGGTGCAGCAATAAAGACAAACATATTTTATTCGAATAAGTATTATATCTAATACTTATTCGAATTTGACAATTTCGGATAGGTTATCAGAAATAATGCTTACATTAGTAAATAAAGGTATTATCACGCAAAAGAAGAATAAAGCTCCTAGATCAGGCTTAGACGAGCGAGTCAAAACCAGTCCAGTGAACGACATCAACCATAATACCATATTACATAAGAAATGAGAGAACAATAAAATAAGCAAATTCGTTATTCTTCGAATATATATGTATAAATATCTAAAGTAAGATACGAAGATTTGCAAAGGTGATTGTAAACCGTATGTGCAGGACACCTGATGAGAACCACTCAAGGGAACAAGCGAAATTCAGTAGTGGCCATTCGACTTCAGACCACCTTCATGTTGCTTAGCAACTTGTCGAAAAGAGCAAAGAATATAATAGAAGACGAGATGATATGGACTAAAAAACAGTATGTGGTCAGTTTACTGAAAAAAATCAAAATATAGAAAGTGGTGTACGTCAGGGCGATCTCATATCATCTAAACTCTTCACATCGGTTCTGGAGGAAGTTTTCCGTCACCTAGATTGGGAACAATGTAGGCAATTCAATAAACGGTGAGGGTACTCACCGTTTATTGAATTGTCACAACTGAGATTCGCAAGTGGACTGTTGCTTGTTAATCTTTTCGCCATCGAATAACGGTTTCGAGACAATGCTGAACGAATTGGATAGAAAAATTCGTAAGGTGGGACTAGTCTGCGAACACACAAAAAATTAGTCATGAAAAATTAGAAACAAGAACCAATCTACATAAACAACAATGCAGCGGGCTATTTTAAAGAATATGTCTATCTTGGCTATATCATATACCAATAAGCTCATCAGCCATCAACAAGAAAAAGCGCGTGTTTGCAAGTCGTCGTTTTAGCCTAACACTAGTCCACTGCTGAACTTAGGCCTCCCCCATAGGTTGCCACAAAAGTTTGTAGCTCTCATTTTGGAGTGATTTGGCTAAAGTTGCCACGCTTAGTACGTTGGTAACCGCAGTTGATTTATACGGATGTTCCAGGACGATGCTGCAGCCCACCTCGTGGTATTTATTTTCCCACTCTCGACTTTTACGACACCCACAGGATGGGATGGGGTGGTAGATTCTCTTAAGCCGCTACTCCTTGATATGGCACAAGAGTCTGTTTTATTATTCTGGTAAATCGTCGTTTCTAGGTGGAAATTCAGCGATTTTATCTCTGTACGGACCGTCAAAAAATTATGTGTGATATATGATTTGCAGGAAGCATGTCATATCATGCTCCAAACAGCATTACCAGCACTAAAGTCGCTAGAACACTTTGTTTACATCACGAGTCCCTGTAAAAAGCAAAGCCCACCATTTACAAGACGTAAGACAGAACATGCCTCACTTACGCCGCGCCGCCTGGTTTGCCTTAACCTCAAAAAAATAACTCGCTCTGCGAGCCATCGTTCACGCTCCGCGTTACACGAGAAACGCCTCGATCAAGAGAAACCTAAAAATTGAAGACCTCAACGCGTTTGTGCAGCGACAGGTATCCCGGATGTTCCAGCGTGCAGACGCTACAAAACTGGCACACATATAGTAGAATGCCCCATTACAATCTCGGCCTTCAGAAGGAATAATGCTCCCTCTTGACCTGGCGCAGCGGGAGAAAACCGTACCTGCTCCGATAACAATTTGCTAAACCGATGCCCGCTTACGGGAAAGCTGGCTGAGCATTCTTTCTAAGAGTTCAATTCGGCTGGCCAAACCGCGCTGAGGGCAGCGTGCACAAAACCAAGACACCGTAAATTCCACCAAAAAATCAGCAAACCCAGACTCTAAAGCTTTCTGGAAGGTAAAAAAAATAGTGCAACAATGAACCAATCCCCCTCTGCTCAAGCTTCCCCGCTATCGGCGTTACATTTAAAGTTCTACGTTTCCCTCCCTAATCTTCGTTCATCATCATCATCATCACTTCAGTCTATTACTAGTCCACTGTTTAACACAGGCCTCCCCCACAGATTGCCACAGAAGTTTCTAACTCTCACTTTGGGGACTCACTCTTACTTTGCCATAGTAGCTACGCTTGGTAGGCGGGTTGGCAGTCGCAATATTGCTCTTGTTGTTGTTCGTTTGTTGGTTTTGGTTTATCTATATCGACTTTTACGACATCCACGGGAAGAGATGGAGTGGTAGATTCTCCGGCCGCCAACACACGGTCCTCCATAGTCGTGACATGTACATTACCTTGTCAGTCAAATACAACTGCAAATAATATAACTCCTTATGACACAAAAAAAAGACCAATGATACTCAAGCTGGCATTCATTATAAGGATTTGATTTGGATTATAAGGACTAATATCGCGGTACAATGAAAAATAATAATTTACAAGACTTACGTATTCTGCTATGTGTAGCAGAAACAAGAATCCCATGATTGATGGTAGAGATTTTTGCGAAAATTTTACACCGCTGCCAGCCATTGTAAATAGTGTATTCACAACTTATATCCTTAGTAATTATTATGTCACATACGTATTTACACTATAAACATTTTCTAATGGTTCGACACAAAATTCAGTAAATACAAATAATACACCCTTAACCAGTATATATGTACATGTATGCCCTTAAACGTTGACAACTGAGAATCGAATAACCCATGCAACTGTTATACAGAAGCGAGTTACAGAAATTTTCGCACAAACTATCGCCATCTAACGTTAATGGACTATCATTTTCTCTTGAAATTGTATAAACTATAAACTAGATAGCAGCACTCAGACTAAATGGTTTTAAGACCACATTATATATGAAAAAAAAGTCGACTGGGATTTAATTATTTTAATAACGTTAATTCTAACTTATTTCTGGTAAAAATTATTATTCTCGTAGCAATAATTGCCAACTTTGGCAAAACTTATATAGTCCAGTGCAAGAAAATATGTATGAAATGGTTTGCCAAATAAATGTCAATGGAATTTTTAATACCAAGCCTTTTTAACGTTTAATGTAGTTATTTCAAACCGGAAACCCTATCATTTGGTGAATTTGAATCGTATTTGGCAAATTGTTTTAGTCAGTAAATTATCTTGTTAGTTTAATTTTTAATTTTAAAATTTAATGATTATTGGCATTTGTTAATACTCATTTCATTATAAACTGATTATTGTTGCAATGGGCGAAATTTCAAAATGAATGGGATTGACATAAGCTATCAAAAAGTCACGTGGCAATCACGAATAGACAAAATAACATCGAGAGGATCCTTTACAGTAATCACCGGCATCAAATTCGTAGACAGGAGACACTTTTAACAAGCGATATATAGCGATAAGTTAACGATAAAATAATTAGGGATCCGGGCAAAAAATTTAAAACTCCTAAATCCGATTCAAATAAGGGAAGTACAAAGTTGTTTACAACGTTATTCATAATTGGTATAACATCCAACAGCTACCCGTGCCACTTAAATCTGATAAACACAATGGTGAAGGTTTAATGACAAAATTGAATACTAAAAATGTCCATACAAAACTTTAAAATTATTTGTTTTGTATAACTTTACGCAACCCTAACGCAGAAAGTCGTTGCCCCGAACCAGACAAATTGAAAATACGTTTTCTTCTCCATTTAATTTATGTTACTCTATTAACTATTTATAAGATCGAAAAACATCGGCGTCATACTAACAGATTTACTTCGCAACAGATTTCCTTAAGGTTCATGTTATCCTAGTACTTACGAGTTCTTTCGATGGCAGCTCAAAAGCGCCTAATAAAATTTATGAGTTCATTGTCTCGATCAGCTGTATAACAGGGTAGTCGTAGTAGTAGGGTACCTATGATTTTTAAGCAAATTGTTTAAGTCGACATATCTCCTACAGGTATCGCGCTACGAGGCTCATTATATTTTTGGGGCATATAAACATCGTCCCGAAGCCCAGCCTGCCGGGATGTATAGGACATTACGAATGACCCTGTATATTATATAGGGACTTCCCCTATTTGTACGCGGGTTGTTTTTAACGCGGGTGAAACCGCGGGACACAGCTAGTTTGGTTTACGAAGAAGCTTTTTAAGTTTTCAAGGCTTTCAAATTCGGCGTTTGGGGAACTGCGTCACATCTTCTCGTCGAGAATACCTCAATGTCTCAAAACCTGTGCGCTGTAACGATATACTATCTCTAATTACGTATTTTTACGTTTTAGAAAGATTTAAGAAAATATTAAAAATTATAAAAAAAAAAAAAAAAAAATGGTGGTCCAAAAAAGTTGGGAAAATATATATGAGGACCAATCCCAATAGTGAAATTTCATTATTTCCAATTTAATTTTTCTTGGCATAATATTACATAGATCAGTGCCTAAAAATTACTTTAAAACATATAAAATATATCCAAGAGACCTTATCTCTCGAAGTACTATAGAAGTTAATTAAAAATATTACAATATAAAATTAACTTCATTTGTATGGAAAATACTCTATATAGTTATTCATAATAAGGAAGTGTTCATGTAATGCCAATTACAAAACCAATCTTAAAATTAGAAGGTGTTCGCGTATTGCTAATACCATACTATTAAGTCCGAGACGCGAGTACCGTGCGGAGGGGCATACCAACAGCTCAACATAGGTGTGTGTGAGGTCGAGCATGACTCTCTATAGTATCAAGTTGCATAGTGCTAATGTTCCATACAAAGATCCTATGTAAGTAAAGTATATGATAAAATGGTCTATCATTGAAGGTCTCTTGTAAGATATGATATTATAAAAATGAGTTGGAACTTAAAATTATTAAGATAGAGAATTCATTAGACTTTCATACAATCACATAAGAGAGGGTGTGGCTTTTAGCATTTCGGTGCTGGAGCTTACTCTTTCGCCCCATGTCTTAGAGCATTAGTTCTATGATACATGGTTCATACACCGGCGTCTTAGTGGCTTACTACTATGACACGTTGGTAAATTTTTTAGTTAAACAACTTTTGCCAAAGTCGATAATTATCATATAGGGGTGTTGTGAGGAGGCACCATCTATGTGATAGTCACAATAATACTTACTGCTATTGTGGTATTGTGTTTTTAGTGACGGTTATATGAATGAGTTGCATCTGATTCAATACAACTTATGATTCGGGTTGACGGAGGTTTTTTGCAGAAGTGTAGATGTTTGCTAAGACCGTATAGAGGCCCTTGTGTTGGCGTATGTCTGAGCGATGGTCGTATTGATGCTTGTTGCATTTGTGACAATGCGTCCTAGTGACAGTTGCTTAGATGTCGTTAATTTAATGGTTGCGACTTGCACTTGGTTTGACTCACATTTTCTTTAGATTTGTCCAAGTCGGGTCTCTCTATAACGAGACTGCAGACTGTCTGCCCTCCATGTGTTGAATAACAACAATATTAAATAAAGCTCTCAGTAAATTCCCACAAATGAATGAAAACTGGAAACTTGGTGGTGGGTGAGACAAACTTGATCGAAATACATAATACTCAACGTCAATTACACAAACCCATTTGACGAATAAAATAGAATGCTGATTGCCTGATGGCTGAATGATAATTATAAATGATAAATAATGGCAAAATACATCATTACAATGGTTGGTGGAGCTAATGCGTCTACTTCATGCGGATGGTAGCTGGCGGGAGGAGACTCTCAAGGCTGCAGCCGAAAGCTGCACAACGTGGGACCCCATACCCTTGAAGTGAGCAGTGGACTCACGACGTGCTGTGCGGCAAATTGCCGTGCTGACCTTGTATTGGATGTTGATGCCACACACTCGACATTCATCTGCAGTTGCAGCGGTCTGGCGAAGTGATGGCGCGTACGGAAGGCTTTACTAGTTTATTGGGCCGAGTGCTCATAACTGCTCGACGTGTGCCAAATCCATGCGACGTACATCCACGGAGACTGGACTAGCTGTATACTTGTATGATGTAAACACGCATTGACATGCGAGACTTCGGTCTAAGTTTGTGCTTACGCACTAGCAAGAGGCCAAGCCCTCTTTTTGCTGGTTCGCCAGTGTTGCTGTGGACTACGGTCCTTGTTCCCGACTCCTTGTCCTGTGTCGGGGGGAGCGCATGGATTGGAAGGCGCTCACCGCACACGGCGGGAGTTGGAGCCGTGTGCCTTCCCCACATTTTTTTAATAAAAATGTTGGGGGAGCGATAGCTTGTAGTGGGTTATTAATAATTTAAAGTTAATCTTATACAGGTGCGGAATACAAATCTCTTTGCAATAGATATTAAACATTGTGAACCCTTTACAAGAGTATAGGGAATAATAATTAATTAGTATTAGTACACTGTCTTGGACTTGCAGCTTCTCTAGTGAATAAACATTATTCCATGATACACCTAAAAGAACAAGTTACTAAAAATAAACACAACGTAGATAAAAGGGTCCTACCTATGACGATCACAATTAATTAACATATATCATTCAAATGGCCTAGAATGAAATAACCTTTAGAAATGATCTTGAAAAAGATTAAGTCTATTTTCTGGTCACGTAATTAATTTTATCAACGTGAAAGTTGAATAGTTACAATTTGGTGCCGTGACCAGAGTGACATTAAATATTTAACTGATAATATCAGAGTGGGCTTTATGCCTACAATTTGCTGTTCGTGAAGTGGAGAGGTGTCTTGGAGGATGTTGTTTGCTGGGGGTGGCTGACGGTCTGGGGGTGGTACTGAATGTTAAAATTGTAATTTTCTTTGAAGGTCTGCATAGAAAATAAACCCATTACAAGTAAAAGTGAAAGAACTTATTAGAACTCAAAGGTGAGAGGCAATTAGTGAAAAGTGATTTAAGTGAACAGTTTTAAATATTATAAAATTTATCAAAGATGGTAAAAACAAGGAAAATTACCAAAAAACTTGCTAGTTCAAAAGCAAAAGATGAAGTCAAGAAATTACAGAAAATTATTATAAAAGTGGTGAAAGATTTTGAAAGTAAAATAAAGAGTTTGGAAAATAAGATTACAAATCAAACAAGCGAATCTGAAAATAAAATCAATCAAAATGAGGTGTTAGGGGCGAGCACCTCAAATATAAGTGATCCTAGACAAAATATTGTCTATAACATAAGTAACATTTCAATTGAAAAACCGAAGTTTGGAGGAAAGGAAAATATTCATCCTGTCACATTTTTGGAAGATCTCACCAATTATTTAAAGAAGGTTCCATCAAAAGGTCTAGAAATTTCAATAGCACAAGAATGTCTCATAGGCGAGGCTAAATACTGGGCTCGAATTAATAGTACACATTGGCAAACTTTAGAAGATTTTAAAACAGACTTTTTAAAAGTATTTTGGGGTGAGGAAGAGCAAAGTAAAGTAAGACGATTCTTAGTTCAGAATAAGTGGAGCAAGTATACACATCCCACAATGGTCAGTTATTTTCTGTATGTTATAGAAAAAGCTCATAACCTATCCTATCCATTACCTGAAAAACTATTAGTTACTGATGTTATAAGACATTATCCTAAAAATATACAACAACTATGGAGGATAGCAAAGATAGAGTCTATAATAGAGACTATTGAATTTTTGAGAAATTTAGATGATATTGAAAAGCAAGATGAAGGCCGAGAACCTTACACTTATGAAAAGAAGCGTAAGCCTAGTTATGACCAAAAGCATAAAGATATACAGAAATCTTACAAGTCATGGCGTAAACCAGAAGAGGAAAGGAAGAAAGGCACTGAAATAAATGAGATTCAACAAATTAATGAAGGACCTAGTGGCTCGGAACCTAGTTCAAATTTAGTGCAGCAAAGGTCGAATTAGTTCTCGGTTCGGCTTATGACTGTGTAAAAGGGAACAAAGCTTTAAACATTTTATTAAAGTCAGGGTGGCGTCCTGGACAAACAATTGGTAAAAATGATAGAGGCTTGAGAAAGCCTATTTCTTTAAAGTATCAGTTTGATAAAAGAGGATTAGGGTATAGTGACAGTATAAATAATTTAATAAAATTAATAAAAGCCAAGTCAAACTTGCCTATGACTGAGTTATTCTTGCAAACTGTCTTTGAGGAAGGCGAAGACAGTTTTAATAGGGACTTTGTGGGGAATATGAGATCCGAAATTAAAGTATCGATTTTTGATAAGGAAATAGATGCGCTCCTCGATACTGGAAGTGATATTACATGTATCTCTGAGTATTTATACTTACAAATTAAAAATAAAACTAACAAGTTATCAATAATGCCAGTGAAGGCAATGCAAATTAAAGGTGCTGTAGGGCAACGCAGTACAAAAATACAACAAATGATCAATTTGCCTATAAAAATTGGTGAAGCAGTTTTTGAAACGCAAACTTTGATTATTAGCAATTTAATAAGGCCATTAATATTAGGGTTTGATTGGCTAAAGAAAAACAAAATTTTAATTGATTTGCGAAACCATAACATTGGTATTGAATTTAAAGTAAAGGATAGATGCTGTTTCATACCATTCAAAGGGGATAATAATTGCATTCTGTATAATAATTGTATACAACAGAATAACTCTGACTTTCTTCAAAATATAAATTTAGGAACCGCATTGGTGGAGTCCGAAAGACTAAAGCTTGAAAATGTTTTAATTAAGCATAAAAATGTGTTTTCTAATAGACTTGGCAGAGCAAACTGTTATGAACACAAAATAGAGATGATTGATGACGAACCTATAGTTACTCGATCATATCCAATACCTTATGCATATAGATCGAAAATGGAAGACAAACTCAACGAGATGGAAGCCGCTGGAATCATTAGTAGGTGTTCGACACCATACAGCAGCCCATTAACATTCACCTTAAAGAAAGACGGCTCTATCAGAGTTTTGTTAGATGCGAGAAATATAAATAAGAAAATGGTCGCAGAAACAGAGAAGCCTCCTATACAATTAGACATTTTAAATTCATTTCACGGGGCTAATTACATAACTACCATTGATTTAAATAACGCATATTTTCAAATTCCAATTAACAAAGATGGTAGAAAGTATACAGGGTTTACATTCAACGGGAAGTCATATGTTTATAATGTTTTGCCACAAGGATTAAAAACTTCAGTGGGAAGTTTTAGTAGAGCAATGAATTATATATTGGGTCCCGAAGTTCAAGACTTTTGTGTAAATTACCTTGATGATTTGGCAATAATAACAACAGACTCATTAGATAAGCATTTGGAGCACATTGATATTGTTTTGAATAAGTTAAATAAAGCGGGACTAACATGTAACTTACAGAAATGTGAGTTCATTTGTAAACAAATTAGAATGTTGGGTTTCATTATTTCAACAAAAGGAATTTCAACAGATCCCGATAAGATTCGAGCGATACAAGAATTTCCTATACCAAGAAAGATTAAACAGTTGAGGGCCTTTTTGGGTCTTTGTAATTTTTATAGACGATTCATACCAAACTATAGTACAATTATAATACCATTATGTGAATTACTCAAAAAAGGACACAAGTTCCATTGGAGTGAAAATGAGCAAAAGTCATTTAATAATGTAAAACAGCAATTTATTAATACAATACAATTGCATCATCCACAATTTAACAAGCCATATTATTTACAAACCGATTGTTCAGGTGTGGGTATGGCCGGAGTGTTATATCAAATCGATAACAACAGTGAAATGAAAATATTGGGTTATCACAGTAGAGCATTAAAAGGCTCTGAGTTAAATTGGACTGTTACTGAGCAAGAATTTTATGCTGTTATAAGTTCATTAAAGAAATTTGAAACATACTTAAGAGGCAATAAGGTAATAATATTGACTGATCATAAGGCACTTTCATTTATAAATAATATGAAACTCTATAATGGTAGAGTCACTCGATGGATCTTGTATATTGAACAGTTCGATTACGAAGTACGACATATCTCAGGAAAGAATAATATAGTTGCAGATGTTCTTTCACGATACCCTCCTGATAGTGATTTGATACAGGAAAATAAAAATAATAGTTTAGAAATAGCATATACAGAAAGTGAGCCAAATACTCAGTTACTGGAAAAATTAAGATCATTATGTAATTATCAGAATCAAGATGTAGAGTCATTGGCAATAATACAAAAATTAAAAACATTACATAGTACAGAAATCGATAAAAATGAAACATTAAAACGGTTCATTTTAAGAGATGATATTTTATATTATAAAACTGATTTGAGAGAGGTGATCTTTTTACCTAAAGTTCTAAGACAGGACATAATTAATCAAGTCCACATCGAAATGGGTCATCAAGGAGCATACAAAGTAATTAAATATGTGAGAGATCGATTCTTTTGGAAAGGTTTAACTAGAGATATTAAAAAGCAAATAAGAGTATGCCATTTATGCCAGTTATCAAAGAAAAGCAATATAACTTATGTCGGACCATGCAAGTCCATCATTACAGATAGTATTGGAGATATAGTTATGGCTGATTTATACGGACCATTGGCATCCGGGACCTTTGGATATACATTTATTTTTGTTATTCAGGATGCATTTAGTAAGTTCGTGAGATTATATCCTTTAAAGCAGTCAACAGCTAAATCAGTAGTTACAAAAGTAAAACGTTATGCTGAAATAATCAAACCTAAAGCAATATTAACCGATAATGGGAAACAGTTTATAAGCAATCATTGGAAAGAATCGATGAGAGAATTAAATATAAAGCCCATTTATACCACAGTTCGGAATCCTAGGCCAAACACCACTGAGCGAGTCAATAAAGAGCTTGGAAGGTTATTTAGAACTCTCTGTCATGCTCAACATAAAGATTGGGCAATTATTTTGCCAAAAATAGAAGAGTTATATAACAATTCACATCACGATAGCACAGGCTTTACACCCTGTGAAATTCTTTATGGCGAACCAAATGAGATGTCATTTGATAGAGTCATTTCAACATCTAAAAGTAAATATAACATAGAGCAGATTCGACAACAAGTTAAGGAAAATTTGGTAGAGTCGAGTCGTGTTCGAAACATGAAATTTGACAAACGAAACAGATTAATAAAATATCATATTGGTGATTTAGTAAAGATTCGTAGATCAACAAGATTTGATGCGGGAAACAAAGTTATGAGCAAGTTTGACTTGGTTTATGAAGGCCCTTATATAATAGCGGCTGTACCATTTGACAATGTATATACCTTGGCAGATCCTCAAACAAATAAAATAAGAGGAATTTTTAATGCTATACATTTATTGAGATATTTTAAATAACAATATGTGACGATTACATCTTGTGTACGCCTTTAAAATATGAGACTTAATGGTTATTGTTATAAAATAATGCAAGTTGCAGTGCATTAACATAAGAATGTAAAGGAGAAATATTATTTTAACATAATATAAATGTTAATTTTGTACATATTATTGTCTGTTATTGTCTATTATTATTTTGAAATAAATAAATGGGGTTCGGGATAGGGCGGAATGGCTCAATCACATTTATTACCGAACGACATTCAACAGAAAGAAATATATATATCATTGTACTCAGTACATGAAAAATAAGTGCATTTCATAATGTTATATGACAAAGAATTTCATTAATTATCAGTTAAGAAAGTAAATAGAGTTCAATTATTTGACTCTACAAAAATAGAGTTATTAAAATAACATAAATACTCTCACCTAACTCTCGCATTGAATCACGTTAGTGATAAATGTGGTTGGAGAGGTGCTGGAGGCGGCTATTCCCGGGGTAGGGGAAAAATATTAATATATATTTATATATATATATATAAAGTCGTTGGAATTATAAACTATGAATCAGTGAAAATTTCACACTAATGACTTTACTGTGTGAGTCATCAATGTAAAATTTGGGGGTGGATTGTAACGATATACTATCTCTAATTACGTATTTTTACGTTTTAGAAATGCCCGCGAATGCGCCTATATTGCTTTATTTCGTATTGGAGATAGCTGCGCGGGCGATCTAGAGATGTATAGAGATAGAAAATATCGATAAAGCATATGAAAATGCATGTTTTGTCATTCACAAGATTTATAATATGCTATTTTCATAATAGTACATACATACAGACACGCCTCTTTCTCATTGGGGTAAGCAGAAACCATATCTTTCCATTTGCTATGATCCTGACACACATCCTTCACTTCTTCTACTGCCATGAGCATTTCATAGAAGCTCGTCGATTGCGGTTAATTTTGAAGTGGTCTTTCTTTAAATCGATCTGATTGTAATACGTTCGTCTGCGTAGTCCCTTACCGGCTAGCCTTTTTTAATAATTATTATATAGTACTCGCTTATTTCTGACACGATGTCACCTGAATCTAAATATCTGCTTTATATTCGAATATTCGCCGTTTTGGTTTCCACGGATTCATCTGTATCCGGGCTCGCAGACACTGGGCTTTCTAAGGCTGGGTTTTGTAAAAAATAACCTAAAACATACTTACTTTTGGAAGTTTTATTTATATATAGTAAGTCGTCTGACCGTCCAAGGTAGGCGTGGGCTAGTATTCGAACATCGAATAGAGCGGTGAGAGTCGCTCGTGTACGTGAATGTATCTAAGCGCGGGAAATATTGTACGGTTTAGGCAAAACCCGTAGTTACTTACTTATCCTCATCTTACTCCTTCCTCATCTTACCCCTCATCTACCATATTATGCTGTAACACATATGCGATAAGATCAATTTTTGAATGGTGGTAGCATTCCTACTTGTAGGTATGTACCATCGCAGTGCCAATTATTCTGCCGTGAAACAGTAGTGTACGGCACTGACAGCTACTATTATTACGAGATATATAAGGCTGAAGACTCAGATGTCTCAGGGTGATGGTTCCACACAGAAATGTTCTGGGGAACAGAGCATTTGTTATGGGCAGACGTTGTACTTACCATCACGTAAAAGTTTTTACTTTTACCCTGACCTACGCGATCTTTCTCGATATATGAAAAAGATAAAGTCACATCAATATTTTCCAAGCGCGCCCACAGCGAGCAGTTACCGCGCAAACACCGTCGCGTTTTGCTCGTCTCCCTGATCTCTTATTGAATAATCGAACAACGTAACATATTGATATAGCTGTTTGTGTTGGATTAAAAATCGAAATGGCTTCTTCGTGGGATAACCGTGTCGCATTCGTTGTACGTTATTTGTATGGTACGTATTTTCGGCAGATATAGCAGCAATAAAATATACTGAGTAACAAATGTACTCTAATAAATAACATTTAAGTGCATCTCTGTGATTTCGCCATAAAAACTTTTTCTTATATGGTTATGGATCTAATTGCAGGTTACCAAAACTGAAACATTTTCATTGAAACTGAACACAAATTTTCGTATGTACGTCTGTCTGCCTGTTTGTTAGTAGTAGTAATTATTATGTCACATACGTATTTACACTATAAACATTTTCTAATGGTTCGACACAAAATTCAGTAAATACAAATAATACACCCTTAACCAGTATATATGTACATGTATGCCCTTAAACGTTGACAACTGAGAATCGAATAACCCATGCAACTGTTATACAGAAGCGAGTTACAGAAATTTTCGCACAAACTATCGCCATCTAACGTTAATGGACTATCATTTTCTCTTGAAATTGTATAAACTATAAACTAGATAGCAGCACTCAGACTAAATGGTTTTAAGACCACATTATATATGAAAAAAAATTATTTTAATAACGTTAATTCTAACTTATTTCTGGTAAAAATTATTATTCTCGTAGCAATAATTGCCAACTTTGGCAAAACTTATATAGTCCAGTGCAAGAAAATATGTATGAAATGGTTTGCCAAATAAATGTCAATGGAATTTTTAATACCAAGCCTTTTTAACGTTTAATGTAGTTATTTCAAACCGGAAACCCTATCATTTGGTGAATTTGAATCGTATTTGGCAAATTGTTTTAGTCAGTAAATTATCTTGTTAGTTTAATTTTTAATTTTAAAATTTAATGATTATTGGCATTTGTTAATACTCATTTCATTATAAACTGATTATTGTTGCAATGGGCGAAATTTCAAAATGAATGGGATTGACATAAGCTATCAAAAAGTCACGTGGCAATCACGAATAGACAAAATAACATCGAGAGGATCCTTTACAGTAATCACCGGCGTCAAATTCGTAGACAGGAGACACTTTTAACAAGCGATATATAGCGATAAGTTAACGATAAAATAATTAGGGATCCGGGCAAAAAATTTAAAACTCCTAAATCCGATTCAAATAAGGGAAGTACAAAGTTGTTTACAACGTTATTCATAATCGGTATAACATCCAACAGCTACCCGTGCCACTTAAATCTGATAAACACAATGGTGAAGGTTTAATGACAAAATTGAATACTAAAAATGTCCATACAAAACTTTAAAATTATTTGTTTTGTATAACTTTACGCAACCCTAACGCAGAAAGTCGTTGCCCCGAACCAGACAAATTGAAAATACGTTTTCTTCTCCATTTAATTTATGTTACTCTATTAACTATTTATAAGATCGAAAAACATCGGCGTCATACTAACAGATTTACTTCGCAACAGATTTCCTTAAGGTTCATGTTATCCTAGTACTTACGAGTTCTTTCGATGGCAGCTCAAAAGCGCCTAATAAAATTTATGAGTTCATTGTCTCGATCAGCTGTATAACAGGGTAGTCGTAGTAGTAGGGTACCTATGATTTTTAAGCAAATTGTTTAAGTCGACATATCTCCTACAGGTATCGCGCTACGAGGCTCATTATATTTTTGGGGCATATAAACATCGTCCCGAAGCCCAGCCTGCCGGGATGTATAGGACATTACGAATGACCCTGTATATTATATAGGGACTTCCCCTATTTGTACGCGGGTTGTTTTTAACGCGGGTGAAACCGCGGGACACAGCTAGTTTGGTTTACGAAGAAGCTTTTTAAGTTTTCAAGGCTTTCAAATTCGGCGTTTGGGGAACTGCGTCACATCTTCTCGTCGAGAATACCTCAATGTCTCAAAACCTGTGCGCTGTAACGATATACTATCTCTAATTACGTATTTTTACGTTTTAGAAAGATTTAAGAAAATATTAAAAATTATAAAAAAAAAAAAAAAAATGGTGGTCCAAAAAAGTTGGGAAAATATATATGAGGACCAATCCCAATAGTGAAATTTCATTATTTCCAATTTAATTTTTCTTGGCATAATATTACATAGATCAGTGCCTAAAAATTACTTTAAAACATATAAATATTTGCCGTGTGGTAGCGGCCTAAGAGAATCTACCACCCCATCACATCCCGTGGGTGTCGTAAAAGTCGACAGAGGGAAATTAAAACCAGTAGATGGGCAGCAGCATCTACCTGGAACATCTGAATAAATAAACTGCGGTTGCCAACCCGCCTGCCAAGCGTGGCAACTATGGCAAAATCCCTCCAATAAGAGAGCTACAAACTTTTGTGGCTATCTATGGGGGAGGCCTATGTTCAGCAGTGGACTTGTGATAGGCTGAAACGACGACGACGACGACGACGATATAAAATATATCCAAGAGACCTTATCTCTCGAAGTACTATAGAAGTTAATTAAAAATATTACAATATAAAATTAACTTCATTTGTATGGAAAATACTCTATATAGTTATTCATAATAAGGAAGTGTTCATGTAATGCCAATTACAAAACCAATCTTAAAATTAGAAGGTGTTCGCGTATTGCTAATACCATACTATTAAGTCCGAGACGCGAGTACCGTGCGGAGGGGCATACCAACAGCTCAACATAGGTGTGTGTGAGGTCGAGCATGACTCTCTATAGTATCAAGTTGCATAGTGCTAATGTTCCATACAAAGATCCTATGTAAGTAAAGTATATGATAAAATGGTCTATCATTGAAGGTCTCTTGTAAGATATGATATTATAAAAATGAGTTGGAACTTAAAATTATTAAGATAGAGAATTCATTAGACTTTCATACAATCACATAAGAGAGGGTGTGGCTTTTAGCATTTCGGTGCTGGAGCTTACTCTTTCGCCCCATGTCTTAGAGCATTAGTTCTATGATACATGGTTCATACACCGGCGTCTTAGTGGCTTACTACTATGACACGTTGGTAAATTTTTTAGTTAAACAACTTTTGCCAAAGTCGATAATTATCATATAGGGGTGTTGTGAGGAGGCACCATCTATGTGATAGTCACAATAATACTTACTGCTATTGTGGTATTGTGTTTTTAGTGACGGTTATATGAATGAGTTGCATCTGATTCAATACAACTTATGATTCGGGTTGACGGAGGTTTTTTGCAGAAGTGTAGATGTTTGCTAAGACCGTATAGAGGCCCTTGTGTTGGCGTATGTCTGAGCGGTGGTCGTATTGATGCTTGTTGCATTTGTGACAATGCGTCCTAGTGACAGTTGCTTAGATGTCGTTAATTTAATGGTTGCGTCTTGCACTTGGTTTGACTCACATTTTCTTTAGATTTGTCCAAGTCGGGTCTCTCTATAACGAGACTGCAGACTGTCTGCCCTCCATGTGTTGAATAACAACAATATTAAATAAAACTCTCAGTAAATTCCCACAAATGAATGAAAACTGGAAACTTGGTGGTGGGTGAGACCAACTTGATCGAAATACATAATACTCAACGTCAATTACACAAACCCATTTGACGAATAAAATAGAATGCTGATTGCCTGATGGCTGAATGATAATTATAAATGATAAATAATGGCAAAATACATCATTACAATGGTTGGTGGAGCTAATGCGTCTACTTCATGCGGATGGTAGCTGGCGGGAGGAGACTCTCAAGGCTGCAGCCGAAAGCTGCACAACGTGGGACCCCATACCCTTGAAGTGAGCAGTGGACTCACGACGTGCTCTGCGGCAAATTGCCGTGCTGACCTTGTATTGGATGTTGATGCCACACACTCGACATTCATCTGCAGTTGCAGCGGTCTGGCGAAGTGATGGCGCGTACGGAAGGCTTTACTAGTTTATTGGGCCGAGTGCTCATAACTGCTCGACGTGTGCCAAATCCATGCGACGTACATCCACGGAGACTGGACTAGCTGTATACTTGTATGATGTAAACACGCATTGACATGCGAGACTTCGGTCTAAGTTTGTGCTTACGCACTAGCAAGAGGCCAAGCCCTCTTTTTGCTGGTTCGCCAGTGTTGCTGTGGACTACGGTCCTTGTTCCCGACTTCTTGTCCTGTGTCGGGGGGAGCGCATGGATTGGAAGGCGCTCACCGCACACGGCGGGAGTTGGAGCCGTGTGCCTTCCCCACATTTTTTTAATAAAAATGTTGGGGGAGCGATAGCTTGTAGTGGGTTATTAATAATTTAAAGTTAATCTTATACAGGTGCGGAATACAAATCTCTTTGCAATAGATATTAAACATTGTGAACCCTTTACAAGAGTATAGGGAATAATAATTAATTAGTATTAGTACACTGTCTTGGACTTGCAGCTTCTCTAGTGAATAAACATTTTTCCATGATACACCTAAAAGAACAAGTTACTAAAAATAAACACAACGTAGATAAAAGGGTCCTACCTATGACGATCACAATTAATTAACATATATCATTCAAATGGCCTAGAATGAAATAACCTTTAGAAATGATCTTGAAAAAGATTAAGTCTATTTTCTGGTCACGTAATTAATTTTATCAACGTGAAAGTTGAATAGTTACAGCGTGTTGCCAATGATGACATACGGATATGACGTGGTCGTTCACTGCGGGCCGCATGAGGAAGCTCAGAGTCGCTCAACGAACTGATAATCGTTGGTGAATACTGGATACCGTGTGGCAACCTCGTATCGGCAGCCGCAGTGTAGGGCGACCCTCTACTAAATGGAGCAACGACCTGCACGCTTTTGTGGGAAGTCGATGAATGCAGGCGGCACAGGACTGCGTTTTGTTTCAATGGGCTGTTATCTACGAGTATGCTGATATCTAGCTATGTTATTCAACAGCTGGAATGATAGTAATGATCATATTATTGTTACATACATCTTAAAAATCTTAAAGTCCTCGCGAACGAAGTCGTAGGCATAGATAGTGAATACAATTGGTTATAAAATTTAATTTAAGTAAATGAGAGTAGCACATGATCATATTCATCAGTATAATCGATGTGGGCTACATTGGACGTACGATAGTCTTAGTTGATCCGTGATAACCAGTACCATTCTTTTTTACTGGTAGTCGGATTTCTATACAGGAATCCGTCTAGGTAGGGAAGACCCCAGGGCCAGGTATTTTGCCGTGAAGCAGTAGTGTGCAAACATTACTGTGTCACAACAAACATTATGTCGGTTTGAAGGGCACTGAGAGTTAGCGTAATCAATCGACATATGAGACTTAAGAACTGATGTCTCAGGGCGCAGTGTGCTATCACACAGAAATGTTCTGTGTGACACAGAATTTGTTATGGGCAGACGTTGCACTAACCATCAGGTGAACGTTTTGCTCGTTTCGTCACTTTATGCAATAAAAATAGGTAGGTTCCACAGTGGCAGTTGGCCGTTAAGCAGTAATGTTTTGGTCAGAAGGTCATTTATGTCTAGTGTAATTACTGGCCACAAAAGACTTGAGAATTGATGTCTTCGGGTGTCGAGCAAAATGTGGTGTTAGACGGAAATGTTCTGATACAGCACTTATTAAGTACATACCCGAAATTTACCAGCAAGTGAATTATTTGCACGTCAAGACGCTTTCTTAGTAAAAATTAAAGTAAAGTAACAGCCAATAAATGTCCTACTGCTGAGCACAGGCAAAAAAGAGTATTTCCTTCCACATACATTTTTTTTCAAATAGCCTGTCCCCATCGCTGACCAATGGCATCTCCAACGCTTTTCGACTCCTTTCTATTCTTATCAGGTTAATCTTCGTGGAAGGAACCTTGATAATCATACCGTCTATTGCGGGTCCTAATCAATATTTATGGTACTTGTACATACAGTATGGTATTTATGGTATAAATTAGATACTATTACTGGAATGCAAACAACGGACAGTTTAGTTATTGTTAATACACCTGATCTACGAAACAAACAAAAAACACCGAATTCGAAGCTACGTTGCGAGCGGATATATTTAAACGGGGTGTCATCAGATGACGTAGCCCGCGAATGCGCCTATATTGCTTTATTTCGTATTGGAGATAGCTGCGCGGGCGATCTAGAGATGTATAGAGATAGAAAATATCGATAAAGCATATGAAAATGCATGTTTTGTCATTCACAAGATTTATAATATGCTATTTTCATAATAGTACATACATACAGACACGCCTCTTTCTCATTGGGGTAAGCAGAAACCATATCTTTCCATTTGCTATGATCCTGACACACATCCTTCGCTTCTTCTACTGCCATGAGCATTTCATAGAAGCTCGTCGATTGCGGTTAATTTTGAAGTGGTCTTTCTTTAAATCGATCTGATCGTAATACGTTCGTCTGCGTAGTCCCTTACCGGCTAGCCTTTTTTAATAATTATTATATAGTACTCGCTTATTTCTGACACGATGTCACCTGAATCTAAATATCTGCTTTATATTCGAATATTCGCCGTTTTGGTTTCCACGGATTCATCTGTATCCGGGCTCGCAGACACTGGGCTTTCTAAGGCTGGGTTTTGTAAAAAATAACCTAAAACATACTTACTTTTGGAAGTTTTATTTATATATAGTAAGTCGTCTGACCGTCCAAGGTAGGCGTGGGCTAGTATTCGAACATCGAATAGAGCGGTGAGAGTCGCTCGTGTACGTGAATGTATCTAAGCGCGGGAAACATTGTACGGTTTAGGCAAAACCCGTAGTTACTTACTTATCCTCATCTTACTATATTATGCTGTAACACATATGCGATAAGATCAATTTTTGAATGGTGGTAGCATTCCTACTTGTAGGTATGTACCATCGCAGTGCCAATTATTCTGCCGTGAAACAGTAGTGTACGGCACTGACAGCTACTATTATTACGAGATATATAAGGCTGAAGACTCAGATGTCTCAGGGTGATGGTTCCACACAGAAATGTTCTGGGGAACAGAGCATTTGTTATGGGCAGACGTTGTACTTACCATCACGTAAAAGTTTTTACTTTTACCCTGACCTACGCGATCTTTCTCGATATATGAAAAAGATAAAGTCACATCAATATTTTCCAAGCGCGCCCACAGCGAGCAGTTACCGCGCAAACACCGTCGCGTTTTGCTCGTCTCCCTGATCTCTTATTGAATAATCGAACAACGTAACATATTGATATAGCTGTTTGTGTTGAATTAAAAATCGAAATGGCTTCTTCGTGGGATAACCGTGTCGCATTCGTTGTACGTTATTTGTATGGTACGTATTTTCGGCAGATATAGCAGCAATAAAATATACTGAGTAACAAATGTACACTAATAAATAACATTTAAGTGCATCTCTGTGATTTCGCCATAAAAACTTTTTCTTATATGGTTATGGATCTAATTGCAGGTTACCAAAACTGAAACATTTTCATTGAAACTGAACACAAATTTTCGTATGTACGTCTGTCTGCCTGTTTGTTTGTCCGGGCTAATCTCCGAAACGGGTGAATCGATTTTGAAGGGACTTTCATTGGCAGTTAGAGGATTTTTCTGAGTGTAAACTAGGCAACTTGTGTAGAAAATATTTTAGGTTCCTGTGATAAATCTGAAAAACAGTAGAAGTTAGGGGCTATGCGGATGGACGTGTTACTTTGTGGAATAGGCTGCTGCCAGCATTTTTTCCGAACCGATACGACTTTGGGACCTTCAAGAAAAGAGCCTACTCCTTCCTCAAAGGCCAGCAACGCCGCCGAATTCCCCTGGTATTGCGGATGTTCATGAGCGGCGGTGATCATTTACCATCAGGTGAGCCGCTTGCTCGTTAGGCCCCTCTCCTACAAAAAAAACCCGTGGGATTAATTTGCATTTTAATTGTCATTATTATTTTATTTTACGGCAGTTGAAACTTTTTTCCTAATATCTTATTAAGTGGTTTCGAAAATTCCTAGTTTTTTTTTTACGTCTTAACCAAATTATGTTTTCTTTAATAAAGCCGGAGAGTTTGTATGTTTGATCGCTCTCAGGAATTATTAACCGATTATAAAATATATTTTTACATAAGACAGCCCATTTTTTGAGGCAAGTTATAGGCTGTAAAACTTTATGCAACAGCTTTAAGATGCCGCTGAGAACAGAACGTTACGGAGAAGGGCCGAACTGTGAACGCTCAAGTCAGTTAGTTACCATGCCATGTGGTCCATGTGGTTGGCTTATTTTACACGGTTGAGATCACGTGGCTCAGCTTGTTAATACATATTTTCGTAACTAAATTGATTCAAATCAACTTAATTGGTAGTTCTATGTGGAGGTTGCAAGAAGACGTCTTATCTAGTACCGCCATTGCGCCAGTTATTTTCCTCCCAAGTAGTAGTGTGTTTTGATTTTAAATGCACTGCAGCCAAAGAAATTACCGGACACATGAGACTTGAGAGTTGATGTCTCACGGTGACGAATGCGTACGGTGTCAAGGTGATGTATGTGTAGTGTCTCACGGCACTGAAATTTTTACTTTGAGGTTGCCGTGCGACCGTTATGGACAGGAGAGGCAGTTACCATGAGGACTTCAGTAAAAGATGTTTGTAGGTACCACCCCAGGGCCAGTTATTCTGCCGTGAAGCAGTAGTGTGAAAACATTACTGTGTTTCGGTTTGAAGGGCACCGTGAGCTAGCGTAATCACTGGGCATTTGAGACTTAAGAACTGATGTCTTAGGGTGACGGGGGCAGTGTGGTGTCACACAGAAATATTCTGGGTGACACGGCATTTGTTGTGCGCGGACGTTGCACCGAGCCGTGGTAGCTCAGGGGCTAGGCGCTCGCTTTAAATTTCATAGTACGCGAGTGACCTGGGTTCGATTCCCTGTGCCGGAACCACGGAAATTATTAATTGGAATTTTAAGTGCTGATTTACCACGTGCTCGGCGGTGAAGGAAAACATCGTGAGGAAACCTGCATGTCTGAGAAATAAAAAATATTTCGAAGACATGTGCAGTCCGCCAATCCGCATTGGAGAAGCGTGGCGGATTCTTCCTAGCTCCAAAAACCCTCTCAGAAATGAGAGGAGGCCTGTGCTCAGCAGTGGGTCGTTTATAGGCTGAAACTTTACTTCTTTTTTTAGACGTTGCACTTATCATCAGGTGAACGTTTTGCTCGTTTCATCACTTTATGCAATAAAAAAAAATATGGCACTGCCACATGGCCATTATAAAAAAAATGCAATCCAAATATATAACAGCTACCCTCAGAGAAGCTTACGTGTAAGCAATTCCTTAGTTATTTTCTTACTTTTTATCACCGTACGGTTCCACGGAACAGGTATTTAAAGATTAACCTAACAAAATCTCGACTAACTGTAACCCTTGACACGTGTGACAGTAGAAATATTATGACGAATTTATTCAGCAGATTTATAGCCTTAAGAGTATAAATAAAACATTTCCTTTTAACACGTTGAATATCGTCATCGTGAAGACTAGTAATAATGTGAATATGTTACAGATTTTTTAGTCTCATAAAAACAAAATCAGAATATGGGTGATTTTGTTCTTAAGAGACTAAAAAACATATGTACGTACATACAATCACGTCTTTTTCCCAAATAAGGGGTAAGCAGAGGTCACACAAGTGCAACGTCTGCCCATAACAAATGCTGTGCATAAAAAATTCTTTGTGGCACATCGCGCTCGTCACCCTGCGACATGAGTACAACAAGCTCACCTGATATTGCGTACACACTTAGGTGAGCCGCTTGCTTGTTAGCCCCCTCTATTATAAAAGAAAAACATAAAAACAAAAGACTGTCCGCCCACTTATTGCGCAGATAATACACAATAAGTAATAATGTAGATTGTAGTTGTCATAAAGGAGTACATTTTTCACATTATGGCATCATGGGTTCGATTTTCGCATGGGACAATTTAATCTATGGCTTACAGACAGTAGTAGTTCAGGGCCTAGTTGCGCATATGCAATATATGTAACAACTTAACTTTGTATTTAAACGTAGTTAGAGCAAAATAAATAAAGTATCTATATATTAATACGTAAAGAGAAAACTTTGTACCCCTTTTTAAGCATATTGCGCGCACGAAGGAGTGTGAGATTTGGCATAGTTAAAGTTTGGATGGAGAAAAAGCGAGGAAGCTCAAATTCATATATAATATGTGTTACAAATGCATTAAATTGAATAAAATAAAACATTTATTACTCACGTTCATACTGTCAATGTCAATCGCGTAATAGTCTGTCGTTTGTTTACATTCATATTGCAAATGTTAAACGCATAGTCTGTAGTCAAACAGTCGCACAGAGTAGATATTGTCGCCAGAGAATTTTAAAATGTTGCGAACAAAAAATAAGACAAACCTCAATAACGTTCTGACTTTAAAAATTAATAATTACGGTCAAATTTCGACCACAGGGCGAATTACACTATTTATTTATATTATTTATAGCTCCAAAATGCACCCACGACACCAGAGTGTTCCTAATGTAAGCCATCGTTTTTTTTAATGGGCGAATCAGCAAAAACTAGTATAATTTTAGTTATTTGAATCAGGCGTTACGTTGCGGAAGTCCATTGTAATGGAGTAATGAAAGTTAGTTTGCTAAAATCCGCATTCAAAACTTTAAGGTAGAACTTATATTATTTGATAATGCCTCGTTTTGAGGTGAAACACGTGTCGTGTTCACGACTTCAGTGATATGTGTTCCTTAATGGTAGTGTTGTAGCGGTGTTCTTCAAAAACTAGGTATAACACACCATTTTAAATTTTGCACGCGGATCTTAGCAAATTAACTTTCTTTCCTTGAAGTAAAGCTTTTCCCGTCGTCTCAGCTCTCTGCGATCTGTTGTTATTTATCCACGACACATGCGGCCCGCGGTTTCGCCCGCGTAAAAAAGCTGTCCAGTAGAAGGCTTGAGAAGCAAAATAAGATATCGGGAATTCACAGTTCGGCCCTTCTCTGTAATGTTTGGTTCTTAGCGTGTGGCTTTTATAGTCGTAGCGTAGACAACATTTTATAGCCTGGAATCCTCCTCAACAAACGGGCTATCGAATGCAATGCAAAATGATTTTTCCAAATCGGATTAGTATTTACTAAGTTTAGCGCGTTCAAGCATAACGTAGTAAGATGTAGATTTTGGCAAAGATCTCAGCAGACGATTACCGAGTATTGTTTTCACGATACTCGCAGCCAAGAGCATCGGGCGCGCGGTTGCGAAACGGAGTTAAATCATGTTTCGGTTACAATGGCAGTGACTGGCATGGCGACTGCCAGAGATATATTGTACTTGACCCATGTCAGAACTATATTGGCATTTGGTTATTTGTAAATAGTATTATTGTTTAGAGATGTTAATTGAATGTACTTACTGGTGGCAGGAATTCGTCTAGGAAGGTACCACCCAAGTGACAGTTATTCTGCCGTGAAGCAGTAGTGTGCAAACATTACTGTGTTTCGGATCGAAGGGCACTGAGAGCTAGTGTAATCACTGGGCATATGAGACTTAAGAACTGATGTCTCTGGGTGACGAGCGCAGTGTGGTGTCACACAGAAATGTTCTGGGTGACACAGCATTTGTTATGGGTAGACGTTGCACGTCTACCAAACATATAACAATTGCCTTCATTTTACTTTACTTACGTACCATCATGTGTTATTGCTCGTTTCGTTACTTTATTAAATAAAAAAATCAAAAACGTATTAATTCATACCACCGCACCTTCCGCAAGAGGGGCGGTGGTGACCCACATCGCTCGCACGAGTCTATTAAATGGCAGGAAAGTCAAACGCATTCGCGAGGATGTGATATACGCGTAAATGCGTTGTCGGTGCAGTCCTGCCGTTCTTCAAAGCCTGGATGAACTGACTGCTTCGGTGATTATCTGTGTAAGATCGGACGTGAAGCGAAGGGGATCTGCTTCCACTGCGGTGAGAGGGACATTCCGCCATGTACAGGTTTGATTGGATTTTGGAAGTAAAAGTTCTTTGGGCGCGATGGGAGTTACTGAGCTGCACACGCTCTTTATTTATTTTTTTCTCTCTCAGTAAGGTTTCTTGCATTTGCCATACATAATGATATAGTTTCCAGTATTGCTTAGTTTTGATTTAGTTTTGTTATTGTTAATGAACTTTTATTTTATTTACCGTGATTCAATGTTTCTGTGCATTAGTGTGACTTTACAAACATATCTGTATTCTGTGTGTATGTGTCAAATAAATATCTCTTTCTTTCTTTCAAAATCTGATTCTATCGTGTGCACCTTGTATTGACGTCGCACGAGGCACTATGATCGAGGTCTCGCCTCGTTGTCAGTAATCGAATTCTTCTGTGACAGCGTGGTCTTTCCGGTAGTGTAGACATTTTAAGGTTAGTTTGTATCGTACTGTACAGCGAAAACGTATAAAAGGTTTGGTTTTATTAGAGAAAATGACGAGACGAGCCAAACGTTCACCTTATGGTAAGCGCAATGTCAACCCGTAACAAATGCTTTCTCACCCAGAACATTTCTGTGTGGAGCTTTAATACGGTCATCACCCCGAAACATGACCGATATGACTTAGGGACCTTCAAGCCTTTCCTTTCCGGCCTTTAAGGCCTCTAAATACCTTAAAAGCCGGCAAAGCACCCGCGACTCTCCTGTTGTTGCGGATGTTCATAGACGGCGGTGATCTCTTAACATCAGGTGAGCCGCTGCTCGTTTGCCCCCTCTTCTATAAAAAATTATACAAGCTTACAGTGCCCTTCAGACGGAAACATAGTAATGTTTGCACGCTGCTTAACGGCTGAATAACTGGCGCTGCGGTGGTACCTACATAGATGGATTCCTGCATAGGAATCCTACATCTACAATTAAATTAATTAAATCTTTTTAATATATTTTTAGCCAACCCGCATTGGAGCAGCGTGGCGGATTCTTCCTAGCTCCAAAACCCTCTCAGAAATGAGAGGAGGCCTGTGCTCAGTAGTGGGACATTTATAGGCTGAAACTTTACTTTTTTTTTCTTATTTTTCGTCATTAGAGGAAAAAATAAAATTCAAAATGGCGTAGCAGCAAAAATCTCTTAAGACAGCGACGGCAAAAGATCGATAACAATTTCTCTTTTTTCTTTCACCGCTACCATACATCTAAACAATAATAAAATTATCTATTTATAACTGAGCTTTTAGTAATTTTAATACCGCACTTCAATAGAACGACGTACAAAGGTTATTTCGAACAGACTGTTAATATCAGAATTAATTGAGAACGCGTCTATTGCGATTAATTTTGATATAATCATTGTCCCTGCCAAATTAACAGCTGTTGCCTGTTCAACAACTGGATTAGAACAATAAAGCCTTGTCTTTGGTGTGACTGAGTGGTTTAGATACCAAGTGGTGAACATTGATTTACATGCTGTCATTATTTTTTAGCGATTTTTTAAAATATTTAGTAACAACCGGCCAAGTGCGTGTCCGACCACGCACAGTGAAGGGTTCCGAAGTGGGGAATAGCCTGTAACCGAAAATATCCCATATCACAAAAACTATAGAACACATTCAAAAGAATTTTGTTGAAAATATTTTCTAGGATCTATCACCTTAATTTTTTTCAGAATTTTCCACCACATTATTGAAAAGTTAGAGGATTTTACCAAAAAACACCTTCCTTCAAAATATTATCTATGTAGTGCCAACAGTCTCAGTCCCACAAATACGGCTGTGACGTACGGACAGACGGACACGACGAAATAATAAAGGTTCCGTTTTTACTACGGAACCCTAAAAATAAGCCACGGTAGCTCAGAGGCCGGGCCGTTCACCTTAAATTGAATAGTACGCGGGAGTTCAATACCCAATGGCGGTACCACAAATCCTGTTCTTACAATTTGAAGTACCTCACCACACGCTTGCTAGCCCTGGAAAACGTCGTAAGGAAAAACGCATGTCTGAAAAATAAAATATTTCTAGGTGTGAAGTCCGCCGGTCCCGAGAGCTATACTGCTCCAATGCAGTCTTTCCGGCTCCTAATAAACCTTATATAATTTCGGTGATGTAATTGCTGATAACTTTTTTGGCTGTTACAGCTTCATGCTGGCCACGGACACGGGCCAGGGGCCCGCGTGCCAGGTTTGGTTTGACCCAACATAAATACTTAAATAAACTCCTACAAAAACCTCGAAATTCGGACTGTGTCGCGTTCGCTGCGTGCTTGCGCGATTTCGAATATCTCAAATGATTTTAAGTCGTCTAATGACCGTCCGAGGGAGGCTCCGGGCCTCCATTCGGACTGTCGACTTGTGTAATGAACCCTCTCAAAGCAGAAGAAGCCTGTACTCTGCAGAATGCGTATTTTTAGAGTGGTACTCCATTTCTCTTAATTTTATAGAATTATTATCTTAGGGATAAACATTAAGCAGTGTTTAATTAAAGAAAGAAAGTTAATTTGCTAAGATCCGCATGCAACATTAAAATGGTGTGTATTACCTAGTTTTTGAAGAGCACCGCCCACCCTCCCACAACAGCGTCCACAAGTAATCTTATACCGCCACCGGAAACCGCTACCAGATACCCTCCACGACTACAACACTACCACTCGGCAATAAACCAGAAGTCGAGAACACGACACATGTTTCACCTCAAAACGGGGCACTATCAAGTGATACTGACATATCAATATAAATATTCCGCAAAGTAACGACTGATTCTATTACCTTTAAGTGTTTGTTGATATTAACATGGTAATACCAATTTAAAAACAAAAAAATCCCTCATATCTCTGCTGGTATTTTCACAATAATATGTATAATACAGTCTTTTTCTTGCCAGCTCAGCTGTTAAACTGGTAATTAACATATACGACTTTGGCAATTACAACAAACCCAACATAAAGGATAAAACAAAGGATAGGAACTAGGGGTAAAAGGTTAGACACCGAGCGCTTCAAACATAGAACGCAAGTGACGTGGGTTCTATTCCCACGCCAGCAACAACAAAATTGTTAACTGCAATTTTAAGTGCTGATTTACGACGTGCTTGACGGTCAAGGAAAAAAACTTCAACGCGATGTCTGCCAACAATCTGCGAACCCGCACTGGAGAGTGACGGACTTTTCTCGGCTTTCAAACATGAAAAGAGATCTGTACTCAATCGTTTTAGCCTATCAATAGTCCACTGCTGAACATAGGCCTCCCCCATAGATTGCCACAAAAGTTTGTAGCTCTCGTTTTGGGGAGATTTTGCCATAGTTGCCACGCTTGGCAGATGGGTTGGCAACTGCAGTTTATTTATTCGGATGTTCCAGCAAGATGCTGCTGCCCATCTCCTGGTTATCATTTTCCCTCTGTCGACTTTTACGACACCCACGGGATGAGATGGGGTGGTAGATACTCTTAAGCCGCTACCACACGGCCAACTCACTAATGTAGTTGTAGTTGTAGTCAATAATGTAGGCTATTATGTTACTTTTTTATTACTTAAATATTTTGAATATTGCCTATAAGAATTGATAAATACAGTTTCCGAATGCAGGAGATAAATAAAAAGCCACACAATCGACCTGCCGGCTTCCTCATTTCTTAGTCGGTAAAAAAATTAAACACGGAGATACGAAGGACTTAAAACTTTTTGCAGATATTGACTGCAACGGATACTTGGACGCGCACGACTTCCACTGCTTAGCGCTGCGTTCTTGCGTGTTGGAGGGCAAAGGCGAATGCAGTTCGGCCCGCCTGCGGAAGTACCAGCACATCATGCTCAGCCTCTGGGAGGAGATCGCCCAGCTGGCTGACTTCGACAAGGTGCCAGACTATGTCGGTTATCACATCTTTACATAATACCGCACTGTACGCAACGCTCCCAGCCAGCTTCTAAAGGGATACAAGTTTTAGTACATATATTTTATTTAAAAGCAATACCCCTCTGTAGCATTTTTCCTCTATCGTGGGTTATACAGACATACATTTCTACTAGTGGTAGGATTCCTATGCAGGAATCCGTCTAGGTAGGTACCACCCCAGGGCCAGTTATTCTGCCGTGAAGCAGTAGTGTGCAAACATTACTGTGTTTCGGTTTAAAGGGCATTGAGAGCTAGCGTAATCACTGGGAATATGAGACTTAAGAACTCATGTCTCAGGGTGACGGGCGCAGTGTGTTGTCACACAGAAATGTTCTGGGTGGCACAGCATTTGTTATGGGCAGATGTTGCACTTATCATGAGGTGAACGTTTTGCTGTATTCGTCACTTTATCCAATACAAAAACATGCACAACACAACCAGATCCAATCCAGAGAGCAATTTGTCATTTCAGCCTATCACTTGTCCTCTGCTGAACATTGGCCTTCCCCAGAGATTGCAAAATTTGTAGCTCACATTTTGGGGAGATTTTGCCATAGTTGCCAAGCTTGGCAAGCGGGTTGGCAACCGCAGTTTATTTATTCAGATGTTCCAGGAAGATGCTGCTGCCGATCGCCTGGTTTTCATTTTCCCTCTGTCGACTTTTACTACGCCTGCGGGTTGAGATGGTATAGTATGTAAATTCTTTTCAGCCGCTATCACATGGCACAATTTGTGTTTTTGCACAAATGTTGGCTCCGGCTGGGATCCGAAATCAGGACCCGCGGGTTAGAAATCAGGCACTCTGGTACTCGGCGACGCGGCGTCAATTGAATATTATAAGTAATCGGAAATATTTTAGAGAGTAAAGATTGCTTCGATACAAACTCGGAACGCACGCAGTAGTCAGGTCCTCTGGCCGCCCAGCCTCGTATCGAAGTAAGTTATAAATTTAATCCGAGCAGTGAGTCCAGAATTTCTTGGTATGCTAACATAAAACGCAGCGTCCTATCTGCTGCGTCTTAAAAGGAAATATTCTTCAATAAAAAATACTATCTACACATCCATTTCTCCCTATAATTAGAGTTTACCTGTCAATAATAATATTTACAATAGTATGAAACTTTTTGAATATTGGCGTGAAACTTGTGTGGCGATAAACTAATAGATTGTACCATGTAATCTCTTCCACTGGATGTCGTTAAAATCGACTAAAAGAAAGAACAGAATAATCGTATAATCTCCTACAAAAGACAAAATCATTATCATCTTTGTAACAGCCCTTAAAAGCCCCTTAAAAGATCTCCTCCACGCATTTTTGTTTAAAAAAAGGGGCAAACAGTAGTACTTATCTGGTGGTAAGTGAAAAGAACAAATTGCTATAAAGCAAAGGACAGATCGTCGCTCTATCCAGTTTCACCCTACACTGCTTAGACCCTACACCCTACAGGTGGTACGAGGCTGCCACTTGACACATTTCTTCTCCAACGGTTATCGGATCTCCGAGCAAAATGGTCGGCGCATTACCGCTTCAGCTTGCTGATCCTTAAGGCTGTGTCAGTCACCTCAGTTCAGCCAAGATTATCACCTTTGCGCATAGTATCTCGCACAGAGCATACCCCTTGTTATAGCTCGCTGAATTACCTTGAGCTTCGTCGTGCGAGCTGTAGCGAAATAGTCATCTCCGATATGCTATACCTAAATTATCAGATTGGTAATGGTCGGCATCATGGTAGCTCAGGGGCCGGGTACTCGCCTTTAATTTCATAATACGCGTGTAACCTGGGTTCGATCCCCGGTGCCAGCACCTCTAAAATTGTTCTAAAATTTTAAGTGCTGATTTACCACGTGCTCAGCGGTGAAGGAAAACATCGTGAGGAAACCTGCATATCCGAGGAATAGAAATATTTCGAGGACATGTGAAGTCCGCTAACCCGCATTAGAACAGCGTGGCGGACTATTCTCCGCTCCAAAACACTTTCAGAAATGAGAGGAGGCCTGTGCTCGGCAGTGGGACATTTATAGGCTGTTATTTTTAATGGTCGGCAGCGTCTAAGGTGCGAGGTATCTAGAACAACGATTGAAATCTCGCATGTCAAGTGGCGTGGCGATTACGTCAAATCTCTTGACATGGAAGAAGCCTATCTCCAGCCTATATCCAGTAGTAGACTGATGTATATAGTATATCGCACAATTCTTAGCTTTGGCTATGGTCAAAGATTATGTTTTCCTGCAATTTTTGTTTAAAAAACTTGTCTCCCTTTAGACGTAGATATACGAATGCAAACCTGCCTGTAGATATATCAATGGTGTATTTTAGATGGTTATTAACAGTGGGTATTATCAAAACAGGCGCTATTTATACCTGTACAACATCAAATAAAAAATCTGCATGTTTTATTACATATAGAAAAACAACGCTTTAGTACTTTTGTAATGCTTTATTTAAAAACACGCTGCAGCCAAAGCACACGCTTCCTGCTTATTTATTGTTACTCTGTCAGCCATCTTTATTTAAATGCTAGTTTGTATTTTAGGACGGCATAATAACAGTGGACGAGTTTAAACAGGCCGTTATGAATTGCTGTGTAGGCCGGCGATACGAAGATTTCCCCCAAGCAATGAAAGCATTTATAGAATCAAATTTCAAGATGATAGATTTAAACAGTGACGGTATTGTAGCTTTAGAAGAATACAGATATGACTGTGTACAGAGGATGGTGTTGGAAGACATTAAAATCATTGATGAGGCGTATTATTCCTTATTAAACGTAAGTTTTATGTTCGTTCTTTTGTTTATGAGAAAAAATAAAATGCCTCCAGCAGCTTGTATGATCTTACCATAGACTTTTGTCTACATGCTATGGTCACATAATACATGTTACTCATACTCAATTTCTGTCACTAATGGATGGACTTGATCTTGTAAAGCTTTACTGTTTACTTAGCGTAATATCGAAATACCTTTTACATATTTACAATTGGACTTTTTGATCGAACGGATTTAAAGTAATTAAATATGTTTCAGATATTTAAAAACATTAACTGGTGGTACGATTTCTATGCAGGAATACATCTAGCGTGAAGCAGTAGTGTTTAAACATTACAGTTTTTGTCTGAACGGCAAGCTAGTGTAATTACTGGGTATATGAGACTCAGGTGACGGGCGTAGTGTGGTGCCACACAGAATTATTCTTATGGGTAGACATTGCGCTTACCATCAGGTGAATGTGTTGATCGTCTTATCACTTTCTCCATATCACACATCAATAAATATATATGTACATTCACTTCCACATAGTGTTAGTACAATCGGCTCTCTTTCCATTTTTATACGGGAAATGGGATAAATAAATTTATTTTATTAAGATCCACGCGCAAAGTTACCTAGTTTTTTTTTTGTTTTTTTAATTTAGCTTGTGGATCTTAAAAAAATGACTTTGCTTATTTAGGATAGGTACTGTAATAGGCCTGATAAAGGAATCGTTCGTTTTTTTAACCCATGGCGTGAAATCTGTTTTTTCGGTGGGGGTGCGCCTCTTGAAAAGTATGTTGCTATACTCTTGTCGGGATTTACCTCTATTCTCATTCTGCTGTGGCCTGGAGTTGATTTATTATGTTGACCTTGTGCTTAACTGAAGAATAATGGGGTCATTCGTGAAAAGCGGGAAATTGACTTTCGGATCTTTTGGGATGTCGCTACTGTATAGTAGAAGAGGAGTGCGGTGAGGCAGGAACCCCGAATGGACTCCCGCTCGAAGGGGACAAGATAAGAACGCGTCCTTAACGGAAGCGGTAAGTAGCGATTTGACAAAAAGACTCGTATGATGTTCACGAATCTGTCGAGCACTTTAACGTTATACAGCTTGTAAAGTAAGCCGTCATGCCAGAGTTTGTTAAACGCCTTTGCGACATCGAAAAATAGTGTCCTGTTCCTACCGGCGTGAGGCGGACTGCTTGTCAAAAAAATATTATAAAGGCGTCGACTTTCAAAAAAAAAAAATTTTTAGGAAATTTTAGTTATACTACAACAATTGATTAACTATTTGACGATGGATATACATAATTTTTTAAAAAAATATGATATTAGTAACGGTGCTATTATGGTTGGTAAATAGCATTCATTTTCACGCAATGTTTCCAGAATATTCTTGCATTTAATTTTGGCTCACTGTCATTTAGATTTATGTCAATGACAATCAGAGCGTTTAATAAGCAATTTGAATTACTTCATGTACGAAATTGAGGCGAGCAGCAGAGGAAATGTGATGTGAACTAGTTGATAGGATATTAATAAATTGCAACCAATCTATTTTTACTTTATACCTGCCTACGTTTTATGATAGAAGTTGTTATAGAAGGTTTTCGGGATAAATTCTGAGCAGAAACAGATTTAATCCTGCATTAATTAAAATAAAATAAACCTTTATTTATGAGCTGTATCGTGTGGTGGCGGTCCGTTAAAAGAATACTACCACTCCATCTCATCCAATGGATCTCGTAAAAGGCGAGTAAGGAATAAAACTGCACTGTGCACCTAATAGCGTATGGTAGCGACGGGCTAACCACCTATCACACCAAGTGCATTATATTGTTTTGGTGAAACGTGGATTGTGGCAGTCATCTGCTTTTGCAGTGAGTGCCCAGTCTCTGACTACCCCTTATGGGATAGAGTCGTGATCTTATGTATGTATGTATGGTGGTGGCGATGAGACAAATAAATTAATAAGTATTCCTGAAGAAAGGCAATAGTTTCATCATGTGCTAATCGACATAGGTTACTGAGCCGCTGGCTATGCTTTGTAACCGTAACCATTGCTCTTCATGTCTATAGGGGATATCAACATTAAGGAGTATGCTATATAAAATGGGCAGAAATGTCACTGATTCACGAAGCTATACAAATAATCAATTAATTTTCATACAACTACATACATATCATATCAAAGAAACAATAAATTTACGAGTATTTCTCATAAGTGGACAACGTCGTTTAAACAAAAGTAATGTGGCCGACCCAACAGCAAAAGTCATCCTGGTTCGGAATATGCCCCGGACGTCAGCTTGAGCGAGATTAGTATGACTCTTAATTAGCTTAAGAAAGGAAAATCAACGGAGACGGAATTACAGCTTACTACTAAAAGTGGAATACGAGTACTAGTACTTGAGTTCTTTTAATGCTGTTTACATGGCGGCGATTCGCCGGAAGCGTGACTTATTGCTTTCGAATTATCACGATTCGACGACGACTTTCAGATTTTCGAACAAACCAGATTACAAAAAGACATTGGGTCCATTGGCCCATGCACAGGTAGCCTTCAGCAGATTGTACAAAGTGCCGAGGAGTACAATTTACCGCTGTGTGCTATGGGTGTGAAAAAACTTTTGATTCAGTCGAAACTTGACCGACATTAATTTCTTCAGCGGTGTCATATTGACTCTCGTTATGACAGAGTACAGATCGGTTTGTATAATAACGCCACGAAAGCTGCTCGAGTATGGAAGATGGGCACATAACAATTGCAGAACGGTGCGAGGCTTCAAGGCTGCATTCGAAGCTGTTTGCTAGCTGCTTTGTTGGAATATATCACTCATTTTCTATTTTCCGAAGACATAGTTGTTATGAAAGAAATCGCTGCAGGGCCTTGGCACTATGCTCAACGATCTCAATAGCGTCTTTCAACGGTCTTACGATAAACATGGACAAGATGAATATATCACTTGTTGTTGTTGAGAACGGTATGCTCGAAGTAGTCGACGAGTCTGTACATTTAGCCAGGAAAAATTGTTTGACTATGTAATTCAACTTCGACCAAAACGTCAACTGCTGAATCAATCTCAACTGAACAGTGTTTTGGAAACCGCGTCACATCTTCTAACTCTAATTAAGCCCTTAGGCAATATGTGTGTGGCCAGTGCTGAAATATAGAAGACGTGATATTTCAATGCATGTCTTGAGAAGAATCTCAAATCCACTCGAGCTATGAATGTAAATATTCTCTGCGAGATAGAAATCCGATTTAAATAGAGGAACTAGTATTATTACA
The DNA here is from genome assembly GCA_019845155.1 of Luehdorfia chinensis. Lineage (NCBI taxonomy): Eukaryota > Metazoa > Arthropoda > Insecta > Lepidoptera > Papilionidae > Luehdorfia > Luehdorfia chinensis. The sequence continues at coordinate 4,018,568 of JAHVAK010000003.1, read as the reverse complement.
TTTGATACAGAATTCTAAAGCGTTTATGGATCGGCCACATAATACCTTGTAGAACCGATTTCCGTTTTGGGAAAAAAATCAGAAACCTCGTACCGGTAATAAGCAATGCAGGACGCCACTTAAATAAACGGATCGATAACCAGTACAGGAGGTCTATTGTGTAACTCTGATAGGTTTCGGGATAGGTTTTATTTGATACAATTAACCAATGAATGAGGCTCAAACACCGAAATAAAGCCGATCCCAAAACCTACCACAGTTACACAATAGACCTCCAGTTTTGTAGGGTGTTGATGGATGTGATGCGCTTTGTAACGAGAGGCCTTTATTTAGCATTGAGGTGTCAATAAGATGATACAAAATCTGTTTATTTATTTAGATAGAGAATATTTACCGAGATACGAAAGCAACTACTACGAGTTTCAAAGTCAAAAATAGCATCGGCAAATAAAATTATGCAACAAAATGAATAATAATGTCGTTAACAAGAGCTTTCTCCTGGCATTTATCCAACTGGGGTCATTACAAATACTACAATGGTGGCGTGTGCCCACGTATAATAATTTTGTTTCCTGGACATTAAATTTACTTCGCGGGAAAGTAAAAAATAAACTTTGTTTCTATCCTTTATCAAATTAACATTTCTTAATCTGTTCGTTAATGTTTTTCGTTGCAAGAGAGATTTAGAGTGGTCCCCCACTAAATAATTCCAATCTTCGTAAAGTAAATATTTGTTACCGATGTTATGAAATTCGATCTTAAAATTATTCTGCCTAATTCTGATAAAGACGTAATAAATCCTTAGTGCTGTCTAGTCGGAGAGTGTTCTTTCTTAATACTAATATGTAGTATAAAAGTAACTACATTAATTAGGTACTACTGCGGTGCCAGTTTTTCTGCCGTGAAGCAGTAGTGTGCAAATATCTACTGGATTTCTGTTTGAAGGACACTGATAGCAAGTGTAATTACTGGACATATGATACTTAAGAACTGTGCTCAGTGTCGTGACACACAGAATTCTTCTGGGTCATACAGCATTTGTTATGGGCAGACGTTACACTTACCTTACTCGTTTCGTCACTCTAAACATTACTTGACTTTTGGACTTGCAAACAGGAATTTGTCAACAAATAGAATAAAAGTTTTGGACACGTTCGTCATTTCAGCCTATCACTATTCCATTGCTAAACACAGGCCTTCCACATGGATTGCCACAAAAGTTTGTAGCTCTCATTTGGGGGGGAGGGGGTAAAAAACACCACGGGGTGCGATGGGGTGGTAGACTAATAGCGTATTTTTAAAAAATTACAATTTATTTTCAGGACGACGATCGAAGAAAAGGTGGAATTACGCTGTCCCGATATCAAGAACTATTTGCCCAGTTTCTTGGAGACCAGAGTGACGACTGTCCTGCAAAACACCTTTTCGGACCCTTAGATCTATAAGTGTTTATGTTAAGTGTTAGAAATATATGAATTATCAAAAGTCTAAGTAAAGCTCAAGCTATTTTTTGTGGTGAGAATTTTTGATTTTTTTTTACACATTTATGAGATTCATTATGATTTCATAATGGAAAAAGCTTTTAAAAACTATTTTAAAGTGGAGCAAATTTTTTTTATTGAAGCATAATATTTTTAAAGATAAATTACTAAGAAACAGTGCCGAATTTTTTTTAGAATCACAAATTGTAATAAATAGACGGCTCTATTTAAGGTATAATTAACCAGTTTTCAAGCCAATGAGGTTTCTACACACCTCAATACATTTATTGACAACGAAGATTATTTGAGAACTGTCCGTGAAGAGTCGAGTCCATTAATTGACAACCGCGTGGCCTAGTGGTTAACGTACCTGACTTCTACGTGCGGGGTCCTGAGTTCGAATCACATCCGGAGACAACATTTGTGACAAACACAAATTTGTTGGTTCTCAGGTCTGGTTATTTTGTGCATATGAAATCTAGGTCTGTAAAACGAACCCACGATACAGGAGAAATCCTACTGTAGGGCATCGTAATTTTTATTGAAAAAAAAAAAATAGATTTTTTTTTATTGCCAAAAAGTGATAAAACTTAACTTGTAACTGTGTAGCTATCACAATAAACAAAATCGGTTAAAAAGATATCATGTGCAACTAATGACTAAGAATAGAATATACTGGGTAGATTCCTATGCAGGAATCAGTCTAGGTAGGTACCAGTCCGGGGCCAGTTATTCTGCCGTGAAGCAGTAGTGTGCAAACATTACTGTGTTTCGGTTTGAAGGGCACTGGGAGCTTAGCGTAATCACTGGGTATATGAGACTTAAGAACCTATGTCTCAGGGTGGTGGGCACAGTGTAGTGTCACACAGAAATTTTCTGGGTGACACAGCATTTGTTATGGGCAGACGCTGCGCTTACCAGGTGCTTCTCACGTCTCGTCACTATAACAAATAAAAAAGTCAACTCTTAATACCCGGGGGATGGGACGAGATGACAGAATACACCGCTACTAAAAGGCCAATTAGAATTAAAATTGATTTAAATTATAAGGAGTCGCACTTACCCTAACAGAGAAAAATCTACTAAATTAAAAGAATAATGCACAATGGTAAATTAGACCCGACGTCACTGGAAGATGTCGGTGTTGTACTAAAATTAACATATCGGCTCTCCGAAAATAGCCGAAATCTCCGAATATAGCCGTGGTAGCTCAGGGGCTGGGCGCTCGCTTTAAATTTCATAGTATCCGAGTGACCTGGGTTCGATTCCCGGAGCCGGCACCACTAAAATTGTTAATTGCAATTTTAAGTGCTGATTTACCACGCGCTCGGCGGTGAAGGGAAACATCGTGAGGAAACCTGCATGTCTGAGAAATAAAAAAAAAATGTTTCGAAGACATGTGTAGTCCGCCAACCCGCATTGGAACAGCGTGGCGGATTCTTCCTAGCTCCAAAACCCTCTCAGAAATGAGAGGAGGCCTGTGCTCAGTAGTGGGACATTTATAGGCTGAAACTTTACTTTACTTTACTCTCCGAAAATACCTTTAAAATACATCACAACGACTTTAAGATAAATAGAGCATGCTACGAGTATTAAGATGCAGCGTTATAAAACATCAGAAGTTTACATGGTACAATGCATATTATTTTTTCGATTAATCTTTATTCATCGTCATCATTTCAGCCTATCACTAGTCCAGTGCTAAACAGAGGCGTCTCCCATAGATTGCCACGAAAGTTTGTAGCTCTCATTTTGGAGGCGTTTTGCCATAGTTATCACGCTTGGCAGGCGGTATTTCAACCGCCAGTTTTTTTTTTGATGGTTCAGGAAGATACTGTTGCCCATCTCCTGCTTTTTATTTTACCTCTGTCGACTTTTACGACACCCACGGGAGGAGATGGGGTGGTAGATTCTTTTCAGCCGCCACCGCACGGCACACGGCACGGGGGCCACAGCAGCCTCGAGGGAAGCCAGTCGGCCAAGCTGGCTAATAATATTTGGTCCCCTATCCGATGACCGCCAGCGACTCAACTCATACAATATTTTTTCATGAGCATTAAAATCCACCATATAGTGAAGCGATCATAACACCAATACACATAAGACACCACAATAGACAGAAGACACCGCTTAAAGACAGGGACGGAATGCTTCGTTGATGGTAACAGGGTCTCCGGTTTCCGTGACTCAATAAACGACGAATATGACACGACTAGCCGATAGGTTTCCGGCAGAGTAGAATATCATCTTCATCGATCTTTCCTACCGAGGCGTCGTAAGAGCCGACTAAGGTATTGTACAGACAGCGTTTATCTGCAGAATAACATATGGTGTTCTGTATGCAATGATGTCACTATACTGCTCGTGGGAACGCAGTGGGGAGCAAGATTTTTTATCTCGTACCAAAATAGCGCTGACGTGGTTCCCGACACATCTTATTTCCCGCGAGGACGAAATGTCGGCTACATGTGTGGCATTTGCTTAACCCTTATATGTAAAAAAGGCGTGACTGTATGTATGTATGACACGACCACTTGCTACTTGCTATGCTTACTAGCAAAGGAACACTTGTGTTCCGCGGTACATAGTTTGCTTCAATCAATCACTTTAATTGGATGAACATTATTATACAGTACAGATTATACAAACAGTACAGTATTATACAAATTTATAAACGCATCAAAAGTAAGAGGTATTAAAACAAAAAAAAAATGTAAAATAAGTTATAACAGATTATACTATACCTAGCGGCTTCAGTTTGACCTCTGTCCGCTCATGTTTAAATTGACAATTACTCTACTTGTGAGGAAACAAATGCTATACTTCTTTGTCAATAGCGCCATGTGGTGGCGGCTTAGGTGCATCTATATCCACTTCCGCCTTCCCCATTTCATCCCGTGGATCTCGTAAAAGTCGACAGTGGGAATATAAAAACCCAGGAGACGGGCAGCAGCATCTTCCTGAAACACCTGAATAAATAAACTGCGTCTGCCAATCCGCCTGCCGAGCGTGGCAACTGTGGCAAAATCGACCAAAATGAGAGCTATAAACTTTTGTGGCAATATATTGGGGAGGCCTATGTTAGCCTAGTGATAGGCTGAAGTGATGATGATGATTCTCAGTAGTGACGTGGAGTATGTAAAAAGTAAAATATAATATTTATTTATTTACTAACAACACTTACAGATAATGATAATAAAATAGTGTAATTATCCTATGTGTGCATACACATTAATCTTAATTTTGTAACAAATAGTAAATAACGCTAGCCTTGGTAATCAATCAGGGGGCAATAAAATATTTCTATCTCACACGCCATTAGGTTGAGAGGGCATAGAGCCGTTAGGCAGTAATGTGCAAACAGTATTGTGTTTACGTTGAAGGGTACTGAATATCTAGTGTAATTAGTGGAGCATATGCAACTTAAGAACTGATGTATCAGGGTGATGAGCGCAGTGTGGTGCCACACTGAAATATTATGGGTAATTTCTTATGGGCAGACGAGGTAAGGCGAACAAACCATAATGCCCTGTATCTGGTATACACAACGGGATAAAAAGAAAACCTTATGAGTCCGAGCTACGGAAGAGAAAAGCGGTCGCGAATCCTTACAATAGGCTCAGGGGCTAGTATCAGATACGTGGTAGTTGTGTGTGCCGCAAAAAACAAATTAGCAATAATATCCGATTCTTATTAAAAATAAAGCGTTTTACTTTTGGTGCTTGGCGCCAACTGGAAAAGTAAAAAAAATAGTAAAGTTTCAGCCTATAAATGTCCCACTGCTGAGCACAGGCCTCCTCTCATTTCTGAGAGGGTTTTGGAGCTACAAAGAATCCGCCACTCTACTCCAATGCAGGTTGGCGGACTGCTCATGTCTTCGAAATATTTTTTATTTCTCAGACATGCAGGTTTCCTCACGATGTTTTCCTTCACCGCCGAGCACGTAGTAAACAAGCACTTAAAACTGCAACTAACAATTTTAGTGGTGCCGGCACCGGGAATCGAACCCCAGGTCACTCGCGTACTATGAAATTTAAAGCGAGCGCCTAGCCCCTGATATAGCCGGTAGTGTTATTATTGAATTTTGTAATTTCTGTGTATATTTTAAGTTGTAATGTTTAATTTTGATCGTGAAAATGTACAGTGATTAGAAAATTCAATTGAAGACCAAAAAAAAATTAATATATTTGAATATACATATTTTTTTTATTATAGTCACTATGTTTATATGATACTTATTTGTGTTACTTAAGTTTTTTTTATTCGCTTGTCTTTATTGCCACACCTCCACTCCATGGGTTGGCTTGAAGAAAATGCAAGGCATAAAGTCCACCCTTTGTATTCTTTTATGATAAAGTAAGCAATAAAGGTTTAGAAAAATGGTCGTTTTGTTTTTATCAGTCCATCAAATGTACTGTAAAAGTGAACTATCACTATACAGTCAATCGCAATTTGCAAGTCTTGCTGCTTGAAGATTGCTATTAATCTGAAGATTATCAAGGGTCATTCGTAATGTTCTATACATCCCGGCAGGCTGGGCTTAGTGACGATGTGTATGTGCCCCAAAAAATATAATGAGCCTCGTAGGGTGATACCTGTAGGAGATATGTCGACTTAAAGAATTTGCTTAAAACTCATAAGTGACTACACTGATATACAGCTGATCTAGGCAATGAATTCATAAATTTAATTGGGCGTTTTTCCATTGAGCTGCCATCAAAAGAACTCGCAAGTACTAGGATAACATGAAGCTTAAAGAAATCTGGTGCGAAGTAAATCTGTTAGTATGACGCCGTAGTAGGGTAACATAAATTAAATGTAAACGTATTTTGAATTTGTCTGGTTCGGGGCAACGACATTCTGAGTTAGGGTCGCGTAAAGTTTTACAAACCAAATAATTTTAAAATTTTGAATGGACATTTTTAGTATTCAATTTTGTAATTAAAGCGTCACCGTTGTGTTTATCAGATCAAAGTAGCATGGGTAGGTGCCGGATGTTATGCCAATTATGAATAACGTTGTACGAGGGTGGATTGAAAAGTACTCGGCCTAACACAGATCCATTCAATTCTAAAAATCAAATCTACCCACATTATTTAGTTCAGTTCAGACTAGTTCATTGTGTGAAGTTCGAAACGTGTGCGATAATTAGTTGTGATTTTATACATTTATTAACAAAGTAATCGGTCATAATTTCCGCGAATGGAGCAAATCGAGCAGCGTGCCGTCATTAAGTACCTCCATAAGAAGGGGCTATCATCAAAAGCCATCCATGATGACATGGTCAGTACATTAGGCGAATGTGCTCTGTCATATTCATCCGTCAAAAAATGGATAGCAGAATTTAAGCGTGGTAGAGAGAGTGTGAAAGATGAACCCACCCCGCTCTGGAAGGCCTTCGACGTCAACTACTGACGAAAATATTAAAAAAGTACTTGATTTAATAATGGGAGACCGCAGATTAAAAATTAGAGAGATAGCCGAGATTATAGGCATCTCTTATGAACGAACTCAAAACATCATTGTCAACGAGTTGGGTTTCCACAAGGTGTCTGCGAGGTGGGTTCCGCGACTGCTTTCAGTTGAACAAAAAAGGACGCGATTGACTATTTCACGCGACTGTTTGGAGTTATTTGAAGCCGATGCAGATGATTTTTTGAATCGTTTTGTTACTATGGACGAAACATGGGTTCATTACTGTACACCGGAAACAAAACAACAATCAAAACAGTGGAGAAGACCTGGTTCACCACCCCCTAAAAAGGCTAAGTCGATTTTGTCGGCAAATAAGGTGATGGCTTCAGTATTCTGGGAACTCGAAGGTGTGATTATGATTGATTATCTTGAAAGGGGTCAGACTATAAACTCTGATTACTACTGCACCTTACTACGTCGTTTACGAGAGGAAATAAAAGAAAAACGTCGAGGAATGCTCAGAAGAAAAGTCCTGTTTCATCAAGATAACGCCCGTGTTCACACGTCAGTACAATCAATGGCTGGAATTCACAACTGTGGCTTTGAACTGTTACCGCATCCGCCGTATTCACCTGATCTGGCACCATCAGACTTCTTTCTGTTCCCTAACCTAAAAAAGCACTTGGGAGGTCAAAGATTTTCGACAAACGACGAGGTCAAAGCAGCTGTAGACGCATATTTTGACTCTAAGGAAGAATCATTTTTTTTAACGGTCTAAATGCTTGGAAGGGGAGGTGGCAAAAGTGTATTGAACTTGATGGTGATTATGTAGAAAAATAAAAATAACTGATTTAGTATGTGTTTATTTTCTTGGTTAGGCCGAGTACTTTTCAATCCACCCAGATATATCTATGCCTAGGATATGTTACTTGATACACAGTTTACGATTGTTTCCATAAGTAGAAATAATACATTTCACAATATTCGGCGTCGTATAACCTTTGAAGGGAGTTTTGGAGCCGAATAGTATTGAGACGGTTGTGTTTTTTTATAGAATTTTGTTATTTCTATGCAAGTTTTGATGCTAAATATTGGCAGGTTTACTAAGCGGTGAGTGTCCAAAATTAATCAATATCGGAGAGCGTGCTTTTCGTTTTGTGCTTCTCAGTTTAACAAATCTTCAGTAAAAGTGAAGTATGGATACAAGGATGCATTTGCATGCATCCTTGTATCGTAAAACCCAAAGCACATGCAAAAAATACTAACGATCTTATTAAGGCCTAGAGAATAAGAGACAAATTATCGTCAAACAAAAACTTATCTAAAATCTATCGTAAAATCTGAAACTCGTGTAGCGAAACAAATGTCATATTAAATGTATTAATAAAAGTATAAATAAGTATTAAGCTATCTGGAATTAATATATAGTAAAAAAGTAAACAACACCACTAAATAACATTAAAACTACTGATTAAAAATATTATTAAAAATTACACATTAATTGACGATCCAAATGCTATAGCTGAATTTTTTAACAACCAATTTATTACTGTGAATTCTTGGAATATCAGCAATATTACATAGGAGTATGTGCCAACTATAACAAATTGGAATAGTATTTTTCTTAAACCGGTTGAAATTGAAGATTTAAACACAATTTTAAATAATTTACATAATAACAAGAACTGTGGTAATGATGATATACCTATGAAATTAATCAAAAGTGCGTTAAAATATATTAACAAGCCACTTGTTTATATTCTGAATTTAATGCTTGATACTGGTACGTTTCCAGAGTATATAGAAAAAGCTAAATTATAACCGATATTCAAGAAAGCTTGTCGAATATCGATATATTAACAGCAGTCCTAATGACCCACTGCAAAATAGTTTCTCAGCATATTAGGGATGCGCAAGTGAAAAAATACATTGGTATTGATCGTATCGATATTTTAACCAGTATCGATAATAATCGAGTGAAAAATATCGATATTTCTACATATCGTCATTTTTTGTCAAACATGATTATTGGTTGTTTGTATAACCGCACGTTTTGTACGCAAAATGCTGACTCATTAGTCTTTTTTTGTAGAATATTCACAGACAAGCCGTGATTGGTGCTTTGTTAAAAAAAAAACTAAACAATGAGATCGAGATCGCCACGCCGTTGTTGCTATCACACACACACACATCATTCATTGGTTATATTCGATTTCATGAAGATTGTGGCTTGGTTTTTTGAAATAAATGAGGCGCGTAGAGCATGCACGGAGTATCTAATAACATTAAATATTCTTTATATCAAAATTAATTCAAATTAGATACTCTAAAATAATTATCTAATATCGATAAATCGCGATTGAAAATTTCGATTTTTTTTTGTACAAACCCACAGTACTTAGTATTATTATTTAGGACCATAGACTATAGTAATACAACAGGAACCTATGAGTATGATAGTGTTCTAAGTTTGTTGTTATCATCATTTTAACGTTTTGATGCGGCATAGTATTTTTTAATCTAATAATGTATATTAGTCAAAAAAACAGGTTATTCTTTACAGCAATATTAGTGTTAAGTAAGTACAAATCAAACTATGTTACTATTTTTTTTTTGTCAAAAATTATATTTTACGGTATTCATAAGTAGTAAACAAGTTTGTGTTTAGTTGTAAATTCTATCGTAATAATCAAATTATAATATCACCATCATCAACCTAGTCCACAAATGGACATAGCCTCTCCTAAGTACGGAGACTGCCGTGATCACCACGCTCCGCCGGATTGGCATTGGAATAGTAAACATCTTGCACTTTGTTACTGCACTGGCCTTTATATTATTAGTCTTGAACATCTACGATATATTCTAAGTATTTACCTTAGTCGACACTTACAATTCCCATGGGATATATTATAAACAACCATGCTTTTCAACTTTCGTACACCAGCCAAATATAACTGGCATGATTTATCTGTATAGAGACTGACATTAATTTCAGTATAAAAAAGTAATATGGAATTGTTCAATGACTGCTTTTTATTAAGAATAGATAAAAATTGTTAAATGGGAATAAAATACATAGAGCACTGTTTCAGTATTTATTAGTAGTTAGTAAAGTAATAACCTATAAATGTCCCGCTGCCGAGCATAGTCCTCTAATTTCTGCAAGTTTATGGAGCGGGGATAAATCTTCCATGCTCTAATGCTGGGTGGCTGATCTCACATGTTGAAATATTTTTTATTTCTCAGACATGCGGATTTTATTTTTCAGATGATGTTTTCATTCACTGATTGATTTGATTGATGTTCTACTAGTCGATTTCGACCACGGCGACAACTTCCGAATACTTTCGAGAGCCATCATCTGCGCAGGACATTTTATAGTACCATAAGTGTACGCGCAAACTCAGGGGTGCTCACTCGTGTCAACCTACCCATGCCTGATGTAACTGATAACATCGGAGGTAGGCTAGGATGCAGTGTCAGAAACACGGGAACAATTACAACACAACCAGACCCGAAAACCAACAATTTGTGTTTTAGCACAAATGTTGGCTCCGGCTGGTATTCAAACTCAGGACCTGCGACGTACAAGTCAGGTACTCTGATCACTAGGCCACTACTAAGAACATGGTAAATCAACTCTTAAAATTGCAGAACAATTTTGAATGCACTGGGGATTTATCCCCTGCATCTAAAATTGTTTATCTAAACTCTAAAATTAGGTGGTGTCAGGTTACTCTGATAGTATGAAATTTAAGATGAGCACCTGACTCCTTAGTAGTTGTAAAAAGGGTAAAACCCATCCTATGTTGCCTGAATAATACTGCTACTGAATGTGTTCATGATGAATTTGATCAAACCCAATTAATACATTAGGTGCATTTAAATAATGTTACTATTAAAATGTATGTCCTTGCATGTAGTGTTTATTTACTTTCATAATTTTACTTTTTTATTATTTAAAGGTTTACCTATATTGACTACACAATTTGATGTTGATGAAGAAACAAATGATAAAATCGAAAAAGAAGAAGAACCGGATGTTCCAAATGTAGATGAATCTGAATCCTTACTTTCAAATGTCGTCTCAGATGTTAACAAAACCTTAACAAATCTCTACAACCATGTAACATCAGCAAATATCACTGCGGAAAATAGAACGCAAACAGCAAATGAGACCCGTAAACTTGTCAAATGCAAGGAGATTGTTTATGATGGAACAGCCGATATAGAAGTAGAAATAATTAATGGGACACATCTAGCCAAGCTTCTACAAATAAAGCCTGATGTAACGAGCCGTGACACGGAAGCTGACTGTGTTCTTGTCTTATTCCATGCTAGAGCCTGCCCATTTAGTGCACATGCTGCACCACATTTTAATGCTTTAGCCAGAGCATATCCCAACATTAAAATGGTGGCACTTGATGCCTTAAAATACCATGGAATCAATGCTCAATATGGGATTGTAGGTGTTCCAACACTAAAAATGTTTCATAATGGTAGACCTGTTGGTAAATTCAATGGGACAGAGTACAACATTCAATCATTCAGCAAATTCGTCCATGCAATAACTGGCCAGTATCCACTAGAACTTTTAGTGACATCAAAAGATTTCCAAGGTCCTGTTTCTAGTGTGGTTGAAAAGGATACAGATTATTTCTTAGTACTATCGTGGTTGTTTATAATAATATGTTCAATATATTATTTTATGCAATCTAAGTGGTGGAAGATGATAGTTGAAATGGTGCAGAATAACTGGAGAGAATCTGAGGCCCAACATGAGCACAATGACTAGTATGATGGTGCCATGTATTTGAAATAAGACTGTTAATTATTATTTTTAAGTCATATTTTTTTGTGATAAATACTACATAGCCAATGAGGTGTGCTTTATTTTTTAATAAAAAGTAATTAAGACAGTTACATTTGCTAGTTTCTTTGCAGTTGATTTTACATTTAAAATATTAATCATTTTCAATTTTATCATATTTATAAATATTATTTATCTGTTACTAATCACAAATATCCAATACACAAAAAACTTCTATACTACTGCATCTGAATTGTTGAATATTCATGCATTCATCATAATGCTATTCAAATATTGTGTATTATCAATAATCTTGGTATTGAATATTTAATGGAGAAGATTACATAATGGTTTGAATAAATAAAAAAAATGAAGTCTGTGGAATTAACTTGGGTCTTGTTATATTGTAAGGAAGGCCCATGCAAACAAAGTCACAGCTAATCATACATAACTATGTGAGTTATGAAATGTGAAATATTTGTAATAAAAACTCAAAAATCTTTTATTGTTTTATAGGTCTACTAGTGGTAGTAATAATAAAAATAACTTTTACTGGTGGTAGGATTCCTATGCAGCAATCCGTCTAGGTAGGTACCACCGCAGGGCCAGTTATTTTGCAGTGAAGCAGTTGAGTGCTAACATGATTCGGTATGAAGGATTCAGAGCTAGTGTAATTACTGGCCATATGAGACTTAAGACGAATGAATTGATGTCTCAGGATGATGAGCACAATGTGTTGTCACACTGAAATGTTCTGGGTGACACAAGATTTGGGCAGACGTTGCACTTACCATGGGGTGAAGAATGTTTTGCTCATCTCATCACTTTCTCGTATAAAAAAATATCATCGACTACTAACAATAAATATGCATTATTGGATGAATTTTTTCCTAGACGGGTTCCTGCATAGTAATCCGTCTAGAAAAGGTAGGTGCCACCCTAGGGCCAGTTATTCTGCCGTGAAGCAGTAGTGTGCAAACAGTAATGTTTGCACACTACTGCTTCACGGCAGAATAACTGCTTCTCTCTCTTCGGTTTGAAGGGCACTGAGAGCTAGCGTAATCTCTGGGCATGTGAGACTTAAGAACTGACATCTCAGGGTGACAAGCACAGTGTGGTGTTGCACAGAAATGTTCTGGGTGACACAGCATTTTTTATGGGCAGACATTACAAATACCATCAGGTGAATGTTTTGCTCGTTCCATCACTTTAATGAAATAAAAAAAAATTACAACCATTACTTCTGGTTAATCAACATAGGTAGGGCAGCATTGCTCAGCAAGCTATGGAAACGGTGTGTAAGCAGGAGTGTAACCAACATACCCCTAAGGATTAACAAGCTGAAATGTAACTCTTGTATTGACATTTACAGTAAAGAGCGCCCCCCACGAGATGATGCGTTCACCTGCACGTTACAGGCTTATATGAAGTCAATGTTTAGGAAATGATGATGATAAACCATGTCTTGAAATCATTACTATATATCAACCAATGTTGACTTGATTTTTTTTATATATTTGAATAAATAAAAGTAAATTACATGCTATTTATAAACATATGTATTTTATGCTATATCATTTTTTATAATACAACGGAAATATAAAGTATAGATATATTTAAAATTCTGCTATATTCACTTAAGTTCTGCAGGCATTTTAGTCCCATTCAGAGCAGCCAATATGTTGTTAGCTGTAAGTTCACTCATAGTATTCCTCGCTTCAATAGAAGCACTGCCTATATGAGGTAGCACAACACAATTCTTTAGCTTAAACAATGGACTGTCCAATGGCAAAGGCTCTGGTGTGGTCACATCCAAGCCAGCGGCTCTTATAGTATTATTCTGTAATGCTTCTATCAATGCATTTTGGTTGACAGTTCCACCACGGCTTGTATTTATGAAAATTGCAGTTTTTTTCATTTTATCAAATGCTGCCTTGTTAAAAATTTCTGTAGTTTCGGGTACTAATGCACAGCAACATATAACAAAGTCGCTTTGAGAAAGCAATTCGTCTAAAGTAACTTTAACAGCACCCACATCTTTGGCTTCTGGCCTCTCACTGCGGTTGTAGTAAAGTATTCTACTTGTATTGAAGGATTTTACCCTCCTAGCCACAGCTTGGCCAATTCTTCCATATCCAACAATCCCTACAGTGGAACTGGCTAGACCAGGACCTGTCATCCAAGTTGGTGCCCAGGAAACCCATCCACCAGTCCTTGCTTCATTTTGTGCTTCAGGCAAACGCCTTGAGGTCGTTAACAGAAGAGCTAGCTGTAACACAAATTAAAGTCAAGTAGTAAAATATTAATTAAAAAACATTTTTAATTTATGGATATGTTATATGGTTTCAGCTTTATTACTTTTAGCATCATCTGCTATTAAATAAAGTTACCATAGACGCATGCCAACAATTTTTATAGATTTTACTGGTACCCTAGTGTAATTACTGGGCATATGATAAGAAATTATATCACAGGGCGAAGAGTGCAGCGTGGTGCCATAAAGAAATGTTCTGGCAGTATTTGTTATGGGCAGATGTTGTATTCCATGAGATGAATGTATGTCTTGCCGCAACACTTTCTGCTATAATAACATGCTGGAGAGTCACGCTGACTGCGTTTATTTATTCAGTATTGTTATTTTTAACAAATTTTTACAATAAAACTTACGGTAAGTTCTGCAGTAGCATCAGTGAGTACATCAGGAGTGTAACCGATTCTTATGCCCCTGTTTTTACATTCTTGCACATCTATGTGATCGTAACCCACTGATATGGTTGCTACAACCTTAAGGCTAGGTCCCACGGTGTCCAGCAATTCTTTATCAATCTTGTCAGATAGAGAGCAAAATATGCCATTTGAACCCACCACACTTTTTAAGAACTCTGATCTTGGCACTGGGGATGGTTGATCCCAGATTTTCAGGTCACATCTGTAAAGTCAAAAAACATAAATGAAAAATTTTAATATATTCATATACTTATGAACTCAAGGTTTTTAAGATGTAATATATCAGATACAATTATTTTATCAGAGTCATATTTTATTATTTACCATTGAAATAATGAGGATGAATTTTCCATTGGCCAGTAAAATAATTCATGTGTCCACTTGGGTATTGAAGAGAAGAGAAATTATTGGTTGATTGACTACTAAATGTTGGAAGAGAAAAAAATTATCGATGTAACAGTCAAACAAAGACCATCATAATGCTAGAATATAAGATTTTATAGACCACCAATAATAATACCATATATTATTAGTATTGGTGGTGTTTAATATCTTATTTATAAACAGTCAATTAACCATAGCCTTTTCCAATATACAGTGGCACCCCTTTTAACCAGACTAATTATTGCCATGGATTATCCGGATAATATGATGTATGAAAGAAAAATGAAACTGTTACATACAAAATGTGAGATATTTATTTCAAGAAAACAAAATCAACATCAGTAAACTCAATATTTATAAAACATTTGCAGAGAACTATAGTGTGTTGTACAATTTTGTCATCTGACATGATTTGGAAACCTTGATCACCACAGTCACTATCAAGCCACACTGTGGGGCTTTGCTGGGCGCAGTTGGCAGTTGTGTTTCGGTTTGAAGGGTATTGAGAGCTAGTGTAATTACTGGGCATATAAGACTTAAGAACTGTTGACTCAGGGTGATGGGCTCAGTGAGGCACCACATCAGATGTGACACAGAATTGTTCTGGAGGACACAGCATTTGTTATGGGCAGTTGTTCCACTTACCATCAAGTGATCATTTTGTTTCTCGTCATTTTCTCCTAAAGAAAAATACTGAACACACTTTACATATTCAAAGTATGATTGGATTATTCAAAGTCAAAATTTCTTTATTCAGTTTAGGCTTGTATAAAGTTCTTATGAATGTCAAAATTTACACCGGTTCAAAAAATAAGACCTTCTCATTTTTCGTCTTTCTTTTTTTCAATGCCATATTACATGTCATTTATAAGTTACATAAAAATTACATCATAAATTTAGTAGCCAGGGGGTTTTCATGTGCAGAGTAAGAGTTATTCCCACACATCTCTGTCCTCTATGTAATGATCTACTTTAAAATATGCTTTTTCCAATAATGTCTTCTTGACAAGTTTATTGAATTCTATGTCAGTTTTTTGAGTCACACTTTTAGGAATTTTAGTATAAAAATTTATGGACCTGGTCTTCTGGCTGGACCCTTGTTGCAGTTTAAGTAAATTTAATTAGACAGACATTATAAATACCTGTATGTGCCCTGTATGATATTGCTTATTTAGGGATAATAAATTGATTAGGCCCAAAAACACAGCACATCGCGAAATACACATAAAATTAATAACATCAATAAAAAAAAATCAAACTTACTCTTGTTTAAGCAATTCTATGCCACAATGTGGCATATCAGAGCGAGTAACGTAAACTTGGTATTTTCCAGCTCCGCTCATGGTTCTGACGAATTTGTTCAAAGTGCCTTGTACTAAATAAGGTCTAACTGCCACAAAGCCTTTATAAATCATGAATAGACTTAAATTAACTTTTTTAACACTTGTCAATTTCCGTGTTCTGAAGTCTGTGAAAAGGTCATTTTGATCTATGGCAGATACTTTGGCGGTGCTTCAAGTGATTTTTTATCATTCGTGTCCTTGAAAAACGACGGTCTCGCTACATAGATTGCTAGATGTAATGCAAAGACAGTCCCTATTATAACTTTACCTTTAGTTGACTTTATAAAAGAGAGACCAGACATAATATCGTCTTGTATACGAATTTCACTAAGTATCAATAGGTTAAATATGTTATCTCTGGACAAACTTTGTAACATACTATTGCAGAAAAAAATATGACCTTGAAATTCAGAGTCATGATAACGTCGCGTGATAAGCCATGCATTATCAATAATAATGACAGCTACAGCTGTCAGTCAGAGTCAGAGTGTACATTGTTGTTTATCTGCGAGGAAAGGCAAAAGCTAAGCCCATGCAACCAAATCTATAATTCAACGTCTATTTAATGAGATTGAGAAGACGAATAAGATCAATAGGAACCACATACAAAGCTCCCGATGTTTAGGAGACATCAGTAAAATTATCACTGATCGACAAATTTACTTTTTCAGTTCCGAGCAGTGGTTAGACCTATTAAATTCATTTTTGATGTTTCATCCATGAATCATCGAAAATGAAATGTTTAATTAAGATATTTCATCATTCATCATCGACGACGCTTTGTAATGGAAATCACTAGCCACCCATTCGCTTTCATCGGCATCATGCAATTTTACGTTGTATATAATAAATAAGATGTCATAATTTGGTTAATAGTCATGCATTTTAAAATTATTTGATTGAAAACAATGAGCAAAGTTAGTATGTAACTTGACATCAGAGTAAGAGGTGTATTGTAATTTATTTAGTCTTTCCTTTTCTTTTTCAAGCGAATATTAATATTAACATAATATTTAAAATTTATATGTTTAACTGTTTTTCACCACGAAACGTACAAAGCTGCAAAGCAAAGGGATGTGCTGCAATCTCCAGAGAAAGTATTTGGTGATGCGGCGTGTAAATAGCAGCATCACGTGTACATACGTACGATTATATTTTTATCAATACCAATAAATAATTATTATGACTGATCACGATATTAAAAGACTCATTGATAAACTCTCTAAAACACTAGTATTTACACAATATGCAGGTGATAAAAATGCCCCCGCACCTTTATGCAATCCAAGATCACTTGCGATGGGATTTTCAGCAGATATCGTCTCCAGGTATTCTGCTGCTCCTGGCTGCTGACCAGCTTCGGTGTAATCGAAGAATATCTTCAAGTTATTTTCAATCTTCGATTATCTTGTAGTATGCGGAATTATTCACCACAATTAATAATGGGATGCCGTTATTTGTATATTTTATGAGAATTTATCGAGTTTTCAATTAATTCGTAAATTTATGTTAGCGGAGCAAAACGACATTCTCCTAACTCGATCTCCATACCATAATTTTATTTATTCCTTTTAATTTTTCTTTTTTATGAAAACGCGGGAAAGTTTTCCTACATATTATGTGAAGAACGCGCCCAAATCATTCAGCCAATAATGTACCAGATGATAACACTGCTAGCGCCATCTTAACGACGTCGGGTGAACCTTAGAAAGTTTCGGGATAATACTAGAGTTACAGAGAGTTTATCATTTAAAAAATATGTAATGCGAGAGATACACATTAAACCTAAATTCTCAAAATTATTTATAATAAAGCAATGATGCTTCACCAGTATTCCTTTTTATAATACTATTCAAATTGTCATTGATTGCAAATTGCCCTGAAGCTCACAAGTAACTGAAATATGGTGTTATAAAACAGTTTAACACTGTTTCTATCTATTGATTACGTTCAAAGTACCAGTATTATGACGTGGACTAGGAATATGGGTACATAACTTCTAGGACTCAGGTCCTATCGAATCTTAGCCAGAGACAAAATTTGTGACAAAAATTGTTGTTTTTCGGTTCTGGTTGTGTTGTGATCGTCCTCGTGTCTGGGTCCTTGTGTCTTTATACTACGTCCTTTTTGTACATGAGGAAATGCCTAACGCAAACCTGCCTTCCCGGGGGAAAGGACGGGTTATGTCCGACTTACACCGACTAAAACATCATGGGAATTTTAGAGCCGCGGTAGCTCAGGGGCTCGGCGCTCGCTTTAAATTTCATAGTACGCGAGTGACCTGGGTTCGATTCCCAGTGCCGGCACCACTAAAATTGTTAATTGCAATTTTAAGTGCTTATTTGACCACGTGCTCGGCGGTGAAGGAAAACATCGTGAAAAATGTTTCGAAGACATGTGCAGTCCGCCAACCCGCATTGGAGCAGCGTGGCGGATTCTTCCTAGCTCCAAAACCCTCTCAGAGATGAGAGGAGGCCTGTGCTCAGCAGTGGGACATTTATAGGCTGAAACTTTACTTTACTTTACTGTAAAATTTTTCATTAAAAAAGTTGTCAGTTTTGTCAAATTGTACATTAGTAAAGTTTTCGGAGATATGGACTCTGTATATCTAGTACTTGTACAGTATTCCAAATTTACATAAGCAATATGATACATTCAATCGTGCAAGTTAAAGTCATTCTTAGATTAGCTAACTTACGAAAATGTGTTGCAATCAAAGGTTCTTTATGTATTTTGTAATTTGGATTTTAAATAAAAATTGTTTAAATACTTTATTATATACTTCAAATACACGACTTTAAAATATTTTGTATTTCGTCTTTTAAATACATGCTAAAAAGTATTTTGTAATTTGTAATATTTTTTTTATATAGAAGAGGGCAAACGAGCAAACGGCTCACCTGATGATAAGTGATCACTGCCGCCCGTGAACATCCGCAACACCAGGGGAAGCGTAGCCGGCCTTTGAGGAAGGAATAGGCTCTTTTCTTGAAGGTCCCTAAGTCGTATCGGTCCTGGAAAAGCCTTTGTTAAAGTCAGCGGCTGGAATAAATCCGAACAATTACTCAGAACACTCCCTATGGTAAATACGATTAAAAGCGAAAAGAGAGGCAACGTCTCTTCACAAGACTAGCAGATCGGAAAGAACATGGTCTGCGGCGATTTGCGCCGCTCTTCGCTAGATGCGGTCAAATGGATGGAGCTGGCACTGCGGTGCTCCCGTCCCGAGACAAACTTGCGCCTTGCCTTTTTTTATTGTATAAAGTGAAGAAACGAGCAAAACTTTCACCTGATGGTAAGTGCAACGTCCACCCACAACAAATGCTGTGTCACCCAGAATATTTCTGTGCGACACCACACTGCGCCCGTCACCCTGAGACATCATTTCTTAAGTCTCAAATGCCCAGTGATTACGCTAGCTCACAGTGCCCTTCAAACCTAAACACATTAATGCTTGCACACTACTGCTTCACGGCAGAATAACTGGCCCTGGGGTGGTACCTACCTAGACGGATTCCTGCATAGGAATCCTACCACCAGTTGCCAGCCTGAAATACTGTGTCATTCTACTGAGTACGCCAAGCTTTTTGAGGCCATTTTGGTATTGCTATTCCATGATTCCGATACTAGCTCAGGCAACAAGGAGAGTGCTCACAAATTGGGAAGTCCAACTTGTGAATGTCCAGAGAAAAGAGTGGTTTGCGCACTGACCTCTGCAGAAACCTGACTTCTGGCATAGAACTACAACGCAGGATGGTCGGCGGTGTTTTCACCCTGTCATCCAGTCGAGTTGGACGCAAAAAGAGAGCCTATAAGGCCTTCTTTCTCTTCTACGGCGTGGGCCAACGAGTCGTCCCCCCTGTGCAGAGAAGGAAGCGATGGCTGACAGAAATTCCCTAGGACAGCCTTTGACTTCGCAATAACTCTTTTGAAGGACCTGGAGGGAGAGTTGTATTTCTTCTTGAAATCGCTGGATATTACATACCGCGACGACGATGCATTGGCCCAGGCCCGGTAATACTGCTGCTTTTGGTGAGATGTGATTCTACATATGCTACCAAAATCAAGGCAAGAACCTATCTTCGATGGGCACCACAGAGGACGGAAGGGAGAGTTCCATACCTTGAAGTAACACATCGGCGGCAGTCTCCGCAACGGTGTTGAGATCATCCAGCGAGAAGGAAACCTGCCTCCATGAGTTGGATGCAAGATTGCCTATGCAGATGGCAATGCGCACGTGATAGGCACCTTACCAAGGGGGCATCAACGATGACCTGATAGATATCCTGATGAGAGGTCAGCAGAAGGTCTAGCAGGGAAGGTGTATGGTCCTTCACGTCTATAAACTATTTTGCCCAGCCCTGAGAAGAGAAGAGTGTATTTTTCAATTTTACATGCAAATCTTATCTATCGCTTATCGCTTCTATTACTGTAACATATATCCGCATAGCAACTACTTTATTTTAGCCGCCTTAGAATGCAAATGGCATAGGCGGTAAACGAGCAAGCTACTCACCTGACGGTAAGTGATCACCGCCGACTATGAACATCCGCAACACTAGATTACTTGCGTTGCTGGTCTTTATGAAAGGAGTAGGCTCTTTACTTGAGGATACCTAGATCCGTCTAGGTAGGTACCACCCCAGTGCCAGTTATTCTGCTGTGAAACAGTAGTGTGCAAACATTACTGTGTTTCGGTTTGAAGGGCACTGTGAACTAACGTAATCACTGGGCATATGAGACTTAAGAAACTTATGTCTCAGGGTGATGGACACAGTGTGTCACAAAGAAATTTTCTGGGTGACAAAGCATTTGTTATGGGCAGACGTTGCACTTACCATCAGGTGAACGTTTTGCTCGTTACATCACTTTATCCATAAAAAAAATAAGAAAAGCCGGTGGCGGCAAAAAATTGTGCTTAGCAGGAATTTAGTTTGTTAATATCACTATTTTTTGTTCTTAAAAAACGATTGCCGCTCATAGTTCGTGATCTACATCGTGGGCGCTTACAGATATAAATCGCACATACACACAAACACCGAGACCCGACTCGCCACAAGTATCTGTAGGTCATACAAATATTTGTTCCTTGCGGGAATAGAACTCGTGACCAGATGCGCTGAATTCAATGGTTTCGACACTGTGCAAAGAGAGACGTTAAACAACGTTTTAGTAATCATATAATCTAAGTCGGTAAGAGGGAAAGATTGTATTACCAACTTCGTCAAAGTCGTCAGTAATTGGTCAGTCGATTGGACACCGCACTCCCCGCCGGGAGGGCGAGTGGTTGCCATTTTCTTACAGTCCGAAATATTTAATTACGATGTTTTATAAACATTATAATTATCAGAGGATTTAATCTTTCTTTCTAATATCTTTTTAATCATATTGTGATATTGTAATTGTGAACTTGTGGTGATAAAAGGTGAGTGTGAACTTAAACATTTTACGTTTTTTCATTGCGAGCGTTTTAAAAAATGCATAAACAAAAAGCGACTGTTAGATAAAAAATGTTCTTGCAACATTAATGAAAGCCGGTGTCCGAAACTTGACAGAGTCGCAAGAACGATGTTATGCGTGTTATCTATATATTTATGTAATTTCAGTTACAGTTTGAAGTGATAACTTCTTTAGAATGGTTTTGATTTGAAACTCGATCAAACCAAATAGCGACACTGAAAAGAGACAAACATATGCATCTACAGGATTTTGCCTGTGGGGGAATGTTTCCTATTATATTTATATTTTCGAATTTGACCAAATCTTCGAATTCTTCTTCTTTATTGGCAACAATTGACAACAAGATCAAAAACAGTAATGGAAGCTGTGTTTCAAAAATATATTGATCAAATCCAAACCAAAGCATTTGTTTCATACTCGTACTTTAGTTACCATAAGCCACTCGTGTCATTTGTTGAAATTGAAATCTTAGTCTGTATAATATGTAGTGTAATACGAGTAATATTATAAAAAATAAACTCTACAATTATCCTACTCCTGATACTCTGCATTCGTCTCATTCTCTCGAAGTTTAGTTTTCTGATGGTTTCACTTCTTCTGTGTGTTTTAGTTGATTTTTGTCAACACTTACAATACCATTAGAAACTTATTGGATAATCTATAAACGCTAGGGTTGTCAAAAGGTAATGTGGTATATATTGAATTGGAAGAAATATGTAATAAAGTTGCTTTTTCTAATCTACTTCTTAAAAAATTACGGCTTTTGTTATATAGATTCGCTGTGGAACAGAAAACATGAAAATATACCAAGATATTTAATCTGTCTCAAAGAATTCGCCACCTTCATTACAAAGTGGCATGCGTCTGAACCAATTTTTCGAAACACTTTTTCCAATCCGTCTCAGACTGTATCTTTTTGAGCTGATTTTTTATTTTATGGAATAAAAAGAAGTCACACGGTGACAAATCAGGACTAAGAATAGTGACCCAAAAGCTTAACCGGTGTTCTGTCCAAAATGTGCCTCGTTTTGAGCGTCAAGTGCACCGGCGCTTTGGCATAGTGAATCAGAAACCTGGCAAGCAGTAGCAAGTAGTATATCGTACGGCATTGAAGATACTTCGATTTCGTAAAAGAATTGACATTAAAGTGAAATAACTAGCGATCCAAATCTTCCCTACGCCTCTCGATCGCCTATCTTTGGTACGAGTTGCTTCATTTTTAAAACAGCTAAACCATCGATTGGCTGTTCGTTTCTGAATCGTATTGATAAATTCACGATTCATCATACACAATAATGTCGTTAACACCGATACAAGCCTGTTTCAAATTTAGTATTCATGTCACGGTTCCTTTCCACGCGGGACTTCTTTCAGAAGCATTGCATTGGTGATGCTATGCGGTACCCAACGCGAAACTATCCTCCTCACGCGAAGGAGTTCGTGTTTGGCGTATGTATGTGTATCCCGTGAACGCTTCCCGATCTGATTCGGAATATTTTCATGTAATCTCTTCATACGTAAATCACATATCCTCTTGAATTAAAGACTACGTCTTCTTTCTTCATCTCTCAAAGTTAGTCGACGGTGCTGAAATTTGTTATACCAGCGGTACCCCGTTGCCTAAGATAAGCCTTTATCCATAATTGCAATTTTAAGTCTATCAAACAATTCGTCCGGTTTAAAGCTACATTTGAAATCTAGGGGGGGGGGGAGGGTACTAGTCTACGTGTGTGGCCTCTGCCTACCCCTTAAATGGGAAAAATGCGTGTTTGTATGTTCAACCAAACTCAGATTTTAAATGAGTCTCGATCAAATTGAGATCGATCATTACATTTTTAAACACTTACCCCTTAGAGCACGATAGTTACCATTGCGTTGTCTTTGCGTCGTGGTAGCTCAAGAGCCGGGCGCTCGCTTTTAATTTCCTAGTACACCAGTGACACATGTTCGATCCCCGGTGCCGTGCTCATTAGCCTCGTTCTCAGCGAAGAATGAAAACATCGTGAGGAAATCGCCGACGTCCGCAGTTGGAATTCGCCAAACCGCATTGAGGCATAGAGCGTCCGCCACGCTGCCTCAATGCAGTCTTCCCGGCTCCAAATAAAATGAGCCGAGGTCTGTGTGGTCAGCAGTGGGATATTTATAGGCGGTTACTTTACTATTACAGTTAAGCCTCCCTCCCATAAGCGGTAGGCAAAGACCACACCCGTAGCCCACTGTTCGACGTGTGCAGAACCACATCGCCGCCATTTTGGTACGGTTCAAGAAATTCTCACTCCCTATTGCGTTCCCACGAGCAGTATAGTACCAGCATTGCATATTATGGTATTATTCTGCACGAATAAAGGCTGTCCGTACAATACTTTGGTCGCCTCTTACGACGCCTCGGTAGGAAAAAGGTAGGTGCTATTCTACTCTCTCGGAACTTATATATCTAACGCTTCACTAAACATTATATTATAAGCTAGTCTATATAATAAAAGACTTTTGGCGCCAACTCAAAAAGTAGCAGTAGTGTTTTTATTTAATTTTGTAATTTCTGTGTATATTCGGAGTTTTGATGTTTAATATTAATAGTTTATTATACAGCACAATTTTGGTATATACATATACCAAAATTGTGCTTTTCGTTTTGTCCCCATCAGTCCAGCAATTCTTCAGTAAAAGTCAACTATCATTTCTGTCAATAATTTTTTTAAGTCTTGCTGCTTGAAGATTACATACTTGGATATGTTACTTGACACAGGGAAGTTTACGACTGTTTCCATTAATAAATAAATAAATAAACTACTTAACAGAAGTTGATCACTAACTGACTGACAGACGACGCACATCCTACGCCGGTGAAATTTTTCACAGGAGTTCCTTATATAACAAAAGTGATAATAAAAAGAAAGGATCTTAGAAAATTCATCACCTAATAACCCATTATACCCATAATAAAGGAAAGAAAGTTAATTTGCCAAGATACATACATACATACATAAGATCACGACTGTATCCCATACGGGATAGTTAGAGACTTGGCACTCACTGCAAAAACAGATTACTGCCACAATCCACGTTTCACCAAACGGCACGGCACACGCTTTTTAAAATATAAATGGTGTGTATTACCTAGTTTTTAAAGAGTGACAGTCAGCCTACGACAGTCAATATCACCTGATAAAGCCTCGTTTTGAGGTGAAACACTTGTCGTGTTCTCGACTTCAGAGATGTGTATTGCCTAGTGGTAGTGTTGTAGTAGTAGTGGAGGGTATTTGGTGGCGGCTCCCGGTGGAGGTATTGGTTTGCTTGTGCACGCTGTTGAGGGAGGGCGGGCGGTGCTCTTCAAAAAGTAGGTAATATACACCGTTTCAAATTTTGCCTGCGGACTTAATTTCGAAGCCATTTTTCCAATTTGTGCTCCCCATTGTAGCTTGAAATCAATATTGCTAATCCGCCTGCCGAGTGACTCCGATTGCCGACCGCGTGGCCTAGTGGTTAGAATAACTGACTTCTACACCGCGGGTCCTGGATTCGCATCCCAACATTTGTGCAAAAACACAAATCATTGGTTTTCGGGCCTGGATGTGTTGTTCATGTGAAATTTTTATTTCTAAAACTCACCTACAATCCAGGTGAAATCAGTATGATGTGTGGCTTGTCTATACTAATAAATAAAATTGAAGTGTCAGTTTGTTATAACAAAATAACAACTTTTTATTCAATGCTTTGCCCGTATGGTTGCGGCCTAGAAAAATCTACCACCCCATGTCATCCCGTTATTGTCGTAAAAGTCGACAGAGGGGAAATGAAAAGCAGATGATGGGCAGCAGTATCTTCCTGGAACATCTGAATAAATAAACTGCGGTTGCCAACCCGCCTGCCAAGCGTGTCAACTATGCCAAAATCCCCCCAAAAAGAGAGCTACTAACTTCTGTGGCAATCTATGGGGGAGGTCTATGTTCAGAAGTGGACTAAGGATACGCTGAAATGATGATGATGATAACAGCGGGGAACTTAGGCTCCTTTAATTTTTGAAAAATAATTAGGGTTCCGCGCAAAAAAATTAAAACGCTAATGATGGAATGTAGAGTATGTATATCATTCATTGGGGTCGGCTTTTTTACGCGGGAGAAACCGCGGCCTAGCTGTAGTTCTAAAACAAAGAGTGAGGCGATTGCGGTAAATCCTTCTTGGACAAACTTGGGAGATGCCTATGTCCAATAGTGGACTTTAAAAACAGATGAGAAAAAAAGTAATTAATAATTAACGAAAAAAAATACGTACCTTCCCTAAATATTTTCATTTACTTAATGAAAATAAAAGCCATGGTAGCTCAGGGGCTAGACGCTCGCTTTAAATTTCATAGTACGCGACTGACCTGGGTTCGATTCCCGGTGTCACTAGAATTGTTTATTGCTATTTGAAGTGCTGATTTACAACGTGCTCAACGGTGAAGGAAAACATCGTGAGGAAACCTGCGTCGGAGAAATAAAAAAAAATATTTCGAAGACGTGAAGTCCTCTAACCCGCATTGGAGCAGCGTGGCGGTTTCTTCCCAGCTCCAAAACCCTCTAGGAAATGAGAGGAGGCCTGTGCTCAGCAGTGGGACATTTATAGGCTGTTACTTTACTTTGCTGATGATGGAGGTATTTAGAACGGATACCAGATTGAGAATTGACAAAAATGTTCGTACCATCTACACAAAGTAAAAACGACCGAGGTCAACCTACTGGCTCCTGATGGGATGTCTGATCAAAACCGTTTATTGAGCAGTCTGAGTGGTACACGACCGCTTAGCAATGCGGCAATGCCATTAAACAAAAACACTATAGTTTTTTTTTTGATAAAGTGAAGAAACGAACAAAACGTTCACCTGATGTAAAGTGCAACGTCTACCCATAACAAATGCTATGTCACCCAGAACATTTCTGTGTGACACTACACTGCGCCCGTCACCCTCAGACATCAGTTCTTAAGTCTCAAATGCCCAATGATTACGCTAGCTCACAGTGCAATTCAAATCGAAAAACAGTAATCTTTGCACACTACTGCTTCACTGAATAACTGGCCCTGGTGTGGTACCTACCTAGACGGATTCCAGCATAGGAATCCTACCACCAGTGAGAAGTATAGTGCCAGTACAGTGCGCAAGACACATGATAATGTCCAGTTCTCAGAAACTACACTCTCAACCATATCATATAATATTTAGTGTAATTGAAGTATTAAAATATTACATCAATATTAATATTAAAATTACTTTTACTTTTTTCTTAGCTCGTTTTAATTAATTAGACTATAAAAGTGTAATTGAAGAATTAAAATAATATTACGAATTAACGGTTTCTTTTAAAGCTCGATAAAAAATGCCGCCATTTAACATCAAATAAACTTAATCATCAAGTATTAAACCAGTAAGTTTAAATAATTAAATAAATACGCGACCGTGTCTTATTATTCTGACAATTGACTTTAATTCGTAGTTACGAATTGCAGTTTTACTGCGCCGTAATAAACCGCAGCAATTATTTTCGCCACGAAAATTAATTAACGAGATTAGTTTTATGCGAGACTTTCATTCTGAAGACTCGGTATATTCAGTCACAGGAATCTCATACGGAATTCATTACATGCGAAGTTACTTTCATCTTAAATAGTTCAATATACTCTATACATCTGTACGGGCAATAGGTAATCATTGCAATGTTGGGTTCTTCAAATTGTCAAGGTTTTTTACTAAATACGTGTAGGAAATTTCTGCCCGTTGTGTATTCGTTTAATCTATGAATAATAAGGAACTTTACTTTAAAAAAATCGTTAAAAATGTTCACACTAGCGAGCGCATTTATTAAAAAATATTATGAGAAAGCACTAGAATAGTCCATGACTGTTCGGAAGCAATGTATTTCTTAACAAAAATGCTGCGACTTTCTATTTAGTAATTAGAAGATTCGCACACGAAAGTACGCCGAAGTTATTTAACAACGCGACAAGAATACGCGGGAAATGCAAGATTAATGTCCGCGAGCAAAAACGGAATGCTCTTAGCTTTTTAATTTTCGCCTTGCACAGGGTTGTCATATTTTATGAATACATACCTATATTAAATAACTTTATTATTTTAAAACATTATTTTATAATTTTTGGTCTAATTTGTATATAGTTTTTTTAGTAAATGATTTCTTGAACAACAGTGAATTTTTTTTACTATTATAACACATTAGCGTGAATAGATTAAAGTCGGTTTCAGTCGAGATAATTTGCTCTACAAACATTGTAAAGTGATAATTGTATGCGAATAGATTATCATTTACATTGTGCGCGATGAAAATGCAAACGATATTTGTGTAACTAATTCGCTCATAAATAAATAAAATATAATAGAATAATTAGAAAAAACGTTACTTATATATCTTAAACTCTAACTTAGATTTACTACGAAAACAATGAATTTAAAAATGTATTAATTCTGCAGGAAGCAACAAATTAGCTATTTGCTCAGAAATGAAACTTTTTTTTTTTAAACTTCTTTCTTTCGTTTAAACACTTACATTATTGCTTAAATGAAACTCTACATTTTAAAGGATATTAGCTAACTAATACTGTTAATTTGTACCTATTCTGCAATTAGCCACAAATTAACAGTTTGCTTCTATTTTGATTCTTCGTGTATTGTTTTATTTACTTTAGCGCCGCGGTATGTGTTACCATAAAATAAAAAATTAAAGCAATGTTTCGATTACGTTTAATCAGAAAAGAGTTGGAAGATAGTAGTTATTGTAAATATATTAAAAAGTTTCTTCTGATATTTTTTCCTTCATCGGTAACTCACTTCAAATAGTTATTAATAATTATAGTATAACCGTGTATAGAACTCGGGTGACTTAGGCTTATAATATAGTAGGTTATGCCTGCGGCTTCGTCTGCAGTTATTAAAAAATCTCGTGGGATCTATTTGATTTTCTGGGATAAAAAGTATTCTTTGTCCGTCTCCAGGATGCAAGCTATCTCTGTGCCAAATTTCGTTAAGATCAGTTCAGCGAAAATGTAACAAACAGACAGAAAGACAGAGAGCGAGAGTTACTTTCCCATTCATAATATTAGTATGGATAACGCAGGCACCCCTGTGTTGTTACTACGTATCTAAAAAATGGGACGTAATGAGGTACATGTTTTATTACAGCAGTTTTGAATCAGCGTGGCGGATACGCTTAGTTCGCTCTTATGACGAGTGAAGGCTCTGTATAATCTGTTATTATTGTACAAAGTTAATTTTCTTAACTAAATGCGATGATTGTTATTTCTTTAGCCGTCATTTATCATTTGAATAGCATTCTCCTAAGTGGTAATAACCCAGTACACATTAATTTAATACAAATCTTGGCTGTGATTTTTTCCTCTTGTATATTTACTTGACCAAATCTGTCAAAAGAAAGTTAATTTGCAAAGATGCAAAATGCATGCGGATCATAGCAAATTTACTTTCTTTGCTTTATTGTAATGGATTTTCGCAAAGTAACGCCTGATTCAATTAATGAAATGAATTCATAACTTCACACGTACAACGTCGCGGACACAGTTCGTGGAAAGTACTTGCACTACTATCCTGAAATTACGGAATAAACGGGTTATTGTGACGTCCTCAAGGCCGGTTATGGCCACAGTGACATCTTCAAGTTGCACCAGAACGCTCAGAAGCGTATTATATTTGCTTATTCCTCATACATGCAGATGTTTTCCTTCACCGCTGAGCTCGTGGAAAATCAGCATTTAAAATTGCGAAACAATTTCAGATGTCGATGCGGTACCGGCACCTCCGAACTCAGGTCACTCGCATACTATGAAATTTAAGGCGAACGTCCGGCCCTTTAAGCAATCATGAATTTCTTTAGAACCTACGTAAAGAGTAAAATCGCGTACTGTTGTGTCACTCACTATCATATCTCCTTCGCAGTGTATACATTCCGAGTAATCAGAAGTAATCGCTTGACTTCGGCAAGGAGAACATCAACCAATTAACGCTTACTTTAAGCTGGTATTTTGTGAGAGTTGCAGCGGAGCTCCCGAACAAAACGAGCAGGCAAATCTCTTAAAATATTCTTCCTGTATTATTTATCATTATCATCATCATCTCAGCCTATCACTAGTCCGCTGTTGAACGTAGGCCTCCTCCGTAGATTGCCACATAAGTGAGTAATTCTCGTTTTGGGGGATCTTGCCATAGTTGCCACGCTTGACAGGCGCGTTGGCAACCGCAGTCCATTTATTCAGACGTTCCAGGAAGATGCTGCTGCCCATCTCCTGGTATTCATTTTCCCTCTGTCGACTCTTACGACACCCACGGGATGAGGTGGGGTGGCAGATTCTCTTAAGCCGCTACCACAGGGTACTTGCTTCGGCAGTACATATACTAAAATTGGAACGATACAGAGAAGATTAGCTATGGAATTATTTATGAACTCCGCAAACAGCTTTTAAATCCCATCAATCCGATTCTCACGTAACGATTACCCGTTTGGTTACACTCCGATGCGTAAACCATTGGCTTTAACGGTGCCAGAACGGTTAGCCGAGCTAGATACACTATTGATTGTATAATGGAAAGCAAGTAGACTGTGCGTACATGGCACTGTACATACATACATACATAAGATCACGACTGTATCCCTATAAGGGGTAGTCAGAGACTGGACACTCACTGCAAAAACAGATGACTGCCACAATCCACGTTTCACCAAAACAATATAATGCACTTGGTGTGATAGGTGGTGAGCCCATCGCCACCATGCGCTGTTGGGTGCACAGTGCAGTTTAATTCCTTACTCGCCTTTTACGAGATTCATTGGATGAGATGGAGTGGTAGTATTCTTTTAACAAGCCGCCACCACACTGTAACAATGTCCTATACATATAAATATGTGTAAGGTGTTTACAATGGATCGCAACGTATGAGACTAATCTGTTGTACGGACAGCCTTTATTCGTGAAAAATACTACCATAATGCTGTCACTATACTGCTCGTGGGAACGCAGTGCGAAGTAAGAATTTCTTGGCTACGAATGTGGTCTCTGCCTACCCCTTATAAAGGAAAAAGGCGTGACCGTATGTATGTATGAAGTAGATGCTTCGTACCTTAGACTCTACTGCCTGTCACCAGCGGAGATATTTCAGGTCTGGTATGTTATTTTAAAATTGATATTTTGCCATTTGTGCTACATCGTATCTCATATTAGGGGTGTGTCATGTAGTTGTGCCTTGAATGGGCAGCAGTAAGTAACAACATTTTTTTAAATGTCATTGTAGGCTTACTACGCTCGTTTTTAAGCCTTACTGGCCATCCAGCTAGCTACATCTAATTATTCGCACGCAGTTTGTTTTAAAACGGAAACTGATGACGAGCTTTTACTATTATATCCTTATCATTTAAAAATGGGGAGTCCCTCAGGGATTCCCATTTTGCCCTCTTATTTTTCTAATATATACCGCCAATTTTAGTAGTTGACAAATCGATAAAAAGGGAACGATTAGCAAGCTGAAGTTGCACTGGACCGGCTGCAAGTTTTGAAGAAACACAATCAATAATTGGAATAAAGGATTCGCTATTAGGTAAATCCACAATCCGAATCATCCAAAATGGAGGTAATCTATGTATGCAGGATGTTCAAAACTGTTGTTGGCGGTAATCAATCGGCAGTAGTGGCCTAGTGTCGAGCTATAATGATGATGACGGCGACAAAAGACTGACGATAATGTCAGGGATGTCACTATATTATTACAAAGATTAGGCGCAAAAAAATTACGTAATTACATATAAGCTAGTACACGCTATTTTGTCCCACCGATGATCATTGAATAAAACAAACAATAGACAGTGAAAATTTCGTTCAATTGGTAAAGCAGTGTAATACTAATTTCGTCGTGAATACGGTTGCTTTTAGCCGCATACATACTGTTATATACAGATGCATTTAGTTCGAGATGCACCGGTGCGTATATCCCTGCTATAAAAGGTCTCTACCAAGGTCATTGTTCATTTTTGTGCACCAAATGTATTATGTATAATTGGTTGATAACATGATCGAAGCCTCGGAAAGTTTATATATCTATAAGTTCAAAAATATATGCATACCTATGAATATTTAATTGTTGCTTGCTGGTCTGGTTATGGTATGATTACGTCCATGTCTCTAACACTGCATCCTAGACGTTATCGTATGAGCGTTACATCGATCGGGGGTTGGTTAAAACGAGTGAGTGTCACAATGTTTGAGCGTACCAGCGAAGCTAATAGCTTTTGACAGTTCTTGGAAGTTGCCATCGTGTTCAAATATCGACCAGGTGAGCATCATTACAAGATTGTCCGCCGTTTGAATTCCATTCCAACATTCCTTAGTTTTCTTGGTTCTTCATTAGAAACATTGATGCAGGAACGATATGACTACTAATAAAAAATAGAATGAACACTCGTGATTTCAATCATCGCATGACTATTTCTGAAGCGAAGTGTAACAATTTCATTTAAGCTTGTGTTGCTTGACGAGGTCACGTGTCCGCAACTCGTGATCGGATGTATTCGATTGTACGGGGGATAAAAAGTAATGTGCCATACATTAGGTTTGAGGTTTACTGGTTGTAGGATTCCTATACAGGAATCCGTCTAGGTAGGTACCACCCCGTGGTAGGTGTTTCGGTTTGAAGGGCACTGTGAGCTAGCGTAATCACTGGGCATTTGAGACTTAAGAACTGATGTCTCAGGTGGACGGGCGCAGTGTGGTGTCACAAAAAAAAATGTGAACGTTTTGCTCGTTTCGACATACATTTTTTAGTCATACGTTTATGCAATAAAAAAGAATATACGTAAGGCAAGGTCATTATCACAGTGACCTTGCCTTCAAAACTACCAGCTAGATTGATGTTAAACAAGTAAACAAATCCAAATGTTGCATTTATTTTTCGTAACTTGCATTCAATTTTTATTTCTCTAATCTAATGTTTCTTCTTTTTGCATGACAGTAATACATAATATTTTATGTATTATGGTAAGCGACGTGTCGAACAAATCGTTCACCTGATGTTAAGTGGACCTGTCTATAACAGTCGCCTGTCATCCAGCACTTGAAGCTGCTAAGTACTGTGGGACATCGCAATGGGATCGTCACCCTAAAACGCCATTGATTAAGTCTCATATGCCCTATAATTACACTAGCCAACAGTTCCCTTCAAACCGAAACACAGGTAATGTTTGCATAATACTGGTTGGGTTGGCCCAAACGTATATACATAATTAAATTCCTAAACTTTCCCATTTATATTCAGGTCACTCTCGCGACAGACGTGTGATCGAAGTTTTCTTATGTAAAAATAACTTATCTAATAACCGTGGGAGGAATGACTCTGTTTTAGGTTTTTAAAAAAGATTATTTTAATAGAACTACTAAGAATAATTAAAAATAGACAAATACTGCCTGTTTTAAGGAAAGATTTATCCAGGTTGATATTTGAACTGAGATTAAGAAGGGAAGGAAGGAATGTAGGTACCACCCCAGGGCCAGTTATTCAACCGTGAAGCAGAAGTGTGCAAGCATTACTGCGTTTCGGCTTGAAGGACACTGTGAGCTAGCGTAATCACTGGGCATTTAAGACTTATGAACTTATATCTCAGGGTAACGGGCGCAGTGTGGTGTCACACAAATATTGTGGGTGACACAGCATTTGTTGTGGGCGGACGTTGCACTTACCATCAGGTGAACGTTTTGCTTGTGTAATCGCGGATGTATCGTGTGTATCCGGTGTACGCGGAGTTGTTGTTGACTGTTGCACGTCACTCCCTGCGGCTGTCGCGCGTCGTTGTACGTGCGTTATTATAACTATTAACTGTGTTTAGTGGCGGATCCAGGGGAGGGGCTAAGGGGCTCCAGGCCCCCGCACCTTCCCAAAGCATCCAGGTCCACCCCTGACAAATCTCAAGTTAAGCTTGATATTATCCTATTCCCCGAGACTCGATTTTTTAACCCAAGGCCAAGTAACTAATTGCTCGACTAGGTGTAGCCCGCGGTTTCACTCGCGTAAAATACTGACCACTTGATTGCGGCCTTCTCCATGGTACCTCGCTGACCTATGCATTCACAGCTCGGTAATGTTTGGTTGTCAGCGTGCGCCTCCTTAAGGCTTTCATCATCATCATTTCAGCCTCAGTCCGTTCCGTATGTCATCGCTGGCAACACGCACTGGTTGTAAACTTTTCTCTTGAGACATTGAGTTATACTCGACGAGAAGAAGTGACGACGGCTCAGGGCTTTAGCATCAAGTATTGTTCCTTCCTCAATAATGGACTATCTAATACAAAAATATTTATTTGAAATCAGTATTTTTTTCAGATAAGCGCGTTCGAACAAACAAGCTATCCAGGTTTATTATACTAGTAATGTTAATAAAGATGTGTGTATTTTCTAAACCACATAAAGAGAAATATTTAAATTACCATGAAAATAAAGTAACAATGACTAAAATGCAAATTAAAGCCGCGCGTAACACGTCCATCCACATATTCAATACATTTCCAAAGTTTTTACAGATTTTACGCAGGAAACCTAAAGATTACCAAAATACAATGTAGCTTGAAGATTACTCTTTAAAAAGTCGCCTACCTGCCAATTAAAGCCTCCACAAAATCGACTCAGCCGTTTCGTAGTTTAGCCCAGACAAACCGATAGACAGACAAACATTTTTGCATTTTTAATAAATTTAAGCATTTTTGAGTTTTGTTATCCTGCAACAATTGATTGTAGATAGCAAAATTGCGGATATCAATTTATAAAATTTTCGATGAATACAAAGTATTTAAGATATTTTTTTCTTCTAGTAGAAGATTATTTGACCTATAATTAATTTCGTCTATCTATCGTCTATAAAAAAAAACAGCTGCGTAGCTTAGTTAGAGTACCTGACCACGCTGCGGGACTTGGACAAACGAGCAGGTGGTTCACGTGACTGGTAAGTGATCACCGCCGCCAATGTACACAGTACCAGAGGAATAGCAGATGCGTTGCCAGCCTTTGAGAAAGGAATAAGCGCTAATGACAGCCGTAGCCAGCATATGTACACAAACACAAATTGTTGGGTATGTGAGCGGCTGTGGTGTTATTTTTCCGTGTGTCTTTGGCACTGCATCCTAGCCTACTCCCGATCTTATCACGTGAGCGTTACATCGGACACGGTGGGTTGGGACGAGTGAGTGCCTCTTGTTTTCAAATTTATATTTCCAAAGGACTCTGAGCACTCTATCCGATTTTACTAGTGGTAGGATTCCTATGCAGGAATCCTACCACCACTGTGAGCTAGTGTAATCACTGGGCACATGAGACTTAAAAACTGATGTCTCAGGGTGACGGGTGCAGTGTAGTGTCACACAGAAATGTTCTGGGTGACATAGTATTTGTTATGGGCAGACGTTGCACTTTCCATCAGGTAAACGTTTTGCTCATTTCGCCACACTATCCAATAAAAAAAATCCTCTATCTGCACAGCGTCAAGTAATATTGCCCTGCCAAATCGGGTGGTCTGACCTGGGAAGGACGACGCCAACTGCAGAATAACAAGTCCGGTCTAGCCGGATTCCTGAATAGGGATCCTACCACCAGTAAATCTTACTAGACAAGAATACATCTATACTAATATTATAAAGCTGGAGACTTTGTTTGGTTGAACAGTGCTAATCTCAGGAACTACTGGTTCGAATTGAAAAAATATTTTAGTGTTGGATAGCCCATTTATCGAGGGAGGCTATAGGCTATATTACATCACGCTGTGAACCTTCGAGCGATTTCTTTTAAAATTAAACCGGCGGGTGACACCGCGCGGCACAGCTAGTTAGCAATAAAGTAAATGAGATTTGCACTACAGGGGGAAAGTCGCAATATACAGTTCGTTAACGACCAGAGAAAAGTCAACAAAATGTATAGGCTTGATTAAAGCCTTCGACAAGTACCGTTTCGATAAGTTTCGAGACTTCTCTTTAGTCGTCATAAGCAGTACATTACGATTTTTCTATTCGCCCTGATATCTAAATCTGTTCGCTTTAGTCGCCATGATTTCTTCGGACGAAACATTATCAAAGTAAAACAATTACTTGAATGTATAACACCTATAACGTTCGTTATGTAACTTTACTTTCGCCGTAATAGCATTTTTTTTTATTTGGGTTAACAAACATTATACTCGTACCAAAGCAGTTTAAAACACTAAAGATTTTTGTGGTAATAATTAAATCTGGCAGTTCTTGTAACTCGTACTTCTTATATTAGCAAACACACATTTGATGTCATTGTAGATTAACCGATAGGTGTTCGGCAGAGTAGAATAGCACCTACCTATTTCCTATAGTGGTTCGCCACCGGTCACATCTCGTTTCGCGCTGGGGCGAAACGTAGGCTGCAATGTAGGGTGTGGTCTCTGCCTATCCCTTATATGAGAAAAAGGCGGGACATGAAAGATGCTCATGTTATTTCCACAGAGGACTATGAGGAAATGGAACATTTTATCAATTAAAAAACGATGTCCTACAACTAGATATCGCCTGGATTGTGCGAGCATTTTACGGACATACATTTCATATGCATAACACATATAAGTATATAACCCGAAAGCCAACAACTTCTGTTTGTGCACAAATGTTAGTTCCGACTGGAACTCGGAGCCAGGACCTGTGGAGAAGAATTTAGGTAAAATACCTAATAGGCTCTCCGGTTCTCGTCAGACAGCATGTAATTTTACTGCTTCTCGCAGGTATTATGTTAGTGTGCTTTCACAACTTCGCCGGAAAAGACTCGAATAGAAAGCACCTCTTGAAGAGTTTCGAAAGCACTGCTTCAATCTAACATCAGGTTCTGTTGCCGAACTTTTCATTTACGGATTAATTTGCCGTAAAGCAGTGGTGTGCAAACATTACTGTATTTCAGTTTGAAGGGCACTGAGAGCTAGCGTAATCACATGGGCATATGAGACTTAAGAACTCATGTCTCCGGGTGACGGGCGCGTGTGGTGTCACACAGAAATGGTCTGGAAGACACAGCATTTCTTATGGGCAGTCGTTGCACTTACCATGAGGTGAACGTTTTGCGCGTTTCGTCAGTTTATCAAATAAAATAAATACAACTGATACCAAACCAATTTATACTACGGCCTTCTTTATTGTTTGTACATCTTTAATTTTTTGTTATTTAAACGTGCAAAACGTTTACCTGGTGGTGAGTGCAACGTCTGCCCATAAATGCTATGTCAAGCTGATCATTTCTGTGTGGTACATTACGCCCGTCACCCTCAGACGTCAGCTCTAAAGTAGCATATGCCCAGTGATCACACTAGCTGCCCATGCCATTCAGACCCACAGTAAGGTTTGCACACTACTGCTCCACGACAGAATAACTAGTCCTGCGGTACCTACCTAGACGTATTCCTGCATAGAAATCCTAACACCAGTAAATTTATTCATTGTTTAAAATTTACTTTAAATGATAACTTCAATGATATCATTTCTGTATTGAAATATGATCTGTATAGGTCTTATAGCAGCTTTTTCATAGATTATCGCCACAACCTAATTGCAACTGTTATGTATTTAGCCGTGTGGTGGCGGCTCGTTAAAAGAATACTACCATTCCATCTCATCCAATGGATCTCGTAAAAGGCGAGTAAGGAATTAAACTGCACTGTGCACCCAACAGCGCATGATGGCGATGGGCTCACCACCTATCACACCAAGTGCATTATATTGTTTTAGTGACAAACGTGGATTGTGGCAGTCATCTGTTTTTGCAGTGAGTGCCCAGTCTCTGACTAGCCCTTATGGGATACAGTCGTGATCTTATGTATGTATGTATGTATGTATTTAATATAATTATATGAACTTGATGCTTTATAAATAAACTTTATAATTTTTTAACAAATAGATTAAGACACGAATTATCTTTAAATAATATAATTATATAACAAAATAATAACTAAGATATTTTAGTTCCATTTGTCAAAAATTTTTATTACGCAAGTATTTTTTTTTAAACTATAATTTCTAAAACACCTATTACCATTATTTCTTTATGCCCGCGGTTGACTGGAAGAGAAAATGAAGGATTACAAATGATCACCCACCACAAATCCTTTTCGATCACTATCAATCATCATCTTTTCAGCCCACAACCAGTCCACTGCTGAACATAGGCCTCCCCATTAGATTGCCACAATAGTTTGTAGCTCTCAATTTGGGGGGATTGTGCATAGTTGCCACGCTTGGCAGGCGGGTTGGCAACCGCAGTTTATTAATTCAGATGTTACATGAATATGCTGCTGTACATCTCTTGGTTTTTATTATCCCTCTGTAAACTTTTACGACACCCACGGGATGAGATGGGGTGGTAAATTCTCTTAAGTCGCTACCACACGGCACACTTTTCGATGAGATGAATAAATTAAAGACAGTCAAGAAAGTAGGATGGATGCAGGTGGCTCAGGACCGTGTTTTGTGGCAATCTATGGGGGAGGCCTATGTTCAACAGATATGAAAATGCTACTAGCATACAATGGTCGCAATACCACATTTTTCTTCTTATCTTAAACCAACGGGATTATTACTGGTGGTAGTTTTCTGACTTATCTACCAACCGTTAAGAAAATCCATACTGAGAAAAGAAATTCGTATCTCTTAACGAAAGTATTCTTCACAGTCTTGGAGCTTTCAACAGAATAATCTAAGCACTGTACAGTGTCTTTTAATTTAGAAATCACAACAAGCGTACTCTATAAGCAAGTGCTCATCTCGTTTAGCTAAACCAAGGTGACACCTTAAGGGTTTCAAGTGTTAGCTTGCGGATGCAGCTCCGCCCATAAAAGTGTTGCCAGAATACGGATACGTTTTAAAACTTTCAATGTTTGTCTGAAACATTTTAAAGCAAGTGAGGGCTGCATTTTAAGGTACATCGTGATAAAGAGTAACAATGATATTATTAAAAAAAACATCGCAACTAAATTCATTGACTTCACATTTTCCATCGATCAAAATTTAAGGCCACGCACACACTAGTAAACTGTAAAATCGTTCATCATACATACATACATAATATCACGACTGTATCCCATAAGGGGTAGTCAGAGACTGGGCACTCACTGCAAAAACAGATTTTGCTGTGTTTGCCATCGTTCATCAACACTATTGTCTAACCCAGTTTGCTCCGTAAAACGCGATTAAACGCGTTATTTATACGAAGACGAGCCCGATTCATAATCTTTTTACGTTCCTCAATAAAAAAGCTGAAGAGTTTGTATGTTCAAGTGTGTAGTTATGTGTAAATATGATTCCGATTAAAAAAAAATTGAGGAAGGCTAAATGTTCATGCTACGGCCTTGAGGAGACGCACGCTGAGTACCGAACATTTCCGAAAAGAGCCGAACTGTGAATGCTCATGTCAGCGAGGTACCATGCCGTAAGGCGTAGTCATGTGTTCGGCTTATTTTTCGCGGGTAAAACTGCGGGTTTCAGCTAGTATAAAAATGCAATGACCGTGACTTTCTACGAATTCGTTTAAATTCAGATATATTCGTAATATCATGACGAAACAGAACTGATCACAGGACTTACTGTCCATGTGTGCAAATTTCATCGAAATAGCCTGTGGTTTCGTTATTAAAACCAATCAGACATACAGACAGATTTTTTTCAAGTGAGCATATTATATTTTATCTCAGTACCCCCAATGGGTACTACCCGATTTTCTCTCACCTCGCCATTGTAAATAACAGAAAAACTAAACAGTCCTCTACGGAAGCTCGAATCGTAAATAACTACTCGTATAAATTATTGCATAATCTACACAAAATACACGAAATAAAGTCTTTCCGTATAATATACCTTAGTCGCCTCTTACTACACCTTGGTAGGTGCTATTCTACTCGGTGTTTATTAGTAAAGCAATATAATTTTTCTTTGCCATTTCCATTCATCCCCGACTATAGCTAACTAGGGCTATTTTCCCTTGTTGCGACGATAGACTTTCACAAGGAGTACGCTTCCACCTCCTCACAGTTTATCTAAATTTTGTTTATAAATATTTCTTTTTTAAAGTAGAAAACTTTCACAAAATGAGCGTCAATTAATCTTTGTGACATGTGAAATGTATATCGTGCTTGTCTTTAATGCTGGAACATTGCACAATTTAATTGTTCCGAATCGTGGTATGTATCTTTGCGATGTTTCTAGAATTATGTATATTAATATAAGGTCTATTTCGAATGCAGCGACATCTCTTATGTCATGAGTAATTAAATTTATTTTAGGTATATCATACTTAAATGCTTTCAGCGTTTTTTTCGACCAGACTTTCCTTATTTTATCAGATTGAGATAATTAGATTAAAAACCGTATAATCCAAATGTTTTATTTGCTATAAATAGGGTTATAACATTTGTGGTCATACTAAAGTATGTATCTATCCTATGTAGCTATATATGACAGCATGCAATTATTTAGAACAGCGATTCCCAACCAGTGGTACGCGTACCCCTGGGGATACGCAGGGTCCCATTGAGGGTACGTGAAAATCATATTGGTAATGGCGCAAATACTGAGAAGTTAAAACAGTTAACTTATATAAAGATTATTGTAATGTATTTTGTCTACAATATGAAGTTTATAATGAACATTTTTTTTATTGTATGAAGTGATGAAACGAGCAAAACTTTCACCTAATGGTAAGTGCAACGTCTGCCCATAACAAATGCTGTGTCACCCAGAAAATTTCTGTGTGACACCACACTGAGCCCATCACCCTGAGACGTAAGTTCTTAAGTCTCATATGGCCAGTGATTACGCTAGCTCACAGTGCCCTTCGAACCGAAACACAGTAATGTTTGCACACTACTGCTCCACGGCAGAATAACTGGCCCTATAACTAATAACTTACTATGGTTCTAGACTACGAGCGTTGAGTTGGTTAGTATCCGATGAAGCTGTAAAAGCCAAAAAAGGCTAACAGCAATTACATCACCTAAATTATATATACCGCCTATCTAAGCGGCTAATGTACGCAAAAGATTCTTTATGATTCTTTATCGGCGATTTTTAGGGATAGTTAATATTTTGTAGTTACTGGGTTTTGCAATGAATTTCGACAAAATTGATCTGATTGTAGATTAATTATATATAAAGTAATATTAAGTAAAAGGTTCTGAAATTAATATTATATGCTAATTTTTCATGTATCACGATCAAAAATCAAACAATTTTTGTCGAAATTCATTGCAAAACCCTGTATCCCCCTAAGTACCGTTATAAAATAATAAAAAAAAATTGTTAATGTACGAGTACATAAACGGACTCCTACAGTAACTCTCTATAGATCACAAGTCTCTAGAGACAGCACTAGGTATATTTCAAAGATATATACATAAGATCGACAACAGATAGACCTTGAGACGAACGAGACACATTTTTAGGAGTAGGTGGAGTTATCAGGGGAGGGGTACTCATAAATGAAAAGTTTTATTAAGGGGTACAGAAACGAAAAAAGGTTGGGTGGCACTGATTTAGAACAATTACCTAAGAACAAATATATATTACCATCTGGCCCGCTGCTCATCATATAACAATAGGTTATATGATTAGATGACCACATAGATTATTTTAAAATAATTAAAAAAAAAATTGTTTTCAATGGTATGAATCACATCTATATAAGGTCATTTTAGGAAAGTCCGGCAAACTTATCTAAAATTTAAATTCGACTGAAGCTAATTAACAGATATATACACTCCAGAGCAACTGTTATGAGTGGAAGTGATGAAAAATATTGTCATTATCAATATCGAGCTACGAAAATTTAATTCATTTCAATTACCTTTATGATGCAGGTGTTTTTTTAAAACTCGGCGCGTAGGCGTACTTGCCATGCATTTCAAGGCAACACCGTCTATTAAATACCATGATTCTACAAAAACCATAATTTGTAAGTCAAATCGTATGAAAATAGTTTCTGTCCATGGCGTAAACAATGGCGTTTCTATGTGCCATACGTACGCCATCAATGATTTTGCGTACCAAAGTTAATGCAGATTTTGAATTGATTGGAAACATCTTTTAAAAAACTGGTAAATATTTTATTTTTTTAACGAATAAATGTTATATCACTTATTAAAATTATGAGTAGCAATTTACAAAAACAATATATTGAACTTTTAGTAATAGATTATATTTTTAAGAAGTACCTTTCTCTGAAACTGGCCACTGCTTAGCCCACTCTTTTTTTTAGTAGGACTCCACAGTCTAGTCAGTTCACCACTCTGTTCCAAAGCAGGATTGGCAGAATTTCCATGTCCTCGAAATATATTATACCTCCGATATGTTGGTTTATTCACGATATTTTACTTCATCGCTGAGCACGTCGTAGATCAGGCACTTAAATTTGCAAAACAATTTTAGAGGTGCCGGTACCGAGAATCGAACTTAGGTAACTCGCACATTGAAAAGGTTTACAATACCTAGCTTTGAGGCAAGAACAGCATATGACGAACTTTCCTCATGCATGCTAGACGGTCTTTCCAACTATCGCTTTATAGCTTAAAAAATTTACCAACAACTAATTGGCCAAATATAAGTGATATAAACGATTTCAACAATCGAAATATCATTATGAATGTTGAGTTACTTACGTAACCACAAAAATTCCAGAAAATCCATCGATTTTCCAATTTTCCTATTAGTTTCTAAGGAAAAGTCACACTCAAAGTTTTAGTTCAAAACGAGAGAAAAAATGCAGGAATCCGTCTAGATAGGTACCACCAGGGGCCAGTTATTCTGCCGTGAGGCAGTAGTGTGCAAACATTATTGTATTTGCGGTTTGAAGGGCACTGTGAGCTAGCGTAATCACTGGACATATGAGACTTAAGAACTGATGTGTCAGGGCGACGAGGGCAGTGTTTTGTCACACAGAAATGTTCTGGGTGACATAGCATTTGTTATGGGTGGACAGTTGACGACCCTGTAATTACAGCCTCATGCTATAATGTCAATTACAGTTTATAATGCTTAGGTGTCTATACTGTCAATTGGCATCACAATACAGTTTTATGGATTGAGTTATAAGGTAGCTAGTAGTAGTAAGGATAGCTATTCAAAAACAGAAGTTCCAGCCTCTACAAGGACTTGCCTTGCATATTAACCTTTCAAAGATAAATTTAAAAACAAAATTGATCAAATAAAATTACAATTTTCGTACCGTAAATAACTGTTTTGCCGAGTGGAAACGGCTTAAGAGAGTCTATCAGCCCATTTCATCCTTTGGGTTTCCTAAAAGTCCACACAGGGGAAATTAAAACCAGGAGATGGGCAGATGCTTCTTTCTGGAACATCTGCATAAATAATCTGCAGTTGCAAATGCAGCTGAAATGATGATGATGAAATAACTGTTTTTGTAAAAAATACTGTATTTATCTTAAATTTAATTTATAAATGTAACTCTTCGGCATCTAAAAGGCAAGCTACTGGCATTCCTTATCTAT
Organism: Luehdorfia chinensis; assembly: GCA_019845155.1. Taxonomy (NCBI): domain Eukaryota; kingdom Metazoa; phylum Arthropoda; class Insecta; order Lepidoptera; family Papilionidae; genus Luehdorfia; species Luehdorfia chinensis. The sequence continues at coordinate 3,975,413 of JAHVAK010000003.1, read as the reverse complement.
CAGTATCTAAAATATAACCTGCAATAATGCTGACACTGTCATGCGGTACGATAAAGGCTAGGAATACCAAAGAGAAGAAGTTTCTACTTATTTTGATATTTTTTGAATATATTGTATATAATTAAGAAGTCTGGGTGACTTTTAAAATGTATATATGAGAGAATATATTGCAACAGGCATATGTAAACTTCACGCAGTCTGTTACAAATTCGTGATAGTGCATATGGCCGGAAGCGTAACTGAACAATTCTGCAAATTTTTACCAATATTAAAAAGAATCATAAAATAATACAGTATTTAAATTATTCTGCCGATGTTTTTTTTTTAAACATTACGTTAATTAAATCATGAATTAATTTAACACAAAGTGACTGTATCCCGTAGAAAGATGCGCCTAGCGATACGCCATGTTTAAGTAGGCCATACCTATAAAGTTTTTAGTTGGTAGAACTAAAAAAAAATACTAATTCAAATAAAGTGCGACGCAAAAATGTGACATATAAAGTCAAGAAGACATTATTAGATACAGCGCATTATAAAATAGTTCATTATATAGGAACCTCCTTGCTTCCAAATATCGTCGGGTGACAGGAAAAATTAACTAAGTAACAAACATATACAATGGAGTAATTAGCATTTTAATAGTTTTTTTTATGTTAAAATTTCATTTTTGGAAGAAATTGTTTCGAGTTATATTGTTATGATGCTTTATATTCTACATTCTGTAACTATAAACCAATTTTATAGAAATATCGTTATATTTAACAGTTATTCATTATAAAGTACTTAGTGAAGTTTTCCAGGGATTAAAAATATGAATAATGGGACTTAGTGAAATAATAGATTACTGTATAGAAATAAATGTTTTAATAAACAAATTAGGAAAATATTTCATTCTTATTTCTCTGTATTCATTTTCTGGATATTCCTCATAAAAGTTTTGTTCTGGTACGCTCAGTTTAGGTAGACTTTTTATTAGATGGTAATGTTTTGTACCACGATACTACCTTTTCTGGTATATGTCCAGCGTCTGCAAGCTTAACAATGTCAGCCTTTTTGGCCTCAGAAATTGGGAGCATAGTTTTATAGGCAGTTTTTAGTTCAACTGAACCATTTCATTTTCGACCTTTACCAGCAACATTAATCTTTTTATAGTCAGAGTTGTGATCATATCTATAAAACATTACGTCTAGGTATTCTTTTTGAAATTTTATGCATTTTATCTTTAACCACGATACTAAATCACCATTTTCATCTTTTTTTTACTGTAGCAGATGCTAAATCATGTAAATCATAAAAATCTGCAAGTGCACTTTGTAGGCTCCATTTGTTCTGTGTTTGAGATCTTTAGGGCTCCGAGCCAATTCAAAAATGTCTACCCAATCTTTCATAGTTAAAGCAGATTTGTATTTTTTAGCAGCCTCAATAGCTGAATGCGTCGAATCACATTCCATATGCGAGTGACCTGACTCTAAGAATTTGAGTTCTATCGTTTTCGAAGTACCTAAATTTTGTACAGCTTAGAGCAGGATTGCAGCTACTTGTTGGTTTCGGTTTTGTCCTCCACATGTATCACAAAACAGCGAAACTTCTGAGGCGTCGGGAGGCAGCGATTTAAGAAAATGGTAAATATTGGGCCTATTTCGTTACTCCCTCTTTTCCCATGTAACTCATTCCAAGCGAAACAGTGAGCTGTTGTAGACACAAATTTCCCAGAGTAATAAAATAGACACTCGAATAAGGCAACTGTAGCACACTCTGAAGATCAAAGGAACACATAGCAAATGAAGGTTCAATGACACACCTTTTTTTTTGTCAGTTTCCTTACTTTCATTACATTGCTGTTTTCTGATGAGGTGTAACGTATATTAAAATTCCAAGTTCTTTTTCTCATTATCAGAAGCTTGTTCATACCTGGAGCATGTGGCACATAAGTCTTTTTTAGGTTTAAAAAATGAATAATTGTAATTTACGCAAAATATTCGACGGTAAGTTTTTTCACTCCAAGTCCAAGGTGAATTTTTACCTCCCGAGCTCAACAAATATTTTGGATTAAGTGATTTTTGCCTCTTGGAATTCCGTAAAGTAATGTACCTATATATCAATATAATATACTTAGCGTGAAAAGAAAATTTTCTTATTTTTTGTACTTAATGAGTTTTTCTTGTCACCCGACGATATATGATGTTGTAATAATTTAATGTAATTTATGAATGACTTTATGAAATATAGCATTGAAAAAAAAGACCCCAGAGTTTTTAATGCCGGATCTTCTCCGAGAAAGTCTTATTTTACGAATTGGTGCAGATTTAAACAAGCATAAATTGAATATAGAAACTTTGGCTCTGTCTTTTTTCGCTTCTTAGGCAGCTTCGCTACATATAAGTAGGTAGTTTTATGATTTTATTGCATCACGTGTAAAATAAATCTGCTGTAACAAGTTACCTAACTGTCATAAAACATTGTTTTTTTTGGGGCACAATTTATAAATATTATTGTTCATAATGATTTGTGTTTTACTTCGGATTTATACATCAGTATTTATGTCATACTTTTGTCATGATGAGTTGATTAATGAATATCTATCATGAAAGTGTTTAGCACACTTTTCTTTTATAAGACAGGATATTTTTTTTGGGTTCTAATAATTTATAAATCAAAACTTCAAAGCAAAAACTATGTCTTTTTTTGGTTTAAGTGACAAGACGAGCAATACGTTCACGTCTGCCCATAACAAATGTAGTGTCACCCAGAACATTACTGTGTGGCGTGGCCATTACACTGGGCGTGCCCGTGACCTTGACACATCACTTCCTAAGTCTCATATGCCCGGTGATTATACTAACTCTCAGTGCCCTTCAAACGGAAACTGTAATGTTTTCACACTACTGCTTCACGGCAGAATAACTGGCCTGGGGTTGTATCTACCTCGACGGATTCCTGCAAAATGATGGTATTAAACAATAATTTACTTCTTTTACTGAATAACGCTATCTGTGATGTAGGTTAGAATAATCTAATAAATCTAATCTTTCATAATGTTTTCTTTTATTTACGCGAATATTACACATTTAAATAAAACTATTTTTACGGATTTTATCGCGTTTAATTTATAACTATTTTTAACAGGTTTTTGATTTAATTTTATTAATAATCCTATTATCCTATTATTAATAAAATTAAATCAAAAACCAAGCATACCACTGCAAGGCTTCAAGACACAGTAAGCTCTTTCTGCGTAGATCGGACTAAAAATAATAATTAAAAGCTGAAGGTACTCCGGGTTAACTATGACATCGGGACAACTGTCACCTCAGTCCCCCCGTGACCATGGGTGCTGTAAAGCGCCCGAAACGTCGGGTTAAAAATAGTTATAAATTAAACGCGATAAAATCCGTAAAAATAGTTTTATTTAAATCTAATCTTTCGTTAAGAGAATCGACAAACGTTGAATATGTGTAATTGAAAGCTAGTAATTTTTACTTATTTAAGACAAACTAACGCTAATAAGTAATAGTATTGTGAAAAAGTTCTTTGAACAAAGAAATTTTAATGAATTTATTTTCCATGTCATGAAATATTTGATTTTCTGTATAAACAATAATTTCTTTACGCTGAGAATGGACCATATAGTGCAGCGTTTTCTCGTTTTTGAACGCTTCAGCGTCAGCGGTTGAGCGATTAGCGCAGCGCAACGCAACTCGCTGTCGCCGTCAGTCGACTGAGAGCACGCGGCTTTCATATACGTGTTTTGCTACTTATAAATTTAAATTTCGTATTTACGGAATTGTTAGATTTATTAAGCGTTTTTTTAAAAAAAATAATTATTAGTAATATTATTGTATGTGTATTTGTGAGTGCTTTCGTGATTCGAAGTATTGTGAAGAGAAATTCGAAGAATTATATTGTTTGTTGCTCTGCACTAAAAATCGTGAGTACGCACTAAACTTTCCTTTTTTGATTTCGTTTTATCAAAACAATGCTTCCAAGTTCGTTGTTACAGTGTAAGCATTTTTAAGTTGTAGAAATTTCACTGAAATAACGATCGTACTAAACAAATCTTTACGCTGTTTTAAAACTTAAAACTTCTATCATAACTGGCGGACTGGCAATTACAAAAAGTTACATTACGGTTATAGTCTAGTTTCAATTTTTGATTTGATAAGGTAGATTAACTGTTAACAATTGGATATGCTGAGTTTAATTTTCTTCCGCTTTGAGTTTTTACTTAATGTATTGTGATCCACTTTTTATCAATTTGTTTACAATTTATATTAAACATATACAATAAGTATACATAATACTTTTAAAATTTACCGTGATATTAATGCGGTTATGTTAACTATTACCTGCAACTTTATAAGGCGCAGGTTCGGCCGCACATAGAGTACTGTTCTCATCTCTGGGCGGGGGCGCCCCAGTGTCAGCTACTTCCATTTGACCGCATTCAACGGAGAGCGGCTCGAAACGTCGACGACCATGTTCTATCTGATCGGCTTGATCCACTGGCTTTGCGAAGAGATGTTGCATCCCTTTGCATTTTTTATAAGATCTACCATGTTCCGAAGAATTGTTCGGATTAATTCCAGCCGCTGATTTTCACCATCGCACATTGCCGCACAGCGCGAAATTCCATCGTCACCACCTTGGTGGTTGGCATTCCAGCACAGTGCGTTTTTCGCGCAATTTTCTGCCCCGCACAAGCACCATATGGAATCTGCTGCCGCCAGCGGTTTTTCCGGACCGATACGACTTAGGGACCTTCAAGAAAAGAGCTTATTCCTTCCTCAAAGGCCGGCAACGCATCTGCTATTCCTCTGTTATTGTAGATGTTCATGGGCGGCGGTCATCACTTTTCGCTAGTAATTATCGCTTTACTTAATAGAAATAATAATTCATCATCCCTCCGTTGAGGCGCGTTAGTATTATTAGAGGCGACTAAAGGAATAATGCATCTCCTGGCCGATTTATGATCACGGCGACATCTTCCGAATACTATCGGAAGTTATCGCTTGGCAGGCGAGTTGCCAACCACAGTTTATTTATTCAGATGTTCCAGGAAGATGCTGCTGCCCATCTCCTGGTATTCATTTTCCCTCTGTCGACTTTTGCGATACCCACGGGATGAGATGGAGTAGTAGATTCTCCTAAGCCGCCCCACGGAGAATGGATATCGGCCCATCTAAAATATGCCCGATCTGTAGATAATTTTAACATCCACAACTGACATATTGTATTACAAAACAGTTTTTTTTTCGGCATAAAGTAACGCAGAGTTTAAAATAACCAATTACTAATCGGATCACGTGTGCGCATTCGTTACAAACGTTATATATTTAATCTGTTGTTTTACAACGCTTTATATAATTTAATAAGTTTCTACATACTGTCTGACTATTGTTGGGACGTGAATGAGATTGCAAGAAATCGTATTACCATGACATAATTTTCTCACATAATGATCCATTAAATATATAGTGTAATAATGTACAGATCTAAACTTTACTTGAAAATCCCTATAGAAGTTTCGATTAAAAAAATGAATGAAATTCAATGTTGCCAGAATGAATAATTACGATGACGGAGATATAAAAAAAAATGTCTAAATATTTTCAGCAAATATGTAATTGTGATTAAAATACGTAAATTTTTGAATTATATGTACATTGATCCTCTTCGTGATGTTCCAAATAAAAACAAAAACGCCGGTGCATTTATGCGGAAGTTGTATCAAGCTCATCAAAGTAATTCATCCTTGTATGTAGTCGCTTTTGTGAAGTCGCATAAAAGTACAAAATATCGCTTTTTTGCCACTGGAGCTCTGTCTGTCATTTTCCTGTGTCCAGAAAAATTATAGAATTAATGTATTAAATAATCGACATAATTACAGATGATGTCGGATTTTAGATTCTTTCTTTATCCATTAGGGCAAAGATTTAGACATTAGACATAAGCGTACCAACGTTTTTGCCTACCTCCTCTGGATATATACACGTTTGATTTTCAGTTGGATGATTTATAAATTATGGTCATAAATACCTAAATTCGTCTCAGACATTACAAACTGGTTACATTTTGGAGATGTATGCAGGAATTAAATGAATTAGTTTCACCTTCCTCTGTCCGCCATCGGATAATTAGACGCAGGGTTCCATCATTTTGCTCGCACTCGGACGAAGCGTTTTGCTTCGTCGTTTACAATGCGTACACCAATTGACTGGAATAATTTGCCTGCATTAGCCTGATTGGGTGTCTTCAAGAGTAGAGTGAGATAGACTTTTACAAAGCTAGTGCTTTTCCCATCCAAAACTACATGGACACTTACCATCAGGATAGTGGTTAAGCACGAGTTTAAAAAAAAAACCTTTAACACTGTTATAAGATAATGCGACATACTAGAGAATATCATCGTATTAACTAAATAAACCTGAAAGTTAAACATCCAAACTTTCAGGTTTATTTATTCGATCGCGCAAAAACGGGGGGAGCGATTTCGTTAAAATCTTATTTATGTTTAATTCATGATCCAGAATACGTTATAGTCTTTATCCCGACGTTGCGTTTTTATATTCCCACACCGACAAGAGCGCGGCACCAAAGTTATTTTAAAATATTAATTAATATTTTTTGGTTACGTTTATACCGTTGGCCACGTTGAGATGCCGTTTCGATCTGACTCACCACCAACGGCGAACAACAATGGATGCTTTACACTCGTATGTATTGAAAATGCGCTCTCGCTGTGAGCACCTGAAACGAAGACGTAAAACGCTTTGTAGGGGTCCGATGCATGTCGATGTGAGGATGGTACCCGTGCGTAGTCGTTCCTTTGTTTTATGAAAAAAAAAGGTTACGAGACAAGCAACTCGTCTGCCATATTGCAAATAGTAAATGCAGTGTCACCCAGACCATTTCGGTGTGGCACCACACTGCACTCGTCGCCCTGAGACATCAGTTCTTAAGTCCCATGTGCCCAGTAATTAGGTAGGTACCACCCCAGGGCCAGTTATTCTGCCGTGAAGCAGTAGTGTGCAAAAATCACTGGGCATATGAGACTTAAGAACTGATGTCTCAGGGTGACGGGCGCATTGTGGTGTCTCACTGTTCTTGGTGACAAACCATTTGTTAAGGGCAGACGTTGCACTTACCACCAGGTGAACGTTTTGCCCGTTCCGTCACTTTTATCAAATAAAAAAAAGCTATCAATTCCGTGCCCTGAAATACTTGCACACTACTGCTTCACGGCAGAATGAGGACGAAGGAATGAGTAAATGTAACTATATTTTATCTAATTGATAACAATAGCAATGTTTACACCTTTGTTTCTAATTCGTGTGTGTCAAATCCGTAATCCACCGAATTAAAGTAAATTACTTGATTTATCTAATTGGGTAGGCACGATTGGAGCGCAAATAGGATTTTTGCGGAACACGTGATAATGGTAGGGATTATACTAACCGTGATAAGATAACAGATATTTGTTGAGATTCGAATGATGTCGCGATATGGTGTTGTCTGATGGATAATGTGACAATGTTTAGAGGGCATGACTTCACCTTTATTGTCATGCTAGCTGTTCTTTCCAGAATGAACTAAGTCATGATGTTTTTTTATTTCTTTTTATATTTTTTTTATTTAGAAAACCTACAGTTAACTTTATCATGATCCAGTCTATCTACAATGATTTTACTTTCTTACTACTATAATAAAGTTTGAGAGTTCGTATGTTTGGACGCGCTAATCTCAGGAAATTCTGATCCGATTTGAAATGTTATTTTTGCTTTAGATATCTCGTTTTTTTGTGTAAAGTTCTAGCCTATAAAACTTCATGCTATGGCCTTAAGAAACTTCACGCTTAGAACCGAACATTATCGAGAGGGGCCGAACTGCGAATGCACCGGTCAGCGAGGTACCATGCCGTACGTCGCAGTCTTGTGGTCGGCTTATTTTATGCAGGTGGACAAAAGTTAGTTAGAAATAAGAAGGCTATTTAAAAGTTTTTACAGCTAAACCTTAAAGTAATGATGGATCAAATATGTAGGTACTCGTATGAGGATTTAGGGAAAACACATTCACACAAACATAACATACGTAAGAAAACTTTTTTTTTATTTCATAAAGTGACAAGACGAGCAAAACGTTCACCTGATGGTAATTGCAACGTCTGCCCATAACAGATGCAGCGATACTCAGAATATTTCTGTGTAGCACCACACTGCGCCCGTCGCCTCGAGACATCAGTTATTAAGTCTCATATGCCCTTCAGACCGAAACAGAGTAATGATTGCACACTACTGCTTCACGGCAGAATAACTGCATAGGAATCCCACCACATATACGAGTACATTTAGCAATATCATTTTCTATCTAAGAAACACTGGTACTAAAGAAATCCAACTCTGTTTTACTAGTGACTTCTCTATCTCTTCCACTATCATGTCATGCATGTATATATTGAATTTCTATATAAATAGTTGGAATCTATAGAAACTTGTAACGAATATAAATGTAGATGATAAATATGATATTTTACTGGTGGTAGGATTCCTGTGCAGGAATCCGTCTAGTGCAGTGCAGTTATTTGCTAAGCAGTGGTGCAACTTACTGTGTTTCGGTTTGAAGGACTGTGAGTAGCGAATCACGGGCATCCTAGACCTTGTTCAGGGTGATGGATACAGTGTGTTCACACAGAACTTTCTGGGTGACACATTTGTTATAGTTGCACTGACACAGGTGAACGTTTTGCTCGTTTCATCACTTTATCTAACAAAAAAAATGTTTAAAGTTATATACTTACAGTATCGATGTACGCATACCGATAGAATCGAGAGTGCACCAGCACCACAATAAAACATCCAGATCGAAACGTTAAGCGTGGGGAACAGATATTGACTACGGTCTCGCTTCCAACCCACAACCCACGAACACAGTAAGCAGGTACTGGCTCCTTAGGCACACCGCCGTCTATAAGACATACCGAAAACGTAAAATAAAAATTGGGCCACTATGTAATCGGCTGAGATTGACGTCATCATAGTAATTAGTAAGAAATATTTTTTTTAATCGTACCATGACGGCAGCAACGTGGTTCGCCACTCGTCTCGTCTCGTTTCTCACGGGGGCGAAACGTGGGCTACGTCTGTTATATTGGAAAAAGGCGTTCTTGTTTGTATGTATGTCTGCTCTGTTGTATTCTAGATCTGTCTAGAACTCGGTAGAGTTTAAATGCATGAGGATATGAAGCAGTATATGGAGGATTTACTTTAGTTTCTAGATATAAATAAATTGCTTTACAAATTCCTTTTACTTTCATTTTCAATAAGAACATTCCTTTGTTTTAGATTCAAGGGTAAAATCCATCGTACAGCGGGTACATACTCCGCCGTAAATATTAGCGCAATCAAGATTGTGCTCACGGGAAATTGACATTTATTCACAAGGCTTATAGTACAAAATTAAATATGCCCTCTGATACTAATATCCTTTCGTGACTCAGACGCATTCAATTACCAACGCTATGGTGAACATAAAATTTTGTGTAACGGACAATCGGCTATTTTTTTTTAAGTACACGCATTTTTTTTATCTATAATTGAAATTGTTATAAAACTAGGAAAAACTAAAATTATACTCATAACACCCCGCTGTGCCCGCGATTTTCGTCGAGTAGTCTTTAAAATTCATGTAAGTACTGACTCCCGGATCCTTCATCATCATTTCAGCCTATCGCTAGTCCACTGCTGAACATAGGCCTGCCCCATAGATGTCGATGCCATAAAAGTTCGTAGCTCTAATTTTGGGAGGATTTTGCCATAGTTGCAACGCTTGGCAGGTGGGTTGGTAACCGCAGTTTATTTATTCAGAAGATGCAGGATCGATTTTTACGACACTCACGGGATGAGATGGGCTGGTAGACCCAGATCTATATTGACATTTTAACAGATTAAGTTTTTTTTTTGTTTTCTTAAAAGTGACTGGAACGTGCAAAACGTTCACCTGATGGTAAGTGCAACGTCTGGCATAACAAATGCTGTGTCACCCAGAAAATTACTGTGTGACACCACACTGCGCCCGTCACCCTGAGACATCAGTTCTTAAGTCTGATATGCCCAGTGATTACGCTAGCTCACAGTGCCCTTCAAACCGAAACACAGTAATGTTTGCACACTACTGCTTCACGGCAGAATAACTGGCCCTGGGGTAGTACATACCTAGACGGATTCCTGCATAGGAATCCTACCATCAGTAAAGTTAAAAGTTAGTCCCAGGGTCATTATTAGGCTAGGAACGCACCCGTGATTCCTTTGTTATCGCTGAAGTACGTGGGCGGCGGTGATCACTTACCATCAGGTGAGTTTCTCACTCGTTTGCGCCTTCTTCTATATAAAAAAAAAACAGTTAACCTGCATACATTCCACTGTAGAACACTGGCTTCTCCCAAGTTGGGGGGATTAGCCATAATCGCCACGCGTGGCAAGCGGATTGACGATCGCAGTACTAGAAACCTCGCACCCTTGACGCAGCTGCCCATCACCACCTCTGTATTGTCCGTCTTTTGCTCCTCCTCATCTGGTTAGGCCGTTCAAAGAGATGGTTGTCCAGACGGCTATCGTAAAATATATCTGTCGAATTTTACTACGCTCACCAGATAATTTGCGATGGTCTGTTACGCTGCCACTATATATAATAAAAAGTAAAAAAGTAAAGTTTCAGCCTATAAATGTCCCACTGCTGAGCACAGGCCTCCTCATATAATACGTATGTAGTTTCTAAAATTAAATCTCGATAGCTTTATTTAACATTAGAAATTAAATCTGTTTAGATAGAATAGATCGACTTAAAAAAAAACACTCTTGTAACTTAATACACGTGACAGAAGTGGATTTTATATATTAGAAATTTTATTATAATAGAAATAAATTAACATAAATTAAAAACTGTGTATTAAATATACAATGTACAGCTCTCTTTCTCCTTCTGTCTACGTTTTATCTCTCTTCTCTCTCATTTAACAAAACGTGCGTAAACGTAATACGTTCTTTAAATATTAAATCTCAATTCTCGTTCAATAATAGAGAATGTTTTAACTAGTATGGTATACACAATGAAGTAAAGAATGAATTCCAAATTGAAAATTATATTCAATCTCGATAAATTCGGTTATCGTGGTTACCCTATCAGTAAGGCATTTATGGGCGCTGTCGTTCGGTCATGCTCGCTTGGCCAAGCCGGTATTGCTCTATCGAGTCGATTGTCTTTGTTCCGACGGTTGTCGCCTGCCTCGTATCTCACCTTATCGGTGGTATTGTCGCTTTGCGCTAGTCAGGGTATTCAAATATATACCATCGTTTATTTTTTTGTTCAATATTTTCTTTTTTTAAATAGGATAAGACTCCGCACTGAACTGAAACGGGCGTTGAGGTACTGGGTTTTTTTTATGAAAGAAAGTGGCGAGCGTCTGAATGGTCTGCCCATAAATCGTCACACTTAGAAATTTCGTTATAAAATTTTGTGGATCTGAACAGGAACCTCTGGCGTGTCGCCTCGGCCCTTTCTACATGTAACAGTCAGTTTTAATTAAACAATGTTTTCGTACGTGCATTTTTTTTTTCATAAATATACTATGACGGAAGTGCCAAATATTAGTGTCCTTGAATAGTTCTCGTAGAGACTCGCGAGGACTTAAAGATTGTCCGAAATGTTAGTTATTGCTAAATAAATATTGTTTCCAGACCGGCCGCGGATCCCCACAGTAATACGCCAAAGGACATAATACTGTGGAAGCATGCAAAATAGACTAATATAGCTGTAGCTTCATCAGTCAGCTGCCTTATCCTTCTAATAGCAATAATGGTAGAACTTTTTAATATGTGCTCCCCACTTTAGCTTGGAATCAATAGCGATTCCAAGAAATACAGTTGAACTTTCCAAAGAAAGATTAGAATTCTCTAAATTAATATTAATATTATGCGCCGATTTATACATTCTCAAGTGCAAACATTTTGTTTTACCCGCATTTAAAAGTAAATTATTTTTCGAAAACGACTTGGAAACAATATCCAGTATTAGTGAGCTGTTCCAGCGGTAAGTCATTTCTGGTTACTATTCATAACATTGACTACTGTGTAACTCTGGTTGGTTTCGGGATCTGTTTCATTTGATCAATTTGACCAATGAATGCCCAGAATTACAAAATAGACCTCCAGAACTGTCTCAGAATGTGGTGGTATGCTAAATATATTTACGTGTAGTCAAACTACAGCTCTCTTACAAGATAATCTGTACTGCAGCTGGTCTGTTCGACGGGTAGGGCTCAGTTCCGTTCTTTCCGTCTTCACACTAAGGGCCCCGAAATGCCGACGCCCAGTGCCAATGTATTTTTTATTCAAACTATAAATTTAAGCATTTATTTCTTAGTTTCTTAGTAACAAAAGTACATTCTGATGTTTTAGTCACTTTCTTGGCTCTCCAAATCGGCTCTAAAACTTTGTGTGCCCAAGGGCCTATCACGTCTGAAATGGAATGACTACCGTCTCACAGAATATTAACTTTTCAATGGAGTTAATAACCTGAGGAACTAAAGTTGAACGAGGTAATGTTATCGTCATCATTTTAATTTCAGCTTGTTACTAGTCTACTGTTGAACATAGGCCACTGTTGAACATTAACCACAAAACCCGTCCGTAGATTGACTTCTTGATCCAATTTGGACCAGAATAGTAGGTCCGAGGCAATATATGTGAATAATGAACGCAATCTAAAAGTAGGTTTCACAGTTTCAACGGTATGATGTTAATTTAAAACTAAGTCGCCGTCTTCGCGATAAGGCACTGTACAGGTGTATGTGATATATTGCCTGATTATCATTTTAAACAGTGCGCTACGCTTTCCCGGTGTCCTTATGTAACGTTTACGTCTGATAGTTCCAACAACGGGAAGTCGTCATGTTGAATGCCAAGCGGGCTCCTCGGTCGCTTAATACTCGTAGTTGTGGTGTTACGTCGCAGCCGGTAACACGCGCTTATTAGCATACTGGTTTGAATAAAGATCGTCGATTTTATAGTCAACAACGATCGTCGATTTTATAGTAAACAAAGTAGATGAAGCCCGCGACTACGTCCGCGTGGATTTTGATTTTTAAAAAATGCCGTGGGAACTCTTTGATTTTCCAGAATAAGAAATATCTTATGTCCGTCTCTAGGATGCAGCTTGTATCCTTGAATCTCTGTGCCGAATTTCGTCGAGATCGGTTCAACGGTTGAGACGTGAAATGGTAACAAACAGAGAGAGTTACTTTCGCATTTATAATATTACTAGTTGATGCTTGCTACTTTTTTAAATATCCCGTGTGAACCGTTTGATTTTTCGGGATAAAAAATATCCTATGTCCATCTCCAGGATGCAAACTATCTCTGTGTCGAATTTCGTCAAGTTCGGTTCAACGGTTGAATCGTGAAAAGGTAACAAACAGACAGAGGGACGGAGAGAGTTACTTTCGCATTTATAATATTATACTTTAGATTATGGAAAGTATGGATGTACTCGAATGTTATCACTTTTTTATAAAACAAAGTCTTTCTATAAATGTTATTATAATATTATTGGAATACATGGACGATAATAAATACTGGTGATTAGGTGATCGCTGCCTAGCTATATCAATTTTTATTTAAGTAGTAACATTTGTATTATATCTGGAATAAATAATTTGTGTAAAAATTAACCCGCTTCCCAGGCATTTTTCTTAATTTCTAAATAGTCTATATTGAAGACAATGTTGTATTCTATTCTAAATACTATGTATGTTTGCATACACGTATATATGATTGTGTATATGTATATATATGATTTTAAATGATTCCTACTCTTTTCTCGAATTTCACCTGCAAGAATAGTTCGCCACACTGCGGGTTGACTGGCAGAGAATGCCGATAGGCATTAAGTCCGCCCATTGTTACCTTATAATCTACATACATACATACATAAGATCACGACTGTATCCCATAAGGGGTAGTCAGAGACTGGGCACTCACTGCAAAAACAGATGACTACCACAATCCACGTTTCACCAAAACAATATAATGCACTTGGTGTGATAGGTGGTGAGCCCATCGCCACCATGCGCTGTTGGGTGCACAGTGCAGTTTTATTCCTTACTCGCCTTTTACGAGATCCATTGGATGAGATGGAGTGGTTGTATTCTTTTAACGAGCCGCCACCACACGGCTACCTTTTTTATAATCTAAGGGTGTAACAATAGAGAGTAAATAAATAAATAATTCTTGTAATAAAAGTGACAGTCTTTATATAACCCGTGACTACGTCCGCGTGGATTTAGGGTTGTTAAAAATACCATGGGACCTGTTTGATTTTCGGGGCAATAAATTTACTTCTGCCTATATTAGTATGGATTATTGCTAAGAGATCTGAAAAAGTTACAAGGGCCATGGATGGCATTAGGAACTGCGGCGTAGAGTAGAATAGTAAGTATTCTGAGAAGTTGGCCACGAGGTCGGTTACATAGAGGTCTATTAAAATGTATTACATAAATCAGATATAGGCAGAGACCATATCTTTCCACTTGCTATGATCGTGACCCACATCTTTCGCTTCTTTTACTTTTTAATTTGAAATATATTAGTGGTAAGACTTATTAACAACAGTTTGATGGATTGTGTATTTGAAGAGATAATTGATCCATAACAGAAACGGTATAAAAGAAATATAGACTTATAATCTGCGCAGATTTAAAAAGTAAAGGACAGTTTGTCCTTCGTGAGTGTGATATTATATGCGTCTTATAAATTCTTTCAGCTTGCAACCTGTCGCTAAGTGCTCTTCGATAAGTTTTTGCTGAGCGTGTTGTGTGTATACTCTGTCAAATTTATTCCACATATAATATATGTTATACTGATCATTACATCATAAAATTACACTAGTGGTAGGATTACTATGCAGGAATCCGTCTAGGTAGGTACCACCCCACGACCAGTTATTCTGCCGTGAAGCAGTAGCGTGCAAGCATTACTGTGTTTCGGTTTGAAGGGCACTGTGGGCCAGCGTAATCACTGGGCATATGAGACTTAAGAACTTATGTCTCAGGGTGATGGGCACAGTGAGGTGTCACACAGAAATGTTCTGGGTGGCACAGCATTTGATATGGGCAGACGTTGATCTTACCATTAGGTGAACGTTTTGCTCGTTTCATCACTTTCTCCAATAAAAAAAAACTTGGTTATGTTATAAACTATGTAAGCGGCTAGGAAATAACGAAGTCATTATGCCTTTACACATTATTTATTCAGGAAGTACGTTTTAATTTACAATTTTTCTTTAAACAATACATTGTTTAACATAGGGTGACTTCAAAAAGGGTCATAGCTACACATATATTAACTATAGTATAATTATTGTTATAAAAAACTTAACAATACTTTAAAATCAAAAATAATTAAAAAGTCCAATAACAACAAAGTCGGTCCAAAACGCCATAACCATTATTTAAATTAGCACTTATGAGACTAATCACAAAATATATAATACTTATCATAGCATTTAACTACTCATCTCACAATCACACCATACTTTTCTTCTTGACTTCACTTCACTTGCACGATGTAGGATCTGACTCATGGCAGATGCGCCCTCCACTATGTTACACCGGTTTAGCGCCAAATCTTGAAGGCCAATCCCGTAATAACCAATCAGATCCACAGACTAATAATAAACAAACAGTGTTGCCACAGAAATCTACTAACGCCTGGTGTTGTGTGACCATACGCTGATTCATTTATCACATTTCCATGAAATCATAGGAGAAAATTATTGTAACCAACTTATATTTTGCAGCAAGGCAATTATGATGTAGATCTATAATTATGTTTTAGATTTTTCCATGTCAATATGGCAACAATGTGCCATCTGTATTGTGTGTTACTATCTGTTACATTCATCACAAGTGCGTGTGCGAGGTTATCGGCACTGCGATCACCTACACGTCTGCCCAGCGTGGTATGAGCGAAACTTCCTTGAAACGACTTCCAGCTATTACTGGCGCTTTCTAGGAAAGGCTATGTCCAGTAGTGGACTACAAAGGGTTAGTGAAGAAGTAGGAGATTTGTTTCTTGCGATATATCATGATGTTAAATATATCAATATATCGCTATATAATAGCATTTAAATTAACTTTACTGACAGACTTTTTCTATTTCTCTATTTTTTTTTATTGGATAAAGTGATGAAACGAGCAAAACGTTCACGTGATGGTAAGTACAACGTCTGCCCATAACAAATGCTGTGTAACCTAGAAAAGTTCTGTGTGGCACCACACTGTGCCCATCACACTGAGACATAAGTTCTTAAGTCTCATATGCCCAGTGATTACGCTAGCTCACAGTGCCCTTCAAACCGAAACACAGCAATGTTTGCACACTACTGCTTCACGGCAAAATAACTGGCCCTGGGGTGGTACCTACCTAGACGGATCCCTGCATAGGAATCCTACCACCAGTAAAATAAAAAGTAAACAAAAAGTAAGTAAAAAAAGGTCTAAGGGATGCTGTAGTGTTGTGGACACGAATTATCGTTTTTTTTTAATTTTTATGGACAAATAATTTCTTCGTATATCTAGACATATATGTGGATATGGATAAAATATAAATGCGAAAGTAACTCACTTTGTCCTTCTGTCTGTTTGTTACCTTTTTACGGCTCACCGTTGAAGGGATCGTGACGAAATTCGGCATGTAGATAGCTTGCGTCATGAAGACGGACATAGGATATACTTTTTATCCCGAAAAATCAAATAGTTCCCATGGTATTTTTAAAGAACCTAAATAATAATACATATATGGTCATGAATATATATATAAATAGATATGTCAAAAGCAGTGAAGAGCGCCTAGGTACGTACGTATCGCATCGTTTTGCATCGCCAAAAGTTGTATGACTGAGGAATTATAAATATAATTTTGAGGATATGGGAAGTGGCCTGAAAAACCCTCAAAACACCCTCCAAAACCCCCTTTCAAAAACGTTTTTTATACGGTGTTACTTATATCATTTATAACGTCTATTTCTAGAAATATGCTCGCAAAGAGAATTCAGGCAAGTATGTAGAGAATTTCCTTATATGAATGTATTAAAATTTAGGACATATGAGAAAGGGCGTTGGTTGCCTCTGTTCAGTCAAATGCGCCCAAGAAACACGAAGGAGCGCCTGCGCCTTAAATGTCCAATCTCGTCTAAAACTAGATAAACATTCGACTGGATTTTCCAGGCGTAGTCCTTTTTTGATTGTCAAATGTTTAATAACAACTTGAGCATTTTTTATGACGTATAACGAACATTTTTCTAAATTTTTCTTGTACACCACAGGTAAGTTTTTTATAGATTAGAAAGTGAAGAGACAAAACGACTAAAACATTCACCTGACGATAAGTGCAAAGTTTGTCCATAACAAATGCTGTGTCACTCAGAACATTTCTGTTTCTCAAGTCTCATACGCACAGTAATTACACAATCTCTTAGAGCCCAGTTCACAGTAATGCTTGCACTGCATTGGTACGTACCTAGTCGGATTCTGCATAGGAATCCTGCCACCAGTAAAGTGAATCGGAAATGTCGTATATAAGACAGACAGATATCAAAAATCAAAATTATTTACCCACCTTAGCATACATACATAAGATCACGACTCTATCCGATAAGGGGTAGTCAGAGACTGGGCACTCACTGCAAAAACAGATGACTGCCGCAATCCACGTTTCACCAAAACAATATAATGCACTTGGTGTGATAGGTGGTGAGCCAACGCCATTATGCGCTGTTGGGTGCACAGTGCAGTTTAATTCCTTACTCGCCTTTTACGAGATCCATTGGATGAGATGGAGTGGTAGTATTCTTTTATCGAGCCGCCACCACCCACCTTAGATGTAAAAGACATGGTATTTTGTAGCGGGATTAGCGGGAAAGTTGTTAAATTTATGCCTAATTACGTAATGTCCCACGTTTAAACTTGTAGCAACTTCCAGCCACTGCGGATGTAACATTAGGCTTTAAGCGTGCGTGCTGCAGTAGTTGGACGTATATAGGTTGTTTACTTTCTTTTTGGAATAGTGTTTAGAGTGACTGACTTCTAAGCTGCGTGTCATGGGTTGGAATCCCAGTTGAAGCCAATTTTCGTGCAAAAATATATTGTTGGGTTTCGGGTTTGTTCCCGTTGTGATTGTCTCCGTGTCCTACGATAATCGCGCGAGCGTTACATGAGGTGCAGGTTGATTATGACGGCACTATGATATTTTCTACGTAGTTGATAAGTTCCGACGTCCTGATAACTTGCGTAGTTGACAGTATTCGGTAGTTGTCGACTCGATCGATAATCGGCCATGACGACGTTGCCATTTTTTTTTAAAGGCTTGTTTTGGATGGACGTTTCCAAACTTAAAAGCATGGGTGGGAAGCGGCAAATGTATTGAATTGTTTTTAAGGTAAAAATGTTTTTTTTTTTTAATGAAAACAACTAGGTACATCATAAATTGGATTTGTGACAAGTCGCCAATTTTACACGATACAAGTAAATGTAAAATTATTCTGAGCAACGTAACGATTTCACAGTTTGAGCCTACGGATCGTGCTTAGAAGG
This sequence comes from Luehdorfia chinensis, assembly GCA_019845155.1. Classification (NCBI taxonomy): domain Eukaryota; kingdom Metazoa; phylum Arthropoda; class Insecta; order Lepidoptera; family Papilionidae; genus Luehdorfia; species Luehdorfia chinensis. The sequence goes on along the minus strand of JAHVAK010000003.1, from coordinate 3,956,770 downwards.
AATCATTTGTATAAGAGTGTTATTTAACGACATTCTAACACTTTTACTAATTACTTATTCTTGGCAGCAATTTTAGCACGTTCTTCCTGCATGTTGTTACGTAGATTACATGACGTGGTTTCGACTAGAATTTACTTTGTATATACATTTTCTGGTATATTCAAGATTCCTTGTAAAAAGTAAAGAAGAAAAGTAACAGCCTATAAATGTCCCACTGCTAAGCCTCTCATTTTTGTAAGGGTTTTAGAGCTAGGAAGAATCCGCCACGCTGCCCCAATGCGGGTTGGCGGACTTCACAAGTCTTCGATATATATATTTTTTTCTCAGACATGCAGGTTTCCTCACGATTTTTCCCTTCACCGCCCAGCACGTGGTAAATCGGCACTTAAAATTGTTAATTGCAATTATAATTGTTAATCTGGCACCGGGAATCGAACCGAAGCAAGCGCCAAGCCCCTGAGTTACAACGGCTCTATTTCTTGTATTAAATAAGAAATGTCTTTAACACTAGATTTACGGGCATTGACGGACGGGACGAGACGGGACACCAGTTTATTGAGGAAGGTTGTCCATACTAATATTATAAATGCGAAAGTAACGCTCTCTGTCACTCAGTGTGTTTGTTACCCTTTCACGGCTCAACCGTTGCACCGATCTTGAAGAAATTCGGCACAGGGATAGCTTGCATCCCGGAGACGGTCTTAGGAGACTTTTTATTCCGGAAAATTAAACAGTTCCCACGGGATATTTAAAGACATAAAACCACGCGGACGAAGTCGCGGGCATCAGCTAGTAGGCTATAAAGTACAGTCATAAAACTTTAGAACTCGTTCAATATCTGATTTTTTAATATGTTATTAAAGTCATGATGATGATGTTATGTGGTCGAGCTGTCAGTGTGCGCGCGTACGTTTCTTGTGTGCAAATATTGTAAGTTTGTTTATCTTAAGTGCTCTTTCGGGAGATTCTTTACATCGTCTTCGCAGTGAAAGTTGTAACATGCATCAATAGATAAGGAATCAAAGTTGACACGACCACTTTCAACTCGCTGCCATAGACGATGAAACAATGGAAACTTATGAGAATAAGTAAAATGGCGGTAAAAGTGAAGCTCTTGCTGGTTGTATCGTTGCGTATGGATTGAACAGTAATGTTGGGTTTATTCACAGTCGTGTTCGAGCTGCCATGTATTTATCGGTCTCAATTAGGATAGCCGACTTTTTTATACACAAATTAGATATACTTATCTCGGGAACCTCTTCCCGATCAAGAAAAGTCGTTTTCTAAACAATAAAATATTTTCAAAACTTAAGCATTTGTTGACTAATATATGATAGGGAAAGAAAATTAAAAGATAAGCATGCAAAATATAAAATGGTGTATATTACCTCGGAAAAGCTCGCCCGCCCTCATAGCGGGCACAAGCAAAGTAACAGTCATTAGAAAATTCAATATAACTCTAAAATTTGTACTTATCGCAATGTATCCATCAGTCCAGCAAATTTTCAACTCCATCATCATTCATCAGTCCAGAAAATCTTTAGTAAAATTTACTATGACCTGACTATATTGAATTTAAACTATATTGTTACTGTCGATCGAAATAAAGTCTATTTTAATCAAATTAGTACTCGACATGTCCAAGAATGGTTCGATTTGATAGCTTAGATAACAAAACTTTCTATTGGTTAATATTATTATAAATAATTTTTTCACATATTTGCGCGTTTACTGCCAGAAACAAAAACTTCGTCGTGTCTCCTAATTTTAAGAGCACTCCTCTTGTTGCCTCTGCTAGTATCGGAATCCTTGGCGTTGACATTTGTAACATGCATTAACGTGACGTTCAGTTCCGTGGTCACTTAAAGCGGGAAGGCCAAAGTGGCCACAAAAAGGCTCTTTTACATTTTTAATCGTAGTGCAGTGGAGTTTTCCGTGGATTTATTTAGAATTATTCCGGCCGCTGAGTTTCACCATCCTACATCGCACAGCACAAAATTCCATCCACATCACCTTGATGGTTGGCATTCCACCAATACGCTTATTCTGTAATTTTCTGCCACGCTCGATCACTCTGTTGAACTTGCTGCCGCCAGCGGCATTTCCGGACCCATACAGTAACCGGAACGAAATAGTAACATTTGATTAGGGACCTTCAAGAAAAGAGCCTATTCCTTTCTCAAAGGCCGCCAACGCCCTCGCGATTCCTCTGGCGTTGCGAGTGCTAATGGGCGGCGTTGGTAGCTTAACATCAGCTGAGTTGTTTGCCCCCTCCGTCATACATAAAAATGAAAATCATCTCATCAAGATGCAGAACGAGATATTGATAAAGAGACCGTGCGAACCAGCTGTTACTATCTCCACCATTTTAATTACATAACTTTTACTTTTAAATTCGAGCTGTCAAAACTGGCATCTAGAGCCGTCAACCATAGACAAATAGCGTTGCTAATGGTGTTGATTGCAGGATTGCAGTTTGAACGTGTTATTGAGAAATAAAATATGTTACCATTCTAAATTTAAATATCGCCAAGTATATAGTTGCAAAACTTTCTCAAGCCATTTTTTATTAAAATAACTTTTTATTGTAAAATAATTATTAGCATGCATGTTGGATCTGGCCAGTAATGTAGATTTTTTTTATGAGTTCGTTCCATTCAATTAATATTTGGAGTGACTAATGCTCGAAATAGGGTTTTTACAGCTCAAGAGCACCAATGTGCCATCACATTGGCAGTCAGAGTCTCTGACTTCTACGCCGCGAGTTCTAGTCTCGAATTATGCAAAACAAGTCGGTGTTTTTAGGAATTGGTTGTGAGAAATGTATGCCTGTAAAACGTACTTTTGATTCAGGAAAATTCCGTGTGTGGAGTGTTTTTTTATTAAAAAAATTGTTTCTTTAAAAACTGTCACAATTTAATTTTTTCAATTATATTTTTGCAAACGTTTTGCTATTTTGCAATTTCGTTGCAAACATAGAAATAAATAATAGAATAGAGTAGAGTTTTATTTTACTTTATTGGATAAAAACTGTGTACAATTTGGTATAAAATACTTGGTATAAGTAGCAATAGAGTTTTTAAATAAAATGCGTAATGCTAGAAATTTAAAACTTTACACTATTTAACTATTTACTATTTATGAGACTTAAGAACTGATGTCCCAGAGTGAAGGGCGCAGTGTGGTGTCACACAGAAATGTTCTGGGTGACACAGCATTTGTTATAAGCAGACGTTGCACTTACCATCTGGTGAACGTTTTGCCCGTTCCGTCACTTTTATCAAAAAATAAAAACAAACCTTGATGACCTTGTTCGGTATTCTACTCATTTATTTGAAATAGTATAAAGTATATACCTATTATATACTTTATACTATTTCAAATAAATGAGTAGTAATATAATATAATAGGTAAGGTATATAAATATAATAGGTAAGGTATCTATTAAGGGAATAAAAAGATGTTCGATTTTTAGGTAAAAACACACCGTAACGAATTATTAGTGGCATAACGTATCAAAACGTAGATTACTGGACTTTTGTTTTGTATTTGTAGACCGAGGTTTGACCGAGATCCCATCTGGTGTTACACGTTGACACGTTAACCTAGGTGCCTATTCTCTCTTGCCTTGAACTCTATTCACGGTAAAGTGACAGAGAGTGATGGAAAACAATCTGTAGTTTTAAAACGTACAGCAAAATCTAGGGTAATTCATTTTAACTACAGTATTGTAATAGAATTTATATAGTAAAAACTACACGCAATTGTTAAAAATTATCTGGTGGTAGGTTGCTGTGCAGGAATCCATCTAAAAACTGATTCCGCCGTTCGCTTTCCGAACCATGTTTAATAAAACTTCGTTTTAATTAACTGAGTTCAAATGTATAATTTGATCTCGCTTTTCGTTTAACCGATTTCACCAGTTCCATTTTGACCGCGTTTAGGAAAACGAAGTTTACATAAACGCTTAAACTTTTTTAGCTTCATCTGATCGAGTTTATTTTTAACGTTGAAATCCGCCCTAAGTACGACCCTAGGCCTAGTTATTCTGCTGTGAAGCAGTAGTGTGCAAACATTACTGTTTTTCAGTTTGAAAGGCGCCGAGAGCTAGCGTAATCACTGGGCATATGAGACTTAAGAACTGATGTCGCAGGGTGACGAGCGGAGTCTGTTGTCACACAGGAATGTTCTGGTTGAAACAGTATTTGTTATGGGCAGACGTTAAACTTATCATCAGGTGAACGTTTTGCTCGTTTCGTGATTTTATCCAATAAAAAAAATTTAAATGATATTTTTTAGAAGAAGAAAACGCATTTGCTTCTAAAGATGGTGATGTAAGTCGGCTAAAGTCGTAAGAACATCTAACGTTTGAAGCATATTTGACGAATAAAAATGCATTCCAAGGATGTTAACAAATTGGTTCGTTTGGTTTTTATACTGATGCAAACATTTCGTAGGAAAAATTAACAAATTTGAAACATTGATTGAAAATAACAAATGGATTATTTTCCTGTTATGCGAGTCGGCTAATGTCGGCTCGGTAGGCGCAGTGGCTAAGCTCTTGACTTCTGCGCCGCGGGTCGCGGGTTCGATTCCCGTGCGGGACAGATATTTGTATGGCCTGTATATAGTTGTTCCGGGTCTGGGTGTTTGTGCATGTGAAATTTATGTATGCAAAGAGGACCCACGACACAGGAGAAAACCTACTGTGGGGCATCGTGTTTCAATCTATTTTGGTCAATCAATTTCAACATTATTTCATTAGTCAAAAAGCTTTTTAATGTTTGTTTACATTTCGTCTCCAGCTATTGTCAATAGTTTATATGCATGTTTCAGACAATTGCAAGCAGCTAACTTATAACTAAAATGTTAAATGAAACGGTATATATTATTACGTTCAAAATAAGCAAGCCAATATACATTTCTGCTCCAAATGCGTACAACAATAGCACTTATCGCTTCGGTCGACGCGCTTTGGTGACGACAATTGGACCTCACGATCGTAACTACGCAACTGGGTCATTGTTGCTATCGTGCTTAAGCTGATTCATTACGTTTTAAATGGCATGTATAGTATTCGTATAGGGCTGGGAGTGACAGAAGGCACGATGCGGCTGCAGATGAGAGTGAAAGGAAAATTATCAAACGATTCGTTTAGTGATTGAACTAGTGTTGTTAGATATTTAAGCCGGCCTTAATTAAAACAAAGAAATGCATGTTCCAATGCGAGGACTTCACATGCTCATGAAATATTTTAATTTCTTCATCATCATTATCACTTCAGCCTATCACTAGTCCACTGCTGAACATAGACCTCAACCATAGATTGTCACAAAAGTTAGTAGCTCTCATTTTGGGGGGATTTTGGCACAGTTGCCACGCTTGGCAGGCGGGTTGGCAACCGCAGTTTATTTATTCAGGTGTTCCAGGAAGATGCTGCTGCCCATCTCCTGGTTTTTATTTTCCCTCTGTCGACTTTCACGACCCTATGGGGTGGTGGATGCACTGAAGCCGCCACCACTCGGCATTTCATTTCTTAGACATCAGTATTCTTTCGATGTTTTAATTCACCGCTGGGTGATAAATCGACATTTATAAGAGCAAATTTGGGGGTATCGGCACAAGAGATCGAACTCAAGTTTCTTTCATACTCTGAACGAGCGCGACTGTCTGGAGCATGAGTTAAACTTACATTTTATTGTCATTTATAACCGATTTCACCGTTCGCTTTGGAAACCAAGTTTAATAAAACCACGTTTTACTTAACTCAGTTCAAATGTATAATTTTGTCTCGACTTTCGTCTAACCGATTTCACCAGCTCCATTTTGATCACGTTCAGGAAAACAGAAGTTCACCTTAAATATCGTCACAATCTAAAACAAAAACTGTTTTCGATCGAAGCCTGTTTTTATACAAATTACGTAAGCTACAGTCGATGGATTAAAAAAAAAGACAATCACACCGCGTACACACGATACACCCGTGTTCCAGGGCGGTTCTCACCGCCCAGAGTTACCGACACACAAGTGGACAGACCGAATGGAGGCCCGCAGCATTCCTCGGACGGTCATTAGACGTCTTAAAATCATTTGAGATATTCGAAATCGCGCAAGCACGCAGCGAACGCGACACAGTCCGAATTTCAAGGTTTTCGTAAGAGATTATTTAAGTATTTATGTTTGGGTCAAACCAAACGTGGCACGCGGGCCCCTGGCCCGTGAGCACTGTATCCGATGAAACTGTAAAAGCCAAAAAGGCTAACAGCAATTACATCACCGAAATTATATATCAAAAACAAAAAATTTTTGATTATATATCAAGTTACGTCAATTCAAAATTATAATAAATCTAACTTAAAGACTATGTCTGGTCGATACCAATACCAGATACCTAATGCCATCTACTTTCCACAGTTCTCATATTGCAATTTCAGTTCGCAATGTCATTTGTTGTATCGGCATTTATATTGAACAACTTGTTGGAATTCAAACAAAGCAATATAAAGTCGGCAATCCTGGTTCATGTTAGGCATGTTACCATACATAGGTCACATATGCACACGAACAATAAACAATACGAAATAGAACGTAATAGAATAGGAGTCAAATAGAACGGTGAAATCCGCCGTCATTCTGAGTCATTATTTGATAAAGAAAGGATCTCGTGTTTCAACTTTGAATAGGCATCTCATCCCGTGGGTATCGTAAAAGTCGACAGAGGTAAAATAAAAACCAGGAGATGGGCAGCAGAATCTTTCTGGAACATCTGAAAAAATAAACTGAGGTTTCAAACCTGCATGCCTAGCGTGGCAACTATGGCAAAATCCCCCCAAAATGGAAGCAGCAAACTTTGGTGGCAATCTATGGGGGAGGCCTATGTTCAGCAGTGGACTAGTGATAGCCTGAAATGATTATGATGATGATAGGCAAATGCAGGAAAGTAACACCCTCTAGTAAATGATTATGCGGGAAGTCGAAGGATTCAGATGGTATAGGGACAGGCTTTGTGGCAGTCTGAAATGACGATGATTCAATCCTGAACCAGAATTCAGAGTTATATAATGAGGTATCGCAAATGGGAGGATAAAACGAGAGGAGCTACTTAGTGCAAGTGACAGAAGAGAAACTTATATATATAGATATATGTATAATAGACAGAATTAGCAAAAATATTATTCACTGTAAAATAACTGCTCAGTATATAAACAATTATTAATTAATCGATTAATATAAATTAATAATAACAGAAACGTTGCTCTAAAACGCTGCTCTCAAATTAGAGTCTTATGGCGCCCAAAAAAGCTCCACTTACAAAAAATAATAAAGTTCTTTGAAACTTTGTTATATAATTAACATTATATGTTAACAACATGTATGTAAAAATTTTCAAAAACCGGTTTTACCGGTGTTGAAATATATATCGCTATTTTTATGGTTTTGTTACCGACGAGGAGTCTTAATATTTTCACTCTATTTGTCACAGTCCCTCCATCCCCGCATATATTAATATGCAATTAAGTATATGGGCGCATATTGATGATCGAAAATGATAATTAATTTTTTGGCCAACCAACGGTGAACAGTTTAATACACTTTAATAATAATCGAGCGGAGTTTCTTCATATGAACATCCCAAATAACAACTTAATCTTCAAGGACATTTTCATTTGAATCCTGCAGACACGAGATACGTTTTTTGAAATTGTAGAGATTTACGAATCGTTCATCTGATGGCAAGTGCAACGTATGTCCATAAATAATGCTGTGACGCTCAGAACTTTTCTGTTTGACACCACACTGCGCTCGTCGCCCTGAAACATCGTTTTTGAAATAAAAATCCTATCTCCGTCTCCGGGATGCAAGCTATCTCTGTGCCAAATTTCGTCAAGATCGGAGCGGTTGAACCGTGAAAAGATAAAAAACGGACAGAATGACAGACAGAGTTACTTTCGCATTTATTATATTATAATTCCACGAAATGCTCTCTTAAAGTATTCGATAAAGTATATGTTACCTAAATTATCTAGACTGGTGATGAGCGGCGTCTAAGGTTCAAAGAGTCTAGTACTGCGAATGCCAATCCTCGTCGCGATTACGGCAACACCTCTCTACTTGGAAGAGATCCATATCCAGGAGTGGTGTTGGATTTATATTGATAATTAGACATGTGGCATTAGTTTAGAATGTAAGCGATACATACGTGAATGTCTTTAAATGCAATCATGATCACTTAACTCATCTACGCTTTTAGGAAAACTCATGCTTATGCATTACACTAACAAAAATTATGGTAATAGAATTATTGAGTGGTGATTAAATTAATTAATCTGTCTTTGAATATTCATCAATGTCAGATAATAAAAGTGGAGATTTATAAGTTATACAAAGTTTTATGTGACTTGAAAATGTCGTGATTAAATGCATGCGTTAATTCACTTCATAAAAATGTACAGCTTACTAGCTGATGCCCGCGACTTCATGTGCGTGGGCATTGGTTTTTTAAATACACTGTGGGAACTATTCGAATTTCCGGGATAAAAAGTCCTATGTCCGTACCAAGGACGCAAGCTATCTCTGCGCCAAATTTCGTCAAGATCCACTCAGCGGTTGAACTGTGAAAAGGTAACAAACAGGCAGAGGGACAGAGATAGTTCATTTTTTTAGCCTATCACCAGTCCGCTGCTGCACATAGGCCTCCCCCACAGATTACTCATTTTGGGGGGATTTTGCCATAGTTGCCACGCATGGCAGGCGAGTTGGCAAGCGCAGTTTATTTATTCAGATGTTCCAGGAAGATGCTGCTGCCCATCTCCTGATTTTTACTTGTATTTTCACTCTGTCGAATTTTACGACACCCACGGGATGAGAGGGGGTGGTAGATTCTCTTAAGCGGCTACCACACTTTCGCATTTATAATATTAGTATGGAAGTCAGTGCTGTTTACGAAAAATGAAAAAGATATTTTTACAAAAAAACCTACTATGAAATAGATCATAAAAAAGAGAAAAAAATGCGTGGAAAACACAGCGAACCATGGATAGGGTGTGTATTTCTCTGAATATACGGTACACTCTATTGTTTCTCATCAAACATCTCCAAATTTTCGCAGCAGAGTTTGACGCTCCGAGGCGCTTTAAACAAGCCTGAGTTGAAAAAAGTCGTTTTGACTTTGAAGAGAACAGAATCATTTTATAGCCCATGTTGAACCACTTAACTCTTACTTTCTATTTTCTTTACTCTACCGTGGGTACGAAAAAATGTCACAGCCGTAGAAAAAATCAAGAAGAAATCCAGCGGGCATAATAAAACTATTTCCATTTCAGTGATTACTTACTTCTTAAATTATTTAAAATAAAAAAAATTAACAAGTGATACTTGCAGAATGTGAAAACGTAACTGAAAGCGTTATGGTTTAACAACAAGCGAAATCTTTCATAACGTACAAGAACTTTCAGTTCACTATCGCATGTAACAGTTCGGCAGTAATTAACGTAAACCTAACATAAAACGTGGTCGCGGCGTGAAAGTGACGCTACAATGAAATTCGTGAAAATATTCTTACTCCTAATTACGTGTTGCATCGGATGCAGTTAGGGTTGCCAGTTTGGAAATATGTAATTGTAGGATAATGTGTATCATTACGTTTGAAAGCCATAAGGGTTTGGTAAACTTATGCTTGCAAACTCTTTGATCGATGCAAAATAACATAATAATTTTACAGCGCTTTCTCCAGCGAACGCGACTTTGTAGCGACATCTATGTCGCCACATGAAAAGCTCAAAAAATATTTCATGCATTCCATAATCGCGCTATGAAAGTTTTCTGAGATGCGAACCATATATAGAACATCTAAATATTACTAGTGGGAGGAGACGTCCTCCCCAGATCAGACCATTCGATCTGGCGGGTAGCTACCCTTTTCCTTGGCACTATCATCGGCCAAAACTTCACAGCTTCTATGCCTACATGTGATAGTATTCAACCCATTCTCACCCTTATCGACAGCAAAACCGTAGTTCAACCCGCTTTGATGTCTCTTGTATTGCTTCCATTTGTTAGTAAGGTGTCTAATTCCTTAACTGGGCTCGGAGTAGAGCGAAGCTGACGGCTACGTTTGCATTCCCTACTCGTTCGCGTCGTGCTCGCAAGTCTCTTCCGAGGCTAATAACATTATACAGAAATAATATATTTTTTGAATAATATTATACGACTAATTTACATAAAGATATTTTTATTCTTGTGTAATCGGCTGACCGTTTTTGAATATGAAAACAGTGTCTGCTACTTTGTGCGTGTGGATACTACAATTCATGTTTTTTTTTAAATTGGAAAAAAGGAACGAGGCGAGAATGTTTACCTAATGGTAAGTGCAACGTCCGCCCATGGCAATGCTGTGTCACCTAGAATATTTCTGTGTGACACCACACTGCGCCCAAGTGGCATATGCCCAGTGATTAGATAAGCTTTCAGTGTCCTTCAGACCGAAACACATGTTTGCTTCACGGAAGAATAACTGGCCATGCGGGGTGGTACCTACCTAGACGGATTCCTGCATAGGAATCCTACCACCAGTATCTTTTCACTATGCTAATTCTCGGGTTACATCATCTAAAATCTGACCAAATGTCATATTAACTACGTCAGGCACTCTGACCATTATGCCATGCGATTGTAACACCGACGGTGATCTAAGCCGTGGTTTCGATCTTCATAAGAACGTAGCTCCCGTTGGATCACTTCTACCCCCGCCCCCCCCTCTCCGTTTCTTTATTCGCTAACAAGGGGTCGTAGGGCAGTCGCGACGCTGAGTTTCGATTCACTGCCGGCAGTGTCGTTTGTACACCAAACTTGCCGGCCTTCTGCTCGCAAGTCTCTTCCGACGAAGCTGTGAAAGCTGCCTGGCTGACAGCACACTATTCAATATTCTAAAAAAACGCGAAAAAAAAAATGGTATTAAATAGGCGGATTGTTGCATAGAGCTCTTACCACCAGTCTGTTTTTTATATTCTCGTTACTCTCATAGAATAGCGTCTTTATATAGTCTTTAACAAGCATGTTCATAACATGAATGTCCGGCCAATCCCGCTCATTTTCGACACATGGTCAACCTACTGCGATACATCAATTACCTACGGATTATTATTGCGAGCTTAATTAGATTTACGAGTGTATCTTTTATGAGATTATGAGTTGTTACGAGAAATTATCCCGGCATCACCGGAACATAAAAAAAAACATCTACATAATTTCACTTATTTGTTGAGAATGTTTGTTTTCATCGCCGCATATTTGCATAAGATCTAACGTTTAATAAAATAAAAATGTAAAATTTTTCATCATGATTATGTAAATAATTTGTGCCATCGACTTTAGAATATATAAACTTTTGATAACCGTTAAATAAAGATGGAGTTACCGGATTACTATATACAATCATTTCAAATTCCACGTCGTTACTTTTAAAGTTTAAATGGGCGGGACATGTTTTATCCTGCCTACCTTCAGTTTTTAATTATCATAATACTGTAAGCTCCAAAAGGTGAATATACATACATACATACAATCACGCCTCTTTTCTATTGGGGTAGGCAGAGATTACATTTTTCCACTTGCTGCGATCCTGATATACATTTTTGGCTTATTCTACTTTCATGCGCGTTTTCATACAACCTCGTCAGTTGTTTGGTAGTTTGGTCCTTTGGATTTTTTTTTAATTGTATTATGTGACGAAACGAGCAAAACGTTAACGTGATGGTAAGTGCAAAGTCCGTCAACAACAAATGCTGTGTCACCCAGAATATTTCTGTGTGACACCACTCTGCGCCCGTCACCCTGAGACATCAGTTCTTAAGTCTCAAATGCCCTGTGATTACGCTAGCTCACAGTGCCCTTCAAACCGAAACACAATAATGCTTGCACACTACTGCTTCACGGCAGACACATAAATCTTCGAAATTCACACTCGCCTGTTTCGTCAATCTTTTTCATCCATCAACGTGTCCAAACCATCTAAGAATCCCTTTCCCTTTTTTTTGTCACTACATCTTCAGAAAGGTAGCCCTGATAAACATATGATACGAGGACTTCTTAAACCCAGTGTAATCACTGGGCATATACATACATAAGATCACGACTATATCCCTTATGGGGTAGTCAGAGACTGGGCACTCATTGCAACAACAGATGACTGCCACAATCCACGTTTCACCAAAACAATATAATGCACTTAGTGTGATAGGTGGTGAGCCCATCGCCACCATGCGCTGCTGGGTGCACAGTGCAGTTTAATTCCTTACTCGCCTTTTACGAGATCCATTGGATGAGAAGGAGTGGTAGTATTCTTTTAACGAGCCGCCACCACACGGCGTATGAGACTAAAAAACTGATGTCTCATGGAGACTGACGCAGTGTGGACGCACAAATACAAAAATGTTCTGTGTGACACAGTATTTGTGATGGGCAGACGTTGCACTTACCATCGGGTGAATGTTTTTCTCGTTTCGTCACTTAATCCAATAAAAAAATGTATGGAGTGGTAATCCACATTTTTTAAATGGCTTAAACCCTAAAATTTATTATATATATTTATTTATAGACATTGCTGATTGCATTGTGTCGTTTTTTGTGTTATGTTTTTTTACAACTGATGTGATAAATAGCGGGTTACCATCATCACCATCATCATTATCATAAGCATTGCAGCCGTTGCCAAAAAAATTTGGACCTCCCATTTTTGGTGGGGATTTTACTATAGTTGCCACGCTGGGCAGGCGGGATAGCATCCGCAGTTTATTTATTCAGATGTTCCAGGATGATGCTGCTGCCTGTCTCATGGATTTCATTTTCCTTATGTCGACTTTTACGACACCCACTTGATTCTCGAGGGTGGTAGAATCTCTACACGCCGACACTACACGGCGCAATTTTTATGAACTGTCGGATCCGGTTGAAAACTTTTATATGATAAAGTTTAAAAAATAATTATGAACCGTAGCTATGTGTAGGAAATATTTTTTAGAGATTCCTGGGCATATGAGACATAAGAACTGATGTCTCAAGGTGCCGTGCGCAGTGTGGTGCCTCACAAAAATTTTGAGTGACACAACATTTGGCGAACGGTTTGCTCGTCTCGTCACTTTCTTATTAATAGTAAAAAGAAGCCTTTTTCCGTGTATTTTATTTAATCGGCTCTTACTTTGTTCATTCCCAGTATCAATCTTACAGTGCAATTTTTGACTATAAGAAATACTTTGTTAACATTTCGGTGTAGCATTACTCTGCGCTTGTCTGAGACGTAAGTTCTTAAGTCTCATATGCCCAGTAATTACACTGGCTATCAGTGACCTTCAAACCGAAACACAGTGTTTGTACACTTCTGCTTCACGGAATCCTGCATAGAATTGCGAATTGTTTACTAGTGTTTATAAATTTTGTGACATTACTTTATCGCTCCAGCTATCTCTCAGGGGTATGACTAACACATGTATTTAGGTTTGTAATCCAAATTAATTCTTAATTTGTTTACAAAAACGTTTGATAAGGAAACGGCTGCGTCGTAAGTAATGATAACAATTGTATTTACGAAAATTTTATCTATGGCACAGACACTGCAGATAACGGGTTTATGGTAAATCAGCATCAAAATTAGAACTGATAAGCTGTCAAAATGGTTTCATATTGCTGTATGACAAGATAACCATGACTGAATCTTTTCATTGGGAAACCCGGTATGATGTGTCCTCATGTTCTTTAGTATTGATTTGTATGACCCTGTCCCACCTCTTTACTTTCTTACTTACTGAACAAGGTCTCGTAAGTCTCGACAGAAGTGAACGTTAGACTCTATACTTTAGGTAGTACTGCATAAAATTGCTAAAGATCTATTGGAGACCTGTTATATGTTGTTTGTTGCAAACATTGTCCCAGACATTGATCCACGATTCGAGTAGCTTTTCGCATTAGCGAATCAGCTTGATCCAACTGGTTCTTTCCGATCAGCTTGATGGCCTTGCGAAGAGACGTTGCGTCTCTATGCATTTTTATCGCTTCGCGCATTTACTATAGGGAGTGTTCCGAGGAATTGTTGGGAATCATTTTAACCGCTGAGTTTCACAGTCGCACATCGCGGCACAGCTCGAAATTCCATCCACATCGTCTTGATGGTTTGAAATGAAGGGAATTTTCCGCCACGCACGACCACTCTACGGAATTCTATTGAACCTTCAAGAAAAGACCATTTTCGTTTCTCAAAGACCAGCAACGCAAAAGTTTCGTAGCCCATAAACCATCGTCAATAACGTGCATCTAATGCACAATTTATGACTTAATTTTTGAAAAAAAAGATACATTTTTGTTGCTTTGTGGAACCGTTAAAACAGTTCGCAACTAAGCCGAAGTCCCCGGTCAATGCCTTGCTGAAAATCAGCGGCGAGGTTGTAATAAAATAGCCGTGGCCATTGCTGACCTTATTGCGGCAATTCTACAGCACAGATAAAACAACACTCAGTATAGTCCTTTGTTATTTTTTTTTCTGGTATTCTGTTGATGTCTCTCCTTTTTTAACGTTTAAGTTAAATAGTTTTAAATTATTCATTTTTTTATTATTATGTAATGTTTAGATTTATACATATTTTTTCTTTTTCTATGTTTTTATTAATCACCTTTCTTTCTTTATTTCTTTCTTCAAAAACAATATTTGAAATCGAATTGGTATTTCCTGAGATTAGCGGGTTCCAACTTACAACCTCTTTTTTCTTTCTTATAGTACCTCTGTTATTCACTAACTCTGCTTTCTTTTATTATATTATATTAAATTGTTTAAAAATATACATGTAACTTTAGCCGTGGTAGCTCAGGGACTAGGCGCCCGCTTTAAATTTCATAGTACGCGAGTGACCTGGGTTCGATTCCCGGTGCCGGCACCACTAAAATTGTTAATTGCAATTTTAAGTGCTGATTTACCACGTGCTCGGCGGTGAAGGAAAACATCGTGAGGAAACCTGCATGTCTGAGGAATAAAAAATATTTCGAAGACATGTGAAGTCCGCCAACCCGCATTGGAGCAGCGTGGCGGATTCTTCCTAGCTCCAAAACCCTCTCAGAAATGAGAGGAGGCCTGTGCTCAGTAGTGGGACATTTATAGGCTGAAACTTTACTTTACTTTTTTATGTAACTTTATATCCATAATAACGGTTTGAAATAACTGGTGACCCCGTGGCTTAGAGGTCAGTGTTCCGAACTATTACGCGAACGTGGTGGGTACCGGGGTTGAAATCCCAGTCAGAGCCACAAACACAATTTTTTTTGTTTTCGAATCCGGTTGTTTTGGGATTGTCCCCGTATCTCTGGCAAGGATTTTTAACTTCATCTGTCCTCAAAAATTTATTTCACACAAACGCAGGCTTTCATCACCTACCACATTTTCCTTCGTCACCTAGCACTTGGTTAATCAGCATTTAACAATGAACAGGTGATCAAATTCAGTTGCGTCCTAGCCTACCTCCGATCTTATCGCGTGTTATATCGGGAGCGGGTACGATAGGCCGAGTGAGTGCCTCTGTGTTTGCGCATACACTTGTGGCACTATAATATCTCCTGTGCAGTGGATAGCTTCCAACAGAATTTGGAACTTGTGAAAAACTTCCAGAATTCCGACAAATTCCGAATATGACAACAAACATCATCATCATTTCAGCCTATCAGTAGTCCATGCTGAACATCTCCCCCCCATAGATTGCCACAAAAGTTTGGTGCTCCCATTTTAGTTGTCTTAGCTGCCACGCTTGGCAAGCGGATTGGCAACCGCAGTTTATTTATTCAGATTTTTCAGGAAGGTGCTGCTAGCCCATCTTCTGGTTTTAATTTTCCCTCAGTCCACTTTTACGACGCCCATGGGATGAGATGGGGTAGTAGATTCTCTAAAGCCGCTACCACACAGACACCACACAACAACCAAGAACATGGTAAAGTTATACCATATGGTGATAAAATGAATTTAAAGGGTATTTTAAGATAGTCGAAGCCTTACTTCGTAAGCGATTCGCTCATCTTTGATTTTACAAAGATTATATATGCTATTATGATAATATTAAGAATAATTTGTTAAACAACTGGAGCATGAACTCTTGCACTCTGTAAGGAGCCTTTAAATGTTATTGAGGTTAGAAAGGCGTTTTTTAAACGGTAAATAAAATTTGTTCACGTCTTACAAAGTATTGTGTCCAATATAGTATATATCAACATCACCATCAACAACAGCATAAGCCTCTAATAGTCCACCGCTGGTCAAGACCTTTTATTGGATAAAGTGACGGGACGAGCAAGACGTTCACCTAATGGTAAGTGAGCCGTCTGCCCAAAATCGATGCTGTATCAGCAGGCATTGCTCTGGGTTATCACATCATCGGTTCTTCAGTGTCAAATGCCCAATAATTATACTAGAGCGAAACACAGTAATGTTTGCACACTTCTGCTTCACTGCAGAATAACTGGCTCTGAGTACCTACCTAGACGAATTCCTGCATAGGAATACCATCAAGAACAGCTGGTTTTATATTTAAGTCAATAAGAGTACACATTAAAAAAATCTAGGCTCTTCATTTATTGTATTTTTATTTATTAATTTTACTGGTTATGTACACATACTGGTGGTAGGATTCCTATGCAGGAATCCGTCTAATGCAAATGCGGCAAATGAGACTTAAGAACTAATATCTCAGGGTGACGGGCGCATTGTGGCGTCACACTGTTCTGGGTGACACAGCATTTGTTATGGGCAGACGTTGCACTTACCATCAGGTGAACGTTTTGCTCGTTCCGTCACTTTTATAATTTTATATAGACAGTGAGTACAAAGGTACATTTTTATTATTTTAGGGATGCAGGAGAGAAATGGGTGCATGGATAAGGTTTTTTCCTTACGAAGCATAGCCGAAAAATTCTTGGCTCAAAGTCAAACGGTCTATTGCGCATTCGTGGACTTGGAAAAGGCCTATGATAGGGTAGTAAGGAATGAATTGTGGTCGACATTGCATATGTATGGGGTGAACGGCAGCTTGATACGAGCACTGAAATCACTCTATAAGGATTCCAGTGCTTGTGTCAGGGTAAACGGGCTCACACAGACTGGTTTAACATCGAAAAGGGTGTTAGACAGGGATGTGTGGCTTCGACGTGACTGTATAACCTATTAATAGACAATTGCTTAAAAGATTTGAAAGAGAGTGTGTTTGGATTAAGAATGAATGACATGACCGTCAAATGCCTATAGGCCGATGATCAGGTTATATTAGCATCATCGGAGGAGGAGTTGCAGGCGATGGTTAATATTATGCATGCTACTCTACAAAGCAAAGGAATTAAAATTAATGTAGTTAAGACGAAAATAATGGTTTTTGAAAGAGAAGAGGGTATGTCGGTTTGCATAGTTCTGATTGAAGGAGAAAGAGTGGAACAAGTGAAAGAGTTTGTGTACCTGGGTTCTAAGTTTACGAGAGACGGAAAGTATGAGTGTGATATTGATAGAAGAGTATTGGCAGGAAATGCACGACTGGTTGTACATAGGGGGGTTCTGGTCCCTACACTTACGTATGGTAGTGAATGCTGGATCTGGCAGAATAAGCATGAAAGTAAGATTAACGCTGTGGAAATGAGAAGTTTGAGAAGTATAACTGGAGTAACTCTGATTGACAAAGTGAGAAACAGCGTGATAAGGAAACGTTGCGGAGTGGTTGAAGATGTAGTGAAAAAGATAGAGAAAGGCATGCTTAGATGGTTTGGACACGTAGAGAGGATGAATGAAAGGAGATTGACGAAACAGATTTATGAGGCAAGTGTGAATGGAAAAGCCGGTAAGGGTCGACCCAGGCGTACGTATCACAACATACGAGCGTGATGAAATGAATGAAATGATGAATGAAAAGTAGAAGAAGCTAAAGATGTGTGTCAGGATCGTAGCAAGTGGAAAGATGTGGTCTCCGTCTACCCCTATGGGATAGAGGCGTGACTGTATGTATGTATGCATTTATTATTATTAATTATAACCTGTTCAAGCAGTGTGCATCGTTTATAATATTACAAACATATACCACACAATAGCTTTTTTCTAAGTTATGCCTACCCTGTCTATTTAAGAATCTTAAAGTTGAAACAGACTTAAACTCACGTCTATTACACGGGCTGTCACTAAAATATAAGAGGTTAAAAACTTATTTTAATATCAGTACCATGTGAGAAAGAAATTCTCAAAACGAGTTTTTATTCTAGAATTGTAGTTTTTTATCACTACCTATCAGACAGTTGGCAAACATTCTCTTATCAGTTAAAAAAATACTTTGGACAGTTTTATACTACGTAAAAAATATCCCGCCAAAAGTAACGGAGCAGATAATTATTTGTATCGCGGAAGAATACTTTTTTCGCGATAGGCAAAAGAACATCTCATGATAGAGCGGTAACAATCGCACGGGTACCGTACCGGCGAAAGTGAAATACCGGGAAATAGCGTCTGTGGGACGACAAATGTGCGTTCGCTTGTTCATTACCCACCTGTAGTCAGGCGTACTGATGTACGCAATGTCAGACTATTATTCATCCGTACCAATATTATAAATGCGAAAGAAATCTTGTCCCTCTGTCTGTTTATTATCTTTTCACAGTCTTTAAGGACTTAACACGGTCTTCAGTAATTAAAGACACAAAAGAAAAGCAACCAACCGAAACACTAACCACGCAAAATAGTCGAGGGCTTTGTTTTGTAAAAAAAAAACAAATTCTACCACCCCATCTTATCCCGTGGGTGTCGATAAAGTCGACAGAGGGAATATGAAAACCAGGAGATGGGCAGCAGCACCTTCCCGGAACATCTTAATAAATAAACTGCGGTTGCCAACCCGCCTGCCAGGCGTGGCAACTGTGGCAAAATCCCTCCGAAATGGGAGCTACAAATTTTTGAGATTATCTATAGGGGAGGCCTATGTTCAGCAGTGGACTTTTTATAGGCTGAAACGACGAACGACGACTTGATGTAGTTGCTGTGTCCTGCAAATACTAGCTACTACTGTTTTCTCCGGCTCCCTCCAAGATAGTGGTATCCTACACCTTATACATCCTTTCCCAACTTCCCTACCCCAAGTTAAGTTCCCACCTAATCCTTTTCTCTACCTCTCCGCCAAGCCAGTGATTGCCGTGCTAATGGCCCGAATTTAAATTTGCACCAAAATAGCGGCGACGTGGTTCGCCACCCGTAACGTCTCGTTTCCTGTGGGGGCGAAAAGTTGGCTACGGATGTGGTCTCTGCCCACCCCTTGTATGGAACAACGCGTGATTGTGTGTACGTATAATATTATTGCATTACAAAACGCGCGTCGGACGAGCCCACTTACGCCTCGCCATGACATTCACTTGGACCAAGGTTGCTCGTCTAGTCGCCGCAAGACTGTATCGGATTTTATTAGATTGAAATGCAAAAAACACAGATGTATCCGTGTTCTTTATTATTAGATAACACAGAAGTTACACTGTGTTTAACGAATTTAAACATTTAAAATTATATTTTGTACATTTGCTTACATAATCCAATTTGATTTAATAACAATAAAACCATAAACTATTTACATATTAATAATGATTATACAAATAAAAATACATATTAAAAAAAAAAATTATTATTATGCAGACGTTCCGTGGTAGCTCAGGGGCCGGGCGGCTCGCTTTAAATTTCATAGTTCGCGTGTGACCTGAGTTCGCATCCCGGTGCCGGCATCGCTAAAATTGTTCTGCCATTTTATATGCTGATTTAAAGCGTGCGGCGAAGGAAAACATCAGGGGAAACCTGCAAGTCAGAGGAATAAATATTTCGAGGACATGTGAAGTCCGCCAACCGAAGAATAGCGTGGCACTGTTCACTGTTGTGTACATGGTTCCCGGCTCTACAGTCTGACAGTTTTTTTTTTCATAAATTTCACATGACTGTGTGGCCAAGTATTCGGTCGGAGGTAAATTTTCGGGCCTAGTTGTGTTTGTGCATGTGAAATGTATGTCTGTAAAACGATACGAGAGAAATCCTAGTGGGGATCGTTTTTAAAAAAAAAAAATTTTTTTGTTGTGTGGTAACGGTGTACCACCCAATCTAATTCCGTCGTAAGAGAAGAAATACTAGGTCTGTCATATGAGATGGTTCGGATGTCACAACACTAAACTTCGTAGCCTCGTAAGAAAGTCGAGCGATATTATACCACGGGATTACTAAGCAATATTTACCGCATAAACACTTTCACTAGAGCTTAGGTGAAACTGTCAACCGCCAATCTCACACCTCTCTACCTCTATGGCCTATTTTCCAGTTAGCGGCTAGTTGCATCTATTTCCCACTGAGCGTTTAGTTGCCTCCTGATCCTATTTGAAAGAATGAAAAAGTGTTTATTGGTGCCAATCAAATTAATATATTTTTTTTAGAGAAATTGACGAGACGAGAAAAACGTTCACAAGATGGTAGGTCTAACGTCTGCCCATAACAATGCTGTGTCACGCAGAACATTTCTGTGTGGTACCACACGGCGCCCGTCCCTCGAGACATTATTGAGTCTCATATGCCCAGTAATAACACTAGCTCTCAATTCCTTTCAGACCGAAACGCAGTAATGTTTGCATACTACTGCTTCACGGCAGAGTCACTGGCACTGCGGACTCTTGCATAGGAATCCTACCACCAGTAGAACATTTATACAAATAAATAAAATTGATCTGTGATTTTGCAACACGCGTTTTTTTGTCTGTCTGTCTGATTGTTCGTCCGGGCTAATCTCCGGAACGGCTGCATCGATTTTGTCGGCACTTTAGATGCCAGCTAGATTACTTTTCCGAGAGCAATCTAAGCTACTTTTTATTTCATAAATATTTAGAGGTCTTGCGTGAAATCTGAAAAACTGTAGAAATTAGGAGCCATGCGGATGGACGTGTTACGCGCGGCTTCAATTTGCATTTTTGTCAATAATGCCATTGCATTTTGGTCATTTGTCCATAATCAAATATTTCTCTTAGTTTCTTCATAAGATTTTAGAATATTAATAGTTCTTTTTTAACTTTGTTTCCTTATTAACACAAATAATAATATTGAAGATTCTGTCTGTGATTTCGCAATAAAGTTTTTTCTTAATCTTATATGGTAATTTGCATGATATTCAAGCAGACGTTTTTTTTTTTATTTTGTCTGTCTGTCTGTTAATCCCAATGTAATGTTAAGGCTAATCTTCGAAACGGCATAATCGACTTTGACGTGACTTTCATTGGCAGTCAGAGGACTTTTCAGAGAGCAATTTAAGCTACTTTTTATTTGGTGATTATTTAGGGCTACTGCGTAAATCTGAAAATCCAGGACATATTATTTGCCACTGAGCCACGCTGCAGTATAACTTTCTTTGCTTTCTTTTTTCACATTGTAGTAAGTAGCTGTTACCGCAAATTACAGCGTATATAAAGCAAGCAAGATTTCTCAGAATGAGGATGATCGAGTCCAATAATGAGTCTCCTGTCTGAGTCGGAGGTCTGTGACGACCGCACGGCTTAGTGCTCATAGTACCTGACTCCTCCACTGCGGGTCCTAGGTTCGAATACCAGACGGAGGCAACATTTGTACATAAGGTTCTGGTGGTTTTTGAATTGTCCCCGTGTTTCTAAGCTGCATCCCAGTCTACCTCCGATCTTATCGCATGAGCGTTACATCGGACGTGGCGACACTATTACATCTCTGGCGCAGTTGATAGCTTCGAGATTCGGAAGTTGTCGCTGCGGACGACCGGACTTCATCATTAACAATGACACCTCTAATTAATGTTAATGATAAGCGATATTCGCCTTATAGTAATTGATTTATAATCTTTCCGAGTGGACACTTGAGATAAGCGCCACCAAATCGGTTAGTGACCAATGACAAGGGCACAAATAAATGTTTTATTAACGTTGGTGTAAATAAACTGGCTAGAGACGCATAGACTACAGAACTGTGGCAATTATTGTTTTATCTATGTTATGTATAAGCGATTTACAAGTGATTCATCACGATATCTCCTAAACTATACGATGTGTGGATTTAAAATTTGGCATATAGGACGTTATTCATAATTAGTATAATATCCCGGCACCTACCCACGCTACTTTGATCTGATAAACACAACGGTGAAGCTTTAATTACAAAATTGAATACTAAAAATGTCCATACAAAACTTTAAAATTATTTGTTTTGAAAAACTTTACGCGACCCTAACTCAGAATGTCGTTGCCCCGAAACAGACAAATTCAAAATACGTTTTCTTCACCATTTAATTTATGTTACCCTACTACGGCGTCATACTAACATATTTACTTCGCAACAGATTTTCTTAAGCTTCATGTTATATATATCCTAGTACTTGCGAGTTCTTTCGATTGCAGCTCAAAGGAAAAACACCCAATTAAATTTATGAGTTCATTGCCTCGATCAGCTGTATAACAGGGTATTCACCTATGAGTTTTAAGCAAATTGTTAAGCCCAGCCTGCTGGGATGTATAGGATATTACGAATGACCCTGTATATTGATATCTCGACAGACACCCACTAAGAACACTAAGAACGGATTTTACAAGCATTTACTCATAAATGGGTAACGGGCTGGTGCTGTTTTTCTCTATACAGACTTTAACCCCTAGCCAGGTTTAGCGATCTTTTAAATTTTTAATACTTATTTCTATTTTTTTGTGGTTTCTATACAACACGTGGTCACTACGTGAACACTGTCTGGCTAAGGGTCTGGCTGTAACAACAACTTCCGTGCGAAGCCGGGGTTGGGAAGCTAGTACATACAAACATACTTAAAGTCACGCCTTTTTCCCATATAAGGGGGCGGCAGAGACGGGTGGCGAACCACCTCGTCACTAGTAGCGTATAAGCCTCTTTTCGTATGAACTTGATAGATTAAACCAGAGAGAGAGAGACCACTTTCAAAATTTAGCTGGTTCCGGTGGACCCCCTGCAGCTACATTTCTACAATATTTCCAAAACTATAACTAACTAACCCATTTTTTGTCACGCCAACGTAGACCCCCGTCGTGTACCCCGTGGACCCCTGGGGGTCCACTTGGAAGACTTTGGCATTTAAGGGATTAAACGAATGAGTGCCTCCGTGGTTGAGCGTGTGAGCAATACACTTATAGCACTATAACATTTTTTGCGCAGTGTTACATTCCGACAGTATTTGGAAGTTGTCGCCGTTACTCATAAGCGGCCAGGAGGACGCCAACCTTTAATGCAAAACAAGAACACGTAGCTGACGTGAAGCATTGATGCTCTAGGAATTCTGCAGTGGGTGACCATGTTCTAGATCACCCCAAAAATTACATCAGATTTCATGGACAACAAATCATTGCAAAAGAACACCGATTCCTACCAAGGATGATTCGCGAGGCTATCGAAATTAAAAAACATCCTATTTTCAATAGAGAAGATGGTTGGGTACCACCGGCATGGCTATAATTAAAAGAATTCTGCAAGACTTCAAGACACTGTAAGTTCATTTTGCGTAGATCGGGCCAAAAAATAATAATTAAAAGCTGAAGGTACCCCGGATTAACTATGACATCGGGACATCTGTCACCTCAGTCCCCCCGTGACCATGGGTGCTGTAAAGCACATGAAACGTCGGGTTATAAATTGTTTAAAAAATAAACGCGAAAAAATCCGTAAAATTAGTTTTATTAAATAAGTCCAATATGTTAGAAATAATCCTCAAAGTATGAATTATTATTTGTATTTTTGAAGTAAAACTTTTCATGAACTGTGAGAGTATAATTTCAAGGTCGAATTTGTACTCAATCTTTTCATGTGGACATTTAAAAAAAAACGATGTTTTGTTCCATGTAATATATGGCAAAGTGACATCGATTTATGGATGATATATTGAAAATATATCGAAAAAAAAACATCGATATTTTAAATTTGTGCTATTTTTTTAGCTTAGTATGGTTATCGTTATAACATGTCTGAAAATGAAAGGAAACAGATGCGTTAGTTCCAAAACTTTATTATTAATCAAAGAAATGAAAAAAAAACATACCGAATTAAACAAAATAATAACTTCATACGTACGGGTCAAGGATACAGCTAAGTAGAAATGAAATTAGAAAGTCAGCAGTACAGTCTACAACAATTTAGCTTTATAAATGTTACCAATTAATTAATTTTAATTAATTAAAATGAAACGAAGCCCCACAGTAGGATTTTATCCTGTATCGTGGGTGCGTTTTACAAACATACATTTCACATGCACAACACAACCAGACCCGAAAAGCAACAATTTGTGTTTTTGCACAAATTTTACCTCCGGCTGGGAAGCGAACCCAGGACCGGTGGCGCAGAAGTCAGGTACGCTGACCACTACGCCACGCGGTCGACATTATTTAATTTATTTATTAATTATTATTAATATTAAGAAAGGTTCTCGAGTGACAACCTCGTCCCGACAAACGCAGTGTAGGGCGACCCCCTACTAGATGCAGCGACGACCTGCACGGTTTCGCGGGAAGACGATGGATGCAGGTGGCTTAGGACCGTGTTTTGTGGCAATCTATGGGGGAGGCCTTTGTTCAACTAGGCTGATATGATGATTATGAATGTTAGGCTTAGAGAAAAACTAAGGAACTAAGAAAAAAAACTGTAAGGCGTAATAATTCGTAGACTGTAAATACCGGCCTAAAAAAAACGTTTAAAAATATATCATTTAAATATACAAATTACAAAGTAAATTTTAAAATTAGGTTCACCCATTCGAAATATCAATTGAAAAACATCGATAAATCGTATAGCAGTCAGTTACAGTGAGTAAACGTTTCGTTCATTCATGTTTAATTATTATAATTCTAATGAAATCTTATATAATAAACTAAAATTATAAATTCGAAAGTAACTCCCTGTGTACCTCTGTCTGTTTGTTACCTTTTGACGGTTCAACCGCTGAACCGATCTTGACAAAATTTAGCACATAGATAGCTTGCATCATGGAGACGGACGTAGGTTACTTTTAAACAAGGAAAATGAAATAGTTCCCGCTTGATATTTTAAAAACCTATATTAACACGGACGAAGTAGCGGGCATCAGTTAGTTTCTTATATATATGTTTCACTTCTGTCGAGGGTACTTAGTTACTTAGTACGTATTTATTAGCGGATAAAGGAAGAATTACTTGTTAATGACTGAGCAATTATAGTTACAGAGCAATGTGTGAATATTAAAAGCATTCGTATAACGACGACGGGAAAAGATGTACTCTTTTTAATTGCGGCGATGACTTTTGTAAAGATCATATATGGACGTTGGTGAATATTTAAAAGATTAGCATAATAACATTTTATTTTTAATGTCCTGCTCTGCATGACTTTGGCGACATCTTCCATTATCACCAAATGATGTAATTTACTCGCTGTAGTCTTCCCTTGGCTATAAATATTGTTTTTAGTTAATCCTGTCCAAATTATTGTTCCTGTGTCTCTTACACTGCCTCCTAGCCTGCTTCCGATCTTGTCAAATCCGCGTCGTAGCGATACAACGCAGATTTGATAAGATCGGCAGTTACGTTTCCTCCTAACGTACCTGAACCCGAGTTCAGGTAACGTAAGAAATATAAATTTCGTTTGTCAAACGCATTTTATTTTATTGAATAGAGTGCCGAGCAAAATGTACACCTGATGGTAAGTGCAATGTCTGCCCATAACGAATGCTGTGTGATACTGTACTGTGCCCGTCATCCCTGAGACATCAGTTCTTAAGTCTTATATGCCCAATGTAAATATTTTAAACTGTCATATTTTTTAAATAAAACTACTTTTTTTTTTACGTGTGTCAAAATATCTGCTAAAAAGGACATTCGAGGAAGCGCGAAGATCCTAAGCCAGGCAAGTAAAAAGTTACTAAGGACGGTAATTCAGCAAAAACGTACCGATCTACACACAAAATTAAACGCGATAAAATCCGTAAAAAAGTAAAAAAAAAAAAAGTAGTTTTATTTAAATGTGTAATATTCGCGTAAATAAAAGAAAACATTATGTCATATTTTTATTCATTCATTACTAATCCGATTTGAAAAATCCTTTTTGCATGCGATAGCCTTGATAGATTGAGGAAGGTCCTTGCTGTAAAAATATGCTATAACTAATAAAGGTTTAAAACTTCACGCTACGCCAAGAAGCCGCACGCTGAGAACCTAACATTATCACGAAGGGCCGAACTGTGAATGCTCGGGTCGTCGAGGTACCATGCCGTACAGCGCAATCATGTGGTCGGCTCATTTTACGCGGTTGAAACCGCGAGTCATAGCTAATCCATAATCCGTAATCCATAAAAATCATCTATACAAATAAAATTGCAGTGTCTGTTAGTAATAAGAAAATAACAGCTTTCTACTCAATGCTTATAAAAGCATATACGGTACTTATAAGAAAAAAAGTGTGTCTGTCTGTCTGTTCGTTCCGGCTGATCTCCGAAACGGATGGAGCGATTTTGACGGGGTCTTTCACTGACAGATAGCTATAATGATAATAATAGCTATGATGAAAATTGAAACCACAAAATCCGATTCAAATAGGGAAGTGTATATGCATATTAACGATCGGGGTCGGCTTTTTTACGCGGATGAAGCCGCGTGGCACAGCTCGAAATATAATAAGAACGCCCATACAAGACTAACGTATTTTAACAGATGAGAATAGATACCATGCGTTGACATACGTACAGACATTCGACACGAATCTTGATCTATTAAGATTCTAGACCAACAATCACCTAGAAATCAATCAAATCAATCTTAAAGACCGGCGCGACGTTAGGACAGACATTTCACTTGACCGATTAAGCGCACCATACATCGATGTCGCATTTTCCCCCGTATGAAAATACACGAGAAAACTCGTCAGGTATTTGCAGTGTGCGGTTCTTACACCTGTGCTACTGGTTTGAAGTGGGCGTTGAAAATGAGAAATCTAGTACAGCGAGATTCTCGGCAAATAAAAACAGTCTAGGTCATACACATGTATTTACTTACTCAGTTTTATGTTATCTTAGCAAATCAAACTGCAGATTCAATATTCAAAAGTGATACAAGGTTATAAATAATTATAGGTACATTTTAAAAAAGAGCGCTGGCAACTCTGTACGTGGCTGCAGTGAAAATTATACATTAGAAAATAGAATTAAAAAAAAAACATGTATTAACGAAAATTTTACCCACTGTAAATAATTGACCAGATTTTTTTTATTAGACAACGTCCGTCCACAACAAATGCTGTGTCGCACAAAACATTTGCGTGTGATACCACACTGCGCCCGTCAGTCTGATACATCAGTTTTTAAGTCTGATATGCCCAGTGATTACACTAGCTCTCAGTGCCTTTCAAACCGAAACACAGTAATGCTTGCACGCTACTGCTTCAAGGCAGAATAACTGGCCTTACGTAGCTGGATTTCTGCATAGGAATCCTACCACCAGAGTATAAATAGTTAATCGATTAATATTAATTACAACAGATATGCTGCACGAAAACGCCGCACTCAAATTCGACCTTGAAATTTTAGTCTCATCGCGCCTAAATATAGTATGAATTAACATGTGTTTTTTATTATGCTCGATATCTATCAGTGGTCGCAATACGACCGTAATTCATATATTTTTAAAGTTTGACCGTCATTGAAGTTCGACTAATTATTTGCTAACAACATTTTAAAATTCTGTTGCGACAATCTACTCTGTGCTTCAGTTTCACCAGACATCATTACGTGTTTGACGTTGGCAGTATGCATGTAAACTAACGACAGACTGTTTTGTGATTGACATTGTTAGTATGAACGTAAATAGTGAATGTTTTATTTTGTTAAATTTAATGTATTTTTAACACATAATATAAATTTAAGATACCTCACTTCTTCATACAAACTTCAACGATGCCAAATCTCACACTCCTTCGTGTACAAAGTTTTCTCTTAATGTATTAATACGAGTATATAGATGAATAAAATAGCTTTATTTGACTTATGGTGGTGTGTTGGCGACGTGTGGTGGAAAAAAAAAATAGAGCCGTGTGGTGGCGGCTCGTTAAAAGAATACTACCACTCCATCTCATCCAATGGATCTCGTAAAAGGCGAGTAAGGAATTAAACTGCACTGTGCACCCAACAGCGCATGGTGGCGATGGGCTCACCACCTATCACACCAAGTGCATTATATTGTTTTGGTGAAACGTGGATTGTGGCAGTTATCTGTTTTTGCAGTGAGTGCCCAGTCTCTGACTACCCCTTATGGGATACAGTCGTGATCTTATGTATGTATGTATTTGACGTAAAGCTTATTTCCCGATTGGCTCAAGGCTGTGTTTTGTGGCAGTCTATGGGGGAGGCCTGTGATCAATAGTGGACTTGTTTTGAAGTAGACAAATGGTAGGCTGAAATGTAAAGAAATAATGATGATATTGTTAATCGACACATAAAACAATGTTGCGGTTTGCTGACAATTCCTGGACGTTTTTATTTGACTAAAAAAGAAATAAAAACTGTCAAATATTTGCACAGTCAACTCCTTATATCTTTACGATTTAATTATAGATTTTTGCGGGAGATTGTGAAACTCCACCGCACGGGAGCCGTTGACCCGTCATGTTTCGCGCAGTTTAAACGCTCATTCTGCAATTATGACAGAGTTATTTAATAAGTAACTGTTGCAGTGATCAAACGGTTGAGTTGCATTTTATTTTAGGAACTGACTGCAATTTTTAAACACGTGTAGCTGGAACGAACTCATTCCACGAGATACTAATTATAATTTTTTTAGACATCTATCGTTGTTGTTGATATTGCATCCGAAGGTTCTTCCTCGTGCAATTTTCGAGACGAGCAAAACCTACTTACGGTAAGTGCAGCCATAACAAAAACTGCCCAATCCGGAACATTTCTGTGTGACAGTACACTGCGCTCGTTAACCTGAGACACTAGTACTAAGTCTCATATGTCCCAGTGATTACGCTAGCTCACAGTGCCCTTCAGAACGAAACACGGTAATGTTCGCTCACTACTGCTTCAAGGCAGAATAACTGGCTGCGATGGTACCTACCTAGACGGATTCCTACATAGGGATCCTACCACCAGTTTCTGTATGAATATACTACCCAGGTCAAGCATACCCTTTTATGGCATAGCCGTGTCATATAAATATTTTTTTGTAGTCTGTACCGTTGCTTTAAGTGTAGCCTTTCATACGAGAGCTTATGAGACCATAAAATCATACTGCATTTATCAGGCTAGAACCGATTTGTTTTTTTTTTTCTATGCCAACATTTGTATTTGACCTGTAATCGACATTGAGCTCTATTGTGATTGACAATAGATTTATTCGGCACGGCGTCCTAGTTTTTGTTGTAGTGATTCTTCTTAATGATTTGTAAATCATTCCGGTTTTTGGTCATATCATATCATAGCATAGGCACTTGGCAATTGATTGTCTGTAGAATCATTTTATTTGTATAATATCTCCCACACGAAGATCTTTGAAACGCATTTCTCCTGTGTCGTGAGTGCGTTTTCAAGATACAAATTTTAAACACACAACTCAACATGTGTCAAGTGTTTTTGCACAAATGTTGGCACCGGCAGGATTTCAAACCCGAGACCTACGGCGTTAAAATCAGTTCTCTGACCACTAAGCCACGCGGTTGACGAAGTTTATTTTTAGATAAATAGGCACATACACTCCCAGATCCAGCACAACAATCTGGAGGATATAAAAACATTTGTTTCGTGCGGGAATCGAACCCGCGAACCGTAGCGCAGAAGCCAACCTAGTCGCTAAGTGAATGTAATAGTTTTTTTAGCCTTTTAAATTTCATTGACTAAAATTTCAAATTTCATTGTTTTAAAGTTAAAACCCGGAAATTTATACCGGGACGTAAGCCATGTTTTTTTTTTCTCAGAAAACGTCAATTTTACATTGACAGCGCGGTTTGGCGTTAGAGGTCGTTGACACAATTGCGCCACAGTACAAAATAAAGAACACGTAGGTCTTTTTACGTGTCGCGATTTAAGTGTCTTAATACCTACAGCTGCTGAATTCTGTTTGACTGTTACGCATCATTTTGGGAGTTGCCTGCTTTTGATTTTTGATGATATGATCAATCCTTGGTAATATTTTTAATCCTCTTCTTATTGTAATATTTTTTTTATTAGGTGATGAAACGAGCAAAACGTTCACATGATGGTAAGTGAAACGTCTGCCCATAACAAATGTCGTGCCACCCAGAAAATTTCTGTGTGATAACGCACTGTGCCCTATCACCCTGAGACGTAAGTTCTTAAGTCTCATATGTCCAGTGATTACGTCCAGCTCACAGTGCCCTTCAAACCGAAACAGTAATGTTTAAATAACTGGCCCTGGAGTGGTACCTACCTAGACGGATTCCCACCACCTAAAAAGCATAGGAATCCAACCACCTAAAAAGTTTCAGCCTATAAATATCGCACTGCTGAGAACAGGCCTCCTCTCATTTCTGAGAGGGACAACCATCTATAATACTCCATATTTATATTATATATTATTCGTAATACCCCATATTTGAATGTTAAAGAAATCAAATTTTATTTTTTATTGGTTTAAGCAAGATTTTTGGGATTTTTTAGTCTCATTTAAAGCAAACAGGCATAATGCATGGTAATGACAGCAAATGTGTAACAGTGTATAACGTAATTAGTTATCCAGATTCACTAGATAATTATAATAGTTATAATAGTGTGAAGAAGAATCTACCACACCATTTCAACCCGTGGGTGCCGTAGTCGATATATAATAAACTCTGGTTGCCAACGGGCCCGCCAAGCGTGGCAACTACGGCATAGTCCCCCCAAAATGAGATCTACGAACTTTTGTGGCAATCTTTGAGGGAGGCCTACGTTCAGCAGAAGACTAGTGACATACAGAAAATGAACCTGACAATAAGAAGTCGAACGGCTTTGTCCCGAATTTTAGTCAGGCCAAACTGGTTACTCGTTACATCATGGAGTAATAAAAAGTAAATTACCTTTTGTTCTTAATTTTCGTAATATCGTTTCCATTATAACTGCACATTTTACAGCCAGTATGATATAACTTTGGCGGGCAGCCTGTAATTTATCATGAGAGTATTTCGTTTGACTTTCATTTTTTATAATTGTTTCTTTTCTATATTGTTTTAATACGACCCAGGATTTTTTAACAAACACGCATGCAATCTGCAATGAAACTGCTCGGTTTTGTAAATATCCTGTCAGATATTCATTGTATGCTTGTCATAAGAGCTATGAAATGTTTTTTTTCTACGACAAAGGAATTTTTAATTTCGTTTGTTAACCGTCAAATTTTTGCAAGCCCTTCCGGTAATAAAGTTATTCTGATTGGAGTAGAAACAGGCGAAGTAAATTCAAAGTTTCAGCCTACCATAGTCCACTGTTGAACATAGGCCTCCCCTATAGATTGCCACGAAAAATGGTCCTGAGCCACCTGCATCCATCGACTTCCTGCAAAACCGTCTAGTGGGGGGTCGCCCTACACTGCGTTTGCCGGTACGAGGTTGCCACTCGAGAACCTTTCTTCCCCAACGGTTATCGGTTCTCCGAGCTATATGGCCGGTCCATTGCCAGTTCAGCTTGCTTATCCTTAAGGCTATATAGAGTAAAGAAGTAACAGTAAAGTAGAGTTATAAAAGATAAAAACAAACAATTCGTTAGTTAACTGAAGCATGGTCTGTAATGGAAATTGAGACAAAATGAATTTCAGACTAAATACACTTTAGTTTTTGCATACTGTTACGTTGAAGATGTAGGATTCAATTAGTGTTTTTCGCAAGCGGAATTACGCTCGACGCGTCATTTTCAAAATTGCATATGGCGTTTTGGATTTTTTCCAAAGTATTAACTTAAATAATGACATTGTACAAATAAGCATAAGAAAGTAAAGCTCGGAAAAAGTGGCGAGATAGAAATTTGTGAGCGCGATCTCTGTGACATTGCGTTGTGTGTAACCTCTAATTTGTCTGGTTCTGTTCGACCCACTTTCGAACGCGTGCATTTTATTGTTTCACTGACAAGTGACGGCTTCTTACAGGTCACTTACTTAAAGTTTAAACTGCGGCAATGGTTTCCAAAAATTAAATTATTTTATTTTATCTTGAATTTAGGTGAATTTAGGTGAATTTAGGTTTCATAAATATCACTTGGGAACTACTTGATCTTCGGAGATAAAAAGTAATAACATTTAGGGTGGGTTTCACCGTTGAAACTAAACGCGATCAGTTCAAGCTAAACGAAGTTAAGCGTTTAACTGAGTTCAATGCTACAGTTTGCATTTCATCAATCATCAAATGAACGCAGTCAATGCTAAACGCGGTTCAAATTCTGAACGCCCAATTTTCGACGTTCAGCTCTTTAAACGCGTTTAGAGAGCTGTCATTGTCAATTGCACAACTATGTAAACACAAAAAATATTTTTAATTTGTATTATTTATTGTTTGCATACCTATGTAACCTAAGCATAAAAACAGGCTGTTTAATGTCGCAAAATACGAAATAAATCGTCTTTTTGTTTTAGATCGTGACAATATTTCATGTAAAGTTAGTTTTTCTAAACGCGATCAAAATGGAGTCGGTGAAATCGGTTAGACGAAAACCGAGATAAAATGATATATTTGAACTCAGTTAAGTAAAACGTGGTTTTATTAAACTCGGTTTCCAAAGCGATCGGTGAAATCGGGTCTTAATCTATTTACCAAAGCCAGCAACACTGTTTTACTTTTTTATGTGTCTATGAAGTGTGTAACTCTCAGGTGTAACTGTTCGTTCTATAATAAATCCTACGTTCTAAATAAAACTTATTAATACAATTTCGTCATTTATTTAATTAACAACATATCCTATCCAGGGTGCAAGCAATCTCTGTGCCAAATTTCGTCAAGACAGGCGCTCAGCGGATAAGACGTAAAAATGTGCAAAGGGACAGAGAGAGTTACTTAAGCATTTATAATATCAGTGTGGATGCTATTTTATTTGAAAAATTATGACGCATGTTTCAGATAATAACAAAAACGTTATTGTTAATTTATGAACCGTGTGGTGGCGGCTCGTTAAAAGAATACTACCACTCCATCTCATCCAATGGATCTCGTAAAAGGCGAGTAAGGAATAAAACTGCACTGTGCACCCAACAGCGCATGGTGGCGATGGGCTCACCACCTATCACACCAAGTGCATTGTATTGTTTAGGTGAACCGTGGATTGTGGCAGTCATCTGTTTTTGCAGCGAGTGCCCAGTCTCTGACTACCACTCATGGGATACAGTCGTAATCTTAAGCATGTATGTATTGTTAATTTATGGTCTGATGAATGTTCGAGCTACTCTTTGTGCCTGAGGAGGACACTACAAAAGAATTTCACTTATTACCAGTTTACACGGACCCGTTTTAAACTGAGTAGTCCACTAATCTGGGCCAAGGCAGACCGCAAGGCTATTGTTTAGTTAAATTTGCCACTTGTGTATGAAGAAAACGTAATTTGCATGTGAAGAATGTCTGCTTTTGTATGTCTTGTTACGGTATTTTTTCTTTTAATTTTTAGCATTGTTGTGTAGCTGTCAGAGCTTGTTGTAAACAGATGAATATGCAATCTGCTAGTATCTATGGATAAAAATATTTGGAAGTTGCAGTAGACTGCACAGACGCATTGATCGTCATCGTTTCAGCCTATCGCAAGTCTCCGATATTCCTCTGTCGACTTTTACGATACCCACGGGATGAGATGGGGTGGTAGATTCTATTAGGCCGCCACCGACCAGCACCGCGGACCACACGACACGATAGACGCAATTCATGGATTTGGTAATGACGATTTTGGAACTTTTTTATGGCATTAAGTGACAGAAAACGAAATCGTTCACTGTATGGTAAGCGCTACGTCTACTCATAATAAATACTGCGTTACCCAGATTACATCAGTCACGCTTGTTACACTGCGACATCAGCATAAGTCTCTTAAATCTCTTCAGACTGAAACACAGCAACGTTTCCACACTACTGTTTGACGGCAGAATAACTATCACTGCGTTGGTACCTACACAGACGGAATTATGATAAAGACAAAGATAATTTGAAGACAAAGATAAAGATAATTTATTTGTAAAACATGGGTGTACAAAGCAAACAAGCTGGTGTTATAAAAAAAACGGAAGTCCCACATGTTTTCGCAGCATAGAGCGTAAAAATATTAATATGCCAACGGTAAGAAATAATCGACCCGTATACTTTTGGAACAACTTGTCATAATCTGCACGATTGCGGTACCAAATAACCCGCGGTTAATATGCTGCTGCTGTACTGACAGACGTCAAATCATATTATTACTATTATTACTGTTTCATTCGTGTCGACACCAGAGTGTCCGTTACGCCTTTGTTTACAGTAATCATGTGAATGAGCATCATGAGGATAACTTTTATTTCTGTCAGACAATTTGCTATAATTTCCGGCCGCTTCGCGTAAAAGGTATGCAAAAAACGACCCACATTTTTGAGCGGTGCGACGATCACAATGTAATTGAATTAAATACAAATTTCGTTAGTCAAATGTAATTTTTTTTACATACCACCGTTTTTTAATGAGGTATCTCTACAGGTATACAGAGAAGGAACAGGATATAGGAATAGATGTTACTGATTTTGGACTAAAAACTTAGTCAGTGTTATTCGGCGATATATGTGCGATGTTTATTTTTATTGCTGTAATTATGTGTGCAAATTTGTGGCAAGATTTTGTTTCCGTTTGTTGGTAATATGCTTACCAGCGTTGTTTAAACGTGTCTAAAAGATTGAAATAAAAATTGTGTAATACTATAATTTATTGTTCGTTTTACAGAAGTGACTTGTACTTAATTTTTTTTTATTTAATAAAGTGACGAAACGATGACGTTCACCTGATGGTAAATGCAACGTCTGCCGCTTGCTGCTGCTTCTGTGTGACACCACACTGTGACCGTCACTCTGAGACATCAGTTCTTAAGTCTCATATGCCCAGTGATTACGCTAGCCCTCAGTGCCCTTCAAACTAAAACACAGTAATGTATGCACACTGACTGCTTCACGGCATAATAACTGGCCGTGGGTCGGTACCTACCTAGACCATTCCAGCATAGTAATCCTACCAACAGTGGATAAAAGTTAACTTTATTTAGTTTTACGATTGGGTCAGTGACGTCGACAGTGGTTCAGGCCGAGGGTCCTGCGTTCAGTGTCCTTAAGCCAACATTGTAACAAGGACTTTTTATTGAATATAATAGTAAGGCGTTGATGACTGAGTTTCTTGTGTTTACGTCTGTACGTAGACAATAAAAACGAGTAGCTAGTAACTAGGCTTAAGAACTTTTGCGTTGCAATAGATTTACAGATTTTATCGCGTTTTATTTTAACTATGTATATATTACTCCACTTGCTGCGAAGTGGCGGCTTCAGAGAATCTACCACCCCATCTCATCCCGTGGGTGTCGTAAATATCGACAGAGGGAAAATGAAAACCAGCTACTAAATTTATGATGTAATTTTTTTTTTAATCTGTAAATGACATAATGTGATATGGATTTGAAAAAAACAATATAGAGTTTCTTACCGGTTCTTCTCAGAGGTCATTGTTTGACACGGTGTAGATTTTGACGTTCATAAGAGCTTTAAACAAGCCTAAATTGTATAAAGAAATTTTGACTTTGACTTAAATTAAGAATTCTCGGCACCGGGGATCGCACTCGGGTCACTCGCTTAAAATGAAATTTAAAGCAAGCGCCCAACCCCTGAGCTACCACGGACTTACGCAATCAGCAATTGTTTCAATTTGACCTACCGCGTGTGCTAATTAATCTGTAGGAGGTAATCGCGACCGCACATGGAGTCAAGGGCGTCTGTGCTCCGTGCCCACGCATGTAGGGTTACCACTTCCTAAACGCAGAAATCCGGACGGGACCAGCCAGTTACATTTTAGGTAAAATTCGGTAATAGGCCGTATTTTTGTGTCTCAATTTTAATATGATAATTTTTGATCCTTTAATCAAATCATCAGTACTTCCAATGAAATAACAACGAAGATTAAATCAGTCTTCTTCATTATAATAATAATAAATCATTTATTAAGTATCAAAGACTTTGTTACTAACAAAGAACTTAATCGCTATATTAATAGGTGATAAGAATTATTAATGTACCACTGTTGGGGATATGTAACCCGGCACAGTGCATCATATAAGGACAGTCCATCCTGTCCGCTATCATCCGTAGAATGCTATTCTATGCTATGCTTACTTGCTATTATGCAATTCAAAACAAAATTAAAGTGACTGAATGCGTGGTAAAATATAAGGGCGGATTTCACCGTTGAAAATAAACGCGATAAGTTTAAGCTAAACGAAGTTTAAGCGTTTAACTAAGTTCAATGCTACTGTTTGCATTTCACCAACATAAACTGAACGCAGTTAAAGCTGAACGCGGTTCAAATTCTGAACGCCCAATTTTCGACGTTCAGCTCTTTAAACGCGTTTAGAGAGCTGTCATTAGTCAATTGCACAACTTTGTAAACCCAAAAATTCTTTTTATTCCGTATGGTTTATTGTTTACATACCTATGTGACCTATGTATAAAAACAAGCTGTTTGATGTCGCAAAATACGATATACATCGAGAATTTGTTTTAGATTGCGACAATATTTCATGTAAACTTCGTTTTCCTAAACGCGATCAAAATCAAGGTGGTGAAATCCGTTAGACGAAAACCGAGATCAAATTATTAATTTGAACTCAGTTAAGTAAAACGTGGTTTTATTAAACTTGGTTTCCAAAGCGATCGGTGAAATCGGGTCTTAAAAAGCCGGATAGGCCGGTGGTAGGATTCCTACTGCAGGAATCCGTCTAGGTAGGGTACCACCCCAGAGCCAGTTATTCTGCCGTGAAGCAGTAGTGAGCAAACATTACCGTGTTTCGGTTTGAACGGTACTGAGAGCTAGTGTAATCACTGGGCATATGAGACTTAAGAAGGGATGTCTCAGGTTGATGGGCGCAGTGTGGTGTCACACAGAGATGTTCTGGGTGACACAGTATTTGTTTTCGTTTCGTCACTATCTCCAATTAACAAAAAAACACAGTCTAATTTGACCGGACACGCATCCAATAAGCCTAACTATGTCCGGCTTTATCCGGACGCTTGGCGACCCTACTCGCAAGCTATGTTCGGCTTGCAAAAAAGCTCAATTTGCATGTGTGCTATATTAGAGATCCGCAGACAAACTGTTTTCTTTTTGTAAGGCTCAGCCAGTTCTATGAGGCAACAAACTATGGCATATTGCAAAATAATAGATATTAGCTCATATGCAGTAGGCAGGATCATTGATTGCGTAGTTACGGGTCACCGTATATACAGCTTTTGTAGTTACGAAGTCATATACATATATACAAAATGGAAGTACCTTTTTTGTCTGCCTGTACGAACGGATTTATCACGAGAACTACTGAAGCTGTTGACATAAATTTGACACAGGTCATAAATACCTCTGGGACCAACTTAGACGATTTATCATCGTGTTTATTTCATCGGGTCCGAAATTTTGAACATTATTTTTATAGTACACGGAACGAATATATAAAAAATTGCCGTGTGGTGGCGACCAGAGAATCTACCACCCCATCTGATCCCGTGGGTGTTGTAAAAGTCGACAGATGGAAAAATAAAAATCAGAAGGTGGGCAGCAGCATCTTCTTGGAACATCTGAATAAATAAACTGCGTTTGACAACCCGCCTGCCAAGCATGGTAACTATGGCAAAATCTCCCAAAATGGGAGCTATAAACTGTAGCGACATCTATGTCGCTACATGAGAAGCTCAAGAAATATTTCATACATTTCATAATCGCGCTCTGAAAGTTTTATGAGTTGAGAACTATATATACAAATTCTAAATATCACTAGTTGGAGGAGACGTCCTCCCCAGATCAGACCACCCGATCTGGCGGGTAGCTACCCGCCAGATTTTGTGGCAATTAATTGGGGAAACCTATGTTCAGCAGAGGACTAATGATAGGCTGAAGAGATGAGATGAGATGATCTATATATTATTTCTCAAAGGTTTTGGTAGTAAATATCTCACTTAATACTGTATCAAAATTAAAGTTTCATACGGCATTTTAAAGATTAGTTATCTCTCTAATGACGAAAAATAAGTAAATGTCATAAAATTAACGTCTTTGTTAAAAAGTTCATTAAAAAGATTGAATTGTAATTAATTTAATTGTAGAAAGCGCCATCTGTTGACAATTTGTTCAACTTACATGCACGACAGTTACATGCAGCAACTTACATACTGTCGGCTGGAGTTGTTTACATTCTTTAAGGAAGGTAAATTTCGCCGTCTGTTCATGATCACGATACTGTGCGAAATGTTCGCACGGGTTAGTATGTTTATACTTCACTTCGATTTTAAAATACATACGTGAAGCCACGCCTTATTCTTATATCAGGGGTAGGCAGAGGTCAGCCACTTTGGCCCTCGCGGGAAACGTGACGTGATGGGATGGCGAACCACGTCGCCGCATTTTGGTACAATACGAAAAATTATTTCTCACTATTGCGCTCTCTCCAGTAGTATAGTGACACCAATTCATATTATAGTGTTATTCTGCACGAGTAAAGGCTGTCCGTACAATAGATAAGTCGCATCTTACGACACCTCGGTAGGAAACAGGTAGGTGGGTTTACTACTGCCGTTTACCTAGCGGCTATATTTCTTTTTAAAACATTTCTAAACCCTGCAGTACTCAAAATCAACGCGTACGAAGTCACTTATATAGCTAGTATCCAATTAGACTAGTTAGTTTAGTTAGTCTAGTATCATTTTTGATAAATAATGTTACTTTTTTAGAAGATAATGGCTGCCACATACAGGTGCTGTTGGTGGAGGCTGGTTTGCTCGAGTTTACAATATTGTATATATTTATTAAATTAATCTTGTCTAAAACTTGAACATGGATTGTGCTCAGGTTTTGCTTGAGACTATTTTTTTGTAAATTTATTTATAATCTACTTTTCACGAAGTTAAATAAAACTAACTAAAAAGGAGTTTACCTACGGAGTTTCTCTCACCTGTTTCTTCTCCGTCAGAGGGACCTCATTACTAAACGGCCGCAGATTGTAAAGAAATAACGTTTGACAAACGAATTTTATATTTCTTACGTCGAAATATAAAGGATTTTCACCTCAGATACGTTACGGTAGCTTGGATTAGTTTCTTTCGGTGTATTACCACGTGCTCGAAAACGTAAGGAAACCTATACGTTCAAATAATACAGAAATATTTCGGCGATGTGTATCACTCAACTCACATTAGAGCAACATGGCGGACCATCGTGTAAATGCCTTTTAAAAATTGAGAGCAGACTTGTGTCTAAACGGCACTCTGAATTATGAAATTTAAGGCGGCCTTCCACGGCTAGATCTGTTTGATTGGTTATTTTAATTAATTCATGATACAACTAGCACGTTATTCCACAACGGTTGTTAACTAAAGTGGCCGGTAAACAATTACACAAATGGAATTATGCAGTAATCAACCCTTGGAAGTGGACGAAATGGACCATTTTCTCATAAGATTAGCTTTGTAAGATTTTATGAGTTAAATACTAGGCAAATACGTACAACATAAAGCTCTAATGCAGACAGGGTTGTCGATCGAATATTAAATTAAATTTGCCAGTTTAAAACTTTTATAAAATTATCATAATATTTACTAAACCTTGTCCTGAAAATTACGAATACAACCAAAAAAAATCAGCCAAATCGGTCGAGCCGTTCTCAGCTTGCTCTTTCATACATACTGCATTTGATTTTTATTTATATAAATAATAGAAAGAAACAAGAAGTAAGAGCGAAAAATGTTTTATCCACGGCACAAAATGCAGCAAAATAATTTAAAAAAATCATACAAAAAAGATTTAAAATAACAATACAACTTAAAGGTAAATAAAAAGCATTAAAAATATATATTTAACTTAAAAACTGGGATAATGGCAGCATCAATAGAGTAGTCATAGGCTTTACTGAGAAAAAAGAAAAAAAAAGAACTACACTGAGTTGCTGTTTTTATCTGTGCTGCAGCATTGCCGTGAAAAGGTTCCCGCTCAGCAATCAGCTGTGATATTATAGCCTCGACGCTGATTTTCAGCGAGACCGACACGGACCGGGTATTTCGGCTTAACTGCGAACCATTTTAATAACTTTTTTGAATACTCAAATAAAAAAAATATATTATATTTTAATATCGGATAGTATCGTTATCTTATTATATATATATTAAAAGGTACTGGAGTGTAGTGAGCAATAGTGCTCCGATGCCTGACTGCAGATTCCACGTGTCTTTTTTTATTGAGTCTTTTTTTTCTATAAAAGTGACGGAACGAGCAAAACGTTCACCTGATGGTAAGTGCAACGTCTGCCCATAACAAATGCTGTGCCACCCAGAAAATTTCTGTGTGACACTACACTGTGCGCGTCACCCTGAGACATAGGTTCTTAAGTCTCATATGCCCAGTGATTACGCTAGCTCAAAGTGCCCTTCAAACCGAAACACAGTAATGTTCGCACACTACTGCTTCACGGTAGAATAACTTGCCCTGGGGTGGTACCTACCTAGACGGACTCCTGCATAGGAATCCTACCATCAGTAAATATATAAATATGTATGTATGTAATATATAAATATATATTCTATAGTGTAGCACCCCTGAGTCGAGCTAAACCTGTCCTATTCAGCCAGCCGGTATTTCCAAGTCACCTTCACTTTTAAACTATATGCTTTAGCTATTATACGAGCGAGGCAGTGCTGCAACTATTCGTCACGACTCGCTTTTGTCTGCCGGTACCGACGCGCTTTGGCCTCGGTGTCTACATATCGCCATGAATATTGATCTATAAGACGCCGCCATGCTAACACACTGTATTTTTTTTCATTGAAGAAAGTGACGAGACGAGCAAAGTGTCCAATGGTAAATAAACGTCCGTCCATAACAAATGCTGTGTCACACATTTCTGTTGCAGCACACTGCTCTCGTCACCCTGAGACATAAGTTCTGAAGTCTAATATGCCCTGTAATTTATAGCAGTATAACATTAGCTATCATATATTATATTACATGCAACAAATGCAGCGTCACCCAGAACATTTCTGTGTGACACCACACTGCGCCCGTCACCCTGAGACATCAGTTCTTAAGTCTCATATGCCCAGTGATTACGCTAGCTCACAGTGCCCTTCAAACCGAAACACAGTAATGTTTGCACACTACTGCTTCACGGCAGAATAACTGGCACTGCGGTGCCCACCTTGATTCCTGCATAGGAATCCTAAAGGCTATACTCTTTTTCACTCAAATCTCATCCCAAAGGTGTAGTAAAAGTCAAGGGAAATACGTGAAAAATCACGTGGCCTCCGATAGATGGAACGAAGTGGATGAAGAAAAACTAACTCATACACAAAATCATCCAGACCAAAGGCGGACAATCGTCAATTACGCGAAACATCTGGTTCGCCAATCAACTTACCTGGCTTGGTAATTATCTAAAATCCTTTCAACTTTGAAGAGGCCTATGATACTTCGTACATCATTATAATTTCAAACCATCATAAAAAAAAAAATTAATAACGTTGCACACGCTGTGATTTTCCCTTGTATCATGAGCGTTTTACAGACGTTTTTAC
This sequence comes from Luehdorfia chinensis, assembly GCA_019845155.1. NCBI lineage: Eukaryota > Metazoa > Arthropoda > Insecta > Lepidoptera > Papilionidae > Luehdorfia > Luehdorfia chinensis. The sequence continues at coordinate 3,914,965 of JAHVAK010000003.1, read as the reverse complement.
AATCGCGACGCATCCATACTCGAAAACCAACAAATTATGTTTTGCACATACATATGATGCACATACATATGAATTCAGGCATTCTGACCAACGCGTCCAAAAGTCCAAAAGTCCACGCGGTCGCGATAGGCCACGCATTCGTCACAAAACACTCTTCTGAGCCACTTGCATGCATCGTCGCGTTTTTGTGATGGGTTTCTTGAGAAAGAAGATTGACGAAACGGATCTATGAAGCGAGTGTGAATGGGCGAGTCGGTAAGCGTCGACGTAGGCGAACGTATAACGTACGTAGGTATAGTAGACGTTACGAACGTATCACTATCAGATCGAAATCGTTTTAAGGAAAGGCCACGCAACCGACGGGCTTGTATGGTCTATGCCTACCCCAAGGAGAAAGGGGCGTGACTCTTTGTATGTATGTTTCTTGAGAGTATGCCCGGTAACCAGTTGAAAAGCGGTTATCGGTGGTACTAACAGGAGTGATACTTAAAACCTCACTGTCCATCTCCCTTACGCCAGTTCTACTGTTACGTATTTTATTACGCTTAGAAACCTCGAGTTTTGACCTCTACATAGCTCATACAACCTCTCCATATCCTACCTACCTATCCATATCCATATATTTGACCTCTCCATAGCTCATACAATACGAGCAATATGTTGCGCATCACGGTGACGTCACTATTACGATCACCGGTATAATATACTATATATAATATTTTAAAGCAGCCGTATGGTGGCGGCGGCTCGTTAAAAGAATACTACCACTCCATCTCATCCAATGGATCTCGTAAAAGGTAACAGCGCATGGTGGCGATGGGCTCACCACCTATCACACAAAGTGCATTATATTGTTTAGGTGAAACGTGGATTGTGGCAGTCATCTGTTTTTGCAGTGAGTGCCCAGTCTCTGACTACCCCTTATGGGATACAGTCGTGATCTTATGTATGTATGTATGTAAAGCAGAAAAGTTTGTTTGGTTAAACGCGCTAATCTCAGGAATTGAATAATTATTTTAGTGTTGGATAGCTCATTTACATAACGCTATGACCCTTAGGAGCGATTATCTTTTAAATTAAACCGCGGGGCACAGCTAATTATGTTTATTATGTGAAATTTGTTTGGGCAGCACTCAATTTTTTTTTTATCGGATTAAGTGACGAGACGAGCTAAAAAAAGCAATGGTAAGTGCAACGTCTGCCTATCACAAACACTTCTGCCTACAATATTTCAAAAGGGCGCAGTGTGGTGCCACACAGAAATATTCCGAGTGTCAGCATTGCTATGGGCGGTCGCTTGCTTAGTTGAACGTTTCCCACGTCTCGTCCTTTTCTCTAATAAAAATAAATACATAGAAAATGTTAACTAAAACGATAGTAAGCGAATTTTGCAATAATTGCTGTGTAATTTTAGGAATTTAATAATGACAGCGCGACAGTTAATAGTCAGTTTCTGATTATTAGCCCATCGAGTTGCAGAATCGGCGATAACGCAAGAAACGTTGCTTTATTACAAAATTATAAGTATGTTGCTATAAATTACCTAATTAACAATTTTAGAAATAGTCCAGCAATAGAATATTGAATTTTTAATATATACACGTATCTAAAAAATTTAATGACCAAAAGCTTGTGTCGTCTGCTTGCGGGGATTTTGGAATTTATGGAAATCCCGAACAATTTGCGATAACCTCATGGTGTGACAATCTTATATACAATCTATGCTAATTTCACGGACATAGCTTCAGTGGTATTCCAATGCGCTGGGATAGACATAGTTGGTTAGACTAGTTATTAATAAGAAAGAGTAGAAGAACAGCACCTACCTCTTTTCCACCGAGGTGTCGTAATAGGCGACTAAGGTATTGTACGGAGAGCCTTTATTCGTGCAGAATAATACCATAATAGCCCTAGATTTCGGTCTGCAAATAAACCACAGCAAGACGAATGTCATGATTGTCGATCGAGCTAACAACAACTCTCCTGAAGTCACTAAAATTGCGAATTGCTACGTCGTTCAATCATACACCTACCTTGGGGCACTAATATCGAACAGAGGTGGATGCGCGGATGAGATTAAACGGCGCATGGCTAACACCAGGTCCGCCATGGATCGGCTTAGGAAAATATGGAGAAACAGAAAAATCACAAAGGCCACCAAAATGTGACTTGTCAGGGTGTTTCCCATATATCTTTAAGGTGCTAAGACGTGGACTGGGGAAAGCGAGAAAAAGATGATAGACGCTCTAGAAATGTGGTGCTGGAGAAGAATGCTTAACCTGGACACAGTTCCGAACCAACGACTCAATCATCCAAGAACTTGGCAGTAAACAGCGTCTTTCTGCCATCGTCCAATGTCGTATTCTCTTCTTCGGACATATCACACGTCGAGAGGACACTGCTCTGGAACGACTTGTGGTGCAGGGGAAAGTCGAAGGCACTAGAGCGCGTGGTAGGTAACCGATGCAATGGAACGACCAAGTCAAGACTACAGTCAATGGTCCACTCCACGGATGCACAAGAAGAGCTACAGTACGACAGGAATGGCGAAGGATTGTAAAGTTTGCTACCACCCCTGATGTGACGACCACGACCACTCTGCCAAGAGTGTGACGACAAAGAAGAAGAAGAATACCATAATATGCAATGCTGTCACTATGCTGCTCGAGGGAAAGCAATGTGGACTAAGAATTTTTTCACTCTTACCAAAATGGCGGCAACGTGGTTCACCACTCGTCACGTCTTGTTTCCCGCGGGGGAGAACCTACAGTTGTGTAGGAGTGGCCTACAGTTGTGGTCTCTCCCCTTCTATGAGAAAAAGGCGTGAATGTATGTTATGTTTTTGTTAAGAAGGAGAGGCGGCTTAAGAAAATCTGCCAATCTAGCTATCAAGCGTGGGGAGTTCGGCAAATCGTCCCTGCTTTGAAGAGGATGATGTCAGCCTGCCAGACAGACAAACATTCTAAATCGGGTAGTTTTGGCTTACCAATGCCAAATCAACCCAAAAATATTCAATGTACAGAATTGACTTTTCTACAGTTTTGTTACATGTATAGAGCGTTGCCTGTTGTATGTCACAATTTGCGATTACAGTGGAAGTGAACTGAGCGCAGGCGCATTATGAATTATTAATACTGCGCATGCGCAAGACTACCGCTTGCTTAGTATGCGGGGTTGCGCGTAAGGCGTATTGTTTTGTTTTCTGGGAAGTAAATTTAAAAGAATATATATGCATATGTTCGTAACATTCGTTTTAACGAAGTATATGTAGATACTAGCTCTGCCCCGCGGTTTCACTCGACCACATGATTGCTCCTTACGGCAGTGGTACGTCGCAGACCTGAGCGTTAACACTTAAGACCTAACCGTCTTATCCATACTTATGTTATAAATGCGATAGTAACTCTCTCTGTCCCTCTGTTTGTTTGTTACCTTTTCACGATCCAACCGCTGAATCGATCTTAACGAAATTTGGCACAGAGATTGCTTGCATCCTGGAGAAGGATATAAGATTATTGTTATCTCTGAAAATTAAATAGTTCCCACGGGATATTTAAAAAAATGTGTAACCACGCGGACGAAGTCACGGACATCAGCTAGTTATTAATAAAATCAAAAACCAACATACCACTGCCAGACTTCGTTAATCATGTAAAATGCTCGGTTTTCCGCAAGTTACTACTTTGGTGCTGAAATATATTTGAAAAATCTAAAATAAATTAAAAAATTCGTTATAATTATAGCCTTTTTATATTGTCCAAATTATAATGGCTATAGTTATTTATGACTTTATCGTTGTAATTCGAGCTGTACATTTCCGACACGGCGCACGAGTCGGTCTTATTCTTACCCCCGAGGCGCCAATAGATGTTTCACACTTATATTTTAGTACCACGTACGTAAGTACCACGGTTGGCAGCCACGTAATGTGATTGTGAATAAGTAGTACCACCACCACTGTTATTCGGTTTGATGGGCGCTCAAGTCCAGTGTTATTACAGGGCATGTGCAGAATCAGAACTGATGTCTCATGGTGACGAGTACAGTGCGGTGCTACTCAGAACTTTTCAACGCAAAGTTGCAGGTAACTTGGCAGCTCTTATGGGCATGCGTTGCTCTTACCATACGCGAATGACTTGCCCGTCTCGTCACCTGATTCTCTAAAAAAACAAACGGAATTTCAAACCTAGACAATTTCATAAACAAGTGCGCAATATCGTCCAGTGTTACCAACGTTAAATTTTGTTGTATACATACACGCATTTTTCATTTCACAACAAACTAAGAAAATTGTTGTAATTTCCATATTGTTCTGTTGTAAGTAAAGCGGGTCGACGGTTGGGATGATTGTTGTAAAAAAGTATTTGCTTGTTACATTTACAGAGGTTACAAATGAGGAGTTAGGAAACGTCCCGTTTGTAAAATGACTTTGGTCGTAATAGTAACGACATCTTGTGGTAGTTAAAGGAAGCAGTCATGGGCGATATATTTGCTAAATGTCAAATACGAGAGTAGTCGTTTGATCCAGGCCCAATCACCAAAATGTTTTCTTAAAAAAATTATAGGTTGTACATTATTATAATTATATAGTTTCTCTTGGTTTCGAACATGGGAATCATTGAACCGATGCAGATGGTGGTGCTGGTGGTGATGTTTTAAGTACTTTAAGAAAGTACTTATATGCAAATAATTAAAAAATAATGTATTGTACGAGTAATATAATATATTTGACGACCGCGTGACTTAATGGCCAGAGTACCTAACTGTTGCGATCGCAGGTCCTGGGTTCCAATCGCAGCCGTAGCCACAAACTGTTGGTTTTCGAATATAGTTGAAGAGTGCATGTGAAGTTTATTATATTTGTGGAACGCACGTTTTTCATTAAAAAAAAAAGATACAAAACCCGATTCTCAGCACGTCTCCTCGAATTTTCGAAAGGGGTTTTAGAACTAGGAGGAGTCCGCCACGCGGTTACAAAAATCAACTTAGTGCTTGAAAATAATTCGTTCGCGTTAAAAATAATTATCGCAATATATTTATGTCTATATCAAAACGATAACGTTTCAAAAAAATTTAATAAAACTAATGTACTAAAAAAAATTAAAAAACTGGATGCGTTAATTACAATTCAAGGTTTATTAAGTATTCATACAAGGGATCCAGTCCATTTCGCACAACGAACCTAACAAGTTACATAAAAAAAAACTTATCGTCCGCCTCGCTTCCCGCTTCAGCTCCCAACATCAACTATCTACGATATTCTTTGTTCATTGACTTCTTTATACAGATAATATCTTGTGCCACGCGTTCTTTCTGAATGGACGGCATTATGCGCTAAGGTTAACCAGTTATAAACGTATGGAATCTAGGAAATAATGCAAGTTAATCTATATTTAATTATAGGTTACCGTGAGGGTCATTAGACGATACGGAAATAATCTAATTAGTAACACGTTTGTATTCTACTATTAAAGGCAGTTAATGTTCATGTTTTTATCCGTTTATGGAAAATGATTCGTGCCATTGGCAACTGTCTATGGATAGTTCGTTTTTTGTGTGCGGTTTGTATCAAATTACGTCTAAGTCATTACGTTTTGAAAACTAATAATATCACTGTACATATTCTACATTAATGAAGATTACTAGTCTCACTCACAACTAGTGATTGAAAAATTTGGCGAATACCATGGATTCTGGGTGTGGTAACGGGTTAAGAAAATCTACCAACCGATCTCATCCCGTGGGTGTCGTAAAAGTCGACAGAGGGAAAATGAAAACCAGGAGATGGGCAGCTTCCTGAATAAATAAATAAACAGCGGTTGCCAACTCGCCTGCCTAGCGTGGCAAATGTGGCAAAATCCCCAAAATGAGAGCTACAAATTTTTGTCGCAATATATGAGAGAGCCCTGTTCAGCAGTGGATTAGTGATAGGCTGAAATGATGATAATGGTGAACCAGGATTGAAATCCCAGCCGAAGCTAATAGATAATAAAAAAATATTCAAGTTGCTTATTGTTACAGTAGTTGAAATTCAAAGAATCTCAATATAAAGTATCTATATATTAATACGTGAAGACAAAACTTTGTACCCCATTTTTAACCGTATTGCGCGCTCGGTGGGCTGTGAGATTTGGCATAGTTTAAGTTTGTATCGAGAAGAAGCGAGGAAGCTAAAATTAAATTGGTAGAAATACATTATTTTATTTTATTTGATAAAGTGTCGAGACGAGCAAAGCGTTCACCTGATGGTAAGTGCAACGTTTGCCCATAACAGATGCTGTGTTCCTCAGAATATTTCTGTGTAGCACCACACTGCGCCCGTCACCCTGAGACATAAGTTCTTAGGTCCCATATGCCAAGTGATTACGCTAGCTCTCAGTGCCGTTCAGACCGAAACACAGTAATGTTTGTACACTACTGCTTCACGGCAGAATAACTGGCCCTGGGGTGGTACCTACCTAGACGGATTCCTGCATAGGAATCCCACCACCAGTAAATTTAATAAAATAAACAATAAGTCATAATTTACGTTCATACTCCAATTTCAAACTCATAATAGTCTGTGGTCAAACAGGCTCATAGAGTAGAGATTGATGGCATAGAATTTTAAAATGTTGCCGACAAATAATTACTCAAACCTCAATAACATACAAATTTAAAAAAAAATACGGTCGAATTTCGACAACTGAATGATCTAGTAATCATAATTCGTTCATATATATATATAGAGTATATATATAGTATATATATAGTTCATATATAGTTATATGTATTAACGGATATTTCTATTTTGTTTTCAAGGTAGGCGCAATGTTGCAGCAGATTCTGCGCGACATGTGGGTGGACCCGGAGATCCTCGCCGAGCTCGACGAGACGCAAAAGCAGACGTTGTTCTGCAAAATGCGTGAAGAGCAGGTAACTCATACTACATCCATATATCTACGTCTGTGTTCCGGACGGTGACTATAATTCGACTTATAGCTAAAGTATTATTATCATCATCATCATTTCAGCCCATCTTAGTCCATTGTTGAACATAGGCATCGCCTATAGATTGCCATAAAACACGGTCCCGAGCCACCTGCATCCATCGACTTTCCGCAAAGCCGTGCAGGTCGTCGGCCGCGTTTGCCGCTACAAGGTTGCCATTCCAGAACCTTTCTTCCCTTAGCTTATACTATTCCTCCTGTGAAAACTTGAACGAGGGTCATTTTTACATTATGTATGCATTATTTCATAAAAATATGTCTGTGAAACTGATTGGGAAGGAGCTATATCGATAAACGTAACACGATAACAGACCCGATATTCTTTTACAAAATATAAGAAACTAAACTACTGCCGGATACTTTTGTACAAATTTATTAACTAATATTATATTTCATTACAAGATGTTACACGTATTAATTCTTGATTGATAATGAAAAAAACTTCTCCATAATTTTCGAAGCTGTTATAAAATAAGTAGGTAATGAAACGAAATAATTATAACGACTGGTAATCTTTATTTATTTATTTTAATCAAAATCTGATGAATCGTCACTGTCACTGTATATTCGATCGATATCATTATTTCTTTGGTCACAACACTACAACTATCAAATTAGAACTGTCATCGAGAAAATACAGAAATGGAAATAGTATAGGTATATAAACCCAATTTGTCAAGTCGCTAATAGTAATACAATTCATGTCTTTAGTTAAAGTAGTCGTAAATAATATATGATTAAGATTACATGATTTGCATTTTGCTTTAATGTTAGTTTAAAATAAGGTTAGTAGGTTGTTGTACGTATTAAAAAGCCATTTCTCTCTTTCATTGCCAAAAAAACAAGCACAACAAAAACACGCGGTAGAAGTGAACCTTCAGAAAATTTAGTTTTTTGAGAGAATGAGGCGAAGGCAGAGTATCAGTAGTAGGACAATTGTGGGGTCTATTAATTATAATATTGTTACCGAGTTTAAAAATATATTCTACATATTTAACATTACATATTATACGGACTCCAAGTTTTCAATTTTAACAAATGACACGAGTTCTCATCGTAACTAAAGTATGAAATTTGGTTTGGTTGATTTGATCAATATATCTTTTTATTCACAGCGTCAATTACTATTTTTGATCTTGTTGTCGAGCTAATCTAGAAGAAATCGAAGATTAAGACGAATTAGATAATATAGATAAAATACGAAACACTGTCAACTGCATTCTGTCTCATTCTCTCGCATCTATAAATGTACGTGTTAGTCTCTTTTTAGTGTCCCTTTTTCGATTCACCGAGTTTCTGGTCACAACGATTTGAAATAACTTTTCACGTCAAAAAAAATCGAAAGAGCGAAGTTTTACAAATTAAATTGAAAGGGGGAGTGCTTCTCCTCAGGCCGACTCCTGCGGCATCAATACTGTCTCCATATGTCTCGGCGCACTGAAGACCTGAACACAGGTTCCCGCAAACGCCAGACTGCATCTCATCGCCTGACGTCACATGTTCTCCACACTAACCTACGACTTCCAGTCTCAGCGGGGTGTGATGTAGCGACATATATGTCGCCACATGAGATGCTCAAGAAATATTTCATACATTCCATAATCGCGCTATGAAAGTTTTCTGAGATGCGAACTATACAACATCTAAATATTACTAGTCGGAGGAGACGTCCTCCCCAGATCAGACCACCCGATCTGGTGGGTAGCTACCCTTTTCCTTGGCAATATCATTCGCCAAAATTATATTGGCGATAGCTTAGACGCCCGTCACTGGTCTTATGGGTATAAAAATCATGTAACTTTCAATAGCCTTGTACAATGGGTGTAACTAATCTAGTATACGATATTACGGAAAAGCTCACTGATTGTCTCCATAAAACCGTGACTCGCTCGCTTTGGCTAGTAAGGCCCTTGACCCACTACATTGGTCGATTTGAATTGAGAAAGATATTATTTGTGTTTATTTTTGTATGAGCGGTGTTTTCAGTTAGGTTTATTTGTTTTTGCAATCGACTAGTTAGTTTTAGTTCGACGAAAAAAATGCTACATACCATAAAAATCCGTCAAAGTAGGTGCCACCGCAGTGCTGAAAGTTTAGCTGTTTTTTTTTTTATTGCATAAAGTGATGAAACGAGCAAAACGTTCACCTGATGGTAAGTGCAACGTCTGCCCATAACAAATGCTGTGTCACCCAGAACATTTCTGTGTGACACCTCACTGTGCCCATCACCCTGAGACATAAGTTCTTAAGTCTCATATGCCCAGTGATTACGCTAGCTCACAGTGCCCTTCAAACCGAAACACAGTAATGTTTGCACACTACTGCTTCACGGCAGAATAACTGGCCCTAGGGGTGGTACATACCTAGACGGATTCCTGCATAGGAATCCGTCTAGTTAATCAGTATGTTAATCAGTAGTGTGTATACTTTACTGTGTTATGGTCTGTACTGTAAGTGTAGTGCGCCTATGAGAATTATGAACGGATGTCTTAGGTGACAAGCGTAGTGTGGCCACACAGAAATGTTATGGGTGACACAGCATTTACTATAGGCACACGTTTCCTTTATTATTCATTAACGATTTCAACTTTTTTTTCACTTCAATAAGATAAAAATCAAGTATGTATTAATAAATTACTTTTGTTTGTACTAAGTCGTGGTAGCTCAGGCGCTAGGCGTTCTCTTTAATTCATAGTACGCGAGTGACCTGGGTTCGATGCCCGATGCCGGCACCACTAAAATTATTAATTGCAATTTCAAGTGCCGATTTACCACGTGCTCAGCGGTTAAGGAAAACACCGTGAAGAAACCTGCATATCTGAGGAATAATAAATATTTCGAAGACATGTGAAGTTCGCCACCTGCATTGGAGCAGAATGGCGGACTATTCCCCGCTCCAAAGCCCTCTCAGAAATGAGAGGAGGCCTGTGCTCAGCAGTGGGACATTTGTAGGCTGTTACCTTACCTTCACTGTGCTAAGCGTTGACATCACTTCTATTAGCATTTTTATTTCATGCTTAGTTGTATTTCGATATTGTACTTGATTTCTGTACATGCTTAAATCTTTTATCTAGTGATGCCCATATGCAAACCTAAAGGTGAGGCCGCGCCTCGCCTTGTCGTTCTTGTATCACAAATGTTCATGTCAGTCTTGCATTCTCGATCCTTGTTCGATCACCAGACAAGATCCTTTATGGAAGGAAAATATTCCATAGCACTAAGCTAAATGTATTTTTCATTTATTCATCATTATCATCATCAATAAGCCTACCACTAGTCCACTACTGAACATAGGCCTAAGAAAAGTTTGTAGTTCTCTTTTTGGGGGGATTTTGCCATAGTTGCCATGCTTGTCCGGCGGGTTAGCAACCGTATTTTCTTTTTATTACATGTTCCAGGAAAATGCTGCCCATCACCTGGTTTTTATTTTTCCTCTGCCGACTTTTACGTCACCCACGGGTTGAGATGGGGGTGGTAGATTCTCATAGGCCGTTACCACCCGGCATCATATTTTTATTACAAGTAAAGCTACACTCGGGTTTGGTAATATTTAAAACTACGTAAGTAGTTTATAACGAATTCATTGTCCATGGTTTGTTCCGCTCTGACAAGTTACAAAAAATGGCTTAGGGAAACTATTTAATATGCGTAGAATCATGGACATTATGATCACATTTCTTTCACGCGTTATTTATATTTTGTTACTAAATGGAGAAGATGATTTTACTGACGGTAGGATTGTAATGGAGGAATCCGTCTAGGTTATTCTGCCGGTTGTTCAACCAATAGTATGCAAACATTACTGTGTTTTGGTTTAAAGGCTTATCCGGCTCGGAGGACCATATGTTGGATCCTAGGGCAGGATATGAAAGTAGCAAGCGAACTGTGTGGCCTTACGGTAAATGATTTGCTCGTCTCGTCACTTTCTTCCATAAAAAAACGGGGAATATCAACCATCTGAAGTGCGAAGCTTCCGGTACAGTGATACTGAATCCATTTCGCCAAAAGAACATCCGTCCAAGCGTATGGTATTTGCAATCGCTCAACTTAGAGCTTGTGTACTGGAGGCTGTTTATAGACTGATGATGATGAATTAAAAAACCACATACTTCCTTGCACGACATATACCAGTCAGTCAGTATCAACATTTCATAAATATATAGATATGCGCCGCGGTTTCACCTGCTTAAAATAATCCAACTATATAATGTCGCTGTACGGTATGGTAAGACCTGAGTATTCACAGTTCGGCCATTCTCGGTAACGTTCTCAGCATGCGGCTCCTTAAGGCCGTAGCCTAGAACCTTACTTTTTAAACAGACTATGTAATTCAAAAATAATTTATCAAATCGGATTAGTATTTCTTGAGATTAACGCGTTCAAACATACAATCTCTATACTCTCTATCTCTATACTACAGAAATACTCTCCAGCTTTTTTGAAGTAAGATGATTTAGAATGTTGCGTTCGAACGACAGCAGTGAGTTGACAGCTTTATTATCTCTGCGATTTCACGCCATTTTCACGCCGAGTTTTTTTAGTTTTGATTTTCTAACAATAGATAATAATTATGTCTTATTTTTAGTAAAACAGTCTCAAGGACATTATCGACCGATTCTACTTTATATTTTAGAACGATACAATTTTTTTACGGATCCTATGCTTTACAAACAGAAAATTTAATAGTAGTATGATATATATTCATATGATAGAGTATATTCATATACATATGATATACTATTTCCTAATTAGTTTTTTAATCATTTCAGCCTATCACTAGTCCACTGGTGGATATAAGGCTCCTCCCGAAGATTGCCACATAACGCGTATCACGCGTCACCAAAACAATTTTCAAGAGACAGTTTTACTTTGTTAGAAAACTTTTCAGCCAGAAGTACTTGAACTAGTTGGCTTGTCGGCAAATACGGTAGAGTACCGAGTAAGCGACCCCGGTTTCCCTAGCTACTGCTGTCGCCTCCTGCTGTTTCCGAGATAGTACCTACCTACACCTTACAGTTCATTTCTCAACATCCGCATTCCTACCCCTAATCCCTTCATTTCCTACCTAAACCTTTTGCCTTCCACTCCGCCAAGCCAGTGGTTGCAGTGGTAGTCGTTAGCGTGCCGATCTACTCAGAATAAGGCTAGCCTTCACCCAAACATGCGGGGCTTCGTTTGGGAGGACAACTATCTACTCGTGGAAACGCAAGGGTACCTATATAGTGTAGAGGAATATCCATATGGGAAAAAGGCGACTGTATGTATGTATGTATGTATGTATGTAGAAAACTTTAACAGATAAATGGGAATCAGTTTTTCATCGATTCCGGAAAAATACAGTAAAAATGTCAGCAAATAAAAAAAAAACAGGTTTTACTTTTTTTGATATTGCTGAATGAAACGAAAATATAATAGATGTATACTAAAATAGATGAATATTCTATATCAATAAGCTTGTAAATATTTAACATTCTCGCACTGTTACTCGTATACTCTCACTCGCCCGGGGCCCCAATTCCACTAAACTAATCGCTTTAAAATGGCAATGACATCGTCGCAAAATGACAGTTTCGGTATTCTACTACAAATCGTTTTTCAATGATCGCTATTGATTTTCTATTAAACCTACTTTTCTTATTCTCTTATTATGATTTACATAATATTCTAGAAGTTATTTGAACGTCATGGTGTTTATAATTTACAAATTTTACTGACTATACTGCTTAGATTCCTGTCGCTGTTAAACGATTCCATTATCATCATTCAGTCATTGTTATGCCATTCAAAATTTAGCAGCATAGCAACAATTATCAAGATTAGTATTGTAGAATCTTAAGTTTAATGGTTAAAGTTTTACTATAATGAATGCTTAGTTTCAGTGCTAGAACATAGTATACACTATATATAGTTTACTCATCCATACTAATATTATAAATACGAAAATAACTCTCTCTGTCCCTCTGTCTCTTTGTAACCTTTTCACGGGTTTACCGCTGAACCGATATTGACGAAATTCGATACAGCACGAAATATTGACAAAACATAAGTCCACGCGGACGAAGCCGCGGGCATCAGCTAGTAAACCATAATATAAATAATGCTAATTTAGTAGGTGGCGACTTAAGAGAATCTACCACATCATCTCATCCCGTAGGTGTCGTAAAAGTCGACAGAGGGAAGATTAAACCAGAAGACGGGCAGCAGTATCTTCCCGTAACATCTTAATAAATAAACTCTCATTTTTTGGGTTTTTTTTGTCAGTTTTGTACTAGCGGTGCGATATAACACTACTGCTTGTTTTGTGGATACATTATTATAAATGACTTTTAACACGGATCTCTCTTTTTTTATGCTTGTTTATAATAGCTTAATCGTTATAATATCTTCCTGCGCGCAAAGATAAAGTTAATTGCCAATTACAATAGTTACATATGTTAAATTGAATCGAGATCCATTAAGGAATAAAGACTTCACACGCCATCGATATATAGGTTTCCTCTCGATATTTTACATTACCGCAGACCACGTGCAAAATTATCGTTTGAAATTGGAATCAATCTTTGTAGCTTATAAATGTAAGACGAAGACGTTTAAAAGAAGGGCCATGTCAAAAGTAAGCAACCGACGAGTTTGTATTAAAACGCTTTTGAAAGATTCGTGATGTGTTACCAATAGGAAAGAGGCATGACTGTATGTATGTAAATATAAAGGTACTTTAAGACATACAGGTACTTAACTTGTGGTGCACGGACCCAGGATCTAACCCAGGTCAATGTTATGACAGTAAAGGCAGATCCCGGTCTGTTGGCTATCACGGCTCATCTTATTTCTCAGACATGCAGGTTTCCTCACGGTGTTTTCCTTCACCGCTAAGCAAATCAGCACTAAAAATTGCAGAACAATTCTAGAGCTGCCGGCACCGGGGATCGAACTCAAGTCACCCGCGTACTAGGAAATTTAAGGCAAGCGCCCGACTTAAATTTCAATTTCACAGACTGACAAACAATTTTTAACGTTAGATTTGACGTGAGTGAGTTTTACAGACAAACTGCACATGCTCAAACAGAGACTCTAATTTTTTTACGCCCTTTCCTGACCACGATACTGTCAGTCACGATCCAGGCTACACTGTACACACAGTCAATAGCTTTAATATAACACGCACCACGACGCGCGACCGCCGTAGAGAGCGGCGCGCAATAGTCAATAATCACACCGCGTACACACGATACACCTGTGTTCCAGGGCGGTTCTCACCGCCCAGAGTTTTCGAAACACAAGTCGACAGTCCGAATGTACGCCCGCAGCCTCCCTCGGACAGTCATTAGATGACTTAAAATATTTAAGATTTTCGAAATCGCGAAAGCACGCAGCGAACGCGACACAGTCCGAATTTCGAGGTTTTTATAGGAGTTTTTATTTATTTATTTATGTTTGGGTCAAACCAAACCTGGCACGCAGGCCCCTGGCCCGCGAGCACAGTATCTGCTCGTAGAGAGATGAAGCTGTAAAAGCCGCCGAAGGCTAACAGCAACTACATCACCGAAAATATATATCAAGGTGTGCTTAGCACCGCCCGCGTCTTTTAATCCACACTACCACACTAATATCATAAATACGAAAATAACTCTCTCTGTACCCCTGTCTGTTTGTTACATTTTCATGGTTCAATCGCTTAACCGATCTTGACGAATTTTGGCACAAAGATAGTTTTCACGGAGGACTTTTGGCGCCAACTCGAAAAGTGGCAGTAGTGTTTTTATTTAATTTTGTAATTTCTGTGTATATTTGGAGTTTTGATATTTAATATTGATAGTTTATTATGCAGCAAGTGCTCCTGAAAGTGTACAGCGATTGGAAAATGCAATTCAAGACCAAAATTGTGCTTTTCGTTTTGTCTCCATCAGTCCAGCAAATCTTCAGTAAAAGTCAACTATCATTTTACTGTCAATCGAAATTTTAAAGTGTTGCCGCTTGAACATTGTATACTTGGATACGTTACGTGACACTGGAAAATAGTTTATGACAGTTTCCATTAATAAATAAATAATAATAATAATAGTTTTCGCGGGATATTTAAACCTATGTCCACGCGGACGAAGTCGCAGGAATCAGCTTGTATACTGTATAATTTATCGTTTCTTTAAAACAGCCATTGTTCCCGTACAATACTTCGCTTGAACAAATATCCGTGAAATGCTGTTCGTCAACCTGTGCGAGTTGCGAGAACTCCCGACGCCCGCATTTCATTTGAAGAGTGACTCAGTCGGTGCGTGACTCACGGGCTACAGGAACATCACTGTCGCCGTATACGTACATACAGTCACGCCTATTTCCCTTAGGCAGAAGCCACGCACGTAGCCCACTTTTCTAAACGAGACGTGACGTATGCCGAACCAATTCGCAATTTAGGTACGAGTAAAAAAAAAAAATGCTCCCCATTGCGTTCCCACGAGCAGTATCGTGACTGCATTGCATATAATGTGATTCTGCACGAATAAAGGCCGTCCTTAGTCTATTTTTTATTTTATTTTTATTTTTATTTGATAAAGTGACGAAACGAGCAAAACGTTGACCTGATGGTAAGCGCAACGCCTGCCCACAACAAATGCTGTGTCACCCAGAACATTTCTGCGTCACCTTGAGACTGTTCTTAAGTCTCATATGCCCAGTGATTACGCTAGCTCTCAGTGCCCTTCGAACCGAAACACAATAATGTTTGCACACTACTGCTTCACGGCAGAATAACTGGCCCTGGGGTGGTACCTACCTAGACGGATTCCTGCATAGGAACCCTACCACCAGTGACGCCTTGTCTGTCGTAATCACTGGCATGAGACTTAAGAACTGATGTCTCAGGGTGATGGGCGCAGTTTGGTGCCACACAGAAATGTTGCACTTACCATCATCGTTTCATCACTTTATCCAATAAAAAAATATTTATTGCACAAATTATTCGTCAATGTATAGAGAAAACGATTAAGAACTTATTGGTGCCAACATTATTTAAGTCAACTTCAAGGTCAATTGCAAATACTGTCATTTATAATACAAAATGTCGATACAAAAACAAGTTTAACCGGAAGTGTGAGGTGTATGAAGACGGCGGCAATTGAAGTATTTTTAATTTTTTTTATTTAAAAAATACTTTGCCGCACTGTAGGGTTTCTTTTGTTTCGTGGGTGCATTAAATTCCACATGCACCATCACCAAGACCCGGAACAGCTACATGTGGGGCATCCAAATATTTGTCCCACGCGGGAATCGAACCCGCGACCAGCGGCGCAGAAACCAAGGGCTTAGCCACTGCGGCAACTGAGCCGACATATTTAGACAGTATATGAGTGGTCACGATTGTTCAAGGCGCTGCTCACACCACTTGCTTTGCTTGAAGACGTGTTTGCCCTGCTATTCAACAAACCACACTGCGGTGGTAGGATTCCTTAAGCAGGAATCCGTCTACGTATGTACCACCCCGGGGCCAGTAATTCTGCCGTGAAGCAGTAGTGTGTAAACATCACTGAGTTTCGGTTTGAAGGGCACTAAGAGCTAGCGTAATCACTGGGCATATGAGACTTAAGAACTGATGTCTCAGAGTGGAGACAGGAGACAGGAGGGCGCAGAGTGGTGTCACATAGAAATCTTCTGGGTTGCACTGTTATGGGCGGACGTTGCATTTAATATCAGGTGAACGTTTTGCTCGTTTCGTCACTGTATCCAATAAATAAAACAAGATTGACCGTATTACCTAACAATTTAATTAATGAAATCTATCCTTCAGACAGCTGATTTGGCAATGTACCGGTCGAATTGCTCGTAGAACCGAAAACTGTAGGAAAGAAAGGTTCTCGTGTGACAACCTCGTACCGGCAAACGCAGTGTAAGGTGACCCCACACTAGGTTGAGTGACGACCTGCTCGGTTTTGCGAGAATTCGATCGATGTTCTTGACCGTAATTTGTTACGTTAAAAAAAGTCAAGTAACAGCGTATACACGTGTCACTGCTGAGCACAGGCCTCCTCTCATTTCTGAGAGAGTTTTTGGAGCCGGGAAGAGTCCGCCACGCTGTCTCAGTGTGCGGGTTGGCGTACTGCACATGTCGTCGCAATTTTTTTTTTATTCGGTTTGGAATTATGGTGGGCTGAAATGAACTTTACAGCTGCGCTGGGAAACCGGTTCCGGTCATTGACTGCGACCGATATGATTATTGGTTAAAGTTTCGGTTTCGTTTCTGTTTACCGGTTAATATGAAAACTGGTTTTGTTACGTTAAATTACCCGGTTAAATCGAATTCCTTTCGACACTGCTACCCTTTTAGGATAGCAGTGTCGAGCGACCTCTGTTGTCACACTTGTCTAGTCGATACGGATGGCGTGAGACGACTGTCGAAGAATTCCAATACCTATATTCCGCAATCCATACTGTTAAGAGACCCGCTCTGAAGGTATTTTTTAAAAAAAATACTTTTATCCGACCCAATGTTCTTTTCTTTATTGAACCCAAAATTACATTACTTGAATTAACCGCGAATGGTGTATGCACGGAATATGGGTCGGAACTGCACTGCCTCGACTAAAATAACAACAACTCTTTTATTTAAAATATTATAATCGAGTCAGCGCTTTTTAGTTACTAGGAATGGGCATAACGATACGCACACAATGTTACTAGTTAATGAAAGAAGGTATATCTTCTAATCTAATTCTAATGGAGGAAAACTATAACCTGATGGTAAGTACAACGTCTGCCCATAACAAATGTCTGTGTCACCCAAAACTTTTCTGTGTGGCAGCACACTGAGCTCTTCGCCCACAGACATCAGTTCTTAAGTCTTATATGCCCAAGTTCTCTGTGTCCTTCAAACCGCAACACACACATGTTTGCACACTAATGGCAGAAAAACTGGCTAGGTGGTACCTTTCTAGATGAAGTCCTGCATAGGAATCCCATCACCGAGATATGAGAAATCTGCCGGAAAAAACTGTTATACTTCCCAAAACTCCCAATCTGATAAAAGGATAAAATTACATAATAACGTACGTACGTAGCTCAGGGGCCTGGTGCTCGCCTTTAATTTCATAGTACGCGAGTAACATGGGTTCGATGCCCGGTGCCAGCACCTCTATAATTGTTCTACAACTTTAAGTGCTGATTTAGCACGTGCTTAGCGGTGAAGGTAAAAAAACAACGTGAGGAAAACCTGCATGTCCGAGGAATTGAAATATTTCGAGGACATGTGAAGTCCGCCAACCCGCATTGGAGCAGCGTGGCGGACTATTCCCAGCTCCAAAACCCTCTCAGAAATGAGAGGAGGCCTGTGCTCAGCATTGGGACATTTATAGGCTGTTACTTGACTTGACTTGACTCACACAGTATACCAAATTTCATAAAAGTGACCTGACAGATTCTCTCTTATAGACCTGACAAATAAGCCGGTTCAACACAGACTATCCGGAATCATTCCCACAATAAGCAGCACCAGTGTTATGGATCATTGAAGTTATGCAAATAAATTAACAATATTTTGAAGATAACGACTCAGTTTAACGAGAAAATGCATGATGAACATTAATTGAATAAATAGACTTTTTATTGGGTATTTACATAGTTGAGTCTGACACACATTAACTTCTGTTAACACATGAGCAGCATAACAAATCCACACTTAATAGTATAAATGCAAAAGAAACCCACTGTCTGTTTGTTACTTTTTCACGGCTAAACCGATGAGCCGATCATGACGAAATTCGGCACAGAGATAGCTGGTACCCTGGAGACGGACATGACATGACTTTTTTATTTCGGAAAGTCAAAGAACCCCACGGTATTTAAAAAAAACTAAATCCACGCGGAACTACAGCTTCGCAGGTTTCTGCTTTCTGGTTACACTCATACGTCCTATATTGCGCTATGGAAGTTTCAGTTTGAAGTTTCTAAAGGTATATATAAAATCTAAAGATATGTAAACTGGTAGGAGAGTACATCCTTCTCAGACTTGACCACAAGATCTGGCGGTATACTACCCTTTTCTTTGGTACAACATCTGCCAAAGTAATTTTGTCGTCAGGCAACCCTTTTTGTTTCTTATAATTTTTGTTGTTCATGCGATTTCATTTATCGCTTTTGATTTTTGATTCGTATATACATACATACTGTAATAAAGTAAAAAACTGTGTTGGCCGCTAACTATAAAAAACAAAACCCCTAGAAAGTGGGCCTACTTACCACTTCCTCAGACCAGCTCTGCGCCTGGGTTGATCTTGTGCGTCCCGGGATGGTCCAGTCGAGTGATATTTATTAGTTAGTAGGCTTTAGGGGCCTTGCTGTGATGGAATTTCATGGTGATTCTTTAGTTTTACCTAATAATTTTACGGAGCGATTGACGGTTTCACTCAACGAATTTGAATAACTTTTTCGACTGACTACAGCGCCGCGGTGTGGCGTTCGCTTAATGTGTCGAATAATGGCGATTTGGTTAGAATTTTTAATTGTTAAGGCCCTACACATACAGTCACGCTTTTTTCCATATAAGGGGTAGGCAGAGGCTACACACGTAGCCCACTTTCCGCCCCCATTCCGACCATTTTCGTAACGAGTCAAAAAAATCTTACTCGCTATACTGCGTTCCCACGAGCAGTATAGCGACAGCATTGCATATTATGCACGAATAATTTTTGACTCAGTGAGCTAACATTTAAATAAGGATTCCAATGCACATTTCTGTGCAACTATGTCGACCGCGTGTTCTTATGGTCAGAATATGGTATACAATATGTTAGGAATCGTCCCTTTTTTTTTATTGGATCAAGTGATGAAACGAGCAAAACTTTCACCTAATGGTAAGTGCAATGTCTGCCCATAGCAAATGCTGTGTCACCCAGAACATTTCTGTTTGACCCTACACTGCGCCCATCACCCTGAGACATCAGTTCTTAAGTCTCATATGCCCAGTGATTACGCTAGCTCACATTGCCTTTCAGACCGAAACACAGTAATGTTTGCACACTACTGCTTCGCAGAACAATAACTGGCCCTAGGGTGTTAAACGGATTCCTGCATAGGAATCCTACCACCAGTTTTACCAAATTTACGTCTGTAAATTGCACCCACGATACAGGACAAATTCAACTGTGGGACCTACGTTTTTTTAAAAAAAAAAAACAAAGAAAATGCTGCAGCTCTGTGGACACTCAACACAAACATTCACGGGAACGCAAACACACATAGATATATACAGTATTCTTGCAGTTATCAGAGTACCCTGATTTATTTCTGTTTCCGTTTGGCGGAAGATGAAATATGCTTATATATATATACTTTATTGTTTCGATAATATTTGACGCGGCGCGATGCAGCATCCGTTGATAAATGCTTTGGGTGACGTCCGCTACTAATTAATTTTAACCTAAATAAGCTTTATCTTTGTTTACGTCACATTTATCAAACAGTTTATTCACGTCGTTAACGTCGCTGATAAGTGTACTCAGTGAAGTATTTAACGTCAATGTTATGTATGTTATAGCGAAAATAAAAATAAAATGCTGAGGTCTGGGGCCATGGTCGCTCTGGGGCCGGGCGCTCGCCTTAAAATTTATAATACGCGAGAGACCTAAGTTTGAGACCTAAGACCGGTTTTGTTGCTCTGCAATTTTAAGTGCTGATTCACCACGTGCTCAGCGGTGAAGGAAAACATCGTGAGGAAACTACGACTAGGCTCTAAACTATTAAGTATACAATCACAACTACTGTGTTCGCTTTATTGCAATGGTCCTAGGGCTCTTTATCGCAATGGGCCTGGGGCGTTTTATTGCAATGGTCATAGGGCGCTTTATTTTTATTTTTATTGTATAAAGTGACGAAATGAGCAAAACGTTCACCTGATGGTAAGTGCAACGTCCGCCCACAACAAATGCTGTGTCACCCAGAATATTTCTGTGTGACACCACACTGCGTTTGTCACCCTGAGACATCAGTTCTTAAGTCTCAAATGCCCAGTGATTACGCTAGCTCACAGTGCCCTTCAAACCGAAACACAGTAATGTTTGCACACTACTGCTTCACGGCAGAATAACTGGCCCTGGGGTGCTACCTACCTAGACGGATTCCTGCATAGGAATCCTGCTTTATGGCAATGGGTCTGGGGCGCTTTATTGCAATGGCCCTAGGGCGCTTTATCGCAATGGTCTAAGGCGCCATGTAACTTAAATCCACTTCTGGTCACTTGTCTGGTTATAATTTAGGTGGGGCTTCGTATTGAAAATGGTTAATATCGTTTAATCTGTCAAAGATCATGGCTACTTTGCAATTTCCTTTAGTCAACTTTGATGATATTCTGGTGGAATAATCTGAAGAGTTGCCACAGAGGAGATTTGAATGAAACTATCTAAAGCGATAATGTGCTATGGTATAATGACAACATATTGAGAATGTTGGCATTTGAACTTGTACTAAATACTAATTGTCTCTTTATTTGTAAAACAACGCGATAAAGAAAATTCACTGTAAGGTACAACGCCATCTATTGGCGAAAAGGCGAACTAACTTTTGCTTACACTCCAATGGGATGAGATGGTGTGAGATGGAGAGAATTCGATATTATACATTAATATGGGTGTATTCTGCTAGGGTTGTATATGAGGAAAACCGTTACAATTTTTGCTACATAGTATATTGTGAAAAAATTATGTAAGATTTGTTTTTAAGTAATATGACATATGCTTTGTTACAGGTGCGTCGCTGGCAAGTGTGGGACCAGAAAGTTAGTAAAGAGGAGGGCGAGAGGCCCGCGCTGCAGGAGACTGGCAAGAAGCAGGTGCAGTTTCTCAAGGGCGAGGATGGCGAACCCTGGGTAAGCACTTCAGTCTTTTGTCCATATGTTTTCAACCAAAAGTTGTGCCCACGGTTTTGTTTTAGTATTATTGAAAAAAATCACGAAACGAGCACAACGTCTCTCTCCATATTAAATGCTGTGTCACCCTGAACATTTCTGTGTTGCACCACACTGCTCTTCACCGTGAGACAGTCTCATAAGCTCAATAATTACCTAGCTTGTGCACTACTACTTCACGGCAGAATACCTGGCACTGCGATGGTACTCACCTGATTTCCTTCTATAATCTAATCCAGTTGAGTAGTTTTTAAACATTGCTCCGTTCACACATACAGACAGAGGTACATCATTTTAATTGTGCGTGCATAGATAATCGAATGGCCTATGACATCATATTTCGCAGACCTGTCTATTCTTTAATTGGAGCTCTCCATTTTATTTTATAGTACTGACTGTTATGAAGGTCATTGATCAAAACGGCCAAAAAAAATTAGGCATATAGTTACAAAAAGAGCGCGTGCAATTCGGAACACGTGACGTAATGACGTCATAAGTGAAACTTGTGTATACTACACATTAGAAATTTGATTGAAATAAAAATAAATAAACAGGAAACAGTACAGTAAATAAACAATTACTAATTAATCGATAAATATCAATTAATATAATATAATAAGAATCAATTAATATAATATAAAAATGACGACCGCGTGGCCTAGTGGTCAGGTACTCTGACTTCTAAGCCGCGAGTCCTGGGTTCAAATCCCAGCCGGAGCCAACATTTGTGCTAAAACATAAATTGTTGGTTTTCGGGTCTGGTTGTGTTGTGTTTGTCCCCGTGTTTCTGACACTGCATCCTAGCCTACCTCCGATCTTATCTTATCGATGGGGGGGGGGGGGGTAGATTCTCTTAAGCCGCTACCACATATGAGACTTAAGAACTTATGTCACAAGGTGATGGGCATGGGCACAGTGTGGTGTCACATAGAAATTTTCTGGGTGACACAGCATTTGTTATGGGCAGACGTTGCACTTTCCATCAGGTGAACGTTTTGCTCATTTCATCGCTATATACAATAAAAAAAAATGGTGCACCAAAACGTTGCATACAAACACGATCTTGAAACACACAAACTTTTCATCGCACAAGAAGGTTTCTCTTCAAAAACTATAAAAAAACATGCTTAAAAACGCTGATTATCCTGGTGAGAATACCAGGCAATAGTCGTGAAATTATCAGGGGGTGCTGTGCATTTACCGAGGGACGGTATTTTTATTTAAAAAAAGATGTGAAAAGCGAGGCCCAAAATATTGGTTATTAATTAAGAAATGTAATGTAATTTTGTAATTGGGTCACCAGTTTTCTCACAGACCGGAGCATCAAGGTCGTAGTTGACGGTGCATGCTCGGACTCTTAAGTCTGTGAATGCTGGTGTCCCACAAGGCTGTGTGCTATAACCAACCCTGTTTCTTCTGCATATCAATGATATGTTGCAAATTAGTAACATTCATTGCTATGCAGATGACAGCACTGGTGATGCCGTATACACCGGCCGTGCTAATATTTCTCGGGAACACGTTGACGAGTACCGGAACAAACTTGTGTCTGAAGTCCAGTTTTTGTTAGAAAAAATCTCGAATTGGGGCCTACTAAATCTAGTCCAGTTCAACCCCAAGAAGACACAGGTTTGCGCGTTTACCGCTAAAAAGAAACCCTTTGTCGTATCACCTAGATACATATAGAGAGATATAGAGAGAGCACTCCCCTCGTTGCCTCAGCCAGTATCGGTATTCTTGGCGTCGACATATCGAGTGACGTTCAGTTTCGCGGTCACCTGGAAGGGAAGGCCAAATTGGCTTCCAAAAAGCTTGGCGTCCTCAGTAGAGCGCGACAGTACTTCATGCCGGCCCAACGCTTACAGCTTTATAAGGCGCAGGTTCGGCCGCACATGGAGTACAGTTCTCATCTCTGGGCGGGGGCGCCCCAGTGTCAGCTACTTCCATTTGACCGCATTCAACGGAGAGCGGCTCGAATCGTCGACGACCATGTTCTATCTGATCGGCTTGATCCACTGGCTTTGCGAAGAGATGTTGCATCCCTTTGCATTTTTTATAAGATCTACCATGGGGAGTGTTCCGAAGAATTGTTCGGATTAATTCCAGCCGCTGATTTTCACCATCGCACATTGCGGCATAGCGCGAAATTCCATCGTCACCACCTTGATGGTTGGCATTCCAGCACAGTGCGTTTTTCGCGCAATTTTCTGCCCCGCACAAGCACCATATGGAATCTGCTGCCGCCAGCGGTTTTTCCGGACCGATACGACTTAGGGACCTTCAAGAAAAGAGCCTATTCCTTCCTCAAAGGCCGGCAACGCATCTGCTATTCCTCTGGTATTGTAGATGTTCATGGGCGGCGGTGATCACTTACCATCAGGTGAGCCGCTTGCTCGTTTGCCTCCTCTAACACAAAAAAAAATGTACTTAATTTATAACAAAATTGTTGAACTGGCGATTCCATGATAATACAATTACAGACTTGGCCCCACAATGGATTTTCTACATCTATACAAATAAATAAAATTTAGATGTCTGTTTGTAATAACAAAACAACAACTTTTTACTCAATGCTTATAAAAGTATATACGGTACCTATAAGAAAAAAATTATTTTTAAAATTTATGTCTGTCTGTTGGTTCCGGCTAATCTCCGAAACGGCTGGACCGATTTTGACGGGACTTTCACTGACAGATAGCTGATATTACAGCGGGTAACTTCGGTTCCACGCAAAAAATTTAAGACCCGAAAATACGATTCTAATAAGGAAGTATATATGTATATCATCGTTCAGGGTCGGCTTTTTAGGCTGGTAAAACCGCGGGGCAATGCTAGTTTTAAATATTTTTATTGGGATTGTATTGTCATCGGTCATTATTACGTGTGCAATATTCGGACGTCTGGAATAGGGAACATTGAATCAATTACGTATTAACATTACGTTCACACAGGTCAAGCTAATGAAAGCGTCATAAAACTGCAATTTGCGTAAGGCGGATACGGATTCACACGAGACTAAGATAAAGTGCTGATATGCGACTTACACTACAGGTGTGTGCAGGGTAATAACGCTAAATCTTCGTAAATAGCCACTTACAAGTACAGGCTGCATGTTAAGGGGTGTTATAAAACTAATTGAGAGTTATGACACGTCGGCGGGACCATAAACAACGACGTAACGCGAAAATTCAGGCTAACAGTGTCTCCGCAGAATGATGTTGCATGATATCCTGCAGGCCGATTTCGACCACGGCGACAACTTTCGAATGTTGTCGAGGGCTATCAACTACACAGGAGATATAATAATGCCACAAGTGTACTCGCAAACAGAGGCACTCACTCGTCCCAACCTACTCGCGCCCGATGTAGGATGATGGTAGGCCAGGATGCATTGTCAGAAACACTGCGACAATCACAACATTAACGGTCCCGAAAACCAACAATTTGTGTTTTAGCATTAATGTCAGCTCCGGCTGGGATTCGAACCCAGGACCCGCGGCGTCGTCGTTCGTCGTTTCAGTCTATCACAAGTCCACTGCTGAACATAAGCCTCCCCCATAGATAGCCACAAAAGTTAGTATCTCTCCTATTGGAGGGCGCTTGGCAGGCGGATTGGCAACCGCAGTTTATTTATTCAGATGTTCCAGGAAGATGCTGCTGCCGTCCTCTTCTGGTTTTTTAATTTCCCTCTGTCGACTTTTACGACACCCACGGGATAGGATGGGGTGGTAGACCACTAGGCTACTACCGCGGCAGCAGCAGCAGTAGTCAGTATGCGGCATTATCAACGGCGGCGGCCGTCTGTCGTAGAGTCTATTACGCTTGATAATGCCTCGTTTTGGGGCGAAACACGTGTCGTGTTCTCGACTTCAGTGGTGTATATTATCTAGTGGTGGTATTGTAGTGGTTGGTGGAGGGTACCTGGTGGCGGTTCCTGGTGGCGGTGTTAGTTTGCTTGTGCACGCTACTGAGGGAGGGCGGGTGGTGCACTTCAAAAAACTAGGTAATATACACCATTTTTATATTTTGCATGCGGATCTTAGCAAAGTAACTTACTTTTCTTCATAATAAATGGCAATCAGAATATGTGTCCCGGCTCCTGGCTGGAGTTGTTTACATTCTTTAAAGAACAGTATCCGATGAAGCTGTAAAAGCCAAAAAGGCTAACAGCAATTACATCACGGAAATTATATATCTTTAAAGAAGGTAGATGTCGCCATCTGTTAATGATCATGATACTGAGCGGGATAGTCGCACGGGTTAGATAATAACTCTTTACTTTATAATTACGGCGGGCTTGCGGGGATCACATGATACACCATACACATGTTAGGGTCTTATTTACATTTATCTAAAAATAACAATAACACTCGGTTAACTATTTAAAAACTAATCAAAGCAATCATCACACAACATTGAACCAATAAAGTAACAGATGCGTGGAGACCTACAGCAGTCGCATGTTTAACCAGGTGGAAAAATATAGGTCATGTTTACAATGTACTCAACTTCAATGCCTCTGTAGGCTGATATTTATCTGTGAGACAGCGTGCATAGGTTTTTAAATGAATGCATGCAAAATCTACAACCTTTTCAGATATTCAGGATATACAAGGAATCGATGACTTTTGATTTTAACCACATAAGAACAATATTCGATCGAATTACTATAGCAAAAAATACTAAAAGTAATTTAAAAATATATAGTGGTGATCCAAAAGGAGTCGAATCTATAATATAGTACAAACATACAGTCACGCCTTTAAACCATATAAGGGGTAGGCAGAGGCCACATACGTAGCCCATTTTTCGCCCCCGTGGGAAACGTGACTTGATGGGTGGCGAATCACGTCGCCGCCATTTTGATAAGAGTCAAAAAAAATCTTACTCTCCCTTGCGTTCCCACGAGCAGTGTAGTGACAGCATTGCATATTATGGGGTTCATCATCATCATCATTTCCGCCTATCACTAGTCCACTGCGGCTTAAGAGAATATGCCATCCCATCTCATCCCGTGGGTGTCGTAAAAGTCGACAGAGGGTTAATAAAAACCAGGAGATGGTTTCTTCATCTTCCTGGATCATCTAAATAAATAAACTGCGGTTGCCAACCCGCCTGCCAAGCGTAACAACTATGGCGAAATCCCCCCAAAATGAGAGCTACAAACTTTTGTGGCAATCTATTGGGGAGACCTATGTTCAGGTGTGGACTAGTAAGATAGGTTGAACTGACTGACTGACTGACCCTACCAGGTTCAAATTGAAAACTTGTGGTCTTTATAATGTTATGTGATGTATGTTTATAATATATGTACACTAAAAAGTAAAACAATTTTTAAACTTGGTAAAATATTATATTAAATAACTCACACGCATAATGTCACATGTTTTCAGTACTTAATATTTTTTGCTAAGCGCAAGATGGGCAGCATGATCTTCCTGGATCATCTATATAAATAAACTGCGGTTGCCAACCCGCCTGCCAAGCGTAGCAACTATGGCAAACTCCCCCCAAAATGAGAGCTACAAACTTTTGTAGCAATCTTTGGGTAGGCCTATGTTCAGCAGTGGACTAGTGATAGACTGAAATGATGATGATGATTTCTTCATTAGTAAATTGCATCCGTGCGAAGCCGGGGCGAGTAGCTAGTCTTCAATTTATGTTGAAATTTTATTTAAAAAAAGTAAGACGTCTGTTAATTAAATACTCTTTAACTGTTTCAAGATATGACGATAGCTAAATACATATAATGCTAATGTCCCGATATTAGAAAAAAGAAAACGAAAGTAAGACGAGGTCTTTTTTATTTTGATAACAGACGCGAAAAATTAACGTTTGTATATTTTATATGGATA
This sequence comes from Luehdorfia chinensis, assembly GCA_019845155.1. NCBI lineage: Eukaryota > Metazoa > Arthropoda > Insecta > Lepidoptera > Papilionidae > Luehdorfia > Luehdorfia chinensis. The sequence goes on along the minus strand of JAHVAK010000003.1, from coordinate 3,887,234 downwards.
ATTAGATTGAATAAATACTTTTTGAGCAAGTCTATATTTACTTATTTTTGCGTTTTCTCGACATAGTTCAGGATATATTATTTTAGTCATTTATAACGAAACTTTTTTAAGTCAAATAATTCTAAATTGGAATCTCTTGTATTGTACTGTAATGTAAATGACATCTGTTTTTATTTAAGATCGAGTTTTTATTATTTTGCGCTGTTGGCTTTCCTTTTAAATAAAAAAGGAATCCGTCTAGGTAGGTACCACCCCAGGGCCGGTTATTCTGCCGTAAAGCAGTAGTGTGCAAGCATTACTGTGTTTCGGTTTGAAGGGCACTGTGAGCTAGCGTAATCACTGGGCATTTGAGACTTAAGAACTGATGTCTCAGGGTGACGGGCGCAGTGTGGTATCACACAAAAATATTCTGGGTGACACAGCATTTGTTATGGGCGGACGTTGCACTTACCATCAGGTGAACGTTTTGCTTGTTTCGTCACTTTATAAATAAAAAATATCGACCGAAAGAAGTTCAATTCTTGTGTTCCGAACCTTCCTTAGATGACTGATAAACAACTTTGAAGACGTGACCACCTCACGTACAATGGATGATTAAAAAAATATATATGTATGGATGGATGTTTGTCTATGAGTACTAGCCTGCGGATCTACGACACACGAGCTCCGATAAAAAATTTTTTTTATAGAAGTTAGTGACGAGACGAGCAAATCGTTCGCCTGGCAAGTGCAACGTCTGTTCATAACAAATGCTGTGCCACCCAGAACATTTCTGTGTGGCACCCGACTGCGCCCGTCACGTTAGTTCTTAAGTTTTACATGACCCAGAACTTACACTAGCTATCAGTGCCCTCAGACCAAAACATAGTAAAGTTTGCACAGCACTGCTTCATGGCATAATAACTGGCATTTCGGTGGTACCTACCTAGCCTGCATAAGAATCCTGTCACCATTGCCATTATTAAACACTAACAGCGAATATTTTAAAATAATGACCGTTTACACAAGAAATATTTATTGATGACAATTTGCCAGGTGTGGGTGATGGGTGAACATCCAGACGACCAATCAATCGAAGATATATTAGCTGAAGAAGCCCGGAAACGTGCGTTGACCCAGGCGCGACAGGAAGCCCATCAACTTAGAAAGTCCGTTGAGAAAGAGCTGACCCACCTCATCGAGTACCAGCCCCTAGACGCATTGGAACAGGTAGGATTATAGATGGTTGGTTTGTTGTGTTACAGATTCATTACTTTTCATATATTTGTATTCAAGAGTGCTAATTATTGTTATGTAGTACTAGTGTAATTACTGGGCATATGAGACTTAAGAACTGATGTCTAACGGCAACGAGGGCACAGTGGTTTTACACAGAAAATTTATGGGTGACAGCATTTTTTATGGGAAAACGCTGGTGAATTATTTGCTCGTCCCGTTACTTTCATCCATAAAAAAAAACTTATAATTATCTTCATTGTCTTTCAGAAGTTCGATTTATCACCCAAAAATGTGGACTCTCTAGAAGATACCCTAGACCTGTACTGCTCGGTAGACGAACTACGAGCGAGGATTGAGGAGCTGGGTCCCGACGTGACGTCACCTAAAGAGCTTGACAAAGCCGACTACGACGATAGTATCAAGCTCGAGTTGACCAACAGCACAATGCATTTTAATTTCATCGAGGGCAAGCGGGAAGTCAGAGATGTTTTGCAGGTAAGATAGTTTCACTGCCACTATAAATATAACAGGTACAAAGAAGTGGTTTTTTACTGGTGGTAGGATACCTATGCAGTAGTCCGTCTAGGTAGGTACCACCCCAGGGCCAGTTATTCTACCGTGAAGCAGTAGTGTGCAAACATTACTGTGTTTCGGTTTGAAGGGCACTGTGAGCTAGAGTAATCTCTGGGCATATGAGACTTAAGAACCTATGTCTCAGGGTGATGGGCACAGTGTAGTGTCACACAGAAATTTTCTGGGCGGTACAGCATTTGTTATGGGCAGACGTTGCACTTACCATCAGGTGAACGATTTGCTCGTTTCATCACTTTACGCAATAAAAAAAAAGTGGTTGGAATGTTCTTAGCTCGTCGCTACTACAGAGAAGACACTCCCAACGACGGCCACCATCTTTTCCGGCTCAAACCCACCATAGGAAGACCTTCAGTCGTACTTACCACTTCGAAATCGAAATATGAAATAACGAGATGCGCCTCGTGTAAAATAAGTTGACCATATCCCAGCGTCGTACGTTCGGCCCTTATTGGCAATGTTGCGTGCGTGCTAACTAGCTGATGCCCGCGACTTCGTCCGCGTGGACAAAGGTTTTTAAAAATCCCGTACAAACTATTTGATTTTCCATGATAAACGTATCCTATGTCCGTCTCCAGGATGCAAGCTATCTCTGTGCCAAATTTCGTCAAGATCGGTTCAGCGGTCGAACCGTGACAAGATAACGAAGAGAGAGGGACAGAACGTTACTTTCGCATTTATAATATTAGTATTGAAGTGTAGATAACCTACCTCAATGGACAGGCTAACCAACGCAACAATGTTTGTTTTAAATACGAGTACGATTAGTATTTCCTGTGATAATCCTGCGATCAAACTTACAAACTCTCCAGCTTAATTATAGTAGAAAGATGGAAGTCAGCCCCATGAGACAAAATTAGCAAGTGTTAACACATTTGTGTGGTGTGGAGATGGGCGGTTGCCAATCCGCCTGCCAAGCGTGACAACTATGGCAAAATCCCCCCAAAATGAGAGCTACTACCTTCGTGCCTTTGTCATGTTTGCACAGAAACGTTCTGGGTGACACAGCATTTGTTTTTGGTGGGCACTATCTTCTATAAAAATAACATCAAAACACTGTCATACAAGGGTTTGTTTTGCAGGAGGCTGGTCTGGGTCTGACGGACGGCGTGAGCCTGCGCGTGGCGGCATGGGAAAGACGTGTGGCCGCCGCGAGGGCTGGAGACATACTGCGGGGACTGAGGGCCCGCAGAGCTCGCACGCTGCGAGACGCTCAGCGGACCACCCAGCAGCTGGACGCAGTATGGCGCGAGCAGGGTGAGTACCGACACACAGGGTAGATTGGGACGAGTGAGTGCCTCTGTGTCCGTGCGTACACCAGTGGCACTATAATATCTCTTTCTCAGTTGTCGTCGTGGACGTAATTCAATTTATCTTTGTTAAAAAGCCGTGGTAGCTCAGGGGCTAGGCGCTCGCTTTGAATTTCATAGTACGCGAGCGACCTGGGTTCGATTCCCGGTGCCGGCACCACTAAAATTGTTAATTGCAATTTTAAGTGCTGATTTACCACGTGCACGGCGGTGAAGGAAAACATCGTGAGGAAACCAGCATGTCTGAGAAATAGAAAAACAAATATTTCGAAGACATGTGTAGTCCGCCAACCCGCATTGGAGCAGCGTGGCGGATTCTTTCTAGCTCCAAAACTCTCTCAGAAATGAGAGGAGGCCTGTGCTCAGCAGTGGGACATTTATAGGCTGAAACGTTACTTTATTTTTTTTTTTGTTAAAAGCAATTTAAAATCAAATTTACTGTTCAAAAATAAAACTCAAGTGTAATGAATTTAATTCCGTTTGGTGGCGGCTTTAGGGTACCCATCTCAACCTGTGGATGTCGTTAGTATACATAGGGAAAATGAAAACCAGGTGATGGTCAGCAGCGTCTTCTTGGAACATCCGAATAAATAAACTGCGGTTTCCAACCCGCCTGTAAAGCGTGGTAACTATAGCAAAATCCCTCCAAAATGAGAGCCACAAACTTTTGTCGCAATCTTTGGCGGCCTATGTTCGGCAGTGGACTAGTGAAAGGCTGAAATGATGGTGATGAATTAGTTATTTTATCAATGAAATAATACATATGATCTTATTTATTCGATTAGTATCCAGGAGCACGTGAATGGGACGTAAGAGAGGGGAGGGGGAGGGTAAGGAATGTCCGATTCACGTTAGGAAAATGCCCATTGTTTGCTTTTTGTACGATTTAAAATGACATTCCTTGGCTATTGTTTTCTTTGAATTTAGAATAAATGTACTAATAACAAATTGTCCTTGAATTAACAAGACCTATATTACGGACGTGGTAGCTCAGGGGCCTGGTGCTCGCCTTTGATTTCATAGTAAGCGAGTAACCTGGGTTCGATCCCCGGTGCCGGCACCTATAATATTGTTTTACAATTTTAAGTGCTGATTCACCACGTGCTTAGCGGTGAAGGAAAACGTCGCGAGGAAACCTGCATGTCCGAGGAATTGAAATATTTCGAGTGAAGTCCGCCAACCCGCATTGGAGCAGCGTAGCGGATTCTTCCTAGCTCCAAAAAACCCTCTCAGAAATGAGAGGAGGCCTGTGCTCAGCAGTGGGACATTTATAGGCTGAAACTTTTTTTTTTATATTACGGACAATGAATGTTACATCGAAAGGATAACAATTATATTTTCATAATACCAGATAGATATAATAGTCTAAAACTACTTAAACACCCTAGGCCATTACTTCCAGCTCTGAAAATCATATGTGCAGTTGACACGCGGCAGAAGTGAAACTTTCAGGGAACTAAACCTCTTGAGAATGAGAATGCAGAGTATCGGGCGTAGGATAAATGTAGGGTTATTCTGCCGTGAAGCAGTAGTGTGCAAACATTACTGTGTTTCGGGTTGAAGGGCACTGTGAGCTAGCGTAATCACTGGACATTTGAGACTTAAGAATTGATGTCTCATGGTGACGGGCTCAGTGTGGTGTCACACAGAAATCATTTTTTGTGGGCGGACGTTGCCATGCCACGTTTTGTTCGTCACTTTATACAATAAAAAAAAACACGTTTAAAAATTATTTTACTTTTAATTCTGAATATTACATTACATATTATTCAGACTCCAATTTTCATTTTCATAACACGGGTTGCTTATGGTACGAAATAAATGCTCCAGTTTGATCAATATATCTTTGAAATACAGCGTCAATTACTGTTTTTGATCTTATTGTCGAGCTATCGAGACTAAAATCTAAGAAGAAATCGAAGATTTGGACGAATTTCGGACACTGTATACTGTATTCTATCTCATTCTCTCGCAGGGTAAATCCTATAGATGTATATGTTTGTCTCTTTCTAGTTTCGGTTTTTAGTTGCATCGAGTTTCAAATCACAACGATTCAGATAAAGAAGTTTTCATTTCAATAAATCCAGACATTTTGACTAATATTTTTTTATTTTGTCTAGAGCGCAAAGCTAAGGAAGCCGAAGCGGCCATGAGAGAGATAGCCCGAGCGGCTCGTGAGGCGCACCGACTCAGCACAGAAATCGAACCACCATCGTGCCAAATGCTAGGTACACTTTTAATAATTACAGAGCAATGGGTAATGTATAAAGGACCTTTCACAATAGATATTTTGTTGATACTATTCTCTCAGTCAAGACATTATCGATTTGAAGCTAGTTTAATGTAAAACTATTTAATTTTACATTTTTTTATAGTTTCGCGCTCATAGTTTGTATTGTCTCATTATTTTTTTATTTATTAATGGAAACAGTCGTAATCTATTTTCCAGTGTCAAGTAACATGATATCCAAGTATACAATCTTCAAGCAGCGAGACTTCTAAATTTCAATCGATAGTAAAATGATAGTTTTATTTTACTGAAGATCTTTTGGACTGATGGAGACAAAACGAAAAGTAAAATTTTGGCCTTGAATTGAATTTTCCAATCGCTGTACACTTTCACGAGCACTTGCTGCATAATAAACTATTCACATTAAACATCAAAACTCAATATATATACAGAAATTACAAAATTCAATAAAAAAAAAACTACCGCCACTGTTCGAGTTTGCGCCAAAAGTCCTATTATTACATTTTCTGTCTGCGATATTTTCCACTGAATGTCAATTTCACACTTTTAACTTACAGCGGGGAAACCCCCGAATCGCGAGGCAGTGGTGGAATGGTTCAAAACGCACGAGCTCAAGAAAGGCGTCGGTTTGGACGAGAACAACAAACCAGTCGATTGGTTTCATGGCAAGTAGTATTTTACATAATTTTACGTTTTCGCATGTCTTAATTAACTGTGCGTAAAATAAATAATTTAATATGTTGTAGATTAGATATGTCAGATAGGGATGGAATGAGCATTTCCATGTGAAAGAATTACTGTCATTATTTGGAGAGTTTCAGAGGAGCGCAAGGATCGGGTATTGGAGAGGTGAAGGAACTCAAAACGTTCCTTTTATATATGCCTCTATGTATGTACTTTAAACGTTCCAAATTATATAATTAAATAAACAAATAAAAAGACAGTATGCTCATTTTGAGTAGATCGGAGAGAGTTAGGTTAGAAATAAAATTTTACAAGGATCTGTCTCTTGGTAAAGTGGTATGTTAAGTAAAGATTGTTTAGTAACAAACTTTTTCAAAAATATCAGGTACTTTTCAACATACTTAAGAACCAACAACAAGAGTTAACAACCTCTGCAGTATCCATCCTAGTTTTCTGAAAAAGTCCTGTGCCCGTGTTTCTAAAAAAGTATGTGCTGTCTTATGTTTGCGATTTATATTACCGTACTTTAGATCATCTCTAAATTTTCTGATATCCTGTTTCCTTGTTTCAGTCTTGTAAAAGTTTTATAAAATATCTATGTATTAGGCGTGTAGTAATAGAATATATATGTAATATTTGTTTTCATGTGCTTATTTTTCTCCGTCCTCTTTCAACTTTAACTCATGAAACGTTATTACGCTACAGGCTTGATTTCCCGGTCGGAAGCTGAACGACTCCTTAGCCCCTGTGCCGCAGGAAGTTTCCTCGTGCGGATGTCGGAGCGCGTGTGGGGCTACGCGCTGTCGTACCGCGCGGCGGCGCGCTGCAAGCACTACCTGGTGGAGGCCGAGCGCGGCTACCGCCTGGTCGGCGCCGCCAGCCGTGCGCACCACTCGCTAGGTAACCGAGCAGATCCCTGCCGCGTGTGGGGCTACGCGCTGCAAGCACTACCTGGTGGAGGCCGAGCGCGGCTACCGCCTGGTCGGCGCCGCCAGCCGTGCGCACCACTCGCTAGGTAACCGAGCAGATCCCTGCCGCGTGTGGGGCTACGCGCTGCAAGCACTACCTGGTGGAGGCCGAGCGCGGCTACCGCCTGGTCGGCGCCGCCAGCCGTGCGCACCACTCGCTAGGTAACCGAGCAGATCCCTGCCGCGTGTGGGGCTACGCGCTGCAAGCACTATCTGGCGGCAGCGGCGCCCAATAATATATTATACAACGTCTAGCCTGACAAATAATAACTTACACTACCTTTACTTTACTTTAGAGTATACATTTTCGATGATGTAATTGCTGTTAGCCTTCTCCGCTTTTACAGCTTCATCGCATAAAGCGTTAATTTTTCATTAAACCGTACTAAGAAATTCAAATTCCTATTTTGAAATTCTTTGCTGAACCGCGAACTGAATTATTTTAAAATTGACACTTAGGTGTAATAGTAATCATAAAAACAGAAACTGTTGTCAAGATTTTAAAAAGTCGAGGCAATATGTAATAAATTTTTAAATCGAACCGACGAATTATTTCAAAATCTATATCTTGTGTGTAATCATAAAAAACATTTTTTGCTATTGGACTGAATTCTTTTAAAATCGATATCTGGATTGTATAGTAATTATAAAAATAAAGGAAATATTTGTCAAAATTTTCGCTGCATTCGATAGAACCACCGAAAAAAGCACTTTGCCCACTCGTCCTTTGGGGTTTCTTCGATGGCTTTCTGGAACGCAGCCACTGCTTCCTTGGCGTCCATAAAATGTTTTCCTCGAAGTTTTTCTTTTATTTTCGGGAATAAATAAAAATCGCAAGGTGCGAGGTCGGGGCTATATGGCGGGTGACCCAGCAATTCCACGTCTGACGACGCCAAATAGTCGATCGTTGGCCCGGTGGTGTTCTAGGAGGCGTTGTCGTGGTGAAGGAGGATCCTACTGCGAGGTCGTTTCTCTCGAACTTTTTCCACAACATTTGTTAGTATACCACTCTTTTGATCTTTTAAAACAATTGTCGCATAATGACCGGTCGTTCCGAAGAATGAGGCCAGCATCTTTTTTCCTACACTTCGACCTCTCTTCAATTTAGTTGGCAACTCCTCGGAAGGAAACACCCACTGAGCAGATTGTCTTTTTGTTTCCGGATCATAGCAATAAATCCAGCTTTTGTCACGCGTAAGTATGTCGAACACAGCTTTTGAGTCACCTCCGTTAAATCTTTGTATCATTTCACGGCACCAATCAACACGACGGAGTTTTTAGGCCTCGGTCAAATAATGAGGTATCCACTGGGCACAAAGCTTCCTAACGGCTAAATGTTTGTGGAGAATTTTGTGCACTTGAGTCATACCGATGCCTAAGCTTTTCCGAAACTGCTGATAAGTTACTCTTGGATCAGTCTCTATCATACACCGCACAACACTGATGTTATCTTCAGTCGTCGCCGTAGAAGGCCGCCTCTCACGCAGAGCATCGATGAGATTGGTGCGACCACGTTTAAACTCATTAAACCAATTATAAACAGTGGCCCGAGAAGGGGCTTCGTCGTGAAAGGCCAATCGAAGTCTGTCATAACATTCTTGTTGACTTAAATTACACCGAAAGTCATTAAAAATCATAGTACGAAAATTTTCTCGCGTGAAATTCATACTGGCGTGACACAGACAAATTTCAATTTGCCGCCAAATCGTAAAACAAATGACAAATGAATTAAACTAATACTCAATAACATTAGCAAAGAGTTCTATTTTCAAAATTTAAACTTTTTTTTATTATATTGTTTAAAAGTGGCCAGTTCTAAAAACTATCAGTGTCGTACACTGCACCCGTCACCCTGAGACATCAGCATAAGTCTCATATGCCCAGTTATAACACTCTCTGTGACCTTCAGACCGAAGCACAGTACTGCAAACTTCTTTAGGAAAACCAGTCCGCCAAATTGCCTAATAAAATTAGGACTATGCCCTACGTCCAATATCGACGTTTTCAACATTTTTGGCCATTTTATTTAGTTTTCCTATTCTTTTTATTTACAGCTGACCTCATAAACTACCATAAGTCGGTCGTCATAACAGAGAGCGGCGGCGAGCTTCTCACCACACCGTGTTCTCCCGAACAGCCTCCAGTCTTCTAAGCTACGCTGTTTTGTGGTCGTTTAACGCAATATTAATATAAACGTTAGTAAATAACATTTTTAACACCAGTCAATGTATTAATTTAGTTGTAATATTAGACACGTTAGTTTACGATTTTCAATTATGACCTTTGTTTACTTATGCTTTAGCTTGCGATTAGGTTTTCACTAGTTTTATGTTTGTATAATTATGTTTGGTGTACGCAGATACCTAAGGAATTGTGTCAGATATTGGATCGAGTTCTCAAGCATTTGTACTTCTCCTGAGCTACTAAAATAGAACTAAGTTCTCACTTTTTTATAAAGGGAAGGTTTGCATTTTAGTATCGCAAAACAGCACTGTCCAGTTTTTCTTTCCTCTGTGATAAATTTCTTTGTATTTACTGTCAGACTTTATCACAAACAATCTTGTATTAGTGAACTAGTAACATTAAAAGTAAGACGTAAAGCAGTCTATTCCTGACGGCAAGCCGTTTATTGCGTTTAATTAACTCAAGTTACTCTATACTGTGCGCACGTGTATTGCAAGAACTGTATCTTGCGAATTCTTTCATTTTTAACCGACATCAAAAAAGTAGGAGGTTCTTAATTCGTATAGTAGGCGTTACTTTGCGGAAATGAAGTTAATGAAGGAAAATAGTTTCTTAATAACTTTCATTGTGTATATTCGGTTTATGAACCGATTTTTAGGATTCTTTTTTTATTAGAAATTTGGTTAATTTGTTGTGATAAATGTGAAATTCGCATAAGCAAGTCTGGAGCTGCGGTCGAGTAAGTCAGTTTTGGGATTAAAAAATTATTATCGACGCAATAGGCTGTTAATCAGATACGTGTTGTTAATAAACAAGTTCGTAATGTATGCATTCATATGTACATGTTATGTACATCATTGTAGGATTGTGAATAAAGATTATCTAATAAGGTTTAAAAAGAAAGGCTTTAGAAAGCCGCCACGGGACGGATATAGATTCTCTTGAATCTACCACCCTATCTCATCCCGTGGGTGTCATAAAAGTCGACAGAGGGAACAATAAAACCAGGAAATCTTGAAACATATGAATAAATAAACTGCGGTTGCCAACCCGCATGCCAAGCGAGGCAACTATGGCAAAATCCCACAAAATGAAAACCACAAAGTTACGTATTTTGTGGCAATTTATGGGGGAGGTCTATGCTCAGCAGTGGACTAGTGATAGGCTGAAACGATGACGACGATTTAGGATTAGGAGGTCAACTTCTTGGCTATTCAATACTAGTACAGTCAGTTGCAGAAGTGACTCAATTAAAAATATAGTTCATAAAAATAGACAATAAAGTTTCGATTCGACCAAGAGATGTCCAAAAGTCGTCCATTACCTTTCGCATTTGATTTCTTTAGACCGCTTCCGCTATTTAGACAATATTACCTATATATTTGGCCGTATTTTATTTCTTGATTGACGTGTCTTATTTTTAAGGACTTTGCAGATAAATCGAAAAAGGTGCTAATTCGAATGAATAAACTACGTGAATGTATTTAATAAGGACTGATCTCGATCATAAAAAATTCCGCTTTCACTCATATTACGTTTTGCTAGTAATGTTAGTTTTTAAGAACAAAATGTATACATTTTAGTATAATTTAAAATATTTATTAAGTGAAGCTTCACTGGTTTTCAATGCTTCGGTACCGTGGAACCAGAACTATTCGGTAATGAACCATAGTGGTGTTTCCGTTACGAAATTGATAATTTCGCAAAAATTTTTTGTTGTTTCGCATGACATTTTATTTCATTGTTTGATTTACTTCTATCATGTATACCTTTAGTCATAAACTGCCAAGTAGAGTAAATAAATATACGAAAATTGAATTACTTCTTTTATTTTTAAACCAACTTTTTTCCAACATTTAACATTGCAGCATGTTTTGTTGCACATGTTAATGTTTTAGTGTCCATGACCTATGACCATGTTAAAATTTTATAAATTGCAAACAATTATAAATAAGTTTATCTATTAATGCTAAACTATTATAATGTTCTTCTTGCCGATTTTTAACACGACGTCAACAACCGATTACTGTCGGAACATACACACATTGTCTAATTATCGTCTTGGTCACGAGTTACAGCACCATGACGACTGCCTAGTCCAAGGCCCGTGATAACTGGGGTACCTCCGGTGTCGAGTACTCTCCTTAAATTTCATAGGACGCAAGTAAGCCGAGTTCGATCTCCGGTGCCGGCACCACTAAAATTGTTCAGCAATTTTAAGTGGTGATTTACCACGTGCCCAACGCTGAAGGAACCATCGTGGAGAAACCTGCATGTCCGAGGAATAGTAATATTTCGAAGACATGTGAAGTCTGCCAATCCGCATTGGAGCAGCGTGGCGGACTATTCCCAGCTCCAAAACCCTCTCAGAAATGAGAAGAGGCCTGTGCTCATCTGTGGGACATTAATAGGCTGTTACTTTCCATTTTTTTTACAACGGTGAAGGAAACACCGTGAAGAAACCTGCATGTCTGTGGAATAAAAATATTTTGGGGAAAGTGTGCAGTCCGCAATCCGCATTGATGCAGCGCGGTGGACTTCTCGGTACCAAAAACCCTCTGAACCCCCTGAGAAATGAGGAATCCTCTTAGCAGTGGGACGTTTATAGGCTGCTACATTTTCTTTTGTATATGAAATTTTATGCCAACCGACTGTTCGCCTAATGATAAATAATCACTGTAGCGCACTTACATGCATCAACATTCATCTTCAATGAAGAATTAAGATGTATATCATGTTAATGTGCGTGCGGTGTCCCTCTCTGGACACTTGAATGAAATTCCTTACTTACTCACCAAACGAACGCGTTTAGGAAGTTGTGCGTGTAGTAGTTCGAAACGTAAGCATCATCATGAAATTTGTACTTCGCCTGTCGTGCTGACCGTGTGAAACGTGAAGTGACGGGTGGCGATTCACGTATCAGAACTAATTCTAAACTTAATTAATTCAACCGGATAATGTATTGGTCAAATACATCATAAGTAGAATAAAACAGATGCTTGAAGTCCCTCAGTATTAACATATAAATCCTACTATATACTACTTCAGAGAATCTACCACCCCCACCTCATCCCGTGGGTGTTGTAAAAGTCGACAGAGAGAAAATAAAAACAAGAACATGGGCAGCAGTATCTTTCTGGATCATCTGTATAAATAAACTGCGGTTGCCAATCCGCCTGCCAAGCGTGGAAACTATGACAACATCTTCCAAAATCTACATTGGAGGCATATGTTAAGTAGTGGACTACTGATAGGCTGAAATGATGATGATATACCTCTCTTGTAACAAACTTGGACAGTTAACATTTGCCAATTACGGTCAGCAAGACATTCTATCATAGAACTCGTGGTAGGATTCCTATGCGGGAATCCGCCAAGGTGGTTACCACTGCAGTACCAGTTATTCTGCCGTCTAGCATTACTGTGTATACAATACAGTTTTTAAGTCGGAAGCTAGTGTAATTACTGGACATATCTTAAGAACTGATCACATGACAACGGACATAGTGTGGTGCCACAAGCGTAACATCAGGTGAGCCGTTTTGCTCGTATACCCCCTCTTCTATAAAAAAAAACCAGAAATATTCTGGGTGACACGGCATATGTTATGGGCACTTACCATCAGGTGAACGATTTGCCCGTCTCGTCTCTTTCTTTCTTAAAAAAATATAGACCTCAAAGGTGACAACACTCAAGAGTTATATAGACAATAAGACAAAACACAAATACTCATGTTACAATATCGCGTGTATTAAATATAACACTATACATATTTACAAAATAACGTAATTTTTTCACCTAACAAATTCTACTCGCATAAAACTCGTCCAAACTGTTTTCACTGCGCGATTTTTGGCAACACAAATATTTTTACAAAAGTTCATAATTATATATAATGCCTAATAAATGCGAAGCATACTAATGGTAATCACATTTTTTTAACATAATATATTTTTTTTTAATAATATATTTATGTAGGTTGTACTTAAAAAATTGCATTATGTCAGTCGAAAAGGCATTTAGCTTCATAGTGTATTCATTTAAAAAGGTTAAAAGAATTGCACAGATAACCGTATAAAGAATGTATAACAGAGTGATAACCCAAAATATTTCTATTGTAAGAATATCGCTAATTTTACGTCGAGTGCAACGTTAAAATATTATATTGTCTGTTACATTTTTTACAATACGCGAGATTTAAAAAAGAAGGTAATTATCACTTTATTTTTTTATAAATATTTTTAAATTGAATAAGAAAAAAGATTTAGATAATCATGTAATAAGCGTTAATTTGTAACACAATTATTGAGAATGAAATCGTAAAAACGGTAGCGTATCAATGGAAATAATCTGTAAATAAATAACTACTCTAAATGAAAAAGCATTGAGAAATAGAAAAAAAAACACATTAGGTATACGCCTAATTAAATTTGCTTATAAAAAGGAGAGTCACCAAAACCACGCCTCTTTCACAAATGACAAAACGAATACGACTTTCGTCGTTACGTATTATACAAAACTTACGAGAGAATATCTTTACATTAAGTTGAATTTGATCACAGTTTATTGTCAACAAAATACACAAACACACACACACATTAAAGTCAGTAGTTAGGAAGCTTCCAGAAGCCATGTTCATATAGTCACATGTACGGAAGGTTGGTCGGGTTCCTCGCATCAATAGTAAAGTCTGCTCCGCTGCGCTAAAAATAGAAATTAAAAATAATTAATAAAAGAAACAGAGCCTAGACGTGCTAGACTATTATGATGAAATGATGATTAAAAACTTACCACTGCGTCCCAAGTGTCGTAGGATTTGACAGTGTGATGCATTAGCGGCTTTTTCACTTTCTTTATGGGGCTATTGCTCGCTGATAGAATAAAGAATTCACGTTAATGCTCGAATCTGTGTCGCTATTTTTAAGAAACTTTCTAAAATTACGAAATCTACAAAGTATATGCTTTTTGACAAACGTACATTAAATGAAAGGATATGTTATAATTATAAATCTATATTTAACATTCATACATACAGTCATGCCTCTTTCCGATTGGGGTAGGCAGAGACCACATCTTTCCATTTCCTATGACCCTGACACACATTTGTCGCTTCTTCTACTTTCATGAGCGTATTCATTTTGTATGAATCGGTTGCGGGTACTTTAGTTAAAGTATATATTTAAAACCATTGTAATTTCTTCGACAATTAATACTAAATCCGCTAACTTAACTGCCCTGAGCCTGTAAGTCTACTTATATGTATAAGAGATAGGCAGAGGTCACAATTAATCCACTTTTCGCCCCCGCGGGAAATGAGATAATGCGGGTGGCCAACCAGGTCGCCGCCATTTTGGTACGACTCAAAAAATTCTTACTCTCCGCTACGTTTCCACGAGCAGTATAGTGACAGCATTGCATATTATGGTGTTATTCTGAACGAATAAAGGCTGTCTGTACAGTACTTTAGTCGCCTCTAACGACGCCTTGGTAGGAAAGAGGTAGGTGCTATTCCACTCTGCCTACTGGGAATTTGTTGTCGAAGATGCACCTCGCTCTGGTCGCCTTGTTACGGAAAAAATGGACGCCATTTTTGTACCTATTGCCTACACCTGTAAGTCAATCATTTCAGCCTATCTTAGTCCACTGTTGAACATAGGCCTCCTCCATAGATTGCCTGAAACCACGGTCCTGGGCTACCTGCATCCATCGACTTCATTATTCAAAAATTTTAACAAACGCCTTTCGAACTTACAAGTACTACTCGTACTTACAGATTAGTTATTTACAATTACCTCCTGGAACATACGGTAAGGAAAAGTCAGGTGGAGGGTTCCTGTTCGGCTTCTTCGTGACGACACGCCCGCGAAGGAGATCTTCGTCCATCACCAGTTTATTATTTACTCTGTGTAAAAATTTTTTTTTTTTAAATCTACAAATTTATGTTTTTATTTGTTAGTAATTCGTTATACGAGTATGTTTGTAGTGCATATTTTTATTCAATGAGAATAGCAACACTGGTTTTTAGGGTATCGTAGTAGAAACGGAACCCTTGAATTGTTTTTAATCCTCTACCTCTGTCACAGATCTTTTTGTTGGAGACTAGACTAGACTGGTTTGAAACCATACAACTGAAAACAAAACCAGTGGACCAGTGGAACCAGCGGATTAGCATGTGAGGTATCGTTAGACAGGTCTTGAAAAATGGTGGTCAAGTTTCAAAGTAACTATTTTGATTAAGCCAATAGTCGGTGAGATATGCGTCGTAAAAAGGGAGTTCAAAAGACTTACTTCTTGATATATGGTGTACGAGGATATGTGTTAACTGGCACTGGGAAAGTCTGAAAATCAAAATATGTTATGACCATTGACAATTCTGTAAGCTGTGCTAGGTAAGAAAAACGGAATCTATATATAAAACAAAGTCGGGTTATCAGCATTTTTTTCACCAATTTTCATTCAGTCATTGCATTTGTAAGTCAAACGGTAAGTTGCCTTCGAAGATGTTGTCTTTGTGAGGTTATCAAATTTGTGACTGATAATAGCTTCATTATGTTATTTTGAATTGTGTGACCAATTGTGTTTATTTACAATGCCGCGAGCCAGAGGATCTAATCTTTCAAATTGAAGCGGTTATGCAATTAGACTTCGCAATATTGAGAATCGATCGACTGCTGATGAAAATTACAATACAATAATTGCAGTTATTTAAAACGATAGGTGCATTACCGTTGTCTGAGATATCTTACTTGAAATACGTCATTGATAGCGCGAGACAAAGAGCGCGGCACGGCGGGTCGTGGCGACGGTAGCGCAGCGGTCGCCTGTAATAGTATGCACTAATTATTAGTTTGGTGGTTGGATTCCTATGCAGGAGTCCGTCTAGGTAGGTACCACACCATGGCCAGTTATTCTGTCGTGAAGCAGTAGTGTGCAAACATTACTGGGTTTCGGTTTGAAGGGCACAGTGTAGTGTCACACAGAAATTTTCTGGGTGGCACAGCATTTGTTATGGGCAGACGTTGCACTTACCATCAGGTGAACGTTTTGTTCGTTTCATCACTTGATGCAGTAAAAAAAAGTATATATGTATGAATGCATGTACGAGTAATAATAAAGTCTTTGAATTAAATTTTCACCCACTCCGGGACGTCTGAATAATTTGTTGCCTTTGAGCTGTATTTTCACAAGGATTATTTTACAATGGTAGGACATAGTATCAGTTATTCTGCCGCCAAACAGCTGTCTGCATGCGTAACTACGTACGTATGTTTCGGCTTCAAAGAAGCTGGTGAAATTGAAACGAAAATGAGATATAGAACTGATGTCTCTTGTCTCTTGTCGCAGTATGGTGCCACACAGTAATATTCTTGGTGACACAGCATTAATTATGGGCAGAAGTTGCACATATGTGTACTTTCTTCCACAAAAAACATATGACATAGCATATGAGATTTGATAACAGATTTCTCAGCGTAGTATGCCCATTGCTGTACCACAAATAATTGTGCAATCTGGGTAATATTGCAAGTGATATGGGCAAGCGTGGCACTTACCATTAGGTGAACCAGTCGCCCTGATTGTCACATATTTTTTTTCTATTTTTATAGGCAACAAACAGTCATTTACAAAAAAAGAAGACCTCTGGTACCAATAAGATGATTTAGTTAAATGAAAAAGCAAGGACAGATATTTTGAAGGTAGCTTTAAATTTCATAGTACGTGAGTTTCGAGTTAGATCCCCAGTCTCGGCACTTGTAAAATTGTTCTTCAAACTTTAAGTGCTAATTTACCACGTTCTGAGCTGTGAAGGAAAACATGGTGAGGAATAAAAATATCACGACGACATGTGAGACTTCACACGCGACAAACCGCATTGGAGCAGCGTGGCGGACTCTTCCCGGCACCAAGTCCCTCTCAGAAATGAGAGGAGGACTGTGCTCAGCAGTTGGACACTTATTTACTCTACTTTAAGATTACAATAGGTGTCCGGCAGAGTAGAATAGCACCTTCCTCTTTCCCACCGAGGTGTCGGCATAGACGACTAAGGTATTGTACGGACAGCCTTGAACCGTGCAGAATAATACCGTTATATGGAATGCTGTCACTATACTGCTCAAGGGAACGCAATGAGGAGTAAGGATTTTTTTTTGACTCGTACCAAAATGGCGGCGACCTCGGTTCGCCACCTATCACGTCGCGTTTCCCGCGAGGGTGAAAAGTGGGCTACGTAAGTGGCCTCTGCCTCTTATACGTGACTGTATGTATGTAAGATTAGCGACAATTATGTAAGCCTCGTTTTTTTTTAATTAGCGTATTTTTACTATTAGTCACGTACCTCTTCAGAATCCGGCGCCGACGTTGCGATGACAATCGACGATTTTTTCGCTGCCGGCGCAGCTTCTATATGGTTCGCCGTGCCTTGCAGTGTAACAACTACTTCATTAAAGCGTAGATTTAAATCAAGAAATGTTTTATAAGATACTAGCTGACCCGCCATGGCTTCGCACGGTAGTTATTGTTATATTAATATCTGTATTGAAAAACACAGCACAATCCCGTTTATATGAATTGGTGTATATGTTCGTAAAATCCGTTGTTAGTGGGTGTTGTGAAAGGAATATGTGAAATTAATAGTCGTGAATTAAATGAATATGAAGGCCGTGGGTTCGATTCCCGCACGGGACAAATATTTGTATGACCTACAGATAGTTGTTCCGGGTCTGGGTGTTGGTGCATGTGGAGTTTATGTATGTAAAACGCACCCACGACACAAGATAAATCCTACTGTGGGGCATCGTTTAAAAAAAATTGAATTAAATTTAAAAATTACACGTAATTAACGTATGAAATGTAAATTTTGTTTCATCGTCATCGTCATCGTTTCAGCCTATCACTAGTCCACTGCTGAACATAGGCCTCCCTCACAGATTGCTACAAAAGTTTGTAGCTCTCATTTGGGGGGGGAATTTTGCCATAGTTGCCACGCTTGGCAGGCGGGTTGGCAACCGCAGTTTATTTATTCTGATGTTCCAGGAAGATGCCCATCTTCTGCTTTCAATTTTCCCTCTGTCGACTTTTACCACACCCACACATCGGGCACGTATGGGACGAATGAGTGCCCCTGTGTTTGCGCGTACACTTGTGGCACTATAATATCTTGTGCAGTTGATATTCGGTAGTTGACGCCGTGGTGTTAAAATCGGCCAGGGTATCTGGGTATATCTGGTACTTTATAAGAAAAACGATAATGATGCCAAAATCATACCATTACGATTCTTGCTATTTTTATATGCTGAATGGCATGAAAATGAAATGATAATGACATCGCTTAACAATGATAGGTAGGAATCTAGCCAGTGCAGCCATTAAAATTGAAAATTATAAATATCAAGACGTACAAATTATTTTAGAATATGATGAAAAAAAAATGATGACGCGATGTGATGATGATGATGTTCTCCTAGCCGATTTCGACCACGGCGACAACTTCCGACTACTGTCGAGAGCCATCAACTGCGCAGGAGATATTATAGTGCCACAAGTGTACGCGAAAAAACAAAGGTTCTCTCTCGTCCCAACCTACCCACGCCCGATGTAACGCTGATGCGATAAGATCGGAGGAAGGCTAGGATGCAGTGGGAACACGGGGACAATCACAATACAACCAGACCCGAAAACCAACAATTTATGTTTTAGCACAAATGTTGGCTCCGGCTGGGATTCGAATCCAGGACCCGCGGCTTAAAAGTCAGGTACTCTGATCACTAGGCCACGCGGTCGTTTGAAAAAAAATAAGAGAATAAGAAACGTAACCATGGTTTCACAATCGTTTTACAATGGGCGCCATTGTCATAGCAATGGCGATCACTGCAATAAGATGTTTGTGTTAGTAGAATACCGAAACTGTCATTCTGCGACGATGTCATAGTCATTTTGTGACGATTGATTGTGCCCAGGAGGACATCATCCTCTTATCTATATTAATAATAAAGCTGAAGAGTTTGTTTGTTCTTTTGTTTGGACGGGCTAATCTCTAGATTTACTAGTCGGATTTGACAAATTCTTTTTGCTTTTGATAGCCCAATTCTTGAGGAAGGTATAATATCACGCTACGACCCTTAGGAGCATTTTTTTAAAAATTAGTGACAAAGATAGAGAAAGGGATGCATAGATAGTTTAGACACGTAGAAAGGATGGATGAAAGAAGATTGACGAAACAGATTTATGAGGCGAGTGTGATGGGCAAGCCGGTAAGCGTCGACTTAGGCGTACTTATTACGATCAGATCGAAATCGATTTAAGTAAAGGCCACGTCAATAGTATCCGAAACCGACGAGCTTGTATGAAAACACTAATGAAAGTAGAGGAAGTTAAAGATGTGTATCAGGATCGTAGCAAGTAGAAAGATGTGACCTCTGCCTACCCCTATGGGAAAGAGGCGTGACTCTATGTATGTTAAGCCGCAGTGCACAGCTCGTATCCTATATAATGATAGAAGGTCAATGTGAGACCTATTAAGACGGCTAGTATTTTTAAGTCATCAAATATTTTTTGAAATCATTAAATAGTTACCGGAACATTTAACTGAATTTGATATATATATTAATATTAATAAAAATAGTTGTCTCGATACTCACTCGGTGTGTAGTTGTAATCTATAAGAGATTCCCCAGCCATGCTGTCCGTTCGGGATCTGTTGGGATCCTGCAGATAAAGTAAATAATATGTTTCTAGTACATTTAAAGCTTGTACCTGCAGGGCTATTGCGTATCCAAAGTGATGATCACTGTTAAAAGTGTTGAACGAATACCTGCTAAATAAGTGTCTGCATACTGGTTATAATTAACAAAAAAGTCGTCATATGAAAAATTATCGTCATTTTCGTTAACCATAACCAGTATGAAAACAATTATTTGACAGATATTCGTTCAACACTTTTATAAGTGATCTTCACTTTAGATACGCAATAGCCCCGCTGAAGAAGGAGGACCGTTGATCATCATCATCATCATTTCAGCCTATCACTACTTAACTGCTGAATATAGGCCTCCCCCATAGATTGCTACAAAAGTTCTCATTTTGGGGAACTTTTCCTTTGTTGCCACTCTTGGAACCGCAGGTTATTTATTCAGATGTTCCGGGAAGATGGTCCTGCCTATCTCCTGGTTTTTATTTTCCCTATGTCGACTTTGACAACACCCACGGGATAAGATGGGGAAAATGTATATAAAATATAGGTTACACATTACTTGCAAACCATTTCCTCATATTGTCCGTGTGGTGGCGGCTTAACAGAATCTACCACACCACCCCATCCCGTGGGTGTCCTAAAAGTCGACAGAGGGAAGTTAAAACCAGGAGATGGGCAGCAGCGTCTTCCTGGAACATCTGAATAAATAAACTGCGGTTGCCAACCCGCCTGCCAAGCATGGCAACTATGGCAAATTCCCTCCAATATGAGAGCTAAAAACTTTTGTGACTATCTATGGGGGAGGCCTATGTTCAGCAGGACTTGAGATAGGCTGTAACGACGACAATTCGCCAATTTACAATGCACAAGCTTTAATTGGTCGCTATGGTCAGTCAACTGTTCTCTAGGCTAGGTAATTCCATTTTCATTTTTGATTTAAGGACCCGCCTTTAATCCAATATGAACGATACATATTTTTTATCATCACCATCATTAAGATTTCAGCCCACTGCTGAACTTAGGCCTCCTCCATGGATTGGGGGGGATTTTGCCGAAGTTGCCACGCATGGCAGGCGGTTTGGCAACCGTAGTTTATTTATTGAGCTGCTTTTGCAGTAAGCTTTTGCTGCCCATCTCCTGGTTTACATTTGCCCTCTGTCGACTTTTACGACACGCACGGCACGTGATGGGTGGTAGATTGGTCTGACGCCGCCGCCATAAGTGTATATTTTTTACATACACACATACATAAGATCACCACTGTATCCCATAAGGGGTAGTCAGAGACTGGGCACTCACTGCAAAGCAGATGACTGCCACAATCCACGTGTCACCAAAACAATATAATGCACTTGGTGTGATAGGTGGTGAGCCCATCGCCACCATGCACTATTGGGTGCACAGTGCAGTTTTATTCCTTACTCGCCTTTTACGAGATCCAATGGATGAGAAGGAGTGGTAGTATTCTTTTAACGAGCCACCACCACAAGGCGGCATATTTTTTATAGAGGTGTTTAAACAATTTGGAGTTTTGATTGTTTTGCAACAGCGTATAAAAATGTTCCTTATTTCTTTCATCAATTTGTTGCTTGTCTTTTCATCTCCGAGGCGTAATTAATAATGTACACTTACTTGTACAATACTCAATGTCCATTGCTGCCTCGGCTTGCCGCCCGCACGAGCGGTGCTCTGTTGAGCCGGCGGTGACTAAGGGCGTACAGTTTTAAATGACAATAAAATTGTTATTGCGAAAGATAATTAATTATATATTGTTCTGTTGATTGTTGCTCACCGAGCAGCTGACTCGTCACTTTAATCGTGGCATAAGCATTACATAGGGTTAAGAAAAGTAAAGTAACAGCCTATAAATGTCCCACAGACACAAGCCTCCTTTCATTTCCGAGAGGGCTTTTTGAGCTGGGAAGAATCCGCAACGCGGCTTTAATGCGGGTTAGCGGACTTCACGTCTTCGAAATATTTTTATTTCTCAGACATGCAGGTTTCCTCACGATGTTTTCCTTTACCGCCGAGCACGTGGTAAATCAGCACTTAAAATGGCAATAAACAATTTTAGTGGTGCCGACCCCGGGAATCGAACCCAAGTCATTCGAGTACTATGAAAATTTAAAGCGATCGCCTAGCCCCTGAGCTACCACGGCTCCCATAGGGCATACATAGGAATCTTATTCTTTTTCTTTACCAGCCTCTCTCCCAAGAAGGGTGGATTTGTCATCATCATCATCACCACGCTTGGCAGGCGGATTGGTGATGGCAGCACCAATCCCCTGCACCTATAACGCTGCCTATCACCAGTCTGATATTTTTCGAGTTAGTTATTCCACCACCTATCGAAGGCTATGAGATTTCCTAGGCAATTTCCTCTGTTTACTTTTTTGACACCGTCGGAACTCGATGGTACGGGAAAAGTTTGTTTTATTTTATTATTTAAGTTTGTTTTACTTTGTTTTATTGGATAAAGTGATTAAAGGGGCAAAACGTTCACCTGATGGTAAGTGCAACGTCTGCCCATAACATCAGATATCAGTTCTTAAATCTCGTATGCCTAGTATTTACACTAGCTCTCAGTGCCATTCAAACCAGTACGGTAATGTTTGCACACTACTGCTTCATGGCAATGTACTTTAATAGTTACATCTGTATAGGCACTAATCTTGTCTTTGGAATATCAGTTCCGTCTTTCCCTTAAAGGGACGAGCCCAGGCCTCCAAGCCCGCAACCCAGTCTACATGTTTTTAATCTAATCAAATCATTAAAAAAAAACATTGGAGTCTTAATCAATATCAGTGCATAAGAAACAATCCCTAAACAAAAGTACATTCTAAAGTTTTCGTTTGACTTGACTTTGACTTTCCGAAAGGAAAGAACTTTGACTTTGAATGCCCAAGGGCCCTTTCTATTTGTGCAGTTGACAACTTCTCGGTATTAATCAGATGTACATAGTTCAAAATAATTTTTCGGGACTGATGGTCACTGTTGGTCAAAAGGCTTTCACAGCTTCGCCGGATTGAAAGGTGGCAGAGCGCTGAGGGCGCTTAGACGAAACCTTTATTTATGGATGACTGGCGCAAGGGCCCCCGAGAGGGGACCTCGGCTTGGACCGTCATCCGGTTCGCGAGAGTAGTGACACGAGGGTGCCCAAGAAGGCCGGCCACGGCTCGGTCAGTTACTTCAATCGGGAGAGAACGTTTTCTTCCCACGATTTTTTATACACAGTTTTTACACACGCACAAACACAAACTTGATTTTTAAGGTCTTTTTTCTGCATTTTAGTTGTCGTTCTGATAATCTAGTTCTATAGCTATAGAAGAACGGTGTCTTCTGGCACAAGCATTACATTGTGCTGAAAAGGATACTTCAATCACTTGAGGTTAAACAATAGAAACTTATTAAGCAAATAAAAGATTATTATTGCAACAAATGAAATGATTGAGAGTTAATAAGGCACTGACTCGTCCTTACCTACCCGCGTCCGATGTAACGCTTAAGCGCTAAGATCGGAGCTAGGTAAGGGACGCAGTGTCAGAGACACAAGGACAATCACAACACACCAGAGCTGAAAATTAAAAATTGTGTTTTTTCAGTCATGATCCTAGGAATTGCAAGGTCGCAATGCTTTAGTAAATCTTCAAGTCAACAAACCTGAATCTCTTTGCCCAGCTTCATTCGCAGCTCGGCGTTAAAAGTCTCCGCAAAACCGTCTGTTACGAAATACCTGAAATAGTGATTTGGTTTAAAAATATACCAAAGAGGTATATTTATTATTAACATTAATTATAAATGTCATAAATTTTTAACACAAGGGGCCGCGATGGGTAAACGGCTCGGTTTAAATGGAGTCGAAACTTACTGATTTTTCACTGGTTCGGTGGTAAATAAAAATATCGTTTGGAAACCAGCTTGTCGTCAAAATAAAAAAGTCATAGATAAACATGTGAAGTCCGCCAATCAGCACAGGAGCAGCGAGCATGCGGATTTTTCTCATCTCCAAACCCTTGCGTAAATGAGAGGAAGAAGGCGAACGTGCGGTGGTGGCGTAAAAGGATCTACCACCCTTTTACTAGATTTCTATGCAGGTAAAGTTATTCTCGTGAAGCACGACATTGCAGAACATTATTGTGTTTCGGTCTTAAGGGCACTGAGAGTTTGTGTAAATACGGGGAAGCGGAACTTAAGACGCTTCCAAAACAGCATACTCAGCCGTAGTGTACCTGAGGATAATTGATACAAATGGCAAAGTTCAGGTCTCGTTGTTGGTTGCAAAAACCAGAAAAGCTCCCGTCAAACAACTAAGTATTCCTCGCTTAGAGTTGTGTGGCGCAGTACAGTTGTCGAAGCTTTTGGTAGAAACAGCAGAGGTGTTGAACATATCCAAGGACAAGATTAGAGCATGGACCGATTCCACGGTGGTATTGGCTTGGTTAAATAGCCATCCAAGTAGGTGGAAGACGCTTGTGGGTAATCGAACTGCTGATGATATTGACGACAATGAAGACGTCTCAATGGTTTCACATTTCGACAAAGGAAAACCCTGCAGACTACGCCTCAAGAGGAATGTTGCCAGGTTTATTTATCAATAACAATTTGTGGTTTTCTGAACCATCATTGACCAGAATTGAGTACAGATTTAGAGGAATCGATAAAAATGCATTCTACAACTGTAATTCCGCAATATTCAATAATCGAACGCTTTTCTTCTTTACAAAGATTAGTAAGAGTTATCGCATATTGCAGACGATTTTTAAGAAGGGACACTAGGACAAAACAGGGCAATAAAAAATATTTACAAATGATAGAACTAAAGGAAACATTACAATGTTGCATAAAGAAAACACAAAGAGAGCTATTTACAATAGAATATTTACAATTAAAGGACAAAGGCTATTCACAATCATAGTCGAGCAAATTAAAATCTCACAGTCCAGACATCTCCTGCGCAGTTGATAGCTTCCGACAGTACTCAAATGTCGTCGCCGTGGTCGGGTAGGAAAACATCATGTTAAAAGGGAATGAATGTGTTTGTATGTATCTCATCATCATAATTTCAAGCTATTACTAGTCCACTGCTGAACATAGGCCTCCCCTATAGATTGTCACAAGAGTTTGTAGGCTATAGCTTAGGGGAGATTCTGCTATAGTCGCCACGGTTAGCTGACGGCTTTCCAGGAAGATGCTGCTGCCCATTTCCTGGTTGTCATTTTCCCTCTGTCGACTATTACGACACCCACGGGATGAGATGGGGTGGTAGATTCTCTTAAGTCGGAACCACACGGCTACATGTGTACGTGTGTATCTAGAGAGAAACAAAAGTGTCGTCACTGACTTATGCCGGAGCAACGTGGCGGCGGTTGGCCGCGCGCGGGGCTCGGTGCGCAGGCAGGCGGCGAGCAGGTCCCGCGCGTGTCCGCCGCCCGGCAGCGCCGCGCGCCCCGCCGCCGCGCCAACCGCCCGCCCCCCCGACAGTCGCGACACAACCTGCTGGTGGCGCGGCGCCAGCTTACCTGCTCACGTACACAAAAAAGGCACGACTAGTTGTACAAAGGAGAGAGTAGAGCGTAGTTACTGGCGGTGGGATTACTATGCCGATCCGTCTAGGTAAGGTACCACCCCAAGCCAGTTATTCTGCGTGAACGCACGATCGATAGATTCCATTCAAATGGAATCTACACATCGTCTCCTCGACTTATGAACATCAAGTGGTTGGAGCGCGTCAGGAATACTGATGTACTACTGGCGGGCTAATGTTTGGTGTATTAAAGATGCCTAATGAGCGAGTGGCGAAGCGCATTTTCTTTTCTGAACTGCAGTATGAAAAGCTTAAGTGCGGTGGCCAGTTCCTCAGATGCAAGGACGTTCAGAATCTATATATGAAGAATTGCAAGATTCAGCCCTTTTGATGGGAATTAGTTTTTGAGAACAGCCCCGAATGGTGAGGCTTAGTCCATCGGTCCATACAAGCGTTCAAAAGTGAATTGGATGCCAGGCGCGACGAAACCAAGCTAAATCTACCAGCTAACATAGTTTTGGCATGGATTAAATTATTCTGCGTGAAGGAGTAGTGAGCAAACATTACTGTTTTTCGGTCTGAAGGGCACTGTGTGCTAGTGTAATCAAAAAACAAATATGAGATTTAAGAACTGATTTCTCTGGGTGACGGGCGCAGTGTGGTGTCATACAGAAATGTTCTGGGGACACGGTATTTGTAATGTTGTGCTTGTGTCGTCACTTTATCCAATAAAAAACAAGTACCGGTCCCCTCTCTTAGGTATGGTAGTGAATGTTGGGCCTGACTGAAGAAGCATAAAAGTAAGATAATGCTGTGAGAATGAGATGTTTGAGAAGTGTAACTGGAGTGACTTTGATTGACAAAAAAAATATTTTATTAATTGTTATTAACTGTTTTTGTAAACTTATTTAGGCTAGGTAGGTACCCCCCAGTGCCAGTTATTCTGTCGTGAATTGGTAGTTTGCTTCGGTTCCTGTGTTTCGGTTCGAGGGGCACTGAGAGCTAGCGTAATCACTGGGCATATGAGACTTAAGAACTGATGTCTCTGGGTGACGAGCGCAGTGCGGTGTTCACACAGGGATGTTCTGGATGACACAGCATTCGTTATGCGTAGACGTTGCACTTACCATCAGGTGAACGTTTTTCTCGTTTTGTCACTTTATTAA
Source organism: Luehdorfia chinensis (assembly GCA_019845155.1). Lineage (NCBI taxonomy): Eukaryota > Metazoa > Arthropoda > Insecta > Lepidoptera > Papilionidae > Luehdorfia > Luehdorfia chinensis. The sequence goes on along the minus strand of JAHVAK010000003.1, from coordinate 3,860,648 downwards.
AAAAAAATATTACGATTCCGTGGTCTAGTGATTAGAGTACCCGACCGCTAATCCGCAAGTCTCGGGTTCGAATCATAGCCGGATCCAGCTTTTGTGCAAAAACACAAATTATTGGTTTTAGGGTTTGATTGTAATGATTTTTATAGAAAGATGAGATTAGTTCTCTCACCGACAATTTTGATGATGAGCGCCAGCTGGTCAATGTCGGAGTCGCCGGGGAACAGCGGGTCGCCTGTCAGCATCTCAGCGAACAGGCAGCCCATTGCCCAGATGTCCACCTCGGGACCGTATCTATATATATATATTAATTTCTGGTTTGGATGATTAATGTGGAAAATAAGTATAATCTCGTGTTGTACGAGTTATTTCCATACATCTTTATCTCTCTGTCACTCTGTCTGTTTGTTACTTTTTCACGGCTCTACTGCTGAACCGATATTGACGAAATTTTGCACAGAGTAGCTTCCATCCTGGAAACGGACACAGGTATATCTGTCCCGGAAAATCAAATACCCACGAGATATTTACAAAACCTACATCCATGCGGACGAAGTCGCCTGTTTCAGCTAGTTCTTTATACAACAAGGAGATAGCTTGCATCCTGGAGACGGACATAGAACTCTAATTATTCCGGCAAATCTAATAGCTCCCACGGAATTCTAAAAAAACCTATATCCACGCGGACGAAGTCGCAGACATCAGTTAGTCCTCTATATAATGATTTATTCTATAGTACTTTTTATGTAATTACTAGTTTTGCACCGCGGTTTAACTCGTATTAAATGAGCCGACCACATGATTGCACCGCGCGGCATGGTATCTTACTACTTACCACTAGGTAGTGATAGGATTCCTATGCAGGAATCCGTCTAGGTAGGTATTGGGTATCACTAGGAAAATAATAGTTTTCTCAAGTGCATCCAAAATACAAAAAACATGGCGCAGCGGATTCCGTGAGAGTGAATTTTAGGAAGAAGTTGAAGATTCTAACGTAACTGCAATTGAATCAATCGGACAATAATGGAATCTGTATTACAACCACCGCCACCTTTTATTTTCGAAAATAATTTAGTAAATGTAACTTCGGGAAATTTATGCAAAGAATGGGAAAAATGGAAAAAAGCATTCTTGATATATAACGAGGCATGTGAACTAAAAAAAAAGGATGAAAAAGTACAAATTAACATTTTATTACATATTATCGGAAACAAATGTCAGGAAGTGTACGAACAACTATTATTGGAAAATGATAAAAAGGAATTTAAATCGATTAATGAAGTATTTTTGAAATTTGATACATTTTTTCTTCCACAAAAGAATGTGACGATGACACGACACATATTTTTCACTCGGGATCAACGGGAGATGGAGACAACCGAGCAATATGTTTTCGAATTAAACAAGATGGCGGCAAGATGCGAATTTAAAGATTTATGTCAAGATTTGGTACGAGATAGACTCATATGTGGTATACGAGATGGATGTATGAGAGAAAGGCTGTTATGGGAGCCTGTTTGATGCAAGACGAGTTACCGGTGTGTTATGCTTCTAAATCACTAACTAAAACGGAGCAGTCATACGCGCAAATTGAAAAAGAGTTGTACGCATGTGTTTTTGCTTGTGAAAAGTTTTACACGTATATTTACGGCCGCACGGACGTTACTATAGAAACAGACCATAAACCGTTAGTCAGCATTATTAATAAACCGTTAGCAAGCGCTCCTGCAAGGTTGCAACGAATGCTTTTACGCCTCCAGCCGTATGAATTCAAGTTGGTTTATAAGCCGGGTCGCTATCTTTACGTCGCAGACGCACTGTCGAGGGCAGTCGCACCGGACAAGCATGAGTCGACATTGCCGCGCGATCATCTCGACGCGCAAGCGCAGGTGTGCGCGCTCACCGCGAGCAATCCGTTGACGGACTCGCACTTCTTATCTATACAAAAATGTACCCAGGAAGATATAGAAATGCAAGAACTAATTAAAATAATAAAACGAGGTTGGCCCTGTCATAAAAGTAAAATAAAAGACATATTAAAGCCTTTTTGGGATAGTAGGGATGAATTATCAGTTAACTTTGGTATAGTATGGAGGGGTAGCAGGGTAATAATACCTAAATGCATGAGATACGAAATGATTAAAAAGATTCATTTGGGCCATCTAGGGATTGAAAAATGTAAACTCAGAGCTCGAGAAATTATGTACTGGCCTAATATGAATACTCAACTTGAAGATTATCTGTCACATTGTCAAGCTTGTCTAACTTATAAAAAACAGAATTGTAAGGAACCGTTACTGCAACATGAAGTACCAAATAGGGCATGGTCTAAAGTAGGAATAGACGTTTTTCACTTCGGAACAAAATCGTTTGTCCTCATAATAGACTACTATAGTAAATTTGTAGAATTAATAAAAATTCATTGCTTAATGTCAGAATTAATTGTTAAAAAAATTAAACAAGTTTTTAGTAGACACGGTATACCCGAAATAGTTATGACCGATAATGGCCCTGAGTTTGCATCTAATACTTTTCGTGAATTCTCACATGATTGGAAATTCCAGCATGTGACGTCATCGCCGAGATATCCTCAATCTAACGGCCAGGTCGAGCGTGCCATACAAACAATTAAAAATATGATGAGAAAAACGGCTTATGATCAGGCGGAGTTCCCATTAGCGCTCCTTGAATATCTAAATACACCAATCAGTAAGGAGCTCGCTAGTCCAGCGGAGTTGTTATATAATAGAAAACTCCGCAGTATAGTTCCGTGTTCTCCAAATTTATTGTTACCAAAAATTAATACGGACGTAATAAATAAATTAAAACGCCGTCAACAAAAACAAAAAATGTATTACGATAAAGGTGCTAGAAAATTAAAAACACTAATAATTGGACAAAAAGTTAAAGTTCGAATTAACAAAACATGGGTACCAGGTTTTATTAAAAGTATTGTAGGTCCTAGGTCATATTTAATACGCATGGCAACGGGTGGTGTATTAAGACGGAATAGGAAGCATATCATAGTTGATTCGAACCAGAGAATCGATGAATCATCTAATCTACGCACACAGTACGATGATATCGCTGTAAACAATAACACAACCTCCGCGCACGCGCCCTCCCCGCACGGCTCCAGTACTCAGCTGCGAGCGCCTCACTTGCAACAATCTGATAGATCAACTGCTTTCACTAACTGTTTTTATCGTACACTTTCCGGCAGGGAAGTGAGACCTCCTGATCGATGGGGTTTCTCCGCACCACAGAAATGACAGCTATGAGATGCTATAAATGTGAGGCAAAAAACTTTATTTTATTTTATTTAATTATTGGATTGATTTTTTATTATTAATTATATATATAAATTATTTTTTATCAATAACAATAAGTCGAAAGCAACAAGTTAATTGGATTTTTTTTAAAATAAATATTATATAAATTGCACATTGATCTTATTATATTATCACCCCAGGGCCAGTTATTCTGCCGTGAAGCAGTAGTGTGCAAGCATTACTGTGTTTCGGTTTGAAGGGCACTGTGAGCTGGCGTAATCACTGGGCATTTGAGACTTAAGAACTGACGTCTCAGGGTGACGGGCGTAGTGTGGTGTCACACAGAAATATTCTGGGTGACACAGCATTTGTTATGGGCATCAGGTGAACGTTTTGCTCGTTTCGTCACTTTATACAGTAAGAAAAAAATCACAGTTCGTCCCTTCTCGGATACCGAGAACATTAGTCCGGTTCTCAGTGTGCGGCTCCTATAGGTTCATAAACGGCTCATAAACTTTTTTAGCCTAGAAATTTTGTAAATAAACGGGCTATATAATCCGAAAAGATTTTTTTAATCAGATAAGTCTTTCTTGAGATTAGCGCGTACAAACATACAAACTCTCCAAATTTATGGCAGTGGTAAGATGTCTTCATGACAGTTCCGCGCTCACCTGTGTTCAGCGACCAGTAATTCGGGAGCCCTGTACCAGCGCGTCGCGACGTACTCGGTGTAGGGCTCGCCGGGCGCCGCCAGAGCTCGCGCGAAACCCAGGTCACAGAGCTTGACTATGCCAGTGTTAGATACTAGCACGTTCTCTGGTTTCACGTCTCGGTGGATTATCTGTTATTTTTATAATACTGTATCGATAGGCAGCTTTCAGGAAGATATCTCTTGTACCGTGGGTGCGTTTTAGGCACACAAATTTCACATGCACAGCACAACCAGACCCGAAAACCAACAATTGTGTCTATTGCACAATTGCGTATAAGTCAGGTAACTAGGCCACGCGGTCGTGACTAAAATTTACTATTCGCAGGGATTTACAAATTTTTGCTCGTTTTACCACTTTATCCTATAAAAAAACGTTCGTCGGACATAAAAAAAGTAAAGTAAAGTTTTAGCCTATAAATGTCCCACTGCTGAGCACAGGCCTCCTCTCATTTCTGAGAGGGTTTTGGAGCTAGGAAGAATCCGCCACCCTGCTCCAATGCGGGTTGGCGGACTGCACATGTCTTCGAAATATTTTTTTATTTCTCAGACATGCATTTTAGTGGTGCCGGCACCGGGAATCGAACCCAGGTTACTCGTATTCTCGGTCACACATTAGTAGTTTGATATTGATCGACGGCTCCGAGGAATGAGCGAAAGTCCTGGCTCAATTTGGAGCGCCCACGTGTTGAGCGTTACTTTGATTGCTGGTAGTTGAGGAAGCGCGAGGGCGCTCACTAGTGGCGCTTACTACGTAATTGATAGCTATCTACAGTAAACGGAACGTTGTCAGGCATGAGGACAATAGATGATGTAAAAATTGTCCCAAGCGTCGGGTAAATTAATGGCTGCAGGTGGTTCAGGATCGTGCTCTACGGCACTCTTTTTATAGGAGAAAGTGACGAGACGAGCAATACGTTCACCTGACGGTAAATGCAACGTCTGCCCATAAGAAATGCTGTATCACCCGGTAGTGTGTGATACTACACTGTGCCTGTCCCCAAAAGACATCAGTTTTTAAGTCTCACATACCCAATAATTACGCTAGCTCTCAGCGCTGCTCAGACCGAGACACAGTAATAATGTTTGCACACTACTGTTTCACGGCCCTGCTGTGGTACCTACCTAGGTTGATTCCTGCATAGGAATCCTTACACCATTAAATGCCGGTCTACCTTCAGTGACTTTGCAATGGTCTGTAATGACGATGATAAAGTAAATGAAAGATTAAGTTCAAAGTATAGTTACAGAATTCCGATGGCAGTAGTCAATCCCTTTGAGTAGCTGGTACAGATGCTTCTTCGCCGTGTCCTCGCCGAGTCCCCCCGGCGCGGCCTCCAGCTCGTCCAGCAGAGTGTGGTCCAGGTACTCGAAGACTAGGTAGAATCGTCGCTTACGACGGAACACCTCTATCATGTTCACCAGGTGATCGTGGCGGAGTTTCTATAATTTGAAAATTTATCGTTACTAATTAAGGAAGTTTTTGTCAGCACGTTGGTCGATTGCCTGTTGCAATAATGTAACAGAAAAATACGAGTACCTAAGCGCAAACCCATTTATTGTTTCACATCAGAGTCTCGTCGGTTATCTAATATAAAGGTTTTTGTATGAAAATCAGGTGTGTGTGTGTGTGTCCGTTGCCGCTCAGCATATGCTGAGCCAAACCCTTCTCGTCACAGAAAAGTTGAAGAAATGAAATATGAAATAGAAATTTATTTAGAAATGGAATTTGAAAAATCTACAATATGGTCACCCCCACACCAGGCGTAGAATGTCCTATGGGGGAAGTAATCAATTTCGAAATTATTGTCTCTTGTTCAGCAAAAACACGGTGCATCCCAGCCCGGTACGCAAACCCTCCCGTTTCTCCCCCCTTCGCCCTAAAGTACGCCCGCAATGCATTCTGATTCATGTCAGATGTCCATCGCATGCGGCGTAATCTACCAGCGGCGGATGTCAATTGCTGGGTCCGCGAGGACCCTGCCGACACCAAGCCTTCTGGTGGGGATGATGGATGCGAGGGGCTGCTAGGTAGTCGTGCAGCACCTCGCGTTCGGCTGGCGACCCGCATGCTGCTGCGTCCAGCGCCAGCTCCAGACGCGCCCTGGCGGCCCCCAGGCAGCGACCCTATGCGCAATCTATCTGTATCCATCATCCATTTTTAGGCGTCTATTATCGGGAGACGCCCAGACCCGGCACCGTTTCATATGGCGTGGCCATGGGCACAGACGGGCCTTTGCACCCACAATTTTGCCGAAGCACGGTGCTAACACCTCTTGGCAAGATGCTGACTGATTGCGCTGATGTAACAGTTTTCTCACTTAAACTGTTACGCCAGTGGGCGGTGGGGTCGTCACTACCTACGCCTTTCTTTCTCTTGTTATTATTATTATATTTTATTTTTGTTGTTTTGATTTTACTTAAATGTTTTGACTTAACAAGTTCCAATGTTTTCACTACTCTTTTACAATATTTCAGTACTCAGTGGCATGACGTGAAAATAAGAAAAAAAAGAAGTTTTATTGTTTAAAAAAGCGATGGCCTGTTCTAAGATTAGAGATTTACAGACAAATTTCACATGCACACCAGAAGACTGCCACCCAATCTCATCCCATGGGTGTCGTAAAAGTCGACAGACGGAAATTAAAAAAAACAGTAGATAGGCAGCAGCATCTTCCCGGAACATCTCAATAAATAAAATGCGGTTACCAACCCGCTTGCCAAGCGCGGTAACGTTGACAAAATCTTCCCAAAATGAAAGCTTAACTTTTGAGGCAATCAATAGGCGAGGCCTATGTTCAGCGGTGGACTGGTGATAGGCTGAAATGATGATGATGATTATGATGAAGTCTATGCGCAAACACAGACGCACTCTTTACCTAACGCGGCCGAGGAAATGGTCATGAGATAATATTCACAGAGAGAAAATGCAGCAAACCTTGAGCATGCGTATCTCGCGGAGCGCCATCTTCCGGATGGCTGCGTCATCTTCCGTCTCGAGGAACTTCTTAATGGCGACGAGCTGGCCGGTGTCGCGGCGTCGGCACTTCAGCACCACACCATACGAGCCTTCGCCTACCTGAAGACAAAAAACATTGTTGATAACAGTAATTTTTAATGTTAACTTTATTATGTAGCGGTAGAGTGGAATAGCACCTACCTATTTTATAATTTCATGTGTACATACATGCATAGCATATATAAAGTATTTCTTAATTTTAGCAGACGAAGCGCCCAAGAAAAAAAGCATTGCGGTAGAACGTATCCTCCCGTAGTCTTCAGATCTTGTATATTTGTAGTAAACCATCTACGAAACTTCGACAGTGCGATGCGATTCCGCCTTAAGGGAAGGTTGTATGTACCTACTATTCAATTTTGAATCGCATGGAAAGCAGGCTCCGGCGATTTTCTAAATGAAAACTCTCTGTGGTCGAATAAAATGGTGCTTAACCTCATAATCATCATCATTTTTTAAGCCTACACCCAGTCTACTGTTGATCACAGGCCTCCCCCATAGATTGCCACAAAACACGTTCCTGAGCCACCTGCATTAATCCACTTCCCGCAAAACCGTGCAGGTCGTCACTCCATCTAGTGGGGGGTCGCCCTACACTGCGTTTGCTAAAAATGCTTTTAAACGTCATGTGCTTGTGTTTCTTTCCTGTCCTTGTTTAACGGTATGTGGAAAGTATTTTTGTTATAAAAAAGGTAAAAAAAGGTTTCCGACTTCTCAAGTATATTACAGGTAATTATCGTGTAAAGTTCAAGTTTTTTATTAAACAAAGACTTTATAAAAAGGTAATAAAATTTTAAACAATACATGGGTGATGATAACCCCTGGGAATGAGGGATAAAAATACTAAGAACAAAAATGCAGAAGCTTTTTATGCGAACTAGTGTAGTTTAAAAAATTACGTTCAATCAGCATGATGTAATTAACAAAAATTATTCTATTTTATTCTTTTCTACACAACAGTAGCTGTGTGTAGCTACACCGTCCCTGAGCTTCTCATGTGGCACCATAGATATGGCCACATCATTGTCATCATATCATCAGTGAGAGTGGACGTGGTATCAAAATCAGCAGAGAGATTTTAAGTCAGTACACAAGGCGTCGAGGCGTATGATCGTAGACTCGCGCCGTTTAACCTCTATGACAGGGAAGCCTAGGCGCTTGTGTATTGGAAAAATTTCACTGCATCAGAAATGTTTGGTGGACTTCACATGTCGAAATGTGTTGTGGAAATGAAATGACACGTCTTATTCTAATTCAGTTCTATTCTTATATTTCCTCACGATGCTTTCTTTCATCGCCGAATACTCTGTACACAAGGCGTCGAGGCGTATGATCGTAGACTCGCGCCGTTTAACCTCTATGACAGGGAAGCCTAGGCGCTTGTGTATTGGAAAAATTTCACTGCATCAGAAATGTTTGGTGGACTTCACATGTCGAAATGTGTTGTGGAAATGAAATGACACGTCTTATTCTAATTCAGTTCTATTCTTATATTTCCTCACGATGCTTTCCTTCATCGCCGAATACTCTGTACACAAGGCGTCGAGGCGTATGATCGTAGACTCGCGCCGTTTAACCTCTATGACAGGGAAGCCTAGGCGCTTGTGTATTGGAAAAATTTCACTGCATCAGAAATGTTTGGTGGACTTCACATGTCGAAATGTGTTGAGGAAATGAAATGACACGTGTTATTCTAATTCAGTTCTATTCTTATATTTCCTCACGATGCTTTCCTTCATCGCCGAATACTCTGTACACAAGGCGTCGAGGCGTATGATCGTAGACTCGCGCCGTTTAACCTCTATGACAGGGAAGCCTAGGCGCTTGTGTATTGGAAAAAATTCACTGCATCAGAAATGTTTGGTGGACTTCACATGTCGAAATGTGTTGTGGAAATGAAATGACACGTCTTATTCTAATTCAGTTCTATTCTTATATTTCCTCACGATGCTTTCCTTCATCGCCGAATACTCTGTACACAAGGCGTCGAGGCGTATGATCGTAGACTCGCGCCGTTTAACCTCTATGACAAGGAAGCCTAGGCGCTTGTGTTTTGGAAAAATTACACTGCATCAGAAATGTTTGGTGGACTTCACATGACGAAATGTGTTGTGGAAATGAAATGACACGTCTTATTCTAATTCAGTTCTATTCTTATATTTACTCACGATGCTTTCCTTCATCGCCGAATACATAACACTTTAGAGGTGCCAGGACCGGGAATCAAAAAATGACATTATTTTTTATGCAATTTATATTTGCTCACGAGCTCTGGGGCTTACCCTCACCAAAACCCAATTAAAATCGTGATGATGTGAGTGAATAAAAAAAAACTTACGACAGACAGTTGCTCGTACTTGTCCATATTGCGACTGCTAGGCGTGGAGGGTGAGACAGTTGTTCGGCGGTCCATCACAGCTGACTGTGCACCGTGGAGACATCTTTAAAGATTCAGGTCAAGACTGAAAACAGAGAAATATTTCAATAGTTTTCCTTTCAGTTGGTCCAGTGGATAAATGATTCCCCCCGAATGGGTCCTTATTGTGGTGGGGGCTTAGTAAGTGTGGATTAGTCACCCACGGTGAAGCGGAAGAGGAACCCGGTCGGCCTGTGGCACCATGACGGTACGAGGCGGTCGCTCTGAGGTGGCTGCGCAAGCCCACACTAGGTGCGAAGAGAGGGATTGCTGGGGGGGGAGCAGTGCGCAGCCCCCTGCAGCCGAGGTGGAGAGTCGTGGGGGTGAGGAGTGTAGGTGTAAGGTTGCCTCTCTCCCTATCCTCCGCGGCCGAAGTAAAGTTGGCAGAGGAGCCACATACCAGATCCGCTGCCGGGACGGAATGGCTGCTGCTTTCGAGTGGGAGGAGGGGTGGGAAGTTGGGAAAGGAACTGTAAGGTGTAGGATACTACTATCTCGGAAGGAGCAGGAGGAGACAGCAGTGGCTCGGATGGCCGAGGTCGTTTACCCGGTACTCTACCGTTTTGACGGACAAGGCAACTAGGTCAAATATCCCTGTCCGTTTCCCAGATGAAAAAGATTTGAATGTTTTACAATTTTACTAGAAATTCTAAATTAGAATTATTTTTTGATAAAATTCATATGCAGGAATCCGGCTAGGCAGGTACCACCGTAGTGAAAGCTTTTCTGCCATTAAGCAGTTGTGTACAAACACAACTGTGTTTTGTCTTAAAGGGCACTGAAGCTAGTGTACTTAGGAACCGATGTCTCATAGTGACGAGCGTAGTGCGATACCACTCAGAAATTACCGTAAATAAACTGTTATGGGCCAGGTGGGATATTGGCAAGTCTCGATACCAACTTCTTTAAAAAAGTTGCAAGTCTGGCTGTTTGTGCATGTGTAATTTATGAGTAAAGGTACTGGTAAAGGAATTACTGTGAATTACGGATGGAGTTATTTTAATCTGACGGTTAGGTAAGAGCTTTAAAACGTAGTTAATTGAAAAATATAGTAAGCGTGATCAGTAGGCAGCTAAATACTCGTAACATGACTGACTATTATAAACGTGTTGTTGCTATAGGCAGGCAGAATGTCCAAGGCCCGATCCCTATTGTATATTTATTTCATTTTGTTTAGTTAAGTATTACATTTAATTTATCTCTATATATTTTATTTAACTGCGTTTCTGAAGTTGGCTGGCGGGCTGGCTGCCGCAGTTTGTTTATGTCCCAAGAAGATGCTGTTGCGCATCTCCTTGTTTTCATTTTCCTCTCCCAACTTCTTTGGCTCCCGCGGGAGGAGATGTTAAATGAATGAGGTAGATTCTCTTACGCCGCTACCACACATGACAGAAGTGAAACATATGTTTTTTTTTGAAATTTAATTAAAACAATAATGAGTTAATATGAAGCGTCCGGCCCCTGAGCTACCACGGCTCTGATATCTTTATATATCTATACCTATTATACCTGTTATATAAAATCTATGCTGAGACTATTGCCATCTGTTAACGTTAATCTGTACCTTAATAATAAACGACTGACATTTCCATCATTTCCTATGTTAACATACATCGACAGTTATTCATTAAAGTAAGTAAAATACATGTAGTAATTACAAGACAATATCCAAACTGACAGAGCTGACCAACGCTGCAATTTAAAATGATAAATTATTGACGTTTGTTAGCCGTTTAATCGACAGAAGACAGCGGAATTACAGTTTTTTTTTTATTTGATAAAGTGACGAAACGAGCAAACGTTCACCTGATGGTAAGCGCAACGCCTACCCACAACAAATGCTGTGTCACCCAGAACATTTCTGTGTGACACCACACTGCGCCCGTCACCTTGAGACAGTTCTTAAGTCTCATATGCCCAGTGATTACGCTAGCTCTCAGTGCCCTTCAAACCGAAACACAATAAAGTTTTCACACTAATACTTCACGGCAGAATAACTGGCCCTGGGGTGGTACCTACTTAGACAGATTCCTGCATAGGAACCCTACTATTAATATATTTTCTAAGGGTCTTATTTATTCTTATCTTCATGAGTGATTTAACACTGATTTATAACGATGTCTTCGAAACTATAAGGCCTATTGACTTAATATTAGGCTTCACTGGTGGTAGGATTCCTATGCAGGAATGTCTCGTCCGATGGGATTTGCCATAATAACCACGCTTAGCGGGCGGATTAACGATGACAAATCACAATGCCACGCACCTTTACTTGTGTTCTATGCAGGAATCCGTCTAGGTACGTACCACCACAGTGTCGGGCCACACATAAATATTCTGGGTGGGACACAGCATATGTTATGGGCAGACGTTGGGCTTTATCAAACAAAAAAATACTTAGACGCCGCTACCCGTCATAAATACACATACCAGATGTGTATTTATGGTCAACCTGTCATAAAATTCCTTTAGTAGACTGTTGTGAAACCCACGGGTTTTATACTTTGCATAAATTTCTGACGACCGCATGGTCAAGTGGTTAGAGTTCCTGGCTACTGCGCCGCGGGTCCTGAGTTCACATTGCAAGCTTAATTACTAATACTGGAGCAAAAAACCTTAATTGTTTGTTTTCGAGTCTGGTCGTGATGTTATTTTCCCCGTGTCCCTGATACTGCAATCTAGCCTTCCGATCAGCATCACTATTTCAGCTTATTATTATATGATTTTTTTTATTTTATTGTATAAAGTGACGAAACGAGCAAAACGTTCACCAGATGGTAAGTGCAACGTCCGCCCACAACAAATGCTGTGTCACCCAGAATATTTCTGTTTGACACCAAACTGTGCTCGTCGCCCTGAGACATCAGTTCTTAAGTCTCAAATGCCCAGTGATTACGCTAGCTCACAGTGTCCTTCAAACCGAAACACAGTACCTAATTGCACACTATTGCTTCACGAGAGAATAATTGGCCCTGGGGTAGTACCTACCTAGATGGATTCCTGCATAGGAATCCTACTATTGCCACCAAACACGGTCCTAGACCACCTGCATTCACCGACTACCTGCAAAACCCGACATGCGTTTGCCGGTACGGGTTGGCACTCGAGAACCTTTCTTCCCCAACGGTTATCAGTTCTTCCAAGCTATATGGCCGGTCTATTGCCACTTAGGCTTACCTGGTGACCGCGTGGCCTAGTGGTCAGCGTACCTGACTTCTACGCCACGGGTCCTGAGTTCGAATCCCAACCGGAGCCAACATTTGTGCAAAACACAAATTGTTGGTTTTCTGGTCTGGTTGTGTTGTGCATGTGAAAACGCACCAACGATACAGGCTCTAGTTCTGCTTTGGATATCATCTTTTACGTATATATATTCTATGCCGTAGAGTAACGACGATCATAGATCTTTCCATAGCTTCCTGAGCGACTTTTATCTTATCAAATGAATATACTTTTTTTATTGGATAAAGTGACGAGACGAGCAAAACGTTCACCTGATGTTAAGTGCAACGTCTGCCCATAACAGATGTTGTGTTACTACGAATATTTCTGTGTAGCACCACACTGTGCCCGTCACCTTGAGACATTAGTTCTGAAGTCTCATATGCTCAGTGATTACCGCTAGCTCTCAGTGCCCTTCAGAACACAGTAATGTTTACACACTACTGCTTCACGGCAGAATAACTGGCCCTGGGGTGGTACCTACCTATTCAGATTCCTGCATAGGAATCCTACCACCAGTAAAACATCGTATAACATCGGAAGCGGTTTAGGACCAGTGAGTGTGATACTATCACCTGCGTAGTTGAAGATTTCCGACAGTATTTGGAAGTTGTCGCCTTGGATGTAACGGCCGGTAGGACATAAGTTAACTTTTATGTGTGCGAGATACACTGTGGTCAAATATATACCTAAAAATAAGTTAGATATAATTTAAAAACGAAATTATCAAGCCAGATCCTTATTAGTCTCTTCATTAGTTAATAAATGTTTTCACGATCGCTTAACTCTTATTCATTGACCTATTTTCAGCGACATTTGGACATTCCCACGGCCAGCCATCACTAATCATAGAGTGAAGGACCGAAATAATCAATTTCTGTTTTTCGCACATACTAAAACCTCCATCATTCATATCAGCCTTTAATTAGTCTACTGCTGAACGAGGTTTAGTTTTTCCTACCTTTGGTGCAGGAATTGGGGACCAAAGTGTTTTTAATAGCATATAAATATATAAAGCCACATATTTCCCATTGGGTTACGCAGAGACCAAATCTTTCTACTTGCTACAATCTTGACAGACATCTTTCGCTTCTACTTTCATTAGCGTTTTCTTAAAACTACTTCGATCTGATTGTGACATGTTCGCCTACGTTAACTCTTACCGGCTTGCCCATTAACCATCGTCTCATAAATCTGTTTCGCCTTCTTCATCCATCCTCTCTTCGTGTCCAAACCATCTAAGCATACCTTTCTCTATCTTTGTTACTACATCTTCTACCACACCACAACGCTTTATAGCATATAAGCCAACAATTGACTACAGTAACACCTGATGTTAATAATGTCCGAAGACCGAAGATGAACGCCGGCAAAGAATTCCATTCCCTAGCTGTGCGCACAAAAGACAAAGTCAAACAGTTAAATGCGTCCGCGATTTGCAATAAATACGGGTGGTCTTCATTCGTGCGTCAGGTTGTGCGACGGCAATGATTGACATAACTAGGCGGGGCGAATTACTGGCTCTGTGCCACCACAGCGCCAGTTATTCTCTTACCATTGTAACGATATACTATCTCTAATTACGTATTTTTACGTTTTAGAAAGATTTAAGAAAATATTTAAAAATTATAAAAAAAAAAAAAAAAATGGTGGTCCAAAAAAGTTGGGAAAATATATATGAGGACCAATCCCAATAGTGAAATTTCATTATTTCCAATTTAATTTTTCTTGGCATAATATTACATAGATCAGTGCCTAAAAATTACTTTAAAACATATAAAATATATCCAAGAGACCTTATCTCTCGAAGTACTATAGAAGTTAATTAAAAATATTACAATATAAAATTAACTTCATTTGTATGGAAAATACTCTATATAGTTATTCATAATAAGGAAGTGTTCATGTAATGCCAATTATAAAACCTATTATTATAAAATCTTAAAATTAGAATGGGTTCGTGTAATGTCAATTACAAAACCAATCTTAAAATTAGAAGGTGTTCGCGTATTGCTAATACCATACTATTAAGTCCGAGACGCGAGTACCGTGCGGAGGGGCATACCAACAGCTCAACATAGGTGTGTGTGAGGTCGAGCATGACTCTCTATAGTATCAAGTTGCATAGTGCTAATGTTCCATACAAAGATCCTATGTAAGTAAAGTATATGATAAAATGGTCTATCATTGAAGGTCTCTTGTAAGATATGATATTATAAAAATGAGTTGGAACTTAAAATTATTAAGATAGAGAATTCATTAGACTTTCATACAATCACATAAGAGAGGGTGTGGCTTTTAGCATTTCGGTGCTGGAGCTTACTCTTTCGCGCCATGTCTTAGAGCATTAGTTCTATGATACATGGTTCATACACCGGCGTCTTAGTGGCTTACTACTATGACACGTTGGTAAATTTTTTAGTTAAACAACTTTTGCCAAAGTCGATAAAAATCATATAGGGGTGTTGTGAGGAGGCACCATCTATGTGATAGTCACAATAATACTTACTGCTATTGTGGTATTGTGTTTTAGTGACGGTTATATGAATGAGTTGCATCTGATTCAATACAACTTATGATTCGGGTTGACGGAGGTTTTTTGCAGAAGTGTAGATGTTTGCTAAGACCGTATAGAGGCCCTTGTGTTGGCGTATGTCTGAGCGATGTTCGTATTGATGCTTGTTGCATTTGTGACAATGCGTCCTAGTGACAGTTGCTTAGATGTCGTTAATATAATGGTTGCGTCTTGCACTTGGTTTGACTCACATTTTCTTTAGATTTGTCCAAGTCGGGTCTCTCTATAACGAGACTGCAGACTGTCTGCCCTCCATGTGTTGAATAACAACAATATTAAATAAAGCTCTCAGTAAATTCCCACAAATGAATGAAAACTGGAAACTTGGTGGTGGGTGAGACAAACTTGATCGAAATACATAATACTCAACGTCAATTACACAAACCCATTTGACGAATAAAATAGAATGCTGATTGCCTGATGGCTGAATGATAATTATAAATGATAAATAATGGCAAAATACATCATTACAATGGTTGGTGGAGCTAATGCGTCTACTTCATGCGGATGGTAGCTGGCGGGAGGAGACTCTCAAGGCTGCAGCCGAAAGCTGCACAACGTGGGACCCCATACCCTTGAAGTGAGCAGTGGACTCACGACGTGCTGTGCGGCAAATTGCCGTGCTGACCTTGTATTGGATGTTGATGCCACACACTCGACATTCATCTGCAGTTGCAGCGGTCTGGCGAAGTGATGGCGCGTACGGAAGGCTTTACTAGTTTATTGGGCCGAGTGCTCATAACTGCTCGACGTGTGCCAAATCCATGCGACGTACATCCACGGAGACTGGACTAGCTGTATACATACTTGTATGATGTAAACACGCATTGACATGCGAGACTTCGGTCTAAGTTTGTGCTTACGCACTAGCAAGAGGCCAAGCCCTCTTTTTGCTGGTTCGCCAGTGTTGCTGTGGACTACGGTCCTTGTTCCTGACTTCTTGTCCTGTGTCGGGGGGAGCGCATGGATTGGAAGGCGCTCACCGCACACGGCGGGAGTTGGAGCCGTGTGCCTTCCCCACATTTTTTTTAATAAAAATGTTGGGGGAGCGATAGCTTGTAGTGGGTTATTAATAATTTAAAGTTAATCTTATACAGGTGCGGAATACAAATCTCTTTGCAATAGATATTAAACATTGTGAACCCTTTACAAGAGTATAGGGAATAATAATTAATTAGTATTAGTACACTGTCTTGGACTTGCAGCTTCTCTAGTGAATAAACATTTTTTCCATGATACACCTAAAAGAACAAGTTACTAAAAATAAACACAACGTAGATAAAAGGGTCCTACCTATGACGATCACAATTAATTAACATATATCATTCAAATGGCCTAGAATGAAATAACCTTTAGAAATGATCTTGAAAAAGATTAAGTCTATTTTCTGGTCACGTAATTAATTTTATCAACGTGAAAGTTGAATAGTTACACCATCATCATCATCATTGCAGCCCATCACTAGTCTACTGCTGAACGTAGGCCTCTTCCACAAAAGCTCTCCTTTTGGAGGATTTTGGAATAGTTGCCACGCTTAACATGAGTGTTGGCTACCGCAGCTAATATAATCAGATGTTCAAGGAAGATGCTGCTGCCCATCTTCCGTTTTTAATTTTCCCTCTGTCGACTTTTACGACACCCATGGGATGAGATGGAGCATCTACCACAGATGTGACGAGCGCAGTGCAGTGTACACATGAGTTTGTTTTTCCAAATAAAGTGGGACCCCTATTGACCAGACTAATTATTGCCATAGGTCATCCGGATATTTGAAAATCCGAATAAAACGATGTATGAAAGAAAAAAGGTGCGTACAACATGTGAGATATTTATTTCAAGAAAACAAAATGAACATCAGTCAAATCAATATTTATGAAACATTGTTGCAACATAGCACTGTAGTATGTAAACTACTAGCATTATACAATTTCGTCATTTGACATGATCTGCAGGGCTATTGCGTATCCAAAGTGAAGGTCACTTACAAAAGTGTTGAACGAATATCTATCAAACAACTGTCTGCATACTGTCTTAGATTAAAAAACGACGTCATATGAAAAATAATCGTCATTGTCGTTAACCATAGCCAGTATTTAAACAATTATTGGACTGATATTCGTTCAACACTTTTATAAGTGATCGTCACTTTGGATACGTAATAGCCCCGCTGAAAACCTTGGTAACGACGGTCACTATCGAGCCACTCTTTCATATCTTCTACTAGCTGTGCCCCGCGGTTTCACCCGAGTAAAACGTCGACCCCGATCGATGATATACATATATACTTCCTTATTTGAATCGGATTTTGGGGTTCTTATTTTATTGACACGGAACCCTAATTATTTTTCTAAAATGGAGGTAGCCTACTTCCATTTAGTAGTAGCTATACTATTATCTATCTGTCAGTGCAAGATCCGTCAAAATCGGTCCATCCGTTTCGGTGATTAGCCGGGGCCAACAGACAGAGAGACAAAATTTTTAAAAACTGTTTCATTTCTTATAAGTACCGTATATACTTTCGTAAGCATTGAGTAAAAAGCTGTTATTTTGGTATCGCAAACAGACATTACAAATTTTATTGATTTTTATAGATTTAAAACAATAATGAGACGCGGGTCATGTGGGGGTTTGATGGGCGCAGTTGGCAGTTCGTATAATCGCGGATACGCATAATTAAGGTTTCACTGTAGTTCCTTTTATCGGCATGTGGGAAATATACTAATAGAGATGGAATAACGGATTAACTAATGTTGCCACCATAAGACGACCAGCAACGTTACGCTCTCTCTAAAACGTCATCCGTTTGAAGAACGTTTCGTAGCGTGGGTAGCAAGGTCTTTTTTACTGGAAGTAAAATTACTAAGCAGGATTCTTTTTTTTAGGTAGGGACCATCTCAGAGGAAGTTATTCTGCCGCGAAGCAGTAGTGTGCAAACAGTACTGTATTTCGGTGTGAAGGGCGTTGAGGGCTAGAATATGAGACTTAGGAACTGATGTCTTAGGTCGACGAGCCACACAGTTTTTAAAATGTTCTGGTTGACACAGTATTTGTTATCATGCTGAACGTTTTGCTCGTTTTGTCACTTCCTACTATAAAAGTAGGTTGAAAAAAAAAGATATAAGAACGTAAAATATTGGATTTATTAAGATAAACTATTAAGATAAAAATACTAAATCACTGATAAATTATTACCAAAAAATATACACAAAGCTATTTTTGATCAAACTTTTAGTTCGAAGGTCAATTTATTCAAGCTATGCGAGCCGATAATTGTGACTGATGTCGGTTTAAACATTGATGACAGATCGGGTCATGGACAATGACGTCACCGGTGGTCATTACCGATGAATTACCACCGGGTCGCGTTGAGCAATTACATTCACACAAACAATCGCAAATCGATCGGATAGTTTTTTGTAAAAGCAGTGGCATACAGTGGTATGGAAACCAATTTTCTGTGAGTTCCGGCAGGTCAAAAGAAATTCGTGATAACGTAACAGAAACACAATGTATCACCAAGTGTTGCCACGTGTACGTAAACGTCTTGGTCTCATGTAAGTTTTGCTTATGCCACGTACACGGGTTTATCTAATGAAAGAAACTTAAGGAAAACATAGCTAGAAGGAGACTGGACGCATCCTCCTGTAAATGCACCAGCTTTAGTTCCCGTTCAAATCGAAATAGTAATGTTTGCTTGACGTCAGAATAACTGGCACTGCGGTGGAACTTAGATTGTTTTACTACATATGAATACTACAACCCGTAAATATCTTCAGCAGTTAGTCTGTAACATACATACATAAGGGCTGAAATAACCGGATATAAATAATTGCATATATAGTATGTGTCATGGGTGACTTCACCGTGTAGTACCAAGTTCATATCGTCCCATGTTTGTATTTTTAAGGTCCTATATGCCCAGTGATTACAGGAGCTCTCAGTACCCTTCAGACCGAAACACAGTAATGTTTGAACAGCTTCACGGCAGAAAAACTGGCTCCTAGATGGATTCATAGGAATCCTACCACCAATAGGATAGGTGACAGAAAACTGTCGAATAATTATTACAAATAAGTCAGACCTAAGAGGCCTGGGTAAGACCGGTGAAAAGAAGCAGGTCGAAGGTGCGAGGCGTCTTTTTTAACAGGAGAAAATGACGAGACGGGCAAAACGTTCACCTGATGGTGAGATGCTCTTACCCAGAACATTTCTGTGTGGCACCACACTACTCTCGTCACCCTGAGAAATCAGTTCTCAACTCTCATGTGCCCAGTAGTAACACTATCTATCAGTGCCCTTCAGACCGCAAAACAGACATGTTTGCACACTACTGCATCATGGCAGAATAACTGGTCCTGCGGTACCTACCTAGACTATCTCCTGCATGTCAATTCTACCACCAGTAAAAACACATGGCTATTCCACCACTGGTCTGGTACTGCAATCGTTAATCTGCCGTATAAGATAAATCTTGTTAACGTAAAAATCGTTATTACGTAGATATAAATTCAAGCATACACACACATACTCATGCACCCAAGGCGTAAGCGTGTGCTTGTGGGTACACGCTAACGCTTACGCGGTGTGCATATGGACACTGAACGCTGCACCTGTGCTAATGTAAGACTTGTTGGAGAAAGGAACAATTATCTTTAAGAAAACAGGAGAGTCTACAAGAGTAAAGAAGAAGCAAAGACTTTATTTAATCCGAGAATTTTCCTTATGTGATATTTTTACGATTCGTGCCTGTACTGACGACAATTAGGAAATTGTTAGAGATTCAAATTAGTGTCGAGGTGGGACTTCCTCGATGATACTTAAAAAAAAAAACATAAAAAACATTATAGTAATATTCGTTTATCCATAAATAAATATTATTCTTTTATTTCATTTCCAAAAGTTTAATATGCTCGTTATAATTAAATCATAAACGTTTTTACTAACATCATTTACGATACAATCAAACGAATTACAGAATCGATCGAAGGCGACACAGTATCTAACGTGTGTGTTGCTAGAATCTAGCTTATAGATAAGCATCGGATATTAACGCACGCATATGACCGGTGGGACGCAATAAAAAATGAATATGATCGTACAAGGGCGTTCCGTGCTGGCAACTTTCTATGTCAATGTCAACCTTGTGGCAACATTACTGCAATTAAATTATAATACATGGTCGCGTGTGTTACACTATTGATACGTTGAGTTCAAAAATAGAATGATATTACATTTATAAGTATGCATACTGCGCGGCTAGTGACCTTCAGACCCTTCTACAGAGTTACAGGTTTTATAACCTGCGGATCTGTAGAAAGCAACAAGAGACAAGAAACATCTCTAACTCATGTTCAAATTCCAGTTATGGCCAATAGTCGTAGCAAAAGTTGCACCAAGGCAAATATTTTCTGCATCTTTGACTCTATGTGTATCTACTGAAACTCAAAACCCTAAGCTGCTTTATGCCTACTTCCACTAATAATTTAAAAAAGTCGTCATAGTAGAAGACTGTACGTGTAATCTGTACGTTGGGGGCGTAAGAACCCTAACAATGACGTCATAAAGGCCGACTAATGGAAATACCACGGTGTCCGCAAGTATCTGAATAACCACCCGAATGAAAAAAAAAAGAGAGCAATCCGAATACTGAGCAGTGTGTGGGACACTGGGAGTACTCCTGCGGTGACTGAGACTAATTATGACTAAATCAAAAATAACGATCGAGATAGTTGTGTACAATGAAATGATATAATTCTTTATCGAATATTAATTTCGTTTGTCAAACGTCTATACAATATAAAAATTTTATACAATAATTAAATTTCGTTTATACAATAAAAAAAGCAGAGACTTTACAGCGAGCATACTAAAGTCTTCGAAACAAAATTGATATTACTGGGAGTATTGTCCTATAATTAACTTTGAAAATGTTATATAATATGCAATTTGCTATATACAAACGACATACACAAAGGATATACTGTCACTTGGAAAGTAGGTGGGAATAAGCATATCATATATATACCTGATAGAGCTTATTCTCTCTGACAACTAGGCCACGCGGTCGAAAGGTTCGGAGAAGACCATGACAGTCTAAAGTAATGACGATAGTGATAATGATGGTTTAAGTTCATTAAAATAAAATTGGACCTAGTTTAATAGAAAGGACTTGGCCCACACAAAGTCATTTTTAAATTTAGTTCTTCAGTGATGCTGTGATCAGATTTTTGACATCATTACACACATTGGCAAAATAAATCATGTTTGTTATAACTATTTTTATTTTCCCTCTATCGACTTATATGACACCCTCGGAATGAGATTCTCTTAAGCCGCCACCACACGGCAATAAAAACCAGGAGATGGACAGCAGCATCTTCCTGGAACATCTGAACAAATAAACTAGACTGCCAAGCGTGGCAAATATGGCAATATCTCTCCAAAATGAGATCTACAAATTTTGTAGCAATCTATAGGGTATGGCCTATGTCCAACAGTGGACTTGTGATAGGCTGAAGAGAAGTGGAGTTTTATTTTGTTTAAAAAAAAAACGATGCTCCACACTAGGATTTCTCCTGTGTCGTGGATACGTTTTACAGACATAAATTCCACATGCACAAACCACCCAGACCCGGAACCACTATCTGTAGGCCATACAAATATTTGTCCCGTGCGGAAATCGAACCCGCGAACCGCGGCGCAGATACCGAGGGCTTAGCCACTGCGCCAATCGAACCGACAAAATTGTGATTAAAATTTCAATTATCTGAAACGATTCAAGAACACAAGAATGAAAAGAAAATACCTGCCTAAATGTGGATTGGTTCCCGATAACAAGAAATGTGTGTTCCCTTTGATTATTCTAGGGTATTTTTTGCGGAATGAAAGACTTTAATAGACCATTTAGGCAATAACTCATTTTAGACAATTTTGTGCCTTGGGTTCTTTTTGCTAAAATACATCCAATTGGACCTGCTGTCGAACGAAACATCCATGATTAAAATTATACTAAAAGTCCATAACCAAATCCAATTACATCTGTCAAATAGTTATTGAAAAGGGGGATATTCGATATAGCGTGCCCGCAGTGCGTGTTTTCCCAATTTTTAAGGTTCGAGTTGGATAACTTCGCCGACTGTCGACCGCGGGGCGAACAACAAATTGTTCAACAGAGTTTGTTGTGAAACTCACAAAAAATTCGCCAAGCTGGTAAAAAAGTAAAGATTTTTTATAAGAGAAAGTAACGAGACGAGCAAAACGTTTACATCATGGGACTCGTAAGTGCAAAGTACCACCAGTAAAACCACCAGTGTGTGTCCAGTGCATTGCACCTAGTTTTTTACACATGTTGGTTTCCTTACGATGGTTCTTTTGTCGTCGAGGATCATTGTGAGGATCTGCTCCTGAGTAGTAAATGTACAGTATATTATACGAAAGGAATAACAAGGAATAAAATACATTATTAGGTGCAGTCGCTCATTGTAATAATTTGAATTAACATTTGTAACAAACTTGAAAAAGCGTAACAACCCGGTAATGATTAGAAAACGATGTTTGTTAAAAATTATATTGCGAAAGCAACGAGGTTTGTTTATTTTTATTTTGACGCAGGATATTTTATTTCCAATGAAATTACTAAAATGTGCTCAGCAGTGGGAGATGTATATATCTGAGTTAGCCCACTGCTGAGCACTGGGCTAACTCAGAAATTAAAATTACAACAAAAAAAAGGTGGTGCCGGCACAGGTCCCAAACCCAGGTCACTTATGTACTATGAAATTTTAGGCGAATGCCCGGCCGCTGTACTCAAGGTGGTAGTAGCTACCAGATCTCGTCATTGACATCTTACTGGATTTTTTTTAATGTTTTATTTGATAAAGTGACGGGACGAGCGAAACGGTCACCTGATGGTAAGTGCAACGTCCGCCCATAACCAATGCTGTGTCACACTGAACATTTCTGTATGGCACCACACTGCGCCCGTCACCCTGAGACATCAGGTCTTAAGTCTCAGATGCCCAGTGATAACACTTGGTCTCAGTGCCCTTCAGACCGAAACGCAGTAATGTTTGAACACTACTGCTTCTCACGGAAGAATAACTGGCCTGTGGTGGTACCTGGTGGCCTACCTAGACGGATTCCTGCATGGAAATCGTACCACTGGCTTTTACTTGTAGAAAGCTTAGAATAAAGAGACTTCAAAGTAAAAATAAATTAT
Organism: Luehdorfia chinensis; assembly: GCA_019845155.1. Lineage (NCBI taxonomy): Eukaryota > Metazoa > Arthropoda > Insecta > Lepidoptera > Papilionidae > Luehdorfia > Luehdorfia chinensis. Next base: position 3,837,223 of record JAHVAK010000003.1, on the reverse strand, counting down.
ACATTTCCAAGGGACGAAAACATTTTTATCACATATCATTTAGTGATTGTGACAAAATATTAAAATGAGTTCATAAATGCATTTATAAATTCCCCAATCTATTCACAATAAAACTGATCCGATTCTCGTAAATTTGGACTTGGCCTACGTTCAGCGATGGATTTGTTTACGGGCCGATCATGGTGGCATTGATAAATTATTGATCGAAATGTTTACTAAATTATATATTATCTGATTGAACGAAATTTCTAATTTAGAAGTTAGTTTAGTCTAGTGCAGTTTTGCGAGGACGCCTAGCAGACATACATATATACAGTCACGCCTTTTTCCCATATATGGGGTAGGCAGAGACCAAACCCGTAGCCCACTTTACGCCCCCGCATGAAACGAGACGTAACGGGTTGCGAACCAAGTCGCCGCCTTTTTGGTATGAGTCAAAAAATATTACTCCACTGTGTCCCCACGAGCAGTATCATCATTGCATGTTATGGTGTTATTCTGCACGATTAAAGGCCGTCCGTACAATACCTTAGTCGCCCGTTACGACACCTCGGTAGGAAAGAGCTCTGAGCTATTCTACATCAAATATATTTAACTTATATATAGCGGATCCGCTACGGTTTCGCACTGAAGTTATTGTTATTTAAAGAGAGTCCCACATCAGCTCCATTTTTTTTATTAGATTAAGTGATGAAACGAGCGAAATGATCACGTGCGACGTCCGCCCATAACAAATGCTGTATCACACAGAACATGTCTGGTGGCACCACACTGCGCCTGTCACACTGAGACTGAGTTCTTAAGTCGCAGATGCCCAGTAACTACTAAAACCGATTTTAAAAATTCTTTCATTTATATATAGCTACATGATCAGCGACTTATGTGACTTGCATTTAAATTTAAAAAAAAAATATTGAGATCCCTACGAAAATCGCTCTGAACTAACTCAAGGTCAAAAATTTACTAATTAGTCATTATTTGGCGTGCGCTGCATGTACATTTTCCTCTATTAATTACCTACCTACACATTTCGTCTTTTGCAAACTAGAAACAATTGAATTTGAAGCTTTGAATAACACTTTAAAAAATACAGCAGCCGAGGTGTCGAACTCTGAACGCCGCGCCGCCGCCCGGCTCTATGCGACTTGGGCACGGTCGTTTTATTTTTGCTACCACAACATCAAATATTGTTTACAGGGCTCTAAGTCACTAAACTTTAGTGGCCTATGTTCCCATAAATAAAACGTTATTTTGGTAAAATAACCTAATTTTACCTGACCAGCTGCAAAGCCGCTGGTGAGAATAGTCGCTACAAAAAATCTTAGTGTAAGGAATTGTTGTTGTTCTATTTGTCCAAATAAAGTACTAATTTACCCGTGCGAAGCTGGGGCGGATCGCCAGTATATATATATTGCTTACCGAGACTTACAAAAGTTCGGTAAGCTCGGGCACACGTAAAAAGCGAATGCGCAAAGGAGCATCGCGTGCCTTCGCCGATTTGCTTCCGTCATATTACGATTACTAATCAATAAAAATGTCGAGGTACATTTCAGGATGCGGTGCCGTATCGTCCACAAATGTATCATGCGCTTTACAATTTACATTCACTACGCTGTTATTCGAGATCAGCTTTATTTTGGGAGACGTCAATGAGTGACCAAAACTTGCGACAGTGCTTTGAGGCAATCTGTGGGTGAGACTTATGCGCTCTGTTGGATTGTTATGGCCTACTTTGATGATAATTCTTTTTCTTTTATTTCTTAAAATAATACTCGGATTGCTATTAATATGACTAATATTCCTGCTAAGCTTAAATGCATGTGCTAGGAGATGGTTCAAAACAATAGTCGAATGGCAGGCTCGATCCTGCGACATCATGTTTCGCATTTCGTACTCTAAACCATAAGGCTGCTGGCGCTAATAAAGCTAATTCGTTCACAATATTCCTCATCTTTCTTCTTCTGTCTATAAACCATGTGGGGTACTAAGATTTCTCCTGTATCGTAAGTGCGTTTTACAATAAAAAAATCACACGAACAACACACCCAGATCCGAAAACAAACAATCAATGTTTTAGCACAAATGTTACCTCCGGCTGGGATTCGAATCCAGGACCCGCGTTGGAGCAGTCAGTTACTGTGACCAATAGTCCACGCGGTTGGCGGCGGAATAATTTGAGTTCATTGTTTCTCAATCTGACAGAGGCCATGTGATATTTCTGGTATTTTCCTTAGTCTGCTTTTAAGCCTACGGGATAATAAAGCGTGGTAGAATCTAGTCGTCTCCACACAGTTCGTTGTTTCTTATTATTGTATATGTTGTGTTACCCTTGAATAAATCTCTTTAACTTTGATTTTTAACGTGGTATTCTCATCTGAGAAAATCTAACCTATCAAAGCCTTCTGCTGTAACTTTAATATGTATTGCATACGTCTTACATATATACAATACATAGTAAATACGTAAAACGTCCTGAAAACATTTCAAACGTACGCTTAGTATTATGTATCATTTCTTTTCGGTTTTGTGGATAATATAATTTTTTTAAGTTATATCTTATTAGGTATTCGTTTTTTCTTTTTTTTATTGGATAAAGTGACGAAACGAGCAAAACGTTCACTCGATGGTAAGTGCAACGTTTGCCCATAACAAATGCTGTGTCACCAAGATAATTTCTGTGAGTTCTTAAGTCTCGTATGCCCAGTTATTAAGCTAGCTCTCAGTGCCCTTCAAACCGAACACAGTAATGTTTGCACACTACTGCTTCACGGCAGAATAACTGGCCACTGAGGTGGTACCTACCTAGACGGATTCCTGCATAGGAATCCTTCCACCTAATATTTTTACGATTAAATTACTTGTTGTATTATTATTAGGCTTATAGTTATTGATGTGTTCGGCTGAAATTGTTACTAACAGCAGACATTAATGTGTGATCTAAGTTATAAGATAAACTAAATGTGTGTACTGCTGACTGCTCAAATTAGGTATATAAATAAATAAGGTATATGGACAAGAATTTTAGTAAATCTAATTTATAAAAATAATCATTTTGTAGAAACAAATACATTTTTTTTTATTGTATAAAGTGACGAAACGAGCAAAACGTTCACCTGATGGTAAGTGCAACGTCCGCCGTACAATACATAGTAAATACGTAAAACGTCCTGGAAACATTTCAAACGTACGCTTAGTATTATGTATCATTTCTTTTCGGTTTTGTGGATAATATAATTTTTTTAAGTTATATCTTATTAGGTATTCGTTTTTTCTTTTTTTTATTGGATAAAGTGACGAAACGAGCAAAACGTTCACCTGATGGTAAGTGCAACGTCCGCCCACAACAAATGATGTGTCACCTAGAATATTTCTGTGTGACACCACACTGCGCCCGTCACCCTGAGACATCAGTTCTTAAGTCTCAAATGCCCAGTGATTACGCTAGCTCACAGTGCCCTTCAAACCGAAACACAGTAATGCTTGCACACTACTGCTTCACGGCAGAATAACTGGCCCTGGGGTGGTACCTACCTAGACGGATTCCTGCATAGGAATCCTACCACCAGTAAAGATACCATAAACTAACAATTACATAAACGACGCATACAAGTAACCCGCACGGGATAACTGGATTTTAAATTCCCGATAATAAACGTTCGACGTACAAGACCATAAAAACGTCGCAATACGTGACTACTTACCGCATTTCACTGCATTTCCGTTTAAAAACCATTATAATCGCCATGTTGCTAATTAAGAATACCAACAAATAAAATAAAGTTATTGTCAGTTAGTCAACAATTACCAAGTTGACTAATTGGTCACGTGTCTCGCACTGTAGAGCTCGCTACGACGTAGCGCTGCTACGGAGGCGGGCGGTTAAGGACGCGCGACGTCGTAGACTGAAGAATGTCAGATACGGGACAAAAACGAGTGCGTTTATTTGGTAGAATCATTTGAACAAATTGTGTATAAAATGATGTAATACTTTTTTATGCATCGTTCTTTAACAATTCAGAATGTACTCTCTCTAATACATTATGATAGAGTGCGGCACGGGTCGCGGTTTCAATTCTGTCACGGAATAAATTTACAGTTAATCCCGGTCCGGGTGTGCATGTGGAATTTGCCGGTTATATGTATTATACATATAACACAATACGTTTTTTTAAAGCAAAAATAGTTGTAAGCTTAGATGTAACCTTTCATGGTAATTGCTGTTATATAAAATTACTAATCGAGTTTCATACAACATGCCAAATATATATAATATATTTAAATATATTTTTAATTTTAGATTAAGTCATAAAAGTTGAATTATAACGAACGAATCCACCATCTCAAGTAGACTAAACTAAATGCCAGAGAAACCTTAGGGCGTTTGTTAGATGGCGGAATGGTAAAGTAACAGCCTATAAATGTCCCACTGCTGAGCACAAGCCTTTTATCAGTTTTGAAAGGGATCATGGACCTGGAAAGAGTCCACCACGCTGCACCAATTTGGGTTGGTGGATTTCATATGTCCTCGAAACATTTGCAAAAATCCTCATTGGCAAAAAACTGTCAAAGTGATTACGGATAAATGAATTATTAAATAATTTATATAAATATTGTTAATTAATTTATGTATTATATATCTTATTAATAATATAATATTATTATTTTCAGATTAGCCAAGTGGTCTTGCAAGCTAAACGCACTCGGTATCATTACGAAAAAGGACTGTTGCGGCGGGTAATACGAAGAAATGTCGCCGAGCAATAAATCAAAGCGTACATGAGGCGCACACGAGCACGGCACTGCAACGAGACGGCACGACATTCGGGTATCAGTGCTTGCCTGCATAGGGCCTAAATGTTTTATAAAAAGGACTTTGAACTCACTTTGCATTTGTACAGCCAGCGCCGATTATGCAGTTACAAAGTACACAAGTTAAACTATTCTATTTAAATTCCTTTGTAATGAAAGTTATCAATTTTTTTATTAATAACAGGCTAAGCTAGCGATTCGTTCGTGTGGATTTTACTCATGTATATTCAGAACCTGAGATACGACGATTAATTATGTGCTAAGTTAGTACCATATTTACTATGTATAATCTGTACTATCATGTATTTTGTATTATAATTTGACATTGTTGTTTTTTATAGGAATATTAACAGTTTGAACATAGAAAGAGACAACCGTACTATACTATTGAGGCGTATGTATCCTGTTTTATTTTTATTTATTGGAAATAACAAATAAAATTTTGAACATCGGTATAAAACACACATGTTGCAATGTAGGTATAGACACCTACAAGCTAAATATGTGCTTTGTACAAACATCCAGTGGGACAATGAAAGCTCTCCGTATTGCTAAGCATAATAAATCTTGTAGAAAACCTACACTATTTTACTCTCATTGCCATATTGTTTTAGCATGTAACACAAGCACTGCCTTCAAAACTAGACCTACGCCGCAGTAAACTGGTAGACCAACGGCTAAGCCACGCAGTATTTTACCCCAGTGTAGCTCAGTATAGAAGCCGTGGTAGCTAGCTCTGGGGCTAGGCGCTCGCTTTAAATTTCATAGTACGCGAGTGACCTGGGTTCGATTCCCGGTGCCGGCACCACTAAAATTGTTGATTGCAATTTTAAGTGCTGATTTACCTACGTGCTCAGCGGTGAAGGAAAACATCGTGAGGAAACCTGCATGTCTGAGAAATAAAAAAAATATTTCTAAGACATGTGTAGTCCGCCAACCCGCATTGGAGCAGCGTGGCAGATTATTCCTAGCTCCAAAACCCTCTCAGAAATGAGAGGAGGCCTGTGCTCAGCAGTGGGACATTTATAGGCTGAAAGTTTTATTGCTCAGTATAAAAATAATTCCTCTACATACAGATTATGTAGTAACTGTAATCCAGTTAAGCTTAAATACTTATGTTAAGAGATGGCTTACATTAATATTCAAATGACGGATTCGAACCTAAAGCGTCAAGTATCGCAGACCGTACCCTAAACCGTTAAGCTACTTGGCATGTTCTCTGTCTAATCAATTATCCAAGCTTATTTACTATGCAGGAGTTACGGTTGCGGCACGGGGTTGCCATAAAATCGCAGTTACCGTAATGAACCGTTTTCTAGCAACCCCATTACCTATTGTTCACTATGGAAATTTAACAATTTATTAACCGTTCTCTAACCCAATTAGTTAACAGGGTTACCACCAAGGCACAATTGATATGATGTCAAACTTAAATTTTTCCACAAATAACAAAAATCCATTTCTCTAATATATGGAACGGCATAAAACTTTTTTTTCTTTCGTTATTTTTCCCAGCGTTCTGCAATTTTTATTTACACAATTTGAAGACCTGTGCCGTATTTATGTCGGTATCGTATTTTTCTAGTGGTATGCTATGCAGGAACCCGTCAAGGTAAGTGAGCAAGCGTGAAGCAAAAGTGTACAAACATTACTGTATTTCATTACTTAAAATATCTAGAAAAGCTAAAGAGTTATTTGCCTCTAACTCCATTGTAAATTGTATTTTAGAATTTATGGAGTTAAGGTGATCTAAAAATGCAATGACTTTATCAGAAGGTAGAATTGTGAAAGTATCATCTACGTACCGCTTGTAGAACCTTGGATTTACTGGAGAAGTACGGAGGGCTTTCTCCTCAAAGTTTTCCATGAGAATGTCAGCAACAATGGGAGATGCTCGGGAGCCCATCGCCACACCATCTACTTGCGCGTAGTATTGTTCCTTTCTTATTAGATAGCCAGATGTTAGTCAATATCTAAGTAATTCAGCATGTTCTACTGGCATGTTGTTCTCTGTTAGCTTCCTAGTTACAATTGAGATGCAGTCTTCGACAGGTAGGCATGTAAATAACGACTGGACATAAAACTGACCATAGTTTCATTGTCAGTAAGATGTAGGTCTTTTATCACACTGACAAAATGGTAGGAATCCTTTGTGTGTGCTCTTGTGTGTCCTCTTAGTGGGGAGAGTAGTTTAGCCACATTTTGAGCCAATCTGTGAGTTGGTGAATCGATCAGACGCACTATTGGACGTAGTGGAGCATTGAGTTTGTGTATTTTGGGTAACCCATACAACTTCGGACTTCGGTGGTTTGGCACAAGATGGTATTATCGAATTTACCTGTAGATTTAATTTCTCGGCGTGTAAAACCGATGCTGGTTTTCTCTATACAGACTTTAACATACACAACAATAAGTGTAGTGCGAAGTTGGGCGGATCGGCTGAAATGTGTTTGGCGGATAATATTTCCGAGGCCAAAGGGGGGGCTACCCGCCAGATCGGGTGGTCCGACATGCAGTTCGCGTCTCAGAAACTTTTCATAGCGCGATTATGGAATGATCTTCTCATGTGGCGACATAGATATCGCTACATGTGTATATACGTGTTGCCGCAAAGTAAGTGTTCTGCATTACAACTATTAGGTAGTTATGTGCATACAATTTACACACCGATTTTCAGGACGATTACATAACTCATACTTTACGTAACGTCAAAACTCGTAGCTCCACATCTGTTATTACGTAGATGTGGCGATAAAGTAACGCGTAAGGGTAAGGCGGCCCGCAGACGGGGTTGCCGTCGCGGTCGGCGACCCATCGCGTGTGGCACAGTCGCGGTCAAGAGGTGGACAGAAGTAAAATACATACGGTTAATAAGTGCGCGAACTTTGATGTTTTTTTTTTTTATTTCGTCAATCGCCCGCATTGACATGAATAATATTTTCATAGCTTTATAAATCTTATTTGCATCAACTTTTAATAAAATTTTCAAATCTATATACTCTCTACAATATTAAAAACTGTAAATTTGAGAACGATTTATTTTTCTTATGTATCCCATGGCCCGGTGGTCAGAGTACTGGCTACTGTGCTGGGTCCCGGGTTACGAAATTTGTGCAGAAACAAATTGTGGGTTTTCTGGTTTGATTTGGACACTACATCTTTGCCTACGTCAAATCTTATCGCATGAGCGTTACATTGACGCGTATTGATCAGAACGAGTGTGTGCCTCTGCGGTGGCTCGAAAGTTATTCCCTTAGTCGAACATCAGGTAGGTGGACACAATTATGATATTTTGGGTGTATTCCTGAATGAGCTAGATAGTCCGATCCATTTGCTTGTTGTATTGTGTAAAATAAGCAAGCTTTTAAAAGCAAGGTCTTAAAACTATATTTGGTTATAAAACAGAAAATACTCCATATTCTTTAGTTTACATATTGTTTTTTTTTTACATATTACACTACTACTTTTTTTTTAACTTTATCTACTGGCCATTCACTGGTGGTAGGATTCCTATGATCCGTCTAAGTAGGTACCACCCCAGGGCCAGTTATTCTGCCGTGAAGCAGTAGTGTGTAAACATTACTGTGTTTCGGTTTGAAGGGCACTGAGACCTAGCGTAATCACTGGGCATTTGAGACTTAAGAACTGATGTCTCAGGCTGATGGGCAGACGTTACACTTACCATCAGGTGAATGTTTTGCTCGTTTCATCAATATATCCAATAAAAAAAAAACAAAAAAAAAAGAATAAACGAAACAACGTCATTTCGCAACACTTTTTGGGATAAACGTTACTTTAGTAGTTTTCATTTATTTTATGATTTCAATCCTTTTCAAATCCTCTCAGCTTGTTGCGTCGTATAGTGAAGCAATAGGAAAATAGACGTAAGTTCGATGGTACGCGAATTATACGTAATTCTCTTCATCGTCGGCGCCCGTGGTAATGCGTTGCTTGACCTTAATCCGCATATTGCCAAACTTACATCAAGCAGTAAAATGGGGTGCGTGGGAAATTACTGCAATTCACCACCACAGTTACCCTGCGATCTCCCACAATTTAAGCGTTACTTTTTAGATCATTCGATGAAAGGGTCGAGAGGTTTTTATATCGGCAGCATACGGCACCCTCAGCACGCCATCTTAGCTTACTTAGTAAATGATCATAATGAAGTTTAAAAATTAAAAATAAATCTTGAACAGCAATGAGCTGATGATCCTAATGAGAATAGCAGGTCATAGACATGCAATTATTGTTTTGTCACGTAAATTATTATCATCGGTCCGTAACACGTGTGCAAAATTTCTAATTATTCGGAAGTCTGGAAGTGAGTGAAAATTGAATTGAAATAGTGAAGGAGAGAAAGTTAATTTACTAAAATCCGCATGCAAAATGTAAAATGGTGTGTATTACCTAGCTTTAAAGAGCACCGCCCGCCCTCCCTCAACAGCGTGCACAAGAAAACCAATACCGCCACCGGGAGCCGCCACCAGATACCCTCCACCACTACAACACAACAATACAACTACAACAACTACAACACTGCAGTGATGTGTATTGCCTGTTGAGGGAGGGCGGGCGGTGCTCTTCAAAACTAGGTAATACACACCATTTTTCACGTTGCATGCGGATCTTAGCAAATTAACTTTCTCTCCTTTACTATAATGGATTTCCGTAAAGTAACGCCTGATTCTATTAACTATATGAATTGAAATATTTTATTATTACACACAGGTCAAGTTAAAAAAGCGTATTAAAAAGTTACATTTTTTGTGTGGTGGTAGCGCTACAAAATCCGCCACCCTATTTCATCCCATGGGTGTCGTAAAAGTAGACTAAGCAAAATGCCAAGAAAATCTCTTGGCCCCCGTGTGATGGCGGAGCAATCAAATTATGCCAGACCTAAATTCTCTAGACCGGTGACGGGCAGCAGTGTGTGCGGGCGCACTTTAGCTAAATGTCTTCAATCACCAATCCGCCTGCCAAGCAGAGTGCCAAGTGATTATAGTAAATATTCCCTTGTCCAGTAGTGCACTTTTTACATGCCGAAGAAAAACGATTTTTTGCTACTTTAAATTTTCTAATACACGATTAGCTAAGAGTCCGATCTGACTTCTACGTCGTGGGTCCCGGGTTTAAATTCAACGCTAACAATTGTGCAAAAACACAAATTATTGGTCCTGTGATAGTCCTCGTGACTGACACTGCATCCTGGTCTACCTCCGATATTATCCCATGATCGTTACATCGGGCGCGGGTAGGTTAGCGCGTGTGATCAGGCTGATATCATATTTTAGACAGTATAATTAGGAAAAGGACGATTTAATTCCCGTTCCCTTCTCTGTCCCTCATCGGACAACTAGACGCACGGCGGGTTGCTAACCTTTTGATGTGATATATGTGCATTCAGAAGAAGCATTCTGCTTCAACATTCATGTGATGCGCGCAGCTAGGGACATGAATAATTTGCCTGCATCAGTCTTTCCGTCATGAGAACGTAAGTGTATTCGATAGCTCATTTTTATTATAAGAAATTTAAATTTTATGTGTCGATTTATCACTTGGTCGGCGGTGAATAAAACATATGTTTATTGAAAAATCTATGCCGCTGGGATAAATAAAGAAATGAACTCTGTATCTGGCACTGAAGTCATGTTCTCTGAGTACTTGACCGCGCGGTCATCGACGGAATATGCAGGTTTCCTCACGAAGTTTTCCTTCGCCGCGGAGCACGTGGTAAATCGACACTTAAAATTGCAATAACCACATTTAGTGGTGCCGGCACCGGGAATCGAACCCAGGTCACTCGCCGTCGCCGTTTCAGCCTATCAATAGTCCATTGCTGAACATTGGCCTCCCCCATAGATTGTCACAAAAGTTTGTAGCTCTCCTTTTCGGGGGATTTTGCCATAGTTGCCACGCTTGGCAGACGGGTTGGCAACCGCAGTTTATTTATTCAGATGTTCCAGCAAGATGCTGCTGCCCGTCTCCTGGTTTTCATTTTCCCTCTGTTGACTTTTACGACACCAACGGGATGAGATGGGGTGGTAGATTCTCTTAAGCCTACCACACGGTCATACCGCACAACCCAGGTCACTCGCGTAGTATGAAATTTAAAGCGAGCGCATAGCCTTTAAGTAACCGTTAAGCGTATCTGAGTAAGCGTGTCTTAGCCGCCAGCGGTTTTTCCGGACCGATATGACTTAAGGACCTTCAAGAAAAGAGCCTATTCCTTTCTCAAAGGCCGGCAACGCATCTGCTATTCCTCTGGTATTGTAGATGTTCATGGGCGGCGGTGATCACTTACCATCAGGTGAGCCGCTTGCTCGTTTGCCCCCTATTCCATAAAAAAAGCTCTATTGCTGCAAACGAAATGAGATTAGAGTGTACTCGTATAAAATTGCAGTGCATCGACACGGTTAACATGCAGTAGTCGTACAATTTACATACGCCCTGTACGCCTTTCAAGGAGACTTTAGATTCTAATTGATGATAAGTTACTCACGCAAAAGCTTTCTAAATACCGCGTTTCTCTTTCTTCTATTTTTAATTAAATAGCTGAGTTGAAATCAATAATTCAATTAACCGGTATTCATTCACTGTATGTATTAATAATCAATATATTTTGTTTTATTGTATAAAGTGACGAAACGAGCAAAACGTTCACCTGATGGTAAGTGCAACGCCCGCCCACAACAAGTGCTGTGTCACCCAGAACATTTCTGTGTGACACCACACTGCGCCCGTCACCCTGTGATATCAGTTCTTAAGTCTCAAATGCCCAGTGATTACGCTAGCTCTCAGTGCCCTTCGAACCGAAACGCAGTAATGCTTGCACACTACTGCTTCACGGCAGAATAACTGGCCCTGGGGTGGTACCTACCTAGACGGATTCCTGCATAGGAATCCTACCACCAGTAAAATCTGTCGTCATATTTTTTATACGATAATTCACTGAAATTTCTGCTGCCGTGAGCCATTTGATTCACAAAGTTCACATGCACAACGCAACTAGACCCGAATACTAACAATTAGTTTTTTTTTGCACAAATCTTGCCTCCGGTTCAGATTCTAACTCAAAACACACGGCGTAGGTTTGCTACGGCAGCAGTCAGGCACTCTGACCACTAGGCCACGCGGTCGTCTCTACTGATGTTGACCCCCGGCCGACTTTTCGTTTCCCGCGGGGCCGAAAAGTGGACTACGTGTGTAGTATGTGGCCTCTGCCTGCCCCTATATGGGAAAAGGCGTAACTGTATGTTTGTAGGAGATATTATAGTGGCACCAGTGTACGTGCAAACTCAAAGGCACTTGTCCCTACCTACCTGCGCCCAATGTAACGTAAGATCATGCTCATGCGATAAGATCGGAGGTAGACTAGAAAGAAGCGTCAGAAGTACGAGGACAATACATTATTTACAAATACTGACTTATTTTATCAAAACTTAAGACATTCGTTTTATCAGAAAATAATATAAGCTGTAAGTTTATCTGCAACTATCGCGGTACTAGAATTTTGTATAGGCATAGGCGGTGAATAGGCTATGTAAGGTGAAAGTAGGCCGCTATGTTAGTGACAGTGAAATAAAAATAAATGTTAAACCTTTATTTTCGAACGTAAGAATTTTAAAAGATTTGCAGGTTTACTCGCGATTTTCCTTCACCGCCAAGCACGTGGTAAATCAGCACGTAAAATAGCAATTAACAATTTTAGAGGTGCTGGCACCGGCAATCGAAACCAGTTCACTCGCGTACTATGAAATTTAAAGCGAGCGCCTAGCCCCTGAGTTAGTTTAAAATCAATTACTAATTTTGAACCGAACGGACATACACGAAAGCGAGTTAGTAAAAACGTGGTAATAAAAACAATCAGCATGAACCTGAAACTAGTTCTATACTAGCTGATGCTCGCGACTTCGTCCCCGCTGATAAAGGTTTTTTTAAATATCCCGTAGGAACCTGTTTGATTTTCCGGAATAAAGAGTATCCTTTGTCCGTCACCAGGATGCAAGCTATCTCTGTGCCGAATTTCGTCAAAATGGTTTCAGCGGTTGAACCGTGAAAAGGTAACAAACAGACACAGGGACAGAGAGAATTACTTTCGCATTTACAATATTATTATGGATTTATTATCTTAATAGGTAATTACATGAATTCAACCTTTTAAAAATTTTATTCCCTGTATTATATTACAAGCGTGTTATTAATTGTTCCTATTAATTCAGTACGCAGTGATAAAGCACTGCGAAAATTCTAGCAGTGTTTAGTCTACTCGACATAGTTGCTGAGATGGCGCGATCAAACACATTGTAAGCTAATCGGTTCCGAGTAACGACACAACGATCTGGTGTCCTTTCGCTGATATAGCCTTCGTCGAACTCTATCGAGCTCTCGTTATTTTGTTTTTTATGTTTCCTTTTTTTTGTATGTTCCCAGAAGCGAAAGCAAAGGATTTGTTTTGGCAATTGAGACAATTTAGCACACCTGATCATAAATTGTCACTATAACCAACACTAACATCGATCCACGATCACAAAATACGATTAAGAGAGCATTTTCTGGTGGTAGGTAATTCCTATGCAGGAATCCGTCTAGATAGGTATTCTGCCGTGAAGCAGTAGTGTACTGTGTTTCGGTTTCAAGGGCACTGTGAGCTAGTGTAACCACTGGGCATATGAGACTTAAGAACTGATGTCTCAGGGTGATGGGCACAGTGACGTGTCACACAGAAATATTCTGGGTGGCACAGCGTAAACGTTTTTCTCGATTCATGACCTTCTCCAAAAAAAAAAAATTCGTCAGAGATAGATTCTCCTTGTGGTGACGACGAAAGAAAATCTGTCAACTCATCTCGTCCCGTGGGACTCTACTGAGCAAATAAATATCTCATAGCTTCCGACAAGTGGTGGAATAGCAATGTGTTCTTACTGGTGGTGGGATTCTTACTCATGAAAGCGTCTAGGAATGCCAGTTATTCTGCCGTGAAGCAGCAGTGCAACATTACTGTGTTTCGGCCTAGAGGGCACTGAGAACTGGTGTAATCACTGGGCATATGACACTTAGGACTAATGTCTCAGGGTGACGGGTGCAGTGTGGTGGCACACAAACCTATTCTGGGTGATACAGTATTTGTTACGCGCAGACGTTGCTGTTACCATAAAGTGAACGATTTGATCATCTCTTTCATAAGGAGGAGTAATTAATGTTGAAATATTTCGGTCTTGACGTATCCATACTAATATTATAAATGCGAAAGTAACTCTCTATGTCCCTCTGTCTGTTTGTTACATTTTTACAGCTCAACCGTAGAACCAATATTGACAAAATTTGGCACAGAGATAGCTTGCATCCTGGAGACGGACATAGGATACTTTTTATCCCGGAATATTTAATACTAGCTGATGACCCCTGCGGACAATGTCGCGGACAAAGTTGCGGGCATCAGCTAGTGGTACATAAGCTTGTTACTTCTGACTACTGTAGGTTGTTGCCTTACTTCAAGCTTAACTGCCATTATCCCATCAGAAGCTATAATCGATAAAGTCTTTGATTATGCCAAAATGGTAAGTTTTGCGTGACGAAATTATTTAAAAGAATTCTAAAAAAGGCTTTGCCTATCATCGTTGTAGAACATGACTTCATGGCGACTGGGTGACCCAGCCGTGTTTCTCTGTTTCGAATCCCACCCAGAACCGATTAACCGATATTTATGCAAAAACACAAATTGGTTTATTTTCGGCCTTTTTGTGTCGTGATTGTCCCCGTGTCTCTGACACTGCATCCTCTCCTGCGTACCAGTAGCTTTAGGACGAGAAGGTATCTTTGTGGACAAAAGATACTATAGGTCCACAAGTGTACGCGCAGACACTTGTGGACCGTCGTTAGTATCTTCTGTCCAGTTAATAGCTTCCAACATTATTCGAAAGTTCCATACCCAAAGGCGTTTATAAATTTAGGCTTTACATCGACAGTGCGAACGTTAATTCGAGTTAATCGTTCCACTGATACATAATATTTATTTGATTTGAAATGTCACTGTTGTTTATTTAACTTCCCGAAGACATTGTCAAATACTGTTTGAATTAATGACGCCACTAAACGGTTTCTGGTTGTTATAATAATAATCATTTGAAACTTGTAACACAAAATCTACACAAAACAAATAGAATGCCTAGTCTGACCTTTTCCTTTGTTCAGTGTTTAACAATTATTATTAAAATTGTGATGAATATATTTACTGGTGTCATCTCTCATTATTCCATTTGTATATTTACTATATTTACCACGTGGCCTTGTGGTCAGAGTACCGTTACCGCCGCGGGTCCTGGGTTCGAATCCCAGCCGGAGCCAACATTTGTGCTAAAACACAAATTGTTGGTTTTCGGGCCTGGTTGTGTTGTGAATGTCCCCGTGTTTCTGACACTGCATCCTACGTGTAGCCTACCTCCGATCTCATCGCATCAGCGCTGCATCGGGCGCGGGTAGGTTGGGACGAGTGAGTGCCTCTGTGTTTGCGCGTACACTTGTGGCACTATAATATCTCCTGCGCAGTTGATGGTTCTCAACAGTATTCGGAAGTTGTCGCCGTGGTCGAAATCAGCTATGCAGGACTTCTTGTAGATAGAGGTCACCGTAGGGCCAGTTATTCTGCCGTGAAGCAGTAGTTTGCAATCATTACTGTGTTTCGGTCTGAATCTAATCTAATCTAATCTAAGAGCTGCTATGCATATGAGACTTAAGAACAGATGTCTAAGACGTTGCACTCACATCGTTAGGTGGAAGTTCTTCTGTAAACGTTACCTCATACAAATTACAACCGAGTTATTGGACGAAGTCGAACATTCTACGCACGGAGAGAACTATAACTGATTTCCACATACAAAGAGTCACGCCTCTTTTCCATCGGGGTAGGCTGAGACCACACCTTCTTTTAGCTTCCTCTAGTTTCATTAGTGTTTTCATACAAGCTTGTCGGTTGCGGATACTTCTGACGTGGCCTTTCCTTAAAACGATTTCGATCTGATCGTAATCACGGTTTTGCGGGAAGCAGATGGATGAGATATATGCTCAGCAGTGGACTTGCGATGATCTTAAATGATGATGAGGATGAATTGATGTTAGTAGTAATTCGTCAATATAGATCATATGTAACATAATTATGTTTTGTATGTTAATGACTAGATTAGATTTTCACTGGTAGAAGTCCTGTGCAGAAATCCGCCTAGGTCGGTAGGTACCACCGCAGTGCCAGTTATTCTGCCGGAAAGTAGCGGTGGTCAAACACCACTGTTTCGGTTTGAAGGGCACTTATAGCTTTAACGACCGTATGGCCTAGTAGTCAGAGTGCCTGAATTCTACGCCGCGGGTCCTGAGTTCGAATCCTAGCTGGAGCGAACAGTTGTGCAAACACAAATTGTTCGTTGTGTTGTGCATGTGAAATTTATGTCTGTAAAATGCACCCACAATACAGGAGAATTTCTACTGTGGGGCAACGCTTTTTTTTAAGTGTAATTACAGGGCATATGACACTTGGACCGATGTGAATGTGTGATGTGATGTGGTGAAGAGCGCAGTGAAAACTCTCCAATAAAAAGTTTTGGATGACTCCCTAACTGTTATGGGCAACTGTGACCACTTACCATCAGGTGAACAATTAACTCGTCTTTTTACGTACTGTTGAAAATATGGTTATTTCGGAGTTTGCACAAGAACTACATTAGCTGATTCCTCCATCCTATTTTTGTCGTCGAGCGATAATATATAGATGTAAAAATGCCACCTTTTTATTTCATAAAGTGATGAAACGAGCAAAACGTTCACCTGATGGTAAGTGCAACGTCTGCCCATAACAAATGCTGTGTCACCCAGAAAATTTCTGTGTGACACCACACTGTGCCCATCCGCCTGAGACATAGGTTCTTGAGTCTCATATGCCCAGTGATTACGCTAGCACACAGTCCCCTTCAAACCGAAACACTGTAATGTTTGCACACTACTGCTTCACGGCAGAATAACTGGCCCTGGGGTGGTACTTACCTAGACGGAGTCCTGCAAAGGAATCCTACCACCAGTAGTGATTCAAGTTGGAGACAATTGGTGAGAGATAGCTCATGACGAAGACAAATGATGTGGTCTCGTATCGGAGGCTAAGAACCACTTCAGGGTTGATGCGCCATGGGTAGTAAAATGTTAATAAATATGTCTCATCATCATTATTCATCATAATTTCTACAAGTCCACTACTGAACATAGGCCTTCCCATAGATTGCCACAAAAGCTATAGCGGGGTAATATTTAGTATAAAATATGTATAGAAATATAGAAAAACTTTCAAGGAATTTTTATTCATTGATTAGGCAGACTATCGCGTATGACCGTTCCGCACCGCCTGACAGTTGGTAGTACTGCGACAAAAGATGGTGAGCTTGTTAGCTTATGAGAAACCTAATCACTATAGCCCAATACAGCCATAAAACAGGTGTTCCCAAACTTTTTATATAATGGAACACTGCGCACCTAAAAACACTTTCTACTAAAATTGTGGTTTGAATACGATATGTAATGCAATTTTTAAAATGTGTAAAACATTACTTACACGCTATTCCCCATTACGTAACACTTAACTGTGCGTGGTCCCACCCACTTGGCCGGTTTAATTTTTTACGGCAGATCCTACCAACTTAGAAGACGTCTATATATACTGTAGTATAGATGTTATAATTTCAAAAAAAAATTGTTTCACCGTAAAAAGGCACCATAAGTATATTAAAAAAAATCGAAAAAGAATGGGGTAGGTCAGGAGGATAAAGGATATAAGATTTACATATATTATATATATATAATTACACATAGACAAGCCTTTTTCCCATTTTAAGGGGTAGGCAGAAGCCATACATTAAGGTATTCACCCTCGTGGGAAACGAGATGACACAACTATGTGAACCACGTTGCCGCCATTTTGGTAAGAGTCAAAAAACAATTCTTACGGGGCGTAAGTTTTTTTTTTGTTGAGTAATAATTGCGTATAATTGAATATGTAATAATATCCCAAAATCTAAATAAAAACTACAAATAAATTCTGTAATTTTTATTTTTTTGCTGACATGATAGATGAAACGTGTAAAACGATATTAATGTGGATTTCTTTTAATTTTGTTTATTTATCTTTAGATTCTGCGTAGTTTACTTGGACCCGAGTTCACCGATCGCATTGAAAACCAAGTTTATTAAAACCACGTTTTACTTAACTGAGTTCAAATGTATCATATGATCTCGATTTTTGTATAACCGATCTCACCAGATCAATTATGATCGCGTTTAGAAAAACGGAGTTTACATGAAATATCGTCACAAAATTAAACAAAAACTCGATGTATTTCATGTTTTGCGACATCAAACAGCCTGTTTTTATGCACAGGTTACAAACAATAAAGAATAGGAATTAAAAATATTTTTTCTGTTTACATAGTTGTGCAATTGACAATGTCAGCTCTCTAAACACGTTTAAAGAGTTGACGTAGAAATTTGGGCGTTCTGAATATTAATCGCGTTTAGCTTTAACTGCATTCATTTGATGTTGATGAAATGCAAACTGTAGCATTGAACTCAGTTAAACGCTTAAACTTCGTTTATCTTGATCTGATCGGGTTTATTTTCAACGGTGAAATCCGTCCTCAGTTAAAAAAAATTAGCTAGAGCAACAATTACAATCAATATTTCTTTTTCTGCCTTTTAACGGACGTTCCAGCACACGTTTGCTTAATCCACTCGGGCTAGAATGTCCCTGGGTGATGAGGGCAAAAGTAATCAAAAAAAAATTAGAACAAAAGAAACGTTGTTCCAAGATCCAAGGATATTTTTAAAATGTCTTCTATTTTATTTTTATTTCTGTATTTAACTACCAATGATAGACAAATTCACTTACCCGAAAATACTTGAAGCAGCATATAAAAGAGAATTAACACTTTCTAATAATGTTTAGCACAATCGAAATAATAATCAAAAGTATGAAAATCGGAATACGTCGTGATCAATGTACTGTCAATTTCGTAATTATTTAAAAGAAATGTCAATATTTTATTTATAAAATAAGTAAGTTTAACCGGCCAGAATTGTTTAAATTGTCTAATCAAATTTTCATTGCCATTTGACATAATTATACAAATTAGCATGAACTAAAACTAGGTTCTCTTATTAACAAGTGCTGACATAAAATTGATTTCTATTAAGTATATTTTTAATGGATAATATTTATGTACATATTTTCCGGCTCGGTTAAGGCAACACTAAGCGATTGCCTTTAGCGCTATGGGCCGCGGGTTCAATTCCCGAACGGGATAAATATACAAATACAATGTACGGATAGTTTTTTCATGTCCGGGTGTATCTGTATAAGAAATGTTTAAAATTAATGTTTAAAACGCACAAAGTGCCTATTTCTTTCTCAACGGCCGGCAACGCAATCCGCGATTCCCCAGGTGTTGCGGATGTTCATAGGCGGCCGTGATCACTTAGAATCAGGAGAGCCTTTCCCTTGTTTGCCCCCTCTTCTATAAAAAAGGAGAAATCCTACTGTGAGGTAACGTTTTTTCAAAACAGAAATAGGTCAAAGAAATGGAGTACGGTTCAAATTATTTTTTTGATGTCTTGTATAGTAGAGTAAATCGTCTCGTATATATATGGGCATGGGCATTCCGAAGGCAGGTGGTACTGCCCTTGAGAATGGGGCTATCGTTAGCCAAGCGATGGACGGACCACGGTTCCGTTACAACTGAGATCCCATGACCCCTTTTCAGCTTCAAGAGTCCGACATAACCCAACCACCCTGGTCGGTCAAGTATCCAGTGCAGTATTTCTCCGCGTATAAAATAGTAAGGTTCAACTTTAACCATGAGGTTAATTGACGACTTCAACTCATCTGGGCAGTGTTCTTGAAACTGCTTCACAGCTTCTTTTATATTACGGTACAAGAATTGTTATCTATTAATTCTAATCATTTTCAATCACAATTCATTATCGCAAGTAATAAAGATTATTAATTTTTATTACGAGTATCTAATAATTTTGGTCAATTAAAATATGTTATAAAATATGTTATAAATATGTTATGTAATGTAATTATGCACGATCTGTTAACCTGTAATTAAATGTAAATTAGCCTTGTATTCTTATAGTTACTTTTTATTTATTTTTTGCTTTAAATAAAAAAATGGTTTAACTGGTGGTAGGATAGGAATCCTACAATGCAGGAATCAGTCTTCGTTGGTACCACTCCAGGGCCAGTTATTCTGCCGTGAAACAGTAGTGTGCAAACATTACTGTGTTTCGGTGTGAAGCGCACTGATAGCTAGTTCATAATCATTGTAGTCCATAATCACATTGTCACTGGGCATAAATGGGACTTATGAATTGATCAGAGACATCAATTCATAAGTCTCATTTATGCCCAGTGGGGTAGGTGACGGGCGCAGTGTGGTGCCAAACAGAAATGGTCTGGGTGACACAGCATTTGTTATGGGAGACGTTGCACTTATGAAAACGTTCTGCTCCTTTCGTCTCTTCAATCAAATAAAACAAAGAAAAACACACTCATTGAATAAGTAAAAACGGATTTATATTAAAAAAAATTGTTAAAATACTGCAAGTTGAAGAATAGGCTCATTAGAACATTGTACAAATAGTACAAAGCGGGGAATTTAAAACAGATGGTGAGGTTCTGTTGTTTTTGTAAAACAATAGATTTTACAAACTATGGCCAAAGGTCCGCGTTTGTTAATGAACATGTGTTGCATTGATCTTCGAAAATATTTTTTTTGCTACAAGTTTTGAAGAGATTTGGCATTAATTTACTATGAGTGCCTGTCTTTGTGTCGTGGTAGATTCGATTCCCGGTGCCGGCACCACTAAAATTGTTAATTGCAATTTTAAGTGCTGATTTACCACGGGCTCGGCGGAGGAAACCTGCATGTCTGAGAAATAAATGAAAAAATATTTCGTAGACATGTGAAGTCCGCCAACCCGCATTGGAGCAGCGTGGCGGATTCTTCCCGTCTCAAAAAACCTCTCAGAAATGAGAGGAGGCCTGTGCTCAGCAGTGAGATATTTATAGGCTGTTACTTTACTTTTTTACCTACCTTTTTAGGATTGCGTAACAAAAAGTAAAAACTACGGACAGAATTTTTTAAACATTCCTATAAATTTCACACAATTTCACATTGTGGGTCTGTACATACATAATAGGTCAGAGAAAGCCACCATCTGGAAGAACGCTGACTTAGTATTAAATACTAAGCCAAGCATACCGTTGTAACAATCATTAACCAAAAATGATTAATTAAAAGCTACTAACTATGCCATCTGGACGTCGTAACATCTTAGCAAAGTCCGATCTACGCAGAAACAACACTGATTCCAACCAAAAATTATTCGCGTGCTCTTGAAATAAAAAACATCCTGATTTCAATAGAGAAGATGGTTGGGTGCTACCTCTAGATTGGGATCCTATAATTAATAAAATTTAATTAAAAACCAAGCATACCACTGCAAGACTTCAAGACACAGTTAGCTCTTTCTGCATAGATAGGACTAAAATAATAAGTAAAATCTGAAAGTACTCCGGGTTAACTATAACATCAGGGTATCTGTCACCTCAGTCCTTCCGTGACCATGGCTGCTGTAAAGTGCTCTAAACGTCGGGTTATAAATAGTTAAAATTAAACGCGGTAAAATCCGTAAAATTAGTTTTTTTTAATATCTAAAGATAACAATGATGAAAAAACTTTTTTATCATTTTTCTGTTTAATTACATTGTTTTTAAGATTTTTTTGGAATAATTGTTGATTGGCCTGGCCGATTGACTTCTGGCAACTTCCGGAAAGCGTTGGAAGCCATCAACTTTTTTATATTATTTTTTTATATTTACTAGTTTATATTATTGTATATTACACAAAAATTGTTAGTTTAGTCATTGCTACGTCTTCGACAAGTTAAAAAATACCAGTTATAAGCACGGAGTCCCCGTTGCGCTCTAGTCTGACCCACGAGATATTTGAAGTCCTACTAGCCAATTTTTGTCAATGGCGACTGCTTTCAAATAATTTTTTTTATTTTATATATATTGGATAGAGTGACGAAATGAGCAAAACGTTCACCTGATGTAAGGTGCAAGGTCTACCCATAACAAATGCTATGTCACCCAGACCATTTCTGTGTGACACTACACTATGCCAGTCACCCTGAGACATCAGTTCTTAAGTCTCATATGCCCATTGATTACGCTAACTCACAGTGCCCTTCAAACCGAAACACAGTAATGCTTGCACACTACTGCTTGCACACTACTGCTTGCACACTACTGCTTCACGGCAGAATAACTGGCCCTGGGTTGGTACCTACCTAGACGGATTCCTGCTAGTCGGAAGCTTTCAATCGCCACAGTAAACACCCGCAAACACAGAGGCACTCACTCGTTCTAACCAACCCGGATGAATCGCTCTTGCGGTAAGATCGAAGGTAGGCTATGATATTGTGTCAGAAAATTGTCTGTTTTTTTGCACAAATATTGGCTAACGTTGGCATTTGGAACCAAGGCTCACGGGGTCATCATCATCATCATTTCAGCCTTTTCACTAGTGCACCGCTGAACACAGGCCTTCCCTAAAGATAACCACAAAAGTGTGTAGCCTGGCGTGGCACATATACGAGTAGTAAAATCTGCGGTCAAAATCTGCGGCAGTTTATTTATTGATATGTTCCAGGAAGATGCTGCTGCGCCTGGTCTTCATTTTCCCTCTGTAGACGCTTACGACACCCACGAGATGAGATAGGGCGGTACATTTTGTAAGCTACACGGATTATACTTCGCATAATAGTTGATCTTACATATGTTATACGCACATTATTTAATTATATGATAACACTATGATGCTGTTACTTCTTTTCCGGTTCCATTAAAAAAAATCGATTAATAATATAACGCAATATCATATCTAAACACAATAACATCTTTACGCCAACGCAATCGGTTAAAAATAAAATAGTACCATCACACTGTAATGAAGTCAATTGGGACTCATGACGCGCTTTAATTGAGCACAATAAAGAATGCTCTGACTCGATAAACCTATTAAAAATGGATGATATAAAACTCTAACACAAGGTTTTGAAGTGGGTACATTTTAAAGTGGTCGGTTAATATCAATGTTAGATGCAATACATTCAATAGATGCTGATGGAACTAAACTGTTGGATGTAACGTAATGGACTGAATGAATGTTCGTAATAAAAGTTCGTTCTAGGTGTCTCATTTAAACAGTACTTAGAAAGTAACATTTTGTTTCGAGAAGTTATAGAAGAGTCTTCAAAAATACTAACTGGACGACAACGATAAATTTTGAATAGGATAGGTAAGATTTTATCATCATTTTCATCATTTCAGCCAATCACTAGTCCACTGCTATACATAGGCCTCCCCCATAGATTGCTACAAAAGTAGCTCTCATTTTCAGAAGAATTTTGCCATAGTTGCCACTTTCATTCTGATGTTCCAGGAAGATGCTGTTGCCCATCTTCTGGTTTTTCCCTCTGTCGACTTTTACGACACCCACGGGATGAGATGGGGTGGTAGATTCTCTTAAGCCGCCTACCATTAAATGCTATTTATATCCTATATATTTTTTGTATTAGAAAGAATGACGAAACGAGCAAAACGTTCACCTGATGGTAAGTGAAACGTCTGCCCATAACAAGTGCTATGTCACCCAGAACATTTCTGCGTGTCACCACACTGCGCCCGTCACCCTGAGACATCAGTTCTTTAGTCTCAAATGCCCAGTGATTACGCTAGCTCACAGTGCCTTTCAAACCATAACAGTAATCTTCACGGCAGAATAACTGGCCTGGGGTGGTACCGCTACGTACTACCGTGGCTACGGATTCCTGCACAGGAATCCTACCACCAGTGAAACTACTTACGTTATTTACTACTAATTAATTTTGTTGCATAGTAGTAAATATGTCGTATTTTATTGTATTTATTTTAGGTATAGGCGCGTAAGTAATCTTCGTGTGTTAGCCGTCCTAAATCTGGATAATTTAGTTCTAAAATATTTAAGAGGTTACTTTTACGCATTTTATCGCGTTTAATTTTTAATCTATTTATAACCCGACGTTTCGAGTACTTTACAGCACCCTTGGTCACGTGGGGACTCCTTCCGTAGTTTTCATTAAATGTGTAATATTCGCGTTAATATAAGAAATCATTATATTTAAGAG
The DNA here is from genome assembly GCA_019845155.1 of Luehdorfia chinensis. Taxonomy (NCBI): domain Eukaryota; kingdom Metazoa; phylum Arthropoda; class Insecta; order Lepidoptera; family Papilionidae; genus Luehdorfia; species Luehdorfia chinensis. The sequence continues at coordinate 3,813,145 of JAHVAK010000003.1, read as the reverse complement.
GTTATTACGCAGTTCATGCTTTCGTTCATTCTTACTCTTATTTTTTTTTATCGATGCTTTACTCTAGGATTTCTCCGGTGCGTTTTACAGGCATAAATTCACATTCGCAAACACTCAGACCTGTAACAAATCTTGTATGCCATACAAATATGTATCCCGAGCGAAAATCGAATCCGCGACCTACAGCACAAAACTTAGCCGTTGCTCCAACCGAGTCGACGTTGGAATTCCGTTTTATCGATTTGTACAACGATGATGCGATATCGTCGTAAATTCTCTTACGCTACCACCGGTACAAAAAATAAAATATCAAAGAAAACTATATGTACTTTCTATATCTTTAACATTGAAAAACATTGATAGCGCTATGCAGGTTGCATGAGCTATATTTGGAGATTTCTGACAGATGTGCTGACATGGACGTCGCCAAAATGTTACTTATATTTATTCACGTTAAAACTGTTTAGCATGTTTCGTATATATGTGTGAATACGACGCGAGGCCTAGTAGTCAGAGTACCTGATGAATCTTACAACTTCAGTCCTTGGTTCGAATCCCAGGCGAAGCCAACTTTTGTGCAAAAACAAAATTGTTGGTTTCAGTACTGCTTGTGTAGTGATTCTCTGACCTTATTTCCTAGCATTCTTTTGATCTTATTTCTTTTCTTCTTTTTTATTTCTTTGAGGCGCGGGCAGGTTAAGTAAACTTAAAGTAACAGCCTCTAAATAACCGCTGCTGAGCACAGGCCTCAGCTTGAGTTGGGAAAAGTCGGCGAACTTCACATGTCATCGAATGTTTATAGAATTTTAGAATCAGAATCATACTGGTTTTTTCAACTCTTCTTTCACAGTTCAGTTCAGTTCCTCTGGAATGCCCTTCCTGATGCTATCAGGAATGCACCCAACAAAAACGCCTTCAAAAAGTTTCTTAAGGAACATTATTTGGAGGCAAACTGATGTTTTATTTTCACTTCTTATTTTGTTTTTATATGTATTATTTGTGTATTATATTTATTATTTGTATTTATGTATTTATCTAAGTATTTTTTGTATATATATATATATATATTATTATATAATTATTATCTAATAGTATTTATATTTTCACAGCAGACTCCACATTTCTTATATATTTGCACCTGCCATCATTTTTCTAGTCTCCCAGGGTTGACTGGCAGAGAATGCCTCTAGGCATTAAGTCCGGCCATTGTATTCCTTAGATTAAGGTGTTACAATTAAGATTAAATAAAAAAATAAAAACTAGAGTAACAAAAACTAAAGCTACCGACAGATGTCAGAAGTGGTCGCTGTGCATGAAAATCGCCCGGGAGGAAATCGAACATCAATTTAACAAGTTCTTTAGTGTGTTCTGCACTTAGTAATTCTGAACTGAAACGCCTCAGTTTTATTGCGTCTCTATTGGTTAATGGCTGTTTCAAACAACGAAGGATTGGAGCGTGCCAGCAACATGATTTTCAGTTCATTAACCTTTTAAACTATAAACATTAATGCATTGTAGTTTCGAAATGTAATAATCGTATTTCGTTACTAATTGAAGATCCTATATCATAAAATATAGGAAGACCAAAATCGCAGAACACACATAATACTAAAATAAAAAACCCTTGATTTGACTGGCGCAATGGCTGAGCGATTGGCTTGGGGTATGGAGGGGGGAGGGTACGGGTCGCGGCTTCGATTCTCGCACGGATAAAATTCTGAGGCAGCTGTTACGGTGAAAGACGCACCACGACGCGCGACCGTCGTAGAGAGCGGCGCGCAGCAGTCGACAATCACACCGCATAAACACGATACACCCGCGATACGCCCGCGATACACCAGCGACCTTACCGACACACAAGTCGACAGTCCGAATGGAGGCCCACAGCCTCCCTCGGACGGTCATTAGACGATTTAAAAAACTTTTTCGAGATATTCTAAATCGTGCAAGCACGCAGTGAACGCGACAGTCCGAATTTCGAGGTTATTGTAGGAGTTTATTTATGTATTTATGTGTGGGTCAAACCAAACCTGGAACGCGGCCCTGGCCCGTGAGCACAGTATCCGATGAAGCTGTAAAAGCCAAAAAAGGCTAACAGCAATTACATCACCGAAATTATATATATACGGTGTAAGTCGTAGGATTCCTATTCAGAAATCCGCCAAGGTAGATGTAAGTTATTCTGCCATCAAACAGTGGTGTGCAGAGACCATTGTGCTTCGGTTCGAAGGCCACAGCAGCTAGTGTAATTACTGAAGTATATGAAGTGCGCATTAACGCGTTACATAGAACCTTTCAAAGCAAAGTTCTGTTATGAACACCGTAATTGTTATGGATAGGCGGCATTTACCATCAGGTCATTTACGTCATTTACGTCTCATCACTACCTTTACCGTAGAAAAAAAACTGTATATAAGAATACAATGATGCTTATTAGTTACTAGATGGAAACCACGACTACGTCCTCGTGAATTTAGGTTTTTTAAAATACCGTAGGAACTCTTTGATTTTCTGGAATAAAAAGGTTAGTATCATATGACCTTCTTTAGGATGCAAGCTACCTCTGTGCCGAATTTCGTCAAAATAGGTTCAACAGTAAAACCCTACCGGTAACAAACAGACCGAGGGACAGAGAGAGTTACTATCGCATTTTTAATATTAGTACGGATAATGTATGATGATGTGTATTTTGCATATAGCTTTTTAGTTAGACCAGGGAGACGTGATCGTATCGTATACAGCAAGATAAACTTTAACCTATGCATAAAGAGCTTAAATTTACAGAGAGTATAATACGGAGTTGTCCGAAGACTGGCCGTAGTGTTACGTAGAATTAAATCGTGTTAATTAGTATAAAGGCTCATTTTACAGCGCGCGGAAACATTTTACGTCGCTTTAAAATCAAAATATAATCGTCGTAATGATGCAACATTATGAATTATGTTCCAAAACTAATTTAGAACTTTTGGCTTCTTATAATAATGTTTTCTTATATTAACACAAACACTGTTCATTGATTAAAATGTAAATTTACGCGAAGCCCTCAAAACATTAGGAATAAATAATAAAATTAAACGCGATGAGATCCATAACTTTATTTTTATTCAATTCATACGTTATCAGTATTTTCGAATTCAAACTTCTAAAGGTGCAGTTAATTTTATTTCTAGAAATTTCTTTATATGAACAGAACAGAAAATATGTTCTCTGAGGTACTAGCAAGGAATACGAGACCTTGTCATAACTTTCCATTATTATTGAAACGTGATAGCCACTTAGCAGATTATTTATGTTGAGCGCCATTTTAAAATTTGTTGACAGCTGCTTTAAGTCGTTCATAAACCCTGTAATTCTTTCAAGCGCACACTTGAATGCTTCTTTATGGTTATATATTGACAGGTAATTTTTTTTTGCTCGTTAATTAAACAAAATGTCACATCAATAACTTCTTAAAATAACATTTAATACTGAAATTCTTTTTTTTATAGTATTAAAGTGTTTTAGTGTACTATGCTCTTGATTATTATTTATATAACGCTGTGTTGAAGGATTTTAATCCCAAGAACGCAAACGCGAAGGAGGAAACGCGTTTTTTATACTACGTTTCTTGGTTTGTAATATGAAATACATACATATGGGGTAGGCAGAGGCCACTCTCGTAGGCCACTTTTCGCCCCCGCGGAAAACAAGACGTAACGTGTGGCGAACTACGTCGCCGCCATTTTGGTACGAGTCAAAAAAAATCACACTTCCCATTGCTCTCTTTACAAAAAAAATCCTACTCCACATTGCATTCCCACGAGCAGTATAGGCCGTCCGTATTACCTTAGTCGCCTCTTACGACACCTCGGTAGAAAAGAGGTAGGTGCTATAAAAATTTCGATTCAATTATTATATTAATTATTTGATACCGTTCTGGCCGATGTTCTACATCGGCGACAACATTTTAATACTATCGGAAGCTATCAAATATCATAATAGGAAATATTATAGTGTCACAATTATAAGCGCAACATAAAGACACTCTCTCATCCTGACTTTTATATACGCTCATGCGATAAGATCAGTGGTAAGCGGGATGCAGTGTCAGAGACGGCAAGGGGGACAAAACACTAACACATCCAAACACGAAAACCAACAATTTGTGTTTTTGAACAAATGTTAGTTTCAGCTGAGATTTAAACCCAAGACCCGCGGCACAGTAGTTAGGTACTCTAACCATTACGCCACACGGTCGTCTAATTTTTAATATTTCTTGTATGATAGATTTAAAATACCCAGCAGTTCCAGCATTTTGTGTGTAAAGCATCTGTTCTTGCGGTAGCCAATTCACCTGCCAAGAGTAGCGATAACAGCTAAACCTTCCAATTAGGAAGAGGCCTATTTCCAGCGGTGGACTATTTACTGGCTATGATGAAGTCGCAAATGTACTCACTCTTTTTCACCTTCCTATATTTCCTATAACACCTATAAGATGGAATGAATTGTCAGATGTGAGAGAAACGCGACAGACCCGAAAGTTGATGTATGCGTTGGTACATATTTTTTTGAATGTGTTGTACAATTATTGGTTTACACTGGGATTCGAACCTATGATATGCAGACAGGCGAACTAACGCAACGAGGACGGTATCTGCTACTAACATGTCTCGTTTGCGTCTGAAATTCTCTTACAATAACAATGTTATAAGCAGACAAATTTCTTGATTTGATAAATCGGTTTAATACTAAAGTAGTTCCAAATTAAATAGATTACAACGAGAATACTTGTACTAAAAAAACAAGTGTGCATTGCAAAACTAAACGGACTGATACTAAAACAAAATAACCAATGTGCGAGAGCACCTTTCAGCACCTTGAATGGTCCATATTTACCGCTTTGTTTAAGAGAATGCTGAACGTAGAAATTGCGATTGGGATTTCTTGGTAGGGGGGCTGAACGAAAATATTGCTCCACGGAGTCCCCGCGCGTCGGGTGCGCCCACATGTTTCACGAAGGGCTGTGACACGAATTATTTAATGGATTATCGATAGATTAAATTTTTATAATCTGTGAGCTTAACTTAAATGATCTTAAAGATGGTGATCAACAAATATTAAGTTAGTTTAGGACCTCAATTATATGACATAATTTAGAGCTTATTAGACTATCAAGTCTAGTAAGCTCTAGATTGGTAAATCAGCTATTTTTTAGTTTGAACAAATTTTGAATAATTGAAACCAAACAATAGTTATTTGTTTGTTATTTTAATTTATATAAAGTGATAAACGCAACCCGGAATTGTATCTAAAAAAAGTTCTTATAGCTAAAAAAATCTAACGAAATATTTGGTACTATACCTATAGAATTAACATTATATGAATTTTCAATAATTAATTGCTTATCAGAAATGATGTCCTTCTGGCTGATTTTCGATCTGGGTGACAACTACCGAGTACTGTCGGAAGTAAGCAACTGCATAAGATGGTGGTAGGCCATCCATGCCAAGGAATCCCTCTAGGTAGACACCACCCTCAGGGCCAGTTATTCTGCCGTGAAGCAGTCGTGTTAACATAACTTAGTTCCGGTCTGAAGGGCACTGAGAGCTCATGTAATCACAGGGCATATGAGACTTAAAAACCGATGTCTCTGGATGACGGGGGCAGTGTGGTGACACATGGTATATTCTGAGCGATACAGCATTTGTTATGGGCAGACGTTGCACTTACCATCAGGAGAACGTTTCGCTAGTCTTGTCATTTTATGTAATAAAAAAAAATATAGTGCCACAAGTACACACGCAAACACAGGGACAGTCACAATATAACCCGGCCTGAAAACCAATAATGTCTTTTTTGCGTTAATGTTGGTTACGGCTGGGATAGTCTAGATAGTCAGGTACTCTAATCACAAGGCCACGCAGGCTGTAAAAACTCCACAAGAGAGCTAGTGTAATTACTGGGCATATGAAACTTAATACGTGGTATGTCTCAAGGAGACGGGCGCAGTGTGGTGAAACAGAAATGTTCTTAGTAACACAGCATTTACTATGGGCAGACGCTGCTTCCATCAGGTAACGGTCTCTTCACTTTCTCGAACAAAAAAAAATTAAATAAAAAACGATAGCAGATATCGATAAAAATCACTTCGGTGTACTCCCAGCACCGAGCCTATTCCCAACATCTCCCGTCTTAAGGAGCGGCGGCTAGTCACACTGTAACCGGCGCGCGCGCATCCCGCTCAACTGTGATCCAAAAATACCGACTCTCGCCCGGCCGCTTTCCCCGTCATATCCCAACATACTGCGACATCGAAACAATATCATCAAATTTTAAATATCGAACAGTGCAAAACGTAACACAGGTGAAGTGGATCGGTTTTGTGTGCGTGTTACAGCACCGATGGTGGGATGTCACCAACCGCCACTTGGCGCCGACCTGCCCCAGTGGTGCGGCAAAACTGAAAGCTGTCCTCAAGCATTACTCGGCTGGCTGTATTTGACTCATGATCAGAACGATCAGGTAACAAGCTATATTATCCTTGATATACCATTTCGATCTTCACCGCATCTGAACGCTGTACGGTCACAATTCGTTAGTTTGTAGATATGGCATTAATAATTATATCGTTCAATCAATAAGGTCAGTAATAATATATAATTTAATCCAAAAGATTAAAACAGTCTACCGAGAATATAGAGCAGTCTACAGAAGAATTGGAACTGCGCTTATTTCTAAACGCAAGTACAAGGCCAATTACATTAGTGCGATTGTAAAAGGGCTTTAACGGACTATTTATAAGTTATTTGATAATTGATTACATAGTCGGATATTATTTTAGTTCCTATATATAAAACAATATAATGTAATCAAAAGCTAAAATATTTATATTTATGCCTGAATAGCTTACAGCGTTTATAAACAGATAAATAATAAAATTGTCAAAGTTTTCAATGAAGCCGCCTTAAGCTTTATGAAAAAAGAACATCTCAGGTGGCGCATTGGCTAAGCGATGGGATTCTACGGTACTCGAAGCGAGTTTTATTCCTTCCTGGTAGAAACATTGCATGACGTACAGACAGTTTTTCCGTGTCTGTGTGTTTGTGTAGATATATATATGAGCAATCTGAAAACACACCGAAACAATAGAAAAATCCTAGTGTGGAGCAAAATTAATTAAGTATATAAAAAGACATACCCGTAGGCTCTGGTTAAGAATTAAAATAAATAAAACGAAAAACTAAGAATTAATAATTTTCACATCTTTCGTACACTCATTCTAGTTACTTACATATTGTATTTCTCAGTATTATTCGTTAAAACTAAACACAGAGACTATTTATAGACTTGTCCACGTGCTGTATACGTTCCGACATACTGTGGACAGCAAATCATTCATAGTTTGGCCTTTAAATCGTTGATAAGATGCAGTGAGGAGCAGTATCATAAGAAATAACAGAAGATTATTGTCAAGACTTCATATTTACAATCGCATAGATAGCAAAAAATTAATCATGCTAAAATAGGACGTATTGCAGTCTAAAATATGGTTTATTAACATATTAATGTACTAAAGTTGTTTAAAAAAGTATATAAGACTAACATATTTTCTTGTTGTAATTGTTAAAAAAAATTAACAAATAATAAAACACATTATGTATCCTCTTCCTTTAATAATTACAAGAAATTGCACAATTGGTTATAGTCAACCACTTATTTAACTATTAATTTTAAAATATTTTCTAACTAATATTGAAATTTATATCGTGTTTCATGTATATTTGCTTTCACTGCGTTTCTACTAAAGTTTGTCTAAAATATAAAGAACAAAGTTGCCGTGACTTCGTGAATTTTTAAAACAGACTATTAAAAGTAAAATCAACTATTAAATACTATTGCAAAATTATTAAAAGTTATAAAAATACATAGAACTTTGTTATATTTGAAAGGTGTCGAAAGTTTGTCTGGAAGAAATCGCTTCTATCGATAAACCCGCCCATTGGTACCTACTTTCTTACTGTTCACGTTTTACCGGTGGTATGATTCCTATGCAGGCATTCGTCTAGGCAAGTACCACCTCAGAGCCAGAGTTAATGTTTAGGTTTGAAGGGTGCCCGTTCTGTACCAGAAATTCTTGGTGGTACCGCTACTCTTTATTGCACACCGAAAACATTTTTTTCATTAAATTAAGTGACGAAACGAGCATAACGTTCACCTGGTGTTATATCAAATGTCTGTCCATAACAAACGCTGTGTCGCCCAGAACATTTCTGTGCGACACCACACTGCGTCCGTCACCCTGAGACATCAGTTCATAAGTGATTACGCTAGCTCTCAGTGCCCTTCAAACCGAAACACAGTAATGTTTAAGGCCATGCAGTGGTACGCACTAAGACGGATTCCTGCATAGGAATCCTACCAATAGTCAAGCTTCTGATCGTGTACATTGAAAATGTTGCCAATTTTAGGATACAACAATGGAGGATTGAGATTTGTTAACAACTGCATATCGGAATTTGTTATTTCAAAACATACACAGATGTTTCTTATTAAAGCCGAGGTATTTCTACCAATATAAAAATAAAACTGGTGCCGGACGATTTTTGTTTGTCAGCCAGTCCATCCAAACTGATATTACTTATAAACTACAAAGTCTGTTAACATGGTTTCCTCTTATTGGATAAATTGACGAGACGAGCAAAACGTTCACCTGATAGAAGTGCAACGTCTGCCCATAAAAAATGCTGTGTCACCCAGAACATTTCTGTATGGCACTACATTGCACCCGTCACCCCGAGATAAAAGTTACTTAAATCTCGTATGCCCAGTGATTATACCAGTTCTCAGTGGCCTTCAGACTCATACACAGTAATGTTTGCACACTACTGCTTCACGGCATTATAACTGACCCTGGGGTGGTACCTACCTAGGGATTGGAATCCTACCAACAGTAAAGCAGGGGCTTATTACCTTATTTTTACCTTAATGAAAATTGGCGGCGTCTGGTGCAGTGTCTGATACGCTCTTGCCTCTGGTAGCGACTAAGGGCAATCTTCAATTTGGGAGAGACTTTTGTCTGACAGTTGACCAAAAAGAGGTTTGATGAATGCATATTAAAATATAGTTATAGCGAACATACGTAAAAAACCTCTAAATGTATATAATTGTCAATAGAATCAGGCGTCACTTTGTGGAAATCCTAATCTTAATACTAGAACAGAAAACTTTGTAACCCTTTTTAAGCATATTGCGCCCACGAAGGAGTATGAGATTTGGCGTAGTTAACAATTGTATGGAGAAGAAGCGAGAACGCTAAAATTTTAATATAACATCATTTTTTGTATATGAATTTTCAAATACATTAAATAGAATAAAATAAAACATTCATTATTTACGTTAATACTGCCAATGTCAAACACATTGTACAGTATATATAAAGTAATGCACAGTATATGGTCAAACAGTCGCAAAGAGATTGTCGAATTTTAAAATGTTGTCAACAAAAAATAATAAACCTCAATAACGTTCAAACTTATTTTTTTTATAAAATACGGTCAAATTTCGACCACTAATAAAGTTAATTTGCTAAGATCCGCATGCAAAATATAATATGGTGTATATTACCTAGATACATAGATAAATATATGAGTATAATATATATATAGTGCGGGCGATGCTCTTTAAAACTAGTAATAATTTGTACTATTATATATGTATTTTGAATGCATATCTTAGCAAATTAACTTTATTTCCCTATAAAATATCTGGATATCTCAAACCTAGATATATTAATACACCCCAGCAGAGTAAAGTTATGATGCGGATCTCCTGGCAGATATTTGACCACGACAAAAATTGCCGTATTCTGCCGGAGGCTATCAACTACACACTAGATATTATAGAACCACAATAGTGTGCGTAAACACAGAAAGAAGCACTTACTCCACTTAACCTACACGCGATGTAGCGTTCGTGCGATAAGATCGGAGGTAGACTAGGATGCATCGCCACAGGGACAACCACAGCACAAGAGAACACGAAAACGAACAATTGTTTAAAAAAGTTAAAGCCTATAAATGTCTCACTCTGAGCACAGGCCTCCTGTCATACGTGAGAGGGTTTCGGAGCAGGGAAACATCCGCCACGCTTTTGTCTCGCCTTTTTCCCATATCCCTTATATGGTAGGCAGAGGCTACATGATATGCTACATGTAGCCCACTTTTTGCCGCGCGGGTAACGAGACGAGACGGGTGGCGAAACCACATCGCCGCCACTTTGGTACGACTCAAAAAATTCTTACTCCCCACTCCGTTCCCGTCGGCTCTTACGACTCCTCGGTAGGAAAAGAGGTAGGTGCTATTCTACTCTGTCGGGTACCTACAATAAAACGCGAAAAAATCTATCCGTATGTAATATTAGCGTAAATATTAAACATCGCCTATTGCTTACATGGGAAAAAAGGCGTGACTGTATTCATGTATGTAATTTAACTAGTTATAACTAGTTATAACCCGACGTTTCGAGAGTTTTGTGACTAAAGGTGCTGTACCCACAGTCACGAGGGGACTGAGATGTTTGAAGTCCTGATGCCATAGTTAACCCGGAGTATCTTTAGCTTGTAATTATTATTTTGGTCTGATCTACGCAGAATGAGTTAACTGTGTCTTGATTCTTGCAGTGGTATGCTTGGTTTTTGATTAAATTTTATTAATAATAGGAGTCCAAGCCGGTGGTGGTACCTAACCTAACCTAACCCAACCATGTTCTGTATTGAAATTAGTTTTTTTTTTTTCATTTCAATAGCCTCTAAATGTCCCATTTCAAATCGAACATATCGTTATTGACTCAAATGTTGGCTGTGCCTGGGATTGCGACCCGGACCTGCTATACAGAAGTTAGATACTCTGACTCGTTAATGTTACCACAACCGTAAATCGATATGAACTAAATCATCACAGTACATCATCGGGTTTTGACCCCAGCGAACTAATTGTTACAATGAAGTGAAAAAAAAGCCGTAGCGATGCTGACTAACTGAGCAAATTCATGGCATCACGCTCGTTAGCACGCGAAGCATACATTTAGAAGCGTGTCTAAGTGCGTGTAACTTACACACGTATAATTGATCTTTAGCTTCCTCTACTTTCATTAATGTTTTCATACCAGCTCGTCGGTTGCGGGTAATTTTGACGTGGGCTTTCCTTAAAACGATTTCGATCGTTATACGTTCGCCTACGTCGACCCTTTACGGGCTAGTTAAACAAATCAAATATACGTAAAATTAAATCATACAAATAATGATTTTTTTAAATAATATAAAATATATCTAAAAAAAATCTGGATAAATTAGTTCTTATGTCTTATAAATTAGCCAACGGATACCTAAGTGACATTATCCAGTCAAAATGTTTTAATCAAAAGTACGGATATTTGACACACTAAGAATACCTATTCACTTACACGTAAATAATAATATCAGACCCAATGTTGGGGACAAGTTTTCTCTAATATTATATATAATTTCGGTGATGTAATTGCTGTTGGCCTTCTTCGCTTTTACAGCTTCATCGGATACTGTGCTCAAAAGCCAAAGGCTGCGTGCCAGGTTTGTGTTGACCCAAACATAAATAAATACATAAAGAATACTCCTAAAAAAACCTCCAAATTTCGAACTGTTGCGTTCGCTGCGTGCTTGCGCGATTTCGAATAAATAATTTTAAGTCGTCTAATGACCGTCCGAGGGAGGCTGCGGACCTCCATTCGGACTGTCGACTTGTGTGTCGGTAACATAAAGTGGCACAAGACGAGCAAAACTTTTACCTGATGGTAAGTCAACAAATGCAACATCTGCTCATAACCAACCAACCTAAGTACATTTCTGTGTCACCCTGCGCCGGTCACCCTTAGACATCAGTTTTTAGATCTCATATGCCACGCTTGGCAGGCGGATTGGCGATCGCAGTGCCAGACGCACCATAGACGCTGCTGCTTTTTACCGGTCTGCATTTTTTCAAGATTCGTCGGAAGCCATGACATTTTCCAGACATTTCCCTTAGTTGGCTTTTACACCCACGGAATTAGATGGGTATATTTTCTTACACCACCATTCGGCGCAAAACAAATACTCTTACCTAATTGCAACAAAATTCAAAGACTCCCAAAGTCCGCCACGGTGCATGCCGCAGCGAACATAAACCAATACCGGCTCCACTAATTATAGACAGCGGCCGCTTTTGACAAACGTAAGAAAATTTAGCCGACACCAGCTGTGTTCCGTGAACTTAGCACCGAAAACAGTAAAAGTATTTTTAAAATTCCAGTATTTTGTTCTAAACTCCATAGAAACACAGTCAGTGAAAAAAAGAGCGCACTATGCGCTTATTATTTAATTCAAATTTGATTTGATTAAAAACTTCGTGGAACGACAGTTTATTCCGTTTAAAAAGCTACTTTATTTATTTATTTCATCATCATCATCATCATTTTAGCCTATTACAGTCCACTGTTGAACATAGGCCTCCCCCATAGATTGCCACAAAACGCGGTCCTGAGCCACCTGCATCCGTCGACTTCCCGCAAAACCGTGCAGGTCGTCGCTCCATCTAGTGGGGGGTCGCCCTACGCTGCTTTGCCGGTACGAGGTTGCCACTCGAGAACCTTTCTTCCCCAACGGTTGTCGGTTCTACGAGCTATATGGCCGGCCCATTGCCACTTCAGCTTTATTTATTTATTTATTGCTTATTATTATAATGAACCCCATTCACTGGTGGTAGGATTCCTATGCAGGAATCCGTCTAGGTAGGTACCACCCCAGGGCCAGTTATTCTGCCGTGAAGCAGTAGTTGCACAAACATTACTGTGTTTCGGTGTGAAGGGCATTGTGAGCTAGCGTAATCACTGGGCATATGAGACTTAAGAACTGATGTCTCAGGGTGACGAGCGCAGTGTAGTGTCACACAGAAATGTTCTGGGTGACGAAGCATTTGTATTGGGTAGACGTTGCACTTTACATCAAGTGAACGTTTTGCTCGTTTCGTCATCCCATCCAATAAAAAAAAGTTGGTGATGCACTATAGTTAACTTAATAGCTAAAATTGTAATAATATACATATTTTTATCTTCTTGCAATATTAAAATTCTTCTTACTATGTTATATACTATGCATAATATACCGAAGTTTTGTTCGTGCGTACGTGCGTCGTGCATGCGTGCGTGCTTACATGTGTCTGTGTGTGTGCGTGTGCGTGTGCGACTGAGTTTGTGTACATACACCACCATATATGCAATGCTGTCACTACTGTTCGTGGGAACGCAATACGGAGTAAGAATTTTTCGACTCGTACCAAATTGACGGCAACTAGGTTCGCCACCCGTCACGTTTCGTTTCGGCGAAATTTGAGCTACGTGAGTTGCCTCTGCCTACCCCTTTTATGGCAAAAGTCATGACTGTATGTATGTAAATGTGAATTCATTTATTGCGTAGTAACATTTGCGAGCTTCTTCTTAAATGTTATGTCTCTATGTATTATTTTAAAACAGTGGTATTTTATTGTAAATATTTATGGATTTGTAGTATGGGCTATTTCGAAACATACTCGTATCTATTCGGGGCTTTGGTAGTATTAATTATGTTTTCCGACGATCACTTTCAGCCAATTCGAATAAATCAAAATGTTTTCTAACGAACGTCGATGTTTCTGATATGTATATACGGGGCAAGGGCGGTACATGTTCTTTTATAAATAATGGACGGCAGCTATTTCTTGAACCGATGTTAAATATTATAGATACATACATAAGATCAAGACTGTATCCCATAAGGGGTAGTCAGAGACTGGGCACTCACTGCAAAAACAGATGACTGCCACAATCCACGTTTCACCAAAACAATATAATGCACTTGGTGTGATAGGTGGGGAGTCCATCGCCACCATGCGCTGTTGGTTGCACAGTGCAGTTTAATTCGTTACTCGCCTTTTACGAGATCCATTGGATGAGATGGAGTGGTAGTATTCTTTTAACGAGCCGCCACCACATGGTTCTTTTAAAAAAAGGGGTAGCTACCCGCCATATCGGGTGGTCTGATCTGGGGAGGACGTCTCTTAAATATTATACGCATTTATACAAAGACATTTTATGTCGTTGGCATAAGATTGAATTTGTGTTAATTAATGGATTTTTTTTATTTTGATCTTTGTCTTTATTTTTATGTTTCGACCGTTCGAAGACGCTTTTTGAAGTGATTCTTGTATGGAACTGTGTGTTATCTTCAGTTATCGTATGCCGACCGCGTGGCCTAGTGGTCAGAGTACCTGACTACTAAGCCGCGGGTACTGGGTTCGAATCCCAGCTGGAGCCAACATTTGTGCTAAAACATAAATTGTTGGTTTTCGGGTCTACGTTGTGTTGTGTTTGTCCCCGTGTTTCTGAACATTGCATCCTAGCCTACCTCCGATCTTATCGCATCATGCGTTACATCGGGCGCGTGTAGGTTGGGACGAAGTGAGTGCCTCTGTGTTTGCGCGTACATTTGTGGCACTATAATATCTCCTGCGCAGTTGATGGCTCTTGACAGTAGTCGGAAGTTGTCGCCGTGATCGAAATCGGCTAGGAGAACATCATCAATGGTACCACATAAGTAATTTCTCCCGTCTAGTTGGCGCGTCTTGTTGACATGAATTCCATATGCAGTGACCGAGACCCTGACTCTACAACGTACAAATATTAATTCCGTGCAGGAATTAACCCGCAGGCCAAAACAATCGAGTATCTTACTAGCTTACTACTATAATAAAGTTGTTGAGCTTTGTATGTTTGAACGCACTAATCTCTGGAAATATTAATTGGATTTGAAAAAAATTTTTGTGCATAAGATAGCACAAGTATTAAGAAAGGTTATAAATTAAAGAACGTTGATACGAACGATGATACAGCCTTAAAAGGCCACACGCTGATAACCGAACATCACCGAGAAGGGGAAAGGGTATATATTTTGGAGCTACCTAGCGACTAGTTTTATATTACAAACACGTCTGATATCTAGTAGATGTTAGTTCTTGTTTTTTCGAAAAAAAAAAACAATTGAGCGGCATGTTCTTACAATTCATTCAAAGTATACAACACTGCTTCTAATTTTTTTATTTTTTTTTTAGTTTAAGGTGACGAAACGAGCAAAACGTTCACCTGATGGCAAGTGCAACGTCCGCCCACAACAATTGCCGTGTCACCCAGAATAGTGTGACACCACACCCTGAGACGTCAGTTCTTAAGTCTCAAATGCCCAGTGATTACGCTACCTCACAGTGCCCTTCCAGCCGAAACACGGTAATGTTTGCACACTACTCCTTCACGGCAGAATAACTGGCCCTGGTGTGGTACCTACCTAGACGGATTCCTCCATAGGAATCCTACCACAATTGTAGAGATAAAATTACTACTAAAAAATTTAAATTCACGTTACAGTAAACCCACGTGGTGGCGGCTTCAGAGAATCTACCACCGCATATCGTACCTTACGTGTAGTAAAAGTGGAACATCTGAATAAATAAACTGCGGTTGCCAACTTGCCTGCCAAGCGTGGCAACTATGGCAAAATCCACCCAAAATTAGAGCTACTACCTTTTGTGGCAATCATTGGGGAAGGCCTATATTCAGTAGTGAACTAGCGATAGGCTGAAAGGATGACGATGATGATAAAGCACATGTAATGCGGAATCACGTAAACCGGGATGCTACTGTATGTACTGTTAAGCTATAAAGATGATATAGAACAAAATTCAGTATCTTAAAAATACGATAGCACATTAAGATTTCGCCTGTAATCATACCATGCGGCAATCGAACCCACGACCCGTAGACAGTTGTTTAGCCGGTGCACATTCCGAGCCGACTAATACTACTATATATATTAAATAAATAATAAATTCATTAAATTCATTAATTTACCGACAATAATTAGAACAATGAATATAAGAATTTCGCAAATATGTATATTTGACTCCGTGTACGGAGTAAAATTATACCTGCTATAACTCTTATCAAACTGTTTCTTCAAATCATGACTGGTTACAGCGATAATATACCCAAATCTTGAGAGCACAATGCATTACGTGGTGTAATTTTGAACGATAATGACATTTTATTCTTCACTCTTCTTAAATGATCTGTGCAGAATTTATTATAATGTTGCAAGAATCAGGCACACATTTTTATTTGAAACGATGCACTGTATGTGCCATATGTAGGAACCGAACCAGCGGCCGACAGCGCAGAAGCCAGTGGCTTAGTCTTAGTCTTTTTATAGGATATAGTCTTCAAAAGCATTCACCTTATTATAAGTGCAACGTCTGCCCATAATAAACGCTGTGTCACCCAAAACATTTCTGTGTGCCGCCACACTGCGCCTTGAGATTGCGAATGAGACTTAAGAACAGTTGTGTTCTTTAGTCTCATATGCCCAGGAAATACACTAGTCCTCAGTGCCCTTCAGATCGAAACACGGTAATATTCACACTACTGTTTCACGGCAGAATAACTGACCTGGTGTGATACCTACCTAGACGTATTCCTATATACCCCATATATACCCCTATATACTCCTTTAGACCCATTTAGACCCTATATACCACCAGTACCCACTGTGTCAACCGAGCCAACAATGACCCTCAACGTGGGTGTCGTGAAAGACGATTATGAACACGCCAGATTATGAATTTCTGTGTGGCATTCCCGGTAGGATTCCTATGCAGGAGTCCGTCTAGGTAGGTACCACCCCAGGGCCAGTTATGCTGCAGTGAAGCAGTAGTGTGCAAACATTACTGTTTCGGTTTGAAGGGCACTGTGAGCTAGCGTAATCACTGGGCATATGAGACTAAAGAACCTATGTCTCAGAGTGATGGGCACAGTGTAGTGACAACTATGGCAAAAATGTCACACAGAAATTTTCTGGGTGACACAGCATTTGTTATGGGCAGACTTTGCACTTAGCATCAGGTGAACGTTTTGCTCGTTTGATCACTTTATGCAATAAAAAAAACCACAGTGCCCTCTGAGATAACAGTTCTTAAGTCTCATATGCCCAGTAATTACACTAGCTCTCAGTACCCTTCAGACCAGCAATGTTTGCCTGTTGCCTCAATGCAGCCTAACTGACCCTGCGGTATATAATATTGTACTACTTTTAATATACACTCACAGGCTCATTTACGCGCCCACCTGTAATTATTGTAGTTTGCCGAAACTCTAAAAAAATCCAAAATGTTACCTTGATTTTATTGATGGTACGTTCAAAGCAGTGTGACAAATAAAAACAAATGAATATTTTGAAAAAAAAAACGATTGGTGTGGTCTTAAGGTTTTATTCCACAAAATCAATATTTTCAAGATTTGGTCAGCAGATAATAATTTTTTTAATTAAAGAAAAAGGAAATTTTTTGTCACCGACTTCAAATTTAATAATAGGTATTAGCTCCTTGGCGGCCACCTCGGCTCTCATGTCTTCTTGAATTCAGTTAGGAAGACCATCCATTACGTCGTGAATCCGTCAGTCCGACTGAGGGTTACTGTGCCACTCCTCTACCACTGCGGTCTTGAGCTCTTCTCCCTAGGACTACTATCACCAGAGTACCACCAGAGTACCGCCTGCTACCCTTAGTAGGTGGTACTCTTGCCCGAACACATATTTCAAGGTTATCCCAAATGTGTTCGATGGGATTAATCAGAATACGCGCTGGCCTTGGCAAAGTTTGTATACCGACTTCATTAAGGTATTAATTTACGCGTTGCCACGTGGCTAGATCTGTCACACAATACTTTAATTAAATAAAAATAATCAGATTCTGAGAACAAAAAAAAAATGATTTTGTGGAATGAAACCTTAATAAGTCTTTTTTTGTCACACACTGCTTTCAATATACCATCCATCAAATTTATGTAACATTTCACAGTTTCGGCAAACTACAAGAATTACAGGGTTAGCTGTTAAATATGCCTGTGCGTATTAAGCACCTGCGCCCTGTGGTTGTGGCGTGAGACAATCACTGCAATTTATACCTACCTAGGCGGGTCCCGGTCGGACCAGTAAAATTTGTGGTATCACGATCAGTAAAGGAGAGATAGTTAATTTGCTAAGATCCGCATGCAAAATGTAAAATGGTGTGTATTACCTAGTTCTGAAGAGCACCGCCCGCCCTCCCTAAACAGCGTGCACAACTAGGTCTAGGTAATACACACCATTTTACATTTTGCATGCAGATCTTAGCAAATTAACTTTCTCTCCTTCACTATACTGGATTTCCGCAAAGTAACGCCTGATTCTATTAACGGTATCACGGTCGCCAATTCGTATTGCGATTACGGTAGCCGCCAAGTTAAGAGAGGCCCTTGTCCAGCGATGGACTCGTAATCTCCTTTCAAGCTGGTGGTGACAGTATCAAGAGTTAACGTTAAGAAAATTGATTTGTTTTTTAAGATAACTCGTCTCCGAGGTTTGCGTTCCGGGCTTCAAGTTACTAAGTTTAAGTTACAACTAACAACATCCGGCGGCGGCTGGCTTTGATAAGTCACATGAGCTGCCTCTAAGTTGTTCTTGAGCACTTATAAATATTGAGAGCCAGTTTAGGCGCCGGGCGCTCGCCTTAAAATTCAAAGTACTCGGCTGATAGACTGCCGAGAGATACGTCCGATCCCCGGTTGCGGTAACTCTAAAATCCGTCTGCATTTTTTCGCAACTTAGAAGTAAGGTGAGCCGTGGTAGCTCATTGGCCCGGTGCTCGTCTTTAATTTCATAGTAAGCGAGTAACCTGGGATCGATCCCTGGTGCCAGCACCTCTAAAATTGTACTACAATTTTAAGTGCTGATTTACCACGTGCTTTGCGGTGAAGGAAAACATCGTGATGAAACCTACATGTCCAAGGAATAGAAATATTTCGAGAACATGTGAAGTCCGCCAACCCGCATTGGAGCAGCGTAGTGGATTCACCCTAGCTCCAAAACCCTTTCAGAAATGAGAGGAGGCCTGTGCTCAGCAGTGAGACATTTATAGGCTGAAACTTTAGAAGTGAGGTTCTCTGAACGTAAGGTAACGACGACACTAGCTGTACCCTGCTGTTTTACCTTCGTAAAATACATACACAGTCATACAGTAGCCGAAAATTTTCCGGCAGACTAGGATCGCACCTATCCCTTTCCTACCGAGGTGTTGTAAGAAGCGACTAAGATATTGTAAGGACAGCCCATAATATGCAACGCTGTGACTATACAGCTCGAGGGAACGCAATGAGGAGTATTATTTTTTTATTCGTAACGTCGTTTCCCACGGGGGCAAAAAGTGGGTAACGTGTGTGGCGTCTGCCTACCCCTTATAAAGGAAGAAGGCGTGACATTATGCATGTGTGTAAAAATGTTCTCGGTAATGTTCGCTTCTCAGACCGTAGCATGATGTTTTTTAAAATAGAACCTTCCTTCATAAACAGGCTATCTAATGTAAAAAAAAATATCATATCGGATCAGTATTCCCTGAGATTAGCTCGTTCAAACATACAAACTCTTCAGCTTTTTTACGGTAACGGTCGAGCCGTGATGATAATGTCCTCCTAGCCGATTTCGACCAAGGCGATAATTTCCGAATATTGTCGGGAGCTATCAACAGCGCAGGAGATATTATAGTGCCACAAGTGTACGCGCACACACTCACTCGTCCCAACCTACCCGCGCCCGATGTAATCCTCATGCGATAAGATCGGAGGTAGGCTAGGATGAAGTGACAGAGACACGGGGAATACACGGGGGCACAACACGACCAAACACGAAAACAAACAATTTGTGTTATGGGAAATCTTAACGACTGCTTACTGAGTCGCGCCGTAACAAGGTAGCTGTAAAATAGAATAGAATTATTTTTATTTAACATACATTATTTACATAAGACTTATTGAAAGTATTTTTTTTATTACACTTTTTCGCAAAAAATGCCTCCGTCCTGGGAAGAACCAGCAAGAAACTTCTGTTTGCGCAGAACTTGTGGCACAGTAATCTCTCCTGAACGGTTAATAGCTTCCGACAGTGTAAACATTGGCTTTTGCTGTGCTATACTATATGAGATACCATACACTATATATACCATAGGTCTAAATCCTCGATACAAATTCGCAACCCGCGTTCGTCGCTTCGGACCGTTTCCCCGCCCACCTATTTACACCAATTCCCGCGCATTACACCATCATGGCGGACCGCGTCAAAACAAAGTAAAAAAAGCTCATTAATATTGTATTTTGTGTGTAGCAGCCGACACTTTACAGTTTTGTAAACACAGATAAGTGTAATGTCGATAGATTTATAAGATCGTTTAAAAGATGCGTAGGTTAAAAACGCCTTTAAGACATGATGAATGAACAAATCATCGTTAGATAAAGGTTTTGGCCGACTAGAAAGGTAATTTATTATTAACAAGCTGATGCCCGCGACTTCGTCCGCGTGGATACAAGTTTTTCAATATCTCGTCGGAACTATTTGATTTTCCAGTATATAAAGTATCATATGTCCTTTCTCAGGATGCAAGCTATCTCTGTGCTAAATTTCTTGAAGATCGGTTTAGCGGTTGAACCGTGAAAAGGTAAAAAACAGGCAGAGAGTGACAGAGAGAGTAACTTTCGCAATTATAATATTAGTATGGATTACCATATTAATAATAATAAAGATCTGTGGTAGCTCGAACGTAAAGAAATCCAGAGAAAGCAATTACACAGTATAGTAACTATCTGAGTTCTATTCCCGGTGCCAACCAAAACTATTCATTACAATTAAGTGCTGACGTGTGGTTGCGGCTTATGAGAATCACCACCATCTCACACCGTGGGTGTCGTAAAAGTAGACAGAGCGAAAATAAAAACCACAAGATAGGCAGCAGCATCTTCCTGGAACATCTGAACAAATAAACCAACCCGCCTGCCAAGCGTGGCAACTATGTCAAAATCCCCCCAAAACGAGAACTTCAAACTTTTGTGGCAATCATTGGGAGAGTCCTGTGCTCAGCAGTGGGCTAATATGATTTGGGAATTGAGCAAGTTTGAACCCGTAACTCAGGAATGGAAAACATGAGCGTCCTAAGCCTTCTTTTGGAGAAGGCCAATTTTCAGCAGTGGACTAGTGATAGGCTGAAATGATGATGATGATGCTCATTTACCACGTTTACGGCGGTAAAGGAAAACAGCTTGAGAAAATATCGCAATGCCTGTTCGAAAGATAAAAAAAATATTTCGAAGCAAAATGAATTGCTCCACTGCAGCAGAGGCTTTTCTAATAATAGTACGTAAACTAATCAAAATTCTCCCACATTAATTTATGAACCTACAACATCCGGAATCCCACAACAAAGAGAATCTACAACCCCATCTCATCCCGTGAGTGTCGTAAAAGTGGACAGAGGGAAAATGAAAACCTGGAGATAGGCAGCAGCATTTTCCTGGAACATCTGCATACATAAACTGCTCGTTGCCAACCCGCATGCCGAGCATGGCAACTATGGCAACATCCCCCCAAAATGAGGGGTACAAACTTTTGTGGCAATCTATGATAATATCTATTGGATCTGAAATGATGACGATGAACTCATAACATAAGTTACAGAGCCTAAAGGTTCAGCAAGGGGAACTGGCAGAGGGCCGGCAACATGGATTGTAGAATCGACAACCGTTGGAGTGGCAACCTCGTACTGGCAAGACCTGTACAATTTTGTGGAAAGGCCATGTTTTCTGGTAATCTGGATTGAAAGCTACAAGCAGCGAAAGTCTTTTATAACAAATGCATTGTTTGTAAGTACTATTTTAATACGACAATAATCTATCATTTTGCGGTACTATACCGTCTCGTATGACAATCCATCACATCATCTCGTAAAACTTTAGAAATAAACTATCTTGAGCTTAGAATATCATACTGCGTTTGCCAATTCGCCCACGCAGCATTGCAATTATGGAAATTACCTTTAAGTGGAGGCCTATTCTAAATATTTCGAAGACATACACAAGAACACAACAACACACAAGAAGGCGGACTTAACCGCCTACCAGTTTACTGGTGGTATGATCGCTATGCTGTAATCTTTCTAGGTAGGTACCACCGCAGGACCAGTTATACTGCCTCGAATTAGTAGTGTGCAAATATTACTGTGTTTCGGTCTGAAGGGCACTGAGAGCCAGTGTAATTACTGGACATATAAGACCTCAGAACTGATGTCTCAGGGTGACAAGCGCAGTATGCTGGAGTGGGCTGAAATAGTGATGATGGTGGTGAAACTAGGGGGAGGGCAAAAAGGGAGAGAGAATCCGATCCCTTATTAGGTCCGAATGTATTTTTAAAATAAGTTCATTTTTACATAATACGGACGTACGGAGACCGTGCGTGTGACTCACAACGTCAACGCACGCGTTTCCGAATTGGAGTACGTACAGGGTTGCCACACGTTTGAAATTGATTTATTTTTCTAATTTCATGTAAAATTTTATTAAACCGATCTATTAGAATTGTAAAAACAAAGTGTAATTCTGCTTTAAAATAAATAATCTTTAAAATATTATTTAACCTAAACAAATAAAATGACTGACGACTTTTCAAATATCTTAAAAAAGAGCGCGTGCAACTCAGCACACGTGACTGAAGTGAAACTTATATATGTTAGAAATTTGAATTAAATAAAAATAAATAAACAGGAATTATGTAACAAAAACATTACTTACTGTATATAACATTTATTAATTCATCGATAAACATTAATAAATAACACCAGAAACGTTGCCCTCAAATCCGATCGTAATTTCCACTCATTGCGCACAAAAAATCATCACACTTATGTATGGTAGTGAATGCTGGGTCTGGTAGAAGAAGCATGAAAGTAAGATTAACGCTGTGGAAATGAGAAGTTTGAGAAGTATAGCTGGAGTAACTCTGATTGACAAAGTGAGAAAACGCGTGATAAGGGAACGTTGCAGTGTGGTTGAAGAAGTAGTGAAAAAGATAGAGAAAGGGATCTTAGATTGTTTGGACACATAGAGAGGGTGAATGAAAGAAGATTGACGAAACAGATTTATGAGGCAATTGTGTTTGGGAAAGCCGGTAAGGGTCGACCTAGGCGTACGTATCACAATCAGATCGGTGAACTTTTGAGGAAAGGTCACGTTAAAAATACCCGCAACCGACGAGCGTGTGTGAAAACGCTAATGAAAGTAGAAGAAGCTAAAGATGTGTGTCAGGATCGTAGCAAGTGGAAAGATGTGGTCTCTGCCTACCCCAATGGGAAAGAGGCGTGACTGTATGTATGTATATATGCGCACAAAAAAGTTTCACTAAATATAATTTTAAGCAATCGATTGGAAACAGAATAGAATTTACCTTGCTTCCTGTGGCTGACATGGTTTATGCGGTTTGAAATCAGGCATCAATAAAATAAGGCTTAGGTCGCTCATGTTTTCCATCAGTATTTGTTTTAGATTTAGGGTAATTCCTGAGTTACGGGTTTAAACTTGCTCAATTCCCAAATCATACTAGCCCACTGCTGAACATAGGCCTCTCCCAATGATTGCCACAAACTTTTGTAGCTCTCATTTGGTGGGGTTTGCCATAGTTGCCACGCTTGGCAGGCGCGTTGGCAACCGCAGTATATTTATTCAGATGTTTCAGTAAGATACTGCTGGCCATCTCCTAGTTTACATTTTCGCTCTGTCGACTTTTACGACACTTACGGGATGAGATGGGGTGGTAGATTCTCTTACGCTGCCACCACACGGCAAGTTAACCGTATAATGATAGTTGACTTTTACGGAAGATTTGCTGGACTGATGTAGACAAAACGAAAACTACAATTTTGGTCTTGATTTCAATTTTCCAATTACTTTACACTTTCGCGAGCACTTGCCGCATAATAAACTATCAACATTAAACGTCAAAACTCAATATATATATATACAGAAATTACAAAATTCAGTTAAAAACACAACCGCGTCAATACGTCGAAATAGTGATCTAACTCATTGCCATTATTAGCGTTAATTATGGTATCCAAATTTCGCACGTCTTCGTCAATAGAATAAAATAAACTTGTTGAAAAAATAACTCGTCGTTCTAAATTATTAGTGTCTTATCCTAGAGGTAGTATCGGAGTTGTGGAATTAGGCGACGTACTGCGAATAGGACATGGAGGTGACACGAGTACTTGGGAAGTATCTACGTATTGGGGAAACACCGGGTTATCACATCTAGTAGTGGTATCATCAGATGATATAGAGGATTTATTGACAAGGCCTTGTTCCACTAAGGAATTATTACGTGGCAGTCCATGTAATAATTCGGGGTGTGGTGCTTGAGAAGCAACTTCTTGCAGTGCTTCTCTCCCTTCTGTGTCAATAGAAATAGGTGTAATACAATAAGTATTTAAAAATGTTCATTAACTTTATTCATCTTTAAATTACGACATAAAATTGCGAATAATTGATTTATGTTCACAAAGCGAATGCAACATGCAGTACCAACAAAATTTTACAATAAAAATGATATTATTACCATGATGTATCGGTTCTTGAGTCTTAAATAACCTGAAATTACTGGTGGTAGGATTCCTATGCAGGAATTTGTCTATGTAGGGCCCACCCCAGCTATTATGCCGTGAAGCAGTAGTGTGCAAACTTTACTATGTTTCGGTATGAAGGGCACTGAGAACTAGTGTAATCACTGGGCACATGATATGCGTGACGGGCCTTCATGACGGGCGCAGTTTGGTGCTACTGTGTATTCTCCGTGACACAGAACTTGTTATGGGCAGACGTTGCACTTACTATCAGATGAACGTTTTGTACCTACCGTCACTTAACCCAATAAAAAAGATACACTAGCCTGAATTCCCTTTAAAACAGAACACGGTGGGTTTGCACATCTTTGCAAAACAACAGAATTACTGACATTGTAGTAGGTTTCCATGTCTCATCAAGGATTTCTGCCACGTCCCACATACATACAGTCTCGCCTTTTCCCCATAATCAGCGATCACATCCGCAGCCCACTTTTCGTCCCCGTGGGAAACAAGACGTGACAGGACCGCCATAATGGTACGAGTCAAGAAAGTCTTACTCCCTTTGCGTTTCCACGAGTAATAAAGTGATAAAGGCTATCCTTACAATACCTTAGTATTGTAGTTATGACACCACGGTAGTAAAGAGGTAGTGCTATTCTACTCTACCGGACATCTGAAGTACGTACTAATATAACCTTAAAATATTTTAATTTAATTTGGGATTTTGAAATCCTATTGAAATTGTACTAAGCTTACATGGCAGCCCTGCTCTGAACACTAACTCATTAAACAGATGCGCGCGCACACATCGGCCGCCCAATGGCTGCGCGGCGCGCGTTATTTACCGCGATTCCATTTGTCTGACCGTTCGGGCCACGTTGTTTGTGATGAAACGGATGTCTTGTAGTCATACGCTAAACTTATTAAAAACCAGATGTTTCCTATGGGACGCGATTATGTGGTAGCGACCTGTTGATATTAATATTAGGTTGGGGAAAAAGTTTCTTCGCTTTTGCTATGAAAACTCACGACTTTTTTAAAAGTTTATTTATTTTAATTACAATATATATATTTATATATATATGCCACTTTGTTCGATGAATTTTTGCCATCTTGAAGATAGTGACATGTTCCCGTTGATTTTGGGACTTCTGAACAAATAAACGCGACAGGTACTTTTGGCACATCTAAGCAAATAAACGCGACAAGTAGTTTTGGAACTCTGAATATGCAAGGTCAGGGCTATAAGGCGGACGCATTAACACCTCCCAACGAAACTCTTAATTTTTGCTGAGTGACTACAGATTTGTGTAGTCTAGCGTTGTCGTGATGAAAGACCCTTTTAATTGATCAATTCCGACCGCTTTCTCTCAACTTATTGCTTAATTCTCATCAGTTGTTGGCAGTAGATATCCGAATCGATTGTAAAAGCTCATAATGAACAACGCCCTTCTAATCCGACCATACACACAGCATCACCTTAGCCTGACCGACCTTCGACCACGACTTTTTTGCACGTTCTTGTCGTACGTGATCCACTTTTCATCACCAGTTATAAATCTCTTCGGAAACGGTTTCATTACGTCTTAATAAAGAATCGCAAATGAGTATACGGTTCATTAGGTTTCTTTCAGTGAGCTCGTGTGGCACCCAATTATCGAGCTTTTTTGTGTACCCAGCTTTTTTCAAATGGGTCAAAAATGTTTTGTGGTCAATTCCCAGTTCTTCAGCCATGTCGTAACTACTGACATGTCGATCTTGCTCCACTTTTTCAAAAATGGCGTTCATTTTATCCGTAAAAGGGCAATTGGAGCGAGGTGCATCTTAGACATCAAAATTCCCGCATTGAAAACTTTTAAACCGACTTTGTGCTACTCTTACTGACACTGCATTAGGTCCATAAACGTCACAAATTGCATTTTTCTTTTTTTTGTGATAAATTTTTAAAATGTATCGAATTTCTTCATTAGATTCACTCATTTTGACTGAAAGAAAAAAAAAATAAGCAATAACACATAGCTGGAAACAACATTTTATTAATTTGGTTTTTTTTTTAAATGTAACCTTTTTAATGACATCAAAATCAGCGAGATACAAATAGTACAGCCAAAGAGATTTTACTACAAGTTTATACATATTATATGCGAAAAGACTTTTTCCACGACCTATTATACGCGTATTATGAGCCTATTACGAGCGTATTACATTACACGTTCGTAATTAAAGGTAAAGAACTAAGGACGTAGATAAAGATCATTGTAATGACCGTAGACAATAATGTCATCTTCGACCAGTTTATAGCGACATCTTACGGTTACAATTAATAGCTGTTAGCGGGCACAATCACTCATTTTCACTTTTCGTATTCGATATACTATCCGATGCGATCGGAGAAGGGTTGAAGTTACCTTTCGAAAACACAGAAACAGTCATAACGTATAAGAAACTGATGATGATGTCCTCCTGGCCGATTTCCGACCACGGCGGCAACTACCGAATATTGTCCGAAGCCATCAACTGTGCAGGAGATATTATAGTGCCAGTGTACGAGCAAACACAGGAACACTCACCCGTCTCAACATCCCCTTGCCCGACGTAGCGCTCACGCGATAAGATCAGAGGCAGACTAGGATTCAGAGTCAGAGACACAAAGACAATCACAACGCATCATCATCGTCATTACTACATATCACTAGTCCACTGCTGAACATAGTTCATTCTGCCTTCCCCATAGCTTGCAATAAAATTTTATAGCTCTCATTTTAGGGCGACTTTGCCAAGCTTGGCAGGCTGTTTGACAACCGCAGTTTATTTATTCCGATGTTCCTCCTGGAAAGGGGTACCTGTAAAAGGGAATAGATGCTTCTGCCCATCTTCTGGTTTTAATTTTCCCTCTGTCGACTTTTACGACACCCACGGATGAGATGAGGTGGTAGGTTCTCTAAAGATTCTTGCAAGTTCGTTCTCGAGATAAGCGCGGTTATACAGAAAGACAGACGCTCACCATGTATAGTTCTACGACAAAAAAGATGGCGTATCATAAGAATAATACTTTCTACTTTTTTAAACAGTATTAATTTTGAGCCGTGTGGTGGCGGCTCGTTAAAAGAATACTACCACTCCATCTCATCCAATGGATCTCGTAAAAGGCGAGTAAGGAATTAAACTGCACTGTGCACCCAGCAGCGCATGGTGGCGATGGGCTCACCACCTATCACCCCGTGCATTATATTGTTTTGGTGAAACGTGGATTGTGGCAGTCATCTGCTTTTGCAGTGAGTGGCCAGTCTCTGACTACCCCTTATGGGATACAGTCGTGATCTTATGTATGTATGTAATATTTAGTACTCCACCCTAGGATTTCTTCTGCTCCATATACACAGTGTGCTGGCTGTGAATCTACCACCCCATCTCATCTCGTGGATGTTGAAACTGTCGACAGAGGGAAAGCAAAAATCAGGAGATGGGCAGCAGCTTCCTGGAACATCTGAATAAATAAAATCCCCCCAAAATGAGAGCTAAAAACTTTTGTCGCAATCTATGGGGAGGCGTATGTTCAGCAGTGGACTATTGGCAGGCTCAAAATGATGACGATGTACACACATAATATTGCATATATAAAACACCTTGACTCGGAACAAAGGTGTTTTCTTCTTCATCAGACTCTTAATTGGTAAACTGCTGGACATAGACCTTTTCCAAGAAGGAAGGATTTTTCTTAATCACCACGCATGGCAGGCGGATTATGACCGTAATCTCAGTACCAGACTTTCGGAACCAAAGAAAGAAAGACTTTTTAAACATTGCTGTCAAAGAAATAAGACTTACATCGCATTTCCCTTAGTCAACTCCTACGCCACCAACTAGTTGAGATTTGGTGACAGATTTACTAACGCCGCGCAACAGAAGCAGAAGTATGTTACTTCATACAAAAACAAGAATAACGACTAAAACTTAGGAAAATATAAACGCTATGTAAATTTAGAAACAGGGCCTGTCAAATGCATTAACACAACAAAAGAAGGAAGAATTTTAGGAATTCAATTTCAAACTAAATGATAGTCTGGAAGTGAAGCTTGAGAAAAAAAAATCTTTAACTATATATAGGTACCGACTGGGTAGGAAGAAAAATTACTAGTATTGCATTACTTTTTTTTTACTTTTCAGTGTCAGTGGTTTATGTAATAAAATCCAAAAAATAATTTTGGATTGCCTTGCAAACTTTCTGCCCCAACAATATTAATAATCTGTTGGAAGATAATCAACGATTACTTTGGTTTATTCCGTTGGTACGAGATGCACATAAAATTTCATAAAATTTCATATAGTCACATATTACTATCGATATATGAAATTCATACTGACTAAGTATATGAAATTTAATCAAATTACACGCCTTACCCTTTACTTATCTTTGTATATTTATGTTATTTATTTATTTAATCTTTATTAATATATTCGCCGTGTTGTAGCTGTCGCCGTGTGGTAGCGGTCGCGGCTTATGAGAATCTGCCACCCCATCTCATCCCGTGGGTGTCCTAAAAGTCTACATAGGAAAATTAAAAAACCAGGAGATGGAAAGTAGCATCTTCCTGGAGCATCTGAATAAGTAATCTGCAGTTGTCAACCCGTCGCCAAGCGTGGCAACTGTAGAAAAATCTCCTCAAAATGAGAACTACAAACTTTTGTGGCAATCTATGCGGGAGGTCTATGTTCATCAGAGGACTAGCGATAGGCTGAAAAATTAATCAAAAAAAAAAGAGGAAAAAATGCAGCGTAAGCCGCAAAAAAAATTTGTGACGTTCATGGACCTAATTCAATGTCAGCAAGAGTAGCACAAAGTTGGTTTAAGCGTTTTCAATCCGGGAAATTTGATGTCAAAGGTGCACCTCGCACTGGTCGCGCTGATTACGGATAAAATGGACGCCATTTTTGACAAAGTGGAGCAATATCGGCATATCAGTAATAACGACATAGCGGAAGAACTGGGAATTGACCACAAAACAATTTTGACACATTTGAAGAAAGCTGGTTACACAAAGAAGCTCGATATTTGGATGCTAGACGAGCTTACTGAAAGAAACCTAATGAACCGTGTACTCATTTGCGAGTCCCAATATCAACGGGATCGGGATACTGTAATTAAATGTAAATTAACTTTGAAAACAAATGTCTGGAGTTTTCATATAAAAAGCGAAGATATTTTTTCCCCAACCTAATATTTATAGGAAAATTTGGGGCGGGTTTGCTTGAGTTTGCAATACACTTATATGTATTATTGAATCTATTTCAGAAAATTTCAGACACGACGTCTGAAATTTTGTAATGGTTTTGATATTAACAAACAATTTTTTTTTGTTTACGCTGACATAAAAAGTTTTTTCATTTGATAAAATGGTGATGATCAATTCAGCCTATCACTGCACTTATGGCCATTGATTGCCACAAAAATTTGTAGCTCTTATTTTGGAGGGTTTTGCCATAGTTGCCACGTTTGGCATGTGGGTGGGCAACCACAGTTTATTTATTTTTATTATAGATGTTCCAGGAAGAAGCTGCTGCCTATCTCCTGGTTTTAATTGTCCCTCCGTCGACCATTACGACACCCACGGCCTCACGGGATGAGATGGGGTGGTAGATTCCACCACACGGCAAATTTTAATTTCGTTTTTATTTAATTTCGCTCATCCAATACTTTGGTGATTCCAGTGGGTGCCAGGTTCGGTATGGGGACCTCTACCGACTGCTGCCCCGGGCTCCGCCCCTCCACCTGCCGACGACGCGGGCTCCCTAGCCGAGCAGCTTGCCGCCCTGTCGCTCCGAAGACCACCTCGACCTCCGCCCCCTGCCTATATGTGTCACCTGTGCTTCAAGAAGGGACATTATATCGGAGATTGTCCACAGGTAAGCAGTGTAAAGGTTTAATGGTAAATGTACATGAATAATTTTGTTTTTTGTGTTTATATAATACATTGACTGATTGATTGATTCATTATGCCCACTTTTTCTGAATTTTAAAGCCAGTGTCGGATGCCGAGTTGCAAGTCCTGGGTTCGATTCCTTGGCGAAGGCAATTAATATGTTCGGATTTGGAATAATGACATACTCGTGTCTGACGCTGCATCTGATTCATTATCCATTATCCGTACCATCATGTAAGGGTCACCTGGACCGAGAAGGTGTTTGGGGCTATTACTGTACGTTTTTTGATGACCATTTGTTGGTGATTTGTGATGTCACCATGGCAAAACATCATCTGATTGAAGAAATTGTTAATTAAACAATAAGATTGTTTTATAAAAACGCCTAACACTAGAATTTCTCATGTATCATGGGTGCGTTTACAGACATAAACAAACACCCAGACCAACTGTTTGTAGGTAATGTAAATATTAGTTTCGTGCGGCAATCAGACTCGCGACTCTTAGCGTTAAAATCAATGGCTCAGAAACTGTGACAACGCCGTCGCTGAGATAAAATAGTTTATTTATAATCCTCTCATTTTATTACCCGGGTATTTTTAAACATTTTAAAAAAGACGTTTACGTAAGAACGACGTCACGACTCTTTTACCGTGATAGCGAAATGTGGGCTACAGATTTGGTCTTCCTATCCCGATGGGCAAGACGCGTGACTGTATGTATGTATGCAAAAAAGAGGAGTTAATAGAAACAGACGTTATTTTGCGGAGATTCATTATAATGAAGGAAAAAAAGTAACGGACATTGCCCAAATTCGCCTAAAATCAACATATGAGGTCGTGGTAAAAGTCTTTTCGCATATAGAATGTATAAACTTGTAATAAAATCTCTTGGGCTGTGCTATTTGTATCTGGCTGGTTTTGATGAAATTAAAAAGCTTACACTTCAAAAAAGGAACAAATTATAGTAAAATGTTGTTTCCAGCAATTTTTCATTTGTTTTTCTTTCTGTCAAAATGAGTGAATCTAATGAAACAATTCGATACATTATAAAATTTTATTACAAAGCCAGGGTTCACTCGCAATAAGGTGATGCTGTGTGTATGGTGGGATTGGAAAGGCTTTGTTCATTATGAGCTTTTACCGCCTAATAGAACCATCTATTCGGATCTCTACTGCCAACAACTGGTAAGAATAAAGCAAGAAGTTGAGAGAAAGCGACCGGAATTATATAATAGAAAGAGTGTGGTCTTTTATTACGACAACGCTAGACCACACACATGTTTAGTCACTCAGCCAAAATTAAGAGTTTGGTTGGGAGGTGTAAATGCATCCGCCTTATAGCCCTGACCTTGCATATTCAGAGTTCCAAAACTACTTGTCGCGTTTATTTGCTCAGAAGTCCCAAAATCAACGGGAACATGTCACTACCTTCAAGATGGCAAAAAGTCATCGAACAAAATGTTATATATATATACACTGTAATTAACTGTAAATAAACTTTAAAAAAAGACCACACACATCTTTAGCCACTCAGCAAAAATTAAGAGAGTTTGGCTGGTAATGCATCCACCTTATAGCCCTGACCTTGCACATTCAGGTCCCCAGAGTAGGTAGTTTTGAAAAACATACCCTAAATTGTAGTGTCACCTTAAAGGTGACATCAAAATGACGCGACGAACGAACGACGACGCATCGGTTGCCACACCTGCTAGATACGTCACTGGGTCCTTCGGTATTAGACTAGTAGGAAAGAATTTCTATAGATATATTTATAAACATACGAAAAAAGAAGTCGTTAGAAGTAACAGAGGAAGAAATAAAGCAGAGAATGGAAGCAGTGGAAACGGTAGATATTTTTGCAAAAACCATTGTGATTGTCCTATATTTAATAATATATTATTTTATTATGCTTCTAAGACAAGTTATAACTAAAGTAGATTTATTATTCCCCGACACAATATTTTTCAACAGTCTTTCTAAGGCATTTCCAAGTAATGATTTCTTATATTTACGCGAACACTACACATTTAAATGAAACTAAGTTTACGGATTTTATCGCGTTTAATTTATTACTATTTATAACCCGACGTTTCGAGTGCTTTACAGCACCCATGGTCACGGGAGGACTGAGGTGACAGATGTCCTGATGTCATAGTTAACCTGGGGTACCTTCAGCTTTTAATTATTATCTTTGGGTCCGATCTACGCAGAAAGAGCTAACTGTGTCTTGAAGTCTTGCAGTGGTATGCTTGGTTTTTGATTTAATTTTATTTATTATTGGATCCCAAGCTGGTGGTAATACCCAACCATCTTCTCTATTGAAATTAGGATGTTTTTTGATTTCAATAGCCTCGCGAATCATCCTTGGTAGGAATCGGTGTTCTTTTGCAAGGATCTGTGGTTTATCAAATCTGATGTAATGGTTGGGATGATCCAGAACATGGTCACAGACTGCAGACTTCCTAGAACGACGATGCTTCACGTCAGCTATGTGTTCTTTTACGCGGGTTTTAATCGATCTTTTTGTTTGGCCTATGTAAGAGAGACCACATTCACAATCTAGCTTGTATACTCCTGCGTCCTGTAGAGGGATGTTACACTTGACAGATGGTAAA
This sequence comes from Luehdorfia chinensis, assembly GCA_019845155.1. Lineage (NCBI taxonomy): Eukaryota > Metazoa > Arthropoda > Insecta > Lepidoptera > Papilionidae > Luehdorfia > Luehdorfia chinensis. The sequence continues at coordinate 3,780,068 of JAHVAK010000003.1, read as the reverse complement.
AACTGACTTATCTTCTTCGGCGGCTTGAAGAATGTTTTTATGGAAGCCCGCTTCAAGATATAGCCAATCTTGTCCGTGACTCCTCTGACATAAGGTAGAACAGCAGGCACACGCTCGACTGTGGCCGGTTTCACTCGGTCACTGCGACGTAGGCGCGGAACCCGAAGCTTGTTGTCGTGCAAAACTTGCTTGACATGTTGAAGCTCGGCGGCCAGGTGTTTCCTGTCACAGATTCCTCGTGCTCTCTGAAACAAGGATTTACCCACGGTAGCTAACTGTGATGGATGATGGTGAGATTCACCGTTTAAATATCTGTTAGTATGGGTCTTTTTTCTATACACAGTGTGATACAAGGTGTTATTAGGATTTCGAATTACTAAAACATCTAGAAAAGCTAAAGAGTTATTTGCCTCTAACTTTAACGTTTTGATGTCCAGTCTCTATTCACATGCCTACCAGTAGACGACTGCATCTCAATTGTATCTAGGAAGCTAGCTGAGAACAACATGCCAGCGGAATATGCAGAACTACTAAGACATTGCCTTACATCTGGCTATCTATTGTGGAAGGAACATTACTACAAGCAAGTAGATGGTGTGGCGATGGGCTCCCCAGTATCTCCCATTGTCGCCGACATCTTCATGGAAGACTTTGAGGAGAGAGCCCTCCGTACTTCTCCAGTAAAACCAAGATTCTACAAGCGGTATGTAGATGATACTTTCACAATTTTACCATCAGATAAAGTAACTGCATTTCTAGACCACCTTAACTCCCTAAACTCTAAAATTCAATTTACAATGGAGTTAGAGGCAAATAACTCTTTAGCTTTTCTAGATGTTTTAGTAATTCGAAATCCTAATAACACCTTGTATCACACTGTGTATAGAAAAAAGACCCATACTAACAGATATTTAAACGGTGAATCTCACCATCATCCATCACAGTTAGCTACCGTGGGTAAATCCTTGTTTCAGAGAGCACGAGGAATCTGTGACAGGAAACACCTGGCCGCCGAGCTTCAACATGTCAAGCAAGTTTTGCACGACAACAAGCTTCGGGTTCCGCGCCTACGTCGCAGTGACCGAGTGAAACCGGCCACAGTCGAGCGTGTGCCTGCTGTTCTACCTTATGTCAGAGGAGTCACGGACAAGATTGGCTATATCTTGAAGCGGGCTTCCATAAAAACATTCTTCAAGCCGCCGAAGAAGATAAGTCAGTTTTTACCATCTGTCAAGTGTAACATCCCTCTACAGGACGCAGGAGTATACAAGCTAGATTGTGAATGTGGTCTCTCTTACATAGGCCAAACAAAAAGATCGATTAAAACCCGCGTAAAAGAACACATAGCTGACGTGAAGCATCGTCGTTCTAGGAAGTCTGCAGTCTGTGACCATGTTCTGGATCATCCCAACCATTACATCAGATTTGATAAACCACAGATCCTTGCAAAAGAACACCGATTCCTACCAAGGATGATTCGCGAGGCTATTGAAATCAAAAAACATCCTAATTTCAATAGAGAAGATGGTTGGGTATTACCACCAGCTTGGAATCCAATAATAAATAAAATTAAATCAAAAACCAAGCATACCACTGCAAGACTTCAAGACACAGTTAGCTCTTTCTGCGTAGATCGGACCCAAAGATAATAATTAAAAGCTGAAGGTACCCCAGGTTAACTATGACATCAGGACATCTGTCACCTCAGTCCTCCCGTGACCATGGGTGCTGTAAAGCACTCGAAACGTCGGGTTATAAATAGTAATAAATTAAACGCGATAAAATCCGTAAACTTAGTTTCATTTAAACATTTCCAAGTAAGTACTAACGAGCTGACATACATGTCTTAGGAAACTTTAGCCATACCACGCTGAGCAAGCGAGTCTATGAGCTACTTCAGAAATCAATAACTTGTAGTACAATCAGTTGGTTTGTGTCCATTTTAAATCCTAAACATACTTTTTTTAAGTGGTAGCTCAGGGGCCTGGTGCTCGCCTTTAATTTCATAGTAAGCGAGTAACCTGGGTTCGATCCCCGGTGCCAGCACCTCTAATATTGTTCTACAATTTTAAGTGCTGATTTACCACGTGCTTAGCGGTGAAGGAAAACATCGTGAGGAAACCTGCATGTCCGAGGAATAGAAATATTTCGAGGATATGTGAAGGCCGCCAACCCGCATTGGAGCAGCGTGGCGGATTCTTCCTAGCTCCAAAACCCTCTCAGAAATGTGAGGAGGCCTGTGCTCAGCAGTGGGACATTTATAGGCTGAAACTTTACTTTTTTACCAGTCGTAAGTTCCAAAAAAATTTCTCATGCGTCTAAATTGGTCACAAACTATTATCACAAAATCGGGTTAACCAACAAACTATTTCCGCTTCCACCGGCGTTGCATTTTGGCAAACGGCCAGATAGTCATTATTTTATTTGTGTTTCTTTTTATAGACATTTTATTTGTACTTATTAGTGCAGCACGCTGTTTGTTAATTTTCGGGTCATGATTCCCACTGCTACGTTATCGGTCAGGAGCCAGCGAAATGACCGGGCATATGGGCTTAAGAGTATCTACCGCTCCACCTCTTTCCGTGGGTTTCGTAAAAGTCGACAGAGGGAAAAATAAGCAGCATCTTCCTGGAACATCTGGATAAATTAACTGTCCAGCGTGGCAACTATGGAAAAATCCCCACAAAATGAGAGCTACAAACTTTCGCCACTTCAGCTTGCTGATCCTTAGAGATATGTCGGTTATTAGGTGGTGGTAGGATTTCTATGCAGAAATCCGACTAGGTGGGTACCACCCCAGGGCCAGTTATTCTGCCGTGAAGCAGTAGTCTGCAAACATTACTGTTTCGGTTTTAAGGGCACTGAGAGCTAGCGTAATCACTGGGCATATGAGACTTAAGAACTGATGTCTCAGGGTGACGGACGCAGTGTGGCGTTACAGCATTTGTTATGGGCAGACGTTGCACTTACTATCAGGTAAAGGTTTTGCTCGTTTTATCGCTATCTAAAATAAGACGATCTTCCACTAGGTGGGGCGACGACCTGCACGGTTTTGCGAGAAGTCGATGGATGCAGGTGGTGTGTCACTCTATGAGAATGGCTTACGTTTCGCAGTAGACTTGTAATAGGCAAAACGACGATGATGACATCATCATTATCATCGTTACAAAATTAACTAACATAACATTTCGCCGTGTGGTGACAGCATAAAAAAATCTACCACCCCGTCTCATCTCGTGGGTGTCGTAAAAGTCGACAGAGGGAAAATTAAAACCAGAAGATGGGCAGCAGCATCTTCCTGGAACATCTGAATGGATAAACTACGGTTGTCAACCCGCCTGCCAAGCGAGGCAAGAATTGTGAAATCCCCCGAAAATGAGAGTTACAAACTTTTGTGGCGATATATGGGGGAGACCTATGTTCAGCAGTGGACTAGTGATAGGCCGAAACGAGCATAACATTCCTTACGAAACACAAAGTGGTCACCTACCTAAATAAGAAACATTGCTTGCTGTCACAACGAAAACTAAATACCTCTTTACAACGAACAGTAGATGTAAATCAAACACAACACCTCATTGTTTCATTGAAAATTAAAAACTAAAATATCGTGGACTGTGACAATGAAGCTCTGTTCTATTTCTTTGGGCGTTTAACCTTTGAGGTTAACGTGTGAACGAAACAGTATACCTAACAATAGTCCGTTATTCATCCTTCGGTTAGGCGCGATAAGGTAGGAAATTGCTTAATAAACTTAAACGCTTTAAATTGACGGTTTGTACGTTTTAATTAAATCTAATGATAGAAAGAAAACTACGAATATAAATATCGTATCTGCTTTTCTCTGAATACTAAGACGTAGTATAATGTGTGTCCGAACTTATTCTTAGCAATTTAATAATTTAATAATATTTTTTTTTTCTTTAAAATTAAGGAAGAAGAGTGAATTTGCTGCATGCAAAAATTTTTGTTGAAAGAATCAGGCGTTACATTTCTTCATAATCTTAGCAAATTAAATTCATTCCTTCATTAAAATGTATTTCCGCAACGTAACGCTTGACTCTATTAACTATAACCTCTTTACAATTTTAACCAACGTCAAAAAAGGAGGTGGTTATCAGTTCGTCAGAATCTTTTTTTTTATGTATGTTCAGCGCTACTTCTTTACCATGTGAACCTATTGCGAAGATTACTTTTTATTGGGAAGAGGATACATTGGGACCAACTTTAAATAAATTCGGTCAAGTCCTGATGATGAGATTCACGAGAAAATAATCAAATTATAAATAAATTGGCATAAGCATGATTCGAAGTCGTTTTTTTAAAAAAGAGTTATGATTTATTCATTTCTCAACATAACAATTTGTCTGGAAGAAATAACTTTCAGACCGTCCGTTGTATTTATTTTAACACTATTTTTCTTTTCCCGCTTATTTCTGAATCTGATGTATAATAAAGAATACATTTTTTTTCTTTGTAATTGGATAAAGTGACGAGATGTGCAAAACGTTTAACTGATGGTAATGTAACGTCTGCCCATAACATATGCTGTGTCACCAATATATATTATATTATATATACCAAAAGTATTGCTCTTGGTAAATATAATATACTATTACATATATTATATTAACCAATAGCATTTTAGAACAAAATAACTGAATTGAAAACTTTAAAAGAAAACATTTTTTTACGATATTGGGTACGATATGGGGCAATCGCTCAATTTGTTTAGAAATTCCAAATTAAAAATGAAGATCACCTTTAACATAGAAATGCTTATAAAAAAATAATAAATCATTTTATCATTACGTAGGCAAGAGAGTGGACAATAGTACCTACGGAGCACAGACTAAACATGCAAAATAAGAGCGATAACGTATTGCACCGTAAGCGCTCTCCCTAAGACCAAGTGTAACAATAACTAGACGATAATATTACAATGTAACTAACACTAACACGATTTTTCTGAGAACTGCTTCATCTCACATACTTTCCGACGATCGCTACTCGGTATGTTAGTAATACGCAACGATATTTAGTCACGTAATTGACTCAAACTTAATTTATACTAGTGGTCGCCTTCCGTTGAAATTCGACCGTATTTCATGAAAATAATTGATTAAAAATTAACGTTACTGAGATTAGTGTAATTATTTGTTTTAAATTTTAAAATTCTTTGGCGGCAATCTCTTTACTGACATTTGCAGTAGGAACGCAAAGAAAAGAAAGAAGATTATGAAATGTAAATATTCAATATTTTATTTTATACAAGATAATGTATTTGTAACACATATTATAAAATAAGTTTTAGATTGCTCGCTTCCTCGATCATCTCCATACAAACTTTGACTGGGCCAAAACTCACACTAGTCCGTGCGCGCAATTTGTTAACAAAGGTTACAAAGTTTTCTCTTCACGTATTAATATTTAGATTCCTAGCTGTGCCCCGCGGTTTCACCCGCGTAAAGAAGCCGATCCCGATCCCGATCGATGATATACATGTATACTTCCCTATTTGAATCGGATTCGGGGTTTTATTTTTTTTGCGGCAGACGGACAGATGGAAAGACAGACAGACAAAATTTTAAAAATTGATTTGTTCTTATAGGTACCGTATATACGTTTATGAGCATTGAGTATAAAGCTGTCATTTTGTTTATCAAACAAACACTTAAATTTTATTTATTTGTATAGATTAAGATTTACTGCTGGTAGGATTCCTATGCAGGAATCCGTTTAGGTAGGTACCACCCCAGGGCCAGATATTCTGCCGTGAAGCAGTAGTGTGCAACATTACTGTGTTTCGGTTTGAAGGGCACTGTGAGCTAGCGTAATCTCTGGGCATATGATACTTAAGAACTTATGTCTCTGGGTGATGAGCACAGTGTGGTGTTACATAGAAATTTTCTGGGTGACAAAGTTGTTTTGCTCATCTCGTCACTTTCTCCTATAAAAAATTTAGCGAGCCGTGTATGCGCATTTTTTTTTCTTGGATAAAGTGATGAAACTAGCAAAACGTTCACCTGATGGTAAGTGCAACGTTTAGCCACAACAAATGCTGTCACATAGAACATTTCTGTATGGCACCAAACCGCGCCCGTACCTCTGAACATCAGTTCTTAATTCTCATGTGTATTAATTACACTGGCTGTCAGTGCTCTTCAGACCGAAATGCAGTAATGTTTGCACACTGCTGCTTCACGACAGAATAACTGGCCCTGCGGTGGCCTACCTAGTCGGATTCCTGCATAGGAATCCTACAATGTCAACTTATTTAAACTAGCTAATTACTAAACATTATCCGCGTTTTGCTCTCTTTTTAATAACAACTAGCTCTCAATTTATATAACAACTAGTTGACGCCCGCGACTAAGTCCTCGTGAAAAAAGGTATTTTAAATATCCCGTGGGAACTGTTTGAATTTCCGAGATAAAAAGTTTCCTATGTCCGTTCTCAGTATGCAAGCTATCTTTGTGCCAAATTTCGTCAAGATCGATTCAGCGGTTGAACCGTGAAAAGTAACAAACAGACAGTAACAAACAGACAGAGGGACAGAGAGAGAGTTACTTTCGCATTGATAATATTAGTATAGATGTAATCTGTGGTACCAAAATGATGTTGATAACAATTAATGTAAAATTATAATTATCGTTAGTTTTTAGTTTATATTGTGACACTGTTTATTTGTGCCATCTGTGCCCTTCAAACCGAAACACAGTAACGTTTGCACACTACTGCTTCACGGCAGAATAACTGACCCTGGGGTGGTACCTACCTAGACAGACTCCTGCATAGGTACCAGTAATATTGAAGTTAGTCTCAGTTATAATTGATAAAATGATTTTACTTTTAAAAAAGTCCCTCCCATTTCTTGCAGGCACGCCCCAAAGGCGAGGGTCTGACTCCGTACCAAGGCAAGAAGCGGTGCTTCGGGGAGTACAAGTGCCCAAAGTGCAAGCGCAAGTGGATGAGCGGCAACTCCTGGGCGAACAACGGTCAAGAATGCATCAAATGCCGCATCAACGTATTCCCGCATAAACAGGTAACGAATCTAGCATCACAGCATACTATCAGCTATTTTACTCAAAATATGTTTAACTTTATATAGGCATGTCACTCATACATGCAGGTTTCCTTCTAATGATTTCCATCACCGCTGAGCACTGATAAAACTGTATTAAAAACGAAGTGATGCCCGCGACTTAGTCCTCGTGAATTTTGGTTTTTAAATATCCCGTGGGAACCATTCGATTTTCCGGGATATATTTTATCCTATATCTCCAGGATAAAAGCATTCTCTGTCAAAAATTTCGTCAAGATTGATTCAGCGGTTTAGTCGTGAAAAGGTAACAAACAGAGAGAGGGACAGAAATAGTTACTATCGCATTTAAAATATCTGTACAGATTAATCTTTTTTTAAGTGGGAAACCTAGAATGTACTCGCTATTACGGCACTTCTAACTACACGTAAATTCAAGACGACGTCCCTGTTCCTGGGTTACAGCGTAGAAATGACATGAAAAATGTCATGTGAATAACTCAGATGGTTTGAGAAAATTGAGATTTTAATAAATTTTGGCGGATGATGTTACCAAGGAAAAGGGTAGCTACCCGCCAGATCGGGTGGTCTGATCTGGGGAGGACGTCTCCTCCTGTCAGTAATGTTTAGATGTTGTATATATAGTTCGCATTGAAGAAGCTTTCAGAGCATTATGGAATGTATGAGATATTTCTTGAGCTTCTCATGTGGCGACATAGATGTCGCTACAAATCTAATCTATAAAGGAGAAAGATTTGATTTTTTGTAGGTTTGGTTGTAATGATTTAACTCAAAAACTACTGAACCGATTTTAAAAATTCTTTCACCTATTTACAACTACATTATCATCTGACTAACATATGTAGGTAATTAATTAAAAAAAAATTAATTTAATTTAAAAAAAACCGAGATCCCTACGAAAATTGCTATGATGTAACTCAAGGTATCAAAAATTTACTGATAAAAGTCATTGTTTGGCGTGCGCTGCAAAAACTATTAATGATAAAGAAAATAATGTACTACATTTTCATAGTACTCATCATTACTGACAAAAAAGTCCGCGAGGCTATATGTCTAACTATTATAGATAAGACACAATAACCGCTTTTTGTTCAAATTAGTCTATCAAAACACGGGTAGAATCGAAAGATGATGACTTTCTTATCATTGTATTAATCCTTATCCTACAAAATAGTTTCATAGTCAAAGTTGATTATGTACATGTAAAGTACTCTTTAAATTATTCGAATCGGGCCTATCGTTTAGAAGTTATGATAGGTATAAAAATGCTTAAAGTAACAAAAATGCCGCGGTGTGATCGAACAGCCCTACGCTCACCCGCGCTGCTCGCGAATAGACTAAGATCTATTAATTACTTACCTACATATTATTATTATTTTATATTAATTTTTGTAAACTAGAAACAATTGAATATTGGTTTCTAATTTCAATTATATATTTTCTTTTATTTAAAACTTTAAAACGCTCTTTAAAAATACAGCGGCCGCGGTGTCTCTCGAACGCCGTGCCGCCGCCCGGCTTCATGCAACTTGGGCATCATCGAGAAACGCGGCTCCCTTTGCGCAGCGGTCGAGAGCGGTCGTTTTATTTTGCTACCACGACATCAAATATGGCTTATGTTCCCATAAATAAAACATTATTTTGGTAAAATAACGTAATGTTATCTGACCAGTTGCAGAGCCGCCGATGAGAATAGTCGCTACAAAAAATGTTAGTGTTAGGAATTGTGGTTGTTCTATTTGTCCAAATAAAGTACTAATTTATCTTTCCAATATCTATCTATCCGTGCGAAGCCGGGCGGATTGCTAGTTAATTATAAGAATATAAGCATTTTCGAGATACTCATAACATAAAAAAAACCGAAACGCTGCTGTGTCAAATTGTGTGTTGGTATTTCAGACAAGCGTCGAAAGTAAATTCGTTTAAACAAAATATTTTAACCAATTTTAAAAATATGGAATTTTTAAGTGAGCGATAATTCTTTACCACGTTGATTGATTTCGATTATTCATTTTATTAGAAATTATGCTCTTAAATTCGCATAATTTCTAAAATTTATAGTTTTAGATAAAACTAAAATAACTGCCCAAAATTGTCCCGCATAATTAAAACCTATTACTGCTGAGTACAGGTTAAATAACTTAAAATGTGTTTTATTTCATTTTGGTGCAGACTTCTCGTAATATAAAAAAAAAGGTTTTTTAGCCGACATCGAGAAAAGGAGATATTCTCATCATCATCATTTCAGCCTGTTCAGTCCACTGCTGAACATAAGCCTCCCCCTTAGAGTGCCACAAAAGTTTGTAGCTCTAATTTTATGGTTACTTTACTTTTGTACTTATTTATTCATCTTCTTCGTCATCCTGTTTTCGATATAATACATATGCGATCCAATGATGAATCTGATTCAATGTCAAAACATGATACGCCGGGAACCAACATTCATGTGTTTCGCAAGTTTTTAAGTAAGCTACATATATCAAACGATACCCGCGGCTTCGCCTGCGCGAGATTCCACTACAAGTATCCGATGAAGTTGTAAAAGCCGAGAAGTCTAACAGCAATTTACTGGTGGTAGGATTCCTATGCAGGAATCCGTCTAGGTAGGTACCACCCCAGGGCCAGTTATTCTGCCGTGAAGCAGTAGTGTGCAACATTACTGTGTTTCGGTTTGAAGGGCACTGTGAGCTAGCGTAATCACTGGGCATATGAGACTTAAGAACTGATGTCTCAGGGTGATGGGCACAGTGAAGTGTCACACAGAAATATTCTGGGTGACACAGCATTTGTTATGGGCAGACGTTGCACTTACCATCAGGTGAACGTTTTGCTCGTTTCATCACTACGAGTATATACAATAAAAAAAAAAATTACATCACCGAAAATGTATTCCACTACACTTTAACGAAGCGAAGGTCGATTTCTATCCTTCAGGAACCATCAATTTTTCCGGGTCCTAAACTGACTGCATAGCAAAAATTAGGTTGATCGTTCACTCCTTTCAAGCGTTAACGACGGACAAACAAATCAATAAACCAACAAATAAACTTTCGGTTTTATAATATGTGAAATTTAAATTAAAATAAATAAACATAAATTGAAGCAGTAATGTGCAAACGTCACTGTGTTTCCGTCTGAATTGCACTGAGAGCTAGTGTAATTACTAATACGAGACTCAAGAACTGATGTCTCAGGGGGTCGGGTGACGGGTGCAGTGTAGTGCAACACAGAATTGTTCTGGGGAGATTTTTTATGAGCCGACGTCGCACTTATCATCAGGTGAGTGTTTCGCTCGTCTCGTTCCTATAAAAGAGGGTTATCAAAAATATTACTCATTGAAAAAAAACTGCTCAGTAAATAAACAATTTTTTTTCAGAGGCCGTTAGAGAAACCTGATGGATTGGACGTAAGTGATCAGTCGAAGATTCACCCACAACATCTATGTCAAAAGTGCCGCTCTTTGGGATATTATTGTCGTCGAGAATATTAGAACAAATTTGCTAAATTACATACAACAGACTCGGCGTCCAATTTCATCCTTTGGCATTTTAATCAGAAACAAAAGCCACTTCCGTCACGACTTTCACAACTTTAAGCCACTTTAAGCCGAGATCATTTGTAAAATCGGCACAAAAAATCAAGTTCTTTGGCTGCTTGACTTCTAATTTTAAGTTTGGGTGAGAAAACCAATCTGTTAGGTAAGAGATATCGGCAGCTATAGTGACTGATGTAAAAACAGTAATCTCTTCAAGATTTTTTATTTTTTAATTTTATAGTATTTAGTTAACAAACATAACACGATTAAATTCGTAAAAAACAAAACAGTTTATATGACCAGTTTCAATCTTTGTTTTTCTTTGTTTTTAATTTTATTTTTGGTTTTATTATCTGTCAAATTATATTTTATCTTTAGCGACAGTGTAGTGTTAGTCTGGATGTTTAAAAACAAACCAATTGCCTTTTATTATTTTAATATTTTTTATACATTTTATAGTTTAGATGTTATTTTAAATTTAAACACTTTCAGTTCCTCCGTACTTACGAATCGTATAAAATTGAACCTCGAACCCAAAGAATTTTGTTAATCTTAAGTTACTTAAACTATATTACATTGTGTTTATTAAATTATGATATTATTGATGAAGCGACAAAACGAGAGTTACTTTTAACCCTCGATTAGCTAAACGAAGAAAAAATGTTATGTATATAAATATATAATATATACAATCTATATTGTATACATAAAAGCAAAGTTCCTTTTCACTCATTATTAAATAAAAATATTGTTATTATTTACATTAAAATATGTTTTTACGCTGTACTGTATTATATACTAATTTTATAAATATTTTTTTTTAATTTTAAACTTACCTACAACATCATTATTGTCGCAACACGTCTTTTTTATTATAGATATTTCAAAAAAGATTATACCATACTTTCAATGTATATTTCGACGATATTCATGAGATTTAACAATTTTTATATTTTTATACATAATTAAAAATAACAAATTATACTCCTTAAGGCATCAGAGTTACTTATGAATATTTATATGTATATTAGTGAATAAAGTCTATGGAAAAGTATTTCATGTAATGATTGAAAATATTAATTTATTAAGATCCGTAGACATTAGATATGTTATTCTTCCGAATTTCACCACTCCCGTCATAACCATAACTACTGAGATTATATTTTGCTTCGAAACTAGCCATTCTTAGGTTTGCTGAGATACAATAATCTAGAGACTAGAATTGTTTACAAGTTATTATCAGCGGTGAAATGCGAATGGCGATGAAATGAAATGATGAAATGAAATGAAATGAAAAAGAACAAGACTTGGTAACTGTCATACAACTGCAACTGTCATGGGTAGGTGTAGTACTTACCATCCGTCAAATGACTTTCCCGTCTGGTCATTTCATACCAAACATCTTTAAAGTAACTTTAATTGGAAGTTGTTATGCACGCTGGTATTGGAATTGGTGATTTCTTAAAGGTGACAGAATAATCAATAAATCAATCAAAATCAGTAATCTTTGAGATTTTTATTATTATTTGCTTCCAAACAATCCATTTCTGGGCATAACCTCCCCTAAAATAATGCGATTAAAGAAGGAGAAAATGTATTAGAAAACAGCCTAGTGAGAAATAATAATATTTCTACAAAAGTCCGCCAACCCACACTGAAGTAAGTACGTGGCGGGCCCAAGAGTAAGACAGGCAGGATGTTCCTTTTAATTAGAAATTTCGGTAAACGAATTTGCAAGCGTATCTTAGATATATACAATTTCGCCTACTACATTATATGTAGATTTTAAATATTATTTGTTCAAGATTTCATTGACCATCTAAGATATTAAATTACAAAGTTCATTGTTCATCAATTAATATTAGCTACATATTATTTTTGATTGTATTGTATATTTGATACATTTGTTGATAATGATAATAATGTTTTGTATATCCATTAATTTTAAAGACGAATATTGTCTGTGGTACCACACATAGCACGATTTAAAAAACATAAAATGCGTTGGGGACAGTGCATAGGATCATATCTAGTTTATTAGATAGTAGTAACATTTTAAAAGGCTCTAAACAAATAAATATTTTTAAGCTATAAATTAGTTTCGTTTTTCATTTTAGTGACTTGGTAACACAGACAATAACATCATTAAATTTTATTTGTAAATGTTTTAAAATACTAAACATAAACCCAAAGAAGCAGTGAATTCTCAATGTGCCAAAAATAGTTAAGTATTTTTCAATGTATGCGGTGGTAATGTGGTACCGTTCTTTAAAAAACGTGCCTTTATAAGACCGTATAAGTTAACAGATATTCTATAGTATTTTGATAACAAAGAGTTTCAAACTTAGGATAATCATTAAAATAAGAATTTCCATCATTAAAATTGAAAATCAAAAGTTACTTACGAAACGTGATGATAGTTTTTCGATTCCGAAACCTTGATATATAAAAACTTTTAAGTCTTGAACTTTTTTATAGGTATATACTATCGGGTCTATAATTTTTTTTAACAAAACATTATTTATAATATAATTTTAAGATGAAATCTTTGCTGAACCAACGGTGCTTTTTTTATTAAAGTATTAGAAAACATTGTGTCGTGTCAATGGATTCATGTCCAATCAAATGACACTTCTGAAATGTTATATACATAAGTCTTAATTGTATTTCTCTTGGTGATAAATAAATATATTTTAAACAGGTAACCCCATGTCGCCTTAGGAGTTTTTAAACGTGTTTTAAACTTATGGCATTATGGAAGCCAATGAAAATGATTAAATTATTCAAATAATCATAAAAATGTTGGGTATTGACAAATCGTTTTTTTTTTAATTACTTTCATTAGTATTATTAGGTCTCTTAATTTGTTTATTATGATATTATTGATGAACATATTATTGTAATCTTGTTACTTATGTAATTCTGTAAAATGTATGTAATACTTTAAGTTCATGAATTAAATTTTAATAATATTCAAGTGCTTTCATTAAGATAACAACTTTGTTAAGACAACTTGCATGTCCAAGAATAATATTATAACGGGAATAGAGGCTGATATTATATTATTTATAGATTATGCAGAATAATTTTGCCTCTGTCTTAGATCTGAACCACAAATAAGTTTGGTTTTCGATTCCCCGACTTTTTGACATTACAAATATTTATATTGTAATACATTTTTTCTCCGTGTTGTGGCGGCATAAGAGAATCTACCACCCCATCACATCCCGTGGGTGTCGTAAAAGTCGACAGAGGGAAAATGTAAACTAGGAGATGGGCAGCAGCATCTTCCTGAAACGTCTCAATGAATAAAATGCGGTTGCCAACCCGCCTGCCAAGCGTGGCAACTATGGCAAAATCCCTCCAAAGTGATAGCTACTAACTTTTGCTGCTATCTATGGGGGACGACGACGACTTTTCTTCTAATTAGAACAACCTGTAGCGAAATGCAAAATACGTTCGCATTATAAGATCGTCGACGCGCATGCAAAGTAATGAAAATCAGGAGATCATTTTTTTTTAAATAAGCATACTTCGAACTAACTTTCATATGACTTAATAATAGTAATAGTTAATAATAGTTGAAATACCCATTTTAATACTTAAATTACAAATAAAACCAGTATATGTTTATTCTTAAATTCTATTTATTAATGATAATTACAATGCCTTCAATCAAATAAAGGAAGGAGTGCGTTAAAATAAAAATGGGACTGAATAAGCCCCACCTATTATATATTTTGATTACATTCTCAGACTACGGCACATGACACAAATCCGTATCTGAAAACAAGGACATTTTTAATGAAGAAAACCAGGCAACACGCGAATTCTGTGCGGTCTGTCGAAAGCATTCTCATAGGCTGGCTCAATAAAAGCATCACCTGCGTCGCTATCTTCGTGGTCGAGAGATCTTTTTTCGAAATGATGCTGCTGTAGTCCTAGTAAGTTCTTTTCTGACGCTGAATCACGAGAGGGTCCTGACTGAGAACTGCCTTGTCCAAATACACTAATGCAACAGATTAACGAAACGAGAACTATCAACTTCGTGGCAGCCGCCATTTTGTCGTGCAGTAAAGTTGAAATGATTATGATCTTATTTCTTCGCACATCGTTTATATATAATATTATTGTTTTCTGAAACAATTACTATTTCAAATCAAATAAGAACGTTGTGTGAGAAACATTATCGTTCGGTTAGCAAGTGTGTTTATGAAAACATAAATATATTTCCGTCCTCGTTTACCACGGCCAGTCAGAAGTCGTAATAATTGATTTGAAAAATACATAAAAAAATATTTTGTTTGGCTTGTTTATCGTTTTATTTTGCAGCTACCGACGTAGACTTGTTCGGTTGACGCATGTAGATATTTTAAACGATATTCTCGGCGTAAACAACTTTATTTAATTTCCGCAGTTGCATCTCAAGCATAAATCGCTTTCCATACACTGGTGGTATGATTCCTATGCTGCCAGTTATTATGCCGTGAAGCAGGATTGTGCAAACATTACTGTGTTTCGGTTTGAAAGGCACTGAGAGCTAGAGTAATCACTGGGCATATGAGACTTAACTACTGATATCTCAGGGGGACGGGCGCAATGTGGTGTGGAAGGAATGTGCCACTGTGGGGCAGATTAACACCATAATATGCAATGCTGTCACTGCTGCTCGTGGGAGCGTGGGAAATCAAAAAATTCTTACGCGGAGTACCCCGAAACAATTTTTTGACCACCATCCACCACCGTGGCGGCGGTGTCGTTTGCCACCCGTCACGTCTTGTTTCCCGCGAGGGCGAAAATTGGGCTACGTGAGTGGCTTCTGCCTGCTCCCTTATATGGAAAAAAGGCATGACTGTATGTATACATAATTACTATAAAAAGAGCACAGAACGTGTAAAGAATAAAAATCCGTGTTTAAGTATAAATATAAATATATATAAATATACTTTTACCTATAAATGAACGTTTATGAAAAGTATGTACTAAAATGTCGAGTATGCAATCACTGTGCCAAACGACATCGGTCCGAATATTTCAGATCATTATCATCATCATCATCATTTCAGCCTATCACTAGTCTACTGCTGAACATAGGCCTCCCCCATAGATTACCACAAAAGTTTATAGCTCTCATTTTCCGGGGATTTTGACATTGTCGCCACGCTTGGCAACCGCACCAGGAGTGTTCCAGGAAGATGCTGCTGCCCATCTCCTGGTTTTTATTTTTCCTCTGTCGACTTTTACGACACCCACGGGATGAGATGGTACCACCCCATTCTCTTAAGCCGCTACCAGACGGCGGTAGATCTGTCAGACCTAAAATACCCAGTCCGTGATAGTATCCGATCTGGCGAAGGATACCCGAATTTTCTAGAATTTCTTAAAGTCGATTTTGCGAAACCCATGAGATGCAATGTCAAGGCGGTAGCTAAATGTAATGATTGTATAGAGTTGTTTTAACGTCGTGGTTTTTAAAAATGACTTCTTGTTTGGACTATTGCGATGTTAGCTGCAAGGCATTAAACCAAAATTTACATTAGGCGAAACCTACGTAATTTTAGATTATGTAGCAATTGTAATTGCATGAGTTTTAGCTGAACAGCTGAACATTTGTTGAACTTATAGAGACCCAATGCAAAGCATGAGCTCTTGTCTGCCAACCATTGTACAAGCCGTGTGGTGGCGGCTTAAGAGAATCTACCACCCTATCTCATCCCGTGGGTGTCGTAAAAGTCGACGGAGGGAAAATGAAAACCAAAAAGATGGGCAGCAACATCATTCTGGAACATCTGAAAAATAAACTGCGGTTCCAAACCGCTTGCCAAGCGTGGCAACTATGGCAAATCCCCCCCAAAATGGGAGCTACAAACTTTTGTGGCAATCTATGGGGAAGGCCTATGTTCAGCAGTGGACTAGTGATAGGCTGAAAAGAAGAAGAAGAAGAAGAGAACCATTGCACACATTTACAGCATCAGAACTAGAAGTATGCTGCTGCTGCCCATCTTCTTCGTTAATCATCAATGAGGAATCGGGGTGCGTCATGCAATTATACAAGTGAGTTAATACACTTTTACTGGTGGTCGGATTCCTATGCCTCATCAGTGTCTTCGTCATCAAGCAGTAGTCTTCAAAAATAAATAATAAAAATAGGCAGCCGTTGCACTGACCATCAAATGAACGATTTCATCGCTCAACTTAGGGACAGTGTACGTGCCGCCATGCTGAGTCGTAGATCCTAAATAAAAATTACTGAAATGAAATGAAATATATTAATTCCCTGACGTAAGAAATACAAATTTCTTCTTTTTTTAACAAACTTCCACTGTTTCGTAATGAGGTTCCTCTGTATGGAGGAGAAACAGGCGAAAGGAACTCCGCAGGTATCATCTTTTTTAGATAAATTTTCAACATTTTTTATAATTGAAATTGTGTTATAAAAATAAATAGGACATTAGTTATTAGCATTTAGAAACAGCCTGGTAGCGATCACTTCATTCCCAGGGGTTAATATCGTCCACATATTCTTTTATATTGTAATAACCCTTGTTATAAAATATTTATTTATTTATTTTCATTTGATCTATTGATGAAACGCGGAAAACGTTCACTTCATGGTGAGTGCAACGTCTGCCCATAACAAATACTGTGTCAACCAGAACATTTCTGTGTGTGACACGACACTGCCCCCGTCACCCTGAGACATCAATTCTTAAGTCTCATGTGCCCGGTGATTACGCTAGCACTCAGTGCCCTTCAAACCGAAACACCTATAGGTAGGAAGACGTTGCGCGGTTTCTGGGATTTTGTTGTAAAAAACTTAATGATTTTAGATTTTGGATTTAGGTAGGAGATACCGTGCCATTGATCAATTTTCCGAGTCCCTCCAGCACCATTTTCCCGCGCTGCAATATTGCGCAGATAGTTAATACTTCTGAATAATAAATGACTAATCATTGCATTTCCAAGAACCATGTCGCAATTTCACTGGTTATTCAACAAATATATCTCGGCGGTTGGTTCACTTCAAGTGCGTTCCAATAGTTTGTGTAAATATTGACACTCGACAATCAGCACCATCGCAGCCAATAGATAAAATAAACTGGCATATGACTCAAGAAACAGGATCAACTGTTTCCGTGAAAATCTTACATAATCTGTAGTGTTATGTTCTAGAATTTCAGGTATCATTACATAAACAGGTGGCTTTGTTAATTATTAAGTTCTTATATTTATGATGAGGATGTTGCTACTGTTAATTACTATGATTGTTTCATTTTACATTGAAGCTCTGCAAGCTGCATTCCGAAATTGATATTACAAAAGCACTGAAATGACTAAAGGTGGCAAAAAGGAATCATTCATAATAAACGACCTCGGAAATCATTGCAAAAATTATTGAAAGAACTAATATACTGACATTATCCAACCTATTCGTTTATGGTATTACTTTCAATATCCTCGTGTTTAGGTTAAAATAAAAAAAATCAATTTTGAAGTTACTGCATACATAACTAATAAATTATTGAAAAAAAAATATGTGATAGTCACTTTTCCGTAAGGCTTTCTTAAACATGAACCACTATTTGGCTAGCCTTTGATACTACAATCTATTATATTATAAATTATTGTAATTATTGTAATTGCACTATTGGCTGCGTGGTGGTGGCGTTAAAAGAATCTGCTACCCAAGAAATGCCAGGAAAATCACATGGCCTTCGGCTGGTGGAGGAATAACCAAGGCAAACATTCCAAACTTAAATTATCATAACCGGTTTTTTTTTGCATATTACCTGTACGTCTTAGTATGACATAAATTCCTCAAAAGAGTCGAATACTGGACAAACATGAGAATTTGCCGGAACAGTCTCTATCGCCTGCATTCATCGCGTTGCATGCTTATTCATAATGAACCAAGAAGAATTACCGTAATTAGATACAATATATTTTTAATACGATATTAATTAGTCGACTACGGGACCTAGGGGTCTGAGTACCTGACTACTACCTGGATTCGAATCGCAGCCAGAGTTAACATTTGTGCAAAAACACAAATTGTTGGTTTTCGGGTCAGGTTGTGTTGTGTCCCCGCTGTTGTTACCCGGTCTCTGACACTGCATCCTGACCTATCTCCGATCCTATCGCATGAGCGTTACATCGGCCACAGGCAGGTAAGGATGAGTGAGTGCTTCCGTGTTTGTGCGTAAACTTCTGGCACTATAAGATCTCCTACGCAGTGGATAGCTTCCGATAGTTTTTGAAAGTGATCGCCGTGGTCGAATCGACCAGTACATTATTAATTAGTCGATACAATACAAATGAGATTCTAATCTCACACTGAAAATATTGTATATTTCGAAACAGTTTATGTAGCAAGTAATAAACAATTAAGTTTGAAATGTAAGTGAAGTGGGAAATAACAAGTGGTTAAACAAAACGATATCATAAGTTGCCTATATAAAGATGATATTAATGCCAGAACGTAGTTAATGCGTAAAACACGCTTTTAATTTATAACAATAAATAAAAATTGTTTAAAATGTCTGTGAAAATCGGTAAGTTATTTTTTTTTGTATTCATATAGAAAAACTATACTAAGAGCTTGTTTCTATCTTTTTTTTATTGGATAGAGTGACGAACGAGCTAAACGTTCACCTGATGGTAAGTGCAACGTCTGCCCATAACTGTGTCACCCAGTAATTTCTGTGTGACACCGCACTGCGCCTGTCACCCTGAGACATCAGTTCTTAAATCTCATATGCTTCATCTATCTGCTATGCTTCTCTACTGCTTCACGGCAGAATAATTGGTCCTGGGGTGACTTTACCTATTTGTAATGGCCTTACTTTTCCTCTTCATATATTTCTGAACACGCTGTTTGTGTTAAATAAAGAATCTGAGTCGTTTTCTAAACACACACAAAAAATTAAAATAAATACTAGACCCCGAATACTAGACAATATTAGCGATAACTGCTACCAACGTAACATGTAACAGATGTTAAGTTGGTAGCAGTTATAGCTAATATTCTAAGAACGATGTTTATACAATAATTAAATATAAAATTTATAAATCATTTTATTTATCACAGAAAATTACAAAGACACAAAGTTGGCGAAATATAGGATAATTTATTGTTATGCATGAACAACTTTGTAACCACAAAAGTAAACACAAACAAAAATCCTTCCAAAAGTAGTATTTTCTTGTTTACGTTA
Organism: Luehdorfia chinensis; assembly: GCA_019845155.1. Taxonomy (NCBI): domain Eukaryota; kingdom Metazoa; phylum Arthropoda; class Insecta; order Lepidoptera; family Papilionidae; genus Luehdorfia; species Luehdorfia chinensis. The sequence continues at coordinate 3,760,255 of JAHVAK010000003.1, read as the reverse complement.
AAAACCCCAAACATAATGCAGACATAACAAAAAATGGTGTCCTTCAAGGGTTTTGAGTTTTATTAGGACATAAACATTAATTTATTATATTTACGCGTAATTTTACTTTTCCTAAATAGTAAAATTAAATGTGATAAAATCTGTACATTTAATTTATATCAATAATAGGATTTTTAAAATTTTAAGTTCAATGACCACAATAGTGACCAACGACGGATTTAAATGGCGGTAGGATTCCTGTGCAGGAATCCGTCTAGACAGGTTACCACCACAGGGTTAGTTATTCTGCCGTGAAGCTATATTGTGGAAACATTACTGTGTTCGTTCAGAAAGGCACTGAGAGCTGGTGTAACCACTGGGCATATGAGACTACCCAGTTAAAAACTGATTTAAGTAGGTGAAATGAGATGTGACGGGTGGCGACCCACGTCACCGCCATTTTGTTACAAGTCAAAAGATCTTACTCCCCATTGCGTTACCACGAGCAGTATAGTGTATTATTCTCCACGCATAATGGCTGTCCAATATTCCTGTACATCATTTAATCGCCTCTCGTGAAAACTCGGTAGGAAAGAGGTAGGCGCTATTCTGCTCTGCCGGACACCTATCGGCTGACTTGTTGTCGATAAGTACGGTAACCTAGGACCTAGGAAATGTTCGACTAGATAATATACGATAGACCAAGAGGTCGATAAACGAATCTAACATGGCTGTGCAGCGTTGGGTAAACTGCTTCGCAATTTCTCGTTATGCCACTGAGATCCACGGAATCGAGAAGTGGTTCAAAGTCTCTCAGTGAGCTATTAAGACGGATACGCTCGGAGTTTCTCTACATCGTACAATCTAATATCAAGATATCCGCAGTAGGAGGCACTGGGTGACACGCTCAGTGTATCGCTCCAATTCATCAAGGAAATTTCAGTATCAGAGTAACATGACCGCTGTCTTCGTTCTGTGGATTTTTATATAATTCTTATACTCCAAACGCTGTAAGATTCTGGAACCAGCTACCAATCAGCATACGGTTGGCTAAATCCAAGTCTTTTTTCAAACGTCTGCTCTGAGAGCATTTTTTTACAACTAATTAGTTATTTTTGCGTTTAGAAATTACGCATACATGGTTATTGTTCAAAACCTGTCAACAATTATGTATGAAATTATATCATATATATATATATATATATATATATATATATATATATATATATATATATATATATATATATATATATATTTAGTTACTTGTATTTAGTAATACCGTCGTATTATAGTCGCCGTGTGGTGGCGGCTTAAGAGAATCTACCACCCCATCTCATCCCGTGGGTGTCGTAAAAGTCGACAGAGGGAAAATGAACACCAAAAGATGGGCAGCAGCATCATTCTGGAACATCTGAAAAAATAAACTGCGGTTGCCAACCCGCCTGCCAAGCGTGGCAACTATGGCAAATCCCCCCCAAAATGAGAGCTACAAACTTTTGTGGCAATCTATGGGGGAGGCCTATGTTCAGCAGTGGACTAGTGATAGGCTGAAAAGAAGAAGAAGAAGATTTAGTAATAATATGCAATTCAAATAGTTCAAACAGAGGAAATCATTAATATTCTAATTTACTTATGCATATAAGAGACCGGGGACAGCATATCCCAAACATCAATAATTAGTGGGTTATTCGATTTTACTGGGATTCGTGACTTTACTGGCAAGTGCACTGACAAGATGAAGCCCCGTATGTTTATATTGTTGAAAGATGGCGCTCTGACCAGAAATACGCCTTTATCATTTATTAATAGTAGGAATATTGTCGTTTTACATTTCAGCGCTGCTTTGCTTGATGCTGGTGTACGTGGCCGTCGACATGTCGTCCGCCTGCGCTTGCCCTCGGGTCTACTGGCCGGTCTGCGGCTCTGACGGAGTTACATATTCGAACTTGCAGTGTATGAGGTGTGCGAAACCCCATTTACGCGTTGTCAAACACGAGCCGTGTAAAAGAGAATTGACCACTAATTGATGCTATTTATGTATGTTTCAGTACTTGATTATCTAGAGTAATTTATTTATTGAATAAATAAATAGACTTATTAAATTAGAATATTTGTATATATTATTCTACACACCTACTACGACTTTTATACATTGTTTTGTTACAACTTGTGTTTTAACAAGCATTTCCTATTTTGCTTAGTTAAGGAGATACTATGGCCAACTTATGGCTCCATCATCAGACCAGCTCCTTAAGACCATGTTATTTCATTATCACCTATACAGGTGTGCCGAATTTTAGTTCAATCTATCAAGTGGTACTTGTGGACCCCAGACTTGCCGGTTGTCCTCTGAGCTCTTATTTCCGAACCAGTGTAAATTTTGACGTTCATAAGAGCTTTAGAGATGCCCAAATTGGATTGGATTGGTATTTACGACGTCTGCCCAGAACAGATGCTGGGTCACTGAAAATATTTCTGTGTGGCACCACACTACGCCCGATACCCTGACACGTCATTTCTTAAGTCACATATGTCCAGTGATTACACTAGCTCCCAGTACCCTTCGGACCGAAACACAGTAATGTTTGCACACTACTGCTTCACGGCAGAACAACTGACCCCGGAAACTTTAACTTTGACTTGGAGAGTTTCGAGTTTGGAGATTGAATTAGCTGGCTTATAGACATGAGGGGCCGGGGGCCTTATTCCCACCCCAAGACTTATTCACACCAAACACTTTGAAATAAATAAATAAATAATCTTGGAGAATCAACATATTAAACTCCACTTGGTTAATTTTACACACACACACACACAGATAGTCTCGCCTTTTCCCATATAACGGGTAGGATTTTATACAATTCTTATCAAGCACCACGACGCGCGACCGCCGTAGAGAGCGGCGCGCAGCAGTCAACAATCACACCGCGTACACACGATACACCCGTGTTCCAGGGCGGTTCTCACCGCCCAGAGTTACCGACACACAAGTCGACAGTCCGAATGGAGGCCCGCAGCCTCCATCGGACGGTCATTAGACGACTTAAAATCATTTGAGATAATCGTATTCGAAGTCGCGCAAGCACGCAGCCAACGCGACACAGTCCGAATTTCGATTTGTTTGTAGGAGTTTATTTATGTTTGGGTCAAACCAAACCAGGCACGCGGGCCCCTGGCTCGTGAGCACAGTATCCGATGAAGCTGTAAAAGCCAAAAAGGCTAACAGCAATTACATCACCGAAATTATATATACAATTCTTATTTATATTTTTCAATATTGTATATTTATAAATTATATGTATTAACATATTTACGTATATAAATATGTATATTTATAACTTATTTATGTATGATCGTATATGTGTATAATATTTTTTTTTTCTTTATGCAATATATTTTATTTATTGGTTTTCCATGCCGACGCTCTCGACGTTTTCGTTGTCCTTGATATCATGTCCATCCAGCGGTTGTCTGGAAGATATTGCTGTCAGCAATAAGACCGCCCATTGCTCACTCTTAGTGTATCTTTTTATTTCCAGTTTACTTTTTTGTCATTAATTTTAAGGTTTGCAATAAAGAATATATAAATAAATAAATAGGATGATGCTGCACATGTGGCCCACTTTTAGCCCCAGCGGGAAACGAGACGTGATGGGTCGTCGCCATTTTGGTGCGAGTAAAATAAATCTAACTCCGATGCGTTCCCACGAGCACCATTGCACATTATGGTGTTAATCTTCACGAATAAAGGCTGTCCGTACAATACCTTAGTCGCCTTTTGCGACACCTCAGTAAGAAAGAGGTAGGTGCTATTCTACTCTGCCGGACACCTATTAATTATAAAGTCACGAAAATTATTAAATCGACAAACATTATCATGACATGGAAGAGTATTGCGTGTATTGCGGCTTCGGATTCAACGACCATCGCTTTTTAGGAACCAGGCCCCCCTTGAAAATGACATAACTATAACGAACCTAACCTACCCTCAACGAATACGCCGATGAGTGAAGCTATTGGTTGAGGCCTATTTTAAGCAGTAGACAGCGGAAAGTTCCTGATGATGATGATTGCCGTCTGCCGGGGTCACTAGATTTTTCCCAAATTTCTCGGCTTTTACATTGACAAATGTTAATTCTCGAATACGTTCTCTTGCAGCAAGGCGAGTGATAGATTAATGAGCTTCTTCTTTTGAAGAACACTAGCATTGCTTTGTTTTTACAAAGCAATGCTAGTGTGCATTGCATATGAATCTTAACATATTAACTTTTCTTACATAGTAAATTATATTTAGTTATTATCTATACATATAATAAATCTGTAAACTTCACGTGTCTGTACATTTAAAAATTTTGGAAAATAAATGATTGAGGAACTCTAAAAATAAGTAACTAAATACATTTCTATCATTTTTAGAAAAGTCTGTCTGTCCGTCTGTCTGTCTATCTGTCTGTCTGTTTGTTTGTGAACGCATCTCGCCTAAAGTACTAAATTTAATCAAAATACAGAGTAAGAAAATCATTGAGGGTATCTTCCTGTAACATTTAGTCTTTGTTTTATTAAAATCGGTTTATTCTATAAAAAATTATGAGTATTTGAAATTTACGAATTAGTTCAATGGTGGTGATGAATCAATGCACTTCATTTAAATCTAATCTAAGAAATGGTAAAAAAGACGTAAAATTAGGTTGTATAAATAAAAACTTAATACCTAATACCTGAAACACAGTAAATGAAAATATAATTTTATTATAGCTTCTCACAAAGAATATCCTTTATACTAAGTACAATATTTAATCAGTATCACTAGATGGCGTTAAATTACGATGTTAAGATTCGCCGCTGTTTAAATGTCGTTGATATTTTAGCTTTAATGAATATTTCGACTCAGGGCAGGTACAACTGCCTTCTAAAGTTCTTTTTTAATGCGTATTAACAGCTGCCATTTGATTTTTAAATATTGTACTAATCATACTAATTTATCATTACGCTTTAAAACATAATATTTTATCATACATATAATAAAAATATAAACTGCATGTGTCCGTACTTTTTAAAATTTTCGAATTAACGAAAATTATAAAAGGTATCTTTCTGTAACATTTAGTCTTTGTTTTATAAAAATCGGTTCATTCTTTAAAAAGTTTGAGTATTTGAAGCTTACGAATTTGTACAATGTTGGCGATGAGTCAATTATGTAATCTAAGAAATGGTAGTAAAATATGTAAAATAAAGTTCTATTGTATTAAACTAACACCTGAACCTGAAACACAGCAAATGAAGAAATATTATTGTATTTTATATAATAAAATATAATTATTATAAGTACAATAGTTAATTACGTATTTTCGCCGTTAAAGTTAATAAGCATTATCAATAGATGACGTTGTTGTGCAAATGACCGTTGTATGACTAAGAGACACATTTTTTAAAATATTTTCACCTGGCCCGGAAGTATACAAGTTTCGGTTAAACCAAGCCTGGCTGGGCCCCCGAGCACAGCTATCCGAATCCGATGAAGCTGTTTAATCCACAATGATTAAGTCTGTGGGTGCTGAATTCTAGACGATATACATATTATCTTAAAACTCTGTATGTTATTGATCGAATAAATGTTTATTGCTCATAGCAATTGGCACAAACTTTGGGAATTTATCGTTAAAATTTTAAAATTTGTTTATTTATTTAATAATTGTAGGGGTTATGAATTATTATTATTATAGGTTTGGGTTTACATATTTTTCATTAACTGTAAATACTTATTTTAAATTGTGTTGTAAATGTGTATAAATAAATAAAATTGGAGTGTCTGTCTGTGATTTCACAATAAAGTTTTTTCTTAAATTCATATAAATACATTAGAAAAATATTATTTGCGGGGTACCAAAACTCAAACACGCGTTTTTAAAACTTTTGTCTTGTCTGTTTGTATGTCCAAGCTAATCTGAGAAACTTATATTGACGGGTAGGGGACTTTTCAGAGTAATCTAAGGTACTTTTTCTTTCGGAAATATTCAGGGTTTTTCGCGTAAAATCTGAAAAATTGTAGAAATTTTGGGCTATGCGGATGGATGTATTACGCGCGGATTTAATTTAGGTTTTGATCATCATTATTTTCGTCCATAGCAGTTTTAATACATACATACTCACACATAATCACGCCTTTTTCTGATACAAGGGGTAGGCAAAGGCTACACATGTAGCCCACTTTTCGCAACCGCGGGAAACAATATTTTAATAAGTGAGACATTTTAGTAACAGACAGTTTTAATATTTCTCTTAATATCTTAGTAAGTGGTTCACAACATTCATAGTTCTTTCTTTTACGCCTTTCCCTTATACTTTATCTATACATATAAATAACATTGGAGTGTATGTCTGTCTGTTTTTTGATTTCGCAATAAATATATTTTCTTTACCGAAACTCAAAAAAAACATGTTTTTAAAAATCATGTCTCTGACTGTTTGTTTGTGCGGGCTAATCACCGAAACAGCTGAATCGGTTTTGGCGGGACTCTCATTGACGGGGACTTTTTAGAGACCAATCTTAGCTACTTTATATTTCAGAAATATTTAGAGTTCCTGTAAAATCTGAAAAACTATAGAAATTAGGTGTTTTCCCCGCGGCTTTAATTTGCATTTTGGTCATAATTATTCTCGTTCATGGCAGCTAAGTATTTCTCTTAATCCATACTTAATATTATAAATGCGAAAGTAATTCATAGGGACAGATCGTCTGTCTGTTTGTTACCTTTCACGGTTCAACCACTTAACCTATCATGACGACATTTGGCACAGAGATAGCTTGCATCCTGTAGACGGACATAGGATACTTTTTATTCCAGAAAATCAAACAGTTTCCACGGGATATTTGAAAAACCTTTATCCACGCGGACGAAGTCGCGGACATCAGCTAGTTCATTTAATAAAACTACGTTGACGGTTTAATTTGAGAGTGCTTTACAGCACCCATGGTCACGGAAATGTTTATATTCCTTAAAAATAACATTAAATGAACAGCCATACAACATAAATTACCATATATTTAATGAAAAAAAAATACTATTTTTTTCATGGCTTTTATTGTAACAGCTTAAAAAACCTAACCATAAATGCTTATCAACTGATTTCTTTTTTTATGTTTTCTAAAGATTTTTTTCCTTCACAATCAGAATTATGCACTACAATCTTGGACAAAATTTCCTCTTCAGCTCGAGTTACAGCCTCAAAAACTTCTCTTTGTACTCGAATTTGTAAGGGTTTCGGGAGGGCCCTCGTCTTCTTATACAAACTCGCATAGAGTGCTGACAGCGGGTCATTTGAAGTAAATCTCCCACCAAACATTTCCTCCGTAAGACCATTAGCATCCATCATATTAATATTTTTCATAAATGAGTTATTTTCTTCAGTTCTGGTTTAAACAAAATTTGGCATGCACCTATTTTCTTGTTCCACTGTCAGTACTAGAATTGCGTAGTATGGGCAATTTAGTTATCTGTTCATATTTTATTATTAGCAAATTTAAATAGAGCACCACATGTTTTATTTCCCAGTAATTTCATAATTTATCCTATCACAATTTCTTTTCGTCTACTGAAAAAATAAAAGAATCAGATGTTACTCTGCGGAAATACATTAAAAATAGTAATGCTCGAAAATTACCGCGCCAGGCTCTATAGGGACTTGGCCATCACCACGGCCAGGACTATTCTTGCTGAATAAGCCTGATATTGTGTTTTTGATGGACCGGGCACAGTCAGGGATATTTTTGCTTTTAGTAATCAGTACCAAATACAATCCATATGACGAGAACCTTGTGAAAGCCGAAACAGATATTAAGACAAATATCTTGACCTGGCTCACGACATGACAGTGGGGGTTTACATCCACTAGAATTTTTCAAATGTTACAAAAATAGTCATCTGAAAGCATTGATATAGAAAATACACAGGCAGCGACTCAAGAACATCCTCCAAAAAAAGTGCACAATGCGTTCCACTTTGGTTAATATCACATCAGCCGTGACAACCACAACAAATTTAAAAACATTGTGGAAACATAGTTGATTCAATTTGAAAAGCTACTTTATGTTGATGGGCACAAGATTTAAATTGCGATTTTTTAATCACATTTCATTTGGATGCTTTTTGAAGTGGTTTATGTGTGAAGTTTCACACAAAAATCACTTAAAAGACTGTTTATCTTCAGTTTTTGTATATTAATATCTGAGAGATTAAAAAAAAGTAAGCAGATCCAGTCATTACTGTACATTCATATAAAAATTACTGTTATAAGTTGTGGACAAACAGTAGCAGATTGCCAATCTAACATACATACATACATACACAGAGTCCAGCCTCTTTCCCACAGGTAGGCAGAGACCACATCTTTCCACTTGCTACAATCCTTACACACATCTTTAGCTTCCTCTACTTTCATTAGTGTTTTCATACAAGTTTGTCGGTTGCAGGTACTTTTGACGTGGCCTTTCCTTAAAACAATCTAACATAAACAACTCAAAAAACTGTGGAAAGACTGCAGCTGGATTTTGACACAGCTGTTAAATTTGTTCTATTTTTATGGTGGTGCTGTTAAATGGTACCTAATGGTAAGAGCAACATCTGCCCATAACAAATGTTATATCACCCAGAACATTTCTGAATGACAACCCTACTGCGCCCGTCACCCTGAGCCATAACATCTTAATTCTCATATGCCCAGTAAATACACTATCTCTGTGCTCTTCAGACCAAAACACGGTAATGTTTCCACACTACTGATTCATAGCAGAATAACTGGTCGTACAGTGATACCTAGATGGATTCCGACATAGGAATAAGAATGAAGATTGAGACTGCAGAAAATAAAGCTCATTGAGGACAATTTCAATACAGGAATGTTTTAATGTTAACCCTAACTAATATACAATGATAAAAAAGTAAAAGTAAAGAAATAACAAAAAGTAGAACATTGTATTTTTTTTTTTAAAGTTGTCTATAGAGTATTGAATAGCATGTACTCACATACTCATGCTATTTAATAATTGGTACCACCCCAGGGCCAGTTATTCTGTCCTTGAAGCAGTAGTCTGCAAACATTACCGTGTTTCGGTTTGAAGGGCACTGAGAGCTAGCATAATCACTGGGCATGTGAGACTTAAGAACTGATGTCCCAGGGTGATGGACGCATTGTGTTGTCACACCGAAATTTTCTGGGTGGCACAGCATTTGTTATGGGCAGACGTTGCACTTAACATCAGGGGAATGTTTGGCTTGTTTCGTCACCTTTATAAAATATAACATAAAATATAAAATAAATAAAATGAACAGACTAATAATCCATCCATCTCGCTTTTAATATATTTTTTTGTACGAGAAAGTGACGAGGCATGCAAATTGTTCACCTGATGTGTAAGTGTAATGTTGCACATAACAAATGTAGTCTGACACAGATCAATTCTGTGCATTTCTAGCTATGTTCACAGAAATGTTGTGTGACACAGCCTCTTTGTTATGTTGCACTTGCCACCAGGTGAATGATTTGCACGTATCGTCACTTAGTTCCATAAAAAAAAACTTACCAACTAAGTAAACAAGATAAGATAATACAAGACCAACTACAGTCTTAAGTATATTTAGAAGCTTAGACAAATTAAATATTGTATTATCTAATGTCACGCGAGTGACCACTAAAGATAATATAAATACTACGTTACGTTATAACTTATGAAGACAGAAAAGTTTAGCAAAATGTTAACAACATTGTTTTGTTTGGCAGTAAGGAGCTGTCAGTCAAAGAGTATATATAAACTAAAAACTACTGCTGTCAGTTAGAAATCAGCATAGAGTATAATTACATACATATTTATTTATGGAAACAGTCGTAAGCTATTTTCCAGCGTCAAGTATACAATCTTCAAGCAGCGAGACCTTAATTTCGATCGACAGTAAAATGATAGTTGACTTTTACTGAAGATCTGTTGGACTGACGGAGACAACGAAAAGTACTGTTTTGTAATTCGAAATGACTGTACACTTTCACGAGTACTCGCTGCATAATAAACTATCAACATTAAACATCAAAACTCAATATATACACAGAAATTACAATATTCAATTAATAACACTACCGACACTACTCGAGTTGGCGCCAAAAGTCCAAGAGTATATTTTAAAGCTGTGTCAGTTCTTGTCTTGTGTTATTAGTACTACTTAGTAATATCAATAGCTAAGGAACTTTCTGTCAGTTTCAAAGTTAAAAATTAATTGGTTTTAGGTGTGCCATAAAATTAGAGGCAGATTTGCCTCCCGTCCCGATTTCGATGATATCGTCCCCCGTCAAGACGACCTATCAATTTTGTACCGATAAGACGCTACGATCGCTCAATTCACTCAGGCTCAGCACAGTGCCCACTGCTCACGTGGCTCCTGTCATCCGCGCACTGCATTCGCCTTCGCCTGCCTCGCGCAGTACAGTTGTGTGGCGAGTTTGGCCCAAAGACAACATGGACAACATCACATCATATCAATCTGAAGATGTTTTGTTCGGAGTTTATAAATATATACTGTGTCCGGGATCTCCATATGTTCGATTGACAAAATCAGACTTAACTGCGATATCCGACCGATTGTCCCGACATATCTTTTCCAAAAGGTGGCAACTCTAATTAGAGGTGATCATTAACGGTTTAAACATTTTAAATTAAATTTATAAACTCAACACATTTTTTTAACCTTTAACTTCATTAATTATTACTGAGATGTTCGTTAAAAGTTATAACTTATTACTTAATAGCAATCGACAATATTTTATTGATGGTGGATGATAATGGATGGTGAGATTCAAGGCACCTTGAGTCAAACTGTGTATAGGAAAATCTCATCACCATCCACCACTGTTAGCTACCGTAGGTAAATCCTTGTTTCAGAGAGCACGAGGAATCTGCGACAGGAAACACCTGGCCGCCGACCTTCAGCATGTCGAGCAAGTTTTGCAAGACAACAAGCTGCGGGTTCCGCGCCTACGTCGCAGAACCGAGTGAAACCGGTCACAGTCGAGCCTGTACCTGCTGTTCTACCTTATGTCAGATGAGTCACGGACAAGATTGGCTATATCTTGAAGCGGGCTTCCAAAAAAACATTCTTCAAGCCGCCGAAGATGATAAGTCAGTTTTTACTATCTGTCAAGTGGTAACATCAGTATACAAGCTAGATTTTGAATGTGGTCTCTCTTACATAGGCCAAACAAAAAGATCGATGAAAACCCGCGTAAAAGAACATATAGCTGACGTGAAGCATCGTCGTTCTAGGAAGTCTGCAGTCTGTGACCATGTTCTGGATTATCCCAACCATTACATCAGATTTGATAAACCACAAATCCTTGCAAAAAGAACTCCGATTCCTACCAAGGATGATTCGCGAGGCTAAAATTAAAAAAAAACGTCCTAATTTCAATAGAGAAGATGGTTGGGTATTACCACCGGCATGGGATCCAATAATTAATAAAGTTAAATCTAAAACCAAGCATACCACTGCAAGACTTCAAGACACAGTTAGCTCTTTCTGCGTAGATCAGACCAAAAATAATAATTAAAAGCTGAAGGTACCCCGGGTTAACTATGACATCAGGACATCTGTCACCTCAGTCCCCGTGACCATGGGTGCTGTAAAGCACTCGAAACGTCGGGTTATAAATAGTTTAAATTAAACGCGATAGAATCCGAAAAAAATAATTTTATTGAAAATAGTTGCTTGGGATAAAACTGGAGTAAAAAAATTGCAATCTCTCTAAAAATATAAATGTGCAAACAAAAGTACCTATACCAAACAAGCTCAAAAACGTTTCTTCCTGGCATATTTCGACCACGAAGACCTCTCCAAGTCATAAAATCAAGCAAGTTACGCCTAACTAACTTGTTTGCGGGAGGCACTTTGAACAACAATACATAACTTCCCTTTTAAGCAAAGGAATAAATGAGTAGAATGATGATTTTTAAAGTACTTTAGACTGAGTATAGAATGTTTAATTTATTTTTTTTGATTACTTTGCTCTGATGCACGTTTTACCAATTAAGGGACTGCGCTTGTCCATGTCATCTGCGCACGATTTATCAGAAGTATAAGCGCTAACAGTGCAACTTACTCACCCTCACCTCCCCGAAACCTATGTAACGCTTTTGCGATAAGTTCGGACGTGAGGTCATAATGTCGGAGACACCATGACACAAAAAGATACTACAAGACAAATAATCATTAGCGTGATCCACAAATTGTATCTCTTAATATTGGCTTCGAATGTCGGAGACACCATGACACTAAAAGATACTACGAAAACAAATAATAATTAGCGTGATCCACAAATTGTATTTCTTAATATTGGCTTCGGATGGAATTTGGTTTTTAAGTACTTAACATTTACAGTAATAATGAATAGAACTTAAAAATATTTAATGCTGATATCTATAGACACGAACAATGCAACTACATAAAACATATGATGTCAACTTCCGAATACAAGCTATTAATTGCGCAGGGGTTATTATAATGCCTGAAGTGTACGCGCAAACTCAGGTCAGAAGCACAAACTCGCCTTTTCCCACTCGCGTCCGATGTAACGCTCATAGGCGAGAATACCGGTGGTAAGCTAGGATGCAGTATGCAGCAGAGAAATATTCTGGGTGATACAGCATTTGTTATGGGCGGACGTTGCACTTACCATCAGGTGAACGTTTTGCTCGTTTCGTCACTACGTACAATAAAAAAAACCAGGCCTGAAAACCAACAATATGTGTTTATATATATACACTAGGCCATGTGGTTGTCGATTAAACTCATGTGCTATGTGTATATGTATCGGCGAATAAAATATTTTTCCAATACACACATTAGGTGTATATGGCGTTATAGAATGTCATAGAGAATGAATCACCTCAATGCAAAAATAAACTCGAGGATGACAAACAACATTCTTTTGTAATAACTTTAAAACTGAGGTTAAAATAGTGGCAACTATGGTCTAAAACAATAGTTCAGTTACAGTGGAAGGTCTTTCGCTGTTATAAAGTTCGTAAATGAGCCCGCGGTCGTCATTACCACCGCGTGGCCTAGTGGTTAGAGTATCTGACTACCAAGCTGCGGGCACTGTGTTCGAATCCCAGCCGGAACCAACGTTTGTGCAAAAACACAAATCGTTGGTTTTCCGGTTGGTTGTGTTGTCTGTCCTTGTATCTCTGACACTGCATCCTAGCCTACCTCCGATCTTATCGCATGAGCGTTAAATCGGGCACGGGAAGGTTGGGACGAGAGTGCTTCTGTGTTTGCGCGTACACTTGTGGCACTATAATATCTCCTGCGCAGTTGATAGCTTCCGACATAATTCGTTGACGCCGTGGTCGAATATCGTTCAGGAGGACATAAAATGAGTAATAATTAGGTGGATTCTTTTGGGTAACAAATAGAAGAAGAAATGTTTAGCAGTGAACTATAAATGGCGTCTTCCGTCTTTCGGATAATAACCAGAAACTTTAATCTGCACGGAATATGTTGTAACGCTGTAAATATTAGCACAGTGTTTGAGACACGTGATCCTACACAACTCATCCAGACGCGAATGTCGTAGGATTCCTATGCAGGAATCCGCATATGTAGGGATCACCCCAGGCCAGTTATTCTGCCGTGGAACAGTAGTGTGCAAACATTACTTTGTCTCGGGTAAACATTACGAAATTTAGGAACTGATATGACGGGGTGACGGGCGCAATGTGGTGCCTCGTAGAAATGTTCTGGTTGACACAGCATTTGCTATGGGTAGACGTTGCACTTACAAATAGGTGAACGTTTTGCTCGTCACTTCACATTATCCAATAAAAAAATTGGAGCTGAGAGCTTAGAAGTAAGGTCTCAGAGTGACGAGCAAAGTGTGATGCCACACAACAATGCTCTGAGTGACACTAACACAACATTCATTATGGACAGACGCGGCCCTTACCACCAGGTGAACAATTGGCTCGACTCGTCGTTTTTTACCATAAAAACCTTCAATAACTGTGTGAAAGTGCCAATGGGTGCAGTAAAACGCTCGAAACATCGGGAATCTGAATTTAACTTTAACGCGACATAATACGTAATAATAGTTTTATATCTAATCTGAAAATATATTTTTATTCAATGTGTCGTATTCGCGTGAACATAAGAAATCGTTTTATCGATAACTAGCTGTGCTGCGGTATCGCCCGCCGTTTAATTTAAAAGAAATCGCTCTAAGGGTGATGTTATATAGCATATAGCCTTCCTCGATAAATGGGGTATCCAACACTGAAATAATTTTTCAATTCGAACCAGTAGTTCCTGTGATTAGCGCATTCAACCAAACAAACTCTTCAGCTTTATAATATTAGTATAGATTTTAGTTTCGCGAATGTTGTTTTCGAATAGGAATCTTAACTGGAGAACAATAACAGCGCAAGCAAGTGACATTTAAACTACGCAGTTGTATACTTAGGTATATAAATTCAAGGTAATTTAAATGTTAGGTGCTACATTCTCGTCCGATCGGAATGTTATATAGATCGTACAGAGGACAAATGGCATAGTGTTGTCACCCGTATTTATTACTTCACGTTAAGATATATTTTTTAAATCTACGTAGCTTACTCTAGAAAGGATAAAAACACCGATTATTCTGACATCAACAGTTTCTGCAATCAGTCTACTACGAGTATCATCATCAACTAGTTTTGTGGCTGTTTTCACGATGTCAGTGATAGACTACCAATCCATACTAATATTATAAATGCGAAAGTATCTCTCTTTATTATATTGGTAACAAACAGTCTCTCTGACTATTTGTTACCAATTATAATAGTATATATTTTTAATTATATTATAATTACAATACATGACTTGCATCCTGCAGACGGAAATAGGATACTCTTCATTCCGAAAAATTGAAGAATTCCCACGGTGTTTATAAAAAACTTAAATGAAAGCAGTCATATTCGCGGGCTCAGCTAGTATCTAAAATATGTAAATTCCCGTTAATGCCCACTTTCTGACAAGTGAATAAATATTTGTCTATCTATATCTCTATATATATTATTTCTCAAAGCTGTATTTTGCCGCTATATCTCCCTTAATACTGTATCAAATTCAATGTTTGATACGCAATTTTGAAAATTGTTTTTCCCTCTTATGACGAAAAATAAGATTAAAAAGATTAAAAAGATTTAATATATTAATTTATTTGTAACCAATCTATTAAACTAACATGCACGACAGCTGTCGGTTAGAGTTGTTTACATTCTTCGAAGTCGGTAGATGGCGCCATCTGTTCATGATCACGATAACTGTGTGTGACATAATGTATATACTGTGCGAAATATACATATACATATATATAATAATGTTTGCACACAACTCCTTCACGGTAGAGTAACTGGCCACACAGAAATGTTCTGGGTTTTCTCCTATAAAGAAAATGTGAATATTTTGACTGTTTTTACTGTTACTTTGAAAACATCACTACGTAAAATTAAAATTGAATGACGTACTTATGTGTATTAATGTACATAAAGAATTCAAATAAGGAAAATTCGTTATGTTATGCATCAGTAATAACAATGCTCGTCTCTTAATATCATCTTACTGACAAGGTCCGGGTTAATGGGTTCCGCGAAGTGTACAATCAACACAGTGTGTTGATAACTATCGCTTAGTATAAAAGAGTTGTGAATTATTTAAATTCGTTAAATATTTTAAATATCGCCTTGTGATTAGTCTATAATGGCACCTAAGCTTGGTGAGTTAATTTTTAATGGCCATAGAAATAATAATATTTTGCAATGTAAGAGTATATAATAAATGGTGTGAAATTATTTATCAATGTATTTATTTACTAAATATTTATTTATTATCAGTTACTGTTTCTGTTCGCGATGGGCTGTAAATTATATTGGTGTTGAGGCTGTTGATGATAAGAATTTGAAGCGATTCGTTTTTAAATTTGGTCGGCTCGGTTGGCGCAGTGGCTAAGCCCTTGGCTTCTTCGGTACTTGGCGCTTCGTTCGATTCCCGAACGGGACAAATATTTGTACGGCCTACAGATGGTTGTTCCGGGTCTGGGTATAAGTAAAAGTCTATAAATCTACTCATCACAGGCACAGACCTCCTCTCATTTCTGTGAGGGTTTTAGAGTCGGAGAGTCCGCATCACTGCCCCAATGCGGGTTGGAGGACTTCACATGTCTTCGAAATATTTCCTCATACATGCAGGTTTCCTCACGATGCTTAACTTCACCGATGAGCACATCAAAAAAAAACACCACTTAAACCTGCAGGACAATTTTAGAGGTGCCGGTACTGGTGAACTCAGGTGACTATGAAAAGCGTACTATGTAATTTAAGACAAGCGCCCGGCCCCCAGAGTTACCACGGCAGAGTTACGACACGGGAGATGGGGCCACGTTTAAAATAGATTGTCGGAACTCTTTTCTCATCTTCAAGTAGTGAATAATTTTGTCTGTGGCAGCTGTCAATGTAAATTGAAATTTTGAATGGTTGTAGTTTAAACTCTCTCTTCCGGTCCAGCGTATTACTAGCTTACCAGCTAATATTACTAGCTAGCGCTAAATCTCAGTGCCCTTCACGAAACACAGTAACGTTTGCAAACTACTGCTTCACGGTAGAATAACTGGCCCTGGGGTGGACCTACCGATACGGATTCCTGCATAGGAATCCCACCACTTCTGCCTACCTGGTCTGCAATTGCACGTTCTCAGTGGTGAATGAAAACATCTTCAGGAAACTAAGTAAGGAGAAATTATCTTTCGAGGGCATGCGAACTCCGCCACCCGCACTAGCTCTGCGTGGCGGACTTCTCCAAAGCCCTCTGGAAATAATGATAGGGGGCCTGTGCTCAGCAGTGGGACATTCATAGGCTGTTACTTTTACATGAATTTTATTTGCATTTCAGTTCTCGTCTGCCTGCTGCTCTGTTTGGTGTACATGAGCTTGGCCGCCCAAGTTCCATGTGTATGCCCTTACCACTATCTACCAGTGTGCGGGTCTGATGGCGTTACCTATGGCAACGAACAGTGCATGGCGTGTGCCAACCCTGGATTGAGTGTCGCGAAATCGGGGCCTTGTTGAAACGCTGAGAAATGTTTCAATTGATTTTTATATAATTTCTTAAATATATATGTCATAAATGAAGAAAGAAATATATGTTACGCTTAATGTTATTGAATAAAGTTACCTAATTGTAATTCAATATTTATTGTTGGTGGCTTAAGAGAATCTACCACCCCATTTTATCGCGCGGGTGTCCTAAAAGTCTACACAGAAAAATTTAAACCATAAGATGGGCAGCAGCATCTTCCTGGAACATAAATAAACGGACGCCAAACCGCCTGCCGGGCGTGGCAACTATGGCAAATTTCCCCTAAAATTATGGCTAAAAACTTATGTGTTTCATGGCAATCTATGGGGGTGACCTATGTTCAGCCATGGACTAGTATACGACGCAAAATAAGATTAAAAAGATTGAATTAATTCATTGTTTTGTAGCAAGCACCATTTGTTGGCAATCGGTTCAACTAACATGCACGACAGCTGTCGGTTAGAGTTGTTTACATTCTTCGAAGAAGGTAGATGGCGCCATCTGTTCATGATCACGATACTGTGCGAAATATACATACTGGTTAGCTAGTTATTATGAATTTCTCGTAACAAAAATTAGAAATAGGTCACTAACAGTTATTAGTTATGTTTATATTATCTTTATATATTTAATTCATATTTGCGTGTGTATGTCACTGAATTCCTCCTAAACGTCTGGTTTTCTGGATGGTTTAGATTCAGAATTGGACCCGGTAGGTGGCGCTGCGATAGAGTTCTAGGAAAATGACAAAGGTCACTCTGTATATAGTTTATCGATAATTGGAATATCGAAAAATCTTTTGCTGAATCTCTTAACAGCAGGCTAGCCAACGTTCCGGCAGGACAACGTCTGTCGCGTCCGCTAGTTTTATATGAATAACTGTACAGTCTAGCTTATGTGAGAAGCTGGTGTCTGAAATAGATATCATCCCCTGTATTATAGATCACCAGGTCCACACCACGCGTAATTAATGATATTATTTGGTAGGTCTCTTAATTACATTACATGGAGCATATTCTTTATTAACATTTGTCTGGTAGGATGTTATTGACGAGTTATTCCATTTATTTCACTTTATGTTTTAGTGTATGTGTATGAGTGAAGTGTGGGCAGCGAGCGAGTGTGTTTTTGTGTGTGTAGAATAAGAAAGAATATTTTTTTATTGGAGTAAGTGACAAGACGAGTAAAACGCTGATCTTATGGTAAATGCTACGTCTGCTCATAACAAATGCTGTGTCACCCAGAACACCGCCATGTGGCACCATACTGTGCTCGTCACCCTAAAAGACAATTTCTTAAGTCTCATATGCCCGGAAAGTAAACTAGCTCTCAGTGGCCTTCAGACCGAAACACAATAATGTGTGCACACAACTGATTCACGGCAGAATAACTGGCCCTGCGGTGGCACGGGCGCAGTGTGCATTTCTTATGGGCAGACATTGTGAATATTTTCCTTTTTTTTGCTGTTTCTCTCAACACATCACTACGTAAAATTAAAATTGAATGACGTACGTATGTGTATTAATGTATATAAAGAATTCAAATAAGGTAAATTCGTTATGTTATGCATCAGTAATAATAATGCTCGTCTCTCAATATCATCTAACAAGGTCCGGGTTAATGGTTCCGCGAAGTGAACACAGTGTGTTGATCACTGTCTCTAAGTATAAAAGAGTTGTGAATCATTTAAATTCGTTAAATTATTTAAATATCGCCTTGTGATAAGTCTAAGATGGCACTTAAGCTTGGTGAGTTAATTTTTAATGGCCATAGAAATAAAAATATTTTGCAATGTAATAAATAGTAAATAATGAATGGCGTGGAATTATTTATCGATGTATTTATTTGCTAAATATTATTTCGTTATCCGTAACTGTTTTTGTTCGTGATGGGCTGTTAATGATAATGGTGTTGAGGCTGTTGATGATAAGAATTTTAAGCAATTCGTTTTTAAAAGTTTTTTTTAATTTGGTCGGCTCGATTGGCGCAGTGCCTAAGCCCTTAGCATCTTCGGTACTTGGCGTTGTAACAAAATAAATCTAATGCCGATGTAAAATGACTCCTTCACTGCAATTAGCTAATACACTCGGCGTCAAAAAAATCGCACATCCGAAAAAAATAATTTAAATACTATTTTAACACAACAGGCCAATGGCAATGTTGTGGTTTGAGGGTATCATTCGAAAGGTAATTTCATTAGCTTTCAGGAATTTTAATTGAATTTTACTTTTATAACGAGACGAAAGAGAAATTAAAGAAAAAGACAGGGTATGTACAAATTTACAAATTAATAATTTAAAAAAAATCTTAAATACAAAAAAGTTCTTAAAACCTAGTGTTACCCCCCCTTGCCTTGATAACGGCTTCCATGCGATCTTTCATGGACCTTACAAGGATCGCAACAGCCTCTTGGGGTATTTGTTCCCACTCTTCAAGTACCGCATCTTGGAGCTCTTGAAGAGTGGCTGGAGCTGGATCTCGAGCTCGCACGCGCCGTTTTAGGTCATCCCAGAGATGTTCTATTGGGTTAAGGTCTGGACTTCGTGCTGGCCAATGCATAACAGGGATATCGACCTCCTGTAAATAATCCCGTACAATAGCCGCGGTGTGGCAACGAGCATTATCATGCATTAACATGCATCCATCACCGACATAACCAGCATACGGGACCACATGTTCCTCCAGGATTTCAGTAATGTACCGACCAGCACTTAATGACCCTTGCCCACGGCCACCCCGAGTCCGGGAAACGCACACAAGTTCCGTTTTCCCGTCGACGGAAATGCCGCCCCAAAATATACACGAGCCACCCCCGTATTCGACGGAATCTTCGAAGCAGGGTTGTGTAAACCTCTCCCCCTGTCTTCTGTAGACCCTTCTACGTCTGTCATTGCAGAAGAGACAGACCCTCGTCTCATCAGAGAAGAGTACGGTCCGCCACTGTTCTAGAGTCCACTCGCAATGATTGCGAGCAAACTCTAGGCGATCTCTGCAATGCTGTGCAGTAAGTTTTGGACCTTTAGCAGGTCTATGGGCTGTTAAACTCTTTTCGTGTAACCTTCTTCTTATCGTAGAAACACTCACAGATGTTCTCCGAGTTGATCGAAGCTGTTGTTGCAACTCAACAGCATTTGTAAAACGGTTTCGTAAAGATGTCGTAACGATGAAACGGTCATCTCTTTCTGATGTCACCGTTTTCTTCCAGATCCCGGTTTACTAACATAACCACCAGTATGCTGAAAACGTTGGAACACCCGTCGAACTGAAAAACGGGACAGGTTCAACTGTCGAGCAACGTCACACTGCCGCATCCCCGACTGCAATAGGGCAATCACTTGAGCGGCTTCTTCAGAGCTGGTGTCCATCTTTACTTGTTCTTACTTGGGTTACTTGTTCACGTGTGTTCACTGCAAAGTCTAAATTACGACTGGCCCATATTTCATCCAGATCGACCCTTTTATACCCTTTTTAGGTGGTGTAACTAGCGTCCTTACTAACGAGCATTTGACAGTGTTTATTTTTGACGCTCTATAATGATAAATGTTTTAATGATTTCATGATTTTTTTTTAATAATGTAAAGCTATTCAAATACCCATTTCAAACATACCAATATTTATATAAATATAATTCGTTTCTAGCCATTACAGCCATTTTTCGCGCAAACTCAGAGAGGTGCGATTTTTGTGACGCTGAGTGTATTACTAGCTAGCGCTGAATCTCAGTGCCCTTCACGAAACACAGCAACGTTTGCACACTACTGCTTCACGGTAGAATAACTGGCCCTGGGGTGGACCTACCGATACGGATTTCTGCTTAGGAATTCCACCACTTCTGCCTACCTGGTCTGCAATTGCACGTTCTCAGTGGTGAATGAAAACATCTTCAGGAAACTAAGTAAGGAGAAATTATCTTTCGAGGGCATGCGAAGTCCGCCACCCGCACTAGCTCTGCGTGGTGGACTTCTCCAAAGCCCTCTGAAAAATAATGATAGGGGGCCTGTGCTCAGCAGTGGGACATTCATAGGCTGTTACTTTTACATGAATTTTATTTGCATTTCAGTTCTCGTCTGCCTGCTGCTCTGTTTGGTGTACATGAGCTTGGCCGCCCACGTTCCATGTGCATGCCCTTACAACTATCTACCAGTGTGCGGGTCTGATGGCGTTACCTATGCCAACAAACAGTGCATGAAGTGTGCCAACCCTGGATTGAGTGTCGCGAAATCGGGGTCTTGTTGAAACGCTGAGAAATGTTTCAATTGATTTTTATATAATTTCTTAAATATATATGTCATAAATGAAGAAAGAAATATATGTTACGCTTAATGTTATTGAATAAAGTTACCTAATTGTAATTCAATATTTATTGTTGGTGGCTTAAGAGAATCTACCACCCCATTTTATCGCGCGGGTGTCCTAAAAGTCTACACAGAAAAATTTAAACCATAAGATGGGCGCAGCATCTTCCTGGAACATAAATAAACTGCGGTCGCAAAACAGCCTGCCGGGCGTGGCAACTATGGCAAATTTCCCCTAAAATTATAGCTAAAAACTTATGTGTTTCATGACAATCTATGGGGGTGACCTGTGTTCAGCCATGGACTAGTATACGACGAAAAATAAGATTAAAAAGATTGAATTAATTCATTGTTTTGTAGCAAGCACCATTTGTTGGCAATCGGTTCAACTAACATGCACGACGGCTGTCGGTTAGAGTTGTTTACATTCTTTGAAGAAGGTAGATGGCGCCATCTGTTCATGATCACGATACTGTGCGAAATATACATACTGGTTAGCTAGTTATTATGAATTTCTCGTAACAAAAATTAGAAATAGGTCACTAACAGTTATTAGTTATGTTTATATTATAAAATTCTCCTTAAATTACAGCTACAAACTTATGTGTTTCATGGCAATCTATGGGGGTGGCCTATGTTCAGCCGTGGACTAGTGATAGACTGAAATGATGATGATGATCTGCTGATAGTTGTTGCTATTGATAACACCTACATGCTTGTGTGTAACTTATGTCTGTTAACGCATCTACGATACAGCAGGTGGAACTCTTCCCAGTTTTCCCAGCTTACACACAGTACCATGGGACTCTTCAAAGCAAGAAAAGTCGTTTTACATTTCATCGTCTAAAACTGTTCTGCATTTGTGTGATGTGCTGATTTACCACGTGCTCGGTGAAGGAAAACAGCGTAATGAAACCTGCGTGGCTTAGGAATAAAAAAAACCCAAAGTTCCAAAACCCGCTTTGGAACAGCGTGACGGACTCTTTCGATTCCACAACCCAAGGTCTGTGGTCATATATAAACTGGTACTTTAGTTTACTTACTTTATGCTTACGCGTCTACAAGTTTATTTATTCAGATGTTCCCGAAAGGTGCTGCTGCCCATCTCATGGTTTTTATTTTCCCTCTGTCGGCTTTTACGACACCCACGAGATGAGATCGGATGGTAGATTCTCTTAAGCCGCTCCCACACGGCCTTTACTTTACTCACGCCTTTACTCACCATAATTTATTTTATTTATTAAAACTTTATTCTACACCTTAATTAAAAGGGTAACATTGGGCGGAGTTAATGCCCATTTGCATTCTCTCCCAGTCAACCCTGTGGGCGAGGAGAAAGTTGTGAAGGGTGCAATTTGAAAAAAAAATGAAAAATACCTTAAATAACCAGCCGAAGTTAATAACAAAACATAAAGCAAATGGGAAAAAAATATGATAATATAGTATACATAAACATACAAAAACTTAAATACACACACATATTTCATTTTTTTAATGAAGTAATGTAATACTATTAAAATTGATACCTACATATTTATTAGTCCCAGCAAAAAATAAAAATAAATATTCTATTCAAAATGGCCACCTTTGGCTTTTATACAGGCCTTTAGTCTGTTTTGCCACGACTCTATGGATTTACACACTGTTTCCAAGAGAAATTTCGCCACCGCTTGCTCCAAAGATTTTTCAAGAGACTCAATGTCGCCGTGTCGTTTAGCTGCTCTAAATGACCTTTCGGGTCTGGTTGTGTTGTGATTGTCCCCGTGTTTCTGACACTGCATCCTAGCCTATCTCCGATCTTATCGCATCAGCGTTACATCGGGTGCGGGTAGGTTGGGACGAGTAAATGCCTCTGTGTTTGCGCGTACACTTGTGGCACTATAATATCTCTTGCGCAGTTGATGGGTCTCGACTGTAGTCGGAAGTTGACGCCGTGGTCGAAACGGCTAGGATGTTCTCCTAGCCGATTTCGACCACGGCGACATTATCATATCATTAGTATGGATACTTTATTATAAAGTATGGTTGGCAATGCTACATGTGGGCTTTGTACAAGGTCACCCTTACTATAAAAACAATACTTATAGACCGCAATTTATGATTACGACGCGGTTATCACTTTCATAAACAAAGTTGTAATCCGTAGTATTAGTTTAAGCGATATGCATACATACATAAAATCTCGACTTATGGGATAAGGGGTAGTCAGAGACTGGGCACTCACTGCAAAAACAGATGACTGCCACAATCCACGTTTCACCAAAAAAATTTAATGCACTTGGTGTGATAGGCGGTGAGCCCATCGCCACCATGCGCTGTTGGGTGCACAGTGCAGTTTAATTCCTTACTCGTCTTTTACGAGATCCATTGGATGAGATGCAGTGGTAGCATTCTTTTAACGAGCCGCCACCACACGGCTTACTACACACAATTATTAATGATTATTCGTTACTGATCGAAACGGCAGATGTCACTATCGTCGGCATCAATGGTATAATTGTATAAATGGGTTGCCGTTTTAAGCCATTATTTACGTTGTTATGATTATTGTTTGTTCGAAGAAAGAAAGAAACCATTTAAGTAAATATTAATTGTTTTGCATTGCTTAAAATAGCAAGTTCTGAAAGCGATACACAAGGTTCTCATAAAAAACCAAAAACAATGAAATCTAAATACTTTCTGTTCTTGTAACCCGGTGTTTCACTGGAAGAGTTTTTTCGGCGATAAGAGTTCTCTTTTACACATATCGTCGATATTAGTGATGTAAAGAATATTTGTTTTCGCATTCGGGAATATTCGCATACTTCTTGATATTAACATTCGCATACGCAAATATCGTGCGTATATTTTACGAATGTGATTGTCTCGAATACTTCATATTTTATTTATGAAAATAATATAACTTAATTGGTTTAGTTTAGATCAGCTCGACAGTTTCCGGAATAAGATGCAAACGGCACTAATGTGTGAGAGCGATTTGCATTGTGGATGTCATTCAATCAGTTATCAAATTTTAGCAATAGAGAAATGGCGCCAGATTTATTATTCCGAAATTTTCGATCATAATCATGTTACATGTTAGTTTTAGACGGAACACTCCTGAGAAATAATTAGTTACGTCATGAAATAAACATATGGGTAAAGCAAACAGGCAATAAGGATTAGTCATATCATTATTACTAATTCAGTTTCGGGTTGGCAACCGCAGTTTATTTATTACGCTGTTCCAGGAAGATGCTGCTGTATTTCCCCTGGTTTTCAATTTCTCTATGTCGACTTTTACGAAAACGGAACGTGTTGGGATGGTAGATTCTCTTACGCCGCCACCCCACGGCATTTTATATACTTTTATATAGACTACTTACACTATACTTTTAAATATTATATATTTTATAGATTATTTATTTTACTAAGAAATATACTCGTACCTTATCTGTAATATATATACACACACACATATATATATATATATATATTACAGATAATATATATAGATATATATTATTACAATGAAACAATGCATTTACTCAATTTCTTATTGATTTTAATTTTCTTTGCACTTCATACAAATTTCTGCGTGCGTGATTTCCTCTGGTCCTATATTTGCCATATTGTTTCCTTGGGTCTCACTCATATACATCAAACAGAGGATAATGCAGATGAGTACTAGAAAAATAAAAAAACTTCAAATTTTCTTTTCATAAGTCTATCTTAATATTTCCTGTTGTATAAATATGACTATTAGTATAAAGATTTACATAACAAGATAATACAAATACAAACTTGAGTCCGCTAGTTGTAAAATTATATTGAATCAGTTAGTCCTTTACACGACATTGTGCTTAAAATAAACTGTTATTTATATAACGACATAACAACGGAAAAGATAAATCATGTATTAACGGAAGAATAATTCATGTTGATTTTATTATCTATGAAATTAATATATTATTACAAGTGGAAGGATTCCTGTGCAGGAATCCGTCTAGTTGCAGAGTGATACACAGAAATGTTCTGGGTGACACAGCATTTGTTGTGAGCTGAAGGCGCACATACCACCAGAACAATTTGCTCGCCTCGTCACTTACTTCCCTGTCAGCCAGAGAAGGCAGTGAAGAGTCCACTACTGGACATAAGCCTCTCCCAAAAAATTACATTTTCCGTTATTATTCCGTTATCACCACACGCTTGGTACGCAGATTGACTGTCGCAGTAACACCTCGCACCACAAACGGTGCTGCCAGTTACTCGGTCGGTTTTCCGTGACGATAATTCCGCCACCTGTAGAAGCCATGCGACTTTTCAGTCATTTAACTTAGTCGACTCTCACGAGATGAGAAGAGACGACAGATTTTATTTATTCCCCCAGGCACTGTCATTTACATATGTGGGTACAAAAAATAATGATAATGCCAGAAAACATAGATTTCAATATAAATAATTTAATAATTATAAAATATACAACATACCCAACGTCAGCGACATTTCCATGACTGTGTACAAAAGTAGACTTCTAAATAGAAACAACCAGAGCAATGATAAATGTTTTGAACCGTTATGATCAATTTAATAATTATGATAATTAACCTTGACCTAAATATTTAAATAATACGATAACAGAGGAATATTATGAAGATAATAGTATATACATGATAGCCTCCTAGCATATGTTTACTTTAACACTGCATATATTATTATACATTCACCTCTATAAGTCTCCTGCAGTACGTAAGCTTCTCCTAGACAGGGATGACATACATAACCTAAAAAAAGTAAAGTGTAGCCTATAAATGTTACAATGTCGAGCACAACCCTCCTCTCATTTTTAAGAGCCAGTGCCGTGTGGTGGTGGCGTAAGAGAATCTACCACTCCATCTCGTCCCGCGGTGTCGAAGTCGATAGTGGGAAAATGAAAACCTAGTGATGGGCAGCAGCTAATTCCTGGAACATATGAATAAATAAACCGCGGTGGACATCCCGACTGCCAAGCGTGCCAAACTATGGCAAAATCCCCACAAAATTACGTTTTGTGGCAATCTATGGGGCGGTGGCTATGTCCAGCAGTGGACTGGTGATGGCCTGAAAAGAAAAAAAAATTGAGCAGCGAAGATGTGGGAAGACGCTGCTCCAATGCTGGTTGGCGGACTTCACATCGAAATATATTTATTACTCAGAAATACACTTCGTTCGCTCGCGTACCATGAAGCAAAAGTAAGGAAACAAGCGCCAATAGCCCATTGGATTAGGGTTCGGACTGCGAAATAGACGTCGCAGGATCGAGCCCGCCATACGACTACTCACTAGTACTTGGTACTTTTTTTACGCCGGTGAAACCGCGGGGGCTATTAACAAATATTTTGCTTATTTTTTGATGAATTATTATGTACTTAAAAATAACCTTAATTTATAAGTTATTTTAAAGGTAAAGTTGGATTTAAGTAGGATTTGAAATTAAAGACTTATCAGTTAATTTTGATTATCTTTGATTTTCTTGATTATCTTGAAATTTAAAATGAAAATAAAAAAAAAACTGTGGAGTGGATAATACAAGCTGGGTAGAAATCAGCACGAAGGACATAATTTTATAAATTGTGAAAAATAAACATATGAGGCCCTAAACGGATCAAAAGAATTTTAATTATACTTAAACAACCTTAAAAAAAATAAAAAAAACAAAGTTATGTCTACTAACTATTAGTTTGTTAACGGAGTATTTAGAATTATTCAGTGTTATAAATCAATCATAAGTATTTTTTTATGAATAAGACCATTATATTTTAAATGTTGTCACGTAGTTGTCTCACCAGTGACCAATACATGGTAATCGTAATGTTTACATTTACGCGACAGAAAGTTGAATGAAATTGTTGTGTAGATGTAGTGGCTGACACCGTTATAAGATTGTCTTGTAATTTCTACATGTTTTTTTTTTATTGTATAAAGTGATGAAACGAACAAAACGTTCACCTGATGTTAAGTGCAAAGTCCGCCCGTAACAAATGCTGTGTCACCCAGAAAATTTCCGTGTGACACCACACTGTGCCCATCACCCTGAGACATAAGTTCTTAAGTCACATATGCCCAGTGATTACGCTAGCTCACAGTGCCGTTTACGCCGAAACACAGTAATGTTTGCACGCGCAGTAGTGGCAAGGCAGAATAACTGACCCTGGGGTGGTACCTACCTAGACGGATTCCTGCATAGGACGTATACTGGACGTAATTATTCAACTAGAGTATTATAAAAATTAGCCTTCAGCTAATAAGTTATATATAATTTACTAGCTGACGCCCGCACTTCGACCGAGTGGATATAGATTTTTTAAATAACCCGTGGAAACTATATGATATTTCAGTTTAAAAGTATCGTATATCCGTTTCCAGGATGCGAGCTATCTCTATGCCTTATATTAAATTTCTTAATGATCGGTTCAGCGGTTGAATCGTGAAAAGGTAACAAACAGACAGAGGGACAGAGAGAGTTACTTTCGCATTTTCGCATCAAGGGGACGTACATAGGATACGTTTTATCCCAGAGAACCAAATAGTTCCCACGGTATATTTAAAACAAATCTTTATACACGCCGACGAAGCCGCGGGTTTCCGCTAGTTATAAATTAAGTACATTTCTGAATTAATAAATAACCAATATTTTGGGCTTCCCATTATTACACATCTTGGTTTATATAAAAAATACCGTGATACCAATTTTTAGGTTTCCTACCTCTAAAGGTCTGAAGTACCTAAGAATTTTGATGACATTTGATGGTTTCCGCTCAATCCTTAAGGTATAAAGGCTGCGATGCAAAGGTGACATTTTATTTTAATTTTAATGTTTTCTCTTTTGAGTTAATATGTAAGAAAAAAAAGACTTTCTTACTTATTTAGTTCGAGTGGTTAACAGGAATATTAGCAATGTTGATAGCATTACTAGTATTCTGTTTTATAAAAAAGTAAACAAACAAACTTAACAGTTACCTGCTTAAATTTTTAACGACTGATTATTTTGCAGTTTAGCTTCCACTGAATTAAATGTTCGTAACATCTTCACTTGAAATGTGACGAAGATTTGTTTGATTTCCCTGCAAACAGATAAAAGTCTTAGCGATTTCCATAATATAAGTTAAGATAATATTTATGATGTCGTTTAAAGATAAAATTCTAACGGTTGTACAATTATACAATAGTACTGGTGGATTCCATTCTCTGCTGTTACGTGAGTTAAACTAGGGCGTAGTTTGTCGTTTTCCATTAAAAAAGGTGTTATGAAAAACAAAAGCCATGTAGTGTACTATGTATACAAATTATTATGCTTTTTATTAATGCATAATTTTTTATAAATGACTCCCAAAGGGCCAATGCACATTTTTCAAAAACGTGATTGTACTGCCAAATTATTTTATAATTAAAAAGAATTGTGTTCGCGACCAGTAATTAAATTAAAAAGGACATGGAAATCCATAATTAGCTAGACAATAGATAGGCACAGTTTTAAGATTTGAATATTTATAATTAACAATGAAAATGACTGTTAGCAATGGCGAATCGAAAGAAAATGATGAAATAGAAATTATTGAAACTTTGGAGAAGTTTGGTAAATATCAAAAGACGCAGTACTTTTATGCATGTCTCCCGGCGGTTTTCGTTACAATGACTTTAATTAACTACGTTTTCGTTGCTGGCGATTTGAATTATCGGTATGTATTCACATAATTTTTTATGATCATCATCATCATTTCAGTCTGTCACTAGTCCACTGCTGAAAATAGGCCGCCCCCGTAGATTGCCTCAAAAGTTACTAGCTTACATTTTGGAGAGATTTTATATAGTGGCGGTGGTCACGCGACCACCGCAGTTTATCTATTTAGATATTCCAGAAAGATCCTGCCCATCTCTTGGTTATTCTTTTCCTCTGCCGACTTTTACGACACCTAGATTCTCTTTTCGCCTCCACACGGCATATTTACCAATTTTACCTTGTATTATATTGTTTAATTTTCATCCAGTCTATTTATTTTATAATTCTAGATTAATTGAGCAGCGACACACTTAAGAAATCTTATTATTTAGGGGCCAACCCTAAAAATTCTCACTTGATTATAGGATGCATCCTTATATCATGTACCCCCACCCTCCCCTTGGTGATACGTCGTGAGGTTTTAGCTACCCCTCTTCCCCCCTACCAGCATCACGTGCATTGTTTATTATTATGTCGCCCAATTCAATTCAATTCATTATTGGTAAAAATATTGTACACGTCACCAGTAAACAAACTTTTTTCGTCGCACAAAAAAATACAAGTTAATGTTACATTATGCCACCATTAATTAATCGAGATTTTTATCTGATCTTCTCTTTGAACCTCACGTGATTAAAGGGCGACCCCTTAGTTGTAACAGCATTGACTGTAACAGATACTGTAGCTCACCCACCATAAGCGCTCGATTTAAATTTCATAGTACACGAGTCAACTGAGTGAACTTAAATTACTAATTAAAATTTTAAGTGCTGATTTAACATGTGCTTGGCGCTAAAATAAAACATAAAATTAAAAAAAGATTTCGAGGACATGTCAAGTCCGCCGCTTTTTAGGATACCTTCCGACAGTAAGTTTTCGCCACGTTCAAAAATCGGGCTCGGTGCCATCAAATTACTTCATTATGTAATGATTTTTATATTTAAGTGGTAGGATTCCTATGCAGGAATCTGTCTAGGTAGGTACCACCCCAGGGCCAGTTATTCTGCCGTGAAGCAGTAGTGTGCAAACATTACTGTTTCGGTTTGAAGAGCACTGAGAGCTAGCGTAATCACTGGGCATATGAGACTTAAGAACTGATGTCTCAGGGTGACGGGCGCAGTGTGGTGTCACACAGAAATTTTCTTGGTGACACAGCATTTGTTATGGGCGGACGTTGCACTTACCATCAGGTGAACGTTTTGCTCGATTCGTCACATTAACCAATAAAAAAATACATTTAATAAAACTAAGTTTACATTTTCTATCGAGTTTAAGTTCGATATGTTTGACGTCTTGATGTCATACTTAACCCGGTGTACGTCAAACATCTCAGTCCTCTCTTGCCCATTGGTGCTGTAAAGTGCTCTAAACGCTATTATTAAACGGATTGCCGTGTGATAGCGGCTTAAAGGAATCTACCACTCCACCCCGTGGATGTCGTAAAAGTCGACAGAGGCAAAATAAAAACCAGGAGACGGGCAGCACCATCTTCCGGGAAAATCTGAATAAATAAACTGCGTTTGCCAACCCGCCTGCCAAGCGTGGCAACTATGGCAAAATACTCACAAAATGAGAGCTACTAACTTTTGTGGCAATCGCCGGGGGATGCCAATGCTCAGCAGTGGACTAGTGATAGGCTGAAACGACGAAACGCGATTATAATCTTCACACTTAGTTTTGTTAAATACTTAATTACAGTTCATCTCATTACAAAGCGTTGCTGCCCACAGTTGATGGTGTAAGTGTCGTGTATACGTTGCACACCACTAAGAAGAAGAATACATATTATTTTTATTAAATAAAGTGACGAGGCAGGCGAATCCTCTCACTCAGTCAGCCTTAGATTCCTATTTAGGAATACGTCTTGCCGACGAGTATTGATGAAATGAGAATTATTTGTTCTTCAACGTTAGAAATACAAATTTCGTTTGTCAAACGTCATTTTTTACAATCTACCACCGTTTCGTAATGAGGTTCCTCTGACGGAGAAGTAACAGGCGAAAGAAACCCCGTAGATATCCTCTATTCTGTTGTTTTTTATCTTTGTCAAAAGTACATTATAAATAAATTTACAAAGAATAGTCTCATGGAAAACCAAAGCACGCTCCATGACAAAAATATTATACAAGATTTAATAACAAATGAATAAATGCATTGCAAACTCGAGCAGACCTCCACCAATAGCACCTGTTCACAAGTATGACGCATGTGGCAGCCACAGCCCTCCTCGACCATATTCAAGGGAAGCGGACGACGATGTGCGAACATTTAGGTATCTCAATATGCATAGGGCGTCGTAATTGCTGGGCATATGTGTCTTAAGAACAGGAGTCTCTGGGTGATGAGCGCAGTCCGTGCCACATAGAAATGTTAAGGGTGACACAGTATTTGTTATATGCAGACGCTTTGCAACCAGGTGAACGATTTCCTCATTACGTCACTTTCTTTCATAATAAAGGTCATACTTATACTTTGTTTTAGGTGCCGTATCCCTGAATGTGACAATAAAAACTCAGTTTATAATCCAACATGGTGGCCCAATATAACAACAGACAGATGTATGAGACCAAAAATAAAAGACTACTTGGGACAAGCATGCACCAACGAAAGTTTCACAGATGCATTAGAAAAATGCACGGAATGGATGTACGAAACTAATGACACCGTAATCGCTGAGGTAACTAACTCCAGTTCTCTCACTCGCAGTACCGAGTGCTGCATTATGCTGTTACGTTATTACGTGGTGGCTAAGTCTTGACCTGGGGGTCTACTGTCTAACTCTGGTTGGTTTCGTGATCGGTTTCATTTGATCCCATTAACCAATGAATGAGCTTCATACGCCAAAATAAAGATCATTTGATCCCATTAACCAACGAATGAGCTTTATTTTGGCGTATGAAGCTCATTCATTGGTTAATGGGATCAAATGAGTTACACAGTAGCCCCCCTGGTCCATTTTTTCACGCCAAAATTAGCCCGTTTATTGAGAAAAGTTCTAAATTATAAAACTTTACTGTAAGCAGTGATGGATTAAGGCTTCGGCTCGCGAAGCACGGGCCTAGAGTGGCAACATTTAAAAAGCGTATTAATATCAGTATTGACATATTTAAAAGACGTTTTAATTGCATGAGTAGAAACTTTTTGTTAGGACTAATAAGTATGCAATCACTAAAACTATTAAAAATTTATTGATAATACTATTATAGAATAACAAGTGTGCTGTATTGCAAAGGGCCTAGGGCGCTTTATCGCTTTGGCCTATTGAGCTATACTTAAATCCGCTTCTGGTACAACGGCCTTAGCCCTCTATTGCATGAATTATGAAGGAGATTAAAAATAATTAAGTAATCAGTTTTAATATTTTTTTAAAGAATATAATTTTAACCAGTATCACTGATAGATGGCGTTGTGCAAATGACGTCATTTTCTGAATCGCGATGTTAAGATTCTCCTCCGTTGAATGAGTTTGCGACTTTAGCTTTGAATATTGTCATCTGTTAGCCGAAGAAGCTTTAAAAACTAAACGGTGATTAGCAAAAATATCGCGGCAAGATTGTAAGTGCTGACCCGCGTTGGATACTCGGACTTATGGCAGGTTGTGGAGTTCGTACACTCTATTTTGTGGTCGACGAACGGCCGTTACAAATCTTACAAAGCTATCTCGAATAAAATTAAAAAAAAATGCAACAAAATGTCACTGAAGCCGAAATTTTAAGAGGTTGTGGTGCCGGTTTTTATACCCAGAAGTCGCCTCTTACGACACTTCGGTGGAAAAGTGGTAGGTGCTATTCTACACTGCCACCTATAATCCAATACGCTCTTATAATTAAAAAATTGTAGAAAGTCAACGAAAAATAATTATAATAGCGTTTGTATATACGTACTTGACGTAGTGATTTAATAGAAACTACTACGTTGGTTGAGCTTCTTTACATTGGGAGAGGGCCCAATCGTATAACTTTCCAATGGTCTCAACGGTATAATCACACAAATGTACACACGTCTACCTAGAAAACGTCTCTATAGAATGTGTAATTTTGACATTGTTTACTGTTGTTTTCCAGCTCAATCTCGCCTGTCAACCATGGAAGTCCAACTTAATTGGTACTATCCACAACATTGGCATGTTGTTTGCAATGATAACGTCTGGGTGGATGTCGGACAAGTAAGTTATCATGATTATTAAAAAAAATTTGAGCAAGACGGCCGTCTTTACGACCGGAGTTAGTGACTTGACTTAGAAACATGACGTAGCAGGATCAAGCCTGCCATTTGGCTATTATCGTGGACGGTTTTTTTTATTGGATAAAGTGATGAAACGAGCAAAACGTTCACCTAATGATATTACACGTGTGCCTGTAGATTCGGCCGTAAACCTACATTAATTATCTGCTCCGTGGGAAGCTGTATTGGACTTCTCAAAGCTTTCACGTCCTCGTACTACGTCTACGTGCTCTTGGAAATGCTAGAAGCAGCGGTAGCTGGAGGCTCATACTCAGCGGCTATGGTTCTTAGTAAGTAACAAAATTAACTAATGTAACTACTAAGTAGGGGTTTTAGAGCAGAATAATTATTATTAAATATTCCTAGATAATTTACATTATACTCTGACACAGTCATGCCGTTATCTGTCGGGGACCATTTAGTCAAATGTTACAATACACTTCGGGACGAGAAGGCTTGAGACATTCTCCTATTCTGCCACCGCGTTGAAACATTTAACCCTTATATCTTTTTGTAATAATTAGTTGCCTAAGTATTTTTATATGGAAGAAACTGACGAGACGAGCAAATCGGTCACCTCATGGTATGGGGCGACGTCTGGCTATAATAAAGTCCACCAGGACATTTCTGTGTGGCACCGTACTAAGTTACCCTGAGACAACACTGCATAAGTCTCATACGCCTAATAATTGCACTAGCTATCACTGCCCTTCAAACCGAAACACAGTAATATTTGCACACTACTGCATGAAAGCAGAATAACTAGCACTTCTGCAAAGACGGATTACGATAAGATCACGACTGTATCTCAAGAGGGGTAGTCAGAGTCTGGGCACTCACTGCAAAAACAGATGACTGCCACAATCCACGTTTCACCAAAACAATATAATGCCACCATGCGCTGTTGGATGCATAGTGCAGTTTAATTCCTTACTCGCCTTTTAAGAGATCCAATGGATGAGATGGAGTGGTAGTATTCTTTTAACGAGCCATACATAATTTCGATTGAGAATACATCCAATGATGCATGAAGCCCTCCTCTATCTCGTGCCATCTGTCGCTATCTGTTTCCTCAGGAGGAATGACTATTATATCATTATTAAAAGTACTTAGGAATATATTCTACAAAACCTTTTGGGGAAACATTAAATCTATCGTTCTTCCGCCTTAGATCGGTTCATGCATCAAACATGAATTTGTATTACCCTATCCGCAACGAGCCGTGGTAGCTCAGGGGCCTGGTGCTCGCCTTTAATTTCATAGTAAGCGAGTAACCTGGGTTCGATCCCCGGTGCCAGCACCTCTAACATTGTTGTACAATTTTAAGTGCTGATTTACCACGTGCTTAGCGGTGAAGGAAAACATCGTGAGGAAACCTGCATGTCCGAGGAATAGAAATATTTCGAGGACATGTGAAGTCCGCCAACCCGCATTGGAGCAGTGTGGCGGATTCTTCCTAGCTCCAAAACCCTCTCAGAAATGAGAGGAGGCCTGTGCTCAGTAGTGGGACATTTATAGGCTGAAACTTTACTTTACTTACTTTTTATCCGCAACACTTCAAGATCATACATAGCTCGACTTGTAATCAATGGTCTTTTATTTACCACCAATACATCATAGTAGATAGGCGCTCTCGCTCGCAGATTTAAGTTTTAAAGGCACTGCTGTTCTAGTAAACTTTACATGTGGCATAATTTTCTGACAGATGCAAAGTCCAAGACGATTATTTCGACTTCTATCTGTGTTACTGTTTAGCCCGTCCGTGTTAAATATATTAGAGAACGATTAAAAAACTCATAATACGACGACACTTCAGATAAAAGATTTAATGCCACTATAAAATAAACATATACATAAATACTTTCACGCCTTTTTCCCATAAAAGGGGTAGGCAGAGTTTCTAAACTAAAGTTATGGCATTTTATACTAACATTCGATTAATTCGGTGTGGTTCGGTCTCAGATCGATGCGACGGGCGCAGTGTGGTACTACACAGAAATGTTCTGGGTGACACAGCATTTGTTATGGGCAAACGTTGCACTTACTGCTGAACAATCTGCTCGTCTCGTCACTTCCTACCATATATAATTTATTATTGTACAGTGTGGTGGCGGCTTAAGAGAATCCACCACCCCATCTCAACCCGTGGGTGTTGTAAAAGTCGGCGGAGAGATAATTAAAACCAGGAGATGGGCAGCAGCATGCACCTGGACCATCTGAATAAATTCACTGCGGTTGCCAACCCGCCTTCCAAGCGTGGCAAGTATGGCAAATCCCCCCCAAAATGAGAGCTACAAGCTTTTGTGGGAATCTGGGAGCAGGTCGTTCAGCGGTGGACTGGTGATAGGCTGAAATTATGATTGTAACCTACACATATATGGGTCTTAGGTCATTTTGAAATGATTATTGTAATTATTGAAGCATAAAACACTTTGAATTGTTTCCTCAACTGTTTGTAATTTCAGTAATTGAAATCGGCGGCAAAAATTACAGACTTCTATCTGGAGTGCTTTTTGCTTATGCTGTTTACGTAGGAGAATCACTCTTCGCTGGTATTGCAATGTTCGTGCCGTACTGGAAGAACTTGATCAGAATAATTTATAGCCCTTCTATTATCTTCGTATCCTACATATTTCTTCTAAAAGAAAGCCCAAGGTGGCAAATACTGAACGGGAAGACAGAAAATGCGAAAAGCTTACTGCTACATATAGCAGAAGTGAACAAAATCAATATTAATAAACAAAAATTAGCCAATATGAACGAAGAAGATCTGAAGAAAGAGTTCAAAATAGAGAATTATGAACATAAGGAGAGTTACAGAGATGTACTGAAATCAAAAGAGATCGTGAAACGCGTATCAATCGGAGCGTTCTGTAGATTTACAGCCAGCTTTATTTATTATGGGCTGATGGTGAATTCGGTATATCTGCCCGGGAACAAGTACACCAATTTTATGTTGGCAACAGTGATGTCGTATCCCGGCGAGCTGTTGGCAATGTATTTGATGAACAGGGTGGGAAGAAAGTTTCCGCTAATTTATGGGTTTTTTATTTGTGGAGTACTTTGCGCAGCAACAGGATGGGTGCCCGAAGGTAAGTTAATCACTTGATAAATATGTAAGTTAATTCATTTATTATTATAACTATCAGCGTCAATTATAGAAAATAGAAGAAACGAAGCAGCCACACAGAAGGATTTTTTTTATTGGATAGAGTGACGAAACGAGCAAAATGTTCACCTGATGTATAGTGCAAAGTCTATCCATGACAAATGTTATGTCACGCAGAACATTTCTGTGCGACACCACACTGCGCCCGTCACCCTGAGACATCAGTGCATCATGCATCATATGCATAGTGATTACGCTAGCTCACGGTGCCTTTCAAACCGAAACACAGTAATGTTTGCACACTACTGCTTCACGGCGGAATAACTGGCCCTAGAACAAAGGAAAGCTTCTTCTTATTGCTTATATTGATGTTATTCTTACTATTGGTCATTGTTCTTTGTACTCAGCACGATGCTGCAATAAAAACTACAACACTGATTTTCGATAAGGATGAAACTTTGGGGAATACAGTCCCGAGACCTGTTAAATTAGTTGGCTTGTTAATTACAATCTCATGTATTATTCAATCGGAACTGTATTCACCAAACTACTACTATAGGTAGAAGTTACATATAGTACATAAGTCAACTCTTGATAACGCGTGGCAGATGCTCCTACACCGCCACCACAGTGAAGTTACTTAATTTTTATAAAATGGCCAGTGACGAGGCGAGCAAAACGTTCACCTGATGGTAAGTGCAACATCTGACCATAACAAGAGCTGTGTGACCCAGAAGATGTCAGTGGACTAAACTGCGCCCGTTCCCGGAGACATCAGTTCTTAAGTCTTATATGCCCAGTAATTACGCTGACTCTCAATGCCCTTCAGATATAAAAGATTAGAATTATTTTATTTAACATAGATTGTTTACATTGGTTTTAATATATAAATAGTTATCACCTACTAGGTAAGGTAAGTTATTTATCCTGCCTAGTGCCTACCCTGCAGGAAACCCTAGATCCGGAAGAACTCGTGCTATTTATACGAGTAACTATTTTCTGCGTTGTATTGCTCAAATATGGAGTTACACAATCGAAAAGGCATCCTGTGAATTCTCTCAGGCATCAAATATATTCTTAATTAGGTATACACCTGCATCGTTTGTAGAATGACGCTTGTAAAACCAAACTGGTTTTTGTAAAACAATTTATGTTAATAAAAATTTTAAAAGATTAAGGCGTTAAGAATAATTTTTCACAAATTTTACTTAAAATAGGACTATAGTTAGCGGGGCTCGATGTACTACCAGATACCAGTAAAGATATGATTTTACTACGTTTATTCAAATCAGAAAACACACCACATTTAATGCTAGAATTAAAAACTATATATAATTGAGGAGCAGTTATATCTATAATCGTCTTACTAACTTCTGCGGGCATACCCCATAGATCAGCGGTTCTCTAACAACTATAGTTTTAAAATTATTTAAAATATAATTTGAATCTACTAACTATATGGAATTTAAAATCTTTTGTACAAGAACTTGCATTTTGTTTGAGTAATGTCTCAGCGGCAGTAGGAGAAGAATTTAATTGTTTGCTTGTGAAAATTTTAATATCACTTTTCAAAAGCTCTTGATCGGACACCTTGATCAGATGTCATACAATTGTTGTTAAAATTTATTTGGTAATCATATGTGCGGTCTTCGATTTCCCATTTAACTTAAAACACAGTAATGTTTGTACACTACTGCCTCACGGCAGAATGGCTACCTACTATCTAACTAACTACCTAGACGGATTCTTACATAGGAATCCTTTTACCAGTAGTTAATTAATTACAAGTAACAAAATATTATTTCCAGATTACACATGGCTCAAAATAACCCTCTTCCTGTTCGGCAAGATGGTGGTGTCCTTATGTTTTACCGGAACGATTACCTATACGATGGAGCTGTTCCCTACTAGTGTTAGGGGCACATTGCTTGGAATATGTGCACTCGCCTCCAGCGTCGGCAGCATGCTTGCGCCATTAACACCGATTTTGGTTAGTTGAAATTGAACTTTAATGTAAAAAAGTAACTCACTACCGAGCACAGTACCCCCCTCCTGTGTTCAATAAGGTTTTGCAACCGAGAAAAGTTCATGACGCTGTTCCAGTGCGGATTAGAAATTTCATGTCATTGATTTTAACAGGACTACGGCGAAGCCTAAAAGAAGGGTTATATTTAACAGACTATGTATATTCGTATTTACGGATGTTCCACAGCAGCGCCTAGACTACTCAACCGATTTGAAGAAATTAGGTCTATCGATTCATCTATATTTTATACAAACAATATTAATATGACGGATTACATCCCAAAAAATGGGGGACAATTTTTTTTTTTGCTATCGTATCGAGTGGGCTGAGAGGAGAAAATCATCAGTTCAAAAATATAAATATAGTACAATATTAAATTTAAAATATACCATTATCGGTATTCTTTCTCAAAACCTAGGCCTCTTTTGTGATTTGTTCAATTGCGTCACTTGTTTCGTATTCGAAACATTAATTTCTCATTAGGTTATTTTTTTATTCAGATAGTGATCTAGTTTATTATCCAATGTTTATAATCCAAATAAGGATTGTTAAAATTATAGTGCTTATGTACAGTATACCTACTGTATGTATGTAAAAAGACACTTCACAGAAAAACATATTTAATAAAATGTCAACTGAACAACCATTATTCGTTATTTGTACATTTTAATTATTTCTCGGTAGATTTTGAAAAACTGTAACCCGACTACGAAAAAGATTACTTTAATTAAAGGCAAAACGTTCGAAAGCACTTATCCCAACTAGGCATAAATAAAATAAACTAAAATGTAAAAAACAACTTAGGTGCTGATTGCTAACTCGTCTTTTTGAGTAAGACAATTATTTTGTTATGTTAGATATTACTGTTTATGTAGTTCTATAGAAGTTTTCTAGCACTTTCACATTAATAACTTTATAATTCAAATAAAATTCCGCATGCCGTGCGTATTTGTTATCCTTTATTGACGGCTCCGTTGTTTTTATTTCTATCAAATTACAGCATTTGCATTCTGTAGTTGACAACTCACGAACGCGGCATTTGAATTGAAAAAACAATTTTTTTTTAATTTCAGAATACGGTCTCTGTCGTTCTTCCATCAATGTTTTTCGGTGGATCCGCCCTCATATCCGGGTTGATCCTTACTCAGACACCGGAGACAAAAGAATTACCTCTAATGGACACCGTAGAACAAGTGGAGAATAGCGCAAGACTACAAGAATTAAGAAGAAAAGAAAATATTATTATTTAAATTTAGCTGTAATCTACCGCGTGTAGTAAAACCTGTACGATTTTTCGCGGTACGAAAGGTCATAAAAACTGTGTACGGAGCACATATTGCTCACCCCCTTGCATTTGCCTTATGGACGGTGTGTCGTAGACGAAGGCATCACCTAGGGTAACATCTCTACCACCTTGGAATATACCACCACTTAACACCAGGTGGAATCTTGGTCTAACGTTGGCCAATTCACAATAATTAATTGCAAAATTTTCCTGATATTTTTCGTAGTCGACTTGTAAGACACTAATATACCATATTATTATAATAAAGGTTAATTGAAATGCTTAACATGAACACTAGTAGATTAAATCAGTACGTATACCTGATCCATATGCTAACACACACATAATTATTAAAACACGGTTTGATTGCATGGGACATTAAAGTTAACATTTTAATAATTCATAGCAATTATATGCAGCCATAATCGCATCGCATATGAATAATTAGCGGCCAAGCTGAGATTATTTTGGAACTCCTAAGGTAACTAGGACTAGTTGCAATTTTAATCACAAATGCTCAGGAGGCGTTGTTTAATTTTTCTTTCTTTCAGCGTTTAACAATTTTTTTAATGGGGTTTACTTTTAACATATGCCTCATAAAACTAAGAAATTTGTTAGCTATATTTTGTCATAATATTTTGTATATACGATATTTTTCCGTTACACGGCGGCCCTGTCTTTATTTTTACTAAAAGATGATGATGATGGCTAATTTCGACCAAGGTGACTACTATTTTTATGTCGTTAAGGCAAACACAGAGGTGCCCTTCAAACCTAAACACAGTAATGCTTGCACACTACTGCTTCACGACAAAATAACTGGCCCTGGGGTGGTACCTACCTAGACGGATTCCTGCATAGGAATCCTACCACCAGTAGTGCTGGTCATTACTTTCCCGTATCCGATGAAGCGCTTATTCGACGAGGTCAGCACAATAATAGAATATCAAGACTTGAACAACACTAGTTTTTGCGTGATGCTTGTTTTAGCTTCTACTGCTCTTATAAAGACCCCACATATTAATTTTCCAAAATCTCGCCTATTTACA
The DNA here is from genome assembly GCA_019845155.1 of Luehdorfia chinensis. Lineage (NCBI taxonomy): Eukaryota > Metazoa > Arthropoda > Insecta > Lepidoptera > Papilionidae > Luehdorfia > Luehdorfia chinensis. The sequence goes on along the minus strand of JAHVAK010000003.1, from coordinate 3,719,397 downwards.
GACATCCGATAGTTACAAGTTTATTATGTGCATAGACTGTGAAATACAAAATCATATTTATTAACATTTACATCAATATATTTTTCTATATTTATAATTATGCATGCCAGACGGCAGCAGTAAATACGTATTAAAAAAGAGCTTTAGTAGCCAGGTTACCTCCAGTATACTATTGTAGTCTTTGGACCTGCCTTAAATCAGAGTATTCAACTTGTGCCAATATTTAGCTGGCATCTAATCTAAATCTATCATCATCATCATTTTAGCGTATTTATTACTAGTCCATGGCTGAACATAGGCCTCCCCCAAAGATTGCCGCAAATGTTTGTGCTCTCACTTTGGGGGGATTTCGCCATAGTCTGCCATCGCTTGGCAGGTAAATTTGAAACGGCAGTTTATTTATTCAGATGTTCTAGGTAGATACCCATCCCACCCCCCATCTCCTGGTTTAAATTTTCCCTCTGTCCATGTATATAATATGAAATGATTATAGTATATATTTTATACTTTAAGAAATTATTGTATTGTTAAAAAGTATTTTATATGACTCACAGCTGTGTCATGAGATTCCGTCTGGCTCCCCCCACCACGTTCTCGAAATGCCAGTATAAATCTCGTGGTAGTCTAGAAGTGTGACCATGCATGCATGCGTCCGCTGCGAGGGGCACCATCCGGTCCGGGATTGTCACAGGCTGAGGGAAGACCCCCCCGACGTGTGCAAACTGTGGACAGGCAAACAGTGTGGCGTGTCCTGTCTATATCAGAAAACGTCGCAACACTAGGACAGGCACAGTCCCATTGGCACGACTGCAGAGGATTATTCCTGCTACAGTGGCAGCGACACCAGAGCAAAATAGCCTGATAGCCGCCTCCCCAGAGATGTAACATCTGGGGTGCGGCACAAAGAAAACGGAAACCTAGGCGAAAACCTAAAACAAAGATGGATATAAACCCCACTAGTGATTTTTTTTTATTGAATAGTGTGACGAAACGAGCAAAACGTTCACCCGATGTAAAGTGCAACGTCTACCCATAACAAATGCTATATCACTCAGAAGCCGTGCAGTGCCGTGAAGCAGAAGTGTGCAAACATTACTGTGTTTTGGTTTTGAAGGCCCTGAGAGCTAGTGTAATCTCTGGATATATGAGACTTAAGAATTCATGTCTCAGGGCGACGGGCGCAGTGTGGTGTCACACATAAATGTTCTGGGTAACACAGCATTTGTTTTTTTTTTTTTTTTCATTTGGCAGACATTGCACTTACCATCAGGTGAACGTTTTGCTCGACACAAATAAGCTGCACATAATAACGCAAAGCCGTGTGCTCCTGTGGTGACGGCTTAAGAGAATCTACCACCCCATCTCATCCCATAGGCGTCGTTAAAGTCGACGATGGAAAACGAAAACCAAGAAGTAAGCAGCAGCATCTTTCTGGACATCTGAATAAATATACTGCGGTTACCAACCCGTCTACCAAGCGTGGCAACTACGGCAACTTCCACCATAATGAGGGCTACAAGCTTTTAGGGCAATCTATGGGGGAGATCTATGTTCAGCAGTTCACTAGTGAAAGGCTGATATGATGACGATCACGATAACACATAGGAACAATCCGTATTGCCATACAAATATATACATTTTTTTACATAACTTGCAATTTGATTAGGTGCCCCTTTTAAGTGAGTAACCCACTTGTACCAGGAAACCCTGCTCTTCCATAACATATATATTAAGGTGATAGTTACAGACTAAGAAAAACATGACTTTAAACCACTAAACAATAATCTACAAAAGTGTGTATGTGTACATTAGTATGCCTATGTATGGGTGTATTAAAATACAAGCCAAACCATAAAACTTCAAATCATTTAAACTAAATGAGTCCCTCTACTTCATTACAATTTATTTGTATTTACTGATTGTCTGCTAAAACGATTTCCCACCAATTGGTCAGAGACTGTGCCCACCGAGCCGTGAATATTATACTCAAATATGTAACCATCACAGAGTGCAAAAGAGGGTACAGGGAGATAACATTTTGTGTTGCCGCTATCACTGTCGTTACGTCGTGTAGCCGCTCTTATTAGTTAAAAATAATACAGTTGTTCGCAAGTCTAATAACTTGATGAAATAGACTACCGCGTGGCCTAATGGTCGTATCCTAGGTCCGAATCCCAGCCGGAGCTAACATTGTTTTCGGGTCTGATGATCCTGTACCTACATGTGAAATATTACCTATGTGAATACCAATAACTCACGATACAGGATAAATCCTAGCGTGGGGCTTTATTTAATGAAAAAAAAACTTGTTATCGGATCTTAAATCCAAGAGCTTGTGATTCAAAATCCTGTTTATCGCCGGATTGCGACTAATTTAGCTCGTTTCGAAGACATACATACTACTTATATGTAGTAAAACCTTCAGAATTGCCATAATAAAGACTGCAATCGATAATATTTTGACATTTGACTCCTAAAACTAGTTCAGTTGTGATCTCGATCTCCCTCTGATTCCAAAAGAAAAAAACAGCGTTTCACAGTATATCTACAACTCGTAGTTCGTAATAATACATTTTTTTTGTATAATTGTATTGTAACAAGCCGACGATTTACTTTTATTGTAACCGACGTTATTGTCCCATCTTTTTTAAAGAATCGTGGTAGCCCTAAACTAGAATGACTCGGCATTCTAACAAGAGGCAATTTATAATAATGGCGGGCAATTTTGCTGCCATTATCTACTTGTGGAATGCTTAAAATATATATTTTTATATATTTAAAATCCGGTGTTGAATATGCGTTTATATTCCCAAAATAAATATTTTTATTTACGTAGAAACAAAATGTCGTTATCTAATGTGCGAAGGTACCGTTCGTACCAACACATTGGGATAACTTTTTAATTTTCAAATGAGTCACAGACTTGTTTAATTGTATTTATAATTTTTTCATGTTAATAACTTGTATCGTACCACGGCAACATGATCCGGTAAACAAGAAGTTATAAGCTGCGCAGGATATATCTATTTTCGTGCCACAAGTATCAGCGCGTGTTCACATTATACAGTAACCTCCAAGAAAAAGTTAGATGCACTTATTTGACCTCGAAATTATTCATTGGTCTCTGGACTGAACAGTCAATTACCGTTACGCAAAAAAGCAACATGATTTAACAGAATTAATGTCGTTCTCTTTCATTGAAATAACATGCAAATATTTAAAAACATGGCCCCTGTTGAAGTATTTTCTTTTTCTTTCTCACACATAACAACTTATTTAAAACTATATGTTTAATATAAATATACTTAATATAAAAATTTGTATACGTCATACTTCCGTCACTGCTACCGCGACACCACACCCTACATACATACGAGTATTTGTGCTTAAAACAGCATGCAATTACACACACACACACACAATTAAATTATACTAACACTACCTTATATAATCTTAAGGTAGAGTTAAAGCACAATAGATAAACATTTAAAGTATTGTAATGACTACCTAGGGGCGGAGACCTGGTGTCCTGAAATACAGGCGCAAAGTGTAGTTTAGGCACCAGTCACAGTATTCGAATGTTTAATATTTATAAATAAAACTACAGTAAAATTTATAAGGGCCGACATCGGTAACCTTAGGTCACTCAAGTACTATAAAATTTAGGGCCCGGCCTTTGTGCTACAATGGCTAATTATCTTCAAATGACGAATCGTAAAGACTTCCAAATATTAAGTGATCCTACAATATCAAAGCGGTACGTCATCCTTTGCCCCCACAAGAGAGTAAATATAAAGTGTGAAGCACAACATGAGAACAATTTGTGTTGTCTTGTACAAAACAATGAATCAGAGACAATTTTAAACAATCCCATAATATTAAGTTTATAATATAAATATGGTGAATAAAATACATATTGTGTTTGTAAATTTATGATACTTAAGGGCTAATCAAGAAATTTCTACAGTAGTCACGATTTGAGACAAATTAGGAGGCCCATTGTCCGTGAATTAACCAAAAAAATTGACACAAAGATAATGCGTTACGATTTATGAGACTTGGCGTAAGATCTCTCTATCACATTTATTATTCTGTTATTTTGGCATTCTAAACACACACTCAATAGACTTTTATAAATAGAAAAAGTGAATTTGTTGCATTATGCCCATTGCTTAGCTCCTCTCATATCTCATGATGTGATGATGATGTTCTCCTAGCTGATTTCGACCACGGCGACAACTGCCGACTACTATCGAGAGCCATCAACTGCGCAGGAGATATTATAGTGCCACAAGTGTACGCGGAAACACAGAGGCACTCACTCGTCCCAACCTACCCGCGCCCGATGTAACGCTGATGCGATAAGATCGGAGGTAGGCTAGGATGCAGTGTTGGCTCCGGCTGGGATTCGAACCCAGGACCCGCGGCCTAGAAGTCAGGTACTCTGACCACTAGGTCATATCTAAGAGTGTATTGAAGCCACGATGCTACAACGCGGATTGGCGAACTTCCATGTCTTCGAAATATTTGATTTTGCAGACAAAAAGATTTATTCCGATGTTTTCCTTCGGCGTTGAGAGCGTGGTTAATGAGCAAATAAAACTACAGTGAAATTTAGACGCTAAACTTGAAAACTACTAGACTGATTTTCAAAATTCTCTTTCTTTAGGAAACTATACTGTTTTAGATAAACTATACTATAGACCAGGGGTGCTCAAACGTTCGATCGCGAGTGCTTTTTGAGGCAATCTCAAAAAAAAATCTGATATAAAACTGTTCACGGATTTTGTTTTAGTTGGTACGTAACTGAAACAAATGTAATAAATAAACTACTAATTTATTTAAATTAATTTAAATATTCGATCCACAATTAGGCTAGAATTACTTTCTTTTATCGTACGTAATAACCCCCTGCTAGCGGCAAAAGGCGGCTTTATCAAAGGAACGCGCGCTGCTTGTCAAAGAAAAGTGGCGTTTTTGATTCCCGCTGCTATTTCTAGAAACTTCGGGCGGCGTGTTTAACGGGAACATTCGACACTTCGTTCGCGCCGATATAAATGTTGCGCCTGCTGGAATTGGAGTCAGTCTGAGTGGTAACTTGAAGGCAATACGTCGATAATAAGTTAATTATAAATAGTACAAAATGAGTGCGGCGTTTTAAATTAGTGTGCATTACAGCAGATGGAGAACTAGCAATGACTGGAAACAAAAACGGTATTTTTTCTCCTCCCATTGCATTACACATAAACAAGTTTTGTGTTCTTAAGTTCTAAACATAAGAAGAGATTATAGGCATTGCAATAAAAATTGTGAATTCCATCCGTGCACGAAGCACTTAAATTGCAGTTGGAAGATAGTGAGTCAGCTGAACACACTGATTTAGTTCTTCACATGGACGTCAGGTGGTTGAGTCGCGGAAAATTCCTAGAAAGGTTTCAAGAATTGTTGCCCGAAATAACAGCTTTTCTAGACGAAAGAGGTGATGACAATCGGATGCTGAAAAACTGAAAATGGCCGACTGATTTGGCATTGTTGACAGACATCACAATACATTTAAACACCATTAAGCTCCAGATAAAGGAAAAACTATTATTGAGATGATTAGCGCAATAAACGAATTCAAAAGTAAATTGCAACTTATGATAGATCAAATGAAAAGAAAGGATCTGAAACATTTCCCGTCTTTGAAAGCAATGATTCCTCACTTGAATTATGATATTTATGAGGCAGAATTTTCAAATATTTTGGGCGAATTCGAAATGCGTTATCCTTTTTCGTGTAAAAACATTGAGGAATTAGCTACTGAAATATCAAGTCAGTTTAACATGGACTCATGTTCTGTTGAAAATGAGTTAGTGCACATTATATCAGTTATACATCTCAAAGCCAAAGCATCTGATACAAATTCTGGTGTTTTATACCTGAAGACAAATATCCGAATCTAAGGATAATCGCCCTTCAACTGAAGGCAATGTTTAGGTCAACTTACTTGTGTTAGTCTGCATTTTCTGAAATGAAGATAATTAAGATAAAATATCGCAATCGACTAACTGACGAACATATGCCATCATGCTTGCGATTAGCAGTCGGTAACTACGTACCATTTTATGAAAAGGACACTGAGGACATGCAGTGCCACGCTTCAACGTCCAAAGTCACTCTTTAGTTAAGTTTGAAAACACTTGAAATCTTTTGTATTGTAACAATAAACTCGCAATTTTCAATAATTATGAGTTTTTTTCTCTTACACTTACCTTGACTAAAAACATGCATATTGTGCGAAAAACTAATATCTATGCCACGATACACCCTATTTAGACGACAATCCTGCATCACACATACTTGCAGCCTCTCAGAGTCGATCGATCGTAGTCTAACAATATTGAGGTAGATCGCCAGCAGTCAAGTTTGAGCACCCCTGCTATAGACCATGTTAAATACACTCAGCGTCACATAAATCTCACCTCTCTGAGTTTGCGCGAAAAATGGCTGTAATGGCTAGAAACGAATTATATTTATATAAATATTGGTATGTTTGAAATGGGTGTTTGAATAGCTCTACATTATTAATAAAAAAATCATGAAATCATTAAAACATTTATCATTATAGAGCGTCAAAAATAAACACTGTCAAATGCTCGTTAGTAAGGACGTGATTGCCCTATTGCAGTCGGGGATGCGGCAGTGTGACGTTGCTCGACAGTTGAACCTGTCCCGTTTTTCAGTTCGACGGGTGTTCCAACGTTTTCAGCAGACTGGTGGTTATGTTGGAAAACCGGGATCTGGAAGAAAACGATGCACATCAGAAAGAGATGACCGTTTCATCGTTACGACATCTTTACGAAACCGTTTTACAAATGCTGTTGAGTTGCAACAACAGCTTCGATCAACTCGGAGAACATCTGTGAGTGTTTCTACGATAAGAAGAAGGTTACACGAAAAGAGTTTTAATAAAAATAGTAATAAGTAGTATACATTTTAAGTGTAGTATACATTAAGGTTATATGAGATTGTAGGGATTTTTTAATTTTCAGCGTAGAAAGGCAATAATTTATAATAATATGATAAATAAGCACAAATATACCCTGCACGGGCAGACTATAGATATTGTAAGTTCAGTACGAACAATATAAGATAAAACAAGAGAATCGTTAGGGGTGGATGTTAGCAAATCGATTCCGCTATCCTCATAATAATCAATTTTGTTTTACTATGTCAAATTACATTTCTTTACATTTTCCAAATTATTTGCTACTTTTTCAGAAGTATGAGCTACATGGACAACTTATCATTACATTATTGAGTATTGATACACATGCATTGTGATTGTGATCCCGGTGGAGCGTGTTTTTGAAGCCCGTAACTTAGGCCTAGAACTAGACTCGGGGATGCGCAACGACGAACTGTTTTTATAGATTAAAAGTGCTCTGTAAAATACGGCAATATTTGAGCGAAGAAATTCGTATACAGCTTGTCGAATCAATAGTTTTATCCAAACTGAACTACTCAGACATTATACATGGTCCTCGTATATATGCACGGACGGAAAAACTAATTCAACGTGTACAAAACGACTGTGCACGTTTCTGCTTTACTATATCACCGCGGAGCCACGTAACGCCTTTCCCCAATAAAGCATCGCAGGAGTCTCCATTCAGCGTGTCTACTTTTTGATAGAATAAACAAACTGGAGTGGGAGGATTGATGAGGGAAGGCGTTGTTAGGCTCGGCAGCTCTATCAACAACTCGCCACACAGAGACACGGATCCCGCAGCGTTCCGAGGTAGCTTCCGATATGCAGCAGCCAAGTGTTGGAACAATATTCCACCGCCCGTTAGAGTCCTGCGAGTCAAATGGGCATTTAAAAACAAAATTAAATTATTTTTAAGGAAACCGCAGACAAATGATTGAAGCGCCTGCTGTGTTTTAAATAAATTGAATAATAATCGTAAATAAATATATTATCTTATCATATTATATTATCTTGATATATTTTTATAATTTCTTATCCTGGTATTTAACTTAATTCCTTGCTTTCTAACACATAGTACGTATTATTTATTTTCTTGTTATATTCTTTCGATAGGTGATTGCGTTATGAACTGCATAGTAAACTCTGCCATTGACACACGGAAGGTACCTAAAGGTGTCAGCAGAATACCAGCGTTGACTTTCTTGCCAACATAATGCCGAGCTGAATAAATGTATTTCTTCTTTCGACTAATTTATAGATAATCAGAGTTTTGCACTTTTGACTTTCCCTTCCATCAACAATCCAATGACAATAAATTAAATTCGAGGTTCTTTCTATAATTATTATTCTTTTTATGTAATAAAGTCTAAAATTATTTTTTTAATAGATTTACTTCCACTTAGAGCTTGTGTAACTCAGGAAAAACATGCATGGATCAAGAATGAAACCAACAAACGTGGGCAAGACTACGTTCCAAAAAACTACAAAGTGCAGTTATGAAAAAACTCTATGGTTAACTCTATGGTTGGTTTAAGTATTGGTGGTTAAATAACATCGTGTATTCTAAAATGTGCTGCTATTGCGAGAAAGATTGAGAGAGAATAAAGATTCCTTAGTGTATATATTTGAATGTATATTTGAATGAATGGAAACATTTGGAAAAACAATTTACGTTCGGTTCAGTGACTTCTAGATAACTAAATACAAATACTTACCGTTATCTTAAATAAAATCAAACATGACATCATATCTTTATTTGATAAATTCTGCTTTTAAACTATTATTAAAATTAGCAATTTGAATCAAACTATTTATTTATTTATTTTAAAAACTTTATTGTTAACCTTAAAATAAAGGTAACAATGGGCAGACTTAATGCCTATAGGCATTCTCTGCCAGTCAACTCATGGCGTGGTGAAAAACGGTAGCAGGTATATTATTTAATAAATAAGATTTTTTTTTTAATGAAGTAAATGAATAATATTAATACATATACTTACATAAATAATTATATAGTTATACATATATATACAGGGTCATTCGTAACGTCCCATACATTCCGGCAGACTGGGCTTAAGGACGATGTGTATATTTCCCAATAAATATAATGAGCCTCGTAGCGTGATACCTGTAGGAGATACTCGTATGTCGACTTAAAGAATTTGCTTAATACTTATAGGTGACTACAACCCTGTTATACAGCTGATCGAGGCAATGAACTTATAAATTTAATTGGGCGTTTTTCTATTGAGCTGCTATCGAAAGAACTCGCAAGTACTAGGATAACATGAAGCTTAAGGAAATCCGTTGCGAATATTATTGTGACAGAATATTTCTGTGACACCACACTGCGCCTGTCACCCTGAGACATCAGTTCTTAAGTCTCAATGCCCAGTGATTACGATAGCTCTTAGTGCCCTTCATACCGAAACACAGTAATGCTTGCACACGACTGCTTCAGGCCAGAATAACTGGCTCTGGGGTGGTACCTACCTAGACGGATTCCTGCATAGGAATCTCACATACATATCATGGTGGCAAGCAACGGTTTGATAATTCATATGAAATAGGTTTATCAGCAGGTTTCAGAAAATGTTACTCAACGAGTTTCTTTAAGGAGGTCTCGTTTCGTACCTTTCTAATAGCTTCGGGCAAGGAGTTCCAGAGTTGTATTGCCTGAACAGTAAAAAAGTTGCTGATAAAGCAAGTGCGGTGTGATGGAACAGTTATCTTAAGGTTAGATGAAGAACGAAGAACCGTATCATGAGATAACGAAAGAAACTGAAATTTATCCTAAAGATTAGGAGGGGATCTGTGTAACCTTTTTGAATGCATATTGAGTGAAACAAGAGCGAGTATAACCCCCGAAAATGTTTTGTTTTTACCAATATTAAATTAGTGAAATACACATTATTATTAAAAAAATAATTTAATTATTACTAAAGATAAAATAGAATAGAATAGAACAGATTTTTTTTTATTCAATATAGATTATTTACATAATAATTATTGAACTAAACTGTTTTACAAAAAATACATACTGGTTCTTCCCAGGACAGAACCAGTCCTGGGAAGAACCAGTAAGAAACCCAGCGGGATTTTTTTTTCAGTCATTTTTGAAAATTATGTACAACAACCTCAGTATTATGAAGATGTAGAAATAGCTTGGCGGCGATTACCTCATTCCCAGAGGTTATCATCATCTATGTATTCTTTAATATTATATTAACCCTTTTTATGAAGTCTTTGTTTAATATAAAATTTGAACTTTTTGATTTAAAGACTGTGCACTTTCTGGGATTTTGTTGTAAAAACGTATATATTGCCCCATAAATGAGTTACTGACCCTGTGAAGTCAAGTAACTGGCATTATGAATTTATGCTGGTTCCCTGTGTTTATATTTTGAACATCACTTTTTTTAGTAAACTGATAAATGTTATTAAACTTCAAGTCTCAATGTCCTCTTAGTGGATTTAGACCGCGATAGAATTATCTGATAATCATTAGATGCAGGTATTCTGTACAGAATACATTAAAGTTCTATTCGTGTCTCACCTTGACTACAACTACACCTCAGTTGTCCTCAGTTTTCTATGTCCAAAGTATCATCATCTATGTATAAAGTCATATATGGCTATTGTCATTAACAATCATAGCCAATTTCTTTATACATATATACAAAATTGAACCCTATTTTTTAAATTCTGTAGAGAACACTTTAAAATTGGTAAATAGAATTAGGAGTTAATCTGCCGAAATCCGTTATAATAAAGGAAACAAAGTTAATTTGGTAAGATAAACAAGCAATACATTATACATACCATTTTAAAAAAATTAAATTTTGCATACGGATCTTACCAATTAACTTTATTTCCTTTATTTTAACGGATTTAAAATAGAAACAAAATTTACTTTCTTTTCTTAATTATTTAAAAAAAAATTATAAACAATATCATTTAACAGGTTATTAGTATGCGATCGATAACCCAACCAGTCCGTTTTATTCTAGCTGCAATACGAACGGAATAATGTTTCCATTTAGTATAATGTGCAGTGTAATTTTAGTCAGAATGTTCAAATATGACTATTGTTTATCAATAATGAATAACTTTAAATATATATAATAATATGACGACCGCGTGGCCTAGTGGTCAGAGTAACTGACTTCTTCGCCGCGAGTCCTGGGTTCGAATCCCAGCCGGAGCCAACATTTGTGCTAAAACACAAATAGTTGGTTTTCGGGTCTGGTTGTGTTGTGTTTGTCCCCGTGTTTCTGACACTGCATCCTAGCCTACCTCCGATCTTATCGCATAAGCGTTACATTGGGCGCGGGTGGGTTGGGACGAGTGAGTGCCTCTGTGTTTGCGCGTACACTTGTGGCACTATAATATCTACTGCGCAGTTGATGGCTCTCGACATTCGGATTCGGAAGTTGTCGCCGTGGTCGAAATCGGCTAGGAGAACATCACATCATATATATATATGTATTTACAGCATTTTACATTATGTAGTTACAGATATATATTAAACATTATATGCCAATTAAAAATCTTCTCATATTGGCTATTTCAAAGCAGAAAGGCAAACATAATGAAAGCAGCTGGCTTCTAATAAGTAGCTTTCATTGTTATTAGAATAACAACACGAAAATAAATATAATTACAGTAATAGTACCATCACATTAGAACAATATAAAAAACTAAAGAACAAAACAGATTAATAATAAGGTACCTATCGCACTCAACTTAGCGAAATAGTTTTGTGTTAGAGCTCTCCTTGCTGTCACTATACTCGTGGTAAACAAATCTATGTCATCTGTCATATGTCCAGGTTGGTGTGTAAGACTTACACTTAATACTTTAGGTTTCGTCTCTGTTTGATAAATACTCTGTGTTAATAAAAACTGTTCAAGGACACATCGCACTCAAAACGAACACTAGTACCGGGCCGTCACCCGCCAGTGTTCGTTCAAGCTCACCAGCATCGGTCAGTGGCATTACGCGTCGCATTCCTGCCTGTTTGAATTAATTTAGATAATCCATAGTAAGTTCATGTACGTTTTATTTCCTTCATTTTCATTTTATATAATATTGTCAACAATTACAAAAATTGTGGAATTGATAGCGTGTTAGTGTTTAAACTTACAAGAATCAAATTTATCAACAACTATTTTTAGCTTGAATAAATTATTACAAAACAAGCTTTAAACATCTTAAAATCGTTATTGAATTTTGTTTCCTGGCCGTTATAACTTTAAATCAGAGGCTCCCAACCTCTTTTTTTGTGTTCTGAAAACCTTTGCTGACCTCATATGGATTTTTTTTAAACTTATAAACATTAATTTGAATCCCATTTATATCTCTTGCACCCCCAATCAAAGTGTATATAATCCCTTTTACCCATTATTTATTTCGCTTACAATTCAATATCGACTCTGGGGATAAATCTTATGATAAAGCTACGTTTTAAACAGTATATGCAAATTATATTTTTATCACTTTTATACACATCTTAAAACATTTTGTTAAGCATCATAAAGATTTAAAAATAAAAAACGTATAGTACTCCAGTATTCCATATTCCATTTCATTAATTAAAAAAAAAATATATTATGATTCTCGCGTTTTTTTTTGCATTTTATTACACAACGAATACATTTGTTATTTGTATATCTTCTCTCATCACAATGATTTCAAAAAAAGTCTGTTATTTATTCCTCTTTAGATTTTGGGTAAATAAGGCAGGTTATTGAAACTGTTGTAGTCACCTACATGCGATTAATTATATTTCTCGTTATATCATCATGGAGAAGTATCTACTTGAGGTAGGATTCCTTTGCGGAAATTCGCCTATGTAGGTAGGCAGGTAAGGAGAATTATGAAACTTATCCCGCTGATCTAAGAGAACTTCTTGTCTTTTATAATCGTCAGTTCGTTCAAATTACGTGTTAGAGATTACCGCGTTCTAACATACAAACTCTCTAGCTTTATTGTAGTAGTAAGATACTTATGATATTAAAGTGCTAAAAGCCTAATGGTTTAGGGTACGGACTGCGAAACGTGACATCGCAGGTTCACAGGATCGAGCCACCCATTCGACTAGTGTCGTGAGCCATGTCCTAGCACAATCTTTAAGCTTAGTTAGTGAGGTTAACAGGAGTAATGGTAATAGCATCAGTAGTATTCTTTTTAATATACAAAATTACACAGCACCATACAACACGCAACTAACAACATAAGAAAGAGTAACAGAGTCGAGGCACAGCAAGCGACATATTTTCTTTCTCCGTCTGAGCATTGTCTCTGGTCTGTCTGGTGGAAGCTTTTCATATAACGAGCAAGTTAAACTGTAGACTTAGTTATACTGTAGACTTATATTTACTTGGAGTGTAATAATACTTAACATAAATTAAACAGAAGCGTTTGAGAATTATGAAATTTTCGATGCGATTTACATTACGCCAAGTTTAAAATTAAGAGTATATTTAACAGTATAACGTTATGCTTTTGGTTAGATAACTCAATGTAGTTACAAAAATGTTACTATGTTTCTAGAAAGGACTAATAACATGTGAAATGTGGTATGGTGATGTAGAATTGAAAATATTGCGGGCATGGGCCTAGTTATAATTTTTTCTGTGATGGACATGTCGACCCAAAATATAATAAGTATATAAAAAAGTTAAGTTTTCCTATTCAGGCGAGGAACTCCTACAATTTAATTACTTGAGTAAGTTTTCATTTTTATTATTTGTTTGAGAGCTTTTGTCTAATGGAGTTTTTACATTAAGGGACATGAGATATTCTAGGGGAGGGGTGTTACGCAACGCCCATGTTTAAATAAAATATACTACTAGGTATTACCAGTGACTCAATGTATTGAAACTGTCTATATTTGCTTTATATACAAGTACCTAATCAATACAAACTGACAAGATAGTTCGATGGTTTTCCGTTGTCGTGAACAACAATGTGTCACCCGCCATTTTATTTTACATTTATTCTGAGAGGTCGATCCAATTGTAGATCTTTCTAGATCTGGCATACCAGACATTGTCATTGGTCAGACAAAGATTGACGTGTTGTTTATTATTCTACGTTAGATTCTATGCAGTTTTAAAAAATTCTTCTAGATTTTTCCTTGCATCACATTGTCTGTAACGACTACAATTTTTCACGTGAAAAATAACTTGAAAGCAGCCAAGCACGAATATTTAAATATCACTTTGCAATCAATCAATATAGAATATCCAGTTCACGATGAGACTCTTCCGTTTCAATGTCTTAAAGAAATTCAAATTTATATCTCTCTTCCATTTTTTAAGGGGTCTTTGAAAGCATGAAGGGTCCGCCACGGTGCTCCACTGCGGGTTGGCCGACTTCACATGCCCTCGAATATGTTTTTCAGGCAGGTTTTCTCACGACATTTTCCTTCACCACTGAGCACGTGATAAATCTTCACATAAAATTTCAGAACCTTTTTAGGGGAAGCCCTAAAATACACCATAGAACTCTGATCACTCGCGTACTATTTATAGTAATTTATAGTAAAATTTAACGCGAACGCCCAGCCTTTGAGCTGCCAAGGCTCTATGTTAGATATAGCTCCCATAGATTGCCACAAAAGTTTGTAGCTCTCATTTTGGGGTGATTTTGCTATAGTCGCCACGCTGAGGAGACGGGTTGCCAACCGCAGTTTATTTATTCAGATATTCCAGAAATATGCTGCTGCCCATCTCCTGGTTTTTCACCTCTGTCGACTTTTACGATACGGGATAACATGGGGTGGTAGATTCTCTTAAGCCGCTACCACACGGCAATTAGTTATGTTACTTTTCACTAACCACATTGTGAATGGACAAAAAAATAATCTACGTGAAATAATGTCCCAAAGATTTATTATATTATATTTATATTTATATTACCCATGAAAACATTAACCTGTTGAATAAAACGCTTATTGACCGAAACCTCTCTTCCACAGAATAATGCCGAAGGTGACGATAACCTATTTCAACGTAAAGGGGCTCGGGGAAGGCATCCGCATGCTGTTGGCGTACGGAGGCCAGGAGTTCGAAGACAAGCGAATCACTAAAGAAGAATGGCCCGAGTTAAAACCAAGTTTGTACCCATATGCCAATCTGCCTATTAATACAGCATTGACGACCGAGTGGTCATCTACTTAAAGCACCTGGGTACTGAGTCGAGGGTCTTGGGTTGGATTTCCCGTCGGACTAACGTTTGCGTAACACATGAATTGTTAGACTTCGGGTCTGAGTGGCCCGTGTCATTAATACAGCATCCGAACATTTTTTTTATTTAATAAAATGATGTGACGAGTAAAATGTTCACCCTGGTGGTAAGAGCAACATCTACCCATAACAGATGCTGCGTTTATCACCATCATCATGTCCACTGCTGCACATAGGATTCCCCATAGATTGCCACTAAAGCTTGTAGCAGTAATTTTGGCCTGCGCCCGTCACCCTTAGACATCAGTTCTTAAGTCTTATAGTCCAGTGATAAAACTATCGCTCAGTGCCCTTCAAACCGAAACTGTAATATTTGCACACTACTACTTCAAGTCAGAATAACTGGCGTCGCGGTGGTACCTACCAAGACGGATTCTTGCATAAGAATTCTACCACCAGTAAAACTTACAGGAACAAATAAAGCGGAGACGAGTTTCACGCCTCTGTTTGCGCGAATACTTACAGCACTGCAATATTTCCTGAACAGCTATATCAACTCGATCAGGAGAACTTCTTTAATACAGCATTAACAGTGTAACAAAACTCAGAAAATACTTATTTGTTACATAGACTAATGTACAGGATGTTTTATTTTATTTCATATATACATAACAGGACAAAAGTTTATAAAAAAAGTATAAGAACATATGATGAAAACATATAATAACAGGTTGTAATAATAAATGTTTTCCGATTGAAAACATAAGCACTAAATACAGATGATAACTCAATGGCGATATTATAACGTAAATATTCAGAGCAGATGCGATAGATTTTCTTAAACCTTAGTTCCCAAAGGGGTCCAGGTCGACCCCCAGGGGCCACGGGAGACTCGAAGGGGGTTTTCTTTGTGATAAAAATAAAAATCAGTTGTAAGTTCCCACGTAAACAACAAAGTTTGGTACGTAACCCGCGATTTTTGCGGCATCCGGCTGCGACAAAATACCGACACTTTATTTGTGCAAGTCTGAAATGATGTAGTTTCATTATGAACGACGAAAAAATGAATTGTAACAACGTAGGGGCGGAGTATACATTGGCGTGACCAAAAAATGGGGGTTCACAATTCGTAAGTCCCCGAAAATTTATCTGCTTTCGATAGTGAAGAACTAAAATATTGGCTTGACTTCACCTATCAATGTAGGCAGATAATATAACTTGTTAAAACTTGCATATTCCATATTCAGTACAACGTGTCGAGACTTGCAAAATGCCGCGAACTCAAAAGAATTCCTTTCAGTAACAACACTGTGCAAAGACGTTTTGATGAAATGAGCTCTGATATTGAAAGTTTCTTGTGTAATTATCTGCAAAGAACTCGTTTTTCTATTCAGCTGGACGAAACAACTTTACCTGGTAATGAAGCATTATTATTGGCATATGTTCGATTTTTTATGGACGAAGAAATTCGTGAAGAGCTACTATTAACGAAAACTTTGAAGACACTAAAGGTGAAACATTATTTAATGTCCTTAGTGTTTTTTTTAAAGAAAAATCGATTCCATTCACAAATTTTATTTCGGTGATATTGTGGGTTATAAGCCATCTTAAAATAATTATACCAGAGGTAACTGCAACTGTGTCGTCCACCGACAACACCTAGTAGCGTGTGATTAATGCAGTTAACAAAATTAGAAGCAATGCGTTGGATACGCGTTTATTTACACAATTGTGCGATGAAAATGATAAAGAATTCCAACGATTGCTCTTACATACAGAAGTACGCTGTTTGTCGAAAGATATTCGGACGATGGAGACACCACCATGGATCATAAATCCATTTGATGAAACGGAAGTGGAGAATGTGATATTACAAGAGGAACTACTCGAGCTTAGCACTAATGGTACGGGGAGATTTGCGGTTATTCATTACTAAACTGAAGCCAAATATTGATAATTTGCTGTCAAACCATCAAGTACGGGATGTACTTGATGGATTGACAGCAAATTATCCAATTAAAATTATGACTATTTTGTGCATTGCCATTGTAGAATTTACGTTACGTTATTAATGTTTAATTTTAATCATATTACAATGTAATATGATAACAATAATAATATATATATTTGAATACAAAACCACACAAACACATACTATTTTTCTTTTTATTTTTACCACTCCGAATGGAGAGTTTTCTAAATGAAATAAGTGAGAATTGAAGTTTCATGTGCTGTGAGTAGATGTCAAAAAAGTAAAGTTGGATGGAATCACTTTTTTGATTAGCCAGCTTTACTTTTTTGGCATCCACTCACAGCACAAACACTTAATTAATTAACCAATCAATTCTCACTTTTTTTTTTTCGAAAACTGTAGCAAAATCCCTCCAAAATGAGAGCTACAAACTTTTGTGGCAATGAATAGGGGAGGCCTATGTTCAGCCAGTGGACTAGTGATAGACTGAAATGATAATGATGATTATAAAAAGGAGCATAAAGTTCACAATAACTTTGATACTGGCCCAAGACTTATTTTTTTAATTTCAAAATTCAAGTTACGTCAAGCACATAAAATAGACTACGTTTTGTTAATTTCTTACAAAAAAGGAACGAAGGAAAAAAAATAGTGACAGAAGAAATGTATTATTTTTAGGAAAAAAATATTAATATTGATTTTTTTTTTTTGTTAAATAAGATTGTGATAAATAACAGGTACCACAACACTGTCATGTTTACTTAATATATTATACAGTCTCTTTTGTCATTTTGTTTCATCCAGAAACGCTGTTTGGCCAAGTACCAATGTTGGAGATCGATGGCAAGCAGTACGCACAATGTCTGGCCATTTGCCGCTACCTTGGCCGCAAGTATGGTCTCTCCGGCGACGACATTGAAGAGGACTTCCTCATCGATCAGAACATCGACTTCTTCACTGACATCCGTATAAGTGAGTACTGACGAATATCATCATACATTACTTTTTATAAATCAATAGTTATAACGTAGAACCGATATCCGTCAGAATAGAAAGCTACACCCGATATAAATTAAAAATAGAAATGTCCATACGTAATAAAATTACATCATACAAAGCCTGTATTCGGTCAATTATGACATACGCAAGCCCCATATTTGCGCATGCCTCCCCACGTCATATTCACCGACTTCAGGTACTACAAAATCGACTCATGCTCAAACCCACGTAATCACCGGTGGTTCGTGCGTAATGTTAATCTTCACATCGATTTAAAGCTTCCTACCATAGCTCAATATCTAAAGTAGGCCTCCCGCCGATTCTTCGACTCTGCCGCCACGCACCCCAACCCACTGGTTGTAAGTGCTGCCACATACAACCCCCTCGCGTTACACCAAAACTCGACTCGCGGAAAATGGAGACCGAGGCACATCCTCGAGGACCCTGACGACGCGACCTCTAGGGCCCATGCGCTCTACTCAAAACGACACACACACACCACAATCACAAGACAGTCACCCAGATACCGCCGAATCTCAGGCGGTTCTTCTCGGTTCTCCCCTAGCAATAGTATCATTAACAGAAGCGTCGCTGGAGTTTCTTGCGCCATTTCTTCTCCCGCGGAAACGCATTCCGAATTGGTGGTAAACTTAGTTAATAACAATAATCCATATAATATTAATAGTAGTAGTAAACATTGCCCTCCTGATTGAAGTAACTGACCGAGCCGAGGCCGGCCCCTTGGGCATCCTCGAGTCAGTTACTCTCGCGAACACTTCCCCTCTCGGGGGCCCTTGCGCCAGTCATCAATAAATAAAGGTTTCGGCTATGCGCCCTCAGCGCTCTGCCTCCTTTCAATCCGGCGAAGCTGTGAAAGCCTTCGGGCTAACAGTGACCATCAAAAAGATTACGATGTTCGTAAATTGTACAGGTTCTACCTCGCTGAGAAACATCCAGCTTTTACTTCACCGCAGTAATTTGTTACGTCCAGCGGATTTTCTTCGACTTTTAATTGCTCATTTAGTTGTTAATCCAAATTATACCAAGCAATGGCCGCCCTGTGCTCTTAATTCAACCATATTGAATAAAAATTATAAGTTTGAACGTTATTCAGGTTTGCCTTATCATTTATTGGCAACTTTTTAAAATTCTATGGCGACAATCACTACTCTGTACGACTGTTTGTCCACAGATCATAATAGGTTTGACATTGGCAGTATGAACGTAAACAAACGGCAGACTGTTATGTGATTGACTTTGTCAGTATGAACGTATTAATGAACTTTTATTTTATTAAATTTAATGTGTTTGTAACACACATAATATATAAATTTTAGTCAATATCAGCCAAATTTCACACTGCTACATAACTAGCTGATGCTCGCGACTACGTCCGCGTAGATACGGTATATTTATATATTTAAATATACATATTTATTTTTAAATATCCCGTGGGAACTTTTTGATTTTCTGGGATTAACATTATTCTCTATCCGTCTTCAGAATGCAAGCTATCTCTGTGCTAAAGAGTTTCGTCAAATTCGGTTGGGCGGTTTAACCGTGAAAAGGTAACAAACAGACAGAGGGACAGAGAGAGTTACTTTTGCATTCATAATATTAGTATGGACACCGGACGGGCAGGGCAAAATAGCGGATAAAATTAATCACGAGGATTTTATTTCATAATTTGTAAGCTAACAGCGTTATTAAGACCCACACTAACATGAGGTGGAATCGGCCAACACACTTAATAATTTCTTTATCTATAATTTTTATACGATCCCGTCTCTCGCCTTCTCCACCACTACCGTTATAAATAATTTCTATATCTATAATTTTTAGAGGCGGCCCTTGTTCATTACGAGCCTGATGAAAATGTTAAAGCAAAGAAACAAGAGGACTTCGAAAAGAACCAGTATCCCTTCTTACTCGGCAAACTGGACCAAATCATCAAAGAGAACAACGGATATCTGGCTGCGGGAAAGGTATGGTGTCAATTCCGAAAAGAGGATAATAAAGGCGGATAATAAAAGCGGATAGCTTAAGTTAGCTGTATCCTTAATTAAGCGCCCACGATGATGTCCTCTTGACCAATTTATTAAGCAAGCTAAGCTAAAGCCAAGCTATTAACTGCGCAGGAGATATTATAGTGCCACAAGTGTAAGTCCCACAATAGCATGCGACGAATACCGTTACCGGGAACCTTCCATCACTACAACACTACCACTAGGCAATACAAACCACTGAAGTCGAGAACACGACACGTGTTTCTCTTCAAAACGAGGCATTATCAAGTGATATTGACCCTACGTCCGACAGCGGCTCTGGTGGGGGTTCCAGGTATTAGCTTGCTTGTGCGCTGTTAGGAGAGCGAGCTGTTCTCTTCAAAAACTAGGTAATACATTACAACTAGACAATACCATTTTAAATTTTGCATTCGGATCTTAGCGCATTAACTTTTTTTCCTTCATTATAATGGATTTACGCAAAGTAACGCATGATTCTATTAACTATACTAGCTAGCCCGGGAGATGTTGTCCCGCCTGCATTTAAGTATGAAACTTTACAGCCACACGATTACAACGCCACGGAGTCAGATTTTCGTCACGATGTGCTAGCGTGTAACGATTCTCTACAGTTAAATCGACATTATAATATAGATACATTGGAAAACTATCGTTGCCAGTGATAGTCTTCGCCGTCAAATTTTGTGGATAACGCTGGGAACACTTGCCGTCGACCATGCACGGTGATAACGGTAGAACTATCGCAACGAAAGTCAAAGAAACGATTTTGTAGTCGACAACACTTGAGCTGTTCAGTCTTCGCCACTTCTTTCCAAAACATTCAAAGCGCATTGCAACGTGGAGTATTGTAATTTTCATCTGCAGTGGATTGATTCTCAATATTGCGAAGTCTAATTTCATTACGGCTTCGATGTGAAAGATTAGATCTTGTGGCTCGCGGCTTTGTAAGTGACTCTAGGATATTAGTCACAGAAATCATAATTATATAAATAAATGAAGCAATTATCACAAGCCAAATTTGATAACCTCACAAAGGGAATATTTCCGAAGGCAACCTACGAGTACCCTTTGACTTACAAATGTAATAACGGTTGAAAACTGAATGAAAATCCTGATAAGTCGCGGCGCCTGTCTGCACAACTACCTGTCTTACTGTACTTGTCTGTCACAGATGGCGTTTTATACGGAACATGTATGAGAAAAATAATTTTTTTCTATGTTTTAATAGTTATTCTACTATTTGAGGCGGAGACGAATCCAACATCATAAAAATCGGTCCAGCCATTCTTAAGTTATAAATGGTGTAACTAACCCGACTTGGTTTTATACATATATATATAACATTAAGAAGTATTAGGCGAGGCGCACAAATCGTTCACCCGATTGTAAGTGCAACGCTTGCTCATTACTAACACTGTTTCACACAGAATATTTCTGTGTGGCACCACACTGCGCACGTTAACTTGAGACATCAGTTCTTGAGTCTTCGCCTAGTAGCTATGCTTTATTATTGCCGCGTGACTTAGTAATCAGATTACACTGACTTTTACGCCCCGGGTCACATTTGTGCAAAAACACAAATTGTCGCTTATTGAGTCTTTGGTTGCGTTATGCGTGTGGAGCTTGTCTGTAAATCGCATTCACGATGCAGGAGAAATCATAGTGTGTGGCGTCATTAAAAAAAAGTAATGTTTGTACATTACTGCTTGACACGGCACGGCATTATAACTATTTTAATACTGGTGGTAGGATTCCTACACAAATAGGTGCAGTGCCAGTTATTCTGCCGAGAAGCAGTGGTGTGCAAACATTAATGTGTCTATCTGAAGGTACTGATGGCTAGTGTAATTGCTGAGCATATGAGACTTAAGAACTAATGTCAGCATGTGGCGATGATGGCGCAGTGTGGTGTCACACATAATAGTGTTCCGGGTGACACAGCATTTGTTATGGGCAAACGTTGCACTTACCTTCAGAAGATCGATTTTCTCTCTCTTTCATCGCGTGTTTCTTTGTTTCCAGTTGACCTGGGCTGATTTTGTATTCGCCGGTATGTACGATACTCTCAAGTTCCTCCTGAAGATGCCCGATTTGGATGAAAAGTATCCCAGCTTCAAGCAGTTAAGAGACAAGGTGATCTCTCTGCCCAAAGTAAAAGCATACGTCGACGCGGCGCCTGAAACTGATTATTAGTTTGTAAACGTATAAAAATGAAGTTTTGATTGTGTAGTATTCTCTTATTTGTGTTTGAGTTTTTTTATTAAACTTAATGAATAAACATTTAAAGCACCAAGTCTTTGCTATGTTATTCTCTAATCAAGTTCAAAATTTCTTTTTTCAATTTATAAAGCTCTCGTGAATGGCAAAGTGGACAGGTTGTACAGCGCAGATCATAACTCGTCCCGCAACTAAGTCTTGAACAGATCGTGACTCCACATTAGCCTTTGGCCGGACGAATTTAAGTACGTATGAAATAATTCTAAGTAATTTTTCCCATGATGAGGTCCGTTGAGCCAACTCACACAATAGCGGTTGTTCCATTTAGGAATTCACTGTAAGAACATTTGCCTTATGCTCAGGAAGTTCGCCACAGTTAGTGGGAGAGAAGGGCCTAACTGGCCAATTCTCAGCAACGCAGCGAATCTACGGTGGGCCGTTCCTACCAGAGGTCATCTGAGACTAGTTGCGAACGTAGCATACCACGGGAAAGGCAATCGCTAGGGTTGTCAACACCAGCTACATGGTAAAAATGTTGATAAGCAAAATTTTTTTGGCATTGAGCAACTCGGTTGCTAACCAGCGATGCGGAGAGGAATGGATCCAAGAAAGAGCAATCGTGGAATCAGAAAATGCGTATATTCCTGTAATAGGAATGCGGGCACCGTAAGTATCACGAACCGTTTTTACCAATTTGGATATGAGCACAGCGGCGCAATGCTCAACGTCAGCGGCGCAAAGCTCAAGGACAGCGGCGCAACGGTAAAGGACAGCGACGCAAAGCTCAAGACGGGCTAGAGTTGTTATTTTGTTTGGCGAGACTTTTGATTTTGCGCATAGTAGTCGGACATGTGTGCCAGTAGAGCAAATGCAGTGTATGTAGACCACACATCCATAACCACTCATACTGGCTTCTCATGCCTGATGAAGTCAGGATTGAAACCTACATGGCGTGGAATTCGTAAAATATCCAGTAAGGGAAATTCTTGCGCTAGGGCAGACATTTTTAGGCGCAGGGTCGTCCCAGCCACTGCTGCTGAGCCACAATTCTTTAATAAGCAGTTTGGCATATCGAATTACGGGGGCGATCAAACCAAGCACGTCAAACAAACGAGCTTGTCGCACAGTGCGCAAGCTATGCAGTGGACTTGATTTAAGACCGAATGGTGAGCTTTTAAAAGCGAAGGAGCGCACTATTCGTTCTCAATGAATCGAAATAGGATGCGTAAGTACTTATGCTGTCCGATTGGCACACCAATGCGTAGATTACATTTGTTTAATATAAGTTCATAGCAATAGGAAATAATCTAAATTTTAATAGCAATAGAAATAGATCGGCTTGCAAATTAGGCACCTCTGTGCAGTACATCATTTAACGACAGTCCTGTATGCGCTTTGGCGCTTGCATCGAGCTCTATCCGAGGCATCGATTTGTAAGGTCGAACTACAGCGTGATGTGGTATATAGTAACCGGCATCTGATATGTTAGACTCGTCAACTTGGCTAAGGTAACCGTTATCGAAGTACTCTTGTAGCACCTTGTTATAGTTTTCCCGCAGTAGTGGTGATTGGCGAAATGTACGTTCCAGCGCCATAAATCGGCGGTAAGCGACGGCATGTGAATTACCAAGTTCTGTAGGATCTTTACAGAATTGTAATGGGACTATGACGGCCTATATCATTCAGTATCTTCGGGTGATAACAAGCGTAGTATAGGTACTTCTTCTAGTTCCCAAAAACCTTTCAACTAGGTCGTATAGCGCCGACGCATTGAATGAAGGAGTGGGTGTGACGTCATTACGCGGACAATCTCCCATCAGCACGGAACCGTATAATGTAGTTTTATTATTTCTTTTAAATTTTTCTTTTTTTATAAAAATCGCGGGAAACTTTTTCTACATATGTGAAGAGCGTGCCATCTTTACGTTTAGTGAAACTCAGAAAGTTTCGGGATTATGGGCACTGCATTATAATAGAGTTACAGAGAGTTTATCATTTAAAAAAATATCCAATGCGAGAGATACAGATTTAAATCGTCAAAATGATTTACAATAAAGCAATAACGCTTCACCACGCTCCGTATTTGCGCATGCCTCCCCGCGTTAAATTCACCGACTTCAGGTAGTACAAAATCGATTCATGCGCAAAACCACAGGAGCACCGTGGCCCAATATCTAAAGTTGGCCTCCCGCCGATTCTTCGACTCTGCCGCCACGCACCCCAAACAACTGGTTGTAAGTTCCCGCCCAAAACTCGACTCGCGAGAAAAGTAGACCGAGGCACGTCCTCGAGGAACCTGACGACTCGATCACTAGGGCCCAAGCGCTCTACTCAACACGACACACACACAACACAATTACGATCATACCGCCCCCGCCGTAGGCGAAGGCGTACGGCTGACAAACTTATTCCCGATACCGCCGCACATCACGTCGGGGTCACCATTTTGGCGGATGATAGTGCCAAGGAAAAGGGTAACTACCCGCCAGATCGAATGGTCTGATCTGGGGAGGACGTCTCCTCCTACTAGTAATATTTAGATGTTGTATATAGAGTAAACATCTCAGAAAACTTTCATAGCGCGATTATGGACGTGTGCGAATATTTCTTGAACTTCTCATGTGGCGACATAGATGTCGCTACAAACGCAATCCGAATTGGTGGCAAAATTTAGTAAACAATAATCCTGATAATATTAATAGTACAAGTAATATTGCCTCCTGATTTAAGTAACTGACCGAGCCGAGGCCGGTCCCCTTGGTCACCCTCGAGTCAGTTACTCTCGCGCACAGGATGACGGTCCAAGCCGAGGTCCTCTCTCAGGGGCGTTTGCGCCAGTCATCCATAAATAAAGATTTCGGCTAAGCGCCATCAGTGCTCTGCCACTGCTGTGAAAAGCTGTGAAAACCTTCGGGCTAGTGACGGGCTAGAGTGGGCTCACCAAGCCCATTCGGAGCGTTCTCCCCGGGTGAGAATAGTCGCTAGTCGTACAAAAAATGTTAGTGTAAGGAATTGTTGTTATTCTATTTGTCCAAAATAAGTGCTACATTATCTTTCTATATCTATCTACCCGTGCAGAGCCGGGGCGGATCGCTAGTAGTCTATATAAATAAAAATCAATTGCCGCATGTTCATCAACATTGAAGAAAGAGCATCACTAGAAACCGGCTCCACCGATTTGGATGATTTTTTGTTGTTGTGTTCATAGCGATCAAGACAAGAAAATTTCGGGAAAAGTCGGAAATATGGATGGTAGTTTTGTATTAAAATGTACATAATAAATACTCAATCATTAAAATCACATCAAAAAAATGACGTTCAGTCTGACTATTCTGTCGTCACATGTTTGCATAATAACAACAAATTCCGCGTTGAATATTGATATTTTGCGAAAAAGAATTGAAAGCCATATTTCAGTGTGTTGTTATCAGTGGCCTAGTGGTCGGAGTACCTGACTTCTACGCCGCGGGTCCTGGGTTCGATTCCCAGCCGGAGCCAACATTTGTGCCAAAACACAAATTGTTGGTTTTCGGGTCTGGTTGTGTTGTGATTGTCCCCGTGTTTCTGACACTGCATCCTAGCCTACCTACGATCTTATCGCACCAGCGTTACATCGGGCTCGGGTAGGTTGCGACGAGTGAGTGCCTCTGTGTTTGCGCGTACACTTGTGGCACTATAATATCTCCTGCGCAGTTGATGGCTCTCGACAGTATTCGGAAGTTGTCGCCGTGGTCTAAATCGGCTAGGAGAACATCACATCACATCAGTGATAATCATATGTTTGGTACATTCAAAACCGTAAAATTCAACAATTTAGTGCGTTGCAAACATTCAATAGATTTCAGTTCGTGATTTAACATGCAAAGAAAAATTCGATTGCAGTCGTTGAGATAGATTTTATAAACATACTTAATACTTTTTTGCTAAGCACTCGTGCCAAACCGGGCCGGGTCGCTAGTATAAAATAAAACGAAACATACATTTACTTGTCTTAATAGTAAATTTTTTCGATACGAAATTATTTTTCTTTCATCTAATGGTAAATGCAACATCTGCTCATAACAAATCCAGTGTCAGTCACCCATAACACTTAAGACACGTTCTTAAGTCTCGTAAAATCACCCCATAACGAGAGAAGCATCGGTCTCAATCGAATGAACATGCTGTAAAAGGTTAATAATAAGTCATTCTGCCGTCAAGAAGAGGTGTGCAAACATAACTATTTCAGTTTGAGCTGCACTGTTATAGTGTAGTACTAGGTATTCAGTGTTTGCTAGTACCTGTATTGTAATAATTGGGTACGTGAGACTAAAAAACTGATGTCTCTGGTTGACGAGCGCAGTGACCCACACAAATTTTATAGGTGACAAGGCATATATTATGGGCAGACGTTGCAATTACAATCTTGTGAACGATTTGCTTGTCTCCTCTCGCTAGCTTTTATAGAATAGAATAGAATAGAATAGAATAGAATAAATTTGTATTCAATATAGATTATTTACATAATACTTATTAAAAGTCATTTTTTTTTCTTTTTTTAATCTACACTGGTTCGCAAAAATGCCTCTGTCCTGGGAAGAACCAGTAAGAAACCCAGCGGGTTTTTTTTTATATAAGTTATATATATAATTTTTTATTTAAGTTAATTTATATAAGTATGAATAAAGTTATTGTTACGATTCGAAACCAGGGAGCACTGATGAAATGTAATTCCCGTTCTGCGGAATCCCCCCAAAATGAGAGCTACAAATTTTTGTGCCAATCAATGGAGAGCGATCAAAACGTTCACTTGATGGTAAGTGCAACGTCTGCCCATAACAAATGCTGTGTCACTCAAAATAATTCTGTGTGACACCACACTGTACCCATCACCCTGAGACATAAATTCTTAAGTCTCATATGCCCAGTGATTACGCTAGCTCTCAGTGCCCCTCAGACCGAAACACAGTAATGTTTGAACACTACTGCTTCACGGCAGAATAACTGGCCCTGGGGTGGTACCTATCTAGACGGATTCCTGCATACTGCAGGGTTCATTCACCCACGTACACAGAGGCACTCCGCCGTTCAGGCGACTCTGGATGTGCTATGGAGGATCTTCACGGCGATTGACAGCGGAGAAGATCCTCTCCATCTCGTGCTTAGTGGTCTAGCAATGCTGCTACAGCGGCAGGATTAGACCGCGGGTCACCACCGCCCAGATGAAGCCCCGGGAGAAGCGTGACCACTTAAATAATAATAAAGTTTCAGCCTATAAATGTCCCACTGCTGAGCACAGGCCTCCTCTCATTTCTGAGATGATTTTGGAGCTAGAAGGAATCCGCCACGCTGCTCCAATGCGGGTTGGCGCACTTCACATGTCTTGAAATATTTTTTATTTCTCAGACATGCAGGTTCTCTCACTAGGTTTTCCTTCACCGCCGAGCACGTGGTAATATCAGCACTTAAAATTGCAATTAACAAGGTCACTCACGTACTATGAAATTTAAAGCGAGCGCCTAGCCCCTGAGCTACCACGGCTCTATAATAATAATAAAAATAAATCTTTATTTGCTTTTGAACTGAGTGTTTACATGATGGTTATAAATTTGTGTCTCTGATCTACAAGTTCAGCCATAAATGATAGCATGCAAATATTTAAACAAATTTAATACATACGTTGATTATTATTCTATATTATCGATTCAATTGATCTATTACGTCAATTAATTAATTAATTAAGTTATGGTCAACCAGAAACAATATGCACTGGATGCTAAACCGGTGACCTTCGTGTTAACACGCAGCGAATTAGACGAATTAGACGAGCGAGTGACAGGCTGATATAATGATGATGACGATAACACATAGGAACGACTATGCGTAGGCCATGCAAATATAAGTACATATTTTTTTTACAAATTTAACTTGCAATCTGATTAGGTGCCCCTTTTAAGTGGGTAACCCACTTGTACCATGCAACCCTGCTCTTCCATAACATATATATAAAGGTAATAGTTACGGAATAAGAAAAACACATATGTCATCAACTTGTTGTTCGTTCAAGTCATAACTTTAAACCACTAAACAATAATCTACAAAAATGTGTATGCGTATGTGTGTTTGTATTAAAATACAAAAAACTTCAACATCATTAAAATGAAATGAGACCCTCTCTTCAATACAACAAAGTTTTATCAGTTATTTGTTTTTGCTGATTGTCTGCTAAAACGATGTCCCACCATTTGGTCAGCTACTGTGCACACCGAGCCGTAAATATTATACTCAAATATGTAACCATCACAGAGTGCAAAAGAGGGTACAAGGAAGATAAAATTTTGTGTAGCCGCTCTTATTAGTTAAAAATACTACAGTTGTAGAGCCGTGGTAGCTCAGGGGCTAGGCGCTCGCTTTAAATTTCATAGTACGCGAGTGACCTGGGTTCTATCCCCGGTGCCGGCACCTCTAAAAATTGTTATTCTAAGTGCTGATTTACCACGTGCTCGGCGGTGAAGGAAAACATCGTGAAGAAACCTGCATGTCGGAGAAATAAAAAATATTTCAAAGACATGTGAAGTCCGCCAACCCGCATTGGATCAGCGCGGCGGATTCTTCCCAGCTCCAAAACCCTCTTCTTAGAAAGGAGAGGAGGCCTGTGCTCAGCAGTGGACACATTTATAGGCTGAATCTTTACTACAGTTGTATTCTCGCAAGTCTAATAACTTTGCAATCGACGACCGCGTGGCCTAGTGGTCGTGTCCTAGGTACGAATTCCAGCCGGAGCCAACATTGTTTTCGGGTCTGATGATACTATACATGTGAAATATCACGTACGTGAATGTCAATAACTCACGATACAGAATAAATCCTAGCGTGGGGCTTTATTTAATGAAAAAAAACCCTTTCGGATTTTAAATCCAAGAGCTTGTGATTCAAAATCCTGTTTATCGCCGGCTTGCGCCTAATATAGCTCGTTTCGTAGACGTATGTCTAGGTTTTACTACATATACTACCTATATGTAGTAAAACCTTCAGAATTGCTATAATAAAAACTGCAATCGATAATATTTTAACACTGACTTCTAAAACTAGTTTAGTTGTGATCTCGATCTATATCTCTAACACTATATCTACAACTCGTAGTTCGTAATAATAGTTTTTTTTTGTATAATATTGTAATAAGCAGACGATTTACTTTTATTATAACCAACGTTATTGTTCCAACTTTTTTAAAGAATCGTGGTAACCCTTAACTAGAATGACTCGGCATTCTAAGAAGTTGTCTTTATCTAATGTGCGAAGGTTACGTAGCAACACATTGGGATGACTTTTTAATTTTCATAATTTATAGATAATCATAGTTTTGCACTTTTGACTTTCACTTCCATCAATAATCCTATGCAAATAAATAAAATTCAAACTTCAGTCTATGATTAATATTATTATTATTAAATAAAGTCTATTTTTTTTCTATAGTTAATAGAATCAGGCGTTACTTTGCGGAAATCCATTATACACTCAGCGTCACAAAAATCGCACCTCTCTGAGTTTGCGCGAAAAATGGCTGTAATGCCTAGAAACTAATTATATTTATATAAATATTGGTATGTTTGAAATGGGTATTTGAATAGCTTTACATTATTAATAAAAAAATCATGAAATCATTAAAACATTTATCATTATAGAGCGTCAAAAATAAACACTGTCAAATGCTCGTTAGTAAGGACGCTAGTTACACCACCTAAAAAGGGTATAAAAGGGTCGATCTGGATGAACCAGTGGGCCAGTCGTAATTTAGACTTTGCAGTGAACACACGTGAACAAGTAACCCAAGTAAGAACAAGTAAAGATGGACACCAGCTCTGAAGAAGCCGCTCAAGTGATTGCCCTATTGCAGTCGGGGATGCGGCAGTGTGACGTTGCTCGACAGTTGAACCTGTCCCGTTTTTCAGTTCGACGGGTGTTCCAACGTTTTCAGCAGACTGGTGGTTATGTTAGAAAACCGGGATCTGGAAGAAAACGGTGCACATCAGAAAGAGATGACCGTTTCATCGTTACGACATCTTTACGAAACCGTTTTACAAATGCTGTTGAGTTGCAACAACAGCTTCGATCAACTCGGAGAACATCTGTGAGTGTTTCTACGATAAGAAGAAGGTTACACGAAAAGAGTTTAATAGCCCATAGACCTGCTAAAGGTCCAAAACTTACTGCACAGCATCGCAGAGATCGCCTAGAGTTTGCTCGCAATCATTGCGAGTGGACTCTAGAACAGTGGCGGACCGTACTCTTCTCTGATGAGACGAGGGTCTGTCTCTTCTGCAATGACAGACGTAGAAGGATCTACAGAAGACAGGGGGAGAGGTTCACACAACCCTGCTTCGAAGAATCCGTCGAATACGGGGGTGGCTCGTGTATATTTTGGGGCGGCATTTCCGTCGACGGGAAAACGGAACTTGTGTGCGTTTCCCGGACTCGGGGTGGCCGTGGGCAAGGGTCATTAAATGCTGGTCGGTACATTACTGAAATCCTGGAGGAACATGTGGTCCCGTATGCTGGTTATGTCGGTGATGGATTCATGTTAATGCATGATAATGCTCGTTGCCACACCGCGGCTATTGTACGGGATTATTTACAGGGGGTCGATATCCCTGTTATGCATTGGCCAGCACGAAGTCCAGACCTTAACCCAATAGAACATCTCTGGGATGACCTAAAACGGCGCGTGCGAGCTCGAGATCCAGCTCCAGCCACTCTTCAAGAGCTCCAAGATGCGGTACTTGAAGAGTGGGAACAAATACCCCAAGAGGTTGTTGCGATCCTTGTAAGGTCCATGAAAGATCGCATGGAAGCCGTTATCAAGGCAAGGGGGGGTAACACTAGGTTTTAAGAACTTTTTTTATATTTATTAAGTTTTTTTTTAAATTATTAATTTGCAAATTTGTACATACCCTGTCTTTATCTTTAATTTCTCTTTCGTCTCGTTATAAAAGTAAAATTCAATTAAAATTCCTGAAAGCTAATGACATTACCTTTCGAATGATACCCTCAAACCACAACATTGCCATTGGCCTGTTGTGTTAAAATAGTATTTCAATTATTTTTTTCGGATGTGCGATTTTTTTGACGCCCAGTGGAGTAAAGGAGGTAAAGTTAATTTGCTAAGATCCGCATGCAAAATGTAAAGTCAGTCAGCCGCCAGTGGCCAGTAGTTTTAAAAATTTTGATTAGTCTCAAACTCTGGAAGGTTTAGTGTTAATAACCATAACAAAATGTTATACATACATACAAAATTGCACCCTATTTCTTTAATTCTGTAGGAAAAACTTTATAAAAATGGTAAATAGTACTCGTATTATGCGTTACTTTGCCGATATCCGTTAAAATAATGGAAATAAAGTTAATTTGGTAAGATGCAAAACAACATCACACCATTTAAAATTTTGCATTCGGATCTTAGGAAATGGACTTTTTTTCCTTAGTTATATAAAAACATTATAAACAAGTCCGTTTCATTCTATAGCTATAGCTGCATTACGAACGTAATAATGTTTCCATTCAGTATTTTGTACAGAGTAATTTTAATCAGAATGATCAAAAATGACTATTGTTAATCACTAATATGAATAACTTCGAATAAATATAACAGTTTTTTAGATTTTTAAATTAAAGATAAATATCTTAAAACACCTTAAAACCATAATTCAATTGTATAAAATAATATATTTTTTTCGATGTCGATATACTTTTACAAAAAATTATGATTAAGTAGGCCTACACTTGCTATTTAATTTACATATATGTACATGTGGGGCGGTGATCACTTACCACCAGGTGAGATGCTTGCGCTTGTGTATTTTCATGTATATTCACAAATTAAAAAATTAAAGAAGAATAGAACAATTTTCTTAGGGTACATATTTTCCTTGAAATTAAACATTGCCAATTAACACATTTTTCACCATTTCTCGTCGACTGGTATATAATAGCAGCCTCAAAGTCAAGTCGCATATGTAAAGAGTACTTAAGGGTATTCTGCGTATATAGAATAACAAACTATAAACATATATATAACACATACATAACAATATATTGTCCACGTCCTATCCCACCTACTTAACTTCTCGATAGCCGAGGGAATTTTCCCAAGTGCGTGGAAGGAGGCTCAAGTGACTCCTTTTCCCAAAAAGCCTAATCCGTCTATGTTTTCTGATTTCTGTCCTATCTCGATACTCTCGTTCCTATCTAAAGTTTTAGTGCGCCTTGTTCAACAGCAACTCTGCCTCTTTCTTCACACAAATAAGTTGCTTAATCCTTTCCAGTCCGGTTTTCGCCCAGATCACAGTACATCCACAACTCTCATCAAAATTACTGATGATATAAGAAACAATATGGATAATAAACAAGTCACTGTTCTGGCACTGCTGGATTTCAGCAATGCCTTTAATAACGTTGACTTTGATATATTACGAGTATTAGCACTTCTATGCTCTCTTAACATATCTCCAACAGTAATTGGTTGGTTTCGTAGTTACCTGTTCGGTCGCCGTCAACGTATTTGTATTGACGATTCATTATCTTCTTGGTGTCAACTGAGTGCCGGTGTACCTCAGGGCGGCGTTTTGTCTTCTATTCTCTTTGCTATCTTCATTAACTCTATCTCCAATCAACTATCTTCTTCCTACCACCTCTATGAAGATGATTTACAAATCTACACGCAGGCTCCCGTTGAGCGTTTGTGCGAAGCCATTACTTGCACTAATTTAAATCTGCAACGCATCCTTGAGTGGAGCAAGTCCTATGGCCTGAAAGTAAAGGCCAGCAAAACTCAGGTCATAGTTATAGACAGCTCAAGGATGATTGCCAAGGTTGACTGGAGCTGCCTTCCGAATGTCGAATTTGATGGAACTGTCATAGAGATTAGTACAATTGTGACAAATTTGGGTGTCGTTATGGATAGGCAGCTGTCGTGGGGACCTCAATTAGCAGCGGCAACCTCTCTGAAACGGCTGCGAAACTTCCTTCCATCTTCCACTAAAATTACGCTCGCACAATCACTGTTGCTCCCTATTCTCGACTACGCCGATGCCTGCTATGCCGATTTAACCGAAGACCAACTTAATAAACTTGAGCGGCTCCAAAATTTTGCCGTCCGTTTCATATTTGGCCTTCGCAAATATGATCATGTTTCTGAATATCGCCACAGGCTCAAGTGGTTACCTATTCGCCTTCGCCGGAATGCACACATCCTTTCTCTTCTCTACACCATCCTTTTTATTCCCTCCTCCCCGTTTTACTTTAAGGAACGTTTTGAGTTTCTCCATCTCTCCAATCCTCGATCCTTGCGCTCCTCTGAAACTCTCCAGTTAAAAACTCCTGTCCATTCCACAGTTTTCTATGGTAATTCTTTCACACTGCAGGCTACAAAACTGTGGAATGCTCTTCCTATCTCTATCCGACATGCCAAATCTGTCCCCATTTTTAAAACCCTGGTTGCTGAACACTATCTGTCATTGCTAAATACGTCGTCTTAATACCTGTCTTATTATTTACTATAATTATTGGATTATGGATTCGAACTGACAGACGTCCGGTCTGTGATTTCTCAATAAAGATTTTTTCTAAATCTTATGAACTTTTTTCAAAATTTTTATGTATCTGTCTGTTTGTTTGTCTGGACTAATCTCCAAAATGGCTAAATCGATTTTGACGGGATTTCCATTGGCAGGCAGAGGACTTTTCAGAGAACATCCTAGCTACTTTTTATTTCGGAAGTATTTACGGTTCCTGCGTAAAATTCGAAAAACTAAAAATTATCAGCTATGCGGATAGACTTGTTACGCGCGGCTTTCATTTGCATTTTGATAATTTTTATTCTAGTTCATGGCAGTTGGAATTTTTCTAGAGGTTCAATTTTTTTTAAAGTAGTTTAGAAAGTTCATAGTTCTTTTCCCCGACTTCAAGATGAGGAGAAGGTTCTATCGTAGTCGGAATGTTTTTTTTTTAAGTACGTACGTACTGTATTACTATACGACAATTCTGTACCACGTGGACCGATTTAGATGATTCCTTTTTTTATTAGAAAGTTAGAAGAAAACTTAGTCAAGTTCTGATCATGGGATCCATGAGAACATCTTCAAATTCTAAAATTGGCGTAAGCACGTTTGGAATTGCTGCGTGAAAGACGGTTTTTTTATTCTAATTAAATCGCTTTAAATTTTATAGTATGCGAGTGACCTGGGTTCGATTCCCGGTGCCGGCACCACTAAAATTGTTAACTGCAATTTTAAGTGCTGATTTATCACGTGCTCGGCGGTGAAGGAAAACATCGTGAGGAAACCTGCTTGTCTGAGAAACAAAAATATTTCAAAGACATGTGCAGTCCGCCAACCCGCATTGGAGCAGCGTGGCGGATTCTTCCTAGCTCCAAAACCCTCTCAGAAATGAGAGGAGGCCTGTGCTCAGCAGTGGGACATTTATAGGCTGAAACTTTTATGTCTTTTCCTTGTACCTTAATTAATCCTTAATTAATTATACCTTAGTTAATCTAACTGGAGAGTTTGGATGTTTCTTCACGCTAATTCGCATTAGATAGCAGTTTATTGAGGCAGGTTTTAAACTATAACACTATATGAAATTACTGAGAAAGATCGAACTGCTAATGCTCATATCACGAGATACCATGCTGTACGTCATATGGGCCTATTAGCCGATAGGTGTCCGGCAGAGTAGAATAGCCTCTTTTATATCGAGGTGTCTTAAGAGGCGACTAAGTGAATCCCCCCCTAAGCGAATTCCTGGCTTCGGCCTTCAGTGAGTGTGTGGTGAACGAATAAAAATGTTAAGCTATTTTTATCAATTATTGGGCATTGACCTTAATACCATATACCTCTAAGAACTCGTTATAATTCACTGCTAGAAATATGCTCCGTTTATATGCTTCGTCTCTGTTTGATAAATACTCTGTGTTAATAAAAACTGTTCAAGGACACATCGCACCCAAAACCAACACTAGTACCGGGCCGCCACCGCCAGTGTTGGTTATAGCTCACTAGCATCGGTCAGTGGCATTACCCGTCGCATTCCTGCTAGTTCAAATTAATTTAGATAATCCATAGTAAGTTCATCTACGTTTTATTTTATTCATTTTAATTATATAAAATATTGTCAACAATTAAAAAATTTGTGGAATTAGTGATGTGTTAGTGTTTAAACTTACAAGAATCAAATTTATCAACAACTATTTTTCAATGTAATATCATCTATCTTGTATGAATTATTACAAAACAAGCTTTAAACATCTTAAAATCGTTATGGAATTTTGTTTTTTAACCTTTTAATCAGAGAACTTTTAAACTTTCAATCAGAGGCTCCCAACCTCTTTTTTGTGTTCTGAAGACCCCTGCTGACCTCATATAGAATTTGGCTAATCTTATAAACATTAATTTGAATCCCATTTATTTATCTTGCACCCCCAATCAAAGTGTATAGTCCCTTTTTACCCCTTATTTATTTATTGCTGTTCCAATGATTTTATTCACAAACCTGTGTATTTTATTACAAAAAATGGTATAACAATTAGTTGAGGATACTACACTTGTTAATTACAATAAGCCAATAAAATAACTTAAAGTTTGCACACGTTCCTAACCACCAAATACTCTAAAACTATTATTGTTACAAAAATAATACAGTTCGAACGGCGCAACCGCGTTGTAAATTCCTGGGCGCGGGCGAGTTGTACTCGTAATTCCCCCATCTCCGCAGGGGGCTTCGTGCACAACTTCACCGGTACTATAAAAAGAACAATACTTGAAAATACACTACACAAACAAAAAAAAATATTCTTATTCAGTACCTCCTGTCATCTGTCGCCTTTCTATGTGTATGCTCCTACAATGTTTTCGACATCGGTGTTCCATGTTTGAAAACACGTGTTCTAACATCGATGTTTTTAGAGCGATGTTCCATATCTAATTTTAACCGTGTTATCTAGTTGTCTCATGACTATGAGACATCAAGATAACACGGTTGAAATCAATAAACCAATCTGAGCTACCCGCGCCTTACTCGCGGGCCTACTTCCTCATTCCTCATTCCCGGCATAGCCTAACACCTTATGACCTGAGCGTTCACAAATCGGTCTTTTTTGGTAACGTTCTATTCTCAGCGCATTAAATTCTGTAGCCTTTAATCTAATAATAATAGTCTACTTAAAAGACGGGCTATTTAATGGAAAAATCGGACCTTATTGTTTTATGTATGTCAGATTTGCGCCTGCTGAACACGGGTGTTGCAGGAGAGACTTACTGTGTGCATCGTTTTTTTTTATAACAAAATTTAATCAAATTAACTAAATACGTACCTGAGCGATATGGTCTACTAGTAATCAAGACACGTCGCCTCGGCGCCGAACGTCTAGTATACTTTTTCCTGTCCTAATTATTTCTCTTTTTGTTCCTATAATCGAAAACATTAAGACTTTAGTAACTGAAAAAGAAGAAGATCAGTTTCATTCGATCGCATTAACCAATGAATCAGCTTTATTTTGGCGTATGTTAAAGGCGAGTAAGGAATTAAACTGCACTGTGCACCCAACAGCGCATGGTGGCGATGGGCTCACCACCTATCACACCAAGTGCATATTGTTTTGGTGAAACGTGGATTGTGACAGTCATCTGTTTTTGCAGTGAGTGCCCAGCCTCTGACTGCCCCTTATGGGATACAGTCGTGATCTTATGTATGTATGTATGTGTGTAGCCACCATTCATTGGTTAATAGGATCAAATGAAACCGCCTGGTCTGACTGGTGGAAGCTTTTCTTCTAACAAGCAAGATAAATTATACTGTAGACTTATATTTACTTGGAGTGTAATAATATTTAACATAAATTAAACAGAAGCGTTCGAGAATCATGAAAATTTTCGATGCGATTTTTACCACGCCAAGTTTCATAATAAGAGTATTACGTTTTGCTTTTGGCTAGATAACTCAATGTAGTTACCATGTATTTACAATAATGTTACTGTGTTTCTAGAAAGGACTAACAACATGTGAGATATGACATGGCGACGTTTTATTTGAACATTTCATTCGAACTGTTAAAATTGAAAACCTTATCTCGCTTAACAGAAAAGGTTTAAATAAGCATAAGTCGTTCCATTTCTATTATTTATCTTATATTAACCTGTAGCAAAAAAAAGCTTATTGCCCGAAACCTCTCTTCCACAGAATAATGCCGAAGGTGACGATAACCTATTTCAACGTAAAGGGGCTCGGGGAAGGCATCCGCATGCTATTGGCGTACGGAGGCCAGGAGTTCGAAGACAAGCGAATCACTAAAGAAGAATGGCCCGAGTTTAAATCAAGTTCGTAGCCATATGCCAATCTGCCTATAAATACAGTATTGACGACCGCGTGGTCATCTAGTTAGAGTACATAGCTATTGAGTCGAGGGTCTTGGGTTCGATTCGGACTAACGTTTGCAGAACACTCGAATTTTTAGACTTCGGGTCTGAGTGTACCTTTTTTTTATTGAATAAACCGACGAGACGAGCAAAACGTTCACCTGGTGGTAAGTGCAACATTTACCCATAACAAATTCTGTGTTTATCATCATCATCATGTCAGCCTATCTCTAGTCCACTGCTGCACATAGGATTCCCCATAGACTGCCACTACAGCTAGCACTAATTTTGAGAGCATTTTGCCATAGTTGTTACGCTTGCGGGGCGAGTTGGCAGTTTATTTATTCAGATATTCCAGGAAGATGCAGCTGCACATCTCCTGGTTATCATTTTCCCTCTGTCGGCTTTTACACCACACGGCAATGCTGTGTTACGCAGATTTTTTTGTGTGGCTGCACACTGCGCCCATCACCCTTGGACATCAGTTCTTAAGTTTCATAAGTCCAGTGATAAAACTAGCGCTCTGTGCCCTTCAGACCGAAACACAGTAATATTTGCACACTACTGCTTCACGTCAGAATAACTGGCGCCGCGGTGGTACCTACCTAGACGCATTCTTGCTTAGAAATTGTACCACCAGTAAAACTTACAGGAACAAGTAAAGCGGAGACGAGTTTCACGCCTCTGTTTGCGCGAATACTTACGGCACTGCAATATTTCCCGCGTAGCTGTATCAACTCGATCAGAACTTCTTTAATACAACATTAACATTGTAACAAAACTCAAAAAATTCTTATATTAATTTTTACTTCAAAAATAACACGAGGAATATGCGTTGAACTAAATAAAGATTTTTTTTATTGTATATAGTGACGAAACGAGCAAAACGTTCACCTTATGGAAAGTGCAACGTTCACCCACAACAAATGCTGTGTCACCCAGAATATTTCTGTGTGACACCACACTGCACCCGTCACCCTGAGTCATCAGTTCTTAAGTCTCAAATGCCCAGTGATTACGCTAGCTCACAGTGCCCTTCAAACCGAAACACAATAATGATTGCACACTACTGCTTCACGGCAGAATAACTGGCCCAGGGGTGGTACCTGGTGTAACCTACCTAGGCGGATTCCTACCACCAGTAAAAATGTTACCAGTTTTGTTACAATGTAACTCAATGGCGATATGATGTCAATATTTAGAGCGGATGGGATAGATGTTCTAAAAGAAAAAACGAATACACTTTATTTTATCAAAACGAGCATAAAGTTTACAAGAAATTTGGTACGGCTCAAAACTTTTATTTTGTTTCATTTCAAAATTCAAGGTACTTCAAGCACATAAAATCGTATACGTTTTGTTCGATTGTTACTAAAAAAGGAACGAAAAAAAAATTGTGACAAAAGAAATGTATTATTTTTAGAAAAAATATTAATATTGTTTTTTTTTTGATAAATAAGATTTTGATCTGTACTACTGTAAATAAAATTATGAATAACACGTTCCACAACACTTTCAGGTTTACATCATCTTAATATATTAAACAGTCTCTTTTGTTATTTGATTTCATCCAGAAACTCTGTTTGGCGTATTACCAACGTTGGAGATCGATGGCAAGCAATACGCACAAAGTCTGGCCATTTGCCGCTACCTTGGCCGCAAGTATGGTCTCTCCGGCAACGACATTGAAGAGGACTTCCTCATCGATCAGAACATCGATTTCTTCACTGACATCCGTATAAGTGAGTACTGACGAATATCATCCTACATTACTATCTACATAAATCAATAATTATAACGTAGAACCGATATCCGTCGGGACAGAAAGCTTACGAGGTTCGTAAAATGTACGGATTCTATCTCGCAGAAAATATATCCAGATTTTACTACACGGAGTCATTTGTTACGTTCAGCGGATTTTCTTCGACTTTTAATTTCGTATTTAGTTGTTAATTCAAATTATACTTAGCATTGGCCGCCCTGTGCTCGAAATTAAACCGTAATTAATAAAAATTATAAGTTTGAACGTTATTGCTGTTTGGTTAATTATTAGCTGGCAACATTTTATAAATCTATGGCGACAATCTCTACTCAGTACGACTGTGTGTCCACAAATTATTATGAGTTTGACATTGGCAGTATGAACGTAAACAAACGACAGACTGTTATGTTTAAATAAAACTACTTTTTTACGGATTTTATCGCGTTTAATTTTGTTAACTTAGACTGTTATGTGATTGACTTTGTCAGTATGAACGTATTAATGAATTTTTGTTTTATTCAATTTAATGTGTTTGTAACACATATAATATATAAATATTAGGCGATTTCAACCAAATCTCACACTCCTTGGTAACTGATGCCCGCGGCTACGTCCGAGTAGATACAGGTATATTTAAATATCTCGTGGGAACTTTCTGATTTTCCGGGATAAAAATTATTCTCTGTCCGTCTTCATAAAGCAAGCTATCTGTGCTAAAGAGTTTCGTCAAGATCGATTCAGCGGTTGAACTGTGGAAAGGTAACGAACAGACAGAGGGACAGAGAGAATTACTTTCGCATTCATGATATTAGTATGGATAACGGACGGGCTAGACAATATAGCGGGAAAAATTAATCACGAGGATTTTATTTTGTAATTTGGAAGCTATATTTGTAGCATTTGTAAGCTAACAGCGTTATTAAAACCCACACTAACATGAGGCGGAATCGGCCAACTCACTTAATAATCCCCTCTCTCGCCCTCTCCACCACTACCGTTATAAATAATTTCTATATCCATAATTTTTAGAGGCGGTCCTTGTTCATTACGAGCCAGATGAAAATGTTAAAGCAAAGAAACAAGATGACTTCGAAAAGAACCAGTATCCCTTCTTACTCGGCAAACTGGACCAAATAATCAAAGAGAACAACGGATATCTGGCTGCGGGAAAGGTATGGTGTCAATTCCGAAAAGAGGATAACAAAGGCGGATAATAAAAGCGGGTAGCTTAAGTTAGCTGTATCCTAAATTAAGCACCCACGATGATGTCCTCTTGACCAATTTTGACAAAGGCGACTACTTCTGTATACCGTCGGAAGCTATTAACTGCGCAGGAGATATTATGTGCCACAAGTGTAAGTCCCACAATAGCATGCGATGAATACCGTTACCGGGAACCTTCCATCACTACAACACTACCACTAGGCAATACACACCACTGATGTCGAGAACACGACACGTGTTTCTCTTCAAAACCAGGCATTATCAAGTGATATTGACCCTACGTCCGACAGCGGCTCTGGTATTAGCTTGCTTGTGCGCTGTTAGGTGAGCGAGCTGTTCTCTTCAAAAACCAGGTAATACGTTATAACTAGACAATACCATTTTAAATTTTGCATTCGGATCTTAGCACATTAACTTTTTTTCCTTCATTATAATGGATTTACGCAAAGTAACGCCTGATTCTATTAACTATACTAGCTATCCCGGGAGATATTGTCCCGCCTGCATTTAAGTATAAAACTACAGCCACACGATTACAACGCCACGGAGTCAGATTTTGTGTCACGATGTGCTAGCGTGTAACGATTCTCTACAGTTAAATCGACATTATAATATAGATACATTGGAAAACTATCGTTGCCAGTGATAGTCTTCGCCTTCAAATTTTGTGGATAACGCTGGGAACACTTGCCGTCGACCATGCACGGTGATAACGGTAGAACTATCGCAACGAAAGTCAAAGAAACGATTTTGTAGTCGACAACACTTGAGCTGTTCAGTCTTCACCACTTCTTTCCAAAACATTCAAAGCGCATTGCAACGTGGAGTATTGTAATTTTCATCTGCAGTGGATTGATTCTCAATATTGCGAAGTCTAATTGCATTACGGCTTCGATGTGAGAGATTAGATCTTGTGGCTCGCGGCTTTGTAAGTGACTCTAAGAAATTAGTCACAGAAATCATAATTATATAAATAAATGAAGCAATTATCACAAGCCAAATTTGATAACCTCACAAAGGGAATATTTCCGAAGGCAACCTACCCTTTCACTTACAAATGTAATAACGGTTGCTGAATGAAAATCCTGATAAGTCGCGGCGCCCGTCTGCACAACTACCTGTCTTACTGTACTTGTCTGTCACAGATGGCGTTTTATACGGAACATGTATGAGAAAAATAATTTTTTTCTATGTTTTAATAGTTATTCTACTATTCGAGGCGGAGACGAATCCAACATCATAAAAATCGGTCCAGCCGTTCTTTAGTTATAAATGGTGTAACTAACCCGACTTGGTTTTATTCATATATATATATATAACATTAAGAAGTATTAGGCAAGGCGCACAAATCGTTCACCCGATTGTAAGTGCAACGCTTGCTCATTACTAACACTGTTTCACACAGAATATTTCTGTGTGGCACCACACTGCGCACGTTAACTTGAGACATCAGTTCTTAAGTCTTCTCATGCCTAGTAATATCACTAGCTATGCTTTATTATTGCCGCGTGACTTAGTAATCAGATTACCTGACTTTTACGCCCCGGGTCACATTTGTGCAAAAACACAAATTGTCGGTTATTGAGTCTTTGATTGCGTTGTGCGTGTGGAGCTTGTCTGTAAATCGCATTCACGATGCAGGAGAAATCATAGTGTGTTGCGTCATTAAAAAAAAGTAATGTTTGCTCATTACTGCTTGACACGGCACGGCATTATAACTATTTTAATACTGGTGGTAGGATTCCTACACAAATAGGTGCAGTGCCAGTTATTCTGCCGAGAAGCAGTGGTGTGCAAACATTAATGTGTCTATCTGAAGGTACTGATGGCTAGTGTAATTGCTGAGCATATGAGACTTAAGAACTAATGTCGCATGTGGCGATGATGGCGCAGTGTGGTGTCACACATAATAGTGTTCCGGGTGACACAGCATTTGTTATGGGCAAACGTTGCACTTACCTTCAGAAGATCGATTTTCTCTCTCTTTCATCGCGTGTTTCTTTGTTTCCAGTTGACCTGGGCTGATTTTGTATTCGCCGGTATGTACGATACTCTCAAGGTCCTCCTGAAGATGCCCGATTTGGATGAAAAGTATCCCAGCTTCAAGCAGTTAAGAGACAAGGTGATCTCTCTGCCCAAAGTAAAAGCATACGTCGACGCGGCGCCTGAAACTGATTATTAGTTTGTAAACGTATAAAAATGAAGTTTTGATTGTATAGTATTCTCTTATTTGTGTTTGAGTTTTTTTATTAAACTTAATGAATAAACATTTAAAGCACGAAGTCTTTGCTATGTTATTCTCCTCTAATCAAGGTCAACATTTATTTTTTCAATTTATAAAGCATTTGTGAATGGCAGAGTGGAGATTGTACAGCGCGGATCATAACTCGTTCCGCAGCTATCAAGTCTTGAACAGACCGTGACTCCACATTAGCCCTTGGCCGGACGAATTTAAGTACGTATGAAACAATTCTAAGTAATTTTTCTCATGATGAGGACCGTTGAGCCAACTCACGCAATAGCGGTTGTTCTAATTGGGAGGTCACTGTCAGAACAT
The DNA here is from genome assembly GCA_019845155.1 of Luehdorfia chinensis. Classification (NCBI taxonomy): domain Eukaryota; kingdom Metazoa; phylum Arthropoda; class Insecta; order Lepidoptera; family Papilionidae; genus Luehdorfia; species Luehdorfia chinensis. The sequence goes on along the minus strand of JAHVAK010000003.1, from coordinate 3,676,088 downwards.
TTGCCTTATGCTCAGGAAGTTCGCCACAGTTAGTGGGAGAGAAGGGGCTAACTGGCCAATTCTCAGCAGCGCAGTGAATCTACGGTGGGTCGTTCTACCAGAGGTCATCTGCGACTAGTTGCGAACGTAGCATACCACGGGAAAGGCAATCGCTAGGGTTGTCACACCAGCTACATGGTAAAAATGTTGATAAGCAAAATTTTTTTGGCATTGAGCAACTCGGTTGCTAACCAGCGATGCGGAGAGGAATGGATCCAAGAAAGAGCAAACGTGGAATCAGAAAATGCGTATATTCCTGTAATAGGAATGCGGGCACCGTAAGTATCACGAACAGTTTTTACCAATTTGGATATGAGCACAGCGGCGCAATGCTCAACGTCAGCGGCGCAAAGCTCAAGGACAGCGGCGCAAAGCTCAATACGGGCTAGAGTTGTTATTTTGTTTGGCGAGACCTTTGATTTTGCGCATAGTAGTCGGACATCTGTGCCAGTAGAGCAAATGCAGTGTATGTAGACCACACATCCATAACCACTCATATATAGATCGGCTTGCAAATTAGGACCTCTGTGCAGTACATCGTTTAACGACAGTCCTGTATGAGCTTTGGCGCTTGCATCGAGCTCTCCGACGCATCAATTTGTAAGGTCGAACTACAGCGTGATGTGGTATATAGTAACCGGCATCTGATATGTTAGACTCGTCAACTTGGCTAAGGTAACCGTTATCGAAGTACTCTTGTAGCACCTTGTTATAGTTTTCCCGCAATAGTGGTGATTGGCGAAATGTACGTTCCAGCGCCATAAATCGGCGGTAAGCGACGGCATGTGAATTACCAAGTTCTGTAGGATCTTTACAGAATTGTAATGGGACTATGACGGCCTATATCATTCAGTATCTTCGGGTGATAACAAGCATAGTATAGGTACTTCTTCTAGTTCCCAAAAACCTTTCAACTAGGTCGTATAGCGCTGACGCATTGAATGAAGAAGTGGGTGTGACGTCATTACGCGGACAATCTCCCATCAGCACGGAACCGAATGAGGTCAATAACTTGAGCATTTGAAACATTGAGCTCAGTTAAACGCTTAAACTTCGTTTTTCTTGAACTGGTCGCGTTTAGTTTCAACTGTGAAATCCGCCCTAAGTATTTCACACGTTGCGTGTCAGTCCGCTGAGTGTTATCATGTATGTTCGACTTAAGTGACTCGTAGAAAAGAGGTCAATTCTCAGTTTTACCATCAAAACTTGGGAGATATAATCAATCAATCAATCAATATACTCTTTATTGTACACCAATACAAAAATAAAGACTAAGTACTATATTTAAGTTAAGGTACAAAAGGCTTTTCTATGGCTACAAAAGGGATTTCTTCCAGACAACCTTAGCGCAGAGAACTAATACAGCAAAATGAAAAACCAGAAGAAGAAAAAGAGGGTGGTGTACATTAAACATTATAAATCTATAAAAAAACACTAGATGATAGCGTCTCATATAAAAAGCGACAGAGTAAGGTAAAGGATTAAGAACAAACGGATAAGTGAAAACATGAGTTAAATATTCAAGTAATGAGCTCTAAGCAGGTTTTTGAGGAAAAGAGGGACTTAGCACGTCGTATGTGCAAAGGTAAGGAATTCCATAAGCGCACAGCTGTGACAGTAAAGGATTTACTAAAGAAAGAAGTGTAGTGCACAGGAGTCCGGAGGGAGAGGTTGACAGAGGAACGAAGAAATTTATCATGGGATAGGGAAATATACTCTAAACGATTTTTTAAGTACAGAGGAGTAGATGGGTTGAACAGCACGCAGTACAAAGCAGAAAGTATATGAGTATTCCGGCAAAGTCGGATGGGAAGCCACTTGAGTTGCTTATGAAATTCAGATACATGATCATATTTGCGAAGCCCAAATACGAATCGTAGACACAAATTTTGAATTCGCTCAAGTTTATTAAGCAAGTTTATTAAGCTATACTTCTGAAATGTCAAGGTAGCAAATATCAGCATAGTCAAGTATAGGCAAGAGTAGAGACTGTGCAAGCACAACTTTAGTAGCCATAGGAAGATAATGACGTAGTCTCCGTAAGGAACTTAGAGCAGAAAACATTTTTTGACTAACCTTATTAATCTGCGGAGTCCAGGTCAGGCAGGAGTCAAAATATATGCCCAGATTCTTGACTGATGCCTGATGGGAGCCATATGATTTACTCCAGTTCAAGATAGAAGTCAGATCAGTGTTGGTTGTGTCAATTGCTTTAGGCAGATCTTCCAGAGAAGACTGGATATAAAATTGGAGATCGTCAGCATACAAGTGGTAAGAAGAAGACAGTTGATGACTAATGGAATTAATGAAAACTGAAAACAGGAGAGGAGACAACGCGCCGCCTTGCGGAACGCCAGCCACTGTAGTAGTCCAAGTGGAAAAAACATCTTGTACCTGAATACGTTGTCGGCGACCACATAAATAACTACGAAACCAGTCAATCACAATCGGAGATACGTTGAGAGAAAGCAGGATACCCAACAAAATATCAAAATCTGCGGTATTAAATGCATTACTAAAGTCCAGCAAAGTAAGTACTGTAAGCTTTTGGTTCTCCATACCATAACGAATGTCATCGGTAATATGTAGGAGTGATGTAGTCGTACTGTGACCAGGCCGGAAACCGGATTGAAACGGATTGAGAAGGTTATGATCTAGAAGGTAGGAGCTTAATTGGTTATACACAAGGCGTTCTAGAACTTTATATAGGAATGGGAGTAAGGAAATTGGACGGTAATCTGTAAAACTGGAGGGGTTGGTCTTTTTTGGGAGAGGGACTACGTTGGCATTTTTCCACGCTGAAGGAAAAGAAGATGTTTGCAATGATTTGTTAAGGATAGACGTGATTACAGGGGTGAGGATGTCCAGAAGTGGGATGACCATGTTACGACTAATACAGTCACAACCGACTGAATTCGAATGGATGGATATTATGGCTCTCTCAACGTCACGATTATCAAATTGACTTAAATTAAAAGCGGGAATGTCTGGAATGGGAACGGTAGAAAGAAAGTTTAAAGTACTATGTTTTGCATAATCATCAATGCAAGACGATAAGGAGAAATGTTTATTAAGCGTATTAAGGTCTATATTATGGTGAGATAAGTACTGAATTGATTTTCCAACTCCTAAAGATTTAAGGAATTTCCAGACCCTGGCGGGGTTAGGATCTTGTACTGATTCGTGAATATGGCGTCTTTGTGCTTTTCTACACACACTGTTGCAACGATTCAGTACCAATCTATATTTTTCTCTATTTGTGTCGTTAGGATCTGACTTGTATCTTGATTTAACGTTATTCTTCTTTTCTATAATTTTTTTAATGTCTGGCGTAAGCCAGGGAGAAGGAGGGTACCTAACACGGACTGGACGGACAGGAGCATGAACATCATAAAGTTTTATTAGATTGGTGTTAAATAAAGCTACCTGCTCGTCAACAGTGGGGGCGTTCTCGTGTACATTCCAATCAATTTTTCCAGCGTCCTGCAGAAGACGTTCAACATCCAGGCTACTAAAGTTGCGATGAAGCAAGATTCTTGACTTAACTTTAGGAGGTCTGACTTTGTAAGACAAGAAAAGATCGTGGTAGGAAAAAGCATCGGCAGCACATTGCCCATGTATTTCAACGTGTTCAAGTGAAGATACAAACATTATGTCAAGAAGAGAAGGGGCACAATTTGGGAAGAAATGTGTGGCAGACGAAGGAAGAAGTTTTAAATTAGCTGCTTTAATAGTGGATTTTAGTTGGGTGGATCTGGCATTGTTTTTTAATAAGCATGTGTTAAAATCACCCATAATCACAGTATGGCAATAAATAGGCGTGAGATTCTCAAGAAGGTTTTCTAAGGTGGAGAAGTAGTCAATAGTGAGAGAAGGGCTGTAAAAGACTCCAAGAAGTAATTTCGTATGAGAGAGAAGAACTTCGATAAATAGGAATTCAGCTTCGCTTCCAGTTTGCAGTGTGGATGATGCCTGAATGACTGAATAAGGTATATGGGAACGAAGATAAATAGCTACGCCGCCACCGCCACGGCCGGTTCGATCGTTACGAATTAACTGGAAGCCTGGAAGCGAGTAAGATGTGGAATGAATACATGGTTTAAGCCATGACTCCGAAACGAGAATTTAATACCTATAATATAGCACCAATAAGGTGGCAATTGACACTTGAATGTTTGCTTGATTGTAAAACTGTCTGTCTCTCCACAGTTTTGCAATCAAGCAAACATTATTTATCTTATTGCGTACGCGTTTTACTCGGATAAATAGACCATCAACTGACTCTAATGGTATGGTATCAGGGTTCGAAGTTATGTTTATTTGATAATTCAATCTATAAGAGATTCAAATTACCTATGTCTTATTATTTACTATAATTATTTTTCTATTTATGTGTATTCATCTTTCTGTCCTTATATGTCGTATATGCATATATATTTAAGTATGGAAATTTTATATGTATTATATTAGTGTATGTATAAATATGTATGTATAAATGTATATATATATATATATATATATATATATATATATATATATATATATATATATAACATTATATATATTTAAATTTAATTTATGTAGTTTATTGATTTGTTTTTATTAATTTGTACACTGCCGTCCTTATTTGTCAAATTTTAGTTTTTGTCCATCCAAAGGTTGCCTGGAAGAGATCGCTTTTAGCGATAAGGCCGCCCATTGTACCTTTCATTAATTTATTTTTAACTTTTTGTATATTTTTCTATGGTGTACAATAAAGAGATATTTAATTTCATTTAATTTAATTTTATCGCTAATATCATCAACCGTCTCTGATTCAGCCATAAAGTCCTCATTCGTCCTTGAAGTGGATTCGAAAGAGATTATGTTTTTCGAAAAATTATACAAACGATTAATGCGTTTAAATAAGAACTCTTTCTTTTGTTCCACAATAATCAACAAAGTTTTTTGACTTACTTACGTCATATTTAATTATTTCTATGAAAATAAATTATGCACAAAAACAATATACAACAAAATATTATAATATAAATTTAAAAGTAAAATAAATTAAGGTGTAGTTTATTACAACACAATTACACAAGTCACGCTTGGCGGGGGATTCTACGGCGCGAATTAGGCGAAATGGCTGTGAGTAATGAAAAATAAAATACCAATAATTTAGGCACAATTAAACCCAGAATTTTACCAATAAATACGTAATATATTCTGAAAGCGTTATTATCTATTAAACAAGAATTTACCAAAAATTACGTAAATTACTAATAATGTAGATATGGCGAATTTATAAATTACAATTTTACCTAAATTACGCAAGATATATCGCCTTATTATAAGTTATAATTATGACAATAGAAAATAAATATTTAAGTAAAATATATGAAAAGTTATGTGCGTTAATTAAGAATTATTACCAACAAATTACGTAAAATTTCTATGAATTTCACTGGATTATCCGATAACTCGATAGGACCACACTAAATAGTGATGCGGCGTGTAAATAGCAGCATCACATGTACATACGTACGAATATATTTTTATATTTTTATCAAACATCATCATCATTTCAGCCTGTCACTAGTCCACTGCTGAACATAGGCCTCGCCCATAGATTGCTACAAAAGTTTGCAGCTCTCATTTTCAGGGAATTTTGCCATAGTTACAACGCTTGGCAGGCGGGTTGGCAACCGCAGTTTATTTATTCTGATATTCCAGGAAGATGCTGCTGCCCATCTCCTGGTTTTTATTTTCCCTCTGTCGACTTTTACGACACCCTCGGGACGAGATGGGGTGGTAGATTCTCTTAAGCCGCCACCACACGGTTTTTATCAATACCTATAAATAATTATTATAGCTGATCACGATATTAGAAGATTCATTGATAAACTCTCTAAAAACACTAGTATATCCAGAATATGCAGGTGATATAAGAGCCCGCGTATCTTCATGCAATCCAAGATCACTTGCGATGGGATTTACGTCAGATATCGTCTCCAGGTATACTGCTGCTGGCTGGCCTAGCTGCTGACCAGCTTCGGTGTAATCGAAGAATATCTCTTAAAGTTATTTTCAATCGTAATCGCGGAATTATTCACCACAATTAATAATGGAGTGCCGTTATTTGTATATTTTAAGAGAATTTATCGAGTTTTTTATTAATTATGCGGAGCAAATCGACATTCTCTAACTCGATCCCCATATAATACTTTTATTATTTCTTTTTAATTTTTCTTTTTTTATGAAAAGCGCGGGAAACTTTTTCTACATATGTGAAGAGCGTGCCCAAATCATTCAGCCAATAATGTACCAAATTATTACAATGCTAGCGCCATCTTTACGACGTTTAGTGAAACTCAGAAAGTTTCGGGATTATGGGCACTGCATTATAATAGAGTTAAAGAGAGTTTATCATTTAAAAAAATATGCAATGCGAGAGATACAGATTTAAATCGTCAAAATGATTTACAATAAAGCAATAACGCTTCACCACGTTCCATATTTGCGCATGCCTCCCCGCTTTAAATTTATCACCGACTTCAGGTAGTACAAAATCGATTCATGCGCAAAACCACAGGAGCACTGGTTCTTGCTTAATGTAAATCTTCATATCGATTTAGGGCTTCCTACCATAGCCCAATATCTAAAGTTGGCTTCCCGCCGATTCTTCGACTCTGCCGCCACGCACCCCAAACAACTGGTTGTAAGTTCCCGCCCAAAACTCGACTAGCGAGAAAAGTAGACCGAGGCACGTCCTCGAGGAACCTGACGACTCGATCACTAGGGCCCAAGCGCTCTACTCAACACGACACACACACAACACAATTACGATCATACCGCCCCCGCCGTAGGCGAAGGCGTACGGCTGACAAACTTATTCGCGATACCGCCGCACGTCACGTCGGGGTCACCATTTTGGCGGATGATAGTGCCAAGGAAAAGGGTAACTACCCGCCAGATCGAATGGTCTGATCTGGGGAGGACGTCTCCTCCTACTAGTAATATTTAGATGTTGTATATAGAGTAAACATCTCAGAAAACTTTCATAGCGCGATTATGGACGTGTGCGAATATTTCTTGAACTTCTCATGTGGCGACATAGATGTCGCTACAAACGCAATCCGAATTGGTGGCAAAATTTAGTAAACAATAATCGTGATAATATTAATAGTACAAGTAATATTGCCTCCTGATTTAAGTAACTGACCGAGCCGAGGCCGGTCCCCTTGGGCACCCTCGAGTCAGTTACTCTCGCGCACAGGATGACGGTCCAAGCCGAGGTCCTCTCTCAGGGGCATTTGCGCCAGTCATCCATAAATAAAGATTTCGGCTAAGCGCCATCAGTGCTCTGCCACTGCTGTGAAAAGCTGTGAAAACCTTCGGGCTAGTGACGGGCTAGAGTGGGCTCACCAAGCCCATTCGGAGCGTTCTCTCCGGGTGAGAATAGTCGCAAGACGTACAAAAAAATGTTAGTGTAAGGAATTGTTGTTATTCTATTTGTCCAAAATAAGTGCTACATTATCTTTCTATATCTATCTACCCGTACAGAGCCGGGGCGGATTGCTAGTAGTCTATATAAATAAAAATCAATTGCCGCATGTTCATCAACATTGAAGGAAGAGCATCACTAGAAACCGGCTCCACCGATTTGGCTGATTTTTTGTTGTTGTGTTCATAGCGATCAAGACAAGAAAATTTCGGGAAAAGTCGGAAATATGGATGGTAGTTTTGTATTAAAATGTACATAATAAATACTCAATCATTAAAATCACATCAAAAAAATGACGTTCAGTCTGACTATTCTGTCGTCACATGTTTGCATAATAACAACAAATTCCGCGTTGAATATTGATATTTTGCGAAAAAGAATTGAAAGCCATATTTCAGTGTGTTGTTATCAGTGGCCTAGTGGTCGGAGTACCTGACTTCTACGCCGCGGGTCCTGGGTTCGATTCCCAGCCGGAGCCAACATTTGTGCCAAAACACAAATTGTTGGTTTTCGGGTCTGGTTGTGTTGTGATTGTCCCCGTGTTTCTGACACTGCATCCTAGCCTACCTACGATCTTATCGCACCAGCGTTACATCGGGCTCGGGTAGGTTGCGACGAGTGAGTGCCTCTGTGTTTGCGCGTACACTTGTGGCACTATAATATCTCCTGCGCAGTTGATGGCTCTCGACAGTATTCGGAAGTTGTCGCCGTGGTCTAAATCGGCTAGGAGAACATCACATCACATCAGTGATAATCATATGTTTGGTACATTCAAAACCGTAAAATTCAACAATTTAGTGCGTTGCAAACATTCAATAGATTTCAGTTCGTGATTTAACATGCAAAGAAAAATTCGATTGCAGTCGTTGAGATAGATTTTATAAACATACTTAATACTTTTTTGCTAAGCACTCGTGCCAAACCGGGCCGGGTCGCTAGTATAAAATAAAACGAAACATACATTTACTTGTCTTAATAGTAAATTTTTTCGATACGAAATTATTTTTCTTTCATCTAATGGTAAATGCAACATCTGCTCATAACAAATCCAGTGTCAGTCACCCATAACACTTAAGACACGTTCTTAAGTCTCGTAAAATCACCCCATAACGAGAGAAGCATCGGTCTCAATCGAATGAACATGCTGTAAAAGGTTAATAATAAGTCATTCTGCCGTCAAGAAGAGGTGTGCAAACATAACTATTTCAGTTTGAGCTGCACTGTTATAGTGTAGTACTAGGTATTCAGTGTTTGCTAGTACCTGTATTGTAATAATTGGGTACGTGAGACTAAAAAACTGATGTCTCTGGTTGACGAGCGCAGTGACCCACACAAATTTTATAGGTGACAAGGCATATATTATGGGCAGACGTTGCAATTACAATCTTGTGAACGATTTGCTTGTCTCCTCTCGCTAGCTTTTATAGAATAGAATAGAATAGAATAGAATAGAATAAATTTGTATTCAATATAGATTATTTACATAATACTTATTAAAAGTCATTTTTTTTTCTTTTTTTAATCTACACTGGTTCGCAAAAATGCCTCTGTCCTGGGAAGAACCAGTAAGAAACCCAGCGGGTTTTTTTTTATATAAGTTATATATATAATTTTTTATTTAAGTTAATTTATATAAGTATGAATAAAGTTATTGTTACGATTCGAAACCAGGGAGCACTGATGAAATGTAATTCCCGTTCTGCGGAATCCCCCCAAAATGAGAGCTACAAATTTTTGTGCCAATCAATGGAGAGCGATCAAAACGTTCACTTGATGGTAAGTGCAACGTCTGCCCATAACAAATGCTGTGTCACTCAAAATAATTCTGTGTGACACCACACTGTACCCATCACCCTGAGACATAAATTCTTAAGTCTCATATGCCCAGTGATTACGCTAGCTCTCAGTGCCCCTCAGACCGAAACACAGTAATGTTTGAACACTACTGCTTCACGGCAGAATAACTGGCCCTGGGGTGGTACCTATCTAGACGGATTCCTGCATACTGCAGGGTTCATTCACCCACGTACACAGAGGCACTCCGCCGTTCAGGCGACTCTGGATGTGCTATGGAGGATCTTCACGGCGATTGACAGCGGAGAAGATCCTCTCCATCTCGTGCTTAGTGGTCTAGCAATGCTGCTACAGCGGCAGGATTAGACCGCGGGTCACCACCGCCCAGATGAAGCCCCGGGAGAAGCGTGACCACTTAAATAATAATAAAGTTTCAGCCTATAAATGTCCCACTGCTGAGCACAGGCCTCCTCTCATTTCTGAGATGATTTTGGAGCTAGAAGGAATCCGCCACGCTGCTCCAATGCGGATTGGCGGACTTCACATGACTTCGAAATATTTTTTTTTCTCAGACATACAGGTTCTCTCACCATGTTTTCCTTCACCGCCGAGCACGTGGTAATATCAGCACTTAAAATTGCAATTAACAATTTTAGTGGTGCCGGCACCGGGAATCGAACCCAGGTCACTCGCGTACTATGAAATTTAAAGCGAGCGCCTAGCCCCTGAGCTACCACGGCTCTATAATAATAATAAAAATAAATCTTTATTTGCTTTTGAACTGAGTGTTTACATGATGGTTATAAATTTGTGTCTCTGATCTACAAGTTCAGCCATAAATGATAGCATGTAAATATTTAAACAAATTTAATACATACGTTGATTATTATTCTATATTATCGATTCAATTGTGATGTATTACGTCAATTAATTAATTAATTAACTTATGGTCAACAAGAAACAACATGCACTGGATGCTAATCCGTTGACCTTCGTGTTAACACGCAGCGAATTAGACGAATTAGACGAGCGAGTGACAGGCTGATATAATGATGATGACGATAGCACATAGGAACGACTATCCGTAGGCCATACAAATATAAGTACATATTTTTTCTTACAAATTTAACTTGCAATCTGATTAGGTGCCCCTTTTAAGTGGGTAACCCACTTGTGCCATGCAACCCAGCTCTTCCATAACATATATATTAAGGTAATAGTTACAGATGGAGTGGTAGTATTCTTTTAACGAGCCGCCACCACACGGCTGTATCTCGTAAAAGGCGAGTAAGGAATTAAACTGCACTGTGCACCCAACAGCGCATGGTGGCGATGGGCTCACCTATCACACCAAGTGCATTATATTGTTTTGGTGAAATGTGGATTGCGGCAGACATCTGTTTTTGCAGTGAGTGCCCAGTCTCTGACTACCCCTTATGGGATACAGTCGTGATCTTATGTATGTATGTATGTAATAGTTACAGAATAATAAACACATATGTCATCAACTTGTTGTTCGTTCAAGTCATAACTTTAAACCACTAAACAATAATCTACAAAAATGTGTATGCGTATGTGTGTTTGTATTAAAATACAAAAAACTTCAACATCATTAAAATGAAATGAGACCCTCTCTTCAATACAACAAAGTTTTATCAGTTATTTGTTTTTGCTGATTGTCTGCTAAAACGATTTCCCACCATTTGGTCAGCTACTGTGCCCACCGAGCCGTAAATATTATACTCAAATATGTAACCATCACAGAGTGCAAAAGGGAGGTACAGGGAGATAAAATTTTGTGTAGCCGCTCTTATTAGTTAAAAATACTATAGTTGTAGAGCCGTGGTAGCTCAGGGGCTAGGCGCTCGCTTTAAATTTCATAGTACGCGAGTGACCTGGGTTCTATCCCCGGTGCCGGCACCTCTAAAAATTGTTATTCTAAGTGCTGATTTACCACGTGCTCGGCGGTGAAGGAAAACATCGTGATGAAACCTGCATGTCGGAGAAATAAAAAATATTTCAAAGACATGTGAAGTCCGCCAACCCGCATTGGATCAGCGCGGCGGATTCTTCCCAGCTCCAAAACCCTCTTCTTAGAAAGGAGAGGAGGCCTGTGCTCAGCAGTGGACACATTTATAGGCTGAATCTTTACTACAGTTGTATTCTCGCAAGTCTAATAACTTTGCAATCGACGACCGCGTGGCCTAGTGGTCGTGTCCTAGGTACAAATTCCAGCCGGAACCAACATTGTTTTCGGGTCTGATGATACTATACATGTGTAATATCACGTATATGAATGTCAATAACTCACGATACAGAATAAATCCTAGCGTGGGGCTTTATTTAATGAAAAAAAACCTTATCGGATTTTAAATCCAAGAGCTTGTGATTCAAAATCCTGTTTATCGCCGGCTTGCGCCTAATATAGCTCGTTTTGTAGACGTATGTCTAGGTTTTACTACATATACTACCTATATGTAGTAAAACCTTCAGAATTGCTATAATAAAAACTGCATTCGATAATATTTTAACACTGACTTCTAAAACTAGTTTAGTTGTGATCTCGATCTATATCTCTAACACTATATCTACAACTCGTAGTTCGTAATAATAGTTTTTTTTTTTGTATAATTGTATTGTAATAAGCAGACGATTTACTTTTATTATATTATAACCAACGTTATTGTCCCAACTTTTTTAAAGAATCGTGGTAACCCTTAACTAGAATGACTCGGCATTCTAAGAAGTTATGTCTTTATCTAATGTGCGAAGGTTACGTAGCAACACATTGGGATGACTTTTTAATTTTCATAATTTATAGATAATCATAGTTTTGCACTTTTGACTTTCACTTCCATCAATAATCCTATGCAAATAAATAAAATTCAAACTTCAGTCTATGATTAATATTATTATTATTAAATAAAGTCTATTTTTTTTCTATAGTTAATAGAATCAGGCGTTACTTTGCGGAAATCCATTATACACTCAGCGTCACAAAAATCGCACCTCTCTGAGTTTGCGCGAAAAATGGCTGTAATGCCTAGAAACTAATTATATTTATATAAATATTGGTATGTTTGAAATGGGTATTTGAATAGCTTTACATTATTAATAAAAAAATCATGAAATCATTAAAACATTTATCATTATAGAGCGTCAAAAATAAACACTGTCAAATGCTCGTTAGTAAGGACGCTAGTTACACCACCTAAAAAGGGTATAAAAGGGTCGATCTGGATGAACCAGTGGGCCAGTCGTAATTTAGACTTTGCAGTGAACACACGTGAACAAGTAACCCAAGTAAGAACAAGTAAAGATGGACACCAGCTCTGAAGAAGCCGCTCAAGTGATTGCCCTATTGCAGTCGGGGATGCGGCAGTGTGACGTTGCTCGACAGTTGAACCTGTCCCGTTTTTCAGTTCGACGGGTGTTCCAACGTTTTCAGCAGACTGGTGGTTATGTTAGAAAACCGGGATCTGGAAGAAAACGGTGCACATCAGAAAGAGATGACCGTTTCATCGTTACGACATCTTTACGAAACCGTTTTACAAATGCTGTTGAGTTGCAACAACAGCTTCGATCAACTCGGAGAACATCTGTGAGTGTTTCTACGATAAGAAGAAGGTTACACGAAAAGAGTTTAATAGCCCATAGACCTGCTAAAGGTCCAAAACTTACTGCACAGCATCGCAGAGATCGCCTAGAGTTTGCTCGCAATCATTGCGAGTGGACTCTAGAACAGTGGCGGACCGTACTCTTCTCTGATGAGACGAGGGTCTGTCTCTTCTGCAATGACAGACGTAGAAGGATCTACAGAAGACAGGGGGAGAGGTTCACACAACCCTGCTTCGAAGAATCCGTCGAATACGGGGGTGGCTCGTGTATATTTTGGGGCGGCATTTCCGTCGACGGGAAAACGGAACTTGTGTGCGTTTCCCGGACTCGGGGTGGCCGTGGGCAAGGGTCATTAAATGCTGGTCGGTACATTACTGAAATCCTGGAGGAACATGTGGTCCCGTATGCTGGTTATGTCGGTGATGGATTCATGTTAATGCATGATAATGCTCGTTGCCACACCGCGGCTATTGTACGGGATTATTTACAGGGGGTCGATATCCCTGTTATGCATTGGCCAGCACGAAGTCCAGACCTTAACCCAATAGAACATCTCTGGGATGACCTAAAACGGCGCGTGCGAGCTCGAGATCCAGCTCCAGCCACTCTTCAAGAGCTCCAAGATGCGGTACTTGAAGAGTGGGAACAAATACCCCAAGAGGTTGTTGCGATCCTTGTAAGGTCCATGAAAGATCGCATGGAAGCCGTTATCAAGGCAAGGGGGGGTAACACTAGGTTTTAAGAACTTTTTTTATATTTATTAAGTTTTTTTTTAAATTATTAATTTGCAAATTTGTACATACCCTGTCTTTATCTTTAATTTCTCTTTCGTCTCGTTATAAAAGTAAAATTCAATTAAAATTCCTGAAAGCTAATGACATTACCTTTCGAATGATACCCTCAAACCACAACATTGCCATTGGCCTGTTGTGTTAAAATAGTATTTCAATTATTTTTTTCGGATGTGCGATTTTTTTGACGCCCAGTGGAGTAAAGGAGGTAAAGTTAATTTGCTAAGATCCGCATGCAAAATGTAAAGTCAGTCAGCCGCCAGTGGCCAGTAGTTTTAAAAATTTTGATTAGTCTCAAACTCTGGAAGGTTTAGTGTTAATAACCATAACAAAATGTTATACATACATACAAAATTGCACCCTATTTCTTTAATTCTGTAGGAAAAACTTTATAAAAATGGTAAATAGTACTCGTATTATGCGTTACTTTGCCGATATCCGTTAAAATAATGGAAATAAAGTTAATTTGGTAAGATGCAAAACAACATCACACCATTTAAAATTTTGCATTCGGATCTTAGGAAATGGACTTTTTTTCCTTAGTTATATAAAAACATTATAAACAAGTCCGTTTCATTCTATAGCTATAGCTGCATTACGAACGTAATAATGTTTCCATTCAATTTTTTTGTACAGAGTAATTTTAATCAGAATGATCAAAAATGACTATTGTTAATCACTAATATGAATAACTTCGAATAAATATAACAGTTTTTTAGATTTTTAAATTAAAGATAAATATCTTAAAACACCTTAAAACCATAATTCAATTGTATAAAATAATATATTTTTTTCGATGTCGATATACTTTTACAAAAAATTATGATTAAGTAGGCCTACACTTGCTATTTAATTTACATATATGTACATGTGGGGCGGTGATCACTTACCACCAGGTGAGATGCTTGCGCTTGTGTATTTTCATGTATATTCACATAATTAAAAAATTAAAGAAGAATAGAACAATTTTCTTAGGGTACATATTTTCCTTGAAATTAAACATTGCCAATTAACACATTTTTCACCATTTCTCGTCGACTGGTATATAATAGCAGCCTCAAAGTCAAGTCGCATATGTAAAGAGTACTTAAGGGTATTCTGCGTATATAGAATAACAAACTATAAACATATATATAACACATACATAACAATATATTGTCCACGTCCTATCCCACCTACTTAACTTCTCGATAGCCGAGGGAATTTTCCCAAGTGCGTGGAAGGAGGCTCAAGTGACTCCTTTTCCCAAAAAGCCTAATCCGTCTATGTTTTCTGATTTCTGTCCTATCTCGATACTCTCGTTCCTATCTAAAGTTTTAGTGCGCCTTGTTCAACAGCAACTCTGCCTCTTTCTTCACACAAATAAGTTGCTTAATCCTTTCCAGTCCGGTTTTCGCCCAGATCACAGTACATCCACAACTCTCATCAAAATTACTGATGATATAAGAAACAATATGGATAATAAACAAGTCACTGTTCTGGCACTGCTGGATTTCAGCAATGCCTTTAATAACGTTGACTTTGATATATTACGAGTATTAGCACTTCTATGCTCTCTTAACATATCTCCAACAGTAATTGGTTGGTTTCGTAGTTACCTGTTCGGTCGCCGTCAACGTATTTGTATTGACGATTCATTATCTTCTTGGTGTCAACTGAGTGCCGGTGTACCTCAGGGCGGCGTTTTGTATTCTATTCTCTTTGCTATCTTCATTAACTCTATCTCCAATCAACTATCTTCTTCCTACCACCTCTATGAAGATGATTTACAAATCTACACGCAGGCTCCCGTTGAGCGTTTGTGCGAAGCCATTACTTGCACTAATTTAAATCTGCAACGCATCCTTGAGTGGAGCAAGTCCTATGGCCTGAAAGTAAAGGCCAGCAAAACTCAGGTCATAGTTATAGACAGCTCAAGGATGATTGCCAAGGTTGACTGGAGCTGCCTTCCGAATGTCGAATTTGATGGAACTGTCATAGAGATTAGTACAATTGTGACAAATTTGGGTGTCGTTATGGATAGGCAGCTGTCGTGGGGACCTCAATTAGCAGCGGCAACCTCTCTGAAACGGCTGCGAAACTTCCTTCCATCTTCCACTAAAATTACGCTCGCACAATCACTGTTGCTCCCTATTCTCGACTACGCCGATGCCTGCTATGCCGATTTAACCGAAGACCAACTTAATAAACTTGAGCGGCTCCAAAATTTTGCCGTCCGTTTCATATTTGGCCTTCGCAAATATGATCATGTTTCTGAATATCGCCACAGGCTCAAGTGGTTACCTATTCGCCTTCGCCGGAATGCACACATCCTTTCTCTTCTCTACACCATCCTTTTTATTCCCTCCTCCCCGTTTTACTTTAAGGAACGTTTTGAGTTTCTCCATCTCTCCAATCCTCGATCCTTGCGCTCCTCTGAAACTCTCCAGTTAAAAACTCCTGTCCATTCCACAGTTTTCTATGGTAATTCTTTCACACTGCAGGCTACAAAACTGTGGAATGCTCTTCCTATCTCTATCCGACATGCCAAATCTGTCCCCATTTTTAAAACCCTGGTTGCTGAACACTATCTGTCATTGCTAAATACGTCGTCTTAATACCTGTCTTATTATTTACTATAATTATTGGATTATGGATTCGAACTGACAGACGTCCGGTCTGTGATTTCTCAATAAAGATTTTTTCTAAATCTTATGAACTTTTTTCAAAATTTTTATGTATCTGTCTGTTTGTTTGTCTGGACTAATCTCCAAAATGGCTAAATCGATTTTGACGGGATTTCCATTGGCAGGCAGAGGACTTTTCAGAGAACATCCTAGCTACTTTTTATTTCGGAAGTATTTACGGTTCCTGCGTAAAATTCGAAAAACTAAAAATTATCAGCTATGCGGATAGACTTGTTACGCGCGGCTTTCATTTGCATTTTGATAATTTTTATTCTAGTTCATGGCAGTTGGAATTTTTCTAGAGGTTCAATTTTTTTTAAAGTAGTTTAGAAAGTTCATAGTTCTTTTCCCCGACTTCAAGATGAGGAGAAGGTTCTATCGTAGTCGGAATGTTTTTTTTTTAAGTACGTACGTACTGTATTACTATACGACAATTCTGTACCACGTGGACCGATTTAGATGATTCCTTTTTTTATTAGAAAGTTAGAAGAAAACTTAGTCAAGTTCTGATCATGGGATCCATGAGAACATCTTCAAATTCTAAAATTGGCGTAAGCACGTTTGGAATTGCTGCGTGAAAGACGGTTTTTTTATTCTAATTAAATCGCTTTAAATTTTATAGTATGCGAGTGACCTGGGTTCGATTCCCGGTGCCGGCACCACTAAAATTGTTAACTGCAATTTTAAGTGCTGATTTATCACGTGCTCGGCGGTGAAGGAAAACATCGTGAGGAAACCTGCTTGTCTGGGAAACAAAAATATTTCAAAGACATGTGCAGTCCGCCAACCCGCATTGGAGCAGCGTGGCGGATTCTTCCTAGCTCCAAAACCCTCTCAGAAATGAGAGGAGGCCTGTGCTCAGCAGTGGGACATTTATAGGCTGAAACTTTATGTCTTTTCCTTGTACCTTAATTAATCCTTAATTAATTATACCTTAGTTAATCTAACTGGAGAGTTTGGATGTTTCTTCACGCTAATTCGCATTAGATAGCAGTTTATTGAGGCAGGTTTTAAACTATAACACTATATGAAATTACTGAGAAAGATCGAACTGCTAATGCTCATATCACGAGATACCATGCTGTACGTCATATGGGCCTATTAGCCGATAGGTGTCCGGCAGAGTAGAATAGCCTCTTTTATATCGAGGTGTCTTAAGAGGCGACTAAGTGAATCCCCCCCTAAGCGAATTCCTGGCTTCGGCCTTCAGTGAGTGTGTGGTGAACGAATAAAAATGTTAAGCTATTTTTATCAATTATTGGGCATTGACCTTAATACCATATACCTCTAAGAACTCGTTATAATTCACTGCTAGAAATATGCTCCGTTTATATGCTTCGTCTCTGTTTGATAAATACTCTGTGTTAATAAAAACTGTTCAAGGACACATCGCACCCAAAACCAACACTAGTACCGGGCCGCCACCGACAGTGTTGGTTCTAGCTCACTAGCATCGGTCAGTGGCATTACCCGTCGCATTCCTGCCAGTTTAAATTAATTTAGATAATCCATAGTAAGTTCATCTACGTTTTACTTTCTTCATTTTAATTATATAAAATATTGTCAACAATTAAAAAATTTGTGGAATTAGTGATGTGTTAGTGTTTAAACTTACAAGAATCAAATTTATCAACAACTATTTTTCAATGTAATATCATCTATCTTGTATGAATTATTACAAAACAAGCTTTAAACATCTTAAAATCGTTATGGAATTTTGTTTTTTAACCTTTTAATCAGAGAATTTTTAAACTTTTAATCAGAGGCTCCCAACCTCTTTTTTGTGTTCTGAAGACCCCTGCTGACCTCATATATAATTTTGCTAGACTTATAAACATTAATTTGAATCCCATTTATTTCTCTTGCACCCCCAATCAAAGTGTATATAGTCCCTTTTTACCCCTTATTTATTTAGGTAACAATTCAATTTCGACTCTGGGCATCCATCTTATGATAAAGCTACGTTTTAAATACGAGTAGTACGAGTATATGTAAATGTGCAAGTTATAATTTTATTCACTTTTATGTTAAACATCATAAAACATTTTGTTAAGCATCATAAAGACTTAATAAAAAAAAACGTTGAATAGTATTCCAGTGTTCCATATTCCATTTAATTAATTACATAACAAAAGATTATAACATTCTGATCTCCACGTTTTTTTTTGCTCAGTATATCGTTCTCAATAACACCAACGTTTTATTAAAACGAATAAATTTGTTATTTCTATCTCTTATCTCATCACAATGATTTCAAAAATCAATAATCTGTTATTTATTCCTCATTTGATTTTGGGTAAATAATGTAGATTGCACATATATATAAATAATTGCGATAAACATGCGACAAATTATATATCTCATCATTTCATCATGGAGAAGTACTACAGGTATCTACTGGAGGTAGGATTCCTTTGCGGGAATCCGCCTATGTAGGCAGGCAGGTAAGGTAAATTATGAAACTTAGCTCGCTGAACTAGTGAATTGATTTACAATTATATGCTTCTTATCGTTTATAATCGTAATTTCGTTCAAATTACGTGTAAGAGTTTAGCGCGATTAGCTTTATTATACTAGTAAGATATGACAGGAAAGCGCTAATAACAAGGCTGTGCCTCTAAACAGGGGTGTGCCTCAGGGATCGATCTTGGGACACGTTTTATTCTCCTTATGTTGCACTGATATAACAAAATGTATTCAAAAATGTAATTTTCACATATATGCTGATGATACACAAGTATATGTGTCGTTTACGCCATCTGAGCACAAAAGTGCTATAGCAGTACTTAACGGTGACCTAATGAGAATTGTTGAGTGTTCGAAAAAAAACTCCTTGGTACTCAACCCTAACAAAACGAAATATATGTTATTTGGCACTAAAAAGCAATTACAATTATTACTATCATTTAATATAACACCAATGGGCAAGTTAATTGAGAGAGTAGAAGAATAATTGAGAGAGCAGAAGAATCACGTAAGGTTACGTGATTCTTCTACTTATCTAATTATGGATTCCAATCTTAGGTTCGAAAATCATGTCACTGAATCGGTTCGTAGCTGTTTTTATCGTTTAAAGGTTTTATATCAAATGAGACCATTTTTATCAGAGGAACTGCGTATACGATTGGTTGAGGCATTAATCTTATCGAAACTTAACAACTACGCACACTACGCTGATACAGTTTATCATCACCATCATTTCAGTCTACTAATGAACATTGGCCTCCTCCATAGATTGACACAAAAGTTTGCAGCTCTCATTTTGGGGTTTTTCGCAGTTTATTCATTCAGATGTCCCAGAAGATGCTGGCTGCCAAAGTTTTGGTTTAAATTTTCCCTCTATCGACTTTTACGACACCCACGGGATGAGATGGGGTGGTAGATTCTCTAAGCTGCCACCACACGGAGCCCGCGTTTATTATCAATAACATTTCGAATCCGTGTAGGTAGGTACAACCCCATGGCCAGTTATTCTGCCGTAAAGCAGTAGTGTGCAAACATTAGTGTTTCGGTTTGAAGGGCACTGTGAGCTAGCGTAATAACTGGGCATACGAGACTTAAGAACTTATGTTTCAGGGTGATGGGCACAGTGTGGTGTCACACAGAAATGTTCTGGGTGACACAGCATTTGTTATGGGCAGACGTCGTACTGACCATCAGGTGAACGTTTTGCTCGTTTAATCACTTTATCCAATAAAAAAAAATTCCACAGAAAAGCCATGTTACGCCATTTCTCAATATACACCTCATGCTAATGGAGGCGTAAGTTCCACTTGGCATGTCTTATATTTGGTGTCGTTAAATTTAGGGAATCTATACATGTGTACCATAAGCGCAGGTGGGTGTTTAGCAGACGCGAATGCAATAGTAGGCAGTGCTCATTCCATGACACAAATCAGAAGCTTTTAGTGGAAGCTTCCGTTATGCAGCATCTAAGGTACGGAATAATCTGCCTCCACCTCTAAGACTTCTTAAAAGAATTAATACTTCTAGGACTAACCTACGGCGATACCTGATTGATGCGCAACGGAAGCTTGATATGTTAATCTTAAATGAGTCTTTTATATGCTATGAGTATATCTAGATTCTTTGAATGCAGTGCCTTGGTCGCTAAGGAGCCTCCTCCGTTGCTAAGGTGTTCTGTGAATGGATTCTGATGCCGATGGTTGATACGCGTATACTTTTTCCTGTCCTAATTATTTCTCTTTTCGTTCCTATAGAAAACATTAAGACTTTAGTAACTCAAAAAGAAGAAGATCGGTTACATTTGATCGCATTAACCAATGAATCAGCTTTATTTTGGCGTATGTAAAAGGCGAGTAAGGAATTAAACTGCACTGTGCACCCAACAGCGTATGGTGGCGATGGCCTCACCACCTATCACACCAAGTGCATATTGTTTTTCTGAAACGTGGATTGTGACAGTCATCTGTTTCTGCAGTGAGTGCCCAGTCTCAGACTACCCATTATGGGATACAGTCGTGATCTTATGTATGTATGTATGTAGCCTCCATTCAGTGGTTAATATGATCAAATGAAACCGATCACGAAACCATCCAGAGTTACACAGTAGACCGCCTGGTCTGTCCGGTGGAAGATTTTCTTATATATTTATTATATCAAGCAAGTTATAATATATTGTAGACTTATATTTACTTTGAGTGTAATAATATTTAACATAAATTAAACTGAGGCGTTTTAGAATTATGAAATTTTCGATGCGATTTATATTACGCCAAGTTTCATAATAAGAGTATTACGTTTTGATTTTGGCTAGATAACTCAATGTCGTTACTATGTATGTAGTTACAAAAAAGTCACTATGTTTCTAGAAAGGACTAACAACATGTGAGATATGACATTGCGATGTAGAATTGTAAACATTGATGACGTTTTATTTGAACATTTTATTTGAACTGATAAATTTAAAACCTTATCTCGCTTAACAGAAGGTTTAAATAAGCATAAGTCATTCCACTTTCATTATTTATCTAATATTAACCTGTAGCAAAAAAAAGCTTATTGCCCGAAACCTCTCTTCCACAGAATAATGCCGAAGGTGACGATAACCTATTTCAACGTAAAGGGGCTCGGGGAAGGCATCCGCATGCTGTTGGCGTACGGAGGCCAGGAGTTCGAAGACAAGCGAATCACTGATGAAGAATGGCCCGAGTTTAAATCAAGTTCGTACCCATATGCTAATCTGCCTATTAATACAGTATTGACGTGCGCGTGGTCATCTAGTTAGAGTACATAGCTGTTGAGTAGAGGGTCTTGGGTTCGATTCGGACTAACGTTTGCGTACACAAATTGTTAGACTTCGGGTCTGAGTGTATTAGTGAGTGACCCGTGTAAGCGTGTGGCTGCACACTGCGCCGATCACCCTTAGACATCAGTTCTTAAGTTTCATAAGTCCAATGATAAAACTAGCGCTCAGTGCCCTTCAGACCGAAACACAATAATGCTTGCACACTTCTGCTTCCCGGCAGAATAACTGGCCCTGGGGTGGTACCTATCTAGACGGATTCCTGCATAGGAATCCTACCACCAGTAAAAATGTTACCAGTTTTGTTACAATGTAACTCAATGGCGATATGATGTAAATATTTAAAGCGGATGGGATAGATGTTCTAAAAGAAAAAACGAATACACTTTATTTTATAAAAACGAGCATAAAGTTTACAAGAAATTTGGTACGGCCCAAAACTTTTATTTTGTTTAATTTCAAAATTCAAGGTACTTTAAGCACATAAAATCGTATACGTTTTGTTCGATTGTTACTAAAAAAGGAACGAAAAAAAAATTGTGACAAAAGAAATGTATTATTTTTAGAAAAAATATTAATATTGTTTTTTTTTTGATAAATAAGATTTTGATCTGTACTACTGTAAATAAAATTATGAATAACACGTTCCACAACACTGTCAGGTTTACATCATCTTAATATATTAAACAGTCTCTTTTGTTATTTGATTTCATCCAGAAACTCTGTTTGGCGTATTACCAACGTTGGAGATCGATGGCAAGCAATACGCACAAAGTCTGGCCATTTGCCGCTACCTTGGCCGCAAGTATGGTCTCTCCGGCGACGACATTGAAGAGGACTTCCTCATCGATCAGAACATCGATTTCTTCACTGACATTCGTATAAGTGAGTGCTGACGAATATCATCCTACATTACTCTATCTACATAAATCAATAATTTAATCTGGCTGCGGGAAAGGTATGGTGTCAATTTCGAAAAGAGGATAATAAAGGTGAATAATAAAAGCGGATCGCTTAAGTTAGCTGTATCCTAAAATAGCACCCAAGATGATGTCCTTTTGACCAATTTTGACAGCCTACTTCCATTCTTATCGCATGAGCGTTACGAGTATTGGGCACGGGTAGCCTGGGACGACTGACTGTGTTAGCGCGTACACTTGTGGCACGATAATATCTCCTGTGCAGTTGATAGTTTTTTGAAGGAAAGAAAGTTAATTTGCTAAGATCCGCGTACAAAATTTAAAACGGTGTGTATTACCTAGTTTTTGAAGAGCGCCACCCGCCCTCCCACGATATCTTGCACCATCAAACGAATACCGTAACCGGGAACCACCACCAGAAACTCTCCATCACTACAACACTACCACTAGGAAATACATTTGGCGGATGATATTGCAATATCCTACAAATCCAATATAAAAATTGGTCCAACCGTTCTTTAGTTATTAATGGTGTAACTAACCCGACTTTCTTTTATATGTTGAGACATCAGTTCTTAAGTCTCAAGTGCCTAGTAATAACACTAGCCAGCTTAGTATATTATATCTTATTATTGCCGCGTAGCTTTGTAATCAAATTACATGACTTTTACGCCCCGGGTCACATTTGTGTAAAAACACAACTTTTCGGTTATTGAGTCTTATGTTGCGTTGACCGTGTGGAACTTGTCTGTGAATCGCATTCACGATGCAGGAGAAATCTTAGTGTGATACAATGTGAGCATATGAAACTTAAGAACTAACACCACCACACATAATAGTGTTCCGGGTGACACGGCATTTGTTATGGGCAGACGTTGCACTTACCATTAGAAGAACGATTTTCACGTCTCGTCACTTTCTTTCATCGCGTGTTTCTTTGTTTCCAGTTGACCTGGGCTGATTTTGTATTCGCCGGTTTGTACGATACTCTCAAGGTCCTCCTGAAGATGCCCGATTTGGATGAAAAGTATCCCAGCTTCAAGCAATTAAGAGACAAGGTGATCTCTCTGCCCAAAGTAAAAGCATACGTCGACGCGGCGCCTGAAACTGATTATTAGTTTGTAAACGTATAAAAGTGAAGTTTTGATTGTATAGTATTCTCATATTCGTGTTTAAGTTTTTTTATTAACTTAATGAATAAACATTTAAAGCACTAAGTCTTTGCTGTTATTTTTTTTTATTGTATAAAGTGACGAAACGAGCAAAACGTTCACCTGATGGTAAGTGCAACGTCCGCCCACAAAAAATGCTGTATCACCCAGAATATTTCTGTGTGACACCACACCGCGTCCGTCAGCCTGAGACATAAGTTCTTAAGTCTCAAATGCCCAGTGATTACACTAGCTCACAGTGCCCTTCAAGCCGAAACAGCAATGCTTGCACACTACTGCTTCACGGCAGAATAACTGGCCCAGGGGTGGTACCTACCTAGACGGATTCCTGTGTAGGAATCCTACCACCAGTAAAATCAAAATCAATATCTCTTTATTCAATTTATAGAGCTCTTGTGAATGTCAAAATCTACATCGCTTCGAAAAATAAGACCTTCTCAGAGAGGAAACGGCAAGACTATGGGATCTATTTTTTTCAAAGCCACATTACATAACATGTGCCCGGCACCTACCTCTTTCCTACCGAGGTATCGTAAGAGACGACTAAGATATTGTACGGACAGCCTTCATTCATGCAGAATAACATCGTAATATGCAATGCTGTCACTATACTCATCGTGAGAACGCAATGGGGAAAATTATTTTTTTTTACCAAATTGGCGGCGGCGTGGATCGCCACCCGTCATTATAACATTACATGTTTGGTAGCCATATATATTTACAACTTTTAGCTTAATATTCACCAAAGACTCTTCGTTTTGGCCGAATTGGCTAAGGAACTAAGTTCTGCGCTACGGGCAGACTGGACAATTATTTATATGGCCTTGAGGTGGTTGTTCCAGTTTGTTTGTGCATTGCATTTTTACATTTGCATCATGACACAACCACGACAGGAGAAGTCCTAGTGTACGGCTACGAAGTAGCAGTCCACTGTTGGACAAAGATCCCCCTGAATTGGAGGATTGGCCGTAATGGTCACGCTTGGTAGGCAGATTGACCCATCCACTATGAGACATACATACATAAGATCACGACTGTATCCCATAAGGGGTAGTCAGAGACTAGGCACTCACTGCAAAAACAGACGACTGCCACAATCCACGTTTCACCAAAACAATATAATGCACTTTGTGTGATAGGTGGTGAGCCCATCGCCACCATGCGCTGTTGCGTGCACAGTGCAGTTTACGTCCTTACTCGCCTTTTTAAGAGATCCATTGGATGAGATGGAGTGGTAGTATTCTTTTAACGAGCCGCCACCACACGGCTTACTACACGGCTACTATGAGACATCGGTTTTAAATCATACATACCTAGTGATTACACTAGCTAACAGTGCACTTAATAACGAA
Source organism: Luehdorfia chinensis (assembly GCA_019845155.1). Lineage (NCBI taxonomy): Eukaryota > Metazoa > Arthropoda > Insecta > Lepidoptera > Papilionidae > Luehdorfia > Luehdorfia chinensis. Next base: position 3,650,984 of record JAHVAK010000003.1, on the reverse strand, counting down.
ACTCAATAATCTTTGCACGCTTCCGCTTGACAGCGGAATAACTGGCCCAGAGAGATTAATTACATTAATCGTCCTTACAAAAAGAGTAACAAGAAATCCTCGGTAATAGTAACAAGAAACCCTTTGTAATAATAACAAGAAATCCTTGGTAATAAGTTCATTAGTTCTGTGAGTCAGGCCCTTACGCTGTTGATTTTTATTTGAAGACTTAATCTATTAGGTTTATAGGTGTTGATCTGGGACGTGGGGATTGCCTAGGGACCTCTGCCTAAATTCGCCGAATATACTCGTATTTGCACGGATAATAAATGAAAAAACATTATTTAGAATGGAATTTATTTGCTAGAACATAGTACAGCATTAGTATTGACTGAGAGACAGTGGCTGAGAGACTAGGAAGCACGAGTTGTGCCGACAGTAGTCTGGTGTTGTGACTGCGATGGCTGCCGATGACGTTGTTGCTGTGGTTAGGAGAAGCTGACGGGTCACCATTTTGGCGGATGATATTGCCAAGGAAAATGGATAGCTACCCTCCAGATCGCGTGGTCTGGTGAGTGATTTAGATGGTGTACATATAGTTCGCATCTCAGAACACTTTCATAGCGCGATTATGGTATGTACGAGGGATTGAAAAGTACTCGGCCTAACACAGTTCCATTCAATTCTAAAAATCAAATCTACCCACATTATTTAGTTTAGTTCAGACTAGTTCATTGTGTGAAGTTCGAAACGTGTGCGATAATTAGTTGTGATTTTATAAATTTATTAACAAAGTAATCGGTCATAATTTCCGCGAATGGAGCAAATCGAGCCGCGTGCCGTCATTAAGTACCTCCATAAGAAGGGGCTATCATCAAAAGCCATCCATGATGACATGGTCAGTACATTAGGCGATTGTGCTCTGTCATCTGTCAAAAAATGGATAGCAGAATTTAAGCGTGGTAGAGAGAGTGTGAAAGATGAACCCCGCTCTGGAAGGCCTTCGACGTCAACTACTGACGAAAATATTAAAAAAGTACTTGATTTAATAATGGGAGACCGCAGATTAAAAATTAGAGAGATAGCCGAGATTATAGGCATCTCTTATGAACGAACTCAAAACATCATTGTCAACGAGTTGGGTTTCCACAAGGTGTCTGCGAGGTGGGTTCCGCGACTGCTTTCAGTTGAACAAAAAAGGACGCGATTGACTATTTCACGCGACTGTTTGGAGTTATTTGAAGCCGATGCAGATGATTTTTTGAATCGTTTTGTTACTATGGACGAAACATGGGTTCATTACTGTACACCGGAAACAAAACAACAATCAGAACAGTGGAGAAGACCTGGTTCACCACCCCCTAAAAAGGCTAAGTCGATTTTGTCGACAAATAAGGTGATGGCTTCAGTATTCTGGGACTCGAAAGGTGTGATTATGATTGATTATCTTGAAAGGGGTCAGACTATAAACTCTGATTACTACCGCACCTTACTACGTCGTTTACGAGAGGAAATAAAAGAAAAACGTCGAGGAATGCTCAGAAGAAAAGTCCTGTTTCATCAAGATAACGCCCGTGTTCACACGTCAGTACAGGCAATGGCTGGAATTCACAACTATGGCTTTGAACTGTTACCGCATCCGCCGTATTCACCTGATCTGGCACCATCAGACTTCTTTCTGTTCCTTAACCTAAAAAAGCACTTGGGAGGTCAAAGATTTTCGACAAACGACGAGGTCAAAGCAGCTGTAGACGCATATTTTGACTCTAAGGAAGAATCATTTTATTTTAACGGTCTAAATGCTTGGAAGGGGAGGTGGCAAAAGTGTATTGAACTTGATGGTGATTATGTAGAAAAATAAAAATATAACTGATTTAGTATGTGTTTATTTTCTTGGTTAGGCCGAGTGCTTTTCAATCCACCCTCGTATGAAAATATTTCTTGAGCTTCTCATGTTGCGACATAGATGTCGCTACATATATATGCACATATTTCTCTATTTTTCTATTTCATGTAACTGCACTACCTCTTTCAATCTCTGCACCACCCTTGAGGTTGACTGGTAGAGAATGCCTCAGGCATTAAGTCCGCCTACATACATTCTGTGTGTAAAGTAAAATAAATAAATAAATAAATAAAGCTTTCCTAGCTATAAGCCTACATTTTTAGTAGACTTCCGGGAATAGGTCTCAGAAATATAAGCTTTTAACAAAAATTTTTCTTTAAAACACGAAATAAGCGATTGTTCAAGTAGGGACTTAGTACACCCAGAATAACACTTATCACACTATCACATATCGCCCTCACAATATAAATAAGCAAATGTTAATCTTATCAACATCTCGATTTCAATTGTTGTGTTTTTCAAGTATCAATAATATCTCTGTAATCATCTTTTATAACAATTCGCAGCTCTAACGAACACGTAAAGTTTTATTACAAGCGATGGTTTACCAATTTTACATTTCCACAGTTCATTTTACTCCATGCACTTTGAAAGTCATTTATCCAATACAGCGAAAACCGGTAAATAGACCGGTAGAAACATGTCCTTGTAATTTTTTTTTTTTGATAAATTGACGTGACGAACATTTATAACAAAATTAGGACTCATATGTTATTATGCCCAACTCAATCCCAAACTCAATTACTCAGCTTGCAACTCACTTATTACACAATTGGAGATAAAAAAAAAACGAAATAAAAAAAGGTGGTTCTTTAAAGTTAATATTTCATATTTCTTTTACAAGATTATTCGAGTTTGTTACATGGTATTGACGATCGTGTCGCTCAGTGATCAGTTTCTCTGCCTACTGAGTCGTAGGTAATGAATATAAATCTTAGCCAAGGCCAATAACTAACCATACATACATACAGTCACGCCTCTTTCTCATAGGGGTAGGCAGAGACCACATCTTTCCACTTGCTAAGATCCTGACACACATCTTTAGCTTCTTCTACTTTCATTAGCGTTTTCACACACGCTCGTCGGTTCACTAAAAAAACATATATTTTCAGGTACTTATTGTTGGTGTTTACGAAATTTAATGAATAAAGAAAAAACATTTTTCGACAAATATATATTTCAAACAGATATATGTAAATATCAGAAAGAATTGTTTTCCCAACTCACTGACACTCCAAGAATTCAGGCGATATCGTCCACTTCTTCAACTTGCTCTTAGTTTAATCAGTTCTAAGTTTTCACTACTTTAGCTTTAAGGGCTTGCTTGACGCAGTGACTAAGCGACTGGCATCTGTATTAGAGGTCGCGGGTTATTTTGCCGCACGGCATAAATGTTTAAGCTTCAGAAAGTCGTAGTGTTGACTACACTACGTCTGTAAAAGGCACCCACGATACCAGACAAAAATAGTGTTGTGCAACGTTCGTATTTTAAAAAGGTAAGAAAGAAGTTATTGTATTCCTCTTTTTTCCTAATCGTCTTACTATTTTTCTTATTAATATGGATTCATTAATTTATTGCTCCACTTTTTTGTTCTGCTTAATGTAGTCGACTCTACTCTAAATTATAAACAGATAAAGATAATTTAATACTGTTAAATTATCAAATTATCTTTATCTTTATTTTTAGGGTACTCGTGGATTACGGTTTGTAATACCAACCGGTCAAAAACATTAATTAATAAGTTGCATTATTAAAATATTAAAAACTTAGAAATAATCTTACAAATGAGCGTTTCACGTAAATCAAGTTCATTCGGTTTGCTTAATAACCGCAAATACTTGTGAAGGTTATGCGACCTTTGTGACATGTCTAGTTTGAAACAAGTTTTAGGATGGAACAACTACTATTACTATTACTGGAGATTATACTATTTGTGTGTTTGAAGGCGTTGATCTTGGGAGATACTAATCCGATTTAAAACATATTTTTGCATCAGATAACCCGTTTATTGAGGTAGGTCCTAGGACTTGGCCTATGAAACTTCACCCTTTAAAAATCCGCACGCTGAGAACCGAACATAACCGATAAGGGCCGATTTGTCAATGCTTTGGAGGCCTGTTGTGTAACTGGTAGGTTCCGTGATCGGTTTTATTGTGGCGATTGAAGCTCATTCAATAGTTAATAGTTAATGGTGTCAAAAAAAAAACCGATTCCGAAACCTACCAGTTACACAATAGAGCTCCAGGCGGGCTAGTGTATAACTCTGGTTGGTTTCGAATTTACAAACATACACATTAACCAAAGAATGAGCTTTATTTTGGCGTATGAAGCTCATTCATTGGTTAATGGGATCAAATGAAACCGATCACGAAACCAACCAGAATTACACAATAGACCACGTCAGCGATCATGGTACATGCCGTACGGCGCAATCATGTGGTCGGCTTATTTTCTGTTTACCTTTTCGCGGCTGGACCGTTGAACCGATCTTGACAAAGTCGCGGGTTTTAGCTAGTTTGTGCATAAAATAACTAAACCTCGGCTTGATACAAAAGGATGTATTACTAATGAAACGGTGTATGTGTGGTGAAGGTCGTGTGAAACTAAATCTACCTGTCATTGTCACTCCGTGTTGGGAAACTTTGTTCTAAAAATGATGTAATATTACCTCATGGGTTTCGAATCGTAATAATAAGTTTATTCATTCCTATATTAGAAACTAGTGAACTCTTTTTTATAAAAGCTAGCGAGACGAGACAAGTCATCGAGACAAAGTCGAGAGAGAATCTACCACCCCATCTCATCCCGTGGGTGTCGTAAAAGTCGACAAGGGAAAGTTAAATCCCCCAAAATTAGAGCTTTTTGTGGCAATCTATGGAGGAGACCTATGTTCAGCAGCGGACTAGTGTTATATATGGATAGATGTGTTTCTAAATGCTTGCTTTCTCCTTGCCTTCTGAATGTATTATGTCTGACTTGTAGGCTTGCTGTACTGTTGAGTGAGTGTCGAACGTACTAGAAGCCGTCCGCTGCTTTCTCCCCACTCCGATGCATCGGCCGTAACTAATAAAAACTTGATGTATGCTTGAATGTTTGTCTGTTGTATTTTAATTTATTTGAATTATGTGATATAATTTGATTTGTATTAATTGTATTTTATTGAAGCTTATGTTATTCTGAACAACTAGTGATAGGCTGAAACGACGACGACGACATTATAACATGCACTGTTGCTCAAACTGACAGTTTTTTTTATTTTTTATTTGATAAAGTATCGAGACGTGCAAAACGTTCACCTGATGGTAAGTGCAACGTTTGCCCATAACAGATGCTGTGTTACTCAGAATATTTCTGTGTACCACCACACTGCGCCCGACACCCTAAGACAAGTTATTAAGTCTAATATGCCCAGTGATTACGCTAGATCTCAGTGCCCTTCAAACCGAAACACTGTAATGCTTGCACACTACTGCTTCATGGCAGAATAACTGGCCCTGGGGTGGTACCTACCTAGACGGATTCCTGCACAGGAATCCTACCACCAGTGAACTTGCATAACTTATTATCAACCCTTTACAGGCTGTTAATTCGATTAAGAACCAAGCTTCTCTCGTGACGGGATGATTTTCCGTCCGTTACGAGACTTAAGAACGTGACTAAGAGCGGATTTCACCGTTGGAACTAAACGCGATCAGTTCAAGCTAAACGAAGTTTAAGCGTTTAACTAAGTTCAATGCTACAGTTTGCATTTCATCAACATCAAATGATCGCAGTCAATGCTAAACGCGCTTCCAATTCGTATTATTAAAATATATATATTTAAAAATAATTTTTGTGTTTACATAGTTGTGCAATTGACAATGACTCTCTAAACGCGTTAAGAGAGCTGAACGTCGAAAATTGGGCGTTCAGAATTTGAAGCGCGATTAGCATTGACAGCGTTCATTTGATGTTCATGAAATGCAAACTGTAGCATTGGACTCAGTAAAACGCTTAAAATTCGTTTTTCTTGAACTGAACGCGTTTAGTTTCTACGGTGAAATCCGCCCTTAAGCGTTCTGGGTGACTGAAATCGGATTGAGAAAAAAATTACGTCTCGAAAAAAAATTTACTATTACGACAAGTAGATTTCGTTTCATTTTATACTAGCGACCCCCGCCCCGGCTTCGCGCCGGCGCAATATACTAATGAAAAAAATTAAAAGTGAGCTTACCAAAAAATATTAAGTATGTTTATGAAATCTATCTCCAGTGGTTCAGTCTGTACGTTGTCTGTCAGTTCGCCGAGAAGGCATTCATCCAACCGAATCTTTGCTTGAATTTTAAACCACGAATTGATATCAATTTAATGTTTGGATCACACCAAGTTGTTGAATTTTACGTAGCAAAACGTTCACCTGATGGTAAGTGCAACGTCCGCCCACAACAAATGCTGTGTCACTTAGAATATTTCAGTGTGACACCACACTTTGCACGTCACCCTGAGACATCAGTTCTTAAGTCTCAAATGCCCAGTGATTACGCTAGGTCACAGGGCCCTTCAAACCGAAAAACAGTAATGCTGGCACTGCTTCACGGCAGAATAGCTGGCCCTGGGGTGGTATCTTCCTAGACGGATTCACACTGAAATATTGTTTTCAATTTATTGAGTTATGTACATTGTACAGCAATTTTCTTGTCTGGACAATTATGAACGCAACAAGAAAAAATCAGCCAAATCGGTGGAGCCGTTATCAAGTGATGATCTTTCATATATGCGGCAATTGATTTTTATTTATATAGACTAGAAGCCCGTCAGTCGTCGTCGTCGTTTCAGCTTATCACAAGTCCCCTGCTGATCATAGGCCTCCCCCATAGACCGCCACAAAAGTTTGTAGGTCTCATTCCGGTGGTAGGATTCCTATGCAGGAATCCGTCTAGGTAGGTCCAGTTATTCTGCCGTGAAGCAGTAGTGTGCAAGCATTGCTGTGTTTCGGTTTGATGGGCAGTGAGAGCTAGCGTAATCACAGGGCATATGAGACTTCAGAACTAATGTCTTAAGGTGACGGGCGTAGTGAGGTGCTACACAGAAATATTCGGAGTAACACAGCATCTGTTATGGGCAGACGTTGCACTTACCATCAGGTGAACGTTTTGCTCGTCTAGTCACTTTATCCAATAAAAAAAAACAATTTGCCGTAGTTGCTTTGATTTTCCAGGAAGATGCTGCTGCGCATATCCTGCTTTTCATTTTCCCTCTGAAGACTTTAAAGACGCCCACTGGATGTGTTGGGGTGGTAGATTCTCTTAGGCCGCCAAAACACGGCAGCCCGTCGGTGGTATTTCTAATTTTTTTTAGTTCGTAGGTTATCCTGGTTTGCGTTTAATTATTGTTGGCAAATTTTAAATACTCTGTGCGACTGTTTGAGCAGAAAATATTAGGTGTTTGACATTGGAAGTATGTAATGTAAACAAACGATAGACTTAATAGAATCAGGCGTCACTTTGCGGAAATCCATTATAGTAAAGGAGAGAAAGTTAATTTGCTAAGATCCGCATGTAAAATGTAAAATGGTGTCTATTACCTAGTTTTGAAGAGCACCGCCCGCCCTCAACAGCATGCACAAGAAAACCAATACCGCCACCGGGAGCAGCCACCAGATACCCTCCACCACTCCAACACTACCACTAGGCAATACACACCACTCAAGTCGAGAACACGACACGTGTTTCACCTCAAAACGAGGCATTATCAAGTGATACTGTACAGTCAGCCGCCGATGACTGTCGTTTCGTGATTGATATTGTCAGTATGAACGTAAATATTCAATGCTTTATTTCATTAGATTTAATGTATTTGTAACACATATTTATCACCGCGACGACCGCATGGCCTAGTGGTCAGAGTACCTGACTTCTAAGCCGCGGGGTTCGAATACCAGCCGGTGCCAACATTTGTGCTAAAACATAAATTGTTGGTTTTCGGGTCTGGTTGTGTTGTGATTGTCCCCGTGTTTCTGGCACTGCATCCTAGCCTACCTCCGATCTTACGCATCAGCGTTACATCGGGCGCGGGTAGGTTGGGACGAGTGAGTGCCTCTGTGTTTGCGCGTACACATGTGGCACTATAATATCGCCTGTGCAGTTGATGGCTCTCGACAGTAGCCGGAAGTTGTCGCCGTGGTCTAAATCGGCTAGGAGAACATCAACACATATTGAAATACAATATTGATTCCTCGCTACTTCAATCTCATATGCTCCGTGCGCGCGATTGGCTTAAAAAGTGGTACAAGGATTTCTCTTCGCGTATTCATACATAGATTTGTGATAGTAAATAAATAAAAACAATATTCAGCTAATGTATAATTATTACAAAAATACTTTATTATTGTGTTATTTAATAGATGCAATAACAGCGGTACAATTACATTGTGAAATGCCCTTAATATAATACATATAAGACACTATACGGTTTCTTAATACGGTGTCTTCATTAGACATTTGAACGAAATCAGATTTCAACTCGGCAATATACCCTTAAAACTACATTGTAATGTGCGCATTATCCCTTCGCAATATAATTCGAAATGCTATATCACTTAACCTTGATAATACTCTCTTAGAAGTTGTACTCAGATATGGGTGTGTTGGCGCAGAACTCCTTCACTTTGGGAAGGTTGACGACAGTCTCCTGCAGTTTCTTGAAGCTCGGATACTTCTCATCCAGTTCGGGCATCTGCAGCATCGCTTTCATGTAGTCGTACATTCCGGCGAAGACGAAGTCGGCCCAGGTCAACTGCAACAATATTTTTTTTTATAAAAAAAAACCTTTCCCCATTGTAGGATTTCTTCTGAAACGTGGGTGCGTTTTACAGACATACGAGGGTGGATTGAAAAGTACTCGGCCTAACCAAGAAAATAAACACATACTAAATCAGTTATATTTTTATTTTTCTACATAATCACCATCAAGTTCAATACACTTTTGCCACCTCCCCTTCCAAGCATCTAGACCGTTAAAAAAAATGATTCTTCCTTAGAGTCAAAATATGCGTCTACAGCTGCTTTGACCTCGTCGTTTGTCGAAAATCTTTGACTTCCCAAGTGCTTTTTTAGGTTAGGGAACAGAAAGAAGTCTGATGGTGCCAGATCAGGTGAATACGGCGGATGCGGTAACAGTTCAAAGCCACAGTTGTGAATTCCAGCCATTGACTGTACTGACGTGTGAACACGGGCGTTATCTTGATGAAACAGGACTTTTCTTCTGAGCATTCCTCGACGTTTTTCTTTTATTTCCTCTCGTAAACGACGTAGTAAGGTGCAGTAGTAATCAGAGTTTATAGTCTGACCCCTTTCAAGATAATCAATCATAATCACACCTTTCGAGTCCCAGAATACTGAAGCCATCACCTTATTTGCCGACAAAATCGACTTAGCCTTTTTAGGGGGTGGTGAACCAGGTCTTCTCCACTGTTTTGATTGTTGTTTTGTTTCCGGTGTACAGTAATGAACCCATGTTTCGTCCATAGTAACAAAACGATTCAAAAAATCATCTGCATCGGCTTCAAATAACTCCAAACAGTCGCGTTAAATAGTCAATCGCGTCCTTTTTTGTTCAACTGAAAACTGTCGCGGAACCCACCTCGCAGACACCTTGTGGAAACCCAACTCGTTGACAATGATGTTTTGAGTTCGTTCATAAGAGATGCCTATAATCTCGGCTATCTCTCTAATTTTTAATCTGCGGTCTCCCATTATTAAATCAAGTACTTTTTTAATATTTTCGTCAGTAGTTGACGACGAAGGCCTTCCAGAGCGGGGTTCATCTTTCACACTCTCTCTACCACGCTTAAATTCTGCTATCCATTTTTTGACGGATGAATATGACAGAGCACAATCGCCTAATGTACTGACCATGTCATCATGGATGGTTTTTGATGATAGGATATTCTTCTTATGGAGGTACTTAATGACGGCACGCTGCTCGATTTGCTCCATTCGCGGAAATTATGACCGATTACTTTGTTAATAAATTTATAAAATCACAACTAATTATCGCACACGTTTCGAACTTCACACAATGAACTAGTCTGAACTGAACTAAATAATGTGGGTAGATTTGATTTTTAGAATTGAATGGATCTGTGTTAGGCCGAGTACTTTTCAATCCACCCTCGTATATTTCACATGCACAACAACAACCAGACCCGAAAACCAACAATTTGTGTTATACACAAATGTTGGTTTCGGCTGGGATTCGAACGCAGTACCCACGGCGTAAAAGTCAGGTACGCTAACCACTAGGCCACGCGGTCGTCATCGGAGTTTAAGCTTAGGCTTCACTGTAAAAAAGTCCTAAGCTTGTCGCCGCTTGTCTTGTATTTCATGACACCTACGTGGGGATATTGGCATAACTCAGGAGTAAAAATATTTCGAGTACATGTGAAGTCCGCGAACCTAATTCGGTTAGCGGACTTCATTTTCGCGACATTCAGCGGGGAGGCTTCAGCCCTTTTCTAAAACCCTCTCAAGAAATGAGGAGGAGGAGAGGGGGGTGGAGGTGGAGGCTAGGGCCTAGGAGGAGGAGGTGGCGAGGGCCTAGGAGGAGGAGGTGGCTTGCGCTCAGGAGTTAAACATTTAAAGGCCTTTACTTTGTCTAAGCTGAATTTTTTACTGGTTAGCTTATATGGGCTTTTAACCTAACCTTTTAACCTAACCCCGAACTATAGACTTCTTTATTTTAATTATATCATTTTAATCTAAATTTTTTTACTTTTCTCTGTTTGTCTTGAAATGTACCTCAGGGATTGATATAATAGCCACCATAAGTTAATAAACGCATTCGTGCTGTTTGTTGTTAAGGAGTTCCGTTTTGTGACTTAGTAGTCCAAGTCCAGTCAAGTCTAGCAAGTGCTCGACCATAGTTAGCTACCTACCTTTTGATGGTCATAAACCTAACAATACCTCAATCACTACAAATATCAAAAAACATTCATAAAAAAAATATATACAGACGAACACAGAACCTCCTCCTTGTTGGAAGCCGGTTAAATATCGATTTCCATGCGGCATTGACGACACGCGACATTTCCAAGGCATAGATTACCGGATGGTATGTTTTTGCAAGTGACTATTTTACATTACACCTCTCGAATTAGAGGCAGACAAACCTTGACCTTGTACACCGAGCACATCATTTGCCGCGACACATTATAGATAGACGAGGAAAATCGGTCTTAAATACATTAGACAAAATTATGGTCGGACTCGCTTATATAAAGAAAAAAATAGAACATACCTGCGGTACAACCGATTAAAGTTAGTAGTCATATTTAAGCTGTGCCCCGCGCAAAAAAAAAGCCCACACAAAACACTTCCCTATTTGAATCGGATTTTCGGCGTTTTCATTTTTTTGCGCGAAACCCTAATTATTTTTCTAAAGTAGACTAAGTTACTCGCTATAATATCAGCTATCTATCAGTCAGTGAAAATTCCATCAAAATCGGCCCAGCCGTTTCCGAGATTGGCTGGAACAAACAGACAGACAGACAAAAATATAAGTAAAAAATTGTTATACCTTTCATAATCATTGAGTAAAAAGATGTTACTTTGTTATTACAAACAGACACTTCAATTTTATTTATCTGTATGTATGGATATCACACAATGAAATAATATTTTAGAATATTATGAGATCGGAAAACACAAGTCGGTCTACGTGTTTCTTTTTATTATATAAAAAAAATCCCTACTCTAGGACTTATCGTGGGTGTATTTTACAGACACAAACGCCCACACCCGGATCAACTGTCTGTAGGTCATGCAAATATTTGTACCTGGAATGGAACCCGCGACCCAAAGCGCAAAAACCAACCGCTTAGCCACTGCGGCAACTTAGCTGACATGAAATTGACTTTCGTTTGTTAAACGAAAGAATGATTTTTAACAATCCATCACCGTTTCGTAATGAGGTTCCTCTGACGGAGAAGAAACAAACGAAAGAAACTCCTTAGGTATCCTCTTTTCTGTAAATACTTTTTTTAGTTTAGTTAAAAATAAATTGTAATTAAATTTACAAGGAATAGTCTATAAGAAAAAAAGCACGCTCCGTGTTAAAATTTTACGCGTGAGAAACGGCGGGGCACGGCTAGTCTTAAATATGATAACTATCTATAATCGGATGTACCGCAGGCATGTTCTAGTGCATGTGTCATGGCGCGTAGCGGCCTGAGATAGTGCTCTATACCCAACATTTCAAGGCAAAGCGATTCGGAGGTCTTCAAATCTCTCATAGCATAATTATATTGCACTTATATGCTAATTTGAATAGAATCATATCAAGAAAACACTAATTATTATTAATATTCTTTATTAATGGAAACAGACAAACTGTTTTCCAGTGTCGAGTAAAATATCCAAGTATACAATCTTCAAGCAGCAAGATTTCTAAACTTTGGTCGACAGTAAATTGATTTGACTTTTACTGACGATTTGCTGGACTGATGGAGACAAAACGAAAAGCACAATTTTGGTCTTGATTTGAATTTTCTAATCACTGAACACTTTCAGGAGCACTTGCTGCATAATACTATCAATATTAAACATCAAAACTCCAAATATATACAGTAATTACAAAATTAAATAAAAACACTACTGCCACATTTCGAGTTGGCGCCAAAAGTCAATTAATTGATTAAAATTATTTCGAAAAATAATCTAATATTGCTACTCTGAAAGAACAGATAAAAAACATTGACGTGGACGTCCAAATTTTTTTAAGGATGGTTACTATAATTCCCGAAAACATTGACGTATCGAGACCGGGTTCTTTTTTATCGCGTCCAGAATTTTATCCACTGGTTTCCTATTTCATATCAAAATATTTTTTTCTTATTGTCTTTAAATATTTGAACCTCAATACGGTTTTTTTTTTCTTAAGAGTTAAATGATCGTCATGAGACGTGCGCTTTTGGATTGTCCAAACTTTTTTGTTTTTGAAATAATTTTGTCTAAAGTATTTAAGACTGTTTTTCCTCGTCTATAATGCGTCGCGCCAAATGGTGTGCTTGGTGTTGAAGGTCAAGCTTTGTCTGACACTAATTCGAGATTCGCGAGTCAACAAATAATGGCAAATTTAATAAGTCTACGGCCCGATTTACGTTGCAGAAGTTTTAAGCGAAGTCGCTAAGTTCTTAGGGACAGTAGTGTAAGCCGATCGGACAGTGGCGAGTCCACCTGGCTGGCAAGCTGCCTTTCATGTGTATTCGAATAGAAGCTTTTTTCTCGGCAAGTAACGCCCGTTTACTTGCGCCACGCGTCGTGTAAACACTAAACAGTAAAAATAAGTAGTGTGTAAATGCACTGTACTTAATCTGACTGTTTACACATAACATGTTTATAAATAACTAGCTGCTGCCCGCGACTTCGTCCGCGTGGATAAAGATTTTTTTTATATTATGTATTACTATTAATGGTTAACATTTCAGACCACAAACTAGTGCTCCAAAAGATTGCCAAAAAATTTAGGGGGGATTATGCAATAATTGCCACACTTGGCAGGCGAGTTGGCAACCGCAGTTTATTTATTCATATGCTCCAGGAAGTTGCTGCTCTCCATCTCCTGGTTTTTATTATGCCTCTGTCGACTTTTACGACACCCACGGGATGAGATGGAGTGGTAGATTCTCTCAAGCCGCCACCACACGTTTTTTTTATGTTAAAATGTAAGCTATAATTCCGTAAATACCTCATTACGCTATTGCAATATTCACCATCGTACATCCTAAGAAACGTATACAATTTTTAAGGAGACGTGTGGTGATTGCCAACCAGCTGTCTTCAAAGGCATTGTACTACTGATCTGATACTGATGACGTAGTTTGAATGACTAATGAAGATTTAATTTGACCTAAATTACTAATAATCCCTGCGTATTTCTCGCTTCAACGTCGTAAGCAGTGATCAGTAACCCTGTTCTTCGATATGGTTTTTATATTATACGTGGGACCTCGCGAGTCGCTACGAGAACTATTCAGGGAGACTTAAGACCCGATTTCACCGATTGCTTTGGAAACCAAGTTTAATAAAACCGCGTTTTGCTTAAACTGAGTGAGGTTTTCGTCTAACCCAATTTCACCGACTCCATTTTGATCGCGTTTAGAAAAACGAAGTTCACATGAAATATCGTCACAATCTTAAACAAAAGGACGATTTGTTTCGTATTTTGCGACATCAAACAGCCTGTTTTTATGCATATGTTACATAGGTATGCAAACAATAAATTGTGCAATTGACAATGACAGCTCTCTAAACGCTCTTAAAGAACTGAACGTCGAAAATTGGGCGTTCAGAATTTGAACCGCGTTGAGCATTGACTGCGTTCATTTGATGTTGATGAAATGCAAACTGTAGCAATGAACTCAGTTAAACGCTTAAACTTCGTTTTTCTTGAACTGATCGCGTTTAGTTTCAACGGTGAAATATTATGTACGTACGGAAAAACATAAAATTTATTTAACTAAAAGTCGACTGTATCCTGTAGGGTCTAGGCGACACGCTAGAGGTTCCTATGTTTAGGTTGGCTACAACTAGAAAGTATTTTCTTAGTAGATGTATAACATTTTATGATAAAATTCCTAAAAGTGGGACATAAAAATCGGACACAGATTTCAAAAAACTTGTCAAGAAGACATTATTAGATAAAGCGTATTATAGAATAGATCATTACATAGAGGGCATATTTGGAAATAACTCTTACTCTGCCCTTGCAAACCCCCTGGCTATTAAATTTATGATGTAAGTATTTTGTAATTTATAAATGACATTATGTAATATGGCAATGAAAAAATAAAGACTCCGGAGTTTCTTACTCTTATTTTTTGAACCGGTGTAAATTTTGATGTCCATAAGAGCTTTAAACAAGCCTAAAAAGAATAAAGAAATTTTGACTTTCGACTTTATAATAGATTTTAAAAATATGAACAATTCCCATACGAACATTATCTACGTGTTCTATTCACTCCAAAATAATTGCATGTACTCTGCGAAGAATCGCACAGTATTTCGCAAAGTTGCTCCTCCATCTCGACGAAGAAATGTCACTTGACTGGCTGTCCACTGTACTGGTAGTCGCCACTTCGCTAAAAACTTGACCAATGTAAAGGGAGCATATTTTAAGCAAAACTGGTCATCATTCTTTACCTAATGAATTGGAAAGGACATTGGAGAGGGCAACCAATTTCAACTAGCACACGAAAACAACTAGAACGTAGATAGCCGACGAAAACAAAAATGGTGTTCAACCTAAAATTGATATACCACCACGTGTAAAGTAGACTGTTCAGTTTACACGGCTAAAACACCTTGGATTTAAGATTACCCTCCAATCTGGGGCCAAACATTTCGAAAAACAAATTATTGTTTTACGACTCTGGATAGTGTTGTACCCGTTTCTCTGACACTGCATCCTAGCTCACCTTCGATCTTATCGCGTTAGCGTTACATCGGGTGGGTCTAGACGAGTAAGTGTATATGTGCTTGAGTTAGATTCATGGCATTGTAATGCTTCAAACTTTATTCGGGAGTTGGCATAGATAACCGGGCGGAGATCGCATCATGAATATGGAATAAGTACCTTTCCAATCCCTAAATAGCCGTTGTTCTGCTTAATGATCTCGTCGAGTTTCTGCAGCATGAAGGGGTATTGGTTCTTAACAAAGTCCTCATGTTTCTTAGCCTTGACCTCCTCATCGAGCTCGTAGTGGACAACAGCCGCCTCTGAAAGTGAAATTATTGTCTATATGCATAATCAAACATTGGTCTATAAAAGACCTGATAAAATACTGTCCAGAATATTAACAAGGAATGGGTGTTAGCCCTGCCTAGACTACTAATGTTTTTATTTATTTAAAAAAAGTAGTAGTAGTATTTCTCCTGTGTCGTGGGTGCGTCCGAAAACCAACAATTTGTGTTTTGCACAAATGTTCCGGCTGGGATTTGAACCCTAGACCCGCGGCGTAGAAGTCAGGTCTAGTCACTAGACCACGCGGTCAGCTGGTTTTTTATATTTCTTTCCTCATTGAAGCTAGGAATTAATTATATTTTAATTCATCAATTAACCGGTATTGGAACTGTATTCTCCAGACTATTCTCTAGCGGTCATCACTAAAAATCAGCGTCGCAACAATATGCTGAGTGATGACCATTTTGGCATGACCCGCGACGTAATTACAATGGCCACACGTCGTCGTCGTCTATTCAGCCTATCACAAGTCCACTGCTGAACGTAGGCCTCCCCCATAGATAGTCACAAAAGTTTGTAGCTCTCATTTTGTAGGTATTTTGCCATAGTTGCCATGTTTGGTAGGCCGGTTGCCAATCGCAGTTTATTAATTCAGATATTCCAGGAAGATGCTGATGCCCATCTCCTGGTTGCCGATGCTGGCCACACTTATATCTTAGTAATTAGCCATTTTTTTTATTGTGGTTGCTTTTATGTTAATTTTTGTTTTGTACTTTTATTTTAATGCATGTTTTGTACGACAGGCGGTTTTGAAAATAAACTTTCTTTCTTCTAGATAAACTTGGAAAGTAAAACATTATCGAAGTACAAAATTTTATCAAAATCGTAAAAGCCACTTCCGAGAAACCAATTACATACATACAACAACCTACCTTCTCACCTATTTGCGTTTCGGTAATGTATGAAATATATCCATAACTTGAAATCAAAAAAAATATTCTTATTCAGGGATGCAGGCTCAGCTTTTGCGTTTGTGAGTTTTCTTTTGTATTTTTTTTATTGTATATAACTATTATTATTCCATTATTTTAATACATCAGTATGATGTTTACGCCTCCGAGATTTACGACATCGGTCGACGGACCAAAAGTTCACCTACCCACTACCAATATACATATAATGGAAATGTAACTTACTAGCTCGGATATCATTAAGGAAGTCAACGTTCTGATCGATGATCAAGTCCTCCTCGAGGTTGGCGCCAGCTAGCCCGTACTTGTGACCGAGGTAGCGACAGATGGCCACACTCTGAGCATACTGCTTGCCGTCGATCTCCAGTATGGGCAACTGACGGAACGGAGTCTCTGGGTACAAGAGTCTAACGATAGAATAAATAATATACACCCCAGTGTGGAGAAGCTAAACATTTTTCTATAAACCGTTGTCGATTTCCATGTCACATGAAACACCCATTCTTTTTGTGCTCCAGGGCGACAGCCACGGAGCTTCTACAAGAGGTGCAACAACAGAAATTGCTAGAAAAAAAATCTATCGAACACCGAAAATATGCAAAATTATTATTGAAATGAAACCTAAGTTCTCATTCTCACCCCCATGTTTTTTTTTGTAAAGGGATCAATGAACTACCTCTGAGATGGCAAAAGTGCATAAATAGCAATGGTACATGCTTTGATTTATTAAACATATTTTACCAAAAAAAAACTACTTTATATACCTAATATTACTATCTTATGTACTTAACCGATATCAGTTTACTAGCGAATTGTTAAGAAATATCTACACATCGGTGTGTTTGTGCAATTGCCGAGGATAGACGATATTTTTAAATAAACAATAAAAAATAATGATAGGGTCACAAAATATTGTTTACAAGCGATCCGCCCCGGCTTCGCACGGGTCGATTTGCATAGATATTAGAAATATCAATTAGTACTTTATTAGAACAAATAGGACAACGACAATCCCTTCACTAACATTTTTTGTAGCGACTATTCATGATGACTCATCGGCGGCTCTGCCGCTGGTCAGGTAATATTAAGTTACTAGAATATTTTTTTATTTGATAAGCTATGAAAGTTTTCTTACATCCAATTTCCAGTTTAACATGAACTCTTCCTATTTTTTATTCCTTTTTCCGTTAAAATATGTGTATTATCTTTATTGAAATTTAACGTTTTAAATTTCTTAATTGTGATAAGTTTGAAAAACTTATCACAATTAAGAATTATTCAATAATTTTGCGTGTGATGTTCATAGGTCAAAGGACGATAAGGAACTAAAGGACTATAGTTGCTTCTAAAGCATGATAATTTTTTTTTTTCACATCAGTGATAATCCACTGATCTTTTTGCGAAAACTGTTGGCCCTGTATGTGGTTACTATTGGAGGTATTCTGTTGGCTAAAATGAAATTTGTATGGAAATGGAAAATGGATTATGGAGAATAATAGAGATTTTAGAAACTAATTTGTTATGCTACATTAATTTTTAAAATCTGTTGATGATAAAAATAAAAAAGTGTATTTGTGTCCTAAGTCTTTTTGCAAACCTCAATATAATGAAAACTTTTTATAATGAAAGAAAACACTTTTTCCTTTGAATTTCATTATTGAGTTCACATTGTACTTATCACTAGGCATGGGTGATATCGCTTTGCCGACGTATCGAATCGTATCCATGTATCGATTTTTAATATCAGGTATCGTATCTATATGTCGGGGAAAACAATATCGTTAAATAATAAGTTGCTCATTTGATTATTGTAGTACTCAGTACTCGATACTGACGACCGCGTGGCCTAGTGGTCAGAGTACCTGACTTGTAAGCCGCGGGTCCTGGGTTCGAATCCCAGCCGGAGCCAACATTTGTGCTAAAACATAAATTGTTGGTTTTCGGGTCTGGTTGTGTTGTGATTATCCCCGTGTTTCTGACACTGCATCCTAGCCTCCGATCTTATTGCATCAGCGTTACATCGGGCGCGTGTAGATTGGGACGAGTGAGTGCCTCTTGTGTTTGCGCGTACACTTGTGGCACTATAATATCTCCTGCGCAGTTGATGGCTCTCGACAGTAATCGGAAGTTGTCGCCGTGGTCGAAATCGGCTAGGAGAACATCATCATCACTCAGTACTAGTGGTAAACACGGTGACGTCACTTGTTATTGTAATAGCGGCACTAGCAAAGAGTTTATTGAAGAGTTCGGATTGTGCAGGAGGAGTTCAATTCGAGACACCGACCTTTGGTTTACCTAGTTAATTGGTGGTAAAGCGTAGTAAGGTGAAATTATTACACAAGGCGCATTTGAAATTGTTATTCTGCGCTATCTACACAAGGAATCCTGTACCGCCTTATTAAAAGGTAGACGGCGCTATCGCTCAGCTGTCGCTGACTCCGATATATTTAATACATTTTAATTTGTAGATATTGGTTGAAATTTATGGTACTGAAATAAATGTACCGGTATGGGTTTTTAACTTTTTGATTTTCGTAACGGTAGTGATGGCGGCGACATGATATTTGTATATCGTCGTATAATAACTGTAAATATTATGATTCGAGTGCTCGATTGTTGAATTGTTTTGGGTAAGTATGCCGCGCCGATTCGTTCATATAATATTTTTTATACTAAAAATCAGTGAATTGAACCTTCCTTCATAATTTTGTAAGGCTTGATCTGACTACAGTAGGTAATAAACTTACTAAGTTAATATATGTATGTCCACATTTACAATAATTAGCGTTGCAGGCGTATTTACAAGTTCATTTCATGATATATACATTTATGCCAATATTTAAAATTATTTTTAATTTAGGCGAAATTTTATTTGAACTTTTTATTATAAATTGCGACACTCGCGGCTCATGCAGACCATGAAAACGCAAATTTAAAATTAAGTAAAATGTACACGGTCAGAGTGAAGGGTCATATTAGATAAAAACAATGATCTGATGCAGAAGTAAATTTTATATGGTACATAATATGATTTAAAATCCTTTGACATTTCTATTCAAAGATAAGTAACAAGTGATAAGAAAACATTTTATTTGAACTGTCAGAATTAAAAACCTTATCTCGCTGAACAAAAGATTTAAATAAGCTTATGTCATTCCACTTCTATTTATCTCAAGTACCTAGTATAGCGCACTTGGTTCGATTAGGACATAATCGACATCGGCCAGTGTACCATACCGTACCATAGTAATACCACTCTCGATGACCAATATATAGTTAGTATGCCGTCCAATTTAAAGATATCGGTTTTTGTAACGGTACATAGTTACTGTATCTATGTATGTTTTGTATCGCCCATGCCTATGTGTATGTATTTTTTTTCCTTACACAAAAACAGGTCTTGAAAAATATGTTATATCAAATTAATATCAAAGTACTTAATGATCTTAAATGATAAAAAATGTGGGAATATTCTAAGCTGTTATTACAGTGGAAAATGATACAGATCTATTATCCTGCAGCAGGAGTAACTACTGCAATACAGGTAAACATTACAATCTAATCACAGCATGACAACACCTAGAACCTTCCAGAAAGTCTATAATCATTTTAAGTTTTTGTATCACAATTTAGACCTGATAATATCAAAAATTGTCAAAACTCAAACAATGTTTATAACATTTTACATCATCTACATATATGCACATAACATATTATACAGTTTGTACAAATTTCTGCTTAAATAACTTATATTAAGTTCACAAACTGCAGACTCATTAGAGTGAGGTCCTGCTTTACTATGAGAAAAGTTTACTAATAGATTACAAAAAAATAATATTTATATTTCTCAGTCTTTCTTATGTAACATAATTCATGATGGCAAATACCAATTTGATGACAATTTATCTGATACTCTTGTTGAATAATAGCACTAAGTGTTCCCCATTTTTTATTTAATTATTTATTTATTAAAACTTCTATGCACTTAAGTTGAACATGATGGTCTCCTAGCCGATTTCGACCACGGCGACAACTGCCGACTACTGTCGAGAGCCATCAACTGTGCAGGAGATATTATAGTGCCACAAGTGTACGCGCAAACACAGAGGCACTCACTCGTCCCAACCTACCCGCGCCCGATGTAATGCTGATGCAATAAGATTGGAGGTAGGCTAGGATGCAGTGTCAGAAACACGGGGACAATTACAACACAATCAAACCCGAAAACCAACTATTTATGTTTCAGCATAAATGTTGGCTTTGGCTGGTATTCAAACCCAGGACCCGTGGCTTAGAAGTCAGGTACTCTGACAACTAGGCCACGCGCATAAGTTGTACATATGGCGGACTTAATGCCTTAAGGCATTCTCTCCCAGTCAACCATAAGGCTAAGCAGAGAAAAACTAAGATAGATAACATCATAAGAAAAAAATATATACATAGATAGCAATACAATATACATAATTATATCAATACATACACATTCAAATATACATACATATATAAATACACTCATACATACATATCTATGTATACATAAGTACTTATAGCTACTAGATATATATAGATATAAATCCCTAATAAATTTATATATTTATATTTTATATCCCTTAAATATTACTACTATGACAACACTGCAAAGTTTATCATTGTATGAAATACTGATCAGAATCAAATAACTATTTTAGTATTAGATAGCCTGTTTGTTGACAGGCATTCAAATTTCACACTACAGCCTTAAGGAGCTACACAATGAAATTTGAACATTACCAAGAAGGGTCTAATTGTGAAAGCTAATGTCAGCAAGGTACCGTTCTGTACCGAACAGTCATGTGGAAAGCTTATTTTACACAAGGCACTGCTAGTGATTTTATAAGCATAATGGAAGAAAAAAAAGGTAATAAATTTTTTATTAGCAATGATTAATATTTTTGAAGTATAATACCAGGATAAACCAGCTTTGTGCAAAACTATTTGGCGTCAAAACATTGATGGTCTCAAAGTATATCAGCATAATTGAAAAATAGCATATTTATTCTTGACAACTTATTTTGTTTCGGAAAAACCCAAAAAATCAGAAATCAAAAGTAAAAAATAATAATACTCACTTTGCTTAATCTCAGGCCAATCATCAGAACCGACACGGCGATCCTCAAACTCCTCGCCTCCATAAGCCAGCAGCAAACGGCATGATTCGCCCAGAGCTTTTAAATTGAAGTAGTAAAAAACGGTCTTCGGCATTTTTCCGTAAAAAACTAAAAAAAAGAATAATAAGACTCAAAGTCTAAGAAAAAAAATACTTTTCGCAATAATCCGTAGTGGATAATATAAATAAACTGTACAGCTAACCGGATAATGTTTATAAAACTCATAATATCATGACTAAAAATTTAAAAAAATCAAGTATACAAATTAATTTGAACTTCTTATTAAGTTTATCAGATTTGAAAATTTACATCAACAATTAAACAACAACAAATATAAGTTATATTTAATAGAAATATCTTACAAGCAATCTATAAAACGAGAAAATTTGAAAAAGAAAATAGAAATAAAATATAATAGACAAAATATAGGTATGTTTAGTAGATGAATTACATTCCCACGATCACTATACTGGAATTATTAGATCATGTGTACACACCGACGTACGTAACTAAGAAACTAGTAAATAACTAGTAAATCGAAAAATGTAAGTTAGATTACATTAAATGTACTTCACCTCAAAAATAATAATTATTATAAAAGAGCAGCGTAAAAACAAGAAGTTACTATTGATACCGGCCGAAATAGAATAACAAAGATAAAATTTCGATTCTTCTACGTTACAGATTAGGGATGTCAATCTGAGATAGATTAATCAAAGAATCGATTTTTGGGTAAATCGATCTAAAACAATGGATCGATCCCGTCAATCGATCACAGATACTCAAAAATCGAGATTCGATCTTTTTCTGTTATGGTAAGAATGCAACCATAAAAATATCTACAACTAGCAGTGCCCCGTAGTTTCAAGTAAATTAAGACGACCACATGACTGCGTAGTATGGCGTCGTACCTCGCTGACCTGAGAATTAGATAAATAGTTTCATAACGTTTTAGAGCCTAGAATGTTCTTGAACCGACTATGTAATGCAAAAATAATACAAATCGGATTAGTATTTCCTGGGATTAGCGCGCTCAACATACAAACTCTTCATGCTTTTTTTATAATAGTAAGATAAGATGCTAGGAGTCCTATGCAGTAATCCGTCCCGGTAGGTAGAGTCAGTGCCTATTATAATGATTTCTTATATTTACGCGAACACTACACATTTAAATGAAACTAATTTTACGGATTCTATCGCGTTTTATTTTACTATTTATAACCCGACGTTTCGAGTGCTTTACAGCACCCATGGTCACGGGCGGACTGAGGTGACAGATGTCCCGATGTCATAGTTAACCCGGAGTACCTTCAGCTTTTAATTATTATTCCTTGTCCGATCTACGCAGAAAGAGCTTACTGTGTCTTGAAGTCTTGCAGTGGTATGCTTGGTTTTTGATTTAATTTTATTAATTATAGGATCCCAAGCTGGTGGTAATACCCAACCATCTTCTCTATTAAAATTAGGATGTTTTTTAATTTCAATAGCCTCGCGAATCATCCTTGGTAGGAATCGGTGTTCTTTTGCGAGGATTTGTGGTTTATCAAATCTGATGTAATGGTTGGGATGATCCAGAACATGGTCACAGACTGCAGACTTCCTAGAGCGACGATGCTTCACGTCAGCTATATGTTCTTTTACGCGGGTTTTAACTGATCTTTTTGTTTGCCCTATGTAAGAGAGACCACATTCACAATCCAGCTTGTATACTCCTGCATCTTGTAGAGGGATGTTACACTTGACAGATGGTAAAAACTGACTTATCTTCTTAGGCGGCTTGAAAAATGTTCTTATGGAAGCCCGCTTCAAGATATAGCCAATCTTGTCCGTGACTCCTCTGACATATGGTAGGACTGCAGGTACTCGTTCGACTGTGGCCGGCTTCACTCGGTCACTGCGACGAAGGCGCGGAACCCGAAGCTTGTTGTCTTGCAAAACTTGCTTGACATGCAAGTTTTGCAAGACAACAAGCTTCGGGTTCCGCGCCTTCGTCGCAGTGACCGAGTGAAGCCGGCCACAGTCGAACGAGTACCTGCAGTCCTACCATATGTCAGAGGAGTCACGGACAAGATTGGCTATATCTTGAAGCGGGCTTCCATAAGAACATTTTTCAAGCCGCCTAAGAAGATAAGTCAGTTTTTACCATCTGTCAAGTGTAACATCCCTCTACAAGATGCAGGAGTATACAAGCTGGATTGTGAATGTGGTCTCTCTTACATAGGGCAAACAAAAAGATCAGTTAAAACCCGCGTAAAAGAACATATAGCTGACGTGAAGCATCGTCGCTCTAGGAAGTCTGCAGTCTGTGACCATGTTCTGGATCATCCCAACCATTACATCAGATTTGATAAACCACAAATCCTCGCAAAAGAACACCGATTCCTACCAAGGATGATTCGCGAGGCTATTGAAATTAAAAAACATCCTAATTTTAATAGAGAAGATGGTTGGGTATTACCACCAGCTTGGGATCCTATAATTAATAAAATTAAATCAAAAACCAAGCATACCACTGCAAGACTTCAAGACACAGTAAGCTCTTTCTGCGTAGATCGGACAAGGAATAATAATTAAAAGCTGAAGGTACTCCGGGTTAACTATGACATCGGGACATCTGTCACCTCAGTCCGCCCGTGACCATGGGTGCTGTAAAGCACTCGAAACGTCGGGTTATAAATAGTAAAATAAAACGCGATAGAATCCGTAAAATTAGTTTCATTTAAAAGTGCCTATTATTTTACTGTGAGGCAATAGTGTGCAAACATTACTGCGTATTGGTTTGAAGAGCACTGAGAGCTACTATAAATGAGTTCTCTTATAAAAAAAACGCACTCAAACATATGTGAAAGTTGTCAACTTTTTTACTGATTTAACTACAAATTCAATAGATGCCGATACTAGCTTTATCACTGGCCTCGGTAATGCAATTACTATATCGTCTGAAATAAACGGCAACATTACGAAAGATTCATCGTCGATTATCTCAAACGCTATAGACCCAATAGTGCTAATAAAGTTAAATAAAGATTTCTTATATTTACTAAAAATTGAAATAAAACTAATTTTAACGGATTTTATCGCGTTTAATTTTGTATATTTATAACCCGACGTTTCGAGCACCGAAGAAGATAAGTCAGTTTTTACCGCCTTTCAAGTGTAACATCCCTCTTTAAGATCTTACATAGAGCAAACAAAAAGATGAGTAAAAACCCGCGTAAAAGAACATATAGCTGATGTGAAGCATCGTCGCTCCAGGAAGTCTGCAGTCTGTGACCATGTTCTGGATCGTCCCGACGATTACATGATGATGAGATTTGATAAACCACAAATCCTCGCAAAAGAACACCGATTTCTACCAAGGATAATTCGCGAGACTATTGAAATTAAAAAACATCCTAATTTCAATAGAGAAGATGGTTGGGTACTACAACCAGCTTGGGATCCTATAATTAATAAAATAAAATCAAAAACCAGGCACCACTGCAGGACTTCAAGACACAGTAAGCTCTTTTTGCGCAGTAGATCGGACATAAAAAAATTATAATTAAAAGCTGAAGTTACTCCGGGTTAAATAGGACATCAGGACATCTGTCACCTCAGTCATCTTGTGACCACGAGTGCTGTAAAGCGCTCGAAACGTCGGGTTATAAATAGTACAAAATTAAACGCAATTAAATCCGTAAAAATTTAGATTTATTTAAAAGTTAAATAAAGTAATTTTTTGTGAAAATTATTAATATGTATTTATCAAGCTTAATAAGTTATGACTTTTATTTCTCAGTTTATTCTTCAAATTAATGGGAATTATAATAATTTTGTTCTTTAATAATCAAAGTACATTTTTTTAATTAATCAAAAATAACTCTTCATTTCAAAAAAATATAAGAAAGGAATTGTAATTTAATAAAAATAAAATCGATAAATAGCCTTATTTTGCGGTTAACGTTTTTTGCATAAGTACCTCAAGAAGAAAAGGAAAGAAAAATCGATCTTTGAGAAATCTGTCTACAAGACCTCGAATTTTGAATGAATCGATTCTTTAGACTTCGAGTCGAATCCATTAAAATCCCGATCTTTTTCGGAAGAAATTTTCATCTCTACTTCATGTAGTTCAGAATCAGATTTTCACATTGACAACACGAGGTAGGCTATGGCAAAAAATATCGATATATCGAAGTGTACAGGGTTTGGAAAATTCAATTCAAGACCAAAATTGTGTTTTGCCTTCATCAGTCTTCATCTCCATCATCATTCATCAATCTCGAAAGTATTAATTTGGTTATAATCAAATTATTACAAAAAATGGCTCGATTTGGTAGCTAATTGATAGTTTATTATTCAGCAAGTGCTCGTGAAAGTGCACAGTGATTGAAAAATTCAATTAAATACCAAAACTGAACTTTTAATCTTATCTCTATCAGCCCAGCAAATCTGCAGTAAAAGTCAACTATCATTTTACTGTCGATGAAATTTAGAAGTTTCGCCACTTGAAGATTGTATACTTGTGTAATATGTTACTTGACAATGGAAAATACTTCACGACTGTTTCCATAAAACTGCAATTCAGCATAAATAAATAATAATAATAATAACTGTGATTTAAAATTTTGGACTTTGGAATAAGTTATGAAAATTTCTCCCAGTTTTCGTTCGAGGGTTTTTACAAGTGAAAAGTGTGTTTGCTGAACATTGGGTTTAAGTACAGAAAAGATAAACGTAAAACAAACGAGTTTTGTCTTCTAACGATGAAATATACATTCAACTGATTTTTTTCATAATTTTTCGTAATTCTGTTTAGTTATTTGACCATACATAGCAATACCATATTTTCTTCTATTTTTGGTATCTTTGAACAGTTCAATGATATCTAATTGCAATTTTATAGTATATGGGTAACATCGGCTAGCTTCTTAATCAATATATTTGTACTGTGTTATTACTGACGGCGAGTGTGAATAGACAAGCCGGTAAGGGTGGACGTAGGCGAACATCTCAGAATCAGATCGAAAACGTTTTAAGGAAAGACCACGTCAAAAGTACGAGTAACCGACGAGTTTATATAGAAACGCTAATGAAAGTAGAAGCAACCGGAAAGATGTGGTCCCTGCCTACCCCAATAGGTATGAGGCGTGATTGTATGTATGTATGTTATACATGGTGACTGTACCCATCGCATCAACGTTTTATCGGGCGCGGGTAGGCGGGACTAGTCAGTGCCCCTGTGTTTGCGCGTACACTTGTGGGACTATAATTTCGCAGTTGGTAGCTCTCGATAATATTCGGTAGTTGTCGCCGTGGTCGAAATTGACCAGGAGAACATCACCATTATACACAGGTGGATAAAATGCCACTAAAACAAGTGACTAAGCCTGGAGTGCTTTGAGAACGATCAAAGTACGAGGTCTGTCAACCGTTGCTAAGAGATTTTGTGGTTATCTTCTTGAAATTCGTTGTTTTTGTGAAAATGTCGAAAAAGCCACTTCGATCTCAAGCGAGAAATATTGTTTTCAATGTTTATTATAAAATAAAGGAAGAAGAAGGTGTAAATAAATCTCAATCTTTGATTTTAAGGCGCGTGGTAGAATTGACCGGTAAGCTGGACTGAGTTTGTTTTGATACTTTTGGTTTATTTTTTATTTTATTCTTAATCGTGACTTCTTTATAGGGGTTTCCAGTACTACTATACGGCGAATCGTAGCTGAGGGCACATCGAATGATGATTTATTTTCTACGCCTGGTAAAAAGACGAGAGGGGGAAGAAGAAAATCAACTTTGATTGTTATGATTTACGGTTGATTAGGAATAAAGTAAAGGAATTCTATACAGTTCGAAAGGAAATTCCAACATTAAAGAAACTGTTACAAATTCGTCAACGAGATATTGATTTCAAAGGAGGTAGAGAATCTCTGAGGTAAGAAAAATATTAAATAATAATCCCCCTCACTCTCACTCGTAAAGAAGAGGAGGCCTGTGCCCTGCAGTAGGATGTATGTAGGCTGATGATGATGAATGACTAAGCTATCGTTTGAGTAATATGATAAATGTTATTATTTTGTACAGACTTATACTTAAGGAGATTGGTTTTGAATATGTTAAATGCCAATCAAAAAGGACCATTTTGATGGAAAGAGATGACATAAAACTACAAAGATACAAGTTTTTAAAGCGTATAAAGTAAAACCGCGAAGCTGAAGAGCATAATAAATTGTATGTGATTTATTATGAGACTTACATTCACAGTTCATATTCTGTGAACAAATGCTGGCAAAGCAAAGATAATGCAGGTCCATCTAAAAGTACTTCACTTGGAGCGAGATAAATCATTGTAAACGCTGGTTGAGAAAATGGCTTTGTACCAAATTGTTGTCTGGTGTACAGGTAAACAAGTGTATCTGCTGACTACCACCACGATATAAATAAGGACAATTTTTCAAAATGGGTGACAGAGAAGCTAATTCCAAATCTGACAAGACCTTCAATAATTGTTATGGATAATGATAGTTATCATTCTGAACGTAACGTATGAACAAACCGCCCACACAAGCAAATCGTATCGCTGGTATAAAATAATGACTCCGTGCAAATGATTTACATTATGATGATCTTTGGCGTAAATGTCAACTACAGATGTCAATATGTCAATATCAGATGATATAAGGGGGAGCAGACATGTTTTGTTTTACTACTTCAAGTAGTTGACATTCTTTTGACATCATCTATCTAGATGAAGTATTAAAATCGCACGGTCACGAAGTTTTAAGGCTTCCACCTTAAGAATCAATGCACATTGAATACCATAGAAATGATTTGGGGTATAATGAAGCAAAAAGTTGCTGATAAACATGTAAATAGGCCTGCAAGTGGCATAAAAGTATTAACAGAACAAGCTTTCTCAGAAATTGGTGCAGAGGATTGGCGATCATGTTGTGAACATGTAAAGGAGATTGAAAACAATTTCATCCAGCAAGATAGAATAATTGAAATGCTGGAAGGGCGATTTATAATAAATACCTCTTTATCTTCATCATCTGATGAAGAACAAGAAACGCAAGTGGAGTTCTTGGGATCTTTTTCTTGTTCTGAATGAGTCGAATGAGCATATGTTCCGATAGCTATAATATATCATCGGGAGTAAGTCAAGGAAGTAACCTCGGTCCTACCCAATTTTTTATTATGATTAATGATCTTTAGTCGCCCTTTAGTCTTAAAGAATGCCAAATGCTTACTGTTCGCCGACGACCTTAAGCTGTACCTAGGTATAAATGATCCTCGGGATTGTCCAGCTCTTCAATGAGACATAAATGCTGTACTGGAGTGGTGTTCTCGAAATAAATTAGAGTTTAATATGTCTAAATGTCAAGTTATGACTGTAAGCCGATCTCGATTAGCCATTAAATGGGAATACATATTGTGTGGTTCATCCCTTCGTCGCTGCTCGCAAATAAAGGACTTAGATCTGATAGTTGATACAGCTTTGAATTTCAATGCACACATGAAGAACATATGCAAGCGCGCACAAAAAGCATTGGGCTACATAATGAGGCAGTCTGCTTCCTTTACTGACTGCAGATGTGTAACCGAGCTGTACAATGTATATGTACGTAACAGTTTAGAGTACAACGCGATTGTATGGGATCCACATGAGAATAAATACACTCTGTGTATAGAAAAAATACAGCGTAAATTTGCTCGTTTTTTTGTATAAAAAAAATGTTTGTGATCGGTATGGTAGGTACACTGGAAATGAGGTGAAAGATGGCGCTGTTATCTCATATGATGGAAGCAATAGGAGGCAACAAAGTCGATAATGAGGAATGGTTAGCGCGGTGCGCAATCAATCCACCCCAGCAGTACTTGCACGTACGGCAACGACCGTGTTCGCACTGCGGCCGGCGCGTTGCGCCGCTACAAAACAAGCGACGTCTTATAGAGCGCTCAAATTAGTTAATACTTTGCTTGCTCAACAAAAATACGCCGACATATTTAATTATAAAATTAAGAAAGTTTTTTATAAGTATGCCTATTTGTTTTTATGTGATTGTAATTGAAATCATAAAATAATCTGTGCACGCGTTGGTTTATGTAAACTGTAAGTGTACAGAGATTTTACAATAATAAATAAATAAATAAATAATAATAAATAACTTATTTGTATAATTATATATATATATAATAAATTTGTTCATAAATTAATTTACGAATGATTTATTTTTCATGGCACATTTTCCTATGTAAGAACCCGATGTATAACAACGTTCTTCATACACATAACTAATATACTTCATGTTCATAAAACTAGACATAAATTAAAATTAAACAGTATCAAGATCGTTTAATCCAATTTTCCTAGTATTGCATACTACAAAATTTTATTTCCCCATTTGCCATGAGATTCTGGTTTACCTAAAGAACTCAAAAACATTTTGTTTATGAAATGGGGTGATTATTTTTTACCTTAATATTTCTCACTGGTAATTGTTGATAATCTATATTGATTGTATTTGATAGCTAAATGATTTTTTTATTTTAAAGTTTAATTTTTGATAAATTTGTCAAAACCATATTTAAAATTGTCTAGTTATAAAAAAATTGTGTTTATTCAGGTTTTATCTTCCCATAAGTAGCTAATAGTCGGTACATGGTATCCTCATATGAGTGTGTTCGTGTTCACTTCGAGTTGATTTACTTTGACAGATCTATGTTTTTTTTCATTTAATATACGAATACAGCCGTGTGGTAGCGGCTTAGGAGAATCTACCACCCCATCTCATCCCGTGGGTGTCGTAAAAGTCGACAGAGGGATAATAAAAAGTAGGAGATGGGCAGCAGAATCCTGCTGGAATTCCGCCTACCATGCGTGGCATCTATAGCAAAATGACTCTATTTTGTTAAATTGTGAATAGTTTGTGTATTAACGGTCTCTCTATGACATGATAGAGCTCTGGTAATAGCCTTTTTATTATGCGTATGGATTGCTGTCTTCAGTCTTTGTCGTCGCGAGCACCTTGGTGATTGTCCCGCCTCTGCAATGCTCCGAAACGGCCGCTGCCGAAAAGTCCGTGCCAACGATATGAAGTCATATTTAGAACATAAGCCTAGGATCGAGCGAGCGAGCTGGCAAGAGTTGCAAGAGCAAGACGGCGAAAAAGAATTTTAATGGTTATAATTTAGTATTTTTTATTGGTTATTATATATTTCCTTTACAGTTGTTTATGTACATATCGCGCCATTTTTTTAAAAAAAAAACAACAAAAATCACTGTTGCACTTGAAGCTCGAAGCCTGACAGTCGCCTAGCGTGCGCCTTGACCCTTGCCAGGAAATGAACAAAGAAACTTTGGTTGTATTGTTCTATGCTTTAAGATTGTTTCCAGGACGTCGTTTTGCGTCATTTTATTGTGCGGATTCTTAATGGTGATAAGAAAGCTAGTGTGGTGGTTCTCCTTCTGGAAATTGTTCTGTAACGCAAAATCGGCAGGAGCCTACATCAATTGGCCTTGGGTAGTGCCCTAGCCAATGTGGATTTATTAGACTGACTTACAAGTCCACGCTTAGTTTTAATTAGATACAAGCACACAAAAAAGTGTGCAAAATAAGATTCACACTAGGACACACTAGGGCTGCACATCTAGGCACTCATTATCCTATAGGCAGGGGGGGGGGGAGTTAGGCCACACACCCGGCATCCAACCGGCGGCTACTCTCCCGTAATATCAGAATCAGATAAGATAGGATAGGAAAATGAAAAATGGTTGAGACTGCCATCTATCGTCATCAGTGGTATGCGGCCAAATTACCAGCAGCTTTCTTTCACGCGCTCGCACCCGGTGGAACTCACTTTCAACCAATCCACATATGCTGGCTCTAGACTCGCTAGTCGACCTGCATTCCGAATACACTGCGACCACATCGCCACCGCGTTGTAAAGAG
This sequence comes from Luehdorfia chinensis, assembly GCA_019845155.1. Classification (NCBI taxonomy): domain Eukaryota; kingdom Metazoa; phylum Arthropoda; class Insecta; order Lepidoptera; family Papilionidae; genus Luehdorfia; species Luehdorfia chinensis. The sequence goes on along the minus strand of JAHVAK010000003.1, from coordinate 3,619,332 downwards.
CGTCGTGTTCCGGCTAGCCTTACTAGGAAGGAGATAGGAGAGGAACTGTCCTCTCCCGAGGTCATGGTGGTGTCGCGGTGTGCGTGAGCGTTCCCGTGGCCCTACCAAAATACGGCGAAGGTGGAACACCATGGAGTTTTAGTCGGTATAAGTCCGACATAACCCGTCCTAGCCCCCGCGAGGGCTGAAACTGGTCATATTTGTAGCAAAATTTATGGAATTAAAGTTATTGAGTTTGGTATCGATAATAACACCAGAATATGGTATAATTTACTTAATCAATTGATGTACGTAGTACATATTAAACTCCATTAATTAAGTTTTTTTTTTAATTGTTACACACATGCACCTTTTACAAAGTTGAAAATGCCTCGAACAAACTAAACTCGAAATGGGCGACGGTTAAATACGCCTAAGCTCGCCGACAAAGTTTTGCCTTGCTTGCCTGCCTTTGCCGCAGACAATTTAATATCTTAGAGTAAAGCAATAAGTGTTGACAAGAGTCGCTCGCGCCGCATCGGACTCTACCGTTGCATATTATAAGGAAGAGTGACGAAGCCGTCTAGACAGGGAAATTGTGCGAAAGTGCGGGGGAAGGTAGCGACTAATATTGGCCTCAGCAGTATGGGACCTATGACCTAATAACCCTTAAAGTTTGTCGCGTCGCGCTCGCGTAAGATCAATATCATTACACGTTCGGTCAGACAGCGGGCGGGGCGGGACGGCAACGCGGCGGTGACGCGACGGCGACGCGATGTGGATGTCACACTGGCGGCGTGGCGCTCGCGTCAGCGTCCCGCCGGCCGACCCCTCGCACTGAGCGTGATTTTTCGAGCATTTTTTTATTCCACACTGCTTTTAAAATGGTTGCCTCGAACAATTCAATAAGCTTTTCCACTTTTTCGTTGTCAATTTTATGTAATTAAATACAAAGATGACGTCCCGTCGGGCGGGACGTGCTCCGTCCCGCTCTCTGTTTGACTACTACAATGAATACTCATAGAACACAACGCGGCGCGTCGCGCCCCGTCCCGTCGCGCCCCGTCCCGCCGGGCGCGACATCTTCCATATAAACTAGTACATTACAACTGTTCAGATCGCGCCAGCGTCGCGTCGCCGTACCGCTCAGTCCGCTGTCTGACCGAACTAAGACGCTTATTTAACGAAGTACGTTTCAGTAAGAGTGTGGTAGCTCAAGAGTCGTGGTAACTCAAGGGCGCTCGCTTTAAAATTTCATCTTAAGCGAGTGACCTGGGTTCGATTCCCGGTGCCGGCCTGAAATTGTATTTTAATTAACAATTTCAGTGGTGGAAAACATCGTGAGGAAACCTGCATGTCTAATAAATATTTCGAAGACATGTTAAGTCCGTCAAAACGCATTGGAACAGCGAGGCGGAGCCTTCCCGGCTCCAATACCCTCTCAGAAATGAGAGGAGGCCTGTGCTCAGCAGTGGGATATTTATAGGCTGTTAGTGTTGCTACTTGTTACTTTTTTTACTTTACTTGAAAGAGAGCATTAATTTTTTCTATGGCGTATATCTCTGACACTTGAGCTTCTCTAAATGCAATTATCCAAGACATTAAAGGCGTCAACCTACTGTACGTCTTTCTACTGTGCCGCTACTCTGTGTAGTTCAATTAACTACACTCAGCGTCACAAAAATCGCACCTCTCTGAGTTTGCGCGAAAAATGGCTGTAAAGGCTAGAAACGAATTATATTTATATAAATATTGGTATGTTTGAAATGGGTATTTGAATAGCTTTACATTATTAATAAAAAAATCATTAAAACATTTATCATTATAGTGTCAAAAATAAACACTGTCAAATGCTCGTTAGTAAGGACGCTAGTTACACCACCTAAAAAGGGTATAAAAGGGTCGATCTGGATGAAATATGGGCCAGTCGTAGTTTAGACTTTGCAGTGAACACACGTGAACAAGTAACCCAAGTAAGAACAAGTAAGGATGGACACCAGCTCTGAAGAAGCTGCTCTAGTGATTGCCCTATTGCAGTCGGGGATGCGGCAGTGTGACGTTGCTCGACAGTTGAACCTGTCCCGTTTTTCAGTTCGACGGGTGTTCCAACGTTTTCAGCAGACTGGTGGTTATGTTAGAAAACCGGGATCTGGAAGAAAACGGTGCACATCAGAAAGAGATGACCGTTTCATCGTTACGACATCTTTACGAAACCGTTTTACAAATGCTGTTGAGTTGCAACAACAGCTTCGATCAACTCGGAGAACATCTGTGAGTGTTTCTACGATAAGAAGAAGGTTACACGAAAAGAGTTTTAACAGCCCATAGACCTGCTAAAGGTCCAAAACTTACTGCACAGCATCGCAGAGATCGCCTAGAGTTTGCTCGAAATCATTGCGAGTGGACTCTAGAACAGTGGCGGACCGTACTCTTCTCTGATGAGATGAGGGTCTGTCTCTTCTGCAATGACAGACGTAGAAGGGTCTACAGAAGACAGGGGGAGAGGTTCACACAATCCTGCTTCGAAGAATCCGTCTAATACGGGGGTGGCTCGTGTATGTTTTGGGGCGGCATTTCCGTCGACGGGAAAACGGAACTTGTGTGCGTTTCCCGGACTCGGGGTGGCCTTGGGCAAGGGTCATTAAATGCTGGTCGGTACATTACTGAAATCCTGGAGGAACACGTGGTCCCGTATGCTGGTTATGTCGGTGATGGATTCATGTTAATGCATGATAATGCTCGTTGCCACACCGCGGCTATTACGGCGGTACGGGATTATTTATAGGAGGTCGATATGCCTGTTATGCATTGGCCAGCACGAAGTCCAGACCTTAACCCAATAGAACATCTCTGGGATGACATAAAACGGTGCGTGCGAGCTCGAGATCCAGCTCCAGCCACTCTTCAAGAGCTCCAAGATGCGGTACTTGAAGAGAGGGAACAAATACCCCAAGAGGCTGTTGCGATCCTTGTAAGGTCCATGAAAGATCGCATGAAAGTCGTTATCAAGGCCAGGGGGCCCCTCCTTGCACTAGGGGGGGGTCCCTTGCCTTGATCCCTTGCCACACACAACACTAGGTTTTAAGAACTTTTTTGTATTTATTAAGTTTTTTTTTTAATTATTAATTTGCAAATTTGTGCATACCCTGTCTTTTTCTTTAATTTCTCTTTCGTCTCGTTATAAAAGTAAAATTCAATTAAAATTCCTGAAAGCTAATGAAATTACCTTTCGAATGATACCCTCAAACCACAACATTGCCATTGGCCTGTTGTGTTAAAATAGTATTTAAATTATTTTTTTCGGATGTGCGATTTTTTTGACGCCGAGTATAGTTCATCTGATTACATGGCGCTTGACGGTTGTGTCGGTCGTTGTCGCAATGATAGTTGAACTTACTTGGAAACCGCGAAAAATAAAAACAATGCCCGTACAAGAGATTTTACCTACACAAATCAACAATATTTAAATATAGTGATAATGTCCGGCAGAGTAGAATAGCACCTACCTCTTTCCTAGCGAGGTGTCGTAAGAGGCGACTGAGGTATTGTACAGGCAGCTTTATTCGTGCAGAATAATACCATTATATGCAATGCTGTCACTATACTGCTCGTGGGAACGCAATGTGGAGAAAGATTTTTTTTGACTCTTACCAAAACGGCGGCGACATGGTTCGCCACGTAAGTTGCTCTGCCTACCTCTTATATTGGAAAAAGGCGTGACTGTATGTATGTATGGTAATAACAACTTCAAAATAAAAACTCAACAAATTTTCAACTTTTGTATCCAAATGTTAACTATTCCTTTGTGAGGACGTTAGTATTTTTTTTATTGGATAAAGTGACGAAACGAGCAAGACGTTGTCGGTGACAATACAACGTCTGCCCATAACAAATGCTGTGTTCTTTCGCCCTGAGGCATCAGCTCTCAAGTCTCATATGCCCAGTCATTAAACTAGCTCTCAGTGCCCTTCAAATCGAAACTGTAATGTTTTAAAACCACTGCTTCACAGGCAGAATAACTGGCTCTAGATCGGGAAATCCTACCACGATTAAAAATCTTTACTCCGGCGGTGTGCAGTGTGTGAATCAGGTGTAATAGCCATATATAGGTAGCGCTCTGTGCGTTCTTGATATTTGGATAATTATAATGAATAGAATCAAGTGTTACATTTCGGAAATCCATTACTGTGGGAGAGTCTTCAAAACTAGGTAATATACCCCATTTTATATTTTGCATTCGGATCTTAGCAAATTAACTTTCTTTCCTTCATTTGTATAATTTGTTATTTTTTATTATCTGTTTTCTTTAAAGGCCTTTGCGCTGTTTATACATTAGAAACCATTATCTATTTATGGTGCTCATGAATTCAATAACAGCCTGTATATAAAAACTAACTACTAACTCTGTTTACTAAATATATTTAATCTAAAAAAATATACATTAAACTTCATCACGTCACAGGCCCGTTCATACTTTTGAAAGAATCGGATCCACTGGGTTCTAATCTTTGTTGTTAGCTACAGTGAGCAGAAAATAAATATATATATTTATTTCTATGAATGCTAGGTGTCTTCCGTAGCTTCTTTGTACTGTTCGCACCAATGGTCAGGCCTCTTGTCGAATGCCTGCAAAACAAGAAAATATTTCATGTAATGATGGCTGAATTTTTTTTAAATGCAGAGATTTACTGGTGGTAGTATTCCTATGCAGGAGTCCGTCTAGGTAGGTACCACCCCAGGGGTCAGTTATTCTGCCGTGAAGCAGTAGTGTGCAAACATTACTGTGTTTCGGTCTGAAGGGCACTGTGAGTTAGCGTAATCACTGGGCATATGAGACTTAAGAGCTAATGTCTCAAGGTGACGGGCGCAGTGTGGTGCTACACAGAAATATTCTGAGTAACACAGCATCTGTTATGGGCAGACGTTGCACTTTCCATCAGGTGAACGTTTTGCTCGTCTCGTAACTTCATCAAATAAAAAAAAAGAAAAAAAAAAAAGATTATTATTAAGGGCCAGGTCTTGAGATACCTAGAGATGCACCGGCTGCTTAGTGACCGCCAGTACGGCTTCCGTCGGGTTCGCTCAGCTGGTGATCTTCTAGTCTACCTCACTCACCGGTGGGCGGAGGCAGTCGAGACCAAGGAGGAGACCCTGGCGGTTAGTTTGGACATAGCGATGGTCTTCGATCGGGTCTGGCACAAACGTCTCCAGAAGCTTCCTTCCTATGGGCTTCTCAAGATATTATGCAAGTGGGTCACCAGTACAGACCGGAGCATCAAGGTCGTAGTTGACGGTGTATGCTCGGACTCTAAGTCTGTGAATGCTGGTGTTCTACATGGCTGCGTGCCATCGCCAACACGGTTTCTTCTTCATATAAATGATTTGATGCAAATTAGTAATGTTTATTGCTATGCGGACAGCACTGGCGATGCCTTGTATACCGGCCGTGCCAGTATTTCTCGGGAACACGTCGACGAGTACCGGAACAAACTTGTCTGTAGTCGAGACAAAATCACGGTTTGGGGCCGACTAAATTCGAGATTCTCTTGACTTGATAAAGGGCAAAATATAGAGTTATAGACATGGACTTCAACTTGGCTTGTATAAAGTATACATTGAAGATTAGTTTAACCAGAATAATGGGTGATAAATAAATACTTATATACATACCTCTGCCATCTTTTTGAGAAGAAACAATTTTGGCACTTCTTCGATCGCTCTTTGCCCCCATTCAAACACATTTCTTGCTAATTCACCATCGCCAACCTTAAATAAAAAGTTATTGCCATCAGAAGGCCCAAAAGAATGAATACAAATCATTATATCAGTTCAGATTTTCTATGCCAGAATCCGCTGAGGGTGATACCACAACCACACCAAAGTCAGTTATTCTACTGTCAAGCATTAGTGTACATATACCAGAGAAGTGCACTAAAGCTAATGCAAATAAAGGGTATATGTGGCTTAAAAACCAATGCCTCAAAGTGACAAGCAACTAGTTTGCCTGATTATAAGGGTGTCTAACGCTTATGTAAAACAATACATTGCAAATTATTCATCGGCTCTTAAAATTATATGATAATGATGAACAAACCTTTTATTGTCTTTAATAGGATATCCCATTTATATTTTCGATTGTTTCGACTGCCAATATGTGTTTGACTTGAAAAGCACTAATATAATTATAAAAGTACTAACAATCGGTGTTGCCACTCATTCAAACACTTCGCAATATTCAAATTTTAACATAACAATTAGTCTCAAATATATATATTATTAATATCTTCAAAATAAGCTTTAAATAACTAACAGTAACCTAACATTATGGTAAGCAATATCTGCTCATAATAATTGCAGTGGAACTCAATAAGTGCAATTTTTTTAAAGAATAGTGATGGGACAAGCAAAATGTTTATTACATTGTTGGTAAGTGCAATGTCGGCCCATAACATATCCTGTATCAGCTAGAAGATTTCTGAGTGGCACCCTGAGACATCAGTTCTTAAGTCTCGCATGCCCAGTGATAACACTAGCTCTCAGTACCCTTCAGACCTAATCATAATATTGCCTGCATACTGTTTCTGGGCAGAATAACTGACCCTGCGGTGGTATCTATCTAGGCGGATTCCTGCATAGGAATCCTACCACCAGTAACACTGATATTAAAGGAATGTCTTACCTTTGTATAAAGTAAGTACATTTGCCTAGTCATTGTGCTAATGAAGACTTTACGTCCAGCGTAATCATTTTCTTCCAACAAACTTGCTTCAGTAAGGAATTTCCACATATCATCTGTTAAACATAAGAAAGTAAAGTAACAGCCTATAAATATTCCACTTATGAGCAAAGACCCACTCTCATTTCTATGAGTGTTTCGGAGCTGGGAAGTCTGTCACGCTGCTCCAATACAGGTTGGCGGAATACACTTTGTATAAGTCTTCGAAATATAATTTTAATTTTATTTCTCAGACATGCACGATTTAGCGGAAAGCGCTATGCATCTGCTTAGCGCTTAATTAACACATAAAATTGCAGAATAATTGTGGAAGTGCCAGCACTGGGGATCGAACTCAGGTGAACTCACATACTATGAAATTTAAGGTGAGCGCCTAGCCCCTTAGCTTCCACAGCCAAAACATACTTGTGAATAATTATATGAAAAAAATATAAGCAATTATAAGCAACTATTAATTTTTTTTGATTTTCTGAAATATATGTGTAACAACCTAAAACCATTGCAATAAAAATATATATTATTATAAATTTGGCGTTGATGATCATAAGGATCTCTGTCATTCTTCTAAATAATATAATAATACAATAGAATATTAAAAAAGCTACTTATTTACATGAAATATGTATGTGAAGTATACATGTCACTCCTTTCCATACATGGGGTTTTTCCCATGCATGGGGTAGGCAGAGGCAACTCACATAGCACACTTTTCGCCCTCGAAAACGATATGTGACGGGTGGAACACCACGTCGCCGCTTTTTGGTAAGAATCAAAAAAAATCTTACTCTCTATTGCATTCCCATACGCAGTATAGTGACAGCATAATTCTCTAATTCTGCATGAAAAAACATTCTCTGCACAACCTCAGTAGGAAAGAGGCTGGATCTATTCTACTCTGCCACAATCAGAAATATTTACACATACCACAATATTGTGGTTAATATACTTTTTCTGTAAGACAATGAAAATATTATTCATAACATAGCAGCACATGCTAAAACATAACAAACCTTCTTTGACTGGCCCCCCAGACATATATATGTGAGTAAGGGCGGCCACCAGCATCTTTCTCTGTTGGAGATCAGTGACTGTTGAATGCAGAGAATTACATTCTTCATCTAATACCACAATGTATTGCACACCGCTCTTTACATCCACTTGGACCAACTTGTAACCATACAACTGAAATCATACATTATGTCATTATCCAGTATGTCAACATGAAGGCATTTCAAAGTTCATCATCTTCCTTTCAGCCTACCACTAGTCCACTGCTGAGCATAGGCCTCCCCCCTAGATGGCCAAAAGTTAGTAGCTCTCATTTTGGAGTGATTTTACCATAGTTGTCCACGCTTGGCAGGTAGGTTGTTAGTTATTTATTCAGATGTTTCATGGAAGATGCTGCTGCCCATGTTCTGATTTTAATTTTCCCTCTGTCAACTTTTACCACACCCACAGGGTTAGATAGGGTGTTAGATTCCCTAAAGCCGCCACACACAATTGAACACATTTGGAAATTATTTTAAAATAATTCCAAACTTAAAGAGATTAAAGCATAAAATATAATCATCATCATTTCAGCCCACATCAGTCCACTACTGAACACAGGCCTCGTCCAAGGATTGCCACTTCAGCTTACTAATCCTAAGAGATATGTCAGTTACTCCAATTCTGCTGCGGATAGCATTGTTACAAATTTTATCTCTCAAAGGAACACACAGAATAGCTTTGGAAAGCCAATGCTTGCTGTGTGACTTTGTGCTTCCTCATGCAGCATGGAGTGAATGACTATGTCTCGGTTGAAGACTTTTGTTTTGAGACACTGAGGTAGGCAAGCATAAGTTCTCATATATGGACCAGAAACATGTGAAGATACAACCGCTAGTTTTAATGAATGTCTTTCAATTCTACTGAACACAGAGTACAGATAATGAAGAGACCTAATAAGTTTGATGTACTAATAGCAATAAAAGTAGTAGTACTCAGAAATGTATTTGTACAGAACAAACTTCTTGTCGGGAGGACTAATTTTATTCTTTGTAGATATAGAAGTGATAACATTCTGTTTTATAAATAGAACAGTTCTTTGTATGAGCATTAAAACATACATAAATAAGATCACGACTGTATCCCATAAGGGGTAGTCAGAGACTGGGCACTCACTGCAAATGTAGATGACTGCCGCAATCCACGTTTCACCAAAACAATATAATGCACTTGGTGTGATAGGTGGTGAGCCCATCGCCATCATGCGCTATCGGGTGCACAGTGCAGTTTTATTCCTTACTCGCCTTTTACGAGATCCATTGGATGATATGGAGTGGTAATATTCTATTAACGAGGCGCCACCACACGGCACATTCAAAACACGATAAAAAATGTTGCAAAAAATAGAGACCATCTTTAGCACTTCATTTGCCTTTACTATCACGTTATTCAGCTCGATTTGACGGAGTTTCACAGGCGGTTTGTAGATGCTTCAAAATTTCTGCTCGCTTAATTGGAATTTTGCTGCCTTCGCGGCAAAAAATGTATCGAACACATTCCTTTACAGCGTTTTCCAGATCCGTTACATCTTCTACATTAGGTTCTGTTTTGTCGCCTTTGTGACATTTTAAATCAAATGATATTATAAAAACTAAATATAAATTAATAAAAAAATATAGAACTGCAGAATCAAAGTTACCAAAGTAGAGAATGGTAGAGTAGAGAAGACAGGAAGGTTTAATTTAAATCTGTGAAACAATACAATCAAAAGGAATCTAAACACGTTTTTATACAAGAGAAACGTTAAATGTCAACTTGACTTTTGGCGCCAACACGAAAAATAGCGGTGTGTTTTTTTCATTAATTAAAGGAAACAGTCCTAAACTATTTTCCAGTGTCAAGTAACCTATCCAAATAAACAATCTTCAAGCAGCAAGACTTCAAAATTTTGTTCGACAGTAAATTGATAGTTGACTTTTACTGAAGATTTGCTGGACTGATGGAGACAAAACGAAAAGCACAATTTTGATCTTGAATTGAGCTTTCCAATCACTGTACACTTTCAGGAGTCATGACAAAACTCAAGACAAGAAAAAAGTCAAGACAGAAACTATAAAATTCAATTAAAACACTACCGGACTTTAGGCGCCAACTCGAAAAGTGGCGATAGTGTTTTTATTTAATTTTGTAATTTCGGTGTTTATTTGGAGTTTTGAATGTTTAATATTGATAGTTTATTATGCAGCAAGTGCTCATGAAAGTGTACAGTAATTGAAAAATTAAATTCAAGACTAACATTGTGCTTCTCGTTCTGTCTCCATCAGTCCAGAAAATCTTCATCTTCATCATCATTCATCAGTCCAGCAATCATTAGTAAAAGTCAACTATCATTTAACTGTCGATCAAAACGAAGTCCTTGTTATAATTAAATTATTACTCGACATTGACAAAAATGGCTTATTCGGTTGCCAGGATCATAAAGAAGAAGAAAGGTCAACTTTAGTTTTTGTAGCCGGGGCTTGGAATTATCGTATATTGACCAAATTTGATCAAAATTATCGTACTTATAATATATCTACAATAAATATATAAATCATATTTAATGTAATATTGATATTTTTTCTAATACTTTATAGTTTATCACTTGTAATCTAAATGAAAATAAAAAAACCTTTTTAACTATATGTTTCGCGTAAGGACAGCACAGACTTGAAAATAAAACCCTCTACTTTAAGATTTTTAATCTAATCTAAGTGTCGGAATTTAAATTTGTTCGTAAAAACTAGTTACAGAAGATAAGAAAAACGGAAGAAAAAACTATACTGTTCCCGAGATCCACCACGCTAACATAATCAAATTAATAAAGTAAATAATGAATATGAAATTATAGTAAGTTTATGAATAAAATTAAGGACATTTTCTTCGTTTTGTGTCAATATATTTTTATATTAGGTCGGGGAAAAAGTCTTTTCGCATATAGTATGTATAAACTTGTAATAAAATCTCTTTGGCTGTAGTAGTTGTATCTGGCTGGTTTTAATGACATTAAAAAGGTTACATTTCAAAAAAAGAAACTAATTTCTAAAACGTTTATCCAGCTATTTTTCATTTGTTTTTCTTTCAGTCAAAACGAGTGAATCTCATGAAGAAATTCGATACATTATAAAATTTTATTACAAAAAAAGAAGAAAATGCAAGACAATCCGAAAAAAAATTGTGATGTTTATTATTTTTTATAAGTTGGTATAAGCGTTTTCACCTCGCTCTGGTCCCCTGTTACGGATAAAATGGACGCCATTTTTTTTTAAAGTGGAGCAAGATCGGCATATCAGTAGTAACGTCATAGTTGAAGAACTACAAAACAGTTTCGACGCATTTGTAGAAAGCTGGGTAAAAATAAAAAAGCTCGATATTTGGGTGCCACACTTGCTCACTGAAAGAAACCTAATGAACCTTGTACTCATTTGCGATTCTTTATTAATTCATAATGGAACCGAACCGTTTTTGAAGAGAGATTGATAACTGGTGATGAAAAGTGAATTGATATTCGCACGTACGACAAGAACGTGCGAATAAGGTCGTAGTCAAAGGTCAGTCAGGCTTCGCAGCCTGTTTCAAAACTCGGGTTAACTCGCAAAAAGAAAAAAAAAAGAAAAAAAAAAAAGACTGTGAGGTGTTAAAGCATCCGCCATATAGCCCAAACCTTGCACCTTTACCACCCGTTTCGGTCTCTTCAGAATTTTTAGGTAGTGTCAGGATAACATCCAGAGAGGACTGCCAAAAGTACTTGTTGCGTTTTTTTGCTCAGAAGTCCCCAAGTTTATACAGCAAATGGATCATGTCACTATCTTCAAGATGGCAAAAAGTCATCGAACTAAATTGCACATACATACTGTAATTAAATTTAAATAAACTTTGAAAAAAAATGTCTTGAGTTTTGATACGAAATGCGAAGAAACTTTTTCTCCATCCCATCCATATTCATGTGACACTTCAAACGTCACATAACATACACACAACCGAAAAAACTAAATCAAACGACGACGACGATATCGACATAATTTCTTCGCTGATTGGCAAAGTTGTGGCAAACGATTGACACATGAGTCGACAAGAGGACACACGTTACTTATGGAAAGAATGAAGTCCAATAGGTATACTTTCATTTTGAGGCATTGAGGTATACTCGACGAGAAGATGTGACGTAGTATCTCATGGTCGAAGTTGAACATATATATTCGTCGACAACTTCGATCGCGGTATTCCCAACAACAACCGGTATAGGTGGGACATGGACGTTAGACATGTTCTTAGTTTTGGCTATGATCATTTTAAGACCTACCTGTTGGGATACCCTTTTGACGTAATTGAACATCGATTCCGCCATTACGACTACGTCGTCGGCAAATCGAAGGTGAGTGATGTATTCACCATTGATTGTTGATACCGTATCCTTTCCAGTCCACTACCTTGAAGATATCTTACAATGCAGCAGCGAAGAGTAAAGGGGTATTACATCGCCCTGTCTTACACCTTTCTGCAACTGGATCGTATAGATCTGGTTCTGTACTCAGATAGCCCATGGCAGCCTTACTGTACAAGCATTGCAACATATTGATATATCGACAGTAAATTCGGCACCGCTGTAAGTCCGTCCTTAGCTGGCACTTTGCCATTCTTAAGCTGTTTGAAAGCCATACTAATCTCGCACAGACTGACGTCCGGGATATCATCGGAATAGTTTCGGACGAGATTTGCTCTAAAGACGTTGTGTACAGCTGTCCATAAATTCTTTTGATCTCCCATAAAGTCTTTGGTCCAGCGGAGGGGACTGCACCGCTTTCGGTCCTTAACTTAGTCAGTTGGCTCTTACCGGCTGATAGATCCCTGGTAAAGATCTTGAAGTCTTGGTTTCGGTCTATTCCTTCCTCAATAAGAGCTGCATTGAAGTAGCACAGGTCTCGCCGCATACATTTGGAGATTTGTCTGTTCAGTTGACGATACAGATGAAGTAGGTACGATACGATAAAGTGGGTAAGTATCACCCATGATTGTAGACATCAGAGTCATCCTTACAGAGCACTGGTAATGATTTTTACTGAATGCTTTTCAACTAACGGATTTTCTTATTCTATTAATTACCATAAATCAAAAGAACTTAAACATCCTTTATTTAATTTTGAGTATATATCTTGCTATGTACTGAGCGCTTAAAACCTGTTAGTTAGTATTACATCTTTTTGTCTATGAACGGGGCTTGCTGGTAATATTGTAACAATCATTGTTTATGCCCATAATACTTTTCAAAACTAACGGAATCCTAATTCATTTCAACATTATTAATCCATTGATTCATTAGAACTTTAATAATCGCATCACTGTAAAAAAATCAACTATAAATTTATTTAAGTACATTAAATTGAGTTTCGCAAGTAAAAGAAAAATAACGAGGTAAGTTAAAAACAAAGAGTTTATACTATTATAATGATAATATTTGAAATATATTTTTTATACGGAAAAGTTTGAAGCTTTACTATCAGTACAGCATTCTCAATCATTTCACCACTTCTCTATGTAGCCCATAATTTTTTGAGACGATAAAACAAACACTTCATACATTTTCTTCGGATTCTTTACTCATTCATTAGCTTGATACAGTTTAACTTCATTTCATAACATTTTTATGCAATTACTATATTTATTTAACAAGATGTTTTAGCTATTTACGTATTTCAAAGCCTATCTGTACTACATGACTATTAAAATTAACATACGTACATACATATATTCACGCGTTTTTCCCATATAAAGGGGTAGGCAGAGTAAACACGGAGCCCATTTTTCACCCCCGCAGGAAACTATACGTGACGGGTGGCGAATCACGTCGCCGCCACTTTAGCCAATAATACAAATTGCGACACACCATGACATGCAATTCTTTCACTATACTGCTCGTGGAAAGGCAAGGGCGAGTAAGATTTTTTTGACTCGTACCAAAATGGCGGCGACGTGTTTCGCCACCCGTCACACCTCGTTTCCCGCGAGGGCGAAAAGTGGATTACGTGAATGGCCTCTGCCTACGCCTTACATGGGAAAAAGGTGTGCCTGTATGTATGTTTTACATAGTTATTTAGTTTAGGTATTGTTATGTGTGCAATATTGCATAATAATAAAAACAATACAATTACACATAACAATTTGAATATCTTTATTTGAAAGGAATAATTAAAATCTGTAATTAATATTTGTGTCATATTATCATTATTCAGAATCATTAATGTGTTAGCAACTAAAGATTATTTAAAAAAAAAGAGATATAAAATCATCCACTGTTTTATATTAAGTTTTATCTGTCAGAGAAGAAACAGGCAAAAGAAACTCTGCAAGTATCCTCTTTTTTGTCACAATCATTAGTTATTAACTTCTAATAATAAATCGACATAAAGTAGCCAATTTAACCCAGTTTCCCTAAAAGAACATGGCATCAACCAACAGACTGCTAGGTATGGTTTGGTCAAGTCCTGTTTATGTATCTCGCCATACATGTAAGGTCAGAATAGCTCCTGCTCAAGGCAAAGGTTGGTCAAAGAATACTTGTGCTGTCTGAGCACAGCGCTTATATATACATAGATATGTTTTGGCTATACCAAATGGGTCGACATGACATGTGTTGCTGATTGCAACGGGCCAGTTTTCTGCAACTCTAGACATGGATTTGCAGAAAACCGGCCGAGTATTTTTGTGTTTTATAAAAAAAAGATAAACAAATCTATATAAAATACAATCTTGTATTAAATAATTGTAAACCGAATTTAACAATGATTTGTTACTTTAAATAACACAAGTGACATAAAGAAACAACAATAAGTACACATTTAGACACAGGTTTTTATTAATAACTTTGGTTTGGGGTTTTGTCCTATAAAACAAAACTGAGAGGAACATCATATAATTATATCAAGTAATATATATAGATGACAGACAAATTGAAAAAAACAATAGTTTGCTTTCTGCTACTACCCTCAGTTATCCCACCTTCCACTCCCACCAATCTATGTTAGTATATTACATTACGTTAAATACATACTACCATAATATGTTTATCTCTGCTTAGCTTAATGGTTGACTAGGACAGAATGCCTTCAGGCATTAAGTCTACCAAATTAGTGCATAGAAGTTTCAATAAATAAATAAAAAAAAATACATTTTGGGGTAAGTCAAGTCTGTTTCAGTCCAATTTGCTTCCAATGAAAACAATAGTTAAGTGCTCTTATTATATATTCTTAACATACTATGTTTTAAAATAATATCTTGTAATGCACTATGTAAAAAAAAATTGCCTGTGGGCAAACAATTGAATGCCCTTTGTCTTGAAGCATTCATATTTATGCATAATGTTACATGTTTTTTCAACAACAACGGTCAGTGATGTCAATTATTTTGAACTCAATCAATGATCTCAAGGTAGTTCTCAAGTTATGTAATGCATGTTTGACTAAAAGGGCGCAGGTTTGTTAAATACTGTAAAATATTCTGACAATAGACTGGCTAACTACTTTGTTTGTACTGAGTTGTAGATCCTGGCTTCAAATTTCAACTGAAGCCATTTTTTTCTGTTGTATAAAAAAATAAAGTTCTTTACACTGAAAAGATAAATAAAATCTAAAATTGTCAATTTAAAAATAATATTTCTTAAATTACAAAGTAAATACTAGATCAATTTTGGCGCCAACTCGAAAAGTGGTAGTAGTGTTTTTTTTTATTAATTTTTTTTCTGTGTATATTCGGAGTTTTGATGTTTAATATTGATAGTTTATTATGCAGCAAGTGCTCCGGAAAGTGTACAGTAATTGGAAAATTCAATTCAATACCAAAATTGTGCTTTTCGTTTTGTCTCCATCAGTCCAGCAAGTCTTCAGTAAAAGTCAACTATAATTATATTACTGCTGACCAAAATTTTTAAATCTTGCTGCTTGAAGATTGTATACTTGGATATATGTTACTTGACGCTGGAAAATAGTTTAGGACTGTTTCCATTAATAAATAATACAAAGATGTCAAGAAGTTCTTCCACATGGCAGAGAAGATAAGTAAAAATTAAAGCTTACTGAAAACCATTGGTCACCTAAAAAAAACTTTTTCACTTTTATGAAGCTTCAATTTAAATCCTTGCAATATCCATAGACCAGAAAGTTTATATTTATATTAAATTTATATATATACATACATACATAGATTTTTTTAATTGTGTCAAAAAAAATAGTTTATAAATAAACATTATTTTAATTTTATTTACTTTTTAATTAAACCTTTAGTAATTGTATTTAATATTTTATATAGTTCGTTATATTAACGTAGAGTATACCGTATAACATAGAGTAGTAACACAGGATAATTTTTTTTTAAATTATCCGTTTAAAAAAGCAAATAGTTTAGATAGGTATTTTTCATCATCAGCCCGCAAATAGTATCCACGCGATATTTAAAAAAAAACTATATTCGCGCGGACGATGTCACGGACTTCAGCTAGTAATATTTAATAATTTAATGTACTTCGTCACAGAGATAGCTTGCATCCTGGAGACGAACATAGGGTACTTTTTATCTCAGAAAATAAGATATTTTAAAATATATCCACGCGTACGAAGTCTCGGGAATTAGCTACTATAATATAAATTTCATAAACATCAAATTCTGTGTAGACATTTTCAGCATTAATAGAATATAACAGTATTTAAATAATTTAAAAATCAAACCTTGGTTATCGCTCTTAGTTCAGATCGCGACGTCAGTGAAGTCAATGTAGAAGAAAGATATCTTCTTGCTCGTTCTTGCTTCAGACCATCAAAAAAAGCTAGAACAAATCATACAATCGTAGTGAAGCACGCTCGCACACACAAGCATCAAGACCATGCTCATTGCTCTTAATTTGGATGGCAACCTCGTCCCATAAACATATAAGATATGTCTTTTCCTGTGTCGTGAGACAGTTCAGCAGAAAATATGAAGTCACGCAGAAATTACTTTTATATATTTTATATATACATATATATTATTTTTATATATACATATATATTATTTTTATATATACATACATATTATTTTTATATATCACCCGCAACCTAACGTCTTTTTTTGTAAGTAAGCAATGGCCGTGGGAGCCGTGGTAGCTCAGGGGCTAGGCGCTCGCTTTAAATTTCATAGTACGCGAGTGACCTGGGTTCGATTCCCGGTGCCGGCACCACTAAAATTGTTAATTGCAATTTTAAGTGCCAATTTACCATGTGCTCGGCGGTGAAGGAAAACATCGTGACGAAACCTGCATGTCTGAGAAATAAAAAATAAAGAACATATCGAAGACATGTGCAGTCCGCCAACCCGCATTGGAACAGTGTGGCGGATTCTTTCTAGCTCCAAAACCCTCTCAGAATGAGAAGAGGCCTGTGCTCAGCAGTGGGACATTTCTAGGCTGAAACTTTACTTTTTTTTTTCAAGTAATGGCTTAATAGAACAGCTTCTTTTAAACTAATACATCATTTTAACTACATCAACAGAATATTATAAAGTTAGCGACACTTTACGAACAACAAATAATATGACTCAGCAAACCGATTAATACATTTACTTCTGAATTGATAACTCTACTATTGATAACTAGCTACTTTATATATTTTCAAGATTCATTATATGTCTGCTAATAATATCAAATTCTAGCCTCAATTATAGGCATCGAACATAATTATACTACAACTAAGTTAATAAATTATATAATTTTTTCATTAAATAAGCCACCCATCTCGCGCGGGAATCTTTAGGTACGCTAGGAAAAAGAACAGCGCGACCGGCCGCTTGCACCAATGAGCGAGCTCCATTAGGTGCATGCAGCTGCATGCAGCAACGAGTCCAAGGTTATTTGTTTAAATTAGTGACACGATTTAGTGAGAACAAGTTTGTGATGTGTTTTTGACACAAAATTTGTATGAAAGTGTTTATAAGTGAAGTCCCTCTGTACTGTTCTGATGACGATTTCGGAAGAAGTTCAAAAGACGAAGAAAAGGCGTGGTGAAATAGGAATTAGATGATTGTGAAGACATTTTCGAGTGTTCGTGCCGCTGAAGAATCTGTGAAATCAGAAAATAAATGGTCAATAATAACCACACATATGACACTGGATGGTAAAAAACGGTTTTATAGGTGCTATAAAGCTCCACGCAAAGGAAAGCAGTGTGCTGACCAGATTTATTTTTTATTTGAGGCAAGCTCGGACGCGACGGTGTTATTGTATCGCACTGATTACGAGCATAATCACGATTCCATCAAAAGTAGCTACAATTTTGGTATTTGCGACGAAACTAAATTGGAAATTAAAAGGATTTTCGACCTCCGTTTAAAGCCGAAAGCAATTTTACATAGTTTGAAGAAGATATCTGGACTTAAAATACCTACGAAACAGCAGCTTTATAACTGTTTGGCGGATCGCAGGCGTGTAAAGCATAGGCCATCAACAATTCACCTAAGATAGTTAGAAAAATGGGTGATTAACCGCACAGATGTACAATAAAGTTTTTGTGATATTCTATTATATTTTGGAAGAAAACTCACCTAGTTTTCGCTTCGTTTTATCTTCTTAGAATTTATTAAAGCTATGTCTTACCGCCGAAATCTTACATGCGGATGCAACCTACAAATTAATTTGGCAAGGGTTTCCTGTTCTAGTAATTGGAACAACTGATAAAAACCGAAAATTTCATCTTATTCGTGTAACAGTTCAACTGAACGCAAACAAGATTTTAAAACTCTGTTTAAGGTATTGAAGGACAGTATTTTTTTCCATTATCTCATATACATTTGAGCCTAAGGTTTTAATATTCGATGCTGCGAAAAGCATTCAAAATGATTTTATTAAAGTGTTCGAAAAATATACGATAGTAAGAACGTGCTGGGCGCACGCTAAAAAGCAGACATGCACAAAATTTGGTCAAACAACTAAAAAAATTTTACGAAAATCCATACTGCAAGATATAAACGCATTGTGCAGTGCACTACTTCTCGTGAAGTGAATACCGTGGCTTCTAAAGATTTTTTGCTGAAATGGCAACAGCAAATATTTACAGCAACCAAAAATATTTGTGACGTATGTTGAAAAAGAACGCCTTAAGAAAAATCCTAATTGGTATTTAGGTGCAGCACCTGTCTTTTTTATTGTATAAAGTGACGAAACGAGCAAAATGTTCACCTGATGGTAAGTGCAACTTCCGCCAACAACAAATGCTGTGTCACCACACTGCGCCCGTCACCCTGAGACATCAGTTCTTAAGTCTCAAATGCCCAGTGATTACGCTAGCTCACAGTGCCCTTCTAACCGAAACACAGTAATACACAGTAGCACACTACTGCTTCACGGCAGAATAACTGGTCCTGGGGTGGTACCTACCTAGACGGATAAAAAGATGAAAATACCCTTCGCGAACGTATACCGTTGTCCGGTTTAATAGTTGCAGAAGATATGGTAACTAGCTGTTCAGAATAGGCAATGTAAGAACAATTTGCGACGACACCGGTGTTGAAATTAGCTGGTTGGACAGCCGAATATCAATGGGCTGAAACCAATACTAAAATTAGAATAATTCAATCAACACCAACAATGAATACTCATCTTGTCCCAGGTGACAACTTAACAATGACTACTGTAACAGTGAAAACATTTAATAATTTTGATGAGTATAAAAGTGTTTTTCCTCTTGGAAAACATTGCTACCAAAAAAAAGGAGAGAAATGGGGGTATATGGGAACTGTCATTGTCCAGATTTTCACCGCAAATATTCTCGCAAGCACTTGTTAGGTCTGGCTATCCGAGTGAAAAATGTAACCCTACCTCCAGAAGCAAAAACACTAAAAAGCCAGCCAAAGCACGAGCTGCGTTGATTGTGCAATGAGTGATTAATAATATGTGGCAAAGAGTATATAAGTAATATGTGGTTCATTATTTGATTGCCTTACTTTTTTGTAACCTAGGATATAAATATAATAATATCATAAGTATCTTATTACCATTAAAGTTATGTGATTCATAAATAAAAATATTGTTTAATTTTAAGAAAAATATTGTATATTTTCCTTACATATACTCACTTATTTAAATAAAATATTTGATGACAATATTTTTTTTTTACAAACCAAGAGCATACATATTAACGCACAAGACAACAGAAAAATTGTTACAGCCTTTTAAACTGATATGAACTTTTAAATATATAATAAGTATTTTTTTTATGTAAGAGGGGGCAAACGAGCAAGCGGCTCACCTGATGGTAAGTGATCACCGCCGCCCATGAACATCTACAATACCAGAGGAATAGCAGATGCGTTGCCAGTCTTTGAGAAAGGAGTAGGCTCTAGTTTAGCTCTAGCTCTTTAGTATATAGATGTATAGCTTCGCACGGGTAGATAGATATTAGAAAGATAAATTAGTACTTTATTTGGACAAATAGAACAACGATTCCTTACACTAACATTTTTTGTAGCGACTATACTCATCGGCGGCTCTGCAGCTGGTCAGATAAGATTACGTTATTTTACCAAAATAATGTTTTATTTATGGGAACATAAGCTATGAAATAGAGACACCGCGTCCGCTGTATTTTTTAAAGAGCATTTTAAAGTGTTAAATAAAAGAAAATATACAATTTAAATTACAAACCACTATTCGATGGTTTCTAGTTTCAAAAAAATAATATGAGTAGGTAAGTAATTAATAGATCTTAGTCTATTTGCGAGTAGCGCGGGCGAGCGTAAGGCTGCGGTCACACCGCGGCGTTTTTCTTACATTTAGCATTTTTATACCTGTCGTAACTTCTAAACGATAGGTCCGATTCGAACAATTTAACATGTACATAATCAACCTTTGCTACTGAAACTATTTTGTAGGATAAGGATTAATATCATGATACGGATGTCATCATCTTTCGATTCTACCCGTGTTTATATCCTCGCGGACTTTTTTGTGAGTAATGATGAGTACTATGAAAATGTAGTACATTATTTTCTTTATCATTAATAGTTTTTGCAGCGCACGCCAAATAATGACTTTTATCAGTAAATTTTTAAACCTTAGTTACATCATAGCAATTTTCGTAGGAATCTCGGTTTTTTTTTTAAATTAAATACAACTCATGTTATTCGGTGGTAATGTAGTTGTATATAGGTGAAATAATTTTTAAAATCGGTTCAGTAGTTTTTGAGTTAAATCATTACAACCAAACATACAAAATATTAGTTACCTCTTCATAATATTAGTTTAGATAAAATAATATAAAATATATAACACTTTTAATGTTAGTTACAATAGTCTAGTCATAAATTAATAAGGTAACATATGTGTATGTGGGCATGACTTCATGCAATTAGAGCTATTATTATCGACCATTATTTGGTGACAATAATTAGTAAATTTCATGTCAATTATAATAAATTCAGTTATCAATTATTTATGCTAACATATGAAAATGTAGGTGACTATATGAAATTAAAGGTTGTTGAAATTATTTTATAGAAGCAATTGATACACTTATAAGAAGCTGGCAATGTGTAGATATATTACAATATTTAGTTGCTATAGAATAATCGCCGTGCTGAGTCATATTAACCGTAGCTTGTATTACAATTTACGGTCACATGAAAAGTATTTAATAGGTGCTTACAGTTGGTCGCTGACCTATTAATTCATTAAACAACTAATTACGTTCGGAGACTTGATATACGGTTAAAAGAAGCTGCATTAATGACCACCCAATTAATAATGCCAGTTACTCGACTTCACAGGGACCAGTAATTCTTTTAAGGGGCAATGTATACGTTTTTACAAAAAAAATCCGAGAAAGTGCACAGTCTTTCAAACAAAACGTTCTAAGTTTTTATTAAAAGACTTCCTGAAAAGGTTGATTATAATATGAAAGAATACATGAACAATGATAACCCCTGGGAATGAGGTGATCGCTGCCAAGCTATTTCTACATCTTTATAATACTGCAATTGTACTTATGTAAAGTAATATTGTATACTTAATATTTTTTAAATTACTTAAAGATTTTGATGAAATAAAAATTATTTGCGAACCAATAGTTAAAAAAATACTTTTAGCTATAGCTTCCCTCAATCATTTATTTCCAAAATTTTTAAATGTGAAATGTGCTTTTTCATTATACTCGTACGTCCAATTATATTTATTACGACTGTTGTTGTAATCTGCATATACACCATCAGTCTTAATAAATATTTTTTTTACTTAAAGTTCCTCTTTTGTTTTTCTTACATTTCTATAAAAAGGGAAATAGAAACGTGAAGAAAAAGAAAATGACAGCGTTTTTTTTGTTCAGAGCTTACATATTTGGAACATCGTATTTATGTAATATCTACTTTTATAATGATTTCTTTTATTTATTAGAATACTCAGTCAGTAAATATTACAATGTTAAATGTTACATTATAAATATTATTGATATTTACATTCATACTTTTTTATATTGAAAACCACTGTTTTTCTATGATTTGTTTCAGAAACAAGATGTTCTGTATGCCTTCACGTTTCAACTACTTTCTAAGAGAGTGCGGCCTTGTCGATCAAATTTACGCAGCAATGAAAAGTGATGACCATTCCCAAGTAGTTATGGCTGCCCTCGATGCTCTTGAGAAAAGTGGTACCCTCCCACTATTGCCAAAAGAAAGGAAATCTGAAGCAAAATCTAACGAGTACCGCAATGAAGGAAATGTTGCATTTAAAGCAGGATACGTTAACAAAGCACTGGAATTCTATAACAGAGCCCTTATGTATGCTCCAGTTAATTCAAGAGCAATGAAACTTGCGTATAGTAACAGATCCGCCATCTTGTTTCATAAAAAACATTTTATTGCTTGTTTATCCGATATAGAAGCTTGCTGTAGGCTTGGTTGCCCGGCAGATATTGCCAGCAAGTTAAGTAAAAGGAAAGAGGAAGCTACAAATTGTAGCATAGAGGAGAATGTTATAGCAAAAAATTGGTATCCCTTCTTTCAAGAATATTTTGACTTTAATAGAGAGCATCATACTCAGATACCACGCACCACTACTGATGTAAAAGTAGTTTCCGAAGGGAACGCTTTCAAAATAGTTGCGGCGAATGATATAAAAGTGGGAACTGTCCTGGCCTTAGAACCATCGTTTGTGAGTTGCAACGATGTCAAAAATGCTCTACTTTCGTGCCACTACTGCCACAAGATGTCATTAAATCTAATACCTTGTGAGGGTTGCTGTTTTGTTTTGTTCTGTAGCGAAGAATGCAAACAGTTTTGTTTGAAAGAGTACCATAACATTGAGTGTCAAATCATGGAGATTATCATAACTACTGTTTTTAGCCCGATGGCAAAATTGATGGTTAAGGGTACGTTGAAATTTGTACAAATGTGTGGATCATGGAGAGAAGTTATATCGGCTTCGCAATGCACTGGCGTTGAAAGGAGCCGCGTCAGTTCAGTACAAGAAATATACGACGTCGGCAATAAGTTGTCGGTTCTTAATTTTAACGATAATCAGCGCTTCATATACGGATCTATGTATAGCGCTAGTTTTGTCTGTGCTACAATAATTTATCACCTAGAGAAACTACCAAAATTTTTACCTCGCGCATATGACGAAAGGAAATATGCTATTCGGGCTCTCGCAAGAATAATGATTTACTTTTCCATTTATGGTAGACCGACCGAAGTTGCACTTACTGTATGTGACAGGACTGAAAAAAAAGTGTACACTCATTCAATTCCAAATCACGGGTGGTACCCGTTCATTGGTAAATTGCAAAATTCTTGCATTCCTAATCTCATTGTTATCAATTTGAACAAGAAAGCTGCGTTAATTGCCCTGCAGCCCATCAAAAAAGGGTCAGAGTTGACTGTTTCTTATATGTGAGTATATGTTCTATAAATAAATGTACAGTAATATATATTTTTAATGCAAAGTAACGATTACTGTTACTGCATCGATATTCCGTGACACTTAGGGCAGCTGTGTCTACTACGCCACGGATCCTGATTTCGAATCCCAGCCGGAGTCAATATTTGCACAAAAACAAATTGTTTGGTAAGGGAGAGAAAGTTAATTTGCTAAGATCCGCATGCAAAATGTAAAATGGTGTATATTACCTAGTTTTGAAGAGCAACCTCTAAACGAGGCACTATCAAGTGATATTGACTATACGACAGTCAACCGCCGAGTTCAGCGGTTGACTGTCGCAGTGTCGTTTTGAGGTGACGTGTCGTGTTCTCGACTTCAGTGGTGTGTATTGCCTAGTAGTAGTGTTGTAGTGGTGGAGGGTATCTGGTGGCGGCTCTCGGTGGCGGTATTGGTTTTCTTGTGCATGCTGTTGAGGGCGGGCGGTGCTCTTCAAAACTAGGTAATACACACCATTTTACATTTTGCATGCGGATCTTAGCAAATTAACTTTCTCTCCTTTACTATCCCACAGGCGTTCTGATTTTATTAACTATATTAAATTGTTTGGTTTTCAGATCTGCGGGGCAATTACGTATCCAAAGTGAAGATCACTTATAAAAGTGTTGAACGAATATCTGTCAAATAATTGTTTTCATACTGATTATTTTTCATATGACGTATTTTTTGTTAATCATAATCCGTATGCAGACACTTATTTGGCAGATACTCGTTCAACACTTTTATAAGTAATCATCACCTTGATTGCTTATAAAAGTTGTATAAAAAAGTTGATGTGTAACAAATTTGATACGCAATTGCCCTGCTGGTTGTGTTGTGATCATCGTCTTGTCTCTGATAGCATTCCAGCCTACCTTCGACCCTGATCGTTACTTCGGGCGCGAGTAGGGTAGGACGAGTGAGTGCCTCTGTATTTGCGCGTACACTTTTGGCAATATAATATACGAGGGGTGATCCAAAAGTAATGATAATCAGTTATTTCTAGTGCACACAAAAATACAAAAAAATTTCAGTCACTTACTCAGTTAACCACTAGTTCAGGGAAAAAAAATCATATAAATAGGCCACGATTCCCGGGAGCTACATTCATTTGAATACGGACTGTCAAGGAGTGAACATCAAAATGGAAAAACACGAAATCAGAGCTGTCATTAAATACCTCTGCTTGAAAAAAATGTCTACCAAAGACATACACAGCGACTTGGTGGAAACATTAGGGGACTCTTCTCCTCCATATTCCACAGTTGCACGCTGGGCTAAGGAGTTTAAGTTGGGAAGAACATCGACGGAAGACGAACACCGCGAAGGACGCCCATCGACGTCCCTCACTGAAGAAAATGTGAAAAAAGTTGAAGAAGTTGTATTGGAAGATCGAAGAGTGACTATCAGGCATGTAGCTGAGGTCACAGGGATCTCATATGGCAGCATTCAAAGAATCCTTGCGAACGAATTGCATATGAGAAAGGTCTCCGCGCGTTGGGTACCGAAAATGTTAAACGACGAGCAAAAGAAGAAACGAGTCGACATGTCAAGAGCAAATCTCGAAAAGTTCCAGGCAGACAAGGATAATTTTTTGTCACGTTTTGTGACCATGGACGAGACCTGGATCCACCATTTTGATCCTGAAACAAAACAACAATCGATGACATGGAAACGATCCGATGAACCGACGCCGAAGAAATTCAAAGTGTCAAGCTCAGCAGGGAAGGTTATGGCGTCTGTTTTTTGGGACGCTGAAGGAATAATCATGGTGGACTACTTGGAAAAGGGGGCCACTATTACAGGCTCCTACTATGCAGAACAAATAAGAAGATTGCGGGAGGCTATTAAGGAGAAAAGGCGAGGCAAACTGCGGGCTGGAGTGCTGTTCCATCAAGACAACGCACCGGTTCACAAAGCTGCAATTGCCATGGCTGCCATTCAGGAAGCGGGCTTTGAGCTGGTGGAACACCCCCCCTATTCACCAGATCTAGCCCCCAGCGACTTCTATCTCTTTCCACGACTCAAGGAACACCTCCGAGGCAAGAAATTTGACGATGATAGCGACGTGATGGCCGCGGTTGAGGACTTTTTTGAGAGTCAAGATAAAGATTTTTTTTCTAAGGGAATTTTAGGATTAGAAAAGAGATGGACTAAATGTATAGACTTGCTAGGAGACTATGTTGAGAAATAAATTTATTTATTTATTTTATTCATTGTGTTTATTATTGATTATCATTACTTTTGGATCACCCCTCGTATCTCGTACACAGTTAATAGCTTCAGACTTCGGATAGATCGTTCCGTCAGAGTGTACCTGTGTCATTCCTCGTTCGTGTAGACCCTTTGACGTATGCTAGTCACTACAGCTTGATCAAAACACAACACAACGGTTAAAAACTGCAAGGCACCCCGTTTCTCACTAGTAAATACTGAGAAACTGGGTGTGTACTTTAAAATATTTGGTGGAACTCTTTCTATCAACATTTTCAATATGCTAACAATTATGCTGCATATCTGTTTCCTTAATCGCTTCCTTTTTCTTCAGGGGCCATTTTTTAGAAAGAATTATAAATCTACATGTAAAAAATTGTTTCTCTTTTAATTTATTTGGAAATGTCTGTAAATGTGTTGTGTGCACTGGAGATTGGAAGTTACAGAGCAAAAAAAGCATTTTAACGAAAAAACAGCTAGTCGCATACAATGAATTGCGTTTGCAAGTAAAAGCCAACGTTAATAATATCATGGCACGTGTCCAGTTATTCGAAAAAATATGTGAGGCGCTGACTTGTCTTAACGAAGTGCCGTTTTCAAAAGAATATCTGGAAGTGTTTACGGAATTTCGGAGAAGTTTAATGGCTTTTGAAGATCCCGTATCGTTAAATGTGGTACTAGGCAGAATTTAGTAAGCACAAAAATATAATTAACGGTTGGCGGTATTATATAGGGGAAAAAATACATTTGCTAAAATGCGCATGCAAAATTCGAAATGGTGTATATTACCTAGTTTCTGAAGATCACCGTGAACAAGCAAACTAACACCGCCAATGGAAACCGCTACCAGTTGGTCTCCCCCACTACAACACTTCCGATAGCCAATATAAACCACTGAAGTCGAGACCACGACACGTGTTTCACCTCAAAAAGATGCATCATTACATAATACATTATCAAGTGATATTGACACTACAACAGACAGCCGCCGAGAATATTTTTGTGATGGATTTTCGCAAACGATTTTTTAATAATTTTTTAATGACACAAGGAGTGACTGATTCTCAAATACTTCCACCACATGCCATTACAAGTACAATATATAAATACTACCGCCAACAACCAAGAACAACACCGGTTAGGCTTTTCATACACAATGTTAACATAAAATTATTAATTAATGATTATTTTTGTTTATTGCTCTTTATTCTCTTTCCTATATATTTTATGCATATTAAACTTAAGTTAATAATAATTATTGATATATTTCAAAATATTATGTAACTTTAATTTTTTGATAGTTTGAAATAAATAACTTTAATAAAATAAATTAAAAGTCAATCGTATGTTTTACTCACTCATGATACCCCGTAAATATACAAGGTGTTTTCTAAATAGTATAACAAGCGGGAACATATTTTTGAAACGTATACATGGAAATTGAAATGTTTTGGCGATGTACTAACACTGATATCGCAAAATAATAAACCCTTACATTATATTCTGGTCGAGTAGGTATTTATTTATTTATTTGGAATGGACGCCAATAGAGTAGTACAACAAATATTTTATCTGTAGAAATCACATTGACGTAAGGTATCTGACCAAGTAAAAGTTACTTTTATTGATGATTATTTTAACCCTTTTTCGCCTCGTTACCATATTTACATTACACCTTTTATATCTATAGTGTATATTCTACCCATTGTAGTGTATCTCTCTGAACATAGTACAAGTCGACTCTGTTGTCGGGTCACGGTTTCGATACCAACACGTGTATATATATATATATATATATACATACCAAAATCCGAAAGTTTTTTTCTGTTCGCTGTTGTAATTACTGGGCATATGAGACTTAGGAACTGATGTCTCAAGGTGCCACACAGAAGTGTTCTGGACGTCAGCATTTGTTAAGGGCAGACGTAGACTTTTATCAGGTGAACGATATACTCGCCGCGACACTTTCACCTAAATTGAAAAAAACGTCAGGTGGGTCACGACCAACGGGGTTATGTTAGTATAAAACTGTTTTAGGAAGGTAGAAAAGGGGCCCTGAAACCAACACTCCCTTAGGCCCAAGAGTGTGTCCAGCCACGACCACGCCAACAATATTACCGTTTACTACCACAGTAGGTACCACCCTAGGACCAGTTATTCTGCCGTGAAGCAGTAGTGTGCAAATATAACTGTGTTTCGGTTTGAAGGGCACTGTGAGCTAGCGTAATCACTGGGCAGATGACACTTAAGAACTTATTATATAACTCAGGGTGATGGGCACAGTGTGGTGTCACACAGAAATATCCTGGGTGACATAGCATTTGTTATGGGCAGACGTTGCATTTACCATCAGGTGAACGTTTTGCTCGTTTCAAGTATATATAATAAAAAAAAATTGTTGTAAATTTGCTTGGTATTAGGTAAACAAATAGTCTTAGAGAAGGGGGGGGGGGGGGAGAAAGCTGCAGATGCGCTTCCGTGAATGATCAACATGCACCACCCACTTTTCGTCTCCAGTATATAATTTCGGTGATGTAATTGCTGTTAGCCTTTTTGGCATTTACAGCTTCATCGGATACTTAGTCTTCAGTGACAAGATGGTCTAGCCAGTAACTTCTGCATGATACGTCAGTTCTGGTGGGATACCCACACCTATAGTAAGTCTTTCTCCAACGCGTCCAAATGTATTTCCACCGTGCCGATCTGATTGCGGAATCGCAATGGTTATTATACAGGGTGTACTTGACCTAGTTGCCTTGTCCGGCTAATACGGCGGTACCCGCCCCCTGGTATGCGACCCCGACCTCCCGAGCTACTGTTGTCTCACCCTGTTCCTTCCGAGATAGTACCTAGTATCCTACCCCAAATCCATTTAGTACCTAATCCTTTTTCCTCCTTCTCCGCCAAGCCAATGGTTGCCGTGCTGCAAGTGAAGTCGTTAGTGTGCCGACCTGCCCTGCGAACCCAGAATAAGGCTAGCTTTACTCAAGCATGCGGGGCTCTGTTTGGGTGGACAGCTTTTTCCCTAGCTGCTCGTGGGAACGCAATGGGGAGTAAATTTTTTAACTCGTACCAAAATGGCGGCGATGTGGTTCGCCACCACACCACACGTCTTGTTTCCCGTGGGAGCGAAAAGTGGGCTACGGATAGACACTTTGCTACTCTGAATGTTAGAGGAGTTGTGAATGATAAACTTGAAGAAGTATGCGAGAAATAATGTGCTACATACTCGGGCATACCGCGGTGTCGGCATTAACTCAGACCACTTTCTGGTGTTAAGCCGACCAAGAGGGCTCTTTAAGCGATGGCGGCATCGTGTGAATGAATCGATAAGTGTACTAGATCGCATAAAAGTTGAGAATTTGCAAGAGAAAGGGGTGAGAGAAGAATTTGTAAGTAAACTGAACAATCAGTTTGATACTTTCGATGAGGTTGAGGTTGAAAAAGTGGTAAAAAAAGTGGATATCCAAGCACAGGTCCCATCCGGGGACATGAATGAAGGTTGCGATGAAAGAGATATTAGTATGCAAGAGATTGTAGAAGCGATGAATAGTATGAAATCGGGCAAAGCTACCAGGTATGATAGAATTACGGGCGAGATGCTGAAAGCTGGACAGGGCGTAGTAGCTAGTCAGCTGTACCGCCTTTTTAACCTTTGCTGGAGGAGCGGCAACGTACCAGTACACTGGTGTAAGGCTATCATAGTACCGCTTTACAAAGGAAAAGGGTCGCAGCAAGACTGCAAAAACTACCCAAGCATTACCTTGCTCAGTATCGTTGGCAAACTGTATGCAAAGGTCTTAATTAAGAAAGTGATGAATAAAACTGATGAGAAAATATGGGATGTACAAGCGGGATTCAGAAGAGGAATGGGATGCATGGATCAGGTATTTTCCTTCCGAAGCATAACTGAAAAATTCTTGGCTCAGAGTCAAAAGGTCTATTGCGAATTCGTAGACTCGGAAAAGGCCTATGATAGGATAGTGAGGAATGAATTGTGGTCGACTTTGCTATTTATGGGGTGTATGTATGGGGTGAACGGCAGCTTGACACGGACGCTGAAATAACTCTATAAGAATTTCAGTGCTTGTGTAAGGGTAAACGGGGCTTACACAGACTGGTTTAACATCGAAAAAGGTGAAACTAATTTTACGGATTTTATCGCGTTTAATGTTTTACTATTTATAACCCGACGTTTCGGGCGCTTTACAGCTCCCATGGTCACGGGGGTCACAAAAAAGACCCATACTAACAGATATTTAAACGGTGAATCTTACCACCATCCATCACAGTTAGCTACCGTGGGTAAATCCTTGTTTCAGAGAGCACGACGAATCTGTGACAGGAAACACCTGTCCGCCGAGCTTCAGCATGTCAAGCAAGTTTTGCACGACAACAAGCTTCGGGTTCCGCGCCTACGTCGCAGTGACCGAGTGAAACCGGCCACAGTCGAGCGTGTACCTGCTATTCTACCTTATGTCAGAGGAGTCACGGACAAGATTGGCTATATCTTGAAGCGGGCTTCCATAAAAACATACTTCAAGCCGCCGAAGAAGATAAGTCAGTTTTTACCATCTGTCAAGTGTAACATCCCTCTACAAGGCGCAGGAGTATACAAGCTGGATTGTGAATGTGGTCTCTCTTACATAGGCCAAACAAGAAGATCGATAAAAACCCGCGTAAAAGAACACATAGCTGACGTGAAGCATCGTCGTTCTAGGAAGTCTGCAGTCTGTGACCATGTTCTGGATCATCCCCACCATTACATCAGATTTGATAGACCACAAATCCTTGCAAAAGAACACCGATTCCTACCAAGGACGATTCGCGAGGCTATTGAAATTAAAAAACATCCTAATTTCGATAGGGAAGATGGTTGGGTATTACCACCGGCTTGGGATCCTATTATTAATAAAATTAAATCAAAAACCAAGCATACCACTGCAAGGCTTCAAGACACAGTAAGCTCTTTCTGCGTAGATCGGACTAAAAATAATAATTAAAAGCTGAAGGTACTCCGGGTTAACTATGACATCAGGACAACTGTCACCTCAGTCCCCCGTGACCATGGGAGCTGTAAAGCGCCCGAAATGTCGGGTTATAAATAGTAAAACATTAAACGCGATAAAATCCGTAAAATTACTTTCATTTAAATGAGTAATGTTCGCGTAAATATAAGAAATCATTATCGAAAAAGGTGTTAGACGGGGATGTGTAGCGTCGTTGTGGCTGTTTAACCTATTCATAGACAATTGCTTAAAAGCTTTGAAAGAGATTGCGTATGGATTAAGTATTAATGATCTGACTGTCAAATGCCTTCTATACGCCGATGATCAGATTATGTTAGCATCATCGGAGGAGGAGTTGCAGGCGATGGTGAATTATTATAGATTAGTTACGATGATGCTAATATAATTTTTAGTGATTATATTAGCATCATCGGAGGACGAGTTGCGAATGGCCACCGCTATGCTGTAGCCTGTAGACAGCATCATGACCTATATGACTTAGAATACGTGGAGCTTCTGCAGCTGAATGGCCGGATCGATACTTATATAATATACAATGCAAATAAATAAAATAAATAAAATTTAAGTATCTGTTTGTAATAACAAAATAACAGCTATAGACTCAATCGTCACATAACGAGACTTCAATATTTTTTCAGTCAAGAAATGGCTACTTGATTCTTACGTGCTAAAAAATTCTGCGGCTGATGAAAACAGTTTTCTTTTTATGGTTTCTTGATGATGAAGATGTAAATAATATATTTATACTAAATAGTTTTAAAACGATGCTTCACATAATGATTTCTCCTACATCGTGAGTACGTTTTACAAACAAAAACACGCACAACATAACCAGACTCGAAATCTCACAATTTGTGATCTCCTCTGTTATCATCTGTGATATCTGTGAATCATCCCAGGATAGGTATTTTGCCGTGAAGTAGTACTGTGCAAATATTACAGTGCTTCGGTCTGAGTCTAGTGCAGTCACTGGACATGTGAGGCTTAAGAACTCATGTCTCAGTGAGATGGGCACAGTTTGGTGGCACACAGAAATGTTCTGGGTGACACAGCATTAGCTATGGGAAGACGTTGCACTTACCATATTTACCAGTTATCAGTGAACGTTTTTGCTCGTCTCGTGACATTTCACAGGTACTCTGATTACTGTTCCTACGTTTTTGCTCGTCTCGTTCGTCTATCGTTGACAGTGACCATTACACGCAGACTAAGATGAATTGCTTTCTCGGTGTCGCTGCGTATTCATGGTAGTAATACAACACTTGTGGAACCGTCACAAGTGAAAATAAATACTACACTAAAAGAAAACTAAATTTTTAGGAATGTTCTCTTCAATGCAGCTACTTTTGATTTTAGTTTTATCAAAATATCTCACCTCAGATAACAATTTGCCAAAATTGGTGGCCAAATCTGGAACTACCTACTAACTACCTACATGATCGTAATTATAACATCCATACTCCATACTAATATATAAATACGAAAGTAACTCTTCTCTGATCTTGATCTCCATCATAATTCATAGGTCCAATAAATCTTCAGAAAAAGTCAACTATCATTTTACTGTAGATCGAAACGTAGTCCTTGCTAAAATTATAATAATACTCGACATTTGCAGAATTGGCTCGACTCGATTAGGTAATACAGAATTAAAAAAATATATCTGACAGCGTCACCATCTGACATCAGTTGTCATATTCAGCTGTCTTTTTGAATTTGCTTTTTCGATTTTGGTCAGTCAAGTCCAATCTGTCGCGGTTTAGCAAATGTTATCAAAATATTGTTAGCCTTTGAAAACTATTTATTTCACATTCAATTATTTCAGTAGTTTTAAAGTGCGTGCAAAATGAGCCAATCTGGTGGAGCTCCAGCTAAAGAGCGCTACATTCCAAATGGCTTGAAATTCGCATTTGGCGGACTTGCTGGGTAATTTTTTTATATATATCACAGAACGTTCTTTACTGTCGTTCAATCTGACTAGATTATAGGCGGTAACAGTTATAATTTTACTGATAATTTACTAATTAAAGTATATATTGCGTTTTTTAAAAAAATATTATTTTTACAAACAAAAGTATACAATTAGCATCATAAAAAACACAAAATATCTAACCTATTAACCTTCACGTTAACATTCAAATTTTTCTGATATCCATGTTTGTAGTTATGTAATAGACTACTTGTTTTAAGTACAGATATCTACTTAAGAAACATTTGTCAATATACCATTCTTTTAACCTTAACCCAGATAGGATAGGTGTCGATAGAATAGCACCTACCTCCTACCTATCAAGGTGTTGTAGGAGGTGACTAAGGTATTGTATAGACAGCCTTAATTTGTGCAGCCTAGCAACCATACTATGCAATGCTGCTCCTTTATTGCTTAGAGGAACGCAATGGGGAGAAAGATTTTTTCTGACTTGTACCAAAATGGCGGCGACGTGGTTCACCACCCTTCACGTTTTGTTTCTCGTGGGGCTCAAAAAATGGGGTATGAAAGTGGACTCCGCCTACCCCTTGTATGAGAAAAAAGCATGAATGTATGTATGTATTAACCTTATCTAAATTGAAATTACATTAATATGTCATGTGCAATTAGTACCCTAAATATTATATTAATTAGATCCAAGGTGACTCAGGAGAGTTCATCTTAAAATTCATAATATGTGAGTGATCAAACCTCAATCCCTGGTCTCCAAAATGGTTCTGCCATTTTAAGTGCTGATTTATGACATGCTAAGCAGTAAAGTAAAACCTTTTGAGAAAATCTGCAAGTATGAGAAATAACAATATTTCAAGGACATGTTAAGTCTACCAACCTGCATAAGAGCAACATGTTGGATAATCACAGAAGGCCAGTCGGCAGTGGGCTGATACTTTATTTATCCATGCTAGATTGTAGATTGCAGAATTAAAAAAGCACCGATTCGAGCTTAGGTATCACAACTTGCAATCAAGTTTTGCTTGACATCCACATATTAGAAATTATGACTAAGTTGACATTTTCCTGGTGAATTTCAATTACTGTGACATCTTCTAGTTGTCAGATGATGTTGACTGTTTTTTTTTAATTTAATATACGGACAAAATGAGTAAAACCTCCTGATGGTAAGTGCAAAGTCTTCCCATAACAAATGCTGTGTCATCCAGAATATTTATGTGGGACACCACACTGCGCTCGTTACCTAGAGACATCAGTTTGGAGTCTCATATGTCCAGTGATGCTGTGCAGGAAATATTAGTGCCGTAAGCATTGTGCAAATGCAGAGGCACTCACTCATCATCGCCTTTTTTATTCCACTGTAACACTTATGAAATGACAAGAGAAACCCACAAATTGACCCAGGACCCCCGATTCAGTAGCTACTTCCTCTAATTGACAACTGAACAAGTAAAGATCAAAATTTTGATTTTCAAAATGACTAGAATAGCTCTTATTCAAAAATATGTTTTTCTGCATTACTAAATCTATTTTAATTTTTGTGTATTGGCGTTGGTCCACAGTTCTGCAATTTTTGTGTAAAAATAGATGCTGCATGTTCTGATATTTTCTGTTTCTTTTAATTTTGTGATATTGGACATGCATGAGTCTATTTCTTCTGAGCGTGATTTATACCGACTTCAAAAAAGGAAGAGGTTCCCGATTCTTATGTATATGTATATAGATATATTTTAGGGGTATTGTAGGGGTGGTCCCATTTCCTCATGGATCCTGTCATCAGAACTTGACCAAATTATTACATTGTTTATAATTGGTATGATATCCCGGCACCTACCCATGCTACTTTGATCTGATAAACACAATGGTGAAGCTTTAATAACAAAACTGAATACTAAAAATGTCCTTCCTTTAGGAAGTTTTACATAACAAATAATATAAAAGTTAACTTATAAATTATTTGTTATGTAAAACTTTACGGTAACCTAGTTGTTGAACCGAACTAGACAAATTCAAAATACGTTTTCTTCTCCATTTAATTTATGTTACCCTACTACGGCGTCATACTAACAGATTTACTTTACAACAGATTTCCTTATGCCTCATGTTATCCTAGTACTTACGAATTCTTTCGATGGCAGCTCAATGGAAAAGCCGCCAATTAAATTTATGAGTTCATTGCCTCGATCAGCTGTATAACAGGGTCACCTATGAGTTTAAAGCAAATTCTTTAAGTCGACATATCTCCTACAGGTATCACGCTACAAGGCTCGTTATATTTTTTGGGGCATATACACATCGTCCCTAAGCCCAGCCTGCCGGGATGTATAGGACATTACGAATGACCCTGTATATATACAGACGAATTGAGAACCTCCTCCTTTTTTGAAGTTGGTTAACATGAGTTTGAATCAAATAATATTAAAAGATTATATCTTTTCAGAATGGCAGCTACCTGCGTAGTCCAACCACTAGATCTGATTAAGACTAGGATGCAGCTGAGCGGTGGTGGTCGATCGTCATTCGCGGTCGCAGGAGAGATCATCGCTCGGGAAGGGTTCTTTTCCCTATACACCGGTCTATCCGCCGGTCTACTTAGACAGGCAACTTACACGACAACACGTCTTGGAGTTTACAATTGGATGTTTGATTCATACAAAGAGTAAGTGTTGGTTTTGAAACATGTAATGGTAGGATTCCTATGCAGGAATCCGCCTAGACAGGTATTTATTTATTTATTTACTTTATTGGAGATAAGCAGAAACCAAAGGTAACAAGCATTGTCTGGTATAAAAGTATGCAAATATATAACATTTGAAACTATATATTATTATGTGAAGAAAAACCTATGTTCTGCACGGAGTGAGAGATTTGCCATAGTTAAAGTCTGAATGGAGAAGAAGCGAGGAAGATACATAAATACAGTCTTTCCCATTGGGGTAGGCAGAGACCACATCTTTCCACTTGCTACGATCCTGACACACATCTTTCGCGTCTTCTACTTTCATTACCGTTTTCATACACGCTCGTCGGTTGCGGGTACTTTTAACGTGACCTTTCCTCAAAAGTTCTCCGATCTGATAGTGATACGTACGCCTAGGTCGATCCTTACCGGCTATTCTATTCACACTCGCCTCATAAATCTGTTTCGTCAATCTCCTTTCGTTCATCCTCTCTCCGTGTCCTCTGTACGAAGCATCCCTTTCTCTTTCTTTGTCACTACATCTTCAACCACACCGCAACGTTCCCTTATCACGCTGTTGCTCACTTTGTCGATCAAAGATAATTTTTTTATATATATTATATAAGGTTGGTTAGTAGGTTTTACAAATACATTAAATTTAATAAAATAAAACAATCCTAACAATGTCAATCACATAATAGTATGTCGTTAGCTAACGTTCGTACTGCCAATATCAAACACATTAATGGTCTATGGTCAAACAGTCGCACAGATTAAAGAATTTTGCAAAAAAAAACATTAAAATGTTGCTCAAATCAAATCTCAATAATGTTGAAACTAAAAAAAATGAAGAGTTATGGTCGAATTTAGACCACAGGGCGACCACTAGTATAAACACAATCAAGTAAGAAACCATTAAAGTTAGCAGGCATAAATTATATTTAATAAAGAAAAAGAATTATAACTAAAATATACAAAAGAAATATTATTAACGACAAACGAAATATTATTTCAAAAGAATTATTTAATAATTTTTAAACTACACTTGAAAATGCACTCTATTGTTTAATGAAATATGTCATTACTTTGAAGAAATCCATATCAGTTTATGAGTGAACCGAAGTCAATTTGATAAGAATTTATTACGATATTACTCACACATGTGCATTTAATAATGTCTATTAATGATGTAATTTTATAATACCGCAACTAGTTATTTAGTAATCCGATCGACTTCGTCTTACATAACGATAAGATGACTCCGCGATCTCGCTAATTCTTTGTTTACCGTCTTAGCATGATGAATGAATCACAGATAATAGTTAATATATCGCAATGCGATGACGAAACATAACACAGACTCGACTCAAATACTAAGTTGTTAGATTTTATCATAAAGTATAGTAGAACAAGTTTTCCGTACCCTATATACTTTACTGGACGCCT
Source organism: Luehdorfia chinensis (assembly GCA_019845155.1). Lineage (NCBI taxonomy): Eukaryota > Metazoa > Arthropoda > Insecta > Lepidoptera > Papilionidae > Luehdorfia > Luehdorfia chinensis. The sequence goes on along the minus strand of JAHVAK010000003.1, from coordinate 3,582,357 downwards.
AGGTTGGCACCACCGCAGGGCTCGTCATTCTGCCGTGAAGCAGTAATGCAAACATTACCAAAGGTGTAGATTTTGACATTTTGACTTTATAAAAGCCTAAACTGAAAAACAGAAATACAATTTATATATATATTTTTTATTATTTATATATTGATTATATTTACATAGGTTACTTTAAAATATCATCTTTCTTTTAAATAGATAGCACCTGCCATTTTTTCTTTTTTTCACCATCAATCAGGGTTGACTGGTAGAGAATGCCACAAGGCATTAAGTCCGCCCATTGTAGCCTTTAGCTTAAGGTGTAAACAATGAAGAATAAATAAATAAATAAGAAATAAATATTGTCTGTCTAGATTATTGTTCGTTACTTCATAATATTGTTATATTGGTACCTCACGGATACTGTATATTTAAGTAACCTGCTTTTATTGTTTATTTTTTTCATTATACACGCATATCGACTTCAATTTAACATACCAAGGCTAAATATTATAACTGAAAAATTAAAATTAAATACGTTTGTGTTACAATCTCATAAAAATACTTCTTTTATAAACTTTTTTTAAATAGATAGTAAAATCATCATCGTCATTTCAACCCATCACCAATCCACTGCTGAACACAGGCCTCCCCCATCGATTGCCACAAAAATTTGTAGCTCTCAATTTGGGGGGATTTTGCCATAGCTGCCACGCTCGGGTTGGTAACCGCAGTTTATTAATTCAGATGTGATTTAGGAAGATGGTGCTGCCCATCTTCTGGTTTTAATTTATCCTACGTCGACTTGATGAGATGGGGTGGTAGATTCCATCCGCCGACAACACACGATATAAATATGTTTTGCAACCAGTTTTCAAATTCTTTACAACACACTGTTATTACAAGCACTGGCCTAGTGGTCAGAGTACCTGACTTCTAAGCCGCGGGTCCTGGGTTCCTGCCGGAGCCTACATTTGTACTAAAACATAAATTGTTGGTTTTCGGGTCTGGTTGTGTTGTGATTGTCCTCGTGTTTCTGACACTGCATCCTAGCCTACCTGCGATCTTATCGCATCAGCGTTACATCGGGCGCGGGTAGGTTGGGACGAGTGAGTGCCTCTGTGTTTGCGCGTACACTTGCGGCACTATAATATCTCCTGCGCAGTTGATGGCTCTCGACAGTAGTCGGCAGTTGTCGCCGTGGTCGAAATCGGCTAGGAGAACACACATTACAAGCAAACTGTTTAACCTATTTATATACAATTTCTTGAAAGACTTGAAAGAGTAAGTAAGTAACATACATTCAGAGTCACGCCTCTTTCCCATTGAGGTAGGCATATACTTTCTACGATCCTGACACACCTTTCGCTTCTTCTTTAATGAAAGTACATTAGTGTTTTCATACAAGCTCGTCGGTTTCGGTTGCGCTTAACGTTGCCTTTCCTTAAAGCTACTCCAATATGATCGTGATACTTTTGCCTTCGTCGATCCTTACCGGCTCGCCATTGACACTCGCCTCATAAATCTGTTTCGTCAATCTTCTTTCGTCCATCTCTCCATCTTTGTCACTACATCTTCTACCACACCTCAACGTTCCCTTATCACGCTGTTGCTTCTTCTGCCAGGCCTAACATTCACTACCGTACATAAGTGTGGGGACCAGTACTCCTTTATGTACATCCAGTCGTGCCTTTTTAGATACGTTCCGGCCACACATAGTGTTATGTCGTATCTTCGATATAATAACAGCTAAGCGTTACATCAACTGCGACAGGTAAGAATGAGCATATCCTTCGTTTCTTCTCTTCTGTATATGCGCGTACACTTCCGGCACCTCTTTTTCAATACAATTTTCACCCAGTTCCAGACGTCCGAATAATTTGGTTTTCCATACGTGTTATAAGGGTTGCCAAACATACTTTATGCTAACATATCTTACTGTATTTTTAATGAATTTGCATAACTTTGATGTATTTTTTTTTGCTTATTGAAAAGAACAGATACGTTATTCTTCTCAAAAAAAAGGTAAACAACCCTACATGTTACGGATCGATGACAGTACAATAATTTCATGACTTACGATCTGGTATTCTCACCGGGTCATTGATGTTCAAGCGCGTTGTTTCAGTTTTTAAACTAGAATATGTTTGTTATAATTATATTACTATCGCTGATAAACATACGTAGATTTTATGAACGGATCCTTTCCCTCCTTATTCATTCATCGATATTTATGTTGAAGAAGTTATAAATAATTCTACATTATCACACAATGGTGCTATCGGCGGACAGAACAAAAGATCATAATGTCAGCTATTGATGGCACAATCAATTGTTCCGTAATGAAAATGGCCCGTATTCGCGTCTACTTACAAAATGGCAAATTCCATTATGTAATTTATAATAGTGGAGCAGATTTACATTTGTTAGTGACAAAAAATGATTACAGGCTATGGTGAAGATAAGAGAGCGTCTTGAATATCTTTTATTAGCGTAAAGAAAAACTGAATTATTATGTAGATAAAGTTATACAACTATCAGAGGAGGCCAAGGGATATTTATGGCCTGTCACTTTTTTTTTTAATTACAGTAATCTTTCTAATTTTTTAATCCACTTCATAAAAGGTGAAGGTTCTCAATTCGATTAAATTTTTTTGTGTGTATGTTACCCGATATCTACGAACATTGTGAACAGATTTCAATGATTTTTTTTTGTAGTTGAATTGGTTATATTCGAGGTTAGTCCCATACAAATATGGTCAAGTTCTGATGATGGGATCCATTAGATAATCATGAAACTCTTAAATTCGCATAAGCATGTTTGGAGCTGCTGCGTTGAGGACAGTTTTTTGTTTAATTAATATTGAATAACAATCAATTAATCTACTTTGAAAAAGGAGGTCCCCTCGGCATTCTTTCTTATTTGTATGTGTTAAATATTTTTTTTTTTTTAACGTCTCAGTTTGCGCCGCGGTGCGATTGCTTTCTGCGCTGTCGCTGGTCCGAGTCCCGCACTGAATAAATATTTGTCTGAATGTCAGATAGGGTTGGGCCATTACGTTTGAGGCCGTTTCATATATTGGATAATAGACGTAGACTCTTGTGTTCCGAAACATCAGTGTGATCCGAATGTACCGAAACACTTGCGTCAATACAAATGTCTCATTTGGTCAGTGACAGTAAATGATCGTGTCCTGGTAAACCATATGCGGGACGTTTTACCGAGTCATTAATCCTGAGTCAGTGTAATCAGTGTTCCAAATGAAACATATGACGGATCCGAAACTTAGCACAGTTCCAAGGACAATTGTTAATGCAGACGCAATATCGCTAAGGACACTTTTGCCGCGTCTACTTCATAAGGGTTAGTGGGTAGTTTCTTTCTAACATCGTCTTTAGCTTAACCTGTATGAACGCAATGGAATCTTCCAATGAAAGTTGATTTATTTCACTAATTTACAGACTTCAAAATAATTTGAAAATTTGCGAACGTTTAAGGACCGTGTAGTGGCGGCTTAAGAGAATCTACCACTCCATCTCATCCCGTGGGTGTCGTAAATGTCGAAAGTGAAAACCAGGCAACTGCCTACTGAGGCAGCAGCATGTTCCTGAAACATCTGAATAAATAAACTAGGCTTGCCAACCCGTATGTCAAGCGTGGCAACTTTGGCAAAATTCCTCTAAAATTCCCTTCTACGGGGAATGCCATTGTTCAGTGTTCAGTAGTGGACTAGTGATAGGCTGAAGTGATGATGATGAAGGACCGAGGACAATACAATAATTTCATAACTACGACCTGGTGGTCTATTGTGTAACTCTGGTAGGTTTCGGGATCGGTTTTGTTTGATCCCATTAATCAAAAAAAAAAGTGAAAAGTTTCAAACGCTAAAATAAAACCCATCACGAAACCTACCAGAGATTAAACAATAGACCTCCTGGTACTGTTCCATCGTGTTTTATTTTTAGTCTATTAAACTATACTTTTTTTAATTGAAAATGAATTCGTGAGTGCGCAGGTAATATATCTAATACTACTAAAATATATCCATATCTAAAAATTTATGTAATTCACATGTTTTTCTAATACGGGCCGGTTGTGTTTGTCATTTTCCCGGGTCGCTGTAGTCCATTGATAATGAGGGTGTAAATGCACTTCGGACGCTACGGATTCGAATCCGGAGTACGGGGACAATCACAACACAACCAGACCCGAAAACCAACAATTTGTGTTTTAGCACAAATGTTGGCTCCGGCTGGGAATCGAACCCAGGACCCGCGGCGTAGAAGTCAGGTACTCTGACCACTAGGCCACGCGGTCGTCAGTAACAATAATGCAACACTTAACTTGATGTTAGTACAAAATTACACAACTTTATCGCTATTTATGTCGGATGCCGTGGTAGCTCAGGATCTAGACGCTCCCTTTACATTTCATAGTGCACGAGTGACCTGGGTTCGATTCCCGGTGCCACCGCCACTATAGTTTTTATTGCAATTTTAGGTGCCGATTTACCACGTGCTCGGCGGTGAAGGAAAACATCGTGCGGAAACCGGCATGTCCGAGAAACAAAAAAAGATAATATAATATAAAGAGAATACGAAAAGATTACTAAGCATTGGAGCAGCTTAGCGAATTACTTCCCGGCTCCAAAACTCTCAGAAATGGGAGGATTTTTTTTTGGATAAAGTGATGAAACCAGCAAAACGTTCACCTGATGGTAAGTGCAACGTCTGCCCATAACCAACGATGTGTGAAACCCAGTGACTACGCTAGCTCACAGTGCCCTTCAAACCGAAACAAAGTAATGTTTGCACACTACTGTTTCACGGCAGAATAACTGGCCCTGGGGTAGTACCTACCTAGACGGATTCTTGCATATGAATCCTACCACCAGTGACCTTTTTTTATTGGAAAATGTGACGAGACGAGCGAAACGTTCACCTGATGGTAAGTGCAACGTTTGCCCATAACAAACGATGTGTCACCCAGAAAATTTCTGTGTGACACCACACTGTGCCCATCACCCTGAGACATAAGTTCTTAAGTCTCATATGCCCAGTGTCTACGCTAGCTCACAGTGCCCTTCAAACCGAAACACAGTAATGTTTTCACACTACTGCTATACGGCAGAATAACTGACCCTGTGGTGGTACCTACCTAGACGGATTCCTGCATAGGAATCTTACCACCGGTGACCTGTGCTCGGCAGTGGGACATTAAGAGACTTTAATTCCTTTATGCCACTATAGGTTATTTTTATCTTTGGTTTCAGACGTAACGGTGGTATGGCGCCGAACTTCGGCATGAAGACATTGCTGGGCATCACGGCGGGCTCCTTTGGCGCGTTCGTGGGCACTCCCGCCGAGGTCGCGCTGATCCGCATGACGGCCGACGGTCGCCTGCCAGTCGAGCAGCGCAGAAACTATAAGAACGTCGCCGATGCGCTTTTAAGGTACTACCAAACCGTCCAACTTCAAATCTATGCTTTATACATTTCCGCCTGCTGAACATAGGCCTCTCCATAGATTTCCACAAAAATTTTAGCCCTCATTTTGAGCGGATTTTGCCATACTTGCCACGCTTGGTGGGTTGGCAACCGCAGACTATTTATTCAGATGTTCCTGGAAGATGCTGCTGCCCATCTCCTGTATTTTACCTCTGTCGAGTTTCACGACACCCACGGGACGAAATGGGGTCTTTATTTCGTCGTCGTCGTCGTTTCAGCCTATCGCAAATCCACTGCTGAACATTGGCCTCCCCCATAGATTGCCACATAAATTTGTAGCTCTCATTTCGTAGGGATTTTACCATAGTTGCCACGCTTGGCCATAACAAATGGGCATTTAAAATGTTCCAGGAAGATGCTGCTGCCCATCTCCTGTATTTTCCCTCTGTCGACTTTTACGACACCCACGGGATGAGATGGGGTTTGTTACCTTTTCACGGTTCAACCGCTGAACTTGAATTAGGCGAAGTTTGAAGGAAGAAACAGAAGTAAAGGAAGTTAATTTGCCTTTCGAATAAATATATTTCTTAATAATAAATATAATCTTTGAAATACAAATATTTCAAAGACAGCGAATCAATCCAAACCGCATTGGATCAGTGTGGCGGACTCTTCTCAGCTGCAAAGCCCTCTCAAAAATGAGATCTGCAGGGCTATTGCGTATCCAAAGTGATGATCAGGTATAAAAGTGTTGAACGTATATCTGCTAAATAAGTGTCTGCATACTGGTAATGATTAACAAAAAAGACGTCATATGAAAAATAATCGTAATTTTCATTAACCATAACCAGTATGAAAACCATTATTTGACAAAAATTCGTTCAATACTTTCATAAGTGATCTTCACTTTGGATACGTAATAGCCCCGCAGAGCTGTGAATGTCATCAGCAGACATTTATAGGCTGTTACTTTACTACAATAGCAATATCAGACGCCTATCTAGAAAGTGATGTGAAGAGTAAATCGTTCACCTGATCGTAAGCCCAACGTCTGCCCATAACAAAAGCTGTACCCCCAGAACATTTCTGTATGACACCACAATGCGCTCGTCATCCTGACACATACATGAGTTCTAAATATGCCCAGTAATTACACTAGCCGTCAGTGCCCTACAAACCGAAACGCAGTAATGTTTGCAAACTATTGTTTAACGGCAGAATAACTGACGCCGCGGTGGTATCTATGTAGATGGAATCCAGCAGAGGGATCACACCGCCATTTTGGTTCTGACCTCTTTCGAGACAGTTCCACCTGTCGGCCGTGACATTTTTCAGGTGTTCCTTTAATCGAACCTTGCAGTTGGGATAGCGGACTTTATTTAACCATCTTTACTGGTGGTAGGATTCCTATGCAGGAATCCGTCTGGGTAGGTACCACCCCAGGGCCAGTTATTCTGCCGTGAAGCAGTAGTGTCCGAACTTAACTGCGTTTCGGTCTGAAGGGCACTGAGAGCTAGCGTAACCACTTGGCATATGAGACTTAACAACTGTGGTCTCAAGCGACGGGCGCAGTGTGGTGCTACTCAGAAATATTCTGAGCAACACAGCATCTGTTATAGGCAGACGGTGCACTTACCGTCAGGTGAACGTTTTGCTCGTCTAATCACTTTATAAAAAAAAATCATCACACGCCAAATGCACTTAGTTGCAATAAATGGTGGTAGTATTCCTATACAGTAATCCGTGTAGACAGGTACCACCGCAGGGTCAATTATTGTACCGTGACGCAGTAGTGTTGCAACTCTCATTTTGGGGGGATTTGCCATAGTTGCCACGCTTGGCAGGCGGGTTGGCAACCGCAGTTTGTTTATTTTGATGTTCCAGGAAGACGGTGCTGCCCATCTCCTGGTTTTCATTTCCCTCTGTCGACTTTTACGACACCCACGGGATGAGATGGGGTGGTAGATTCTCTTATGCCGCTACTAGATGGAGCGACGACCTACACGGTTTTGCAGGAAGTCAATGGATGCAGGTGGCTCAGGACCGTGTTTTGTGGCAATCTATGGGGGAGGCCTATGTTCAACAGTGGACTATTGTAGGCTGAAATGATGATGATGATGATGATACCAGGTGATGTTTTCCACTCTCGTCTCTTGTAACACTCTGTCTCCATAAGAAACGCTCGGCTGTATCGATGGGCAGACGTTTCACTTACCATCAGGTGAATGTTTTCCTCGTCTCGTCACTGTCTCCTATAAAAAAAGTATCGATTTTTTTTTCAGGATTATAAAAGAAGAGGGTGTTTTGAAATTATGGCGTGGAGCAACACCGACGGTGATCAGGGCTATGGTTGTCAATGCGGCGCAACTCAGCACATACTCACAGGTACAGTTAACAAGGAGGCGAGTAAGGAGTTAAACTGCACATGCATTTAAGTGAACGCGCTAACCACTGATTTACGAAAAGGCTAATACGAGTATTATAACCGTTTTTTTTTTATTTAGATTGCTCTCAGAATTAATTTTTCTATGTTTGCGGCTCGTTAAAAGAACACTACCACTCCAACTCATCCAATCTCGTAAACGGCGAGTAAGGAATTAAACTGCACTGTGCACCCAACAGCGCATGGTGGCGATGGGCTCACCACCTATCACACCAAGTGCATTGTATTGTTTTGGTGAAACGTGGATTGTGGCAGTCATCTGTTTTTGCAGTGAGTGCCCAGTCTCTGACTACCCTTTATGGGATACAGTCGTGATCTTATGTATGTATGTATGTATAGTTAGTGTAGGTTACGCGCGTCACAAGTTATACCCCTTTGGCGAGAACAAAACGATTTTTTTTTTATAAAAATGACGGAACGAGCTAAACGTTTACCTGATGGTAAATGCAACGTCTGCCCATAACAAATGCTGTATCGCCCAGAACAGTGTGACACCACAATGCGCCCGTCACACTATGATTACACTAGCTCATAGTGCCCTTCAAACCGAAACATAGTAATGTTTGCACGCTTCTGCTTCGCGGCAGAATAACTGACCCTGGGGTGGTATCTACCTAGACGGATTCCTGCATAGGAATCTTACCACCAGTGTAAAACGTCGTCGTTTCAGCCTATCACAAGTCAACTGCTGAACATAGGCCTCCCCCATAGATAGCCGCAAAAGTTTGTAGCTCTCATTTTGGGGGGATTTGGAAATAGTTGCCACGCTGGGCAGGCGTGTTGGCAACCGCAGTTTTATTTATTCAGATGTTCGTGGAAGATGCTGCTGCCCATCTCTTGATTATTATTTTCCCTATGTCGACTTTTACGACACCCATGGGATGAGATGGGGTGGTAGATTCTCTTAAGCCACCACCACACGCATAATTTAATACAATAAAATAAAATGATATAAAGTAAAACAAAACTGTTGTGATGATAATTATGGTTGATATAGTTTAAATTTAAACAATTATTATGTTATAATAAAGTTAAGTAAAAGTTAAATACTATAAGAAAAATATCGTTTCATTACATAGCCCGTTTATTGAAGACTGTGTTAAAATTTCATGCTACCTTAAGTAAGAGAAAGAAGGAAGAGAATCTAAGATATAAGATTACCGAGAAGGGCCTAACTGTGAATGCTCAGGTGATAAGGTACCATACCTTTTACATACATTTTACGCGGGGTGATATATATATTTTCGGTTATGTAATTGCTGTTAGCCTTCTCGGCTTTTACAGCTTCATCGGATACTGTGCTCGCGGGGTGAAACAGCGGGGCATAGCTAGTAATGAAATAAAACTATAAACACTTGTAACAATAAATACATCTATTTGACGAACGCATTATCTAACCCTACTCTGTATTTAGCTCCATGCCTGTATGCGGGCAGGTATTATATATATAGGTATTATATATATAGGTATTATACAAAAGTAGTTAACCCAACTTTAGCATCCTCTCAAGTACATAAAGCCTTTATAAAGTTACGACAGAACCAACTCGGCTGGACTTTTGGGAAACCGCGTCACGTTTTCTCGTCGAGTATACCTCAATGTCTCGAAAACTAAAGTATTCAACCAGTGCGTGTTGCCAGTGATGACATACGGAACCGACACGTGGTGACACTGCAGGCCGTACGAGAAAGCTCAGAGTCGCTAAGCGAGCTATGGAAAGAGCCATGCTCGGTGCTTCTCTGCGAGATAAAATCCGTAAGGATGATATCCACAGCGGAAATAGAATGGTATAGCGCAAATGATCAGCAAACTGAAGCGGCAATGGGCTGGCCAGCGCAGAAACGATAACCGTTGGAAATTAAAGGTTCTCAAGTGGCAAATTCCCACTACCCCCCACTAGATGGAGCGACGACCTGCACGGTTTTGCAAGAAGTTGATGGATGCAGGTGGTTTAGGATCGTGTTTTGTGGCGATCCAGGAGGGAGCCTATGTTCAACAATGAAATAAAGAAGAGAGAATTGTTTTTTATTTGATATCACAAAAAATATACCATTAAATGTAAAACAAAAAAGAAATATTTAAAACAAAATTGAAGTCAAATAAGGCCGCAATTCACCAAACTGCAGCAGCATTAAACTGCTGCAACACTGACTTACAAATACAGCTTGATGTTGATGTTACGAGCGGAAATACTTGTACATATATATATAGCGTTTACAAAATTGTAGCGACATCTATGTCGCCACAAGAGAAGCTCGAGAATATCTCATATGTCCATCATCACGCTATTAAAGTTTCTGAGACGCGAACTATATAAGCAACATCTAAAAGATCGTTTGAGGACTGGTTGGAAGAGACGCCTTCCCCAGATCAGACCGGATCCGGGATTTGGCTACCCTCTTCCTTGGCATTAATTCGCCTCGCAACGACTTACAAAGTCACAAAACACACTATGGATTTGTGGTGGGCTTATATGATGATGATGAAATTTAAAATGTTGTACTTTTAATTTAACAAATTCATACTTTCTGTCAACACTGCAAAAAATAAAGTTAAATTTTAAATTTTCCAGGCCAGAGAGTTGTTCGTGGGATACGTCCCGGACGGCATAGTGCTGCACTTCTGTGCGTCCATGGTGTCCGGACTCATCACCACCATCGCTTCCATGCCTGTCGATATTATCAAAACCAGGTATGCCGATTATAACTATTTTTTTTTTTCACTAAAGTGACGGAACGAGCAAAACGTCCACCTGATGGTAAGTGTAACGTCTGCACATAACAAATGCTGTGTCACCCACAAAATTACTGTGTGACACGGCACTGCGCCCTGAGACATCAGTTCTTAAGTCTCATATGCCCAGTGATTACGCTAGCTCACAGTGCCCTTCAAACCGAAACACAGTAATGTTTGCACACTACTGCTTCACGGCAGAATATCTGGCCCTGGAGTGGTACCTATCTAGACGGAATCCTGTATAGGAATCCTACCACCAGTAATACTATGATCTCCGACGTTTACGCTTGACATCGGACGCGAGTAGGTTGGGACGAGCGAGTGCCTCCGTGTTCGATCTTGCGGCACTATAATATCTCCTGCGCAGTTGATAGCTTCCATGTATTTGGAAGTTAATCCAAATCTATAAAATATATGTGGATAAAAATGTGGATGATGAGGAATGAGGTGATCGCTGCCACTCTATTTCTATATCTTTTTGTTCATTATGCTATTGTTTTTTGTTTATTTATTTAATAAAGTGACAAAACGAGCAAAGTGTTCACCTGATGGTAAGTGCAACGTCTACCCATAACAAATGCAATGTCATCCAGAACATTATTACCAAAAAATAACAAAAAAACTGCCCGCTGGGTTTCTTGCTATTTCTCTCGTGGACAGACAGGCATTTTTGAGAACTATTGTAATGAAAAACAATTTTTTTTATGATAATCATGTAAATGATTTTTACGGAATTAAAATAATTATTTTCTATTCTATTCGAATTAATCATCATCATTTCAGACCATCACTGCTCCACTGCTGAAAACAGGCCTCCCCAATAGAAGTTTGTAGCTCTAATTTTGGAGGAATTTTGCTATAGTTGCCACGCTTGGCAGGCGGGTTGGCAACCGCAGTTTATTTATTCGGATGTTGAACAAAATTGCTGCTCCTGGTTTAAATTTTCCATCTGTCGACTTTTACAACACCCACTAGACTTTGGTAGCGGCAGAAGAAAATCTACCACTCCATCTCATCCCGTGGGTGTCGTAAAAGTCGACATAGGAAAAATTAAAACAAGTGGATGGGCAGCAGCATCTTCCTGGAACATCTGAATAAATAAACTGCGGTTGCCAACCCGCCTGCCAAGCGTGGCAACTATGGTAAAATCCACCCCAAAAAAGAGAGTTACCAATTTCTGTGACAATCTGTGGGGGAGGCCTATTCTCAGCACTGGACTAGTGATGGCTGAAATGATGATGATGATGATGATGACTGGATAAGATGTGGGATTTTCTTAAGCCACAACCACAGGGTCGAATCAATTTCGACTGAAATCAAACTGAATGAAGATTATATTTTGTAAATATTAAAGTTATTAATGTTAAACTTTTCACCAGGATTCAAAACGCCGCCAAAGGTCAAAGCCAGGTGGCGGTTGTGACGAACCTGCTGCGCAACGAAGGTGTGCTGTCCCTGTGGAAAGGCTTCCTGCCGTACTACGCCCGTCTGGGACCCCACACAGTCCTCACCTTCATATTCCTCGAGCAATTGAACGCTGCTTACTTCAAATATACGTAAACTCTAGCGCCTTCGACATAGAGTTGAAAGTCGCTTGGTAATTTTTTTTAATTAGTTTTAGTTTTTCTCAAATCAATTGTAACACGATACGGCATGGCTTAGAGTCGACTCATATACACTGTATGAAATAATTTTATGGCATTAGATTTAGAATCTAAATTTGCTTTTGTTTTTATTGCTACAGATATAGAATAAAGAAATATAGATATAATCGACATAGAATTATTACTTTCGAAAATAATGAAAATTTAATTACTGTGTAGATGTCTAATCATTCGAATAGAACTCTGTTCCATAACGCATAGAGTTGATATTCGCTTACTAAAAAAAGAAACTGCTTGTGATAGATCTTAAAACAAAACCAAGGAACATTCTTCTCTATGATGAAATGTGGAATATACATTTTTGTATGACAAAAAAGATACTGATAACCTTAAAACCGTGTATGCGTATTTTTTATATCAAACTATGGATTTTATAAAAGGGATTTTTATCACTTGCTATTTTGTATCAACATCTTAAAATACCTCTCTGATGTCGTACATATGAACCAATAATTTCAACAACAGCGAAACGACATAGATTCTATAGCCTTCGATAAAAATTTGAATTTAGCACGAATTAAGTAAATCTAAACTCCCCAATATACTAATATACAGCTACTTACATATATTTAGATTGCGTTTAGATAAAGTGGCAACACCGTTGGATTGGTAAACAGTTTATGGTAATATACCGTCAAAAGACTTTTATGTCACAATATTTTGATATTATAATATACAAATAACCAAACCTCAAATTTACTTCTCATACAGAGTTCAATATTATTTAATGAAATTAACTTCGTTTTGTGTGCAAAGCCTTAACTAGGCCATAGACAATATAAACTACTTTGGAGGAAGCCAAACATCAGATAGTCCTCAGACAACATAAATTCAGTATTCAAATTATTTTGGTTTTATATTCTTTCAGTTTCTCAAGCTACTTTTGGCTTTCAGTTTGAGGTTTTAATGGAAGTGACTGGCAGCTTTGAATGTTTTTTATTACATACATTTTTGTTGCCATGTCTCAATATTGTTATAGCTTTGTTATGCAAGCTATCTTTGGTGTTACCGTCGTATACGAATTGGTTTCACATTTTTGTTATTAGAGGCTATTATTTAATTTTCTTTGCTGTTAAAAAAAATGGAAAACGACGCCGGTAAAGTTCCAATCCCTTATGTAACAAATCAAAAGCGGGTGGCGAAAAAAGTTGCCGCCATTTTGTTACGAATCCAAAAATTCTTGCTTTCAATTGAGTTCCATTGATAAAAGTTCGTACCGAAGCTGAGCTTCCTATTGCCTAGATATTTTTCGTCACTTAAACTATGCTTCTCATTAGTGAGTATCAGACAGACAAAATGTATTTTTTATGACGCATGTATTTGCCTTTATACGAACTCTGCAGAGAGCGTCTCTTATTATGCTACTAATTTATATGTTGTTGTATACGCTGCCGCTATTTTATGTTGAAATTCCATATAAGTTTCCTCCTAACATTTTGTTAGATACCCAAAGGGATTTATTACAAAATAATTGTACTGGAAGGTTAGAAGTACGTTCCGTTTTTTTATTTCTCACAGATGCATGCATCCTTTGGTTCAATCTATTAGTTTCATTTTTTTACACATTTTTCGAATGCTCTACATTTTTTATAAAGTTAACTCATTATCTTCCTGATGTTATATCTTGGTGTGAGAGTGGTAACCCGTACAAGTTGTGTGCAACTTGTACGGGTTACCAGATTTGGACGTATTATTTATTTATTAATGGAAACAGTCAAAAACTATTTTCCAGTATCAAGTAACATATCCAAGTATACAATCTTCAAGCAGCAGGATACACATTTTGATCGACAGTAAATTGATAGTTGACTTTTACTGAAGATTTACTTGACTGATGGAGACAAAACGAAAAGCACAATTTTGGTCTTGAATTGAATTTTCCAATCACTATACACTTTCAGGAGCACTTGCTGCATATTGAATATCAAAACTCCAAATATACACAGAAATTTCAAAATTAAATAAAAACACTACTGCCAGTTTTCGAGTTGGCGCCAAAAGTCGACGTATTACTTATTTTGGAGGAAATGTAAGGAAAATTTTTGATGTATTTAGCAATTTATCTCTTTCGGTGTAAAAGTAAAAAATACAACAGAGGACAAAACACCGATAGCCCATTCAATGGAAATTAAGATTAAAAATTATACGCTAATGACCACTATATTTTTACATATATATATAATAGACAATAAACTATAATAAGGTGTATCTTCCAAAACTGTTACTCTGTATATTGCATTAATTGTAACAAAATTTTACTAATTGCACAAATTACAAATAATTTATTTTGTTAATGCTACTGCCATCATCTTCAACATCACCGTCATCGTCATCAGCTGATAAGTAGTTGACCGCTGGACAAAGGCCTCCGCCAAGTTGGGAGTATATGTTGTAATCGCCATACTGATTTGCGAGCCCATCGCCAGGTCACTACAAAAGTAACAGCATATAAATGGTCCCACTGCTGAGCACAGGCCTACTCTCATTTCTGAGAGGGTTTTGGAGCCAGGAAGAGTCCGCCTCGCTGCTCCAATGCAGGTTGGCGGACTTTACATGTCCTCGAAATATTTATTATTTCTCAGACATGCAGGTTTCCTCACGGTGTTTTCTTTCACCGCCGAGCACGTGGTAAAAGGTTACTATATGAACTATTATTTATTTTGATGATTTAGTACCTCTGATTGTCTTAATTACCAGTTAAAAATAAAGAAAATACTTCTAAATCTAAGATTTATAACGTATATTTAAATAAACAAACAGTACGTCAGACGTATATTCATCAACTTTTTTTGGAATGAGATTACAAAATAAGTATAAAATTGCATTTTCGGCCATTTTGTCGTATTTTAATTGTTATCTGTGGTTGATTCAATATTTATTTTTGTTTCGCGCCATTTCACATGGGAAATGTACGTACATCGTATTAAATACTGTTGTACTTTTCAATACTTATATAATTCCATCAATGAGGGAGATGCTCCATGTGATATATAATGTAATATAGTTATGAATTTGATAAATCTATATTTTTATAGAAGCAGTTATATTTTTATTTGTGAGTAATATTAGCAGAACGTGTTAATAAAATTTGTTTGTTTTGATATATGATTTTTATTTAATAGTATCTGTCTTGCCATTCATTGTGAAATACTTTGAAATGGAAACCTTATTTTTATATTTAGTCTTTTCTAACCAAAGACAATATAATCACTTTGTTATTCAGATCGCCGTCACTTATAAACTGAAGAAGCATTGGAAATAAAATTTAGTTACATTTTAGGCAGAAACTATTGAGATTAATAAATCTTTATTGATATAGCCGATACGGAAAACACAGCGGAAACAGTTTGTACAACCTAAAACTTACTGCGCTTAATGGCGTCAGAATGCCACAGGGCTCCTATTCAGGCCCTTCTTATACAATATCCACAATGAAGCCCTTATTCAAAATCCCGGTGGTCATCATTCTTAAGTGTTTTATAACCTTTAGTTTACATTACATTAGGGTGCCATTTCCAAAGCAATGATGTTTGTACACTACTGCTTGGCAGGCAGAATAGCGGGAACTACTTTTCCTATCTAACCCGTCTAGGTCACCGCAGGGCCAGTTATTCTACCGTGAAGCAGTAGTATGCAAACATTACTTTGTTTCGGTCTGAACAACACTGGGAGCGAATGTAATTACTGGGCATATGAGACTTAAGAATTGACGTCTCAGGGTGAGGAGCGTAGTGTGGTGCCACACAGAAATAGTCATATAATTTATTTGGATTGAATTGGGACAACCTATTACATTAATGCATAAAGGTCTAGCAAAGAAAAAATAATAAAGCGTGTTAGAAGAAAGTTTATTTTTATAACGCATGCACAGTCTGTCCCATAGGTACGAGTATGTATGTGTGGTAAGGAGTCTTACAACGTCATAATCGTGTTAAGCCATGCGGCGCGCATTTGCGAAGTTTTATAGGAGATTTATTGTAAGCTGCCTGTCTGTATGTTAATATTTCAAGGTGTAGGTATTGAAACGATTCTTACAAGTGCTCTATATTCTTAATAGAAGCCATATTGGTAAAACAGAAGTTAAACATTGGCAATAAAAAAATGTTAATAGAAACAAAGCGTAATTTGTTAGTTTCGTTTGATAAATAGATTGTTTGCTACTGTTAATCGTACAACTACCATTATAGGATTAATTTATCAAACACTATATAAAATAACATACAAAATTAACGAACATAAATTAATAAACCATCCGACACGCTGCTCCAGTTCGGGTTGGCAGACTACGCATGTCTTCTATATATTTTTATTCCCCAGACTGGTTTCCTCACTATGTTTTGTTCACCACCGACCCCGTGGTAAATCAGCACTAATATTGCAGCCAGCTCCTGAGCACCCTGAGCTATGGCCTTTTTAGAATTGACCTTAATGGAACATAACGATATTTACAGAATGAGATGAGGTAATGTATTCTCCGCCGCTGCTGCACAGCGAGAAAGTAATGCGTTGTAATTCTATAATCCAATCCAACATAGAATGAAAATCTGTTGTTGTGGCCTTAACATAGTATGAATTAAGTTAGCAATGGATATTGCCGCGCGACTGTCTTCACAACTAATGCGACTACTTGCGGGTCTTCAATTAGTTATTATTGACATATTTCGCGAGGACTTGCGTTCAATGAAACGTTCTACAAAGTTGTGGCTAAAGAATTGAGAGCCGATGTGATCGTTATTGCAATAACTTAAATCTATTATCTTCTATCTATTATCTAAATTCAAATCTAGCTAAAATATTATTGTGTATTGTGTTTATTATATTTCTTGTGAGATTACAAAAGTGCGAATGTTATCCTCAAGTGGGTGATGCTTGATGTTATACACTATCCAGCAATTTAAATTATATCTAATAAGGAAATCGTCGAAGATGTTCAATCTGTATCAACATCTAAAGGCCAATAATGAAGGGAAGGAACAAAGGGAACCAGAGACGACTGGCCATGATAGATTCTATCAGGAACGTTCGAGGACAAGTTATAGGAAAAAGAAGCAACGCGCCGCGTGCCGGAGGGCGCTGTCCGCAGCGGAATTGAACCCAGAGTCGATCGCTGCTGCGAATAAAAGGAACGCCTTTAAGATACGCTCCGTGTCTACTGATCGCGATGAGAGTGAAGGTTCGATTGTGACTATATATTATTTATTTTAGTGGCTCCGCGTGCATTAAAAAAAACATGTGGTGGTAGGATTCCTGTACAGGAATCCGTCTAGGTAGGTACCACCCCTGGGCCAGTTATTCTGTCGTGAAGCAGTAGTGTGCAAACATTACTGTGTTTCGGTTTGAAGGGCACTGTGAGCTAGCGTAATCACTGGGCATATGAGACTTAAGAACTTATGTCTCAGGGTGATGGGTACAGTGTGGTGTCACACAGAAAATTTCTGGTGACACAGCATTTGTTATAGACAGACGTTGCACTTACCATCAGGTGAACGTTTTGCTAGTTTCATCACTTTATACTATAAAAAAAAATCCGTGATTCGACCACGGCGACTACGTTCGATTACTGTCGTCAGCTTTCAACTGTGCAGGAGATATTATAGTGCTAAAAGTGTGGTGGCGGACCTAAGAGAACCTGCCACCCCATCTCATCCCGTGGGTTTCGTAAAAGTCGACAGTCGGAAAACAAAATCCAGAGATGGGCAGAAAATTGGCACTGAGATAGCTTGCATCTTGGAGACGGAAAAAGGATACTTTCGATACCGGAAAATTAATTTATTAAAAAAACCTATATCCAAGCGGACGAAGTCAGCAAGTAACAATAAAATTAAATGAAATCAAAGAAAAACAAAGCTTATGCAACGAAAGGCGAAAAACCTATTTAGGATATTTCATAATTGCCTAGGCACAAACATTATTTTGATCCGTGCATTCGACTTTACCTTATACAGTTTCGCAGTTGTTGTGAGTCCTTACACTAACAAAACGCTCTCAGTGGAAGTACTAAATGCAGGAATCATATTTGGGCTACATCTGTGTCACCATGAACAGCTCAAGAAATACCTCATACGTACTGTATCTCGCTATCAAAGTTTTTTAAATGCTCGCTATTTAAGCTACATTACCTGCACGAGGTCTACCATCATTTGTGCTTAAACACAAATTATTGGTTTTCGGGTCTGGTTGTGTTGTGATTGTCCCCGTGTTTCTGACACTGCATCCTGGACTACCTCCGATCTTATCGCATCAGCGTTACATCGGGCGCGGGTAGGTTGGGACGAGTGAGTGCCTGTGTTTGCGCGTACACTTGTAGCACTATAATATCTCCTGCGCAGTGGTCGAAATCGGCTTAGAGAACATCATCATCATCACATTATATTTCCGCACACTCTACGGCTTCACTTGAATTTATATAACTCTGTGGCATTATCACCATTCGTAAAGCAGGAGAGGTCTTTGTCGCAGAAGGATGCGGTAATCACCACCTTTGTCAGGCAGATTGGTGATCGCAATACGTTGACATTACATAATAGTTGATAAGCCGCTTTCAGGTTCTTGAGAACTTGCGCTGTCTTGGAGATCTGATGATCTTATGATCAATAACTTCAGTATATGCAGGACTAAATTAAACTTTGCTTTCTCTGCTGTACTGTAGATATCATCATAGAATTTTTTTTCTTATTTTTTTTTTATTTCATAAAAGTGACGGAACGAGCAAAACGTTCACCTGATGGTAAGTGCAACGTCTGCTCATAACAAATGCTGGGTCACCCAGAAAATTAATTAAAAATTACTGTGTGACACCACACTGCGCCCGTCACCCTGAGACATCAGTTCTTAAGTCTCATATGCCCAGTGATTACGCTAACCTCACAGTGCCCTTCAAACCGAAACACAGTAATGTTTGCACACTACTGCTTCACGGCAGAATAACTGGCCCTAGATGGATTCCAGCATAGGAATCCTACCACCAGTAAAACAATTTGATATTTCGCTGAAATCTACGAGCAAGTAGCGCTTCAATAATGAGCATAGAATGATCCAAGTTGGTTAACATGTTGTGTATCAGATGGACCATCACAAGGGCTGCGTCGTTCATTCTATGATGCGGATACCGGATAAGGTTTTAACTCCCTGCATCTTTTCCTTCTTCAGTTACTAAATTCGTCATTATCGGTGATTACTCCAGCGTCTCCTACTTCTTAATAAAAGGCGTTATTATTCTTGGTCGACGTCTTCCCTCAGTTTTTTAGTAATGCATTTACTGTTTTTAGCTATTCTTAACAGAATTTTATCAGAGTTTTTGACCAAGGTGCGACTTAATGTTTTTTTGATATATAAAACGCACTTTTGATATAAGAACAAGAATCATCTAGAAAGGTCCTGGCTCTGGTTCTTGTTTTAATCTTTTATTCTCTATCCGAGGCACCAATATAACAGTAACAATAAAGCTTTTGGACAATGAGAGAATCAATGTATGTATTTATACATGTAATACACATAGTCTCGATCTGTTCAAATAAAAAAGTCATCATAGGGAAAAATTACCAATCATCGTGCAACGTCATCGAGAAAATAATCATCTGGAAAATCTTTATTAAAGCTGTGGTCATGTTCGAAGTATCTTAAATGGTTGCCCATGTACTGAAGATCCTTTTTCAACAGAGTAATGTGGAAAAAAATAATCCATGGAATTATCAAAATCCATGTGTCCAAATTTGAAAACAATAATCAGATTCGGCGGCGCCTACCACGCTGATTGGCGCACATTTCTTACAGTAACAGTAAAGTAAATATGAATCATATTTAAAAGTATCTATTCATGTAAACCTATGCCATGGAATTAATAATGTGTATTATGTTACATTTACATAATTTGTTACGAGCAGACGTTGAACTTACCATGGTTACGTTTTGCTCGTTTCGTCACTTCGTCCAATAAAAAAAATGTTGTTTTATTTCAGTGTCTTCGTTGATTTCATTTAAGAATTTTCTAGTTAAAAGTAATTTCAGTTCCGACATTTCCAAATTATTTTAAGGACATCCCTGTGTATCGTGGTTGAGTCATATTTTCTGAGCGTAGACCTTCCCTTATAGGTAGCCTCATGAGGGGTGTCATGGTGTCCAGGCATGGCGGGGTTGGCAACTGCACTGTAAAGGATTACATAAAAGGATGCATTCCTCTTCATTTGTCTAAGTCAACTCTTATAGGCTTGTATATACATTGTTTGTATATTCTTACCCCAAAAGCACTCCTGGTGATACACAATTTTAATAGCTATAATTATGTATGCAGAGGAGAACACAGAACGCACCCCACTTGTGGCGCAAAAAGATAGATTCGCTAGCGAAATTGCTGTTCAACAAATCTCTCATGGGTAGTGGATCGGGCAAGTCCTCACCGTCAGAGCCGTCGTCATCCCCCAGGTAAGCTTAATCTATTAAATTTATTTGACGATTTCGTGTCGAATAAGACACTTCTGTATTAAATTTATTTATTTAAAATGAAAAGAAGAATACTAACAATGCCATTAACATTACTAACATTCCTGTTAATCATTCCAACTAATCTTAAAAGCTTGTGCTAGGAGATGGTTCACGACAATAGTCGAATGGCTGGATTCTGCTGAAATAACATTTCTCAGTTCTAGGCCATTAGGATTTTGGCGCTTATAATTCGCCATAATTTCCCGATCTTTTTTTAAATCGATTAAAAAGAACTAAATGACGTCGCGATTCAATGGTATACTTTTACTACACAAATCTACAGAACAATTTTAGACTCTTCTGACACCAATGGGAGCAATAAAGTTTAATTATAGCAAAAAAACATATAGTAAGCTAATGCTTTTATGTAAGAGTCCCACAGTCCACTGCAGGACATAGGCCTCTCGCAATGTGAGAACTTGTTATCGCTAAGCAGAACGTTTAGCCTCAGCTATACTAGAACGCAGTCTCTCGTCACTATACTAAGGGTTTAAGGACATATTTGATATGACTGATGTGATGATGATGATGTCCTCCTGGAAGATTGAATGGGAAGATAAAATTGCTAATACCGTTGAAAGCTGTCAACTGCGCGTGAGATATAATAGTGCCACAAGTATACGCGCAGAAGCGATCAGTAGTCCTTGCTTATCTGATCCTAACACAGTATCAGAGACACGGGGACAATCACAACACAGTCAGATACGAAAGTAACAATTTGTGTTTTAGCACCAATGTTAGACTAGACTAGTATTTGAACCTGGCGGCGTAAAAATCGAGGTACTCTGACCGCTAGGCCTCGCGGTCGTCAAATAAGATATGAATCTGTCCTTAAGGATAGGTTTTTTGGATGTACGAGTATAACGTTTCGTTATTAAATATAACCATTTCCATCGACAGGACTGGAGAAAAATCGATAGAAAGCACAGTTGCATTGGCAATTTAGCACAGAATACTTATCGCATACTTCAAGGTACTTAATATTCATTATATTAAATTTATTATATCATCTTATTTATCACCAAAATAGCCATATAAATCTCTCCAAGTTAGTCCAAGGGCGACTTGATAAGTTATTCTGTCAGAGGACATCAGTCGGAGGACAATAGACTGTTCCAGCATTTCCCTTTCAGGACTCCCGTGGGAAGAAATAGTGCGACACATTCTCTAACGCTGATAAATGCAGCCTTGATTTAATTTGTAGCAAACATACATACATACATAAGATCACGACTGTATCCTATAAGGGGTAGTCAGAGACTGGGCACTCACTGCAAAAACAGATGACTGCCACAATCTCACCTCACAATTTCACCAAAACAATATAATGCACTTGGTGTGATAGGTGGTGAGCCCATCGTCACCATGCGCTGTTGGGTGCACAGTACAATTTAATTCCTTACTCGCCTTTTACGAGATCCATTGGATGAGATGGAGTGGTAGTATTCTTTTAACGAGCCGCAAACATATAGAAAAATTAATTCTGAGAGCAATCTAAATAAAAAAAAAACGGTTTTAAGATTAGCCTTGTCGTAAATCAGAGGTTAGCGCGTTCACTTAAATACAACACTAGCTGTGACCTGCGGTTTCACCCGCGTAAAATAAGCCGGCCCCACCGTAACCAGGTATGTGTTCCCTGTAATGTTAGGTTCGCAGCGTGCGGCTTCATAAGTTTGTCTAGCTTATTACCTTCCTCGATAAACGGGCTATCTAATGCTACAAAAATCTTTCAAATCTTATTAGTGTTTCCTGACATTGGCGCGTTCAGACTTACAAACTCTCCTGCATTATTAAATATAGATTACGCGACAGCACTTTTCTGTACTAATAAAATTTGTAAAAGTCACCACATGCTTGGATGATAATTTATAAAATTCTCGAGAGACCTACACGTCTGGAAATAGTATTAATGAAAAGGGATCATAAAGAAATCAGTGAACATCGTGACATCCCTCTAAAAATGAGAATAGTGGTCCCGACTACCTTTTTTAGGTCATGTGACTGATTAAGTCACGGCGGAGGCCTTTGTCTGTCGACTTCCCCGATCAGATCGACTTCAACGATTGTTAAAGTGACGCTTTGCGTAAAAATTCGTTTCTCAACCAAATGCTTAAGTTATGCAGTCGATCCCGATACAATAATGATAACAAAAAAGAAATTGAAATAGCATTTTAATAATATTTTTCTTTTTTCAGATACGACCTAAAGTCGCAGTTGGGAGCGATCGGGTCGCGTCCTTTTAAGCATTGGTTCACAATACACGACAATACAATCAAAACCGATAGATTACTGTCATTGGTAAGAGTGGATTCTACTTACTAACTGAAATAACTACTCAATTCATGGTTTAATTTTTTAGACAAGTTGTCTCACTACTCGGCACAGGTTCATTCTTGTTTTTGAGTGTATAACACTGACGGTAAAATAACTAAGTATTTTTTTTTAATTACTAGTGGTATGTACGAGGTATAAACAAGCTTGTAATGCCAGTTACTCGACTCAATAACTCATTCATGGGTCATTCACAGTCTACTTATCCATAGGTTAAAAAAAATAAATATGAAAAGGGTTATCTATGCAAATAAATTAAATTGAAGTTTATAATAAAAAAAATTACTCAATGCTTATGATTGAATATACGGTACTTATAAGAAAAAAACAATTTTTATAACGTAGGAAAGGAAGTTCATTTACTAAGATCCGTATGTAAAATATAAAATAGTATACACCGCCCGCCCTCAGTAGTTCCCTCAGTAGCGTGCACAAGCAAACTAACACCGCCACCAGGAACCGCCACCAGATATCCTCAACCACTACGAAAATATAATGAAAGATAGTCTATATATATGATATTAGTTGTCCAAGTTATTATTTATAAGATGTGTAAAATTCATGTCAATAGCTTCAGTAGTTTTAGTAGTTCCCGAGTTTAAAGAGTTCGTGCAGACAGACAGATAGAAAACGTACTTATGTATGATAACAGGTGCCCTTAACGAACAAATGTCCGATCGAATCCAGCGATCACGACTCCTGCGAGCTGATAGTGGAGCTGTTCCGAGCGCTTCACCATCCCTACATCTACCCGGTGCTGGACTTGCAGCTGTGCAATGGACACGCACTCACAATACTGCCATTCAATCCCAGAGGCAGTCTGAAGGACTTGATCTATAAGGTTAAATCTCTGTTTAAAATTACGATAGATTGCAATGTGTTTTTATCTTTTATCTGCAGTCAATCGAACTGTCGCCGGTGTGAAATCCCCGTGTGGTGACTACATTAAACACTACACCTCCACTAATACCGTGGATATCGTAAAAGTCGACTAAAGAAAAAAACATGGTCCCCCTACAGTTGAAATAACCACCCCTCATTTCATCATCATCATTTCGGCCACTGTCACTAGTCAACTGTTGAACATAGGCCTCCTTTTGTTTTCAAAAGTTTGTAGCTCTAATTTTGGGAGGATTTTGCCATAGTTGCCACGCAGGCGGGTTGGTAAAAGTAAAGTAAAGTTTCATCCTATATATGTCTCACTGCTGAGAACAGGCCTCCTCTCATTTCTGAGAGAGTTTTGGAGCTAGGAAGAATCCGCCACTCTGCTCCAATGCGGGTTGGCGGACTTCACGTGTCTTCGAAATATTTTTTATTTCTCAGACATGCAGGTTTATTCAAGATGTTTTCCTTCACCGTCGAGCACGTGGTAAATCAGCACTTAAAATAGCAATTAACAATTTTAGCGGTGCCGGCACCGGGAATTGAACCCAGGTCACTCGCGTACTATGAAATTAAAAGCGAGCGCCTAGCCCCTGAGCTAACCGAAGTTTATTTATTCAGATGTTCCAGGAAGATGCTATGTCCAGGTTTTAATTTTCCCTCAGTCGACTTTCACGACACCGACGGGATGAGATGGGGTGGTACATTCTCTTAAGGCGCCACCACACGGTGGTTAAAGAGATCTCTATAAGACATCTGTAATTTGCCCGATGTAAATTACCCAGACCGATGAAGATGCGTGGTGATTACGACACATCCTCGCAACGTGGTAGAGGTCCATATTTACTACTGGTCTGTTCAAACGCTGCTGAGGATTAATTCCTAGAACCCGATTGACCATCGTTCGAAAGTCGGCGCCGGCACCACTAAAAAAACTTGGTGGTTTTAAGTACTGATTTACTACGTACAGGAGGTGGAATGAAAATCTAGATGAAGATACTTGAGCGTCTCAGAAAAAATATTTCCAAGATACTCGAACTACGCCAACCCACACTGGAGCAATGTGGAGACTCCGGAACCTTATGCATTAGTTATTTTTAATATCGTTTTTTTAGTAAAATAAGCGTAGTATTAGTAATCACTATTTGTTATTGTTGGTGCGTTTAGATTAGTTTTTTTACACTAAAATTACCTAAAAAACTATAATCATTTTAATATAATAAATGCCAAAATAACTCTCTCTGTCCCTCTGTCTGTTTGTTACCTTTTCACGGCTCATCCGTAGAGTCAATCTTGATGAAAGCTATCCCTGCGCCGAATTTCATCAAGATGTCCATATGTCCGAACATAGGATACTTTTTTTCGGGAAATCAAAGTTATCGTACGGTGTTTTAAAAAAAACCTAAATCCCTCGCGGACGTAGACGTAGGTTTCAGCTATTCAATAGTGAAATTCTTAAATCTTCTTTAACTTAATTGCGTTTTAACTTTCCTGTGATGTGCTCATATTTTTAATCCTGCGCTTTAGAGCACATGGAACGACGAATACCCCAAGAAGTACAGTCAGAGTGGTTCCGGTCTGCCTGCTTGGCAAGTGGCCACCTTCGGCCGCCAGATACTGGAAGGCCTGCTGTTTCTGAAGGAGAAGGGATTTCCCCCTTTTCGTCACCTGCACTCCGGCAACGTCGTCGTGCAGAATGGTGTAGCACGGTAAATAAAATTCTCTGTGCCCTTTGACAGTAGTTTTTAAAATATTACTTATAAATGGGCATATGAATCATATGAATCACTGGGCATATGAGACTTAAGAACCTATGTCTCAGGGTGATGGGCACAGTGTATGTCACACAGAAATTTTCTGGGTTGCACAGCATTGGTTATGGGCAGACGTTGCACTTACCATCAGGTGAACGTTTGCTCGTTTCATCACTTTATGCAATAAAAAAAAAGATTGTATGTTTGTATCTGTGTTACTCAATGACGCTCTAATATTTTTATATATTTATTCTAACATAATTATATGGAACAAAGTGACGAGACGAGTAAAACATTTTGTCGTGGAATAGGACATAGGATAGTATTATAAGATCACCATTAAAGTTTTATTTACGCCAAGCACAGCCGGCGGATACAAGCTAGTTATGTAGTTAAGCGACATCTAGCCAAGAAGGCATAGGATATACCTACAATATTAAGATGTACGCAATCAAAGAAAGGGAACACATCTGAGGCTAATTTAAGCTAAATAAACCACACACAATCTTAAATGATGTAATGTTAAAAAATATAACCGTACTATTTATTGTACGCTGTAGAGCAAAGCTGCTCAACACATTTTTCCATCATGTTATTACTGTGATTCGGTTCGCAGGTCAACACTCTTTAATGGTAACTCCTTCTAGAAAGAAAGAAAAAGAATCTATTTGCTAAAAACGGACGTACACAAAAGTTATAATACACATAATAAAAAAATACACTAAAACATCATTAATACCTAAAATAAAAGTATGGAAATTGTACGCTGTACTCCTAGCAAACGAGGTTGACAACTCAGCATACACTGCGGCGGAAGCGAATTCCGTCACAGCACTATTTTTCAGTGTCAACCCCGGTTGCACTCCGATGTCGTTTAAACCAAAAAATATATTAGAATGTAATACATAAATAATTATAATATTACTGTAATAATTTATGAAATAGTATTAAAATTTGAAAAAAAAAAGTACGTAGCTTACTGATATATTAATTCTGTAAAACAATAGATTTCATCATGGCGAATCTTATTTCGTGCATGCAAAACTTACCAATAAAATTAAATTTTATAAGATGTTCTAATCGATGCCTAATGAATGTTCTAATGAAGAAAACAAATGATCATGTCACACAGTTTAATTAATCAAATTAGCTTCATTATCAAAATTTATGCGATCTTTCCAGAAAACCCCTTAGCAGGCAGTAATTTAATAGTGTTCGGTTGTAAATCGGAGGTTGACGGTAAGATCAAGTCTGAAATATGTTTTGCAGTTTGGGACGTACTATATTTGTTCATAACATATGTAAGAGTTGAGAACATATTTTCAAAGACAGGTTGAACAGAATTTGCTTAAAGTTGCAAAGCTAGATTACATATCAGTGGAAAACAACTCTTGGCGAGCAAATCAAATGCAAATGCGACGGCCACTGGGCCTGGGGTTGGTCAGCCTTGTTTTATAGCCATTGTATTGCGTGTAGCACATAAATGGGTTGTCTAGACCGGGAAAGTACCACGCTCTCAGAGAATACCAGCGTAAAAAAGCAGAATATCGCTGCTGAATTTCACGAGAACTGTAGACCCATTCGCTGGCAATGAAGCATTCCACCTTAATCACTGCGCATATGATACTTAAGAACAGATGTCTCAGGGTGTTGGGCGCACTGTGATGTCACACAGAAATGTTCTGGGTGACACAGCATTTGCTATGGGCACGTTGCACTTACCATCTGGCGCACATCTTGATACATCATCAGGGATGGCTAAGTGTATATATGGATTACACGGCTGTACGGACTGTGTTCGTTTGTCATTCTGAGTTTCGTAAATAAACTATTCGCAGGATATGTGGGCTCGAGAACACTTTGATCGGAGCCCTGCCTCGCTGTCCGATGGTGACTGTGACGCCGCCCGAACACGCGGAGACACTCTCGCTCGGACACGTGCTGTTCGAAATGTGCGCCGGGACTGAAACCAACATGGCGCTGCTCGCAGATCTGACGCCCAATTATCCACACGTCAGTAACAATGAAATTCTCTTAGACTTTTTTTGCTGACAACAATTAAACATAAAAAGTAAAATAACAGCCTATAAATGTCCCACTGCTGAGCACAAGACTCCTCTCATTTCTGAGAGGGTTTTGGAGCCGGGAAGGCTCCGCCTCGCTGCTCCAATGCGGGTTGACGGACTTCACATGTCTTCGAAATATTTATTATTCCTCAGACATGCAGGTTTCCTCACGATGTTTTCCTACACCGCCGAGCACGTGGTAAATCATCACTTACAATTAACAATTTTAGTGAATCGCACACAGGTCACTCGCGTGCTATGAAATTTAAACCGAGCGACTAGCCCCTGACCTACTACGGATCTGAAATATAAATAATATATATCAATTAATAATAAAATTTAAAATTAGCTTATTGACGTTGTAACCCTTTTTACAACTAATAAATTACAATGTACAAACAATAGTAATAATACACGGTGGAGTATATTACTCCGCCGTGTATTATTACTAAAAGGCCCTAGCTCAGCATAAATGCTGCTGAATCTGCACGCAATGTAAAACAAACTTATAAAGGAAGTATTATTTTTAGCATTATTGCACTAGCTTTCACTGGTGGTAGGATTCCTATGCAGGAATCCGTCTAGGTAGGTACCACCCCAGGGCCAGTTATTCTGCCGCGAAGCAGTAGTGTGCAAACATTACTGTGTTTCGGTTTGAAGGGCACTGTGAGCTAGCG
The DNA here is from genome assembly GCA_019845155.1 of Luehdorfia chinensis. NCBI lineage: Eukaryota > Metazoa > Arthropoda > Insecta > Lepidoptera > Papilionidae > Luehdorfia > Luehdorfia chinensis. Next base: position 3,553,894 of record JAHVAK010000003.1, on the reverse strand, counting down.
TAATCACTGGGCATATGAGACTTAAGAACTGATGTCTCAGGGTGATGGGCACAGTGAGGTGTCACACAGAAATGTTCTAGGTGACACAGCATTTGTTATGGGCAGACGTTGCACTTACCATCAGGTGAAGCGTTTTGCTCGTTTCATCACTTTATACAATAAAAAAAAAAAAAAACTATGTATATGACAATAATTACATTTTATAAAACATTGGTGACCGAAAAATAGTAGTTTTACGCTCTACTAACATCAGCAGTATTAAGAGGAAGATAGCACCTGCGTAAGATTAATAATACAACACAAGCAGTGCGACTTATTACAAGGTCTTAAGAATTTAGGGAAATCCAGAATCTTCTGAGTTATAACGGTCAGAAGCGGATTTAAGTTAGATGGTGCACTGGGCCCTATGTTATAGCACACTAAGCCCATTGCGATAAAATGCTCTAGGTTCATTCATTCCCATAAAGCGCCCTAGGCCCATTGTAACACACTTTTTGTTTGGTAATAGTATTATCAATACATTTTAGTAGTTGTAATGATTGCACTTAATAGTTCTAACTAAATAAATCTATTCTTGATAATAAAACATATTTTAAACGAAGCCAAACTATATTGATCTTTATGCGCCCTTTAAATATAGCCGCCCTAGACCTGGTCCTCGCAGGCCAACCTGGCACGCGGGCCCCTGGCTCGCGAGCACAGTATCCGATGATACTGTAAAAGCCAAAAAGGCTAACAGCAATTACATCACCGAAATTATATATCCTTGCAGGTCGTAAGCCTAAATCCATCAGTGTTAACGATTGTAAAAAACAATTAGTTACAATAGTTCGACAGATAGCCTGAAAAAGTAATTTTTTAAGTAATGTTAAATTTAAGTATTTAATTTGTATTAAGGCAGATAAAAGAGAAGGATAACAATTTTATTCGTTTCTGCTGTTTGGAACGTTGTTAACGAATGATCATCTAATATTGATACTATTAGGGGTCAATAGCTACGGGAAATGAATCCCTGATAAAAAAAAACGTGCGAAAATAATGTTCCCTCTTTATTTCCGAAAAAGTATTATGGATAAACTGGCTTATATAATATAGGCCTCTTTAACTTTAGAGGAAAATAATGTAAAGTTTATTTGCACGTCTACGTTATGATAAAAAATAAGGTACGGAACCCTCTGGACGCGAGTAAAACTAGCAGTTGACCGGTTATTTTATCTTGCGTAACAGAACATTATTGTATTTATGTGGAATTATTGAAAATCGAACCTCACAAAGAGTTAACTTACGTATGGGCTTCGCTATCTTGTTTAAATCTTGACTTGATGCTTGGTTTAATTGCAGGTGGTGGATATCATCGAGCAGATCTTTGGAGTGCATACGCCGAGCCTGCACGAGCTGCTGCTGTGCGAACTCTTCCGCAAGATCGATCTGCGCGAGATGAAGGGCTCCTGTCTGCCAGTATAGTGATAAATTATGACATAATTTCAGCCCATTGTAGTCCACTGGTGAACAAAGACCCAGCTTTAGATGATCAAAAGTTTAGATGATGTTGGGATAACTTCTGTAGAGATGCTAGGCATATTTGCTCTCTCGTTTGCATACAGCCATTGCCTCTTGCCCTTGGGCTAGACTACATAAGTCAAGAGGCCCGTACTTCCTTGGTTTTTTATTATTAGAGAAAGTACAATTAGAGCAAAACGTTCACCTGACAGTAAGTGCAACGTTAGCCCATAGCAATGCTGTGTCCCCCGGAATATTTCTGTGTGGCACCACACTGCGCCCGTCATCCTGAGACATCAGTCCTTAAGTCGCATATGCCCAGTGATTACACTAGCTCTCAGTGCTGTTCGGACCGAAACACAGTAATGTTGGCACACTACTACTTCACGGCAGAATAACTGGCCCTGGGGTGGTACCTACCTAGAGGGATTTCCGCGCAGGAATCTACTGAATGGGTAAACGGGCTGGTGCTATATAGATTTTAACAATAACTTCTGTGCGAAGCCGGGGCGGGTCAGTTACCGCCCCAGCACGTTACGATACTTTTAATAATACGATGTATCTGCTGCAGAACTTCAACCAGCGCCTGTCGCGCTCGTGCCTGTCGCTGCTGGGCGAGGTGGCGCGGCGGCAGAGCGCTCTGCGCGCCCACTCCGGTGCCTCCTCGCCGCTTACGCCGCCTGCTCGCAGGTCTTCCTAACTCCTTCATCGTCATTTCAGCTCATGATGATGTCGAAACTGTCGGAGGCTGTCAACCGCGCAGAAGATATAGCGCCACAAGTGCACCCACTCATCGCACACACGGGTTCTATTAATATGCAGTTTGGTACTGGGTAAAGTCAACCTCGCTACTCCGATGTGGATTGGCGAACTTCACATATCCTCGATCTTTTTTAAACTCATATGCTGGTTTTTCATCACCGCTAAGCACGTGGTCAATCAGCACTTTAAATTTCAAGAACAATGTTAGAGGTGCCTTAATGGCCTGTGGTGACGGCTTAAGAGACTACTACCTCCCCATCACATCCCGTGGGTGTCGTAAAGTCGACAGAGGGAAAATGAAAACCAGTAGATGGGCAGCGGCATCTTCCGCGAACTAAATAAACTGCGATTGCCAACTCGCCTAGCGTGGCAACTATGGGGAGGTTGCCGCAAAATAATGAGACGTTTATTACAGCAGTTTAATACAACAGTTTAATCTTTACTTTACTATTTTTTATGAAAATTGCTTAGTGTGGATAATAGTACGATGATTTAACAATTAAATGTTGCTTTAATTATAGCTCAAGTACTTCTGGAGATTTAATTCCAGATTAGACAAGTATAAAATTGCGAGCTCTGCTCATTATTCATGCATGTCCTTCACATGTTCGTTGCAGGAGACATTTGCAAGTGGAACAAGACATCACACAGGTGTGGGAGTGGTGACTACAGTAACAAACGAGACAAATTAAATATAACAAAATGTAATTTTTGTTTTAATATATACTTAAAAGTCTTGTTAATTGTGCCTTTTATTCTCCTTTTTGTCATCGAAAACCCTGGATCTCCTCCATCGAAATCACATAGTGACCACATTTTATATAGAAATCACAAAAAAAATACGGTCATTAGTTTTTTCATAAACTTTTAATCTATAAAAATCAGAATTATAGATATAAAAAGTCGCTAGGCCTGGCTAAAGGTTAAAAGGCTGCCCTATTTCATCATCATCATTTCAGCCTATCTCAGTCTACTGCTGAACATACGCCTGCCTCATAGATTGCCACAAAATGCGGCCCTGAGCCACCTGCACCCATCGACTTCCTACAAAACCGTGCATGTCGATGCTCCAACTAGTGGGGGTGCGCTCTACTCTACGTATTTCCTGATATTAGCGCGGTCAAACATACAAGCTCACGGGCTTTATTATAGATGAAGAACAATGAATTTTCTAAACTCCTTTTTTATTTTAAGTTACGAAACGAGCAAAACGGTCACCTTGTGGTAAGTGCAACGTTGGCCTGTGTCGTCACCCAAATCATTTCTGTGTGACACCACACTGCGCATGGCACGCTGAAACATCAGTTCCAAAGTTCCATATGCCCAGTGATTACGCTAGCTGTCAGTGCCCTTTAAACCGAAACACAGTATTGTTTGCACACTATTGCTTCACGACAAAATATCTGGTTATGGGGTAGTACTTACCTAGACGGATTTCTGCATAAGAAACCTACCACCATTAGAAATATAAATATAAGTATTAAGATATTAAGAGAAATATTAAAAATGCCATTGGGTAGCGGCTTAAGAGAACCTACCACCCCACCTTATCCTGTGGGTGTCGAGAAAGTCGACATAGAGAAAATTAAAACCAGAAGATGAGCAGCAACATCTTCTTGCAACATCTGAATAAATAAACTGCGGTTGCCAACCCGCCTGCCAAGCGTGGCAACTATAGCAAAATCCCCCCAAAATGAGAGCTACAAACTTGTGGCAATCTATGGGGGAGGCCTATGTTAAGCTGAAGATTTGCTGGACTAATGTAGAAAGAACAAAAAGTACAGTTTGGTCCTGAAATACCGATTAAATATCAATCCCTGTAGTAACTAGACAAATACTTTTTTTTGTACTTTATTAAGTCTCAAATACTTTTTTAATTATTCAACTGATGGTCTGCAAACACCACAATGCAGCAGCCTGAGACATGACTTCTTGAGTCCCATATGCCCAGTGATTACGCTAGCTTTCAGTGCCCTTCAAACCGAAACAGATTATTCTGCTCTCCCAAAAGTAGTATTTTTTCGCCACCCGTCACTTCTCGTTATCCGTGAGGGCGAAACGTGGGCTACGTGGGTGGCTTTCGCCTACCCCTTATATGGGTAAAAGGCGTGACTGTATGTATGTATATTATTTAATAAACAAAATCACTGAAAATATTCATCCATAAAATCATTAAATACCTGTTTCATATATTCATTATTTCAAATCATTATTAAAATCAGGATTAAAAATAAAACACTTTGTAAAATGGTTCAACTTTATACTTAACACAGCCCAAATTCAAAATAAACATACAATAAAAATTTGACACATTTGTACATCTTACACACTGTGTGTCAATACGTAATAAAAATAAATAAAAAGAGAACTTAGAGGAAAATCGTACACAAGTCTCAAGTGCCCAGTGATTACACTAGCTCATAGTGCTGTTCAAATTGAAACACAGCAATGCCTGCACACCATTGCACAGAATAACTGGCGCTGGGGTGGTATCTAGCAAGAGGGATTACTGCAAAGGAATCCTACCACCAGTAGAGTTGCATAGAGCAATGAAATGAATGTAATAATATACACGAAATGTTATGAAATATCTATTATTTTATTTCTTTTCATTACACGTTTGCATTTCTAAACATTTAAGTTCATTCATACTTAGGAAAATGAGCAATTTTAAGTTTTTAGAGACAGAGAGACAAATACAAGCATTACCTACCCATCTCTAGTTGTCACTAAAATCGGATCAAGTACCAATATGGAGGTAGTATTTATTTATGGTCCAGTAACATATCTAGGCATACAATTTTCATGCAGCAAGACTTCGAAATATCGATCGACAATACAATTAACTTTTACTGAAGATTTTCTGGACTAATTACGATAAAACGAAAAGCACAAATTTGGTCTTGAATTGAATTTTCCAAACACTGTACACTTTCACGAGCACTTGTTTCATAATAAATTATCAATATTAAACATCAAAACTCAAAATATACACAGAAATTACAAAATTCAATAAAAACACTAACGCCACTTTTCGACTTGGCGCCAAAAGTCAATGGACATAGTATTTATTATTTTTATTTATTTTTTGATGTAAGCAGTCATAAACTATTTTCCAGTGTCAAGTAACATATACAAGTACACAGTCTTCAAGCAGGAAGACTTCAAACTTTTGATCGACAGTAAAATGATACTTGACCTTTCACTGAAGATTTACTTGATTGATAGAGACAAAACGAAAGCACAATTTTGGTCTTGAATTGAATTTTCCAATTACTGTACACTTTCACGTGCACTTGCTGCATAATAAACTATCAATATTAAACATCAACACTCCAAATACACACAGAAATTATAAATTAAAATAAAAATACTACTGTCACTTTCGAGTTGGCGCCAAAAATCCTTGGAGGCGTGTTTATTTTTATTGTTGTGCTATTTCAATCTATATTACGGTGCGTAAGTAGGGAAACGATCACAGTACAAAATATATCGATTAAATATAAGTCCCTGTACTATTTATCTGTGTATTTATTTATCTATTTAAATAAATACTTTTTTTTGGACTTAAAGTTACGAGGCGAGCAAATTGTTCACCTTAATGTTATTTGTTATGGGCAGACTTTGTGCCCATAACAAATGCTGTCACTCAAAACATTTCCGAGCACCACACCGTCCTCGTCACCCTGAGACAGTCTCATATGCCCAGTAATTACACTAGCATTAGTGCCCTTCAGATCGAACTTAGGAATTTTTCCACACTACTGCTCGACGGCAGATTAACTGAGACTGCGGTGGGTAAATAAAATATTATAATGTTAACTTTTCATGAAATTGTTACTTGTAAATTCCAATATTAATACAATATGACACTTGAATCCGACTCGAAAACAAAATAATTTCAATGGTTGAATGACGATTTTGCTACACGAAATTACAAAAAGGGAAGGGCAAAGCACGTTTTATCGATTTGAACTTCCCTAATGAATTCGAATAAAACTAAATTTACGGATTTTATCGTGTTTGAATTGTACTTTTTATTCCTGGCGTTTTGCAGCGCCAGGAATAAAAAGCGCTTTGCAGCACCCATGGGCAAGGGGAGTAACAGTAAATCCGGGATAGATTCAGATTTTAATTACTAGTTTCTTCCTGGTCTCGTTTTGCGTAGATAAGACGGTACATTTAGTTTTCAGGGTATTGACTGGTGGTATGATTTCTATGCAGGAATCCGTCTAGGTAGGTAACACCCCAGGGCCAGTTACTCTGTCGTGAAGCAGTAGTGTGCAAACATTACTGTGTTTCGGTTTGAAGGGCACTGAGAGCTAGCGTAATCACTGAGCATATGAGACACAAGAACTCCTGTCTCAGGGTGACGGGCGCAGTGTGGCATCAAACAGAAATGTTCTGGGTGACACAGCATTTGCTATGGGCAGACGTTGCACTTACCATCAGGCGAACGTTCTGCTCGTCGCGTCAATCGTTATCAAAAAAAAAAGGTATAATACTCGCGTATATATAAGAAATCATTGTTTCCTAATAATAACACGAATATGTGTCTGAAGAGGATTTTATTGAAAAGTAAACATTTATTACATCAATGGCACCTATTACATGGTGCGTATTATTTGCGTACACTACAATATAGTCTAAATTATCTTAACTTAGATTTTATACGATGAGCGTACAGCCGTTAACCACAATCTACACTCGTATAATTTCGAGTAAACGCTAATATGATAATAGCGATTAAGTACAAAATAAATTACCTTAGGAATGATAAACCTTTAATACTAGTAATCAACATCTGTCGTCTTACACGGCATGATTCTTAATGAAGGAAAGGAAGTTAGCTGGCAAAGATCCCCGTGCAAAACATAAAATGGTATATATTACCTAGTTTTGGAAGAGCAGCGCCCACCCTCAAACAGTAGCGCGCACAAGCAAACTGCAACAGGAACCAGATACCCACCACCTGGTGGCGGTGCTATTCAAAAACTAATTAATATACAACATTTTGCATGCACATCTTAGTAAATGAACTACCATTCCTTCCTTATAATGGTTTTCCACGAAGTAACGCCTGTTTCTATAACATTAACGGCATAATTCTTGTTTTTTTTTCAGAAATAAGAGATCATAACGTAATTTTATAAGGTAATTTTGCTATATAACATACACTTCCACCGATAATCACTTTCACCAAAAAAAGCGTAGAAGCTTCGCTTCTGTACGGACGTCCCCCGACGCCACCCGTTTTTTTTTAACTAAAGAATATTGTTGAGGCTTGTTATGTGTATATCTTAAAGAATTTTATATTACATTAACAAAAAAAATATTCTGAAGTTATTTTTTTTGTTTACATCTGATAATATAATGGGCCATGTGGTGGCGGCTCGTTAAAAAAATACTACCACTCCATCTCATCCAATGGATCTCGTAAAAGGCGAGTAAGGAATTAAACTGCACTGTGCACCCAACAGCGCATGGTGGCGATGGGCTCACCACCTATCACACCAAGTCCATTATATTGTTTTGGTGAAACGTGGATTGTGGCAGACATCTGTTTTTGCAGTGAGTGCCCAGTCTCTGACTATCTCTTATGGGATACAGTCGTGATCTTATGTATGTATGTATGAGACCAATAAACTGCAGCAAAAAATTTGAGTTCTGGAAAAATATTTTGGAATTATATTTCTTTATAATTGAGCAATAAAATGGAAATTTTAACAATTTATAAACTAGTACACACTAGGAAATAAGCTAAAGTAAATATACAAATAGTGCTTCGGTTAAAATAAACACGGTAAAGTAGTTTTTTTTACTGAAAACCATAAATAATATAGACAACATATACATAATATACAATTGCAGATACTTAAAATTATATTTGGCACGATACCATTAACAAAAACAATAATCTCTCCTTTGAGATTTCGATTTAACATATATGAGAATGACCGTTGAAAGTGGCAACATCGGCCAGCCCTATGTCAGCCGAACGCAACCTCTTCCTCCTCGACTATTGTTTCCCAGGAATCGGTGGACTCCGTATCCCAAGAGCCGTCATCATCGTCCTGATCATAGTCTTCATCGTAGTACGCAAGCTGAGAATATGAAAGAATTAGTAAATATGGTGATAGCAGTTCTTTATGTGGTTTATTGATGGTGGTATGATGGTTTAGGAGATGGGCAGCAGCATCTTCCTGGAATCTGAATAAATACTGCGGTTGCCAACCCGCCTGCCAAGCATGACAACTATGGCAAAATCCCTCCAAAATGAGAGCTACAAACTTTTGTGGCTATCTAAGGGGGAGGCCTATGTTCAGTAGTGGACAAGTGATAGGCTGAAACGACGACGACGACGACAGCGATTTATTTTTATATTAATTGCTCTTATATACAACTTACTAGAATACTTCTTAAGAAGAGAGAAAAACTTTTTGCTGAGATCCTTATGCAGAATTAGTGGCGTGTATACAATACAATTATTAGAAGTACACTGGTGGTAGGATTCCTATGCAGGAACCCGTCTAGGTAGGTACCACCCCAGGGCCAGTTATTCTGCCGTGAAACAGTAGTGTCCAAACATTACTGTGTTTCGGTATGAAGGGCACTGAGAGCTAGCGTAATTTTTGGGCATATGGGACTTAAGAACTAACGTCTCAGGGTGACGGGCGCAGTGTGGTGTCACACAGATGTTCTGGGTGACGCAGCATTTGTTATGGACAAACGTTGCACTTACCACCAGGTGAACGCTTTGCTCGTCTCGTCACTATTTTCAATAAAATTAAAAAATTAAAAGAAAGAAGTAAGCTGCTGAGTGAATTTAGCTGCGGGTGTGGTAAAGTTATTCAAGTACCACTCCCACTTCTTTCCTCGCCCCTGTGCACACCTAGTTTTTTTTACAGCGCATGTCATCAGCGCGAATTTCGTGGCTCTTCAGTTATGATAATTGAAATGTACAGTTTTTAAAAATCTTCGCCTGCCCATCCACAACAGCGTGCTCGAGCATCTTCTGCCAACACCTGCATCCACCACTAAAGCCTTACATTACGGCCTAAACTAGGTAATAAGCACTGAAATCGAGAACATAAACCTAGAAATAAATGTAATTTTTCTGTTCAACTTTCAAACGATATTTTCCTGCACCTTTTTTTTATTTAATAAAAGTGACGGAAAGAGCAAAACGTTAACGCAAAATGCTCATAACAAATGTGACAACACACTGCGCCCGTCACCCTGAGACATCAGTTTGTCTCATATGCCCAATGATTATGCTAGCTCTCAGTGCCCTTCAAACCGAAACACAGTAATGTTTGCACACTACGGCTTCACGGCAGAATAACTGGCCCTGGGGTGGTACCTACCTAGACGAATTCCTGCATAGGAATCCTACCACCAGTAAAACCTCCTGGTAAGACAGTACTTTTCATGGCAATACTCGTAAATAAGCTGCCTGAATCAAGGATCAAACTTAGGTTTCTTGGTGGACTAAAAAATTTAAGAAAAGCGCTCGGTACATTCTGTCACTAAGGCTTTAGTCCGGCGCTTGGCCCTAGCAATTTCACCATTTACCTCGTTCTCGTGAAGCCTGTGCACGGTGTGGACTCGAATTTGGAACATCCAGGCGTGCCCGAGCACCGCCACGGTGCCACTTAGCAGTAGCGGCATGCTGTAGCGGCACCGCCACGCCAGGTTCATCAGGAAGATGAACAGGCTCTTGCGGCCGGCTGTCATTGCGGAGCTGAAAAGTGCGATGTCTAGTATTACTTCATGACGCATATTATTTTAATTTTAAACGAGTGCTATATAATAATTATAATATAAGTTTATTTGCCTAAGATCAGGTTTACAAAAAAAGTTAAATTTCAATAATATTGAATTTAAAACTCGTTTTCGACAAAAGTGTCTAGAATTCAGCTTGGTCACACGCATGGTGTACACTGCTGATATTCTATCCCAGACTGAAATTTAAAACAGATCAATAACACGCTTTAATAAAAATAACTTAGTTACTAAAACCAAACTTTAAACAACGTACGTACAAGCTATATATACACACACACACACACATATATATATCTATCGCTGCATCAAGAGCCATTTCCGAAAATTTCTTTTATAGCAACTTAATGAGATGTACCTAAATGCATTTGACGTGACGACTTAAGGGAATTCCGCCGCCTTTCCCATTGTGGTGAGGATATAAATAAATAAATATAATTATATAAGAAGATAATTTATTTTTTAATGTGCAGTACGCTGTTGGCCCGGCGGCTTTCAAAGCAATGTCGAAAGAGATTTGCGAGCAAGATGCCCGGAGGGTGAAGGAAGGTCTATGTTTTTGTTGGGAAAAATCGAAACTAGGAGATGGGCAGCAGCAGTCTTCCTGAAACACCCGAAACAAATAAACTGCGATTGCCAACCCGCCTGCCAAGCGTCGGCAACTATTGTTAATGGGAGATTTATCCCCCAGATGAGAAATAAATAGGGGGAGGCCTATGTTCAGCAGCGGACTAGTGATAGGCTGAAATGATGATAATGATGATGATGACTAAGATATTAGCTGTGGTTGCAAAGACTTGATGGGCAACATTAACTGGCACCTAAATCGATTAATACCCTAAGGACCTAAAATCAGCACCCTAGCAGTTACATATCTAAGTGAAGATTTTAATTGATCTAAAGAAATTCGTATCATCAGTCATGTATGATGTATGAAGTTTGAAGTTTCAGCCAATAAATGTCTCACTGCTGAGCACAGTAGCTCAGGGGCTAGGCGCTCGCTTAACGCTAAATTTCATAGTACGCGAGTGACCTGGTTTCGATCCCCGGTGCCGGCACCTCTAAAATTGTTATTTTAAGTGCTGATTTACCACGTGCTCGGCGGTGAAGGAAAACATCGTGAGGAAACCTGCATGTCTGAGAAATAAAAAATATTTCGAAGACATGTGAAGTCCGCCAACCCGCATTGGAGCAGCGTGGCGGATTCTTCCTAGCTCTAAAACCCTCTCAGAAATGAGAGGAGGCCTGTGATGTATAACATATATATATATAAAATTAACACAAATGTATAAATAAAATAGGCCTTTTCATTCTGTCCGTCTGCTTATACGAACTGATTTAAGTAACTGATATAACGGATTGTCTCACCGGCTCCGGACTTCCGGGCACTTTTGCGTTACTATACACAGAACGCCGCCTATGGCATAGTAACAAACCTTTGATTAAAACTTTGTCAAATTTTAATACATGTCACGTCTGAGACAGTTTTTTTATTTATATAGCTTTAGTTTCTAATGATTTTAGTTTTCTAATCACTTGTATACATATAATAATATGCTTCAGCTGTATGGTGGTTTTAGTGTAATGGATATGCAAGATTGTTTTCGTGGACCCGACAAATAGCGGAATAAGCATCACAAATATACCGAACCTAAAATTTACAGACGATAGGTAGCACTAGGGTGCTAGATGTTGGTATTACCCTCAGATCGCAATAATGTTTAACTGGTAGGATACCTATGCAGGAATCCGTGTAGATAGGTACCACCCCAGGGCCAGTTATTCTGCCGTGAAGCAGTAGTGTGCAAGCATTACTGTGTTACGGTTTGTAGGGCACTGAGAGCTAGCGTGATCACTGTGTGGTGTCACACAGAAATATTCTGGGTGACACAGCATTTGTTGTGGTCGGGCGTTCCACTTCCCATCAGGTGAACGTTTTGCTCGTCTCGTCACTTTCTACATTAAAAAAAAACGGTCAACTACGATTCTAACAATATACACTCAGTTACAATTAGAAAAACCGTCATGATGACGTGCGACCGCCGCCGTAGAGAGGTTTCCAGGACTGTTCTCACCGCCCAAAGTTACCGATACAACAAGTCGACATCCCGAAAGTAAGTCCGAACCTCCCTCGGAAGGTCGAATGATGACTTATATTCGAAGGAATAATAAGACGAACTATCTCACGAGACACACGTGAAGCGCGAGAGTGACATGACTATATGATGATAATATTAACTTTATGTATGTATTTATGTTGAGCAGTTCTACCAACCCAAGCTCGCAGGCGCGTGGCCCACGAGCTCAGTGGTCCGATGAAGCTGCAAAAGCCAAGAAGTCTAACAGCGGAAAACTTCACCTATATAACAGGTCTACTTTGTAACTCTGGTAGGTTTCGTAACCGGTTTTATTTTTGGCGTATGAAGCTTATTCATTGGTTAATGGGATCAAATGAAACCGATCCCGAAACCAACCAGAGTCAATAGTAGACTCACAGCTATTGGTACTGGTAGGAATCCTATGCAAAAATCCGTCTAGGTAGGTACCACCCTAGGGCCAGTTATTCGGCTGTGAAGCAATAGTGTGTAGACATTACTGTGTTTCGGTCTGAAGGGCACTGAGAACTAGTGTAATCACTGAGCATATGAGACGTAAGAACTGATGTCTCAAGGTGACGGGCGCAGTGTGGTGCCACTCGTTGTTCTGGGTGAAACAGAATTTGTTATGGGCAGACGTTGCACTTACCATTAGGTGAACGTTTTGCTCGTCCCGTCACTTTATCCGATAAAAAGACCTTGAATGAATGTACAGAATCTTTTCAGTAACATATTTATAGGTTATTATATTTTGATCCAGATCTCCGGAATATTATCAGTGCCGTGAATATTAAAAGACCTACGCCCAGCTGTGGGTTAGTTGTGAAGTAGATAATTGTATGTTATTTTAGCGCTATCGTAATTCAGCGACCTTAACGTCAGTACGGGAAATAACAAACTATTTTTCTATTCCCTGTGCACGTACGCACAAAAAAACAACAGAATGATATTTTTTTTTTATTAAGAATACTAGCAATGCTATATTAACATTACTAATATTCCTGTTAGCCACTCCAACTAAGCGTAAAAGCTTGTGCTAGGCGATGGTTCACGACAATAGTCGAATAGCGGGCTCGATCCTGCGGCATCATGTTTCGCAGTCCGTAACCTAAACCATTAGGCTATTGCCGCTATTATTGTCAATTTGATACATCATTTATACAAACATTGATTGATTCAACTCCATTAAGTAATTGAGACGATATTTTAGAGGCACTTAATATTATCACGCGTTAATTATAAATAGGGAAATTCCAGTTGTAACAAAGTAAGATGAGTGCAACGTTCATGTTTGTTGCGCAATAATAATAACTCATGATGATTTTCTTATAGATCTTGCCGTGTGGTGGCGGCTCGTTAAAAGAATACTACCGATCCATCTCATCCCATGGATCTCGTAAAAGGCGAGTAAGGGATTAAACTGCACTGTGCACCCAACAGCGCATGGTGGCGATGGGCTCACCAACTATCACACCAAGTGCATCACATTGTTTTGGTGAAACGTGGATAGTGGCAGTTATCTGTTTTTGCAGTGAGTGCCCAGTCTCTGACTACCCCTTATGGAATACAGTCGTGATCTTATGTATGTATGTATGTATGATTTTCTTATATTGGACGCGAATACTATTACGTTACATAAAATTAAATACACAGATTTACATCGCGCTTAATTACTTTATATTCCTGACGTTTCAGTGTGTGTCCGCGTGGACTGTTTTTTTTTATTGTATAAAGTGACGAAACGAGCAAAATGTTCACCTGATGGTAAGTGCAACGTCCGCCCACAACGAATGCTGTGTCACCCAGAATATTTCTCTGTGTGACACCACACTGGCACACGTCACCCTGAGACATCAGTTCATAGGTCTCAAATGCCCGGTGATTACGCTAGCTCACAGTGCCCTTCAAACCGAAAAACAGTAATGTTCGCACACTACTGCTTCACGGCAGAATAACTGGCCCTGTGGGATGGTACCTACCTAGTCGGTTTCCTGCATAGGAATCCTACCACCAGTAAGAACTGATATCATAGTTAATCCGGAATATTTAACCAAACCCAACCCAACCAGCCTGCCAAGCGTGGCAACTACGGCAAAATCCCCCCAAAACGAGAAATACAAAGTTTGGTAGCAATCCATGGGGGAGGCCTATGTTCAGCAGTGGACTAGTGTTACGCTGAAACGACGACGACGAACGATTTCTTAATTCGGATGAGATAACATGTTTGTCGGTTCGATTCCCGGACATCACAAATATTTGTTTGGTTGGCCTTTAGATACTAGTTCCGGGCTTCTAAGTGTTTGTTTACGTACAATTTATTTCTGTAAAACGTCAATTTTAGAAAGCTAATGAAAATTAATTTTGATTTTGTTAAATAATGCAATTGATGTGATGAATACAGAGGTATTTAAAAAATTAAAAAAGAGCATATAATATTTTCTAATTGGTAGTAAAGTTTTTGATAAAAAAAAAACGGAATAAAGGCGAAACCAGCCAGTCTATTACCCGATGGAAAGAGCCACGGCTGTCCATAACATTTGTAACGACACACAGATAAAATCTATTTGCTTAAGCTTTGCGTTTAATTCGAAAGTCCTATAGGGCACCACACAGAACTCATCACCTTGATAGATTGGTTCTTAAGTCGCATATGCCTTGTAATTTACTAGCTTCAGTTCTTTTCAAACCTGGGGTCTACTGTGTAACTCTGGTTGGTTTCGTGATCGGTTTCATTTGATCCCAATGAATGAGCTTCATACGCCAAAATGGAGCTCATTCATTGGTTAATGGGATCAAATTAAATCGATCACGATCGAAGCCCCCCCCCCCCCCCCCCCCCCCAGGTTAGAGACAGAATAAAGACAGTGCCACACTTCGGTGGTTCCCACCTAGACGGATTCCTGCACTTTCAATCAATTTGAGTTTTAAATTGTAAAGATCTGTTACGCAACAATAAATCAGATTCACATTCACAACAATGTCATATGAAATAAATCTATTCAAGAAATTAGTCAACGGAATTTCTTTTATCTTTTTAAAATAGAGACATTGCCCCACACTAAGATTTTTTCTGTGCCGTGGATGCATTTCTAGAGGCACAAATTGCACATGCACAAACACCAAGACCCGGAACAAAAATCTGTAGGCTACACAAATATTTGCCCCGTGGCGGGAATCGAACCGACATCAAAGCGACAAGAGACACTGCCACAGCGCCAACCGAGCCGACAGCAATCATGAGTTTACATTCCATTGATGCTAAATGAATGAGTTACAAAAGTGTAACATTTCGAGGTCAAATTTGAGTGCAACTTTTCTGTTATTCGTAACGGGTATAATGGTATTCATCAATTAATCAATAATTGTTTATATACTGAGCAGATATTTTATGTTTTTATTTTCTTCGAATTTCTAATAAGTTTCACTTCTGTTATGTGTAACATGCACAGTTTTTTTATTTTTGAATTTAATAGTTTTTAAATCTTTTGTGTATATATATAATTTCGGTGATGTAATTGCTGTTAGCCTTTTTTTGGCTTTTACAGCTTCATCGGATACTGTGCTCACGGGCCAGGGGCCCGCGTGCCAGGTTTGGTTTGACCCAAACATAAATACATAAATAAACTCCTATAATAACCTCGAAATTCGGACTGTCGCGCTCGCTGCGTGCTTGCGCGATTTAGAATATCTCTAAAGGGTCTTTAAGTCGTCTAATGACCGTCCGAGGGAGGCTGCAGGCCTCCATTCGGACTGACGACTTGTGTGTCGGTAACTCTGGGCGGTTAGAACCGCCCTGGAACACGGGTGTATCGTGTGTACGCGGTGTGATTGTCGACTGCTGCGCGCCGCTCTCTACGGCGGTCGCGCGTCGTGGTGCGCGTTATATTAAAGCTATTAACTGTGTGTACAGTGTAGCCTGGATCGTGACTGACCGTATCGTGGTCAAGGAGTGCTGAGACTTCCGTGTCGTCTAGCACGTTTCGCGGGCGACGTTTGCGTTCGGTCGCGTTTCTATTTGGTCGGTAATTTGCTGCTTTAACCACCAGCGGGTTTGGATGAACCGCTGCTTTTTCGAAAAACCGCCGTGATAATGCTCTGAAGTGTTCAGAGATTAAGGGCATTTCACAGTCGCTGTGAAGATACGTTGCGTTGGTACCAACCGGCTCCGGTGGCAGTTCGCAAGAATCGATTTTGAACGCTCTGTAACTTCTTTAATTGATTGCCCGTCGCGTGAGCGAAAGCGACGCATGCATAGGCCATTACGGGTCTTATGCAAGTCTTATAGAGGCGATCTTTTGTGTATTGTAGGTTATCTTAGCTACCGCTACAAAGTAAATAACTATGTTAAGGGAGAACAGAATAGTACTAGATCAATACCAGTGACATATTAAGATTGTTTCACTAACTCTACTTTTCAAAATGGACACAATACGTATATCTAAAATAGAAGAGTTAGTATAATTCTAAATCAAAAACAATATAATAAAAATCTAATGAATGAGCAAAATAAGGGGACACTAAATGAATATAAAGATAACTAAACAAAAGGTGAAGGTTGTAATTGATAAAAAAAATAGCAAATTGATGTAACAATTAATGAATGTAACTCATATTATCTTCAAATGGTAGAGAACAGGGTCATAAAAACACAAGATCAATAATCAAGCTTTTATTGTTAATATGAATTGCATTCATGGTTAAATTTATATAGAATATATTATAATGATAAATACTTAAGAGTACAAGGAGTTAGTAGGAATGTTAGCGTACATAAATTTCTTAAATACGAGTATAATAGTTATTGAACCAGCGCATGTTCAACTTTAGGTATCACTTATACATAACATTTATTTGCTTATTGAAGTAACTACTATAATTGTGATTGTTTCGAACAGGTTAAAACGAGTTACGTCAGGAAGAAAGCTATGGTTTACAATTTGTAATTCATTCATCATCAAAGTAGTCAATGTGCTCCCCAGGAGCAAAGTTACCGGCCTGCAACACTTTCATACATTTCTTTGCTGTTATATCTGGCTTCAACAATGAGCCCTGATTTTTGAATGATGTAAAAACATTCCTTAGGTTGTCATTCACCGCCTCCTCCAATACATAATCGATCATTGCAGTCTCAACAGGCCCGGGTGAGTAATTCAAGACTCGAATATTTTTTTTCTCTTCTGCCAGAACTTTGAAATACATTTCCCTAGCAGCTTTACCACTGCAGTAGTAGGCCATGCCACTCATCGGTTTGATAGCACAAAGAGAAGTTATATTCACAATTACAATTCTGTCCTCAACTGCTTCGAAAATCTTAAGAAACTGTGTATTCAGAGTTATAACCTTAAAAACATTAAGCTCATAATATCGCCCGAGCTCCTCAGAGTCTTCCATTCGTGAAGTTTCAATTGCCAAGTTACCTAGAGAGCCCACATTGTGGAAAATTAAATAATTGGCAAAGTCTGCCACTTTAAATCCATCAATAGATTTTTTAAGAACATCATTCATCTCATTTTTAGAGGCTTTTCCTAAGTCTATAGAATTGTATAAGACCCTAACATTATCTGACTGGCAAAGGGTTGCCGTTTTAGCTAATTCGTCCTTATTGCGTGCCAACAACAACATAAGGGATTTCGGACCAACAAGCTTAGACACTTCAACAGCTATAGCTCTACCAATACCCTGAGAGGCACCTGAGACAACACAGTAGGTAGGTACCGATAAGTCAATATTACATGATGAAGATGCCATTGTTACTTACAAAATTAACTTAATGATACCAAGAGATTAATCCTGAAGTAATTTTTCAGATTCTGTGTCTCCAATCACGGGGTCTAAGTCGCAACCTTCTCTCAACAATCGATCAATGCAGTCAGCCCTGTACGCAGCCAAGTTCTCAACAACTTTATTTTTAGACTTGACAGCTTTAAGTTTTCTCTCTATAAAGATATAAAACAAAGCAATAAGTTAAGTGAAATAATTAAAAATCAATTAAAATTATTTTTTGCCACAAATCTTTGGTGAGGCAAGGAAGCTCATTCTGGCAACTGTTGTTGGCCAAGATTTTTCTGGTACATTCCTAAGTCAACTCTTAGAACATGCATATGGTTTCAATTTTTAGATCACAACTTAAAGTTAAGAAACAACTTCATTAATTATGGAATAAAATTCATTATAATTAAAAATGTAATACTATTATTGCTCAACAGTACAATACAACATATAAACCCAACAAAATCTAAACAATGAAACATGCATTATCTGTGAACTCTGATAACCTATGAAGTTACTTTGAAGCATAGCTAAGCTACTGAAGTACTATTAACTAGTTTTTACCCAAAATCGCGATATATTCTGCGGAATCTGACAGCTTCTCAGATCGAGAATCAGGATTAAAATTATCTTCAAACTTCGATGCGACAGATACACTTATAACTTCACAGCCCCAAGGATCCATCAAACTCTGTAACGTTGGGAATTAATTAATTATGTTTAATTAATGCGAGAAATATAAAATAATTCGTAATGATATCATCACTTTAGAATACTACTGGCTTTAAGACTTTAAGACAACTCAGTTGTATACGGAAACGGAATAAATATTTAAAGAACCTTTTGAACACTTATTACTTACCCGATGATTGACGAGAGACTGTGATATGATAATAATGAGAAAACTTTTAGTAGAAGGGATTTAAATTACCCATACAAAAACGTAAAATTACGTGGAATAGGGAAAAAAATTGTTTGAATTTGACAAATTCAATAATTCAATTCAATACAATAACAGATTAAAAATAGTCGGTACCTAAATCGATTTTGTAAAATATCGAGTAAGTGACATAATTTCCAAGACATAATACAAAAGAAACAAAACAAAACTAATCCTTAGTTCGTTACGCGTCTCTTTTCCGAAGATGTGAATACTGCCGAGTCTATAACTCAAAATAGCAGATAATTATGATACACACCTGTAATAAAATTTCAACCAAATGTGTAAGCTCATTGAGTATATTATAACATATACGTATACATAACATTTATTTGGTTTTATTTCGTATAATATTATTTAAAAAATTGCTTAGGTAAACAATATAATATTTTTAATAACTTAGAACTTAATGTTTTCTTTTATTTACGCGAATATTACTCATTTAAATAAAACTACTAAAAATAATAATTAAAAGCTGAAGGTACTCCGGGTTAACTATGACATCGGGACAACTGTCACCTCAGTCCCCCCGTGACCATGGGTGCTTAGCGCCCGAAACGTCGGGTTAAAAAAAAATAGTTCTAAATTAAACGCGATAAAATCCGTAAAAAGTAGTTTTATTTAAACTTAGAACTTATTAAATTTACAACAAAAATAATGCTATTAGCGCCACATTGTGACGCATTTTCGTTATTAAAGAAAAATAATTGTTAACCGTCAAAGTTGAAAAAGTTTTTGACATCCATTTTGTTACTTTGAAGGAAAAAAATCTGACTTGATATTGGCGGAAATCTTTTAAGAGCAGCTATTAAATAAAGATGAAGGAGGAAATAAAATAATTTGGAATATAAATATACTACTACGGTAGTATTGTTATTTAATTTATGCAATAGTATGATAATATGATTATATGCAATAGTGAATAAAATAATATTGTATGCAATAGTGGAGACCCTGTATATTTAGGTGTCATAGGTGTCCAATACTTGGGCGCACTAGTAAAATAAAAACCCAGTACACGTGTCAAAAGTGAAACTTATATATATTAATATAAAAATATAAAAAAGAATAAACATGAATAAGAATTAATCCGACCTTAAAATTTTACTCAGATCGCGATCAAGGAAGTTTCACTTCAAGAAATAAACGACGACGTGTTATGTAAGTACATAAATTAACGTAACGAAACTTTTTGAAAATAAACATATACACCAACCTGCCTCGTTTCGACAGTATCATAAAAGTCGCGAAAGATAAATTCTCAAAAATTGTAAAAATCTATGAAATGTCCAACAATAAATTGATTTCGGATTCTTTACAACGAAGATCGAAATCGAATATTTTTAATGGGTTAAAATTAAGCACGCACAATCACTATGACTGTTCTAAGATTCTTGCCTTGTAAAAAAAAACTATCACAAATTCTTCTAAAAATTTTACGCCGGCATTTTAGATTTTCATACATACATATAAGTTTATGTGAGCAAGTGTCTAAGAAAAAGTGTACCCCATGGTTGTAAGAGTTATTGAAAACGCAGACTACAAGTTATCGGTACCGGTAGTAAGTAATCCATTCGTTTACAATTAAATAAAACATATCAGATAAAATGATGATACTAGCAATTTCTTCACTATCTTTCTTTCTCAGATAACGCAGTAAATTACTGCGAAGCGTAAAAGTGATGAGGAAAAGTCTTCTGCGCAGTATATAGCTTCCGACTGTATTTGGGTTTATTTGTGTTAATTTGAATTTCCGATCGTAAAGTTTTAAATTTTTTTAGTGTTGATGGTCACTGTTAGCCCGAAGGCTTTTACAGCTTCGCCGGATTTAAGGCCGAGCGCCGAGGGCGCTTAGCCGAAACCTTTATCTATGGATGACTGGCGCAAGGGCCCTCTGAGAGGGGAACCCGGCATGGACCGTCATCCTGTTCGCGGGAGTACCAGACTCGGGGGTGCCCAAGGGGGCCGGCCTCGGCTCGGTCAGTTACTTCAGTAGGGACGGCGGGATATTAAGTTTTCATATCAACAAATTAAAATATATGAACGACTTGCGGTGCCTAGGCAGATTTGCCATAGACTGTTCATATATTACAACGGCTCGATAAGCGGATACAACGGAGCGATTGACTTCGGTATTACAAATATTGGCTTTATCTACAGAATCTTTATCTTATCTACAATATCTTTATCTTCATCTTGCTCCTGAACTGAATGCTTGCATATGGGCAATTAATGTCTCTAAATGCACCCACGATCCGGGATAATTACTAATGTAAGGCAACATTTTTAAGAAAAGAAAAAGAATATTGACATCTCTTCAACTTGGGCAAGGCAGTTTAATTATTTGCACGAAAGAATGCTACCGTTTTATTTATTATCTTAAAATTAGAATTTAGTCAAAAGTTAGTTGTTAAGCAAATATAGTTTATCTAAGCGAGAGTATTGACAAACAGAAAAAAATCACGCGCATGCTGCAATCTTTGTCTTGGTTTTGTTGTTAAATGTAATTTTAGCGATCATTGTGTTTGTTTGTTGGGTGCTGAGTGTTTTTTTTTTTACTTTCTTTTCTACAATCGGATTATAACAACTGATATTTTGAAATAAACTTAACATCGAATAGCAAGGCTATTTAGAATAACATAAAAATCGAAAATATGTTGGGTAATAAATACACAATTAGAAGTGTCCGTCGTCTTAATCTGCTTTCACGGATAAATAGGTGTTATTTTCAGTCCAATAATCAAAGTTTTATGACTGCTGGTTCTTGGGCTTGTATGGGAGCTGCGCAATGTCCTAGTCTGGGTGACACAGCATTTGTTTTGCCCGTTACGTCATTTTGCATGCGGATCTTAGCAAATTAACTTTCTCTCCTTTACTATAATGGATTTCCGCAAAGTCCTGATTCTATTAACGTTACGTCACTATCCAATAAAAAATAAGAATCGTTTCCCGCGGGGCGAAAAGTCGCGTGTGGCCTCTGCCTACCCCTTTTTTGGGAAAAGGCGTGACTGTACTTCACTTCAGCCCATCACAAGTCCACTTTGGAACTTAGACCTCCCCCATAGATAGCTACAAAAGTTTGTAGCTTTCGCTTCGGAGGAGTTTTGCCATAGTTGCCACGCTCGGCAGGGGGTTTGGCGTGACTTTATGTACGAGTAAGTAACCAATTTAATCGTAATCGATTCGATTCCTATTAATCAGTGGTAGCGATAAGTTGCTACCAGCTAAGGAATGTTGTTGAAACGTTTCAAAATGCACAAAAATTTACATTTCTTCGTACCAGACAGCTCACTGAGTAGTAAAATAAATAGATTGTATGCGTAACATAAACGTGCATTATTAATTTAAAACTGTTTTCTTAAATCGCGCTGCACCTGCGGCGTTCTATTCGCTACACACCTGTAGGGCGCTGAGAGCTATTGTAATCACTGGGCATACTGTAAATTAAAAAAGTTAAAGCCTCTTAAAAAGTCGCACGGCTGAGTCCCTGTCCTCTCATTTCTGAGAGGCTTTAGGATCCGGGAAGAGTTCGCCGCGCTGCTCCTATGCGGGTTGGCGGACTTTACAAGTCGTCGGTACATTTTTATTCCTCAGACATGTAGGTTTCCTAACGATGTTTTCCTTCACCACTGATCATGAGGTAAATCAAAACTTAAAATTGCAGAACAATTTTAGTTTTGATACCGGCAGCTTTTTCGTATCTTGCGTTTTTGGATTGCAACTCCTGGAGCCATCAGACCTCAGACAATCGAATTCATCGTACTGCAAATGCAGCTTTTGTTGCGTCTAGCTAAGACTGGATATTTTCCCGACCTCTCTTTTTATTTTTGGGTAGAACGAACAAGTATTCCTTGGACATCCAAATTCATATTTCATTTCGCTTAAAGTGTCGACGTTTACAGTAAAAATAACTACGAGTAAATATGGAGTCATCAGGTTGCACAATATTGCATTCAACGGACGTTTGATTAACTATTACTTATAGCTGTTCTACTGGTGGAAGGATTCCTATGAAGAACTACTCTGAGGCCATTTTTTGAACCGGTGTAGATTTTGTCGTCCATAAGAGCTTTAAACAAGCCTAAATTGAATTAAGAAATTTAGACTTTTACTTTGACTTATGCAAGAAGTCAACGCAGTGCCAGTTATTCTGCCGTCAAGTAGTAGTGCACAAACATTACTGTTTCGATTTAAAGGGCTCTACAAACATAGGCTGAATATACAGCAACAATCAGCCTTTTAACAGTATTAGGTTTTACTAAACATGTTTAAGAGTTTAAGGGGATATTTTATAATAATAATAATAAACGTTTCATTCAAGTAACATAAGACTGCACTAGGGACATTTCTTTGACTTGTGTACAGCCTTTCTGGTTAAGAGTTGTAGAAGGGGGAGAAATTACTAGAAGCATTGTAGTAGTTATTTCGAATACTATTGTTCAGATATTAGTAGTAACTTAGGTTCTTAGCTGGTTAAGAAGGCCTTGGCTTGTTAGTGGCTGGTTAGTAACTTATACCTCTTGTGCAGCTACCTGCTGTGCAAGAGTCTTTGCCACCGCTATAGGTTGCTTTCATATAATAGATCTACTTTCTGATAATGCCCTCCAATTAGGTAAAATAACGGCTGGTACGCATCCTCTTTAACAACTTTGTTCTGCACAAGAGAGTAAATATTATTTATTTAGATGTATAATAGAGGTAGCCCAGGGGCTAGGCGCTCGCTTTAAATTTCATAGTACGCGAGTGATCTGGTTCGATTCCCGGTGCCGGCACCACTAAAATTGTTAATTGCAATTTTAAGTGCTGGTTTACCACGTGCTCGGCGGTGAAGGAAAACATCGTGAGGAAAGCTGCATGTCTGAGAAATAAAAAATATTTCGAAGTCATGTGCAGTCCGCCAACCCGCATTGGAGCAGCGTGGCGGATTCTTCCTAGCTCCATAACCCTCTCAGAAATGAGAGGAGGCCTATGCTCAGCAGTGGGACATTTATAGGCTGAAACTTTACTTTTATAATAGTGTAGGGGAGTTCGGATTAAACGCCAATGCTTAAAGTGATTTTGTTAGCTTGATTTAGGTGGTATAACAGACTTCGCGCAGAGTATAATAATTCCAATGCTATTATATTTACCTTTTCTGAAGTTCATTGCTTTAGTCACAGAAGTAACGATTAAGTAAAAGCTTTCAAGGCAACGCAACGAATAAAAATAGCACAGATAAAGAAAAAACGATTATCTAATTGATTAATTCGGAGCCAAACAAACAAGCGGCAGTCAATTGTTAGTACTGATGTGCAGCGAAGATGGTTGAAAATCAGAATTTTTTCACAAGGGTCTCTAAATTGATAACTAAGAATCCCTAAACGTAACTATGTAGTAAACAGATTACGGTAACTATTGCGTACTCTGTGCAACCTCAAGAGTGTTATGAGTTGACTGGTAAACTCTGTAAATGCTCGAGTACAGACAAAAGCATTATAGAAGATTTTAAAAAAATTGTAGCTGCTTAACAAATTGACGCCATTTGCCTTTGTCGAACGATCAATATTTGACAATGTATTCGTATGTCTTATCTAAGACCAATAAAGCATCTTCATCCTTAAGTTAATTTAGTGATAAGTCTAGAAAAATAACTAAATAAATGACAAATAACTGAGTTTCAGACGTCATACGTTATGAAATGATTTTAATTAACATTACGCATATATTATTTTGTTATCATTTTCCCATTAAACATTGTTAATTCGAAGGCGCGTGAAAATTTAGCTACAATGTAAAATGCACATTGAGAGTAAAATCACTATCGCACTTACAAATACTTCAATAATTAATAATTTCCCCTAGTAATTTTAATAATTTTATTTCCTGTACAGCGGTTGACAAATACGCCATTTAACATTTTAAAGAAATATTGACATTTCAATGTAGAAAACTTATGTGATAACTTTTTTCCAGACAACTTAACGATGTGTATAACCATTATAGACGCTGAATTGTAGAATATAAGCTGTAGAAACAAGCTGGCCATGCCCTAATTTAGCTCCTAATCCAGCTGTTTTAAAAACTTGTACAGCCATTATACAAAAAAAAGACAGCTCGAAGCTGTCTAATTTAGGGCCCCTTTTAGCATTTCAAGAGCTGTATAGCTTGCTACTAAGCTCATGCACAGCAGGGCTAATCAGCCTGACGTTTCGATTGTATCTTAAGTCCAGCTGTTATGCAGTTAATGTGTTACTTGGGCAGTGATTACTGGACATATGGGGCTTAAGAACTGATGTCTCAGGCTGACTAGCGCAGTGTAGTGTCACACAGAAATGTTCTCGGTAACACAACATTTGGAATCAGGTAAACGATTTGCTTCCTCAAATATGTTCCATAGACTAGATAGTCGTGTGACGCAGCAACAATGTTCTGTGTATTAGGGAACGTACAGGAAGTATAGTAATTGATCTGTCTATCACCCCTTCGTATAATAGTGTCGATTCCCTCCCGTACTTAGACGGGAGGGAATTCATCAATTACTGTTTTGCTTCAAATTTTGCATCAGAAAAATATCCAACGCTTTGAAATTTTCGTTTGTCGTATTTCATCCAGTGATATCGCTGAGAGGAGCCATGGATGATTCATCACTCTACTCTGTTGGAAGTAGTCCTTCCTGGAACATTTATCGCAGTGTATGTATATAGCCTCTAAAGTTCTATGAAAGGTGCTATAACATCCGTAGCGTTTATTCGCTCAGGACAGCCGCGACATGCAAAGACACGAAATCTATCGATCCTTCTAGAGTCTTTACAAATTGTTCAGATACGAATAATTTTGCAAGACTTTTTATAATCTAATAAAACAGACCGAAGAATGTAACAGCATTAGGCTCGCCTTTGCCATCTATTATAATTCCTTTGCTTTTCAACTACTACAAAATCATGGTCTGGTAAATACATGCGATATACGTCTGAGCTACGTGAAGTGAAATGCTTAGCATATGCTACAGTTCTGTCTTATGCCAGTTATGTCTTATGCCACTTAGCTTTTATAGTCTCCATCTTTACCATCTTCAGACTGGTCTGATTCTGATTAAGAACTTTATCGATTGTAAATCACGTGATATCCCTTAAACTTCAGTTATTAAATGGTTACACTTGACGGATGGAAAAAACTAACTAATCTTCTACGGAGGCTTGTAAAATGCTCTTACCGAAGAATAAATGTAGTCAGTCCAGGCTTGTCTGTGACTCCTCTGATATATACAGTACAGACAGGTAGTATAGCAGGAACATGTTCCACTGAGTATATTTCACTTGGTTCCTATGACGTAGGCGCGCCACTTGAAGTTTGTTGTCGTCTAATCCTTGATTGACGTGCTGAAGCTCAGCAACCAGGTGTTTTTATTTTCTCTTTTAAACAAAGCAAACACCGTGACAATGGGTGCCGTAAAGCGATGAAGTCCGTAAAATTAAGTTTGATTAGATCCATTTTAACTTCTGTCTATTACACTCCCCTGAAACGACGATAACTCGATATCCCATCCTCCCACCACTTTCAAAACTTCTAGAACGTTTAGTCTAAGTCTATCAACAACTTAACCATTTTCGTAACAAAATCGATGATCTTGAGACATTTCAATCGAGATTAAGACGTGGTCATAGTACAGTAAATTTTAAATTAAATTGCAGACGAATATCCGATACGATATGGCAAAGAACAGCTCATTTTACTTGCATTACCCGAACTTAGCAACGCTTTTAATACTGTCGATATAACTTCCAAGCAAGACTCAGGTCGTTATTATTGGAAGCAACGTCTTAGTTCCATTGATTGCGTTTTGATAACCTTCAGTAAATCTGCTAAAGACCTGGGATTACATATTGATCAGACTCTTTCTTGGTCATTTCATATTAAAGATGAAAATTCAAAAATGATCATGTTTCCGAGTTTCGCACTAAGCTCAATTGGCTTCCAATTAGACTTCGTCCGAATACTCAATTTCTGTGTATGCTGTACTGTTTTCGGTGAAAAGTTTTAAGAACATTGAAAGTGAAGTGTTCGCTGTGGATCTCATTTGATCTGAAAATGCCGAGGTATCTCGAAGTTTCAGTTTTTAGGCGAAGATCAAGATAATAAATAATGCCAGACTGGTTGATAACCTTATTTTACGAATGCGAAATATTTTTGTTACCTTTGTACTTAATTATTACTATATATTTACTTATTTCTATACATTTACTTCATTATTAAATTTAACACAATCTTCCATTGAGACTGATTGCTGGCAAATTCTACACGAAATGAGATGACCAAGGCAAACGATAGTAATATATGTAAATATAACATATTTTTTTACATTGATCTTGTTTTCAATGACCAAAGTATTACGGTAAAAATAAAAAAGCTCTAAAGATAATTTGATAATTCACTACATACATGCATGCATACATATAGTCACGGCCCTTTCCCATTGGGGTAGGCAGAGACAAATCTTTCCAGTTGCTACAATCCTGACATCTTTTGTAATAGTGTTACAAAATTAGAAATGAATACAATTCATATTTTGACGACCGCGTGGCCTAGTAGCCTAGTTCAAATACCAGTCGGAGCTAATATTGGTGCCAAAAACACAAATTGTTTGATTTCGGGTGTGATTGTGTTGTGCATGTGAAATGTAAGCCTGTACAAACGCACCCACGACACCGGATAAATCCTAGTGTGGAGCAAAATTTTTTTAAATGCAATAGAATTTATTAGGTCTTACATGAACACCTAGAAATAATTCAGCACTAATTAAGTCACAGTACGTGTGTAAATACATTTTACGGTTTACTTTATGAGGGTTATAACTTTTAATACTCCAGCGTTAGCCGAGTTGCGATGCTAATCATTTACTGACTGGGACTGACCCTCGCCCTGCTTAAGCTGAGTATTGCACATTGAAGTACTCAGTACTCACAGACGACCGAACTTCGAAACGCTTTGTATTTACCATAACAACTATAAATACACCTTAATTCGATCGCACAAAGTCTTAAATCAAACAATCTTAATATGACGCTATTCATAAAACATAAATCGATACTTTAAAATAAGCTCTTTTACGTTCGCATAAGTACTCGTTTCGAATAAGCGTTAGTCAGCGACAAAAGCAGTTTTCACGGAGCTATGAGCGAATGGTCGCACTAGACGCATCTGCCCCCTTCCCGCATCCCGCAACTCTTCCTCCCCGCGCCCCGTTGATACCCCGCGCGTGTCGCGCTTACAAAGATTAAAAAGTATAGATACAATTTGGACGTAGAATTCATATGTTTTCTGCTTATTGTGGCATTCTCGCCAATTTTAAATTTCGCGACAATCTTGTTTTACATTTTTTATGTAATTATGTGATAACCAGCAAGATTTGGAGTAGTATTCTTCTAAGTCAAGCGCGATTTCGTGTTCTAGTGTGGCAACGATGGTAACCACCCCACAAAATCTGTAAGAGAGTCCTAAGTTCATAAATGTATTTTTGGGTTGTTTGGGCAAGAAGAACATAATTAAAAACTATATGTGTATTCACATAAAAGCGTTCTCGTTACGTTACATTAAGAATAAATTAGGTCGTTATTCTTAATGGATTAGGTCAGAAATGGTTAAGCATTTCTGACCTATAATTACAATTAGAAATTGCAAATATTAGAAGCACAGTCTTGTGTTAAGAGGGTTTATCTGGATTTCTATTTATTTTTTATTGGAAAATAATTTGTTGATAACATTAAGCATCATCTGATGTACTGAATATTCATTTATTCTAATCCACAATTTGTAAATTGTGGCACGATGTTTAGTTTTTGCTTTTTGTTGTTAATAATTTAAAGCAAATAATTGAAATGAGTATTACAGTTACAACATTATTGCTTAATGATCAATGGTAAATATTGTAGTCGTTTAGTCTTTGTGACGAGCGGACCGCGGCTCGCGCCGCCATTCTGGATATTTTGACGGGAAGGTCGGTCACGTGACGCGGCGCGGGGGTCGCGCGCGGTGCGGGGCGCCGGCTAGACTCCAGTAGCCGAGCCATCCGTCTGCTGCTTTGACTGCGGCCAGTCGCCGGAATCTACGCCCCCGTCTTAGGCGCTCGTATCCATTACGTACCGCGCTGTATCGGTATTCTCCGGGTTCTTTCCGATCAGATTTCTTCGACAGATCGTGGGATCGAAAAGTGAAGTGTACGCTGTATAAATTTCAAATAAAATCGCGCGATAGTTATGTGAAGAGAGGAGGTCGTTTGCGTATTTTTGCACAGTCGGGCGTGCGGCGACGGGGCGGGGACGCCGGCGCGGAGCGGCTCGGCCGGGCCGTCGCGACGGCTCGCCTCGCGCGGCAGACATGTTCGCGCCGCGGGCGGAGCGAGTCGCGCGGGCCGGCGCACGCTAGGCCGCGGGACATGTGCCCGAGCGGAGGCGAAGAGCGAGCATGGATGTAGTGACTCCGCACATCAGCTCCGTGCTGAAGACGTACCAGGCGAGTGCGCCGCGCAGCCTACAAGGCCCGGGGCGCGGGCGCGCCGAGCCGAGCGCGGCGCCGCCGCCGCCGCCGCCACCGCCCGTCGCGCCGCCCATCCTGCTCACTCCTGACCCGGTGCTGGGCGAGCGCGGCGAGACTCTGCTCGAAGGCGAGCCAATCTCCTGCTTCAGCGTGGGCGGCGAGCGACGCCTCTGCCTGCCGCAGATCCTCACCTCTGTGCTGACAGACTTCAGCCTCGAGCAGATAAACCGTGTGTGTGACGAACTGCAGATCTATTGCTCGCGCTGCACGCCCGAACAGTTGCACGAGTTGAAGTCGACGGGAGTGTTGCCGCGCTCGGCGCCGTCGTGCGGGCTGATCACGCAGACGGACGCGGAACGGTTGTGCGCCGCGTTGCTGCACACGCCGGCGGCGGCGCGTCCCGCACAAGCTGCCGGGTTTCCGCGTTTACCACGAGTGCTTTGGAGGCGCACGCGGTGTTTGCGCTCCAGAAATTGGTCTTGTGCAGTGCACGGAATGCCGCGCGTTGTACGGCCCGCGGCGATTCGTGTGCCATTCACACGCCACGGAGCACCGCACATGTCACTGGGGCTTCGACTCGTCGCGCTGGCGTCGATTCCTGCTGGTGGCGGATGAGGAGGCCGAGCGGGAAAAGTACGCTGTACTGCTGGACGAGCTGGCCGCGCGCGACCACGCCAAGACGCACGCGCCGCTGAAAAGGAAACAGGTCAGTGCCTTACCATTGACACTTATTTTTTCCTTAGCTATAAAAATGACATAAGTATACGAAGGAGAAAATGAAAGCCGGTTTATATGCACATAGTAAAAACGGAAAATGAGTATACGCACCCCAAAACATTATAAAGATACTAGCTGATACCCGCGACTTCGTCCGCGTCGATGAAGTTATGACAAACGATGAATATAAGACAAAGTATCCTTATGTCCGTCTCCGGGATGCAAGCTATCGCTGAGCCCAATTTCGGCAAGATCGGTTCAGTGGTTGAATCGTGGAAAGGTAACAAACAGACAGAGGGACAGAGAGCTTACTTTCGCATTTATAATATTAGTATGGATTAAAAATCCCGTCGAAAATACTTTAAAACGAAATAATGTAAAAAAAACAATTCATACCCATAAACTAAGAATTAATTGGGTTTTATCACTCGGCCGCAATTACCGCTTTTCTATACAATTTATACATGAACATTACGTCGTTTGCGGAGTTGTTTACATTTCGTAATTGCTGCAATTTGTGGAAATTAAGGTATAATCTTGTACATCTTAATTAAAATTAACCCATACGCATATGAACTCAAAAAACGTTATAAGATTAATTATAAATTTTAGCTTTAAAAAATCATGACATTTTGTTCATTTACAATTTTCGAATTAAGGTTTAGATAGTATTGAATTAATTAAAAATAGTATTTAAACAATTATTTTTTTGTTCTTTAAAAGAAAACTAGGAATACTATTAATAATGTTAACTCGTTAATCACTTTTCACTCAAAGGATTGTGCATTTTAGTACAGTAAAGATTTATCATACGAAAATGCAACTGCTCCGTATTTTCACTGTCCGTACTCTAAACTATTAGCTTCAAAATTATTATTCTTTGAAATCATTTGTTTCCTTCGTAAGTTTGCGTTGAGATGAAGAGCAGAAAATATTTTTAAGAGATAGAAGAGGACGCAGTTTAACAAGTGCTTCGGACAGCGAAGGTACCTTACTCGCTGACAACTAGGCTGACCCAAAACATTCTAGTCTATTCTGTTTTAGGTTTTTATTATATTGGACTTGTCAAGTTTATAATCAGTGTCTATCTTATAAGAAATGTATATTTTCTGTACCTAACGACTTGACAGAGAAAGTATATGTCGAAGAATAGGACGTAGAATTTTATATAAATTATAATCGTAAAAATAACATAAACCGTAAAAAATCCATAATTATCAATAATATGTATGTACATTTTCCACTGTTCAATAGTAGGTATTCAATGTCTTTTTCCGCTCTGTTTTGAGAGAGTTGAAAGTCGAAAAGAATCTTCCTCACTTCCGTTTTCTTTCTTTCTCTATAGATTTCAATAGTAAAAACATGTAGTTAATATTGTGGATTGTAATCTGTAATTGTAATATTTTGTCCCTCCGATTTCAAGTGAGCCTGGCCATATCACTCGCGCTACAGACTACCTCTCACGCTCGAATCGCACTTGCCATAAATAAGTGCTCATTACTTTACCGTTCCCACCATATACAAGAGATGACTTTAAGGTTACACCAAGTATTTGTGTTCTACTCGTATTGTGCTTCGTAATCATGTAAATATTACGCTAAACGCGCATAACAAATAGCATGTTATTGCCATAGTTAAAAAAATATTACTACAAGTAACACCACGTATATTGTTAATGTTTTTATTATGCAAATTATCGTTATAAAATGTAGAGGGCATGTAGAGGGCAATATTGCAAGCAACATAATGTCTACAAACATTATGTTTCTTGCAATATTTTACTGGCATATTATGAAATTTATTTTATTATAATTAATAGCGTGGTAGTGGCATCAGAGAATCTACCACTCCATCTCATCCCGTGGGTGTCGTAAAAGTCGACAGAGGGAAAATATAAAGCAGAAGATGG
This sequence comes from Luehdorfia chinensis, assembly GCA_019845155.1. NCBI lineage: Eukaryota > Metazoa > Arthropoda > Insecta > Lepidoptera > Papilionidae > Luehdorfia > Luehdorfia chinensis. The sequence continues at coordinate 3,521,904 of JAHVAK010000003.1, read as the reverse complement.
GCAGCAGTATCTTCCTGTAACATCTGAATAAATATCCGGCGGTTGCCAACCCGCCTGCCAAACGTGGCAACTATGGCAAAATTCCTCCCAAATTGAAAGCTACAAACTTTTGTAGTAATCTATGGGGGAGGTCTATGTTCAGCAGTGGACTAGTGATAGGCTGAAATGATGATGATGATGATGAAATCGCACCAAGTCATTATGGTAAGATCACCAAATATCCCAAAAAGCACCAATGAAGTATTTTATCAATATGTGTAAAAAGAATTGTTAATTAACACTAATTTAAGAATTAGTACCGATCCGAAATTCAATCTACATATGGCCCACATTATCCTAGGTACTTAGGAATAAGGAATTCTACTCGTAATTGACGTGCTATGAAATTAATATTTCAGTTCATTTATTATTTTCGGTAAATTAAACTAGCCTAAAATTATATATATAATACTTATATTAACTAATGTTGACAAAATGCAGATTGCATTACGGGTCGGATTTGTCGGTATTTGTGGGTCCCTACGTCGTTTGTGTCGTCTTGGGCGGGGTTGCACCGTAGATGCGAGGATGGTGGGTCCGTGGGGGGAGACGAGTCTAGGTGTAGCGTTGCTTCTCTCCCTATCCTCCGAGGCCGAAATGTGGGCAGAATTCGTAGCGATGTTAGAGACCACTATGGAGTTTTTGTCGGTAAAATTTCCACATCACCTAGTTGCCCCTCCCCCCTGGCTGGTCATGTATCTATATATTGACGGTTATTCCAAAATCAATCGGAGTCTATGTTCCCGGCATTTCCCTTAGTAGACTTTTACGACACCCACGGGACAAAATGGGATTGGCAGATTCTGTAACGCCGCCACGACATGGTGAAATCGATTACAGTCTAGCCGCTGAGAGAATGCGTGCCTGACAGGTCATGACCGAATGGACGCATGTAACTTTGAAGTGGAGAAGAATTTGGCATAAAAATATTATTATCCTTGGTTTGCCCTACTGACGATTAATATCATTAAAAATTATGTCAGCTTACAATAAAATTATAAAAAATATAATTTTGGGCTAAATTTAATGTTAAATAGGTAAGAAAACTTAGAAAACAATTCAATTGACAGGCGTCAGGAATGTATTCTCTCAGCGGCCGGACTGTAGGATATTTTTTGTTATTTTAGACGGTATGTTTTATGTCAATCTATGGGGGCTATGTTCAGCAGTGGACTAGTGATAGGCTATGATGATGATGATGATCACACAGTATACTCTACGAAACTCTGTTAAGACATATGCATTCATATTAGAATTTATGCAGCCAAGTTTTATAGCACCAATAAAAGTAAAAAAAGTTATACTGCACTAAATCTTATCAAATGCTTATTTATTCAAGTTGCAAATGTAGTCTTTACCTAACGTTCCTACGAACTAAATTTGCTTAAATTTACCGCTCAATAAGGTCATTTTTCCGCTCTCAAGTGCGTGTCTACTTATTATCGTGTCGGGTCTTCGTTACGTCTGCACTGCGATTTAAAAAGGTTTAGAGTTTAAAAACTTTTTTATATTCCAGTTGCGAACGATTATTGTTGATTTGATTTGATTTTATATTGAGTTAATAGAATCAGGCGTTACTTTGCGGAAATCCATTATAGTAAAGGAAAGAAAGTTAATTTGCTAAGATCCGCATGCAAAATGTAAAATGGCGTGTATTATCTAGTTTTGAAGAACACCGCCCGCCCTCCCACAACAGCGTGCACAAGAATACCAATACCGCCACCCGGAGCCGCCACCAGATACCCTCCACCACTACAACACTACAACTAGGCAATACACACCACTGAAGTCGAGAACACGACACGTGTTTCACCTCAAAACGAGGCATTATCAAGTGATATTTGACAGTCGTAGAGCTTATTATTAGGATCTTAGCAAATTAACTTTCTTTCCTTTACTTGATTTTATATTATTACTACACTGCCCTTCCCTGTGCCGAACTCTGTAGTTTGCAGCTCTATTGGAAAGCCAAAAAACGTGAATATAAAACATTAGAATGTACTTTTATTTAATTTAGGGACTGTTTCTTTTGCATTGCAGATAAGAAAAAAAATTATGAAACTAGTGCATTTTTTTTATTGGATAAAAATACATAGGCACAGAGTTTTACCACTTTGGGGCCTGTGCCCCTGTGAGGAGATGGAAGTGGGAGTCCGTCAAGGTAGTTATCACCGCAGAGCTAGTTAATCCGCCGTCTTACTGAAACAGTGGTGTTAGGACACCACTACTAACATCCCTGTTTCCGTCAAAAGGGAACTAAACATATTTCCGTCAAAAACTAGGTAGATACTCGTACCACCGCGGGGCCATTTATTCTGCCGTGAAGCAGTGGTGTGCAAACATTACTGTGTTTCAATCTGAAGGCCTCTGAGAGCTAGTGTAATTACTGGGCATATGAAACTTAAGAACTGATGTATCATGTCTCTCCAGTATAACGCCTTGTTGTCTTATCATTGTTAACACACAGCAACTGCCAAGTATCCTTTTGTGGAACTAAGGTGAACTATAATAAAGTATAAATAAATAAACGTAAGATAAAAATTTGTATTCGAATAACAAAGTATTTTGTTTTCATTCTACCTATAATTATAATGATATAAAAAACGATTTTATTATTCATCTGCTTTGACTATATAGCTGTTAATTAATTAAATATACATACGAAGGTCGTCAAAATAAATAATTCATTAAATATCTTCCTGAAAATAATTTTCCATTACCTTTTTATACGCTTAAATACCGCCGGTTATTGTAGTATACGATAAAATAATTATTTCGTTATTTTTAATTGTTATTTAATGATTGTCAATTCTTAATTACAAAGTAGTTATAATTATAAAAGCGGGCCGAATAAGTATGTTTTTTGTTAAATTAACACTTATATTTATTTTAAACGTTCTGTATTTTTACTCAAGAATATATTTTTTTAATTGAATAGCTTATTCCGCCGCCAGACAATACTGTGCAAACATTACTGTTTCGGTCTGTTAGCTAGTCAGTTTTAGCCTATCACTAGTCCACTGCTGAACATAGGCTTCCCCTATAGATTGCCACAAAAGTTTGTAGCTCTCATTTAGGAGGGATTTTGCCATAGTTGGCCGCGCTTGGCAGGCGGGTTGGCAACCGCAGTTGACGATCTCCTGGTATTTATTCTGCCACTGTCGACTTTTACGACACCCACGGGATGAGATGGGGTGGTAGATTCTCTTAAGCCGCTACCACACGGATATTTATTATTTATTATAAAGTATTTTTACGTATTAGAAAGATTTATGAAAAAAATATTTAATTAAAATGGCGGTCCATGAAAGTTGGGAAAATATATATGAGGACCAATCCCAGTGGTGGAATTTCCTAATTTTCATTTTAATTTTTCTTGGCATAAATTTCATTATCAGTGCCTAAAAATTGTTTTAAAACCTATAAAAATGTCCAAGATACCTTATCTATTAAAATTACAATACAAGTTAACTAAAAATATTACAATAAAAACATAACTTTAAATCTATGGAAATTACATTATATAAGTAATCCATTATAAGAAAGCGTTCGCGCGTTCAAAATTTATAAGACTCTAAATCTGAGGAGTGTTCATGTAATGCCAAAAAAAAAACCCATCTTCATATAAGAAAGTGTTCGCGTATAGCTATCTCCATACTACGTCTGGTTATGGACCGCGAGGAGGGGCATTAACTAAACACCTTTGTACCTTAGGGTACAAGGGTCGAGAATGACTCAGTACAGTAGTAAGTTGCCTTGTGTTAATGGGTGAGACAAACTCGATCGATACACATAATACTAAACGTCAGTTACATATAACCATATTGATGGCTTTTATAAAACCTGCCTGATGGCTGAGTAACAATTATAAATGATAAAATGGCTAAATACATCATTACAATAGTTCGTGGAGCATTGTACGTCTACTTCATGCGAATGGTAGCTGGCGGGAGGAGACCCTCAAAGCGGCGGTAAAATACCGTACACCTTGGACCCCATAACCTTGAAGTGAGCAGTGGACTCATGATGTTCTCGACGCGGCAATTGGCCGTGATGACCTTGTATTTGATGTTGATGCCACAAATACTCAACAATCATATAACATCTGTAGTTGCAGCGGTCTGGCGATGTGGTGGCGCGTACGGAAGGCTTTATTTGTTTATTGGGCCAGAGTGCTAATGATATTCGACGTTTACGAAAACCGTACGATGTACATTTACTAAGACTGGACTTAGATGTATACTTGTATGATGTAAACAGGCATTGTCATGCAAGACTTTGGTAGAAGTTTGTGCTAACGCACTAGCAAGGATTCAAGCCCTCTTTTAGCAGGTTCGCCAGTTTTGCTGTGGACTACGGTTCTGTATCCCGACTTCTTGTCCGTGTCGAGGAAGCGCTTTATAAGGACGGCGGGTTGCTGAGCCGTATACCTTCCCCACATTTTTTAAAAAAAAATGTTGGAGGAACGATAGATTGAATCCGGTTATTAATAATTTAATGTAAATCTTATACAAGTGCGGAATACAAATCTCAGTATTAGGAATGTCATAAATGAACATTGTAAACCCCATACAAGAGTTTAGGGATTAGTAATTAATTAGTATTCGTACACTGTCTTAGACTTACAACTTCTCTAGTGAATATACATCTATCCATGATACCCCATAAAAGAACAAGTTACTAAAATAAACACAACGTAGATAAAAAGGGTCCTACCTATGACGATCACAATTTATAAAGATATATATTAATCGGCTTAGTATGATATAGCCTTTAGAAAGATTAAGTGTATTTTCTGGTCACGATATTTATTTTATCAACGTGTAAATTGAATAGTCACAATATGAAACTTAAGAACTGGTGTATATGGGTGACGAGCGCAGTGTGGTGCCACACAGAAATGTTCTGGGTGAGACAGCTACAGCAGAGACAGCAACATATGGGTATTTATTGCACCATTATTATCATCAGGTGAACTATTCGCACGTGTTATTGCAATCTCACAAAATACCGCTCCAAAGTTTTTGGGAACTCTAAACTGTAAGCATAATTATTTTAAAATCAAATCACCATTTTGCACATAATAAAATGGCCCTATATAGGTGCTGATGTTAAATCAGAACACAATGAAAAAGGAACTCCTAACATAGGTTACTCGGTAACCTACCTAGCTAGAAGGCCAATACCCATACTTAAGTATTATGGCCCCACATGTACAGACTTATTATAACGCAGTTATAATAAGTCTGTACAATAGACGGTGACGCATTATAACGCAGTTGTCAACTGCGCACGATGTTACTAGTAGTCTTGGGCTTCTTTTTCAGCCCGTTGTTAAGTAGTTCGCCAATTGGGAGCGCTCTTTTTAGTTCGCAGTCCTATGGCAAACTAGTTCGCTCTTTTAGTTCGCTAATTCTTTCATTAATAATGTACCACTGCATTTTCAATTATATTTGAAAATGAAATGATTGTTTTGCGTAATCATAATAAACATTGATATTATTATTACTTAATACCACTATTTCATACTTAAATATTGAAGTGCTGTTTGATATAAAAGAATACAACAAAAAAAAAGAACGAAGACACGGATTTATCGACGAACTAGTTCCCATAGTTCCTCCAAAAAGAGCTCTCTTCCGACCTAGGTCGTTCGGGAACTACCCAAGAGTAGCTACTAGCAAATTCGCGCGGAAATAAGCACTATCTCGCTCTCACTTAGACCTGCATTTCTCATCGTGGCACACGCGGAAACAATTCAAGGAAAATTTTTCAAAGGCATGTGAAACAACGTGAGGATTTATGCTCCAATACTATCTCAACGGAAGGAGGGCTTATAATAGTCTGTTTACGTTCCTAAGAAAGGCTTGCGATTGTATACTAAGAAGAAATATGAGTTGTTTATTCATCTACGTTGTGAATGATTAAATCTAGAAATATCACAAAATGAATCTTATCGCAATACAAGTAAGGTTGATAATAACTATGTAACTCGTAATGATAATACGTTACATTGATAGGTTTGCTTCAAACTATCATGTACATTGTATGTTGTTGTGTCTGCCGTCTACGTAGGTATATTAACTTTATCAACTGACGCACTGCAAAAACAAATTTTTTCGGTGGACACTTAAAAATATTTGAATATTTTCTGACAATCTTATCTTAATTATTGAGCGTACTTGTAAAATCGTGTGGCTTTCCTTGCAAACTTAAAAATATTCTAATAATGTTATAGTGCTTCTAACGGAAACAAATTTCTAGATATACATAGATATGCGTAGGCAGCGACATTTCGCCATGAATACGTTTCTTGATGTATATAGATTCCAGTTTTTCTGCCTTAAAGCAGTACTTAGCAAACATTATTGTGTTTCGTTCTGAAGGGCACTGAGAGCTAGTGTAATCACCGAGCAGTGCGCAGTGTGTTGCTACACAGAAATATTCTGGGTGACACAGTATCTGTTATAGGCAGACGCTGCACTTACCATCAGGTGAACGTTTGCTAAACATAGTTTTTATTCAACATTGTAGTGTCGCGAGAGAAACGCTAATTGCAAACGATAATATAATATACTATTTTTGTTACATGTTGTTATTCTGTATCTTTTAAATGCTTAGCAGCAGACGGCTAAAAAGCATAATTTTTATCGATATCTAGAGCAACACTAATTCAGCTTTCCAAACACCGTGCTATTTACTTTTTTGTTTCTCAGATTTTTCCGACCTCTGACAATTATGTATATGAATAGGAAGCCTTGCGATACAAGGTTATAACCGCGTTGGTCTTATGTATGACTCACAAATACATGGAAATGGAATTTCCACTCTTGCTTTGAACCGTCTAATTTCATACCCACTGGTCAAAATTCTTTTTTTTTATTTGATAAAAGTGACGGAACGATCAAATCGTTCGCCTGATGGTAAGTGCAACGTCTGCCCATAAAAATGCTGTGTCACCCAGAACAGTGTGACACTACAATGCGCCCGTCACCCTGAGACATCAGTTCTTAAGTCTCATATGCCCTGTGATTACGCTAGCTCTCAGTGCCCTTCAAACCGAAACACAGTAATGTTTGCACACCACTGCTTCACGGCAGAATAACTGGCCCTGGGGTGGTACCTACCTAGACGGATTTCTGCATAGAAATCCTACCAGTTCAATTTAGGCTTGTTTAAAGCTCTTATGATCAAACAAAATCTTTTACGGAAAATAAGACCTCAGACAATTCTGCGAACACTAATGCCAGCAGAGTTCCAATACTTTGCAATGCATACCAAAAATGACATCGCAATGACACTGATAAATACGCATGCATTATCGATAACCTATGTCTCGCGACTATCTCTTGCCTACTTCTACAGTAGCGTGATTCGTTGTTTACGTGAAATTTTATTTACGATGTTAATAGTATAATTTTTTTTATTAATTGTGTTTCGATTTTATCAGTTTCTTCGCTCAGGGGAACCTCATTAAGGAAAAGCGAAAAACGTAACGAAAGTAAAGTTTCCATCGTCCAAGAATTATATACATACATACATAAGATCACGACTGTATCCCATAAGGGGTAGTCAGAGACTGGGCACTCACTGCAAAAACAGATGACTGCCACAATCCACGTTTCACCAAAACAATAAATTGCACATGGTGTGATAGGTGGTGAGCCCATCGCCACCATGCGCTGTTGGGTGCACAGTGCGCAGTCCTTACTCGCCTTTTACGAGATCCATTGGATGAGATGGAGTGGTAGTATTCTTTTAATGAGCCGCCACCACACGGCACACACGCACTACACGGTCTACGAATTAAAAATCTTTAACTTGCACCGTGCACATAAAAATCGTTTTTGACCTCTTTCTCATTTCAATGAAATAATTAATTTCACATACATAAATATGTAATTAAATAACAAAGTTCTGCAAAAGGCCATCTACTAGTTCTAAAAAGTTCAGCGATATGAATTTAAAATATAACTTAATCTTCTTTGGATTTGTTGTTATATTTCTTTTGTGTAATACAAAAACATAATTTTTAATAATAATGTAGGACCGAAATAAATATCAACTAAAAAAAATATGTTCGTTAGCTCATTACTCATGCTCATTGCTCAGTTACTGTTGCAGACGCAGCTATCCGTTCAATATTCCAAAAGATTTGTAACATAGAAATTTGAATTTGGTGGTAGGATTCCTATGCAGGAATCCGTCTAGGTGTTTGTACCACCCCAGGGCCAGTTATTCTGCCGTGAAGCAGTGGTGTGCAAACATTACTGTGTTTCGGTTGGAAGGGCACTGAGAGCTAGCGTAATCACTGGACATTTGAGACTTAAGAACTGATGTCTCAGGGTGACGGGCGCAATGTGGTGTCACACAGTAATTTTCTGGGTGACAAAGTCTTTGTTATGGGCGGACGTTGCACTTACCATCAGGTGATCGTTTTGCTCGTTCCGTAACTTCTATGAAATAAAAAAAAAATGCTCACTCAGCGAAAAGGTCGTACAATTTGTATGGCTTTAGAGATTTGCTCATAAAAAGCGGCAAATACATATTTTTGTGAGGTTTGTAGCCCATTAAGCTCCTTGAACCGAAGCGAAGTACTATCGCGTAGATCGCACGTTATTTTTTTTAATGTAATTAACGAGACGTCAAGTCGTTCACCTGCTGTTGAGAAAATCCACACAAAAGTCCATCGTCACCACCTGGACGGTAGGCATTCCATCGCAGTACGTTTTACGCGGAATTTTCTGCCGAGCTAAAACACTTCATGGAATCTGCTGCGGCCCGCGGTTTTTTCGGACCGATTCCACTTAGGTAACTTCAAGAAAAGAGCCCATTCGTTTCTTAAAGGCCAGCAACGCATTTGCTATTGTTCTGGTATTGTAGGTGTTCATGGGCGGCGGTGATCAGCTACCATCACGTAGCCACCTGCTCGTTTGCCCCACCTACTATAAAAAAAAATAGTTACCAAAAACCTTCATTAGAATTCAGTGTCCTGTAACACTAACATTAGTGACCTACAAACCGAAACAGTGGTGTATGCTTGACAGCGGAATAATTGGCAACGTCTGCCCATAACAAATGGAGTATCACCCGGAACATTACTGTGCACCATCACCTATTTAGATGGATGCATAGAAATCATACCACTACTGTTGCACACTACTGCTTGATAGCAGTATAGGCACTGTGGTGGTATCTACGCGGATTCTTGCATTAGAATCCTACCACCAAAAAAACATGGTTTATAAAAATACTGGCAGTTTCTGTTTTATTATGAATATGGTGAGTGCTTCTTTGGTATCTACTTTGCTTTATGACGAAGGGACGCGTGCATTTACTTGGTTACTTACAATGTTACCTTGGAGGTTGATCGATGGGTCGGGCCGGCTCTACCGTCATTTCTAAAAAATGTGGAGGTAGTGAATTTTACGCGGTGAAACCTCGCTATAGCTCTACTGTAGAAGAAACTTCGTTTTGCTACCGTAAAACAAAATATTTGAAATGAAATGAAAATTATTTATTCTTCAACGTAAGAAATATAAATTTCGTTTGTCAAACGTCATATTTTAACAAATAATTGTAATAAATATAAAACTGTAATAAAAAAGCGTTAAACTCAAACATCACATTTTGGTCCTTCTAGCGTAAGTCTATCAATGTGAATTTCAAAGGTTTAAAATGAAGTAGAAAATGATAAACAAAGGAAAGCGCAAGCGGAAGTAAATTTAGTGTTAGTGTGTAGTGTAGTAGTTTTAGTGAGCATCACAAATTTGTGAAAAAGAGCGGCAAGTAATGGGCACAGATTGCGAACCATCTCTTAGCATAAGTTTTTTAGCTTAGGGGAAGTGGTTATCGGGAATATTAGTAACATTATAGCCACGCTAGTTTAAAAAAAAAATAATTATGGTTTCATTGTGATTGTCCCGTATCTCTGATACTTCCTTCAATCTTGTCGCATAAAGGCGAGTGTGTATGTGTTTCCGCAACTTACGCAACTTACTTACGGCACGTTAATATATTAGAGCCGCGGTGGCTCGAGGGACTAGCGCTCGCTTTAATTTGTTCTAATTTACGTGTACCTTCATGTCTGAGGAATAAAAATATTTAGAGGACATGTGATGTCCGTCAATCCGCATTGGAGCAGCGTGGCGGACTCTTCCCGGCTCCAACCCTCTCAGAAATTAGACACGGCCTGTCTTCAGCTGTGGGACATTTTACAGTCTGTCACACTTCATCTGTGATCTCCTATCTACGCCGCGTGTATGAAAAATAATCACTAGAGAACGGCTCGACCGATTTGGTTGATTTTGTTTGTTGTGTTCGTAATTGTCAGGACAAGGTTTGTATGAGAGATTTTGACGACCGCCTGTTACGGTGGTTAGTGTACCTGACTTCTACACAGCGGGTCCTGGGTTCGAATCCCAGCTGGAGCTGACATTTGTGCGAAACAAATTCTAATTCTAATTGTTAACCGAAAATCTCCCATGCGTTCATTATTACTAAATTAACTTAATTTTACTAATAGATGTGCATCTTTCTTACTACTACTGATAAAACTGAAGAGATACAATCTCTCCCTGTCTCTGTTTGCGCTAATCTAAATCAGGAAATATTCATACGATTTGAAAAAATATTATTGGCAATAGCAAAAATAATATTCTTTGTTAGCACACTTAAAAAAATATCATTAACATTCATATCTTAATTTGGCAACAGATATAACAGAATAAATATGCCAACTTATTACGTTTTTACATGCTTTATCGTACGTATCATAAATATAATCGCCGGGGTATTTCTTTATTGTCACAACGCAATCGTTTCGTGTGTAACCTACAGATATAGCTCTCTGACAGTAAACCAATCCGAATGTTTGTGAAAATAACTAATTGCGAATGAACGTTTTGGGTATTGTTTTGCTAATATAGTGGAACATGATTAGTTGCGTTATTTTAAGGTAAACTTTATTAGCGACTTAGACGCTTTCACTTTGAAATTTAGTCAAATTTATGAAATACTACGGTGACTAAGAATGAAAATTAGTCTCTGGGTTTGACGGCGGGACCGGGGCTCTTATCCAGGAATCCGTCTAGCTTCCACCGCAGTGCCAGTTATTCTGCCGTGAAGCAGTAGTGTGCAAACATTGCTGTTTCAATTTGAAGGGCACTGACAGGGTAGTGTAATTAGAAATGAAAGGAAAGTTATTTTATTTGACATCACAAACGAAATACACAATAAAATATTAAAAACAAAAGCTAATATGAAATGAGACGAAAAACAAAAAATATAAAACGAAAAAAAAAATGTGAAGTCAAATAAGGTTTCTATTTCAGCAAATTGCGGCATCACTAAGATGCTGCAGCGCTGATTTTCAAATAGAGCCTGATGTTGACTTCACGGACGGACATACTGTATTTATTGTGAAGCGTGTATGAAACAAACATTAATTTGTCTCGCAACTACTTGCAAAGTCACACAGACTGATGTCTCAGACTCACGGGCTCAGTGTGGTTAACTGAAATATCGTGTTATTTGTTTTGGGTGGCATTGCACCATCTGGTCTCGTCATATTTGTCAATAACAAAAATCTTCATCATTGGAATTGTCGTTGGCACCGCGCATCAAGCGGGAGGATGATCGGAATACCATAAGCCTCGCAACTTAGACTTTTCTAGTCCGTCTTCCGTCTCCATATTTTAGGTTTACGATCGTAGTTATACAAACATTGGTCTATCCATAAAAAAATTGATTTTTATGACGGTTGGTCACAATTTTTTTTTAACATTTAATTCCTCAACCACATTTTAGTTCAGTATAATTCTTTAATCAAAAGAAAAATTGATTTATGATGATTGGGCATTCTCTTTATGAAACCTTATAAATTTAAAAATGTAATTCTAACCTCTCTACCACATAATGTTTTCTTTTATTTACGCGAATATTATAAAATTTTACCTACCAATAAAATTGTTATTATGTTTCCAAAGACGTCCGAAGTCCCTTATGAGAGAGTACACCGTTTTCTTTCCATGTTTAGCCGCTAGATGTCGCTACTACCGCTACTTGACTTCCTACAAAGCGCCCTCTATACCTGTAAGCTAGTTGGAGGGGTTACAAGCCGCCACATTTTTTGATCATTGTTCGGCTCATAATGATGTAGGTGAACACCAGGAAGACATCACTGGGACTTCGGACGTCTTTGGAAACATAATAACAATTTTATTGGTAGGTAAAATTTTATATTATGTGTTCCGTTTGACGTCCGAAGTCCCTTATGAGAGACCTGTTTGTTATCTCCTGGTGGATTGTAAATAACGCAACAATGTGATGTGATACAAGTTTAATAGATATTAGAACAAATCATTTAATCACAGACGTAATAATTGTACCTTACAATTAAATAATTAAGGTAAAGGTTGAACATTACTTTATTTATTTTCTAATGTATGTAATGTAATGTGGTGTAAATATGCTTAAAAATACTTAGAAAGGGATTTCTGTGTTTTCTCGTCACTATTAATTAAATTATCAAGTGGCTTGAGATAAAACTTCCTAAATGTACCTTCATGTTGCCAATTTGCTTTCTCTAAAATTCCGTTAATTGGATAATTCTCTAACCAATTTAAAGACGATACTGCTGATCTACAGCTGCCAGGTGAAGCCTGTATATTCGCATCGGAAAGAACTCGCTTCACCCACCCACCAATCATAGTTGGGGTAGCTGGTCTAGGCGGAGATCTAATTGAAATAAATAAATTAGTTAATAAACCGCGAATCGGGGCTGATTTTCTAATCAAAGATCTAATCCAAAAAACAGGATCTATATTCGAGTGAGGCGAGCTTAACAAGGTCCAGCTTGATTGTCTGTGCGACAAGGAGTCTGTTTTGGACCCGAAGGTAGGATGCAAGGAAATAGAACTTCCGTTATCTACATAATGCTCGCTGTCTATATGAAGTAAGGTCAAATCATGCACCCTGCGACCAGAAGCTAGTAAAAGAACAGTGGCAGTGTGTCTTGAAACTTCATATAGGTTGTATTAATTATTTAAAAAATTCTAACCCGAATAACTATCCTTTCATCCCGTATCGGAACTTTTGGCGGAGTCGGCTTAGCTAAGGATATTGCATTATAAAATATGCTTAACAATGTGACTAGATGAAATACTAATATTAGATATAGTTTCACAAATAGATGCAATGACCGATTAATATACTAAAATGGTGCGATAGGTAAGATTCTCAGTCAAGTGTAAATAAGCTAAATATCTGGCCACATCGGTAGCCTGCGGTAAACGTCAATTAATTTCGTTCTTAAGGCACCAACGAGACCACTTATTCCAGATTGGGACATAAGTCTTTATAGTAGAAGCTCTCCAACAGGACAGAAGAAGCTCTCTTTCCTGATCGGACCAGCTTTCTGTGAAGGAATCCCACCCAAAATTAGCCAAGCCTCCAAGTGAAGACTGCTGACATGAGCTGGAGGTAGATTTGTCTTGGTGTCTATTAGCATTCTCTCTAGGCGATTGATTTTCATCGGGCGTGTTAGCGCTCGACTTTGGAGATCCGGTCGCCAAAAGGGCTTCTCCCACTTGGGTGCTATTATGATAAACCGACCCGATGCGGTGTTCAAATGTTGCAGCACCCGAGGCATCAATCCCGGTGGAGGAAAGATCCAACCCAGTTCGTAATGCCAATATCTGCTGAACGCGTCGTGATAGCAAGCGTCCGAGTCGGATAAGTCGAGCGACACATAATCTGGCACGACGTGTGCATTTTGAGAGGCAAATAGATCTATCTCTGGGGTGCCCAGAAGAGCGAATATATCTCGAGTTGCCTCTCGTTTTAGGTGCCATTCGGAGCCGTCGCGATTGCGAGAGAGTTGATCGGCCTCCGTGTTGTACACTCCCGGAAGGTAGTGAGGGTGCAATACAACATTCAGGCGATCCACCAGAGTGAATAATTCTTTGGTTAGTTTTAAGAGACGTTGAGATCGAGTGCCTCCTTCGTTTTTTATGTAATATATTACGGTCTTGTTGTCGCTCTGTACAACTACTCGAGAGTTTCTTAACTGTTTGGCTTGTCTTGATATTGCCGATATTATAGCATACATTTCCTTTAGATTGCAGTGCCAGCTGTTTTGGTGATAATTCCAAGACCCTTGTATCTTGACATTGTTTACTACTGCTCCCCACTGGACATCCGATGCATCTGTGACGATATAGTGAGTTGGTAGGCGTTTTGGATGAATCAAAGTCTTTTGTAATATTCTTTAACCACCATTCCATCTCCAAGCGTACCGTCTCCGGGAATATCTGCTGTATACGCGGAGTTTTGCGCAGAGTATTGCTGTGTCGCTGTAACGTGCGGCAATGCAACCTTCCCCGATGGGTGATGAAAGTTGCAAAGTTGATATGACCTAAGAGGCGTCGAGCCTGCTAGAGGTTCCAACTGCCGACAGCGAGGAGAGTTAATAAGCTCTGGCGGATTTTGCCTATTTTGTCTTTCGGCAGAGACTTTGTGTTGTGTTGTGTGTATTATGCCTAAGAAATCTATTACCTTCGTCGGTGTTGTAATCTATTTCTCGTGGTTGACACACCAACCTAAACTGCTCAAAAATCTGATCGCAGTGCGAATTTGCTCTTTGAGCACCGTTTGGGACTGGTTCACTAGGAGGTAATCGTCTAAATACACTACTAGGCGAAAACCCATAGCCCGAAGAACTTCTGCCGTCCAGTTCGTTATTGACGCGGACATTCTCGGCGCCGTGGCTAGACCAAACGGTAGACACGTCATCTGTAGCAATTTTTCCTCGAAACTGATACGTAGGAAGCATCTGTGCTCTCGTTTTATGCTTAAATGGTAGTAAGCTTGGCGTATGTCCAGTTTTACCATCCAGTCGCCGGGCTGTAAGAACTTGGGTGTTTGGTAATGATGGAACAGACAAAAATGCTTCGTTTTCATGTAATTGTTTAGAGCTTTTAAATTGAAAATAACTCGATTCTTTCCATTGTCTTTTTGAATTAAAAACATTGGCGAGATAAAAGATGGAGTAAGAGGCGCTGGTTCTAATATGTGATGTTGCAGCATCGACAGAATCTCTGAAGACATTTCTGGCGAAACTGGTGTTTGGTACTTCCTTAAGATGTTTATTGTCGGTAATACTAGTGGAGGAGTTTGATTGAATGGTATTCGAGCACCAGAAATCAATTTCATTATTGCTTTGGGTGGATTTAATTGGGCCCAGACTCGTTGATAATGTGTTAGACATCCCCCCGAGAAAAACGGTGAGTCATTTTCGGCGAACATCTGCCCGCCTGTTACCTTTATCTTTGCCTCCTCCCCCCCCCTCTCGTTCTTGAAGATTGTTCTCCGAAAATTTTCTTAGAATTAAATTCCTTCCGTTCATTTTGATTTTTATTTGAGGGCCCACGAAATCTCTTATTATGAAAGGACGTGGAAGGCTCAGGTGACTTTGCTCGTAGCGGATGAGTACTACTTTGCTTCTCCAACTTGTCTACTCCCCCTATTTTTTGTATGTAGTTAGATAAAACAGAGAGGCTAAACATGTAATCTGCAGAGGGCGGAATTTTAGTAATATCTTCACGTACGTATTTACTTTTTAGTCCCTTAAGCAATGCCCTCATGCAAATCTTCACCTACTTTTATCCATCCTATAATTACATAACTGACATGTTGAGAACCATAGTGAGTGTTGCAAAAAATAAGATTAGCAATACCATTAACAAAATTGATGATATTTTGTATGAGTGGTAATTAAAATTGAAAAATATAAAATTTTACCTACCAATAAAATTGTTATTATGTTTCCAAAGAAAGTCCCTTAAGAGAGAGTACACTCAGAGAATCAAATCTTTGCATTGAAATTATATTACTAACACGCTTAGGTAAAGCCCTAGGTATAGCGGGTTCTTTAATTGTAACATTTAAATCAGAAATGTTAATTTTTTCTCCTAATGATGGCGGTAGGCGTAAAAAAGTTTCGAGCGAAATGTTATCGTTCGGTTCTTTGTTTCTACTAGTACACGCATCGATTTTCGACAAGTTAGGTATCATCGTATTAGAAACTGGTGTCTTCGATTGATTTGCTGTACTATTGTTAGCTCGTAATATATTATTAACATAACTCACCAAATTCTGCGATAAAACATTAAATCTCTGATCCAATTCCTGAGTATTGGTTTCAGGGGCGTAACGACCTCGTTTCCTCGGCGATGGTCCCTCCTGTGAAGTATCTGAAGACTCCTTATCACTTGATGTAGAATCTTTAGCACTATTAATAAATTTTGGTACATCCGAAGGCGATATATTTTCATCACTCATTTTCTTAAAGTGAATTTTAATAACAAGTAACGGCAAACAATGAACACAACTAATAATTGTAAACTATTATTATGTAGAAATCACTTTTAATAATAATAGCAATAAGCGACTACACGGTTTGAAAAACGACGCAACAATGATCAAAAAATGTGGCGGCTTGTAACCCCTCCAACTAGCTTACAGGTATAGAGGGCGCTTTGTAGGAAGTCAAGTAGCGGTAGTAGCGACATCTAGCGGCTAAACATGGAAAGAAAACGGTGTACTCTCTCATAAGGGACTTCGGACGTCAAACGGAACACATAATACACATTTAAATAAAACCTATTTTTTACGGATTTTATCGCGTTTAATTTATAACTATTTTTAACGTTTCGGGCGCTTTACAGCACCCATGGTCACGGGGGGACTGAGGTGACAGTTGTCCCGATGTCATAGTTAACCCGGAGTACCACACACTCTCTACCACAGTTATATGTAATTCATGATAAGTAATTAATTTTGTACTCTTCTTTTTGAATTGCTGTAGTAACCTTTAATTAAGGATACACGTTTGGTCTTATATGCTTAACTACGTATTTTTTTTAATATTTTTGTTGTAATTCTTGTTGGTTACTTAAAAATATAAAATAAAAATAAATTCTCATCAGCATGTTTCGAGCTGCGGCGTTGAAGTCAATTTTTTGATTCAATCATATTTAATAATAATGTATATCTGGGTGACCGCTGCCCCTATACCCCCAGGTCATTTTGGTGCCATTACTAAAAGTAAAAGTGCGTTATCTGAATGATGTTGCTATCCATTAATCCGCCATCAGCGAGGGATAACTGACGCGATCAATGTCTCTCATTCAGTGTAGTTTATATTTCATAGAAAGGAGTCTGACGTCAGTCTTCCAAGACTTATACAACATTCCGCGACCACCGCGTGGCCTAATGGTCTGAGTACATGACTTCTACGCCGCGGGTCCTGGGTTTGAATCCAACATTTGTGTAAAAAAAACAAATTGTTTGATTTCGGGTGTGATTGTGTTGTACATGTGAAATTTATACCTGTAAAACACACTCGCGTTCCTGGATAAATCCTAGCGAATTATTTGTATTAAAAACGAAAATAAAAAAGTAAATAGTATGGCGTATAAAGCTTGGCAGGCGGATATGTCAGTCGTATATTGTCAGCTGTATGTAAGGATCGTAACAAGTGGAATGATATGGACTCTGCCTACCCCAATGGAAAAGAGGCGCGACTCTATGTATGTGTGTTTGTATGTTACTGCGTTTAGATAGATAAGACTATCACTTATAGATGGTCTTATCCACACCGACACTACTGTGTATGTATAGTTGTACGTGTGGATGTGTGTGTGTGTGTGTGCGTGTGTGCGTGCGCGCGTATGCGTGTGTGTGTGTGTGTGTATGACTTTCATCCATAACTAATATGTTCAGAGAAATTTTTTTTTTTTTCATTTCATAAAAGTGACGGAACGAACAAAACGTTCACCTGATGGTAAGTGAAACGTGTGCCCATAACAAATGCTGTGTCACCCAGAACAGTGTGACACCACAATGCGCCCGTCACCCTGAGACATCAGGGTTGAAATAGTCACAAAATAGTCAATACACTGCGCCCATCAGTCCATATGTCCAGTGATTACGCTAGCTCTCAGTGCCCTTCAAACTGAAACACAGTAATGTTTGCACACTACTGCTTCACGGCAGAATAACTGACCCTGGGGTGGTACCTACCTAGACGGATTCCTGCATAGGAATCCTACCACCAATAGGACATAGGCTGGCATATTAACAATTTCATGTCCCGTATATTATATTTCCTTTCTCTCGCAGCTATGCGCCATTCGCATATTTGCGGACGACATTTTTATTCTACGAAACAGGTTCATAAATGCATATTTAATGAAAGATATAAGGAGAGCGGCCAAGAGCCAGCCGATCCGTGAATAATTGGCACCGCTTCCCACTCGTTCGCGCGGATTTCAGCGAAGGATCGGTGAAATTAAATTGTCTGTTGCTTCAGCTGGCTTCCAATATTTCTGTGTACGGATATTAATTTATTTTATTTAAAATACTATATTGTATAACTTATATAAAAGGGTAACAATGGGCGAACTTAATGCCTATTAGCATTCTCTCCCAGTCAACCCGAGGTTGTTATGAACTAGTTGCACTTACAATCAGCAGGGTTATTGCGTATCCAAAGTGATGATCACTTATAAAAGTGTTGAACAAATATCTGCTAAATAAGTGTATGCATAACGGTTATGATTAACAAAAAAGAGGTCACATGTAAAATAATCGTCATTTTCGTTAACCATAACCAGTATGAAAACAATTATTGTATAAAGTGATGAAACGAGCAAAACGTTCACCTGATGGTAAGTGCAACGTCTGCCCATAACAAATGCTGTGCCACCCAGAAAATTTCTGTGTGACGCTACACTGTGCCCATCACCCTGAGACATAGGTTCTTAAGTCTCATATGCCCAGTGGTTACGCTAGCTCACAGTGCCCTTCAAACCGAAACACAGTAATGTTTGCACACTACTGCTTCACGGTAGAATGACTGGCCCTGGGGTGGTACCTACCTAGACTGACTCCTGCATAGGAATCCTACCACTAGTCAATTCCAAAAATTCCATAATATTATAATAACGCTTTTAATCTTTACAATCAAGATGTCTTTGTGTCGTTGCAGGGCTGTGATGGAATTTAGGGTGATTATGTGTAACATAAAATTACCGACTTCTGCTGTAATCCCCGTTACACAGTTCAGACAAAACAGGCGCCACAACACGCGTCACTTCCGACGCTCGAACGGACCGGTCACTAGTTTTTATGTAAATTTTCTATCGGCGCCAGATGGCACTTCCGTTTCGCGGCGCCTGTCTATGACATTTTATGAATTAAGGAAACTTATTGTGGCGTTTGTTAATTTTACGGTCCGACCGTTTTCCTGATATGAAAACATTACATAAATTTAAGAAACATTTAGATATTATCCTTTATTGGTCTGTCGTGCCAGTTTCACAATTTGAATTTTGCACAAATGTTGGCTTTGGCAGGGATTCGAATCTGGGATCTGCGGCGCAGCAATCGGGTACTTTGGCCACTAGTAGTTCAATATTGTTATACATAATGGTTCATAAATACAGCATAATTGTCAGCTGTGTACAATAGGTATAGAATTAGCTTACAGGTGCCCGGCAGACTACAATAGCAACTACCTCTTTCATACCGAGGTGTCGTAAGAGGCGACTAAGTGGTTTACGAACAACCTTTATTTGTGCAGAATAACACCATAATATGCAATGCTGTGTGCACTGTACTGCTCATGGGAATTTTTTGACTCGTATCAAATTTCCGAAAAGTAGGTTACGTGAGTGCTTACCCCTTATATGGGAAAAAGGCGTTACTGTATGTATGTGTACAATATAGTAAAACAAGCAATTAGCTACATCTATTGAATAATTTGTTCGTAAGTAAATGCAACATGCTACAAGCATTTCGTTAGCTACACCTAAGGCGCGCTCTCCAAAATTTCAAGTATCCATGAAACGTTCTAAATTCCAATCACTATAACATTTCCCATAGTCTCTTTCTCCGCGCTCGCTAACTAACGCCATCTCGCGGGTTACTTGTGAATGTCTTGAAGTGAACGGAGTTGCATAACCGCCGCGCCTGCCGCCTCCGCCAATCGACGCACATCGGCCTCACCTTCCGACTGCTTGGTCAATGTTACTTGCGATTACAATCTGCGTTACGTTTTCGTTTTTCTAATGCTTTGTCGATGTAAAGTATTAACTGGTGTTTTGTCTGTGACACTAGCGTTGGTAAAAACGGAAATGTCAAATTAGTTGCTATTTGAACTCATCAAAAATCTTTAAAATGTCTTCAATTTAGCAAGAGTTGATCATGAAAATAAAAAAAAACTTCGAATACTATGTAATGTTGTATTTATTACTATACAAATTATTTGATTCACTAAATACATTTAAGTATATAGTTTTTTGGAATCTATTTACGCGAGAGTATTCGCGAAGAAAGTAAAACGTTCCAAAAGAAAATGACAATTATAGTAGAAATAATTTCGGCACATACTCAATGCGTTAGATTCTCTATTTAGATAAAAATCGCTGCTAGCGGAGCTAGACAATAGCTTCTGTTACATGGCAAGAATTTAGTTTTGTGTTACGTGAATTGAATCACATTATCTTACACGTCATACACGTGTGTAGCCAGCAAGGGATCCCTGCGTTCTGAATCTGAATATTATCCTGAATTCGGTTTTCTGGATAATCCAAAGGCTTATCTTCTTATTGTAGACACATTAAAAAAAGAGATATTTTTTATTTCTTTGAAATACATTAACATAGATAAGCTAATTAAAGCTTATTATTGATAATTCACGCATTAACCTTAACAAAGTATTACACTTATTTATTTGTATAGAATTTGATTGTGACATTGTTTTTATGGGACATTGTTCATTACGAACATATAATATATATATGTGTGTGTGTGTATGTATATATATGTGTGTGTATATATATATATATGTATATATATATATATATATATATATATATATATATATATATATATATATATATATATATATATAGATGTAACAGTAAAGATATAGAATTAAAGATCCATAATTCCATTAGCAAACAGACATGCTTACAAATTAATGTCTATGTGAAATTATCATCGTCTACAGCTCGCTCAAGACGAGGTCAACAAAACAATTTGCACAACGTAACAGCTTTAAAAATAAACTATTTAATATGCTGACAATACACTCGAGCGCATGTAAATTGCTAATCGTGAATGTAACTGAACCTACATTTACTTTGCATTAACCAATCATTTTGAATCACGCGCCTGTTCGCCTTAAAGTAATCGTCGAATGAATACCTAGTCAATGCAGCCGGTTAACATGTTTATAATTTTATATCGCGGTGACGCTAATCTACCGAATTTGGAATGGAACGTCGATGCCAGTGAACTACCTATAAAATATCTCTCTCCTTCCCTAACAGCATTATAACGCCGCGTAGTAACAGTCTCGCCCGATTTTGTAAGTAAGTATATGGGTATGGGTTTTTAAGGTCGCGCGCGGGCGACAAGCTGGCCAGAGTGCTTTTAGTTTTATTGCCTCATATTTCGCAATGAGAATGAGCATTGTTCTACACAGAAAAAAATGTTTTTCATCCAAAATACTTACATCAAAGGAACTGAGCTCCGACGCGAAATATTATTTCGTAGTAGAAAAGTTTGAACTACCAATTTTCTAATATTTAAAAAGTAAGAAAAAAAAACCTAGAACCAAAACATATTATTTCCTAATTTAATAGCATCCAAAGTCTAGACAAAGTAAGGCCACAGTGAGACGATTGAGTTTCCCCTTGAAGATATTAAAAACGTGCGGAGTCAATTTTTCCAATTTTACCATCGCCAAAAATGTTGTTTCCTAGGTCAGTAAAGTTATATATGACCTACCTCATCCTTAATTGATGTACACTGCCATTTATGCGAATTTCCTTTTGGTTTCTTTTCTAGAGCACTGCGGCGCCACACAGCTTTTGTATGGGCAGACCGTTGCACTTAGCAGGTCTTAGGACGATTTGCTCGTCTCGTCACATACTTCCGTAATAAAAAACCACTCAAGAAAATGTCAGGATAATTCTATTAAAAAGTAGACTTTGTTCACGTGGACTTTAGAATTTATGTAACTCAAAGGGTATTTCGTGATATCACTTTAGCCTTTGTTTAACTGCAAACAAAGGAAGTGATCTGAGCATTACTATCCACAATCTATGCAAATGTCATGCACAGCAACAGCTTTAGTAGTTTTTGAGTTGAAACCGGACGATAAATTCGAGTAGTTTATGCCGGTTTGCAGACTTTCTCTGGTGGTAGGATTCCTGTGCAGGAATCCGTCTAAGGTAGGTACCACCCCAGGGCCAGTTATTCTGCCGTGAAGCAGTAGTGTGCAAACATAACAGTGTTTCGGTTTGATGGGCACTGTGAGCTAGCGTAATCACTGGACATATGACTGACGGGCGCAGTGTAATGTCACACGTAACTGTTCTGGGTGACGTAGCATTTGTTATGGGTAGACGTTGCACTTTAGATCAGGTGAACGTTTTGCTCGTTTCGTCACGCTTTATTTATGAAATAAGTTATGATGATGATATGTTCCCCGATGCCGGTACCATTGTATTGTACTGTTACTTGCAGCCATTTTAAGTGGTGTCTGTGTTTTGCCGTTAAATAAAAGTAAGACAAGAAATTTAGCACAGACTATAAAGCGTTAGTTTCCTTGCTTTAGTATTTATTTCATAACAATGCATTTAAAGGACAAATAATAGAAACGCGGGTACTATAAAATAATTTTTCCATATGTATTATTCAAGTCGAAGTAAATTCACTTATTTCATTGAATTTTTTGTCCGCACCCCTTTGAAACAGCTTAAGGAATTTTTTGTTGTACTCGGCGTGTTGGTACCTTCGCAGTGACAGTTATTGTATCGTAGTGTGTGAGCATTACTGTATTCCGGTTTGAAGGGCACTGTGGATAGTGTAATATCATGAGACTTAGAGACAAGACGAGCAGCAGCATCTTCCTGGAACATCTGAATAAAAAAAACTGCGGTTGCCAACCCGCTTGCCAAGCGCGGCAGGCTATGGTAAAGTTCCCCCAAATTGAGAGCTGCAAACTTTTGTGGCAATAGTGATAGGTTGAAGTGATGATGATGATGATCTGATTTCTCATGGTGACGAATGCAGTGAACACAGAATTTTCTAAAGTCATGTGACACCGTTTAGACGTGGCACATACCATTAGATTTGTTCGTCTCGTCACATAAGTGAAAAAAATTTCATAATTATTTCAGTACCTGATAAACGGGATTAGCAATCTCAGTATAATGGTGACTTTTTTTTATTTGATAAAGTGTCGAGACGAGCAAAACGTTCACCTGATGGTAAGTGCAACGTTTGCCCATAACACATATTGTGGTACTCAGAATATTTCTGTGTAGCACCACACTGCGCCCGTCACCCTGAGACATCAGTTCTTAAGTCTCAAATGCCCAGTGATTACGCTAGCTCGCAGTGCCCTTCAAACCGAAACACAGTAATGCTTGCACACTACTGCTTCACGACAGAATAACTGGCCCTGGGGTGGTACCTGCCTAGACGGATTCCTGCATAGGAATTCTACCACCAGTGACTTGTTGAATGGTGGTGGTGGTAAACGAAATGAGCTGCTTTATGTCGAGTTTACTCAATAACATACAAAATTTACTGTTGATATTCCATAAATAAACAATTTCTAATCGTTCACATTCCGTGTGTTGGAGGCAGCGTTGCCAGACGTTCCGATTTTAGCGGGACGTCCCGATTTTTAGCCCTAAAATTAAATGTCCCGCTCGCGACAGACTCAGTTCCGCTTTTCGGAGATTACTGGACGATGCGATATGTGTTATGAGTGTATGAGTGTATGACTATGCTAGAGAGTATTATTCTTCTGTGCGGCGGGTTTGGGCGTCACAGGCAAGTGTGTTGAATGGCCGGCCGAGGTGGAGCTGTGAGAGAATCGGTCCCATCATTCGCATGAATCGCATGGACTCCGATTGATGGCCGAATAACCATCATTATTATGCTGGAGCTAAATTATCCAGACCGGTGACGGGCAGAAACCCTCTAAGGTGCGAATAATTGGTACTGAGTTCGTCAATCCGCCTGCCAAGCTCGGCGATCACGGCAAATCCAAATTGTGAGAGGCACATATAGGGGACTTTTACAGGGCGCTGTTGAGGCGAAGTTAGAACTAATTACGCCGCATAATAGTCGTTCAAATTAAAACTGACAAGTGCTTTCAGTGATTTTATAAATAGAACACGTATTTTAAAATCAAGGAGTATTGAGCAACATTGGGACCGCGGCTTTTTGTGTCAGTGAAACCCTATCTATATCCGGACGCTTAATTACGCGTGGGTAGTCTGTCAGAGATATAAAATTTGCCATAACACCCACGAACCTATTATTTTAAACCAGTCCCATTTTAAATTAAACTTCATTTCATAAAAAATATTATTTTTCATATGTCATTCAAAAAAAAACGGATATTGTGTTATACGTGTACATTACAAAATATATGTCTTTATTGAATATTACAGTTTCTTTATCTTGAATTATTTAGTTGATTATTACTTAGTTACATTATTTATTTTACTCAACTACTGTTTCAAAAAATGTTTCAAACGTGGGAACAATAGCATTATTTGTAAGTGGTTATTTTTAACGGCTTTTTCTGTAATAAAATATTTCTTTTATTTAAAACTGGTTCCTATTATTAAACATAAGCTACATATACAAGATGGTTTTATTTAAAAAAAAAGTCTCCAGCAATGAGTACAATTTGTAAAAAACAGTTTGTCAATTTGTATATAATGTTATTGCACGTCTCATGGCGCGAAGCGGCGTGAGATAGTGCTTTATACCCGACATGTCAAGGTCAAGCGATTGGGCGGTCTTCAAACGCCTCTACAAAATCACAATTAATATATATTGCACATATATGTTAATTTGAATAGACTCATGTCAAGAAAACACTTTAATTAATTCATTATTTATTTTGAAAAATCATCTAATATTGCTACGTTGCAAAAAAAAATGACGTGGATGTCCGGATTTTTTAGGGATTTGGTCACGATAACTCCCGAAAAAATTGACGTATACAAGTTTTTTTATCGTGTCCAGAATTTTATCTACTGGTTTCCTATTTCATATGAGAAGTTTAGCACTTGTAGTTATTAAGAAAAATATTTTTTTCTTATTGTTTTCATCTGAAACGGAAATGAGCATCAGGATACATGCACTTTCGGATTATCCTAACTGTTTTGATGTTTTTGATCTTATTGATTAATAATTAGTTCATAATAATTCATTTAATACATACATGCAGTCACGCATTTTTCCCATAAAAGGCGTGACACGTAGCTCACTTTTCGTTGGAAACGAGACGTGACGAGTGGCGAACCACGTTGACGCCATTTTGTTAAAAAATATATGGTTCACAATCTCTTACGTAATTACAGTTTATAAGTTTGAGTTTCGATTACACTTCGAATATTTGTTCACAGGATCGTTGGTTTACTTGACGACAAATTGACGACTCAAGTCAATAAAAGTCATATCAATCTATTTCAATTTAATATCTGTATATATCTACAAATTGCTATCTTTATCCATTACATTTTTGTATTTTAATATAATTTTATACTTAAAATTATATGTAAAATTAGTATTAAAAAGTTATGACATCTCATACAAATTTATACGAAGAAGCTGTAAATCTGTGTCAAAATTTGAGCGATCCATAATTATTTATAGTTACGACTTACGAACTGTCAAGTGTTGCATAGGAGTGGAAACATGTTTGAATTTTTACAATATTCTTGATTAGAAATCTTTTCTTTTAATAAAATTGATTAATACTTACAGAATGTTAATACTAATAAAGACTCTTTTGTCTGTCCAGACACATATAACCTCAAAATTATTAAACCTGTGTCGTGAAGTTTACGCATATTAAATTGGTAACATAAGAAGTAATTTATTATTATTCAGATAAGATGATGATCAGAGAAGATAAGAAAACGTTTTATATGCTGTTGCTATATAAAGCGTTAAAATAAACTAAGTTGATCGAAATAGAAATAGAAAAAGAATGAATTTCGATAATAAGTAAAAATATCAACAAGTCAACTGATTTTTATTTTTATAACTGGCAGTTTTTTTGTTATGTGTTAATTTTATTTAATCGAAATTAATTTGCAGCTTTTCAAGTAAACCATAGAAAATTTAAAACAGAAGTAGTGTAAGTGTAACACTTCTAGTGTAAAACCGTAATATTTATTGCTGACCCGCCCCGGCTTCGCACGGAAGTTATTGTTATGTTAAAGTCATATTATTAGGAGTAAATGTTCGTAAAATCCGTTCTTGGACGATGTCGGGAAAGAAATATGAATAGGACTTGCAGTATCGGAGAAATCGTTATGAGATATGACATGAAAACGTATTTTCCGTCGTATCTGAATATTTATCAAGACCTATTTTGGTGCCTTACGAAAAATCCCATACTGCCGTACGTCGCAGGTGAAAATGTTATGGAGGCTGTGGCATTTACATTCTTTCGTCGCTAGTGTTGTGAACGTAACACTGAGCTTTATTCCTAAAAAAAATTACCTTGATGGTTACAGCGGATTATTTTGAATTTCTGTTAGAGGTAAGGATTAACATAATAATTATAAGCCATTAAAACAATGTAATTTGGAATAATTTATTCTGAACTACTAAACATAGCCAAGTATATTAAACCACAATAAAATATTCGTTTATTTAAGCTTAACACTAGATTTACGGGCATTGACGGACGGGACGGGACGGGTATATTACGAATAGGTAGACAACGTCTAGATATAATAAAATGTAGGTATTTCAGATAAAACTACTAGATATATATATATTCGCTGCATAATATCATTAAAAACCAATATATAATCGCTATAGAATAATATTTATTTGTTCAGAATTTAAAGCATAAAATCGACAACCTGTCAAATTGACGGGTTTCGTAAATGTAGTGTTAAATAATAAAAATACTTCGGACATTATATTAATTTCACGCTGTGGTATTATAAAGCTTTATGTTAAATTAACCTACTAATAGAATACTAATAAAAATATTTAATTAAAGTAACTTTTATATCATAATGCACACAGTATTAGCAGATAAAAAACACACCACTATTAACGAGATACAATCATTTCCTGCGCGTATGTACTCGTACATCTCTAGCCAT
Source organism: Luehdorfia chinensis (assembly GCA_019845155.1). Taxonomy (NCBI): domain Eukaryota; kingdom Metazoa; phylum Arthropoda; class Insecta; order Lepidoptera; family Papilionidae; genus Luehdorfia; species Luehdorfia chinensis. The sequence goes on along the minus strand of JAHVAK010000003.1, from coordinate 3,494,635 downwards.
GACATTTTTTATTTCCGTGTCGACGCGTCGAGCTAGAATTATTATCCCGGGCCACCCCAATGGCCCGGTTTTCGCAACCCGGTAGGCTGGGGCCTGGGGGGAGTGGGGTGCCAGCGGCCAGCTTTTATTAATTACATTGCGTTTACAAGAGGTCAATGTCAATGGAAGTCCAAATGCGTCATTTGTGACTGTTGTGACACTATCGCAAAATTAATTAGAATTATGTATTCTATACATATGTAGTTTAGCTCCCGTAAAGTCTGCACCTGGCAGTTATATATTTAGACTAGTGGCCAGTACGTTAAAACAGCAATTTCACATGAAAACACCTATTATTATTGGACTTTTGGAACCAACTGGAAAGTGGCGGTAGGTTTTTATTGAATTTTGTAATTTTTGTGTATATTTTGTGTTTTGATGTTAAATATTGATAGTTTATTACGCAGCACGTGCTAAAAAGTGTACAGTGTTAAAGTGTACAGATTGGACAATTTAATTTAATACTTTTGTCTCTTCTGCAGTAAAACTCAACAGTAATTTTACTGTCGATCGAAATGAAGTTATAATTTAATAATTACTCAACATAGGCAAAAATTCGGTTTGGTAGCTGATTGCCAGGATCAAAAAAGAAGAAGAAGAACACGTATTATTACATTTTGAGCGCCTTTTTTTTTCAATTATCAGCATAACCGCTTTTTGGGGAGAGGACTTCAGAGGTTTATTTTTTCCAGTTCTCGAGGTCAATCATTTTTTTTAATTTTAAGAGCATGTCGTGACCATTCCCCGAAGTTGTCAAAAGAAAATTTGAAAATCATACACTGAATATCTACAGAATCGCGGTAACATTCATGGATTTCAATAGTTTTTGAGAAGTGGCGATAAAAATATCCGAGTGATTGCGTAACTCAATCAAGCGGGAATAAGTCTCTAGTGGAGAGCGCGGGAATTTGACAACTGTCTAATTATACATTTTGGCGCGTTGACAAACCGCCACCCTCGAACGGCACAAATAATCTAACGAAACAAATAGGACGCCATCAAGCACAGGTTTCACGCTACATGATTTAGATAATAGGAATAGTAGTATTTTAGACATACCTTTGTGAAATCAAAAAGTTTGAATCGCTTCCGTCTCGGAAAAAAATAAAAGCCTATAAATGTCGCACTGTCTCCTCTAGTTTTCGACTAAGGAGCTGAGAATAGTGCTTCATGCTGCTCCAATGCGGGTTGGCGTACTTCACAGGTCCTCGAAATATTTTTCTACCTCAGACTTGCAGGTTTCTTCAAGTTGTTTTTTTTTTATTGGATAAAGTGATGAAACGAGCAAAACGTTCACCTGATGGTTAGTGCAACGACTGTCCATAACAAATGATGTGTCACCCAGAAAATTTCTGTTTGACACCACACTGTGCCCATCACCCTGAGACATCAGTTCTTAAATCTCATACGCCCAGTTATTACGCTAGCTCACAGTGCCCTTCAAACCGAACCACAGTAATGTTTGCACACTACTGCTTCACGGCAGAATAACTAGTATCGCACTTAGGCTCCTTTGTTTATTATAAATATAAGGGCGAGCGCCGCGCGCATGAGTTACCACGCCTCAATGTTATGGACGCTAATCAACAATACTATTTGTATTTTATGGTTATGTATGTATATTAAACAGTTAAAAACTGTGAGTTTAACATTAAAATAAAAGACATATTATCCTGTATATATTTGTACCCCAAGGGCAAAAAAATATAGAAATATCTAATTAGTCTACGTCGCAAAGCAGCTGCCTTCTCTTGTATCGCTGAATCTAGTCTTCGGTCTACAGGTCTACAGTTCATAATATTTATAGCATCAACTGACAAGTGGATTCAGCTTTTTTGTTTTTTTTTGTATTGACTAAATTTCTTTTCTTTTTGTCTTGCTGGGGCCTTTTCATATGTAGAAATATCTACTACAAACTTACAGTCGTATTGTTTTGGTTGAACTAGTTAGGACTCGGTAAATTTTCTCGGAAATTTTTTTGCCCGGGTTTTCCTTTTCTTTGCCTGACGGCAAAAGTTTTATTAACATCTCAACAAATTTTGCCCTTGGTAATACAAACTTACATACATACAATCACACCTTTTTCACATATAAGGGGTAAGCAGAGACCACATACGTAGTCCAATTCTCGCCTCCGCAGGAAACGAGACCACCCGTCGGTCAACCACGTCGCCGTCATTTTAGTACGATTCAAAAAAAATATTTTTCTCCATTGCGTTTCCATGAGCAGTATAGTGACAGCATTGCATATTATGGTGTTATTCTGAACGAATAAAGGCTGTCCGTTCGTAGGAAAGAGGTAGAGCAGGCACACGCTCGACTGTAGCCGGTTTCACTCGGTCATTACGATGTATGTATGATGATAATGATGATGTTGTATGATGTTGAAGCTCGGCGGCCAGGTGTCTTCTGTCACAGATTCCTTGTGTTCTCTGAAACAAAGATTTACCCACGGTAGCTTACTGTGATGAATGACTGCTGTCCTACCATATGTCAGAGGAGTCACGGACAAGATTGGCTATATATTGATGCGGGTTTCCATAAGAACATTTTTCAAGCCGCCGAAGAAGATAAGTCAGTTTTTACCATCTATCAAGTGTAACATCCCTCTACAACATGCAAGAGTATACAAGCTGGATTGTGAATGTGGTCTCATGGGGCAAAGAAAGAGATCAGTAAAAAACCCGTGTAAAAGAATATAATATGGCTGATGTCAAGCATCGTCGCTCTAGGAAGTTTTCACGCTGTGTCCATGTTCTGGTTCATCCCAACCATTACATCGGATTTGATAAACGACCTATCCTCGCAAAAGAACACCGATTCCTACCAAGGTTGATCCCCGAGGCTATTGAAATTAAAAAAAAACATCCTAATTTCAATGGAAAAGGTGGTTGGGTACAACCACCAGCTTGGGATCCTGTAATTAATATAATAAAATCAAAAACCAAGCATGCTACTGCAAGACTTCTAGACATATTGAGCTCTGTCTGCGTAGATCGGTCCAAAAATAATAATTAAAAGCTGAAGGTACTCCGGGATAACTATGATATCCGGACATCTGTCACCTCAGTCCTCCCGTGACCATGGGGCTAAAGCGTCGGGTTATAAAAAGTCAATAGTAAACGCGATAAAACCCGAAAACTATATTTATTTAAATTTCTAGTATTTGCGTAAATACGAGTATAAGAAATCATTATACGTCCCCGATCACTCTTAGGTACATTGTTGATGAGTGTTTTATACAGCGCCCAAGACGACCGCATGGCCTGGTGGTTAGAGTACCGGGTTACCACGTCGCGAGTCCTGGGTTCGAATCCTAGCCGGAGCCCCAACATTTGTTGAGACCGATTACGTTAAATAACGCCCTCTACTAGTTTGCACATGACTGCTTCACGGCACGGCAGAATAACGGGTGGGTGGATTCATATGCAGTAAGTATAAAGTAGTCAAACAAACTTTGACACTCGTTCTTCCAATGTTAATGTAACTAATGCGAGTGGCTATAGTGCTCGTTACCCTTGTAATAAATTAAAACAAAAAAACACTACAACCGTTGTTACAAAGAGAACGCGCAACAACTAGTCACAATGGCCGCCAATTGCGTGTGTGTTGTTTGATTATTCACGCGTTACACACTTGGTACTTGCAACGCGTGCATCGAGTCTTCTTACGCGTCGGAGGCTCCGCGGCCCTCACGATCCGCCGTGACGTCACTCGCCAGCCGCCGCCATGTCGTTGCGCCGTCTGCGCGCGCACATTACCCTCCCGCACGCCCCGCTGTCTGACGGGCGACGGCGACTGACCAGTGACCTTGTCGCTCCGTCTCTTTCCTCCGCCTGCACTTTTTCAAGTGCGAATGGAACAGAACGAACCGGTGTAAGAATAAATGGTTTGTGCACGAAAGGTTCTCTTTCTTATTTATTTAAACGTACTTTTTTTAAATTTTGGCGTCGTAATATGCGGTGAGGCGTTTTGTTGTGGCCAGGGTAACGACCTTGCGCGCCCGGTTAGCAACGCGATAGCCAACTTAATTGTTATATCAAAACAAAATGACGCCAGACAAAAAATTGTGAAAAAAAGTTTCGTTTCCAAGTCAAATTGCGGCATCGTGTACGGATTATTATTCCAAATGTAATTCAGTGAATAGCTAATGTAGTAATTAGCAACTTTTATTCTTGCGATATGACTTCATGGTCTGAAATGAGAAACGCATTATTTATTTTTATTTATTTATTAATGGAAACAGTCATAAACTATGTTACAGTGTCAAGTAACATATTCAAGTATACAATCTTCTAACAGCAACACTTCAAAATTTTGATCGACAGTAAAATGATAGTTGACTTTTACTGAAGATTTAAGACTAATGGAGACAAAATAAAAAGTACAATTTTGGTCTTGAATTGAATTTTCCAACCACTGTACGCTTTCAGGAGCACTTGCTGCATAATAAACTATCAATATTTAACATCAAAACTCCAAATATACACAGAAATTATAAAATTAAATAAAAACACTACTGCCTCTTTTCGAGTTGGCGCCAAAAGTCATGTGAAACGCATTTTTTACTAATAGTATCATTACCATAGCTAAATAAGACATTTCTATTTTCATATTACGCACGGTAACAAAATTTAATTTGATCGTAGACAATAACGATTACATTCAGCAGACGTGACGACAGACAATTTAATTGTTTTAATTCAAAACTGGTGCGATAAGATAAGAACTTACATCCATTATGTAATGGAATGACTAGAGTGGAGATATAAATGAAAGTGTAGGGTTACAAAAAAGTTATGGTTTAATACGGACTATTTTTATGATACACTCTTACAAATTTAAATCGGTAAATTCCTACATTTGTTTAAAATCATTGATTTCCAAGTTTACGATTTATTGTACAATAGTTTTATCCTGAAAACGTGTAGGTATTATCAAGTGAAATCATTAACAAAACCGCCGGTAACTACCTACTCGGTTAGCAGCAAAACGTTAGAGATGCGTCGACCCTAACTAGATAAGGCAGACGCTATGGTACCCCGTGGGTATTATTATGTATATTCTGTGCCGTGGGGTTCGTTGCCCCGGGGCGTCCCTGCGCTCGTCAGCTGTTGGCGGGACGTCGACCTCGGGCCTCTGGTTCCCGGTTCTCTAATAACGCCCCCGAAGGCTTTCACGTGTTCAGTCTATTGCGTGTGCTTTGGAAAATTAATAGAGAAATGTATTAGTAATAATATATTTGTATGTTCTATAGACACATTAATCTTTACGCGATTTGTGGTTCTACAATATTTTGCGTCGGTATAACATTATATGTAAACTTAGTTGTTGAAATTTTCTAATTTAACATCTAATTGTCATCACAAATTTCGAGAACATTAATATTTTAAAGCTTTGTAGCAGTTTAATCTATACTTTATATAGAGATCTATATAAAGAGAGAGTACGATTTTTTGAGTTTGTGTATATGTAAACGGTAATCTCGGGAACACTGCACTTATTGGAAAAATTCTTTCTGTTTTGAAAATTTGAAATATATATATATATATATATAGTGTCCTATCAAAACCGGAGCGGGTCGCCAGTGTTTAATAAAATATAGGTTTACGGTTTCAGGTTCAAGGTTCAAGGTTTATAACGAAAAACACTCCTTTCATTGAAATAGAATTTTAATATCGAAAGCGTATTTACATTCAGGGTAATCAAAAACACTTGGCGGACTTTATATGTAGTAGACATCTTTTTTTCACAGACTTGCAGATCGCAATTGAGAATAGTGTTAGTGCCAGCATCGTGGATCCCTCTCGGGTAGGCTTACCAGATGATCGGGGTTTGTCTGGATTCTCCCAACATATCACACGATGTCCAGACTCCCGACTAAATATAAAATATCACGACTAACTGCGTTTTGTAAAATTGACTTCTGATTGATTGATTGACGGCGAACTTCATTAAAAACTTGATTAAGGCTTATTTTTAAAATAAAAGTTTTTTTTTTTCTCCCGATACCCCAAAATTCCGACTAATTGAAATTTTGTCCAGATATTTTGGTATTCCGATCTGGCAACCCTAATCACGGTTTACTCTTTTTTTTTATTTCATAAAAGTGACGGAACGAGCAAAACGTTCACCTGATGGTAAGTGTAACGTCTGCCCATAACAAATACTGTGTCACCCAGAAAATTACTGTGTGACACCACACTGCGCGCGTCACCCTGAGACATCAGTTTTTAAGTCTCATATGCCCAGTGATTACACCTACAGTATCCTACCTACTCGCGCTATTATCAAATTTAAGAAAAGTTCGCCCGCTGAGCCGCCATGCAGTTTAATTTTTTTCTGTGTATTGACACCATTTTTAATCACTTCACATATATATATATATATATATATATATATATATATATATACTTTTTAACGACTTCTTATCTCTGCCTTTGATCATTTAATGCCTAGGTGATGAAATAACCGAGGCAGGAAATCAACTCTATTTCAAATTGCTGGCGGCTTGCTACCACCATTTATTTCGCTACGTTGTTCGAATCATCAATGACATATAAAAGTGCCGCACTGTCCTATGCACTGAATAAATGAATCGGAAACAAACCTGTGAACATTTAAACATGATTTATTAGCCGATGCCCGCGACGACGTCCGCGTGGATATAGGTTTTTTATATATCCCGTGGGAACTATTTGATTTTACAAAATAAAAAGTATCCTATGTCCGTCTCCAGGACGCAAGCTACCTCTGTGCCTAATTTCATCAAGATGGGTTCAGCGGTTGAACCGTGGAAAGGTAACAAACAGACAGAGGGACAGAGAGATTTACTTTCGTTAATAATATTTGTATTGATGTTTCTATTAAATGAGTTACCGCTTTGCAGGATTTCCTTTACCCGGTTTCACAACTGTCTAGAGACCACCTACGTGTTAAAGCCTCACATGAAATGATTGCGCGTGGGCTGTCTCGACGTGTTCAGGGTCATTTAATACAATAGCCGTCTCTAAGGCTTTCGTTTCATAGCGACGGGGAAGTCCGGTTAAGTCTTCTAATTAGAACTACTTATCTTATATTTTATTGGGTGATTTGTAATTTTATAATGAAGAACTTATGTTAGTACCTATATTCTTGCAAATAAATTATTGATTGATTGAACATGTTTTTTGCTAATGTTTCTTAACTTAGGTAATGTAACTTACTAACATACAGTCACGCCGCTTTACCATATAAGGGGTAGGCAGAGGCCACACATGTAGCCCTCTTCGCTCCCGCGGGAAACGAACCGCTACTCAGCTTTCAAAAGGTATACTGCTAAACATAGACCTCGCCTTAGGAAGACTTAGCGTTATCGCCACGCTTGGCGGCAGGGAAGGATTTAGAGGTATAAACGCCCTGGCCCTGAGTAAATTGCAGGAGGGCGAGCAGTGCCCTTTAAAAACTAGGTAACACACATCAATTTAAATTTTGCATGCGGATCTTAACAAATTCACTTTCTCTCCAGAATTGCAATGGATTTACGCAAATTAATGCCTGATTCTGTTAACTATGCTAAATACTGTTATTTTTCAAGCGTTTCTCTTAGTAGACTTTAATGACCACCGCGGAATTGGGGGGATGTCCGTTTCTACACGTGGAATTAGTTAGTGGTCGAGTAAGAGCTTGTAGGATTCCTTTGTATTTGAATGATGATACATACAAAGCGATCGGTGAAATCGGGTCTAAGTTTAATAAAACCACGTTTTGCTTAACTGAGTTCAAATGTATCATTTGATTCCGGTTTTCGTCTAACCGATTTCACCGGCTCCATTTTGATCGCGTTCTGAAAAACGAAGTTTACGTGAAATATCGTCACAATCTAAAACAAAAACTCGATTTATTTATTATTTAGCGACATCAAACAGCCTGTTTTATGCATAAGACACATAGGTATGCAAACAATAAACAAAACGTATTAAAAATATTTATTGTGTTTACATAGTTGTGCAATTGACAATGACAGCTCTCTAAACGCGTTTAAAGAGCTGAACGTCGAAAATTTGGCGTTCGGAATTTGAACCGCGTTTAGCTTTAATCGCGTTCAGTTGATGTTGGTGAAATGCAAACTGTAGCATTCAATTCAGTTAAACGCTTAAACTTCGTTCAGCTTGAACTGATCTCGTTCAGTTTCAACGGTGAAATCCGCCCTAAGTCTTCATTTTATTCCAAACCGGCTGACGTTCATCCTACTTAATGGGAAGCGGTGATATGATCTCAATAGTATTTGAGATAGCCTGGTACGCGTCTATCTTACCGGTCAAACTACCGCACAATACACGAAGAGCAAAAATATTCTATATTTTGGAAGTGAAATAAAATAATAAAATAACCGGAGCTTCTTGCCGGTTAAAGAACCCGCGTAAGAAAAGTCTCAGGTGTTATTTTTCGAACCGTTGTTGGTAGATTTAAGTCATCATTAAAGATTTTAACAGTTTTTTTTTATAAAGAAGTTTCGTCTTTGATGTAACCGTCTGTTGCGTGTATTTACTTACTAATTAGCCAATTAGCATATCTAATTGCCCTTATTAGTAACATGTTGGTTCGTATTTAATTTATTAAGTAGTCTTTGTTTTTATCGACATTAAAGCTGCTGCATACACATTCTCGTCGACTGCGGATAACGAATAATTAGTGATGCATTTATTTTTAAAGCGAGAACAAAACAAAGCAGTGGTAATGACCCCGAATGTCATATCTATATATTTTCGTGAGTCACTAACTTTAATATAGATTAAGAACTAATTCAGTGCACTTTACCCAACGTTTTTAATTTCTGTGTTCCTGTTTAACATTTTTATAACTATACTCGTTAACTTGAACACGCGCATATACACAATACATTCGTATATCATTTGATGCTGCTGCAGATAAAACCATCCATGTTTATAGATGCGAATCCGCCGTCTCACAGTTCAACGTCCCGAGTTTATGTTCTCATAGATGGCAACACTAAGTGCAGGACTCGTGTTATCGGAGCTAGAATGTTTTTATGTACGTGGGTGTTGAATTTGCAAATGGTAATTTTAACAATACTGGATTGAAGCAGTCGCCATGTCTTGCTTAATATCGCAGAGCTATAAATATCGCTTTAGAATATGTTCTCATTATTCATATAAATAATATGGAAAATAAATAATATATCACTGATCTTTCAATTTATTAATTTTGTATGTATATTTAGCCGTGCGGTGGCGGCCTAAGAGAATCTACCACCCCATCTCATCCCGTAGGTGTCGTAAAAGTCGACAGAGGGAAAATGAAAACCAGGAGATGGACAGCAGCATCTCCCTGGAACATCTGAATAAAGAAACTGCGGTTGCCAATCCGTTTACCAAGCGTGGAAAATAAGAGCTACAATCTTTTGTGGAAATCAATGGGGGTCGCTTATGTTCAGCAGCGTATGAGTTATAGGCTGAAATGATGATGATGATGATTTAACGAGCCGTGGTAGCTCATGGGCCGGGCGCTGGCCTCAAATTCGTAGTACGCGAGTGACCTGAGGTCTGCCTCCGGTCACGGCGTTTCTAAAATTGTTCTGTACTTTTAAGGGATGATTTGCCACGATACCTGCACGTCTGAGTAATAAAAATATTTCGAGGTCATGCGTCCGTCAACCTTGGACCAGCGCGACGGGGTCTTCCCGGCTCCAAAACCCATGTGCTCAGTATTGGGTCATTTATAGGCTATCGACTGTCGTAGAGTCAATATCGCTTGATAATGCCTCGTTTTGAGGTGAAACACGTGTCGTGTCCTTCAGTGGTGTGTATTGCCTAGCGGTAGCGTTTTAGTGGTGGAGGGTATCTGGTGATAGCTCCCGGTGGTGGTGGTTTGCTTCTGCACGCTGTTGAGGGAGGGAGGGCGGTGCTCTTCAAAAGCTATGTAATACACACCGTTTAAATTTTGCATGCGGATCTTAGCAAATCAACTTTCTTTTCTTATTATTTATAGTTACCAAATTACCTATGAATACTTATTTTATTAACACTATCAGTTTATAAATCTAAACCTGTTTTTTAAAATAACCTGTCCGACTGTGTGCTCATGCGATAGGAAGGCTGCGATGCACGAGGGACCCGAGAGACGAGCAAAATCACAACACAACTAGAACCCAAGAACTTTTTTGTGTTTTCACACATATTAGGCCCGGCTGGGATTCGAACCCAGGACCTGCAGCGTAGTAGTCACTCGGGTATTCTGACCACTAGGCCACGCGGTTATCTATAACACAGAAACAACTAAGTAACTCGACATGAAATTTTTTAGACTAGCTAATAATAATTATATTGGAAGTAGGATCCGTCTAGGTAGGTACCATCCCAGGCCAGTTATATCACCGTAAGTAGTGGGCAAACATTATTGTTTCGGTCTGAAGGGCACTGACAGCTAGTGTAATTACTGGGCGCAGTGTGGTGTCACACATAAATGTTCTGGGTGACACAGCATTTGACATGGTCAGACGTTGCACTTACTTTAAAAAACATTAAAATAACATAAACCTATACAACTTAATAGTACAGTGATAAAACTACTTCTCCACTTCTCCAATCTTAATGTGTGTGATCACGTGCACAGAAGTAAAACAGATATTTTTTCTTGTAGTATATTAAGTAGCATAAATTGAATATATTTTTAGGAATAAATAGCAATCAAAATTTTGTTAGAACATCGGCGGCAAAATGATAGTCACTTTTACTGAAGATTAGTTAGACGAAAGATGGAGATAAAAGAATTATATAGTATTACACTGTGCTCTTTCTTCAGCACTTGCTGTTTATAAATCCAGAAGTATAAGCCAAGGCCCAAATATTTTAAAGGTATAAAATGCAACAAAATAATTGTAGAAGTCTTTCGAAGCGGCGTAAGTCAATACACTCGTATATTAAGTGCTAGCTATCATTGCCCTACAGATCGAAACACAGTAATGTTTTGCACCCCATGGGAAATATTTGATTTTAATAAAAAGTATCCTATTTCCGTCTCCAGGATGCAAGCTGTCTCTGTGTTATTTAAGTATTTATGTTTGGGTCAAACCAAACCTGGCTCGCGGGCCTCTGGCTCGTGAGCACAGTATCCGATGAAGCTGTAAAAGCCAAAAACGCTAACAGCAATTACATCACCGAAATTATATATGTCTCTGTGTCGAATTTCGTTAAGTTCGGTTCAGTGCTTGAGATGTGAAAAGGTAACAAACAGACGACTTTCGCATTTATAATATTAGTATGGATTTTACTAACAAAATGTGAAACTGCGCATAACACTTCTGGTAACTTATACTCTGAGCACAAAATTAAAGGACAATACACAGAGGAATTAAATTGCATGAGCTGAGCCATCTCGTATAATTTGTAAGAACAGTATAAAGTGACCTTTAGGTTATAAATTTTGTTATATATAATATAGTATGTAATATTAAAACGAAATATCTCGTACGACGCAGTGCAACGAACTTTTACATTGTATTTTGCTTATTTTTAACATGTCAACTCTTCGAGTAATTCTTCTTAAGGCTTTTTTTGCAATGCTTTAAAAGTATATTTTACGATAATGCGTTTTATGGACAAGTTTACGACTTAATTCTGACTATAATTTTGGGTCGAAGTAATGTTTCAAGTGTGTCACGGGATCTTTATAAGCTATAGCGCTGCATTCGTTTATGCAATGTTTATTGGACAATAAAATTAAGAATTTTGTTCTTAGCTCTTCACGTTGTTATTTACGAAGGTAGAGACAAGACGATTTATGTATAATTTGGTATTAAACCGCCTACGTATTAAGTTCGATATTTTGCATCGAAGATCAACTAAATATTTCTTTTTAATTACCTGAAAGTCATATAAAAGACTGTATACTTTAATCGCCAATTCAATCACTGTAAATTTTTGCGCTGTAATTTTTTGTAAAATTTTTCAGCCGCGGTGGTGTAGCGCGTTCCTGATGTTCGCGGAGGCCCACGTTGCCGGCCTGGACGCACTGATCCGTCACCGTATCGCGCGATTTAGAGGCTTCGTTTTTGGGTCGCAGATTGTTGCAATTGCTCGTACAGTGACATATTTAGAAAATGGTCGAATTTATTGCTGTTCAAACTATAATACAGTTTATAAAGTTAATAGAATAATTTTCTTTTGAATAATTAATAATAACATGTTCAAAATATTATAAGATTTGGTATTTATATTTTAGTTTAATAATTATGAAATAGATCTCTGTTATCTGAATTTATAAATAGATTATTATTATTATTATTGTTAAAACGAACGACAATTTAAAAAAATATATCTATAATACACTTTCTTAAATATTTTAGCTTTGATATTAGTATATCATTTATAATCGGCGCTTCTCTCGGAACATGAATTTAAAAAATTCACACTCTTTTTAAATAATAAGTTTTAAATCACTTTATTAACTGACTATAAGAAAGGGTGCGTAAACTATCGTTTGATGCTGAAGCCGATGTTTGTTTTTTAATAAAAATAGTACAAAGTAAAGTGGACTGTTCCTTTAAAAAAACTACGCAAAAATGTGTTCCTCCGTGACTTAAGAACTGATGTCTCAGGGATGGTGGCATAGTGAGGTTTCACATAGAAATGTTCTGGGTGACACAGCATTTGTTATGGGCCGACGTTGCACTTACCATCAGGTGAACGTTTTGCTCGTTTCATCACTTTATACAATAAAAAAAAATAGGAAAGAAATTGACCGATAACATTTAAATTAAAAATTTCATAAACGCGGACAAATCTATTAAATCTCGATCGTCGTTATCTTAAGTGCATTCGCTCGTAGCAACCGGTTAGAAACTGCTTTAATTACTCTCTTTTTCTTAACGCACCCCACGTTTCAAGTGCTTAGGGTGCGTAGCTAGTGCTTCCATTAAAAGGGGTGAGCAGCACTATAAATACTGCGTATGTACCTTTAGGGGGGGGCCTTTAGAAATAAAGTCCTCACAAACAACTGCCTACGGGCAGAATCATACTTCAGGACTTGCGCTGAATGCGCTGGGGCTACGATACCAATGACCTAAGAAGACGCTGGTTTACGCTGTGCATGCCTTTAAATAGTATATAAACATCTCAAGAATTCCCTTTGTTATAAAGATACGCAGTGCAGCATTTACTATATTTTCATTCAAAAGAAACCTATTAAAATTTGTACCGACTGTATTATTAATATTAAGCTATGTCTATGATTTCGCACACATAGATTTCATGAATCTCCAAGACATTTAAAGATACTATAATGAGATAAATATACTGGTGGTAGGATTGCTATATAGGGATCCATCTAAGTAGTTACCACCGCAGTTCTAGTTATTTTGCCGTGAATCAGTAGTGTGCAAACATTACCGAGCATCAAATAGAATTAATAAAATAAATATCATTACTTAAGTTTTATCACTACCTTACCTTAATAACCTGACTTAATATAATAATATTATTTTACATACCTTGGTAATTTGTTGTTAACAATATGTGTATACGGAATATACTTTTGCAGCAAATAGGAATTTTTTGTAATCGTAAAAAGTATTTAAAATTTCATCACTTTCAATTCAATCACTTTTATAAAAATCTTGAAATGTTTGAAAATACCTAAACGTTTATCCGAATAGTAGTCGTAATGCGCCATTTTATATTTCGGCAAATTACTAGCGTATCCTTGGATTTACTTCTTAAATCTGTAATAACAAATTAAGTAAATACCTACAGATACGTAGAAGTAAGTGCTTATATGCATAGCTATAAATTACAGTTAAACGCAAACTGAGAAATCCTAAAATAAACTGTAGAATTATTTTTAAGATGCTCTATGATTCAATTTACCATAATATGACATAAAACTCGCAAAAAAATTAAGCCTTAATCGAGACAACATGCGCATGGGAAAATTATACCAAAAATAGTTTATTTCTTACACACTACTCTTTTATTTTAAGGAAGTATGTTTAAATTATTTATTTACGTGTACAACATTCAATATTAAGAACGTATCATTGGAGAGTATTCAATGTTAAGAACATTATATTAGAAAGTGACATTTACTGTGGCTGCTCAAAGTGTAGCTTTTTCTGTTTAACAACTTTGTAATTAAGTTTATAAATAAAAAAATCTAGTTTCACCTAACAACATAAATACTTGTAAATCAATAGAAATGTCGATGCTAGACTCATGCATGTAATTTTTGAACTACGAGTACACTCGGCGTCAAAAAAATCGCACATCCGAAAAAAATAATTTAAATACTATTTTAACACAACAGGCCAATGGCAATGTTGTGGTTTGAGGGTATCATTCGAAAGGTAATTTCATTAGCTTTCAGGAATTTTAATTGAATTTTACTTTTATAACGAGACGAAAGAGAAATTAAAGAAAAAGACAGGGTATGTACAAACTTGCAAATTAATAATTTAAAAAAAAAATTAATAAATACAAAAAAAGTTCTTAAAACCTAGTGTTACCCCTTTGGGTTACTTGTTCACGTGTGTTCACTGCAAAGTCTAAATTACGACTGGCCCATATTTCATCCAGATCGACCCTTTTATACCCTTTTTAGGTGGTGTAACTAGCGTCCTTACTAACGAGCATTTGACAGTGTTTATTTTTGGCGCTCTATAATGATAAATGTTTTAATGATTTCATGATTTTTTTATTAATAATGTTAAGCTATTCAAATACCCATTTCAAACATACCAATATTTATATAAATATAATTCGTTTCTTGCCATTACAGCCATTTTTCGCGCAAACTCAGAGAGGTGCGATTTTTGTGACGCTGAGTGTATTATTACTATTGACGCTTAAATCTATTAGCTTCTGCTATCTTAATAACATACACGGTTAAAGTCAAATGGTTAAAAAAATGATATTTTTGAAATATGATCCTAATATGTCATCATTGCAAAACTCCTGACATGTCAGACGTAATCCTGACAAATGGTAACCCTATTTCTTCCCGCCGAAAATAAGCGACCATTACTTTCAAGTGCCGTTTGACAGATCTGGACCGCGCGCGCCTTGGCACCTGGTCGTATCGCGCGCGTATTCCGGAATTTGCCGTTTTTTTTTTTCTTTCTAAATTAAAATAAAATGTTTTCGAATCGACGACAAATAACGAGAAGCTTTTTAAATCTAATCGTTGATTTTGAAAGCATACGTACAATTTTTGAGTGTGAGAAAAAAATTTATGTGTTTGGACATCGAAAATTTTTTTTCTCTTCACGCAAAACTACAAATAGTTTTACGAATGACAATTCTGTACTTAATTTCTTCATGTAGCCTGTGTAAAAAAGTAATGATCGTAGAGTAAATTTTTAAAGTGTACCTACTTAAATTATTAAACATTTTTTTTTGTTTTGTTGCAGGTAATTTGACTTTCGTAGTGATCATCTACTATAATAAGATCATCGTCATCATCATCTTGTTAACAGTCCTCTGCTGGACATAGGGCTCTACCAAGAAGGGAGGATTTGCTGTAATCACAAAGCTTGGCAGGGGAATTGGTGATTGCAGTACCAGACGCTTCCCACCTTAAACGCTGCAGTCTGTTACCGGTATGTGTATATTCGATATAGCATTTCTACGCAAACTATAAAAGCTATGAAATTTTTCAAATATTTTACACCCTCACCACAGAATTGTGCTAGGATAATATGGTAATATAGTCTTTATAACATGAACTGAGTAAAGTATGGCAGCAGCATCTACCTGGAACATCTGAATAAATAAACTGCGGTTGCCAACCCGCCTGCCAAGCGTGGCAACTATGGCAAAATCCCTCCAATAAGAGAGCTACAAACTTTTGTGGCTATCTATGGGGGAGGCCTATGTTCAGCAGTGGACTTGTGATAGGCTGAAACGACGACGACGAACGACGAGTAAAGTAGTAAAGAATAGCAGCGTGGCGTACTTTTCACTTTCTTAACCCTTTTAAGAAGACTGCTCGAATAATAAAAATTTCTTATAAAGAGCTCGAGCAACTGCAATACATGTGACAGAAAAGAAAATTAAATAGATTAAATTAAAAATAAATTAACATGAATTATATTACAAAAAATTTACTCCCTGTAATTTAAATGCTCAGTAAATAAACAATTATTTATTAATCGATAAATATGAATTAAGAATAACAGACACGTTGCACTCAAATTTAACTCGCGCCCTAAGAAGTTTCACGATTATTATTAATCGACGGAACGATATACTTAATTGTACATAATTTATTTTTATTTTCTGATGATGTACTCTAAACTTCTGAAAAGAAAAACAAAAACAATACAAAGTAAAGCAAAATTTATTTCCCAACGATTATCATACTTATTAACATAATATTATAGTAAAGTAAACATAGGCAATTCCAAAGTATTCGAAGGCATAAATTCAAAACAGCCGTTGAGTTTTATTTTATACTCTTATTGTAAATGCCATTTTTTATTTACATAATGATTTAAATTCTATTATAATATAAATTGTGTGGCTAACTGGTCAGTGTGATGAGTGATTTAATAGAACCATTTTTGTATTCTAGCTCTAATCAAATTGCTAAGTACCTAGTCGTGGAGTTTTTAATAATTCTGTACGTCACCGTCAACGCGTATTGCCTTTAAACCTTTTAAAAAAATTGCCATATATGCCATTCGTCGCTCGGTGCCTTAAACTTAAAATTAAAAAAAAAAGTAACTGCCACTCCACAGGCCTCCTCTTATAAGTGGGCAGTTTGCTAGAGTTAGTTTTAGCTAGCTTTGGGAAATATCATTTTATAATAATCGAAAGCAGTTGTAGAATTTCAGGTAGTTTTACCAATATTATGGCACTTTTTTAAAATAAATTGTAGGTGAACTAACACAACTGACAGTTTTACGTCACAGTTTCCCTTTACATTTTTAGGTCACAGTTCTACGTGTTGTATAAGTTAGGGCTTTAGATACTGTCCAAGAATGGAGATGGCCAATGGTTATTGTAGCCTCGATCCTCGATTAAGAGTCAAAATAATTCCTTAAAGGTTACAACGCACCTTTAAGGACTTAAATGGAATGATTCATAGCCACTACATAAGATATTTTTATTGACATTAAGCATGCGTATTCACAGTAATATTGTAATATTCTCTGCACTATCTCCAATTCTCGATAAAAACTATTTATTGCGTTCAATTTGAAATAGTATAGCCGTACATTCAGTGCAGTTTATAAAAGATGGACAATGAAGAATGTGTGCTTAAAAGTTTAAATGTCAATACGGACATTTTCGATTTTCAAATTACTGTTTTAGAGGCAAAGGCAACATACAACGTGCGTCCCAAGAGAAAAGTAAACACTAAAGCAATTATTGCCGTTTACCATATATGACTCAGTCAACTCCAGTAGCCAACATGTCCTATTTTGTCTATGTCTATGTCGACAAGATGACACAAACGCTCAGCCCCGCAGTGCGTAATACGTACGTCTGGTATGAATAATTCCTTATCAGAATTATGCTAACGAGCCATTTCCTATTCCTTTTTCCCCTGTCAGTGCTAGTACTATTAGTAGAGTTATTTGTATGAAACACTTGCATATAGAGCAGTTATAGCATCATTTAACATTTTCTTCCACTAAATTTGGCGCAACATACTTTAGTATATTGGTTTTTAAGTATTATTCTTAAATTAAGGAGCGAACCAATGGAGCAATGGATGCAACATTTCCACGTCATTATCTTCTTTATATAATACACATAAGTATGTGGCATATATATACATACTCACAAATATACGAATAGAAGCAGGTTTTTATACCTAAGAATATAAATATCCTTTCAGTGTTTCAGTTTAAGTATTTTATAAGACGCCGTGTATTGGCGGCTTAAGAGAATCTACCACCCCATCTCATCCCGTGGGTGTCGTAAAAGTCGACAGAGAGAAAATTAAAACCATAAGATGGATCATAGGAATCAAGAAAACTCCTGGAACATCAGAATAAATAAACTGCGGTTCTCAACCCGCTTGCCAAGCGTGGCAACTATCGATGGAAATCTCTCCAAAATGGGAACTACCAACTTTTGTGGCAATCTTGCCTATGTTCAGAAGTGGACTAGTGATAGAAAGATGATGATGATTTTATAAGATAATAAGCTTTTAATTAGTTATATTTTATCGTTACCGTAATTGATACCACGATTAATCATTAACCGGTTGTCCCTTATTGACTGTCCCTATCCCTGATGTCAACACCATTCAATATTATTGAATGCAATTTTGATCCCAGGAGCTCGTGAGGAATACCAGCACGTGCGAGAAATCACAAAGTATATTTCAGCGATATGTGTAGTCAGTCAACCCGCACTGCGACGGGCTCAGCTCCTATAACCCTCTCGAAACTAAGAGTGAGGTCTGTGTACCCAACGGGACATTTGAAAAATATTTTACTTTAGCTTTGCTCTTTTTTATTAATAAAAATCAGATTAATTATATTACGAGGTGACGTAAGAAGCGACTAAGGTATTGTACGGACGGCCTTTGTGCCCTGTAGCTATACTGCTCGTGGGAAAATGGCGGCGACGTGGTTCGCCACCACTGCTAGGAAGAAAAGTGGGCTACGTGTGTGGCCTCTGCCTACCCCTTATATGGGAAAAAGGCGAGATTGTATGGGTATGATATATAATAGTTTTTATGTATAATAATTCTGGTAGTGAACTGTATATATAGTTCAAAATGATAATGGAAAGTGGAACCCAATGAATTTTGAAAGGTTTTTTTAAGAGACTTTATTAGCCAGGCTAAAATTATTTATTTTAATGAAACCGCAATGTAACATATTTGCAACAAAGAGTCGTAGGCAGTTAGCCAGAGTCAGACACCGGCGCGTCTCGGTTGCCTCACTAGTAGGGTCGCCAGACGATCGCTAACGAAGCCCAGGATAGCAACCGAAATAATTTGTCAATTAATTATGTTCTATTGCCTCAGAATTTCAATATCTAGTCAAAATTACTCTCAAGTACCTACTCAAGGAGCCGTGGTAGCTCAGGAGCCTGACGTTAGGCTTAAAATTTCATAGCACGCGCGTGACCTGTGTTCGATCCTCGGTGCCTTCACCTGTAAAATTGTTTTGTAATTTTAAGCGCTGAACTACGTACTCGGCGGTGAAGGAAAACATCTTTAAGGAAACCTGCATGTCTGAGAAACAAAAATATTTCGAGGACATGTGAAGTCCGCCAACCCGCAGGACTCTTCCTGACTTTAAAAACTGGCTCAGTTGTGAGACATTTATAGGCTGTTACTTTCAATTTTTACCTACTGAACACAATGGGCAAGACGTACATCGCGCCCGCAGTCCTTCTCCTTCCGTCTCGTTTTTCTATTTTTTTTTATTACAACATCACGTAACATCTTTTACGAAGGTACCTAGATAATTCGACTAAGAACTAGTTTGGGTTACGTAATTAAGAATTACCATGTAGCGACATCTAAGTCGCCACATCAGAATCTCAAGAAATATCTATAAATGAGTATCCGTCCAAAATCGCGCTAGTAAAGTTTCTGAGATGCGAATATACAATATTTAAAAGATTACTGGTCGTACGAGACGTTCTCTCCGGCGGGTGGCCTACCCGCTTCGGCGGGTAGCCCTTTCCTTGGCAATATTATCTGCTAAATCATCTAGAACAATTTTTTTCTAAATTTAGTTTGCATTAACTTTTACGGAAGAAAAATTACTTAACTAATGTAAATAAATTACATACTTAATATCAACAAAGAATTGTCCAGAAAATAATGAACTTGGATCTGGGGACCCTAGTCACTAGTGAAATCAATGGTGCCTGAGCGGCCCAGTTGTAAAGTTGACCTTGCCGACTCGCCCAAACGCCGCGCTCTCTTGCTAACAAAAATGCAATATTTATTATTACAACCCACAGCCTGTCAAAAATTATCAACATCATCATCATTTCATCACTAGTCCACTGCTGAACGTAGGCTTCCCCTATAGATTGCTACAAAAGTTTGTATCTCTCATTTTGGGGAGATTTTGCCATAGTTGCCACGCTTGGCAGGCGGGTTGGCAACCGCAGTTTATTTATTCAGACGTCCAAGGAAGATGCTACTGCCCATCTCCTGGTTTCCATTTTCCCTCTGTCGACTTTTACGACACCCACGGGATGAGATGGTATGGTAGATTTTCTTAAACCGCCACCACACGGCAAAAATTACAAATTATACCTCATAGTTATTACTGATTCGTGGTTTACAGTTTATTATACAACACTAGTTTCGTCTCAAGTTTATCATTTTTATTCTGCAGTTTTCTGTATTGAAAAGTTGACTTTCTTACTGGCACTATTGCGTTAAACTCTTCAGCTAATATACTGCAAATTCAATATTCTTGATAAGTTGACATTCCTTATGTTACTAAAGATTATTAACAAGCGTTAACAATGCCATGAATAGACATTAACAAGGAATGTAAGCAGGAAACATTGACTACATATGTTAATGGCGTGTGGCCTAGTGGTGAACGTACCTGACTTGTGTATATTTAAAATGACTGAAAAAGAAAATCCCGCTGGGTTTATTACTGGTTTTTCCCAGGACAGAGGCATTTCTTTTCGAACCAGTGTAGTTTAAAAAAAATTACGTTCAATATATATAGTAATGTATTATGTACATGATGTATATTGAATAAAGAATATTATATTCTATTCTACGCCGCTGGTGATGGGTTCAAATCACAGTCGCTGCAAAACACAAATTGTAGGTTTTCGGGTCTGGTTGTACTCCACGGTACAGGATAAATCCTACTTTGGGACATCGTTTTTTTAAAGATCAATATAACACCGTCGGATGTCTACAAAGCATTGTCTACTGTTCAGCGCCTACTGTGCTATTTAACAAAGGTCGAGGGCGAAATAGCTGGCGCGACGTGTGTTAATGACGTCACGTAACATGGCTGCCGCCAGCAACGCTGTTGTGTTTTGTTTCACTCGCATACTTTGCAAAGGTACGTACCATTAGACTGCATATCGCAACTGTATATTTGACTTGTAAATTGTCGCTAGCTGTTCAAGGCTGCTTAAGCAAATATCAGTTACATGTACTTCAGTGAGACTGTCTAGTAAAAAAAGCTTTATGTAATTTAATATTAAAACATCAGCATAATTTTCTATGTTTACGCAATCTTGACAAGGGGTTTTTATCGGCTAGTGCGGTAAAACTATCTTTTAATAAAATTTGCAATCGAGTAAGCCGATCGTGTCTTCTTGCAGTAATTCCTAATGTAAATTTCTTAAACTTATACACTCTGATAGGAAAATAAACATCATCATCATCAGTTTTAAAGAAAGGCCACGTCAAAAGTACCCGCAACCGACGAGCTTTTATGAAAACGCTAATGAAAGTAGAGGAAGCTAAACATGTGTGTCAGGATCGTAGCAAGTGGAAAGACGTGATCTCTGCCTACCCCTATGGGAAAGTGGCGTGGCTCTATGGATATATGTATGTATCATCATCATTTCAGCCTATCTCAAGTTCACTGCTGAACATAGGCTTCGTCTATGGACTGCCACAAAATAGTCGGCCATAGTCGGCGCCACAGCGGCACGCTTGGTAGGCGGGCTGCCAATCGCAGTTTACGTAGCATGTTACGTAGATAAAATTGATAACAGTCGCAACGACCGATAGCAGCAGTAAGAACAAAATTTGTTATATTGGCGAAGTGGTTGTAGTATATGTGTATAAGTACTTTGTTCTTTATGTAATCTATTTTATATATTTGTTTTCCACGCCGACGCCATGTCGCCATCCAGCGGTTGTCTGGAAGATATTGCTGTCAGCTATCATACCGCCTATTGCTCACCGTTAGTGTATTTCTTTGTCATTTCTTTTACATGTAAGGATTGTAATAAAGAATGTAAATAAATAAATAAGGAAGTAATAACTGCCATAAATCACAAAATTTATTAATGTTTAGAATTAAAAGAGATTTAAAATGAAGTAATTTCAAACTACAGCCTTTTCTAACTAAATATGTTTACTATTGTATCATTATACAGCGTCGAGCATATAAAATTTCGGACCAGACACGTTTAGTTGTCTAACCTACACATTCGCTCGTAAAATAAGTAATATTCCAAACGGATGCGTTGCGACCTCGCCTCGAATCGTAAACACAAAAAAAAAGTGTAAATCGAAAACAATAAACGTGTCTGCGACGCCGAAAGCCCATCTGAGGCAAGTCTGGCAACATCGTATAAACACGGCCGATTTGTGGAGACCACTTATTTTTTATGTACTTAGTTTATTGGGAGGTAAGTAAACTTAGACGGGTAATCCGTGACCGTGGGCGGTCAGCACATTAATATGTGCGCGCGGTCACGGGGTCGCCGCACCGCGCTTCAGAACGCACTCGCCTGCGCTCAAATTTTAAAATGGCGACTCGAGACGGCGGCTCATAACGCGGATTTTATGCGTATACTGTAATTTGGTGTAATTTATATTCAATACGTTAGTGGCTTCTAGATGGTGTCGCTATTGGAGACGAACGCGCTATGTCCGGGTGCTGGGGTCGAATACTGATCGAGGCAGGATGCGACTGCACTGTGCATACATGCATTTTCGATGGCTTGCGCTTTGTATTCAAACATAAATGTCTATTATGCCGCCATAGCTTATAGCTAGAACCATAGGGTTCATGTCTTCTCGCACCCTGAACACCTGCACTAAATTATTCTGTCCCGTGTCGAAATGAATGTCTACTTTCTTTGTCTTCTTGCGTCCATATTAATACGTCGTTGTTATTGTATAACTAAGCATGTTAGTATATATCTAGTTAAAAAATATGGCTGATAATTTACAATAACAATCTTACTGTTACTGTTATTTTTTATATTAGATTTCCTTATCCAGGAGATGGGGCAAGGTGGACCTTGGCTTGGATCTCAAAAACTCGTCATTGTGTATTTCAAAGTAATTGATCGTTTTAATTCGAATAGAAATACATTTAGAATAGTTCCGCTGGATGCAAACAACCTGAATACAATAATCTTTATTGATAAACCAAATTACAGGGCAACATTTCGTGTCCATGTCTGTTTTATTAAATTATTCCGTCTTTAATTTGCTAATTAAAGTATTTGGTGGTGAGTCGGATTACGCGCCAATCGCTTCAAACTATCGATATATGTTTGCCTTATCGATGATGTTCTAAAAAACTATCGATGTCATGATCAAAGCAAAAAGTATCGATTCGTTCAAATATAAAATCGAAATATGAATCGGTATCATTAAAATATCGTTTAATATTTGACAGACGCGAACTTCGAAGTCTTAACCAATAAAACACAATTGTCGAGACATAAGTTATAAGTTATTAAATTAATCCAACCAATATTTGTCATAAATTGACATTAGCAATACTCTCTGATTTGTGTTTCCCTGTGAGTCTACTTATGTTATCTGGTACCACCAACTTTATAGAAGAAGCTTTTTTTAGAGGTATCAACGGACGTTTTTGCAACATACTGGTATATTTTTGAGCGATTTTAGACAAAACCGGCTTAAAATGTCGACTGTCAAATCAGAGTTTGACGGGATTAGAAATACGACTTAAGTTTGGTTTGCTGCATAATACACTGTCAATAAACATCAAAGCTTAAAATGTACACAGGAACACAGGTTGTTATAATTAAAAAAGTTCGATAAAAATATCGTTTATTATATAAGTATTGTTTATCATCCACTTGATAGCTTATGGTCCCAAAATCAGTGTCCCGTAGCGCATCTCCAGTGGAGACTCTCCACCGTCAATGAAAAATCAAGACATATCACTCCCGGGGGAATAAGATGTAACTAGGTCGTTGTGACCATTCAAGGTCAACGCAGCCGCCTTAGAATGCTGCCTTTCTCTGGTGGTAGGATTTCGCGGGAATCCGTCTATGCAGGTACCACCGCAGAAATGTGTCTCACGCAGAAATGTTTTGGATGACACAGCATTTTTTAGGCAAACGTTGCACTTACCATCAGGTCAACGTTTTGCTCATGTCGTCACTTTCTCCTACAAAAAAAAAATATTGGACCCGTCACGTAAAAAGAGCGCTGGGAGACTATGGAAGGGAATGATTCTTCGCATCGGTTAAGTGTAGCAATAACCACGACGGCATTGATATGCGACGTGAAAACTCTTTCGTCTCACCTCACCTCGTACCAACAGACACACCGATAATTGTTTACGACCCAGGTTGCCCGTTAGTGCATGCTGATTTTCTGTGAGAGCGCGGAATTTCCCTGACTCAATTATCCCGTGAGAATCTGCAACTTCAACTCATCCCGTAGGCATCTTAAGAGTCGACTGGGGAAATTTTTATTTATTGGTGGTAGGATTTCTATGCAGGAATCCGACTAGGAAGTTACCACCTCTTGTCCAGTTATTCTGCTGTGAAGCTGTAATGTGCAAAAATATAGATGAGGAAATTATAAAAATATAGAGTCACAGAGACCTGGTATAATTACCGGGCATATGACTTAAGAAGTGATGGGTGCAGCGTGTTGCCACACAAATGTTCTGGTGACACAGCATTTGTTGTGGTCAGACGTTGCATTTACCATCAGATGAACGTTTTGCTTATCTCATCACTTTCTCCTATAAAGAAACATTGACTTGAAAGAGTCATGGTTTTCGACAGGTGGTTTCGGCCATTTCGGCTTCTAAAACGTTTGTTACTACCATCACCAATCAGCCTATCAGGCGTGGTGGTTATAGCAATCATCTCTTCTTGGGAGAGGTCTTCGTACAACAAGAAGTCTGGTGCTGACGATGCGATGACGACCGCGTGGCCTAGTGGTCAGAGTACCTGACTTCTACGCCGTGGGTCCTGGGTTCGAACGGGGCCAACATTTGTGCTAAAACACAAATTGTTGGTTTTCGGGTCTGGTTGATCGCCTGCCAAGCGTGGCAACTATGGCAAAATCCCCCCAAAATGAAAGCTACAAACTTTTGTTGCACTCTATGGGGGAGGCCTATGTTCAGCAGTGGACTAATGGTAGGCTGTAATGGTGGTGGTGGTGGTGGGTCTGGTTGTGTTGTGTTTGTCCCCGTGTTTCTGACATTGCATCCTAGCCTACCTTCCATCTTATCGCATCAGCGTTACATCGGGCGCGGGTAGGTTGGGACGAGTGAGTGCCTCTGTGTTTGCGCGTAATTTTGTGGCACTATAATATCTCCTGCGCAGTTGATGGCTCTCGACTGTAGTCGGAAGTTGTCGCCGTGGTCGAATTCGGCTAGGAGAACATCATCATCAGTCTGGTGCTGAGTATCTATATCACATCGTCTATACATACCCAACTTCTTGTATCCGGTGGAGAGCTTGAACAATCAAATCGACGGTAGGTTCAAATGCAGTGGTCGCGGACTTGGATATATACACAACTAGCTGGAGCCCGGGGCTACGTCCGCGTGGATTTAGGTTTTTTTAATATACCGTAGGAAGTGTTTGATTTTCCGGAAAAGCTCTCTCTGTGCCAAATTTCGTCAAGATCGGTTTAAAGGCCGAGAAAAGGTAACAAACAGACAGAGGAACAGAGAGAGTTACTTTCGCATTTATAATATTAGTATTGACAGTCTATATGAAGACATTGTAGCCCGGTAATAAAAATGTTGTTTGACACAAATTGATGTAAGTTTGTATTCCAACTCTGTACTGAGCATTGTGACTCTACAGTCAATTTATTTCCGTAGAACTTGCTACGATTCTTATACTTTTTAATTAAGTGGCTAATGCTTAGTTACGACACCTAATGGTAAGATACTTGACATCATTTGAATTAAAACTTTAAATATTCGATTCTAATTGATCGTAAACCCGAACTAATCAGACTTCGTTAGTGAATACGGACGCCGTTTTACCTCCGAGTCGTCGATTTTAATTTAATGTTCTTATCTTTAGTGCGATCTAAAACGCTACTAAATGTTGCCATTTAATTTTATAACCTAGCTTTTGGAATTAAAAGCATATGTGTGCTTTTTGATATTGAATAAATCCTCGATGTGCACTTAGAAATACTCCACTTTCATTTATTTCTTGATTTAGATGTTAAGGTACTTCTACTGGCTGGTTTAACATATACATACTATTCTTGTCTATTTGTTGTAATAGAACTCAGTAAATTAAAACGACGATTCGAATGCAGTGCCAGAGACGCTCAGACAGTCGCAAACACATCCAGACTCGAAGCTCAGCCGTTATAAAGTGACGAAACGAGCAAAACGTTCACCTGATGGTATGTGGAACATCTGCCCAAAACAAATAATGTGTCACGCAGAACATTTCTGTGTGACACCACACTGCGCCCGTCACCCTGATACATCAGTTCTTAAGTCTCAGTAATGTTTGTACACTTCTGCTTCACGGCAGAATAACAGGCCCTGGGGTGGTACCTACCTAGACAGATTCCTGCATAGGAATCCTACCACCTACGTTAAAATGTTGAGCCGCACGGATGTCAATACAGTTTTTATGTGGATGGCTAAACAATAGTGAAATTTATTTAAAAATGTCCAGTAAAGGGATTAGGAAAGTATGATACTAATACTACACGCGTAACTGCAATGCCCCACGTACAAAATTGGTAGTAGGAGTTCTTTGCAGCAATCCGCCTAAGTAGGTCACGGTAGCGCCTGTTATTCTGCCGTAAAGCAGAGGTGAGCAAACATCATTGCTTGGATTGGAAGGCTGCTGATTCTAGTGTTATCATAGGGATAATGACACTTAAGAAATTATGTCTTAGAGAGGGAGCCTAAAACATCGGGTTCGTGGGCCGTTGGTTCGTCCTTCCTGTATAGAGATGGGAGTGATGGCTGACAAAAATTTCCTAAGACAGCCTTAGCGGGAGATCAGAACGTACGGGGTCCCGAAGGAAGGCGAGCCAGTTTCTCACCAATTCTGCCAATGTGCTCGGACTTAGCCATGAAATAACTCTTTGAAAGGCCCTGGATGCTGAGTTGTAATTCTTCATAAAGTCGCTTAATTTCTTAACTCCATTTTGCCCTATTCACGGGAGGAATAATTGCTGATTTATTTCATTATTGTCCCGAAAGCGCCGAACTTGGGAACATTATTCTTCTCCAAGCAGGCAATTTAGCAGGTTTCATGGCTATAACTTACAACTATAGTAGCATTCAGCAACATCCCCGTTTAACATTTTTTTTGTTGTTATTTGAACAATGCTTTCTCTGCAACGAAATTTTCTTGTTTCGGAGGCAAAGTGAAATAAATGCAAATAAAACAATATTGATGTTTTAAAAATAATCATTAAAGTAGTTAGTAAAATACTATAGCACGACCATATTTTTATGAAAAGTTAAAAGATAAATAAAAATTAGTTCCGTTGTTGCATCATCTTGCGATTTTTTCAAACTGGCAATTAACATTTGTTTAATAAAACTTATTCTTTATAGTCGGATAGCTAAGGAATATC
The DNA here is from genome assembly GCA_019845155.1 of Luehdorfia chinensis. Taxonomy (NCBI): domain Eukaryota; kingdom Metazoa; phylum Arthropoda; class Insecta; order Lepidoptera; family Papilionidae; genus Luehdorfia; species Luehdorfia chinensis. The sequence goes on along the minus strand of JAHVAK010000003.1, from coordinate 3,467,116 downwards.
TCCAATGAAAACAAACGAGTCTCGTGATTGTTTATCTATGCTATCGTTTTTAATAGCTTTTAACAGGTTTTGATAATTTCTTAAATCGATTTGTGAAAAGTAACTTCAAATTCTAGTTATATTTATAAAACTGGCTGAAGTTTTAAAATTTACAATATAAATACAACATTCTAGCAATAAAAAAGATTGGAAATTGATTATGTATGTATGCAATCTTTAGTTCGTGTTAAAACAGTTTGTATTTCGAATTCGGTCGCGATTTGACATTATTATTTATTTGAACACAGATAAAATATCGTTTGTGACCTAAATATTGTTGTGATATTACTTGTAGATTTGTGTTCCTTCCTAGTTATGCGTAATAATTTGACTTGCATAATTATATTATAATTTAACGATTTGTTACGTCTTCATCACGTACGGCGAAGTATTATAATTGTTTGCCGGTATCATTTCTAAAAATTTCACCTAACACTAGGAATTATTCTGCATCGTGAACAAGTGAATATTTTCAAATAATTCGATCCCAAACAACAATCTGTTCCGTAGTCATGGAATTATTTTACACACTTAACCGAATCTAATTTATTATTATTGTCTGCCTGTCCGAACGTATACATCTCGAATAACTAAAGCCTTCTTTTTTTTAAATGGAAGAAAGTGATGAGACGGTCTAATCGTCGACCACCTTGTGACATGAGTTCGTATGACCAGTGATTACACTAGCTCTCAGTGCGCTTCAAACCGAAACACAGTTACAGGTTTCACCCGCCTAATAAAGCCGACCCCGATCGATATACTTCCTATTAGAATAGGATTTTGGGGTCTTAGTTTATTTGCGCGTAACCCTAATAATTTAAAAAATTTAAAGTCTAAGTTACCCGCTATGATATCGGCTATCTGTCAGTGAAAGTCCTGACAAAATCGGTCCAGCCATTTCGGAGATTAGCCGGAACAAAGCAACTGACAGACAAAAATTTTAAAAATTGTGTTTTTTTTATGAGTACCGTACACGTTATTACAAACAGACACTTCAATTTTATTTATTTTTATAGATTATATCACCAATTAACAATTTGTCACCTACAGCGATATTGTAATTTTGTCAATATTTATAAATAAGAGAAACGAATATATTATTTAATTATGAAATCTATTCGCGCTGAAGGTTTAACGACTCCAAAACATTGTTTGCTGTTCGGGTTTTTTCCAATATTTAGACTAGAGTTTGGACGATTGCGTACAAATATACGCTCAAATTATTTGCACTTTATACAGTAACTCGGTTCATCTGTTTGTTTGTTCCTGCTGTTAATGTACTATAAATGATTGGGGGTGGTTCGCGTTCAGGTCCCACGTTATTTGATTCAAAGCTTTACACGTATCGGCAGGTCTGTTTTGTGTGAATTCGCGTCACGGAATGTCTTTGTTTTTTTTTCTATAACTGTCTTATGATCCTGCGCCGAATAAGTATATTTTCTATTCTATTCTTTGGAAATGTTTGATTTTGCAACAAAACATGACATCTATTGGTTTTACTTTTTCAAATAAAGGGTATCGTTTAAAGCAGTAAACTATTTTGGGCAAGATACCCCTTTTCCGAAATGAACTTATACCTCAGACCCCTATAGCCAAATTACTTTAAACTGTTACTTTGAATTACAAAAACTACGAACCTGTACACTGCACGCTTATCGACTTTTTGAGTTTTTTAAAAGTACAACAATGTTACGTCCTTCTAAGATATTAGTCATTCTTATAAAAAGTTGGTACACTTAAAAACTTATACAGTATCTTGAAAGTTTCAAATAAGAACTTGTGTTAATTAGTAGGGGTCGATTTTTAGACCTCTTCGACCACCACAATCAGTTTTCGTTTATTTCGACCCCTGGGAAACCGATTTCGTAACCAAGGGGTTGATATCGACCACTCTGGGAATCCCGGGCTTAAAGGAATGTTTAAAAAGTTCGAATTAAAATAAATAATATTTTACCATTTCGGATTTTCGGATGCTAAAATAGTGACAAACTAAACTAATGATGTTCATCATCGATATCATTGCAGCACATCACAAGTTCATTGGTAAACATTGGCCTCCCCATAGATTGCCATAAAACATGATCCTTGCCCGCAAAATGCGCGCTTAGACGAGGAGTTGCGGGAACCGACCCGTTGCAATCTGCAATACGGGCCCTAACGAACTGCATCCATTAGCTAGTATTTATATTATGATCGTTCTCACGAGCAACTTGGAGTATCTCAAATTCTTATCAGAATCAGCTTCACTAGTACTTAGGAACTCCAATGTTAATAAATACAAAACTATGGCAGAAGGCCCCTTTGCCCGACAATATGTAAATATATGTTTACTAGCTGATGCCCGTGACTTCGTCCGCGTGGATATTGGTTCTTTAAGATATTCCGGAATTAAAAGTATTCCTATATCCGTCTCCAGGTTTCAAGTTATCTCTGTGCCAAATTTCGTCATGATCGGTTCAGCGGTTGAACCGTGAAAAGGTAACAAACAGATAGAGGGACAGAGAGAGTTACTTTCATATATATAATATTAGTATCGATTACATTGTATGCCCCATCAGCAGCGGACTAGTGATAGTCTGAAATTATGATGATGTCATCATTTCAGCCACTATGATAGGCTGAAACTTCGGCTTTCGGAACATAGGCATCAAAGATGGATGGTTGCCACAAAAGTTTGTAGCTCTCGTTTTGGGGGGACTTTGCCATAGTTACCACGCTTGGCAGGCGGGTTGATAACCGCAGTTTTTTTATTCAGGTGGTAAATTTTCTTAGGCCGCCAGCACACGGCACATTGTGTATTACATTGTATGCCTATAAATAATATATTAGAATAAAAGCTAATGGCGTCATTTTAATTAAATAATTATTTGAATTTGTTCAAAACCGACTTCCACGCAGCCACTCCAACCATACTTATGCGATTTAAAGAGTTTGATGATTTTGTCATGGATCCCACCATCAGAACTAGAGCAAAATGATTTAGGACCAGGGGATTGACCAATATATGGGACCACCATTACAGTACCCCTTTTCTAATAAAAAAGAATCATTAAAATGGGTTCATAAACAAAGGAGTTATGCGGGGTCATACATAAAAAAATATACGGGTCGACTTTAGACCCCTTCGCTTTTTCGTCGGTTAAAAAAGGTTTTTTTAAGTAACTAATGGTTACAAAACACTGATGTCTAAGTGTGACAACTGAGTGCGATACCTCACAGAACTTCCAAACACAAAGATCTGGGTGACATCGAAACTGCTATGGGCAGGCGAGGCACTCAACATTCAGTCGAACGACTTGCTGGTTCTCGTCACTGAATTTTATTAAGAAAAAAGAAGAGGAATAGTGTATTTTTGTCCTTGTACGGGAGCGAACACTATAAAATCTCTAGTGAAAAAATATGTAATAAGACTAGCTATGCCCCCTGGTTTAAACCGCTTAAGCCGACCACATGATTACGCCGTACGGCATGGTACCTCTCTAATCTGAGCATTAACAGTTCGGCCCTTCTCGTTAATGTTCGGTTTGCAAAGTGCGATTAAGTTTTTTTTGCGCGGAACCCTAATTCTTTTTACAAATTAGAAGCAATCTAAGTTGCTTCTTATAACATCAGCTATTTGCCAGTGAAAGTCCCCTCAAAATCGGTCCAGCGGTTTCGCTGATTAGCCGGAACAAAGTGACTGACGGACAAAAAAAAATTTAAATGGTGTTTTATCTTGATAGTATCATATATTTTTATAAGCATTTAGTAAAGCGCTGATATTTTACAAACAGACATTTCAATTTTATTTATTTATATAGATGTTGTTATGGTAGAAAGCGAGAATTGGCCGAGCGATTGGTTTCTGCGCTACTGGGCGCGGGTTAAAAGAATACTACCACTCCATCTCATCCAATGGATCTCGTAAAAGGCGAGTAAGGAATTAAACTGCACTGTGCACCCAACAGCGCATGGTGGCGATGGGCTCACCACCTATCACACCAAGTGCATTATATTGTTTTGGTGAAATGTGGTTTGTGGCAGTCATCTGTTTTTGCAGTGAGTGCCCAGTCTCTGACTACCCCTTATGGGATACAGTCGTGATCTTATGTATGTATATGTATGTATTATTGGACATATCTCTTAAATAATTTTTTCTTCAAGTATTTATACTTAAAATAAATGCTCCGGAAGCTTATATCTAAATACATCGCACGTAACATATTCTACGTTCATATATTAAAAAAACACATTCATCAATATGTTCTTTTATCATATTATTATTATAATATCTTATTTAAATACTTTTTACCCTCTAGGTAATAGCTGAAAATCAGTGTTTGCTCCTTGAGCAAAGATGCACTGAGCTATGGCCTTTTTGTGTAACTGCAGCACACACGTTGTTTATGTCTTTGTTTCTTTTTTTACACATTTTTTTTATTGTTATTGTTTATTATGTAATTCCGTGTTTTTTCGTGCTTTAGTTGTCTTTCTTGTAATGTAATTTTTGTATGTAAATTGTATAAGTGTTGTGGTGTCCAAATAAACGAGTTATCTATCCATCTATTTAAGACGACCGCGTGGCGTAGTGTTCACAGTACCTGATTTCTACACCGCTGCACGACAGGAGCCGGAGCTAACATTTATGTAATTGTTATAACTGTGTAGCGGCTTAAGAGAATCTATCACCCCATCTCATCCCGTGGGTGTCGTAAAAGTCGACAGAGGGAAAATAAAAACCAGAAGATGGGCAGCAGCGTCTTCCTGAAACATCTGAATAAATAAACTGCAGGTTGCCAACCTGTCTGCCGAGCGTGGCAACTATGGCAAAATCCCCCAAAAAATGGGAGCTACAAATTGGGGCGATCATTGGGGGAGGCCTATGTTCAGCAGTGGACTAGATAGGCTGAAATAATGACTTTTATTTTTATTTATTAAAAACTTTATTGTACACGTTACTTAAAAGGATAACAATGGGCGGACTTAATGCCTATTGGCATTCTCTACCAGTCAACCCGTGGGCGTGGAGAAAGATGTGAAAAATACTATAAATAACCAGCCAAAGTAAATAAAATAAACAAATAATGAAGGAAAAAAAATTATAATAATATAGTATACATAAACATACAAAAACATAAATACTCTCACATATATATATACATATATATATATATATATATATATACAAAATAAACATACACACATATTCATATATACTTCTATATACGATACATATACTTAAAAATGCAATGATCAAGGAAGACGTATACAAATTAAGTATCAACAGATGCCTTCAGGTAATATTCCCGCACCAACTTTTTAAAAGTATATTTGTTGGATACTTTTCTAATATCTTCGGGCAGGGTGTTCCAGAGCAGTGTAGCCTGAACAGTTAAGGAGTTACCGACGAAACCGGTGGGATGTTGAGGTACACTTATCTTTTGATTAGATGAGGAACGAAGAACCCTTTCATGAGTTAAATAAATATACTGGAATTTATCCTTAAGATATGACGGAGTTAAAGGATTGTCTAAAATAGTGAAGAGAACAAGGAGAATTCTAGAGTTACGCCTTTGTTGAATAGGAAGCCATTTAAGGCGAGAACGATATTCAGAGATATGGTCATACTTTCGAAGGCCGAAAATATACCTGATACAATTGTTTAGAAGGCGCTCTAGCTTATAAAGAAGATCTTTGTTCAAGTCTGTGTAACACACATCTGCATAGTCAATAAATGGAAGTATGAGTGACTGCACAAGCATTACCTTAGTCTTAACGGGCAATGATGATGATGGTCTGTGGAACACTCCCTCGTTACGGGAGACATCTCACTGTGGGGCATTTAAAAAATAGTAAAAATGCAGATTAAACATAGTTGCACCGGGTTTTTGATTTTTTCATGTAGAATTCATGTAAAACGCAGTAACGATGCTGAAAGTTATTAATTAAAAAAATATATGTCTAAAAGTACGTTTGCATGTTTTTACGACGCAGTATCTGCGTTTACGTCAACATAACGTTTATTTATGCAGTACGAGATAACACTGACCTATTTATAACTCTGGTCCCCAATCTGTCGCACAGTGGTAATGTAATAATAATTACTTAGCTCACTGCGTATCAGACAATATATTGACATAATTATGTGCAATGGTTGTCACATGCACGAGTAAAGGCAAGAAAGGAGGATAAAGGAAATAATAAATCAATAATTTATTTAGTCTTTATTGATAATATAAAAGTATAATTTTAGGCGGACTTAGTGATATACGCGAAAAGCAACAAATTGTGTTTTTGCACAAATGTTGCCTCCGGCTGGGAATCGAACCCAGGACCGGTGGCGCAGAAGTCAGGTACGCTAACCACTACGCCACGCGGTCGACAAAAGTAGAATTACTGGGCATATGAGAGCTATGAACTGACTCAGAGATGTTCTGAGTGACACTGCATTTGTTATGAGCAGACGTTGTAAAATGCATCAAGTGAACGTTTTTCTCGCTTTGTTTCACCACCTTCTCCAATAAAAGAAAAATGTTATATTATGAAAATACATAATATTATGCTGGATGCCAAATCTCCGAGTAATCTGACTCTGGCTCCCCTCTTCCTTTTATTTACATCATCACCATCATCATCATCCGTATACATATACATAACCAGTCGTCTGCTGAACGTAGATTCTCTCTCCCCAATAGATTGCCACAACAGTTTGTAGCTCCCATTTTGGGGGGATTTTGCCATAGTTGCCACGTTAGGCAAGCGGTTTGGCAACCCCATTGTATTTATTCAGATGTTCCAGGAAGGTGCTGCTGCACACCTTCTACTTTTCATTTGCCCTCTGTCGAATTTTACGACACCTTTTTTTTAACGTAAATAGTCACATTAGACCATCATCATTTCAGACTATCTTAGTCCACAGTTAGGAGGAATATGTTACAGGTTCTAGGAAGTGTAACGTCTGGCAATAACGAATGCTGTGTCATTCAGGACATGTCTTTGTGTCACCACACTGTGCTCGTAACCCTGAGACATCAGTTCCTAAGTCTCATATGCCCAGTCTGATTACACTCGTTAATCACTAGTTACCGCATGGCTTAGTGGTTAGATTACTCGGTTACCTCGCCGCGGGTCCTGGTTTCGAATCGCAGCCGGAGCCAACACTTGTGCAAAATACAAATTGTTATTTTTCAGGTCTGGTTGTGTTGTAATTGTCTGTATGACACTGAATCCTAGCCTACCCTAGCCTACCTCCGTTTTCATCGCAGTGAGCGTTACATCGGGCACGGGTAGGTTGGGACGAGTGAGTGCCTCTGTGGTTGAGCGTACATTGGTGGCACTGTAATATCTCCTGCGCAATTGATAACTTCCGACGTTAGTCGGTAGTTGTCGCCGTGATCGAGAATCGCCAGGAGAACATCATCGTTACACTAGTTATCAGAACCCTTCGAACAGAAATACAGTAATGTCTGCTTCACGGCAGAATTACTTGCCTTGTGGTGGTATCTACCTTGACGTGTTTCTGCATAGGAAGTCTACCACCAGTAAAAACCTCGATCGCCGGCGACGAGGAATTGCATCATAGTTCTCAGAAGTTATAAAGCACCTAAATATTGGATTTTCATCGAAGATGAATGGTGTCTAAGGGAAAGTTACTTTTTATGAGGTGGTCCACGTGCTCGTTTCTCAGCCTTTGTGAATTAAGTAGTGGACTTTAAATGTTGCCAGGGATATAGTACTTGTCAAGACAAATCTAACGAGCCTGAACACGATATGGCTTCTGCAAGTTATTGAGAAGTTGGGTGGTCTGCAGGTGACCCTGGCAGCAGCATCAGGTCCAGCTTACCCTGATACCAAGTGGCAAATGTTGACCTAAACAAATATACAGACATTGCAAGTTAAATAAAAGCTTGTAAAAATGCATGATTAGTGACAGATAGACAGAAACTTTTTTGTTCTTATCTTTTTATTGTTAACTGTATATTTTGCATTGGTGTATAGTATTTAATAACTTTGTTTAGAAGTAAGTATCTGATATCTTTTTTTATTATTTTTTTTCGCATGGATTTTTTATTCTATTTTATCTTATTTATATAATACATATATGTCTGTGTTTATATGTATATGTACGCATATTTGTTTCTTTTTTAAAATATACTTCGTCGTTAATAATATGTCCGGCAACTGCTCGGTAAACCTGTGGCACCGACAGAATAACAGCGCTGTGGCAACACTACCATAGCATTATGCTGAGTCGACAGCCTTTTTGTTGCTACAGCCCAACTTACGTTTGTAAATGTAATACGTCATATCTTATTGTTTATATAACTTTTAATGTATGTTGTGTATTGAATAAAGTTTTTTTCTTTCTTTCTTCTTTCTAAAAATAAAACAGGTTTGTCTTAGTTGCGCAACGTTTTGCAATGTCGAGAAAAATTCATCGCTTTACACCTACGTCCATCGTCGATAGAGATTAATAATGCGGGCGCGTTAATAGCCTGCATTTTTATATTCACTATTTATATATTATTTAGAAAACAAATTGTAGATATTTTTATACAATTTATAAATCATGCAATCGAACATCATACACTAAACACGGCCACATCCTTGTCGGAAGGTTCATCAACCGCGAGTGCGCACGCGTCGGTCGCGACCCGAGATATCGTGCCCCAGTACTTTGATAATGCCCACTGTAGAGTCCTGGTAATTTACAATAATAATATATCGAGTGTTCTTCTTAACCATTCTGTAAAAAGTCTGTAATGATGGTCATAGACCTCTCCCGAAGTTGAGAGGAATTTCCGTAATCGCCACTCTTGGTTAGCGGCTCGGCGATCGCAGTACTAGAGTGTATGCAGGAGTCCGTCTAGGTCTAGGTACCACCCCAGGGCCAGTTATTCTACCGTGAAGCAGTAGTGTGCAAACATTACTGTGTTTCGGTTTGAAGGGCACTGAGAGCCAGCGTAATCACTGGGCATATGAGACTTAGGAACCTATGTTTCAGGGTGATGGGCACAGTGTAGTGACATCACAGAAATTTTCTGGGTGGCACAGCATTTGTTATGGGCAGACGTTGCACTTACCATCAGGTGAACGTTTTGCTCGTTTCATCACTTTATGCAATAAAAAAAAATGTCAAAAAAGAACTTTAATTTTACAGAGATTTGTTTTGTTTTTTATATAAGTCAACGTTAACTAAGCTATATTTCTAAGCAACGACAATGTTATTAAATTACATACATACAGTCACGCCTTTTTCGCATAAAACGGGGCAGGAGGAGGCCACACACGCAGCCCATCTTTCGCCTTCGTGGCTAACTAGACGTGACGGGTGGCGAACCACGTCGCGGCCATTTTGTCCTGTCCATGTTTGAGACGAACAAAAAAAAAATTCTTACTCCCTATTGCGTTCCCACGACGTAGCACTAGTAACAGCATTGCATAATATGATGTCGTTTTACACGAATAAAAACTGTCCGTACGATATCTTAGCCCCGATTTCACCGATTGCTTTGGAAACCAGGTTTAATAAAACGACGTTTTACTTAACTGAGTTCATATGTATCATTTGATCTCGGTTCTCGTCTAACCGATTTCACCGACTCCATTTTGATCGCGTTTAGAAAAACGAAGTTTACACGAAATATCGTCACAATCTAAACAAAAAAAGACGATTTATTTCGTATTTTGCGACATCAAACAGCCTGTTTTTATGCATAGGTTACATAGGTATGCAAACAATAAATAATACGAATTAAAAATAATTTTTGTGTTTACATAGTTGTGCAATTGACAATGACAGCTCTCTCATCTCATCTCTAAACGCGTTTAAAGAGCTGAACGTCGAAAATTGGGCGTTCAGAATTTGAAGCGCGTTTAGCATTGACTGCGTTCATTTGATGTTGATGAAATACAAACTGTAACATTGCACTCAGTTAAACGCTTAAACTTCGTTTTTCTGGAACTGAAATTTCTGAACTGAACTCTTCAACGGTGAAATGCGCCCTTAGTCGCCTTTTACGACACCTCGGTAGGAAAGGGCTAGGTGCGATTCCACTCTGCCGGACACCTAGAGTACCAAAATAGCGGCGACGTGGTTCACCACCCGTAGCGTGTCGGGTTCCCGAGGCGGTGAAAACTGAGCTACTGGCGCGGTCTCTGTCTACCCCTTATCTTGTTAAAAGGCGTGACTATATGTATGTATGTTCACAAACTACTCTGTTCAGTTTAGTATGGGTTCTTAGTTATTACAGTAATTCAGTATATCAAGTTAATTTTGCGCAATCATGCTAGTACGTAAACAACGCGTTTGCTCGAAGCTCAGCTGGAAATTTCCGGAAAAACCCAACCGTCAACAATCGGCTAGCAAACCGGCTTTTAGGAGATTTCAGACATTTCTTTCTATGTTGCCAAGCGGCTCTGGATCTGTGAAATATGGTGCTAAATATGCTAATTCTACTTGTACATATTTACATGGATGTAGCGAGAGAATATCATTAAAAATTATTATAACAATGTCAATAATAACAGCCGAGGTAGCTTAGGAGCCGGGCGTTCTGTTTATCTATAGTGAATTTTATACGTATAGGTATAACACTACTTCTACGATCCTGGGTTAGAATACCTACCCTATTTACCCCTTATATGGGAAAAAGGTGAAAGTATGTATGTATGTAGGATTTTAGCCAAACTTCAACTTTGAACATTACAATTTTCGTCATCATGCTTTCATGCTTGAAGCCACACTTGCATAATTAACGCTTACACATCGTGCTTGCGTAATTAACGTATTATTGATAAGGGAGCTATTTAAAAGAACGCTTTATAGAACATTTACATCTTTTTTTATCATTTTACTCGAATTTAAATTATTTATAAATAGTTAATTAGTTAATACTATTTCTGTTGTACATTTTTAGTTTTTCTTACATAATATAATTTGCGCTTGCTAACTTTAATGTTTTTTTATGATAATTAATTATGTACTAACACCATATGTATGTTCTCAGTGAGTTGGTTTAAAAAAATAAATGTATTTATTTGTAATTATTTGTACCTCACAACGTTTCTTACCTTTTGTTTCTTTTGATCTCCAAATTATTTTTTTTTAATTTTATTGTGTGAAGTGACGAAACGAGCAAAACGTTCACCTGATGGTAAGTGCAACGTCCGCCCACAACAAATGCTGTGTCATCCCAAAATATTTCCGTGTGATACCTACACTGCGCCGGTCACCCTGAGACATCAGTTCTTAAGTGTCAAATGCCCAGGGATTACGGTTTCGGTTTGAAGGGCACTGTGACCTAGCGTAATCATTGGTCATATGAGACTGAAGAACTGATGTCTCAGGGTGACGGGCGCAGTGTGGTGTCACACAGAAATGATCTGAGTGACAGAGCATTTGTTATGGGCAGACGTTGCACTTACCATCAGGTGAACGTTCCCACGTTCCGTCACTTTTATTAAATTATAAAAAAGTCCACTGTTGAACAACATAAATTGCAACAAAAGTTTGTAGCTATAATTTTGGTAGGATTTTGCAATAGTTGCCAGGCGGGTTGGCAACTGCAGTTTATTTATTTAGATGTTCCAGGAAGATGCTGCTGCCCATCTCCTGGTTTTAATTTTCCCTATGTCGACTTTTACGACACCCAAGGGATGAGATGGAATGGTAGATTCCAACCCTTATTGAAGCAGCGTGACAGACACTTTAAGCTTCAAAGCCCTCAAACATGAGAGGAGGCCCGTGCTCAGCAGTGGGGCAATTATATGTTGTTACTTTACTAAGCAGTAGTCTGCAGACGATACCGCGTTTCGGTCTAGAAGGCACTGTGAGCTAGACTAGGCATATGAGACTTAAGAACTGTCTCGGGGTAACTAGCACAGTGTAGTGCCACACAGTATCTTGCAGTATTGTTTCTGAGCGACAACACATCTACTGCGGACATACTTGCACTTACCATCAGGTGAACGACTGGTTAGACATATTAGAAAAAGACATGTGTGCAGAACTGAAACCTTCAGATAACTAAACTTCGAGAGAATGAGACGAATGCAGAGTATCAGGAGTAGGATTATGGTGGGTTTGTTTATTATGTGGTCGAGGAGAGCGATGGCTGCCACATGCGTCATACTTGTGAACAGGTGCTATTGGTGAGGCTGGTCAGCTCGAGTTTGTTATTGTTATAGTTCATTTGTTATTAAATCTCTTATAACATTTTGTCATGGAGCGTGCTTTGCTTTTCTATGAGACTGTTCTTTGTAAATTTATTTATAATGTACTTTTGACAAAGATAAAAAAAAATAGAAGTAGAGGGTACCTAGTGAGAATCTTTTGTCTGTTTCTTTTCCGTCAGAGGAACCTCATTACGAAACGGTGGTAGATTGTAAAAAATGACGTTTGACAAACGAAATTTATATTTCTTACGTTGAAGAATAAATAATTTTCATTTCATTTCATTTCATAACATTGTTACTAAGTTGATAACCCTAATTAAGGTAGAAGAAATGAAATATGGTTGCCAGGATGTATAAATGTGTGGATGAGGATGTGGTCTGTGACTATCCTTATGGGAAAGAGGCGCTTTTTTCCTAGAAATTTGACGACAGTTAGCTAAGTGCCATGGGAACTTCGTAACAATTTTACCACGTCGTTTTTCCTAGAGAAGGTGCGTCATTAATTTTTTTTTATGGCTTTCCTATGAAGGTATCGACGATTGACGCGATTTACTGCCCGATAGTGTGCTCCATGTTATTCGGCTCACGCGTTCGACTGCGATAAGATATTATGTAAATTTTATTTTACGATTTATTACTAAAAAGCCACCAACTATATGCGGCTTTAGTTACGCTCTTCAATTTTATTGCAGTGCCCTGGAAATAATTAAATTTTTTTTTTAATTAGCTGACACCCGCGACCTTGTCCAGGTTACAGGTTTTTAAATATCCCGTGGGAACGATTTCATTTTTCGGGATATAAAGTATCCTATGCTCGTCTCCAGGATGCAAGCTATCTCTGTGCCGAATTTCGTTAAGAGAGTGAAAATTTTATTTTTATTTTTTCGGTGTTCCCCAGCATATTATCCTCGATTCAAATCTTTATCTATATATATACAGTGTGATTGTGCTCTCCTTTCCAGAAAAGTTAGGCTGTGATAGGTGGGTGGAATAAAAACTATACACGGTATTATTGATTGACTATAGGCTTTACTAGAGTCCCGTACATCCAACAAACTACATAAACCTAAGACATAGTATTACCCTGCCGCGGCGATAAATTAAACTTACAAATAAGTAAAATAAACATGCCACGGTCTTCTATTTCACCTACCTATCACACCCTACTTTTTCTGATAAAGAGTGAACCAAAACCCTGTATATATAAGAGATTGACCATTTACTCATCAATATATCTCCGAAACTACAAGACATATTGACTTAAAATGTGGTCATTTCAGCCTATCACTGATGATGTTCTCCTAGCCGATTTAGACCACGGCGACAACTTTCGACGACAGTCGAGAGCCATCAACTGCGCAGGAGATATTATAGTGCTACAAGTGTACGCGCAAACACAGAAGCACTCACTCGTCCCAACCTACCTGCGCCCGATGTAACGCTGATGCGATAAGATCGGAGGTAGGCTAGGATGCAGTATCAGAAACACGGCGACAATCACAACACAATCAGACCCGAAAACCAACAATTTATGTTTTAGCACAAATGTTGGCTCCGGCTGGGATTCGAACCCAGGACCCGCGGCTTAGAAGTCAGGTACTCTGACCACTAGGCCACGCGGTCGTCAAACACTATCGCCTATCACTAGTCCACTACTGAACGGCTACTGGACACCACATATTCCTTTTCCTTCATAAACAACCACATAACATCATGTATTGGGGAATTAATGACTTGTACCAAAACGGCGGAATCTCCACACGTTTTGTCTCGTTTCTCGCGGGGCGAAAAATGGGCTACGGGTGTGGTCTCTGCCTACCCGTTATATGTAAAAAAGGCGTGACTATGTATGTACATTTATCGCTATAACGCAGTATCTAAAAACCGAATGTCTTACATTTTGTACTATTTCTAAGCAAGTAATATCGGTCAGTAACGTAATATATCAATATTATCATTTTCAAAATTTCATCTTAATGTTGTGAAGTTACAGACGAAAATCGCTTGCAGATATGAAATCCATGATTCTGTAAGCGCGTACAGATGCAAATAAAAGGCATTTGCATTTATATCATCGATTATTTCCCCAAAAGACTAACCGACACGTGGCATTTCTTGATTAGGAACTTTTAAGTGTTTACAACTCAATTTCTGATTTAGTGATGGATATTTGTAAAGATAAAGTTTAAAGTTTCAGCCTATAAATGTCCCACTGCTGAGCACAGGCCTCCTTCCTCTCATTTCTGAGAGGGTCTTGGAGCTAGGAAGAATCCGCCATGCTGCTCCAATGCGGGTTGGCGGACTGAACATGTCTTCGAAATATATTTTTTTTTATTTCTCAGACATGCAGATTTCCTCACGATGTTTTCCTTCACCGCCGAGCACGTGGTAAATCAGCACTTAAAATTGCAATGAACAATTTTAGTGCTGCCGGCACCGGGAATCGAACCCAGGTCACTCGCGTACTACGAAATTTAAAGCGAGCGCCTAGCCCCTGAGCTACCACGGCTTTTGCTTGTAAAGATATTTTTGTGAAACTCCAAAATGTCCGTTCGTTTTTTCAAGAAAAACGCAATTTAAAATTGACGGTTTTGTTTTTTAATTTTATTCTTAATTTTGCTGACAATGTTTTTAATTACACTAGCTCTCAGTGCCCTTAAGACCAAATACAGTAATGTTTGCACTCTACTGCTTTACGGCAGAATAACTGCTGGCACTGCGTATCTTACCTTAGAAAAAAGGAAATAGCCCTTAGAAAAGAGGGAAAGCCTATGTTCATTCAATGATCATTATTTTTCATAGATATTTTGTAATAATAAATTTATAATGAAGGAAAGGAAGTTAATTTACTAAGATCCGCATGCAAAATATAGGATGGTGTATATTACCTAGTTTTAGAAGAGCACCGCCCGCTCTCCCACAGTAGCGTGCACAAGGAAAGCAACAATTAACTAGGCAATATACATCACCGTAGTCGGGACCACCAACGAAAGAAGGTCTCGACTTCAGTGGTGTGTATGTTTTATCATGCGGATCTTAGGAAATTAACTTCTTTCCTTCATAACACCTGATTCTATTAACTACAACAAATTTTTGTTTTGTTTTTCAGGTAATTTGGAAATTTTCGGGAGTTCTCAAGCAAACAATCTTTTCAAAAGGTACCATTACCTATAAGTATTGCTGCTATCATTCCATTAGCTCGTTGCTTAAAATCTTTTACGGGTTTAAAATTGAAATAAATGAATAAATAAAAGTTTATTTCAACAATTATATATATACCGATACGACTTAGGGACCTTCAAGAAAAGAGCCTATTTCTTTCTCAAAGGCCGGCAACACATCTGCTATTCCTCAGGTATTGTTGATGTTCATGGGCGGCGGTGATCACTTACCATCAGGTCAGCCGCTTACTCGTTTGCACCGCCATCCATAAAAAAAAAATTATGTAAGTCTACAAAAAAAAAAAATTTTAAAGGAGGATCGACTTTTAGGTGCAGATGCGTGCATTAAAATAATTGAAATGGTATGACATACATAAAACAGATATCTAATATTATAATATTGAAGAATATTTTGAAAAACACTTCAGATAGATGTCTTCCTCTCACATACATTAATTGGCACACCCGACAGAGTACATGAAATTCATAATTTAATTTCATGTAAAGCAATCTAAATAAATAAATCTTATTAATGACCCGTGGTATACCGTCAATAACTGTCGTAACTTTACAAAGCAAAGCCTAGTTGGAGATATTTAAATTAACAAGGAAAACTGTGCAAAAGACATTATGTAAATAGTTAAGTCAATAAAGTTGGCTTGTTTACAAGTTTTAAGTATTTATTTAAATTCTTAATTGTTCTCTTTACCTCTCACACTTACCCGATTTTATCTCACAATCGTACGGAACCCGAATCTATGACGCGAAACCCTTACAAACGGGTAGAATCGGCTTGGGTCGTTGACACCAGTTCGTCCACCCCTTGCTAAATACGAACTCACCTGATTTACTCTTATTGCGGCCTATTCCTGCGCAACGTTCAATCCCGCTTGACATTTTCAGCAGGAGCAATAAGACTGGCTACTGGTTATTTCCGACATTCGCGGCTCGTTCGTGCGTTCTTGCATTACGGCACAAGCCCTGTATGAGTTTATTCAGAACTGTCGCTTTTATGTTAATAGATGATTTGAGAACGGCCGCGTTACTGTCATATGTGCTTGTGTGTGCTTGTTCTCTGAAAGCGTGTTAATAACACACGCTCACAATTCTATTGCATGTGTTAATGCGTATACATTTTAGCGGGATTCTGTTCCACAGATAACATAATGGCGTAGTAATAAAAGCAAATTAGCGATTTAAAATAGATTTTATGTTAATCTCATGAACCAGCTATAGTGTACTTTATTACCACAAAACTTTTAGTATCTACTCGATGTTTTGTGGATCTTTAGCCGCTTTAAGTAGGCAAACAAATGCTGAATAAAGATACAAACTGTATATTTATCAGATTGTGTAAATCTGATACACACCCATAACGGTTGGTTGCGGTTGTTGGGAACGATACGCCGTAGTTTTCGGCGAATATTTACCTAGGACAGATTGTCCGACTAGGTAAGCCCAATTTCGACCAAGGTCAATGGACGGAACCAACTCGGCTGGGCAGTAGTCGGGAAACTGCGTCGCATGTGGTCGAGTGCATGTTGCCAGTGATGACTTCCTTAGTAGAATGGTCAGGAAAGACGTCGACTGTCTTTTCTGAGCATTCAAGTAAGAAAGTATGTTAAATAGGGAAAGGTTTACACATATCTTAGAAATATTGAAGTAGTAATCCCGTGCTTGCATTCTTAGTGTAGGATGCTTACTAGATGTAGCAACGACCTGGAGGTCTATTGTGTAATTCTGGTAGGTTTCATGATCAGTTTTACATTGGCGTTTGAAGCTCATTCATTGGTTAATGGGATCAAATGAAACCGATCCCGAAACCTACCAGAGTTACACAATAGACCTCCTGGACGGTTAGATGATGATGATTAGGGCGACTTGGAGGTGACCTTCCGGCTGATACAGGTGCTCTCGGGACATGGATGCCTCGGGAGATACCTGTGTTCCGTAATTGAGAGTCGACAACCGAGTGCTACTTTTGTGGTTGTCGCGTGGACACGGCGCTGCATACACTGAAGTGCACAGCTTAGGCACAGCTGCGCTAAGACCTCGTCGCGACTGCAGGGGATGGACTCTCGCTCCCAGCCGTGATTAAGACCATGGAGCGTCGACGTTGCCTTCTGCGACAGAGCAATATTGCAGAATGAGACTGCGGAGGGGAAGAGGGAGCGAGTGCGATTCCGATCCGCAGCCAGAGATGACGTTTCGTAACTCTATCCAATAAAAACAATGAGTCTGGCGCCGAAGAATGGCCTATGAAACCCCATCCAGCCCCATGGTTCACCGCCTGCAATGTAAGGCCTCGAGGAAGTGCACGTGCATGAAGAAAAGGCGGATACCTGCAGCTCCACCTCCACAAAGAGGAGGGCCGTCGTCATCGAGGCTGCAGTAATAATAAAAGCAGGCAAGGAACGCTTGCTCTTGTTCCTGCAGTCCCGAAAAATGGCGACGACACCTTGCTGTTTAACACGGTAGGATCTGCAATAATCCCTACGGTGTCCCCACGGGAAGGGGTTTCCCGAGGCGCTGTGGTCCTCTATAGCTGCTAGACATATGGCCAGGGAGTCCGTATTTACGAAAGTGTAAAATAATAGTGAATTTTTAAAAAAAATAGTCCCTTATTTGTTCCCGTTCGCCATTAGATATTCAAAAAGTTCTCTTACAATAAATCCACAAATGAAAAAAGAAGCGGTAACGTAAAACACGTCTCATTACGGCCGCGTCGACAGGGACATGTCCACCTGTGGGATGTGTGAGATCTATTACCGTCCTCTATCAACCCGGCTCGCTAGTTGTTTGGCAAACATCCAGCCGCCAGTGCGACTTATGTTACTAATATCAACACTTGCGAATTTAAAACCTCGCTAATTACGGCTTTATTGTGAGGCGGTAAAAGTTATGATCGCTTGACCGCGGCAGCGTCGATAAGCAGGTGCTTGCGAGTAAAATTAATATATTTGCATAAGAATAATCATATTAAGCTAACCAACAAGTTTAGGTTTTGATTCTCGTTTGTGCCTTAGTCGTAGTTGTAAACCTAATTGGGAATAAATCACTATAAGCCTCTTCAATATTATTTACGTAGAAATATCGCATACATTTTAATTACGTACGCATCTTTGTTATTGTCTCACTGCATAAAGCCGGATTGGTTTCTGTGCTAAGCGCGCGCGAATTCGAATCCCGCAACAACGGAAGAAACATTTGTATGACCTGTAAACAGCTCTACCGCATTGTGTAAAATGATACAGCCGGATCAGAAAACCCAAACAAACCCTAACTGGGTTTCGAACCCAGGACCCGAGACTCAGCAGGCAGGTACGTTGACCACTATACGTATATATTATACTGTATATATAACAATCGATGTTTGTATCTATGACACTATTTTAAGATGACAACCTAAACTTTTTGTTCTTTCTTTATGGTCGGTTGAGTTTATGCTATTTTTTAGTTTGAAAGAAAGAAGGAAAGAAAATAGCTTTATTGGTTGTGATTGCTGTTAGTTATTAAAGCAATTGCAGAAGTAGCACAAAATCTGCATTTAAATGGAATAAAACATGCGCACAAAATGTGTGTAACTTGTATCGAAAACTACCGTCAGAATACAAACTCGCTAATAAATTGAAAGAGCTGATTGTGCAAAGAGAACGGGCCTTTGACCTCACATTTGCACTAACGTATTTTACCTGTGGCGTTTACTTGATACTGCCTATTATAATATGCTATTCACATTGAGATTTAATTTGAAAATAGAATAATTCTTTTTTAAATGAGTATGAGGTTATTTTTGATAAGAGTAGTTTATGATATAAACTGCCATGCGAGGGTTAAATCATTGAGAAATATCAGAAAAGTTGAGTTGAATGAGAAACTATTCTATTTTCCATTTTTTATACCAATACTTATTGTTGTCAACCACTACAACTAGGCTTTTTCGAGGTGGTAGGATTCCTATGCAGGAATCCGTCTAGGTAGGTACCACCCCAGGGCTAGTTATTCTGATGTGAAGCAGTAGTGTGCAAACATTACTGTGTTTCGGTTTGAAGGGCACTGTGAGGTAGCGTAATCACTGGGCATATGAGACTTAGACTAAGACTAAGAACTTATGTCTCAGGGTGATGGGCACAGTGTGGTGTCACACAGAATTTTTCTGGGTGACACAGCATTTGTTATAGGCAGACGTTGCACTTACCATCAGGTGAACGTTTTCCTCGTTTCATTACTTCATCCAATAAAAAAAAAAGCTTGTGCTAGAAAGATGGTTCACGACAATAGTCGAATGACAGGTTCGATCCTGCGACATCAGTTGTCGCGCGTTTCTTCAAATTCGATCAGTTCAAATTATTCTACTGGCGCTGATTTACTAAGCATTGTACTGAAACACAACAAGGCATTAGGCTTTGCGGTTTTGCCTCTGCCTCTGCCATATCCAACCGACATTTTGCACTGACATTCTGATTATTGTATATTTGGTTCAATTGATTGAACGCGGAATCCAAAGGAGCACACGTGCGCTAGCTCTAATCTTATACCCATCCAATTAACTTAATTTGCTCAATTTTTTTTTAATAAAGGAAATAAAGTTAATTTGCTAAGATCCGCATGCAAAATTTTAAATGATGTGTATTACCTAGTGTTTGAAGAGCACTGCCCGCTCTTCCCCAACTGTGGGCACAAGGAAACCAATACCGACATCAGGAGCCGTCACCAGATACCCTCCTTCACAACAACACTACCACTAGGCAATACACACCACTGAAGTCGAGAACACGGCACGTGTTTTACCTCAAACTGAGGTATTATCAAGTTATATTGACTCTACGACAGTCAGTGGTAGTGTTCGTACGTACTTCGTATCACCCGTTTACAGATCATCATCATTTCAGCTCATCTTAGTTCACTGTTGAACAGGGGCCTCCCCCATAGATTGCCTCAAAACACCGTCCTGAACCATTTGCATCTATCGACTTCCGTCGTCACTCTATTTAATGAGGGGTCGCCCAACACTGCGTTTGCCAATACGAGGTCACCACTCCAGAACATTTCTTAACAAACGGTCATAGGTTCTACGAGGTATATGGCCGACCCATTGCCACTTCAGCTTGCTAATCTTTAGGGCTGTGTCGGTTACTCTAGCTCTGCGGAAATCTTTGTTATGGATTTTATTCCTACCCGAATCTCGCGGGAAACGAGACATGACGTCTCGTTTCCCGCGGCGTATGTAATGGCGTATGTAATTTCTACATTAATAATTTTATGTAATAAATTGTTTCTGTAATAAATTTTTCTTGATTAGTTTTTTTATGATTTGTCATCGGGGGAATACTTCTACAATTTACCATGAAGAACTAATACGTAAGTGCATCACATCTTAAGTATATAATAGAATGTCGCGTTTTCAGTTATCGAAATTGCTTCCCCTCATTGTAAGAAACACATAACACAATACCGTTGTGCCGCTAGTTGTGTTGTGTGAGTACGAGATCCTCCCGGTCGGTTTTATGTGTTGCAGCGTGACTCTGTCAGAAACGGGTAATTAAAAAAAAAATACTGATGACTGCCATGTTCAAATAGTAATAATATTAATAAATTTATTACGGAGGAGCTGATTGAATTTTAAACAAAATAATGACATTAGAGTGGCAAAATAATAGGTCGGGAAAAAAGTCTTTTCGCACATAGAATGCAAAAACTTGTAATAAAATCTCTTTGGCTGTACTATTTGTATTAGGCTGGTTTTGATGACATTAAAAAGGTAACCTTTCAAGAAAAGAAACAAATTAGTAAAATGTTTCCAGCTATTTTCATTTGTTTTTCTTTCTGTCAAAATGAGTGAATCTAATAACGAAATTCGATTCATTTTAAAATTTTATTACCAAATAGGAAATTTTTGCGACGGTTATGGACCTAATGCAGTGTCAGTAAAAGAAGCACAAAGTTGTTTTAAGCGTTTTCAATCAGGGACTTTTGGTGTCAAAGATGCACCTCGCTCTAGTAGCCCTGTTACGGATAAAATGGACGCCATTTTTGAAAAAGTGGAGCAAGATCGGCATATCAGTAGTGATGACATATCTGAAGAACTGGGAATTCTTTATTGAGACGTAAGGAAACAGAACCATTTTTGAAGAGATTGATAACTGCTGATGAAAAGTAGATCACGTACGACAAGAACGTGCGAAAAATAGGCAGCGTAGGATTACTATGCAGGAATCCGTCTAGGTAGGTACCAGCCCAGGGCCAGTTATTCTGCCGTGAAGCAGTAGTGTGCAAGCATTACTGTGTTTCGGTTTGAAGGGCACTGTGAGCTAGCGTAATCACTGGGCATTTGAGACGTAAGAACTGATGTCTCAGGGTGGCGTGCGCAGTGTGGTGTCTTGAGTTTTTCTTGCGAAGAAACTTTTTCCCCAACCTTATAAACAAACATGGCGTGTTTGCAAATTTTTCTTTTTGGCACACCCGATCGGTGATTCAGCCTGCCACCTGAATTATCTTTCGGTTTTTATGTGAGCGCTAGTATTTTACGATTTTCTTTAATGACCCGTGACTAATTATTTACCGCTGGAGCGTTGAGAGCTATTACTAGCAACAATTCTTTCGAGTTTTATTTCAGTTCCGCTAATTTCGAGGCGAGATCTTGGCAAGATACGTTTACGGGCAGCTCTTTTGCCTTGAATAGCTAAGTAGAAATAATAATTCTATGTTTAACTTGTGTAAAGGTTTTACATTTAATCCTTTTGTTCATTTCGAGACATCCTTTAAACATATTCTTTTATTTTAAATGACATCTGTTGTCTTTTAAAATTTCTACCACTTATCCTTCAACTTCAAATAATTTACGTTACAGATTAAAGATTTTTCTTCCATAAAGTAAACTTTTAAGCCGTGTACTAACATAAATAAAAAGAAAATGTTGTTGTGAACATTATGTCTCCAACTACACCGGTTGTCGGAGTCCGTTACACATGTATGCGTGAAATATTCAAATCTTATCATTTACATCAAATAAACATCGATCCAAAATACAATAGTAACCAAGATACGACGCCTGAATTGAAATTGAAATTTACTCTTACATATTTATTACTTAACGATATGGTTGTCAAAAGTGTAGTTTTTGATGAACACAATCTGTTTATTTTTAGGACTGGTGGTCACTGTTAGCCCGAAGGCTTTCACAGCTTCGCCGGATTGAAAGGTGGCCGAGCGCTGAGAGCGTTTATCCGAAACCTTTATTAGAGTTTTATAATTAATTGAAGTTATCTAAGGTTCTGCATTTTGCGGGAAATCGATGGATGCGGGTGGCTCAGGACCGTGTTTTGTGGCAATCTATAGGGGAAGCCTATGTTCTACAATGGACTAAGATAGGCTAAATAATGATGATGATGAAGTTCTTTTTATATATTCTTACTACTGGACCCGACAGACGTTGTCCTGAACGTTGGCTTGCCTCCTATTAGCGGATTCAGCAAATGTTTTTTCATCACATTTCGATAGCATATTTCGGTATTCGAATTTTCGATCAACCATAAAAGTAAAGTAACAGCCTATAAATGTCCCACTGTTGAGCACAGGCTTACTCTCATTTCTGAGAGGGTTTTAGAGTCGGGAAAAACCCGCCACGCTGCTCCAATGCGGGTTGGCGGACTGCACATGTCTTCGAAATATTTTTTATTTCTCAGTCATGCAGGTTTCCTCACGACATTTTTCTTCACCGCCGAGCACTTGGTAAATTAGTACTTAAAATTGATATTAACAATTTTAAAGGAGGTAGCACCAGGAATCGAACCCAGGTCACTCGCGTACTATAAAATTTAAAGCGAGCGCCTAGCTCCTGAGCTACCATGGCTCTCAACTATATACTAAGTGTAATTTGATATTTTCCTAGAACTGGATCGCAGCGCCACCTACCGTCTATAATTGTAAATCTTTACCAAACACTTCAACAAAAAAAAAATCGTCGAAATCGGTCCAGCCATTTAGGAGTTCAGTGTCATACAGAGTACAGAAGAATTTAATTTTGCAGCACAGTATATATTTTTTAATCGACTGTCTATTCTTCTTCCTATTTTTTAATAAAAACAATAGTTTTCATACATATTATTAAATCTCTTCGAATGGCGGCCATTCCCATCGTCTCGAAATCTTCAGATGTAAAATTTACATTTGCCTGAGGACATTGCAGAATCGTGAGGATTCTGACGAGCCTTCTGACACTACAATCATGTGGGAGGATTAAGTTCAGTAGTGAACAAACTGATTCTGATAATGACAATAAAATTCAATGTCCAATTAGCGTGATTTATATTTGACTCTTATTTATTTTATCTGCCATGTCCAGGTTTTTCTTTGCTATAATCTGAAATTTTGAAAACCCTATTTACAGAACAACAGAAAATTGTGACACTCCGCCAGCCCTGTGTATTCCATAATAGATGTTATCGTGTCTGCCCGAAGAGCTTAAATTGTTCGCATCAATATTATTAATATACAACAAGCTGGGTGTAAGTTTGTTTGTATGGGAAGACTACACAAAGCACGTGTGATTAATGTAGTACAAGTTTGTCTTGTGACGTCAATGAACCGGGATATGCTCAGCGTTAGAAACATGGTGTCCTATATGCCTTTTGATGTGACAGAGATGAATTTTCTGATCTGCTATGAATACGGTCTCAGAAAAATTTAAAAGGCCCTTTAATATTTTCTTCTTTTCGAAATAGTTCTCATTACCAGCATATATTTATTTACAATAGATCCCAAAGACAATGATATTTAAAAAAAAAATTGGATAAGTTGACGCGATGAGCAGAACGTTTTCCAGATGGTAAGTGCAATGCCTGTCCATAACAAATGCTGTGTCACCCAGCACATTTGTACTACCATGCACTACACTGCGCCCGTCACCCAGAGACATCAGTTCTTAAGTCACATATGTAAGTGATTACACTAGCTCTCAGAGCCCTTCAGGCCATAATGTTTGCACACTACTGCTTCACGGCAGAAACCTAGACGGATTCCTGCATAGGAATCCTACAACCAGTATCAGCTACTTATAATTGAAAAGGCTTAAAACAAAAGACTACGTGGAGTTGGGGTTGGCCATTGCGGTTTTGTGACCAACAACAAATCTAATTTATGATAATCAAGCTGCAAAATGTTTTTTGAACTAAAAAATATCTATTGCAGCTTAATTTATCATAATTCTTAACCGAACCAGGTTTTAAATCCCGGATTTGCTCAGGATTATTTGAAATCGTGTCCCATTCTCTCATATTTCGGCTTTTGATCATA
This sequence comes from Luehdorfia chinensis, assembly GCA_019845155.1. Classification (NCBI taxonomy): domain Eukaryota; kingdom Metazoa; phylum Arthropoda; class Insecta; order Lepidoptera; family Papilionidae; genus Luehdorfia; species Luehdorfia chinensis. Next base: position 3,442,466 of record JAHVAK010000003.1, on the reverse strand, counting down.
ATCTTAGGATTTTGATCAAAATCCTGAGAGATTTAAACTAATTTAACAACACACACAATACTCTTTTTTTTAGTGAACCCTCTTCTGAGTACTAATATTTTGAATGTATTGTTTTATTTTATTACATATACCTCTATAGATTAAATTAAGTATATCAGATTATTAAATATGTCTATTAAACATATCAAATAAATGTTTATCTAATTGTTTGAATACTCTATGAATTTAAAAACTTAAACATTTATGAAATTCAAATAAACAATAATCATTAAGATATCGCTACCCATAAATTCGTTATCAAAATTGCATAAAAAAAGATAATGTACATTCATTACACATAATTAATAAAGATAAGTTTTTAATGCACTTGATAAGAATTTAAATCTTTTTTGCATCCTCTCAACTTCTTTTTTATTATTAGCAAAATACTGTCAACGGATGTTATATGCTATTAAAAATGAAAAGGAAAAAGTTTTCTCGAATTTTTGTTTTATTCTGGTTTTAGTAAAACACGGTATTAATTAATTTTGGAAGCCATTAAGTTTGTTTACTATTTTAAGGCTAATACTAAATACCATTTATAATATTTTGAAGCTAATTAAAGTTTTATGATTAATTAAAAATGAAATCAACATCATACCAGGTTATCTCTAGTCCACTGCTGGACATAGGCCGCCCCCATATATTGCAACAAAAGTTTGAAGCTCTCATTTTGCTGGATTTTGCCAAGGCTGCCACGTTTGGCAGGCGGGTTGGCAACCGCAGTTTATTTATTCAGATGTTCCAGGAAGATGCTGCTGCCTATCTTCTGGTATTTATTTTCCCTCTGTCGACTTTTACGACACCCACGGGGTCAGGTGCGGTGGTAGATTCTCTTAAGCCGTGTTCATTTTATATCATTAAAATAAATATGGTTTACTTATTTTACGGCTAATATTTAATAAAATAATTTTATAGTTTTAATATTCTTGGTCATAGATCATTATATTATTATTGTAGGCCAATCTATAAGTATTAAAACGTGAAAAGAAAACTTTGTTCCCCTTTTTTAGCATATTGCGCGCACGGAGGAGTGTGACTTTGGCATAGTTCGTTTGTATGAATAGAAGCGAGAAAGCTAAAATTTATATACAATATGTGTTACAAATGCATTAAATCCTACTTATCGTTGTCATACTGACAATGTCAATCACATGATAGTCTGTTGTTTGTTTACGTTCACACTACCAATGTCAAACGCTTATTAGTCTGTGGTCAAAAAGTCTAGAAATGTCGCTGTGGAATTTTAAAATGTTGCCAACTAATAATAGCCCAAACCTCAAAAACGTTCAACCTTAAAATTTTATGAATTACGGTATTTCGACCACAGGGCGACCACAAGTAAAAATAAATATATTTAAATCGGTATCTCGTATTAGTTAAAATAACTCTTGTATTTATTGACGCGTTTCTCTGGCGTTCGATGTCAACGTGACATTCAGGCTTGCGACCTAAAGACATTCACTACATCCTTGTTACACATATACACAGTATATACAGTATAATGTATTATAACGTGTAAATAAGGCTAGTGGTATTGAGCCGGAGCTAGTAGCTCAGGGGCTAGGCGCTCGCTTTAAATTTTATAGTACGCGAGTGAACTGGGTTCGATTACCGGCGCCGGCACCACTAAAATTGTTAATTGCAATTTTAAGTGCCGATTTACCACGTGCTCGGCGGGGAAGGTAAACGTCGTGAGGAAACCTGCAAGTCTGAGAAATAAAAAATATTTCGAAGACATGTGCAGTCCGCACACCCACATTGGAGCGTGGCGGATTATTCCCAGTTCCAGACCCTCTCAGAAATGAGAGGAAGCCTGTGCACAGCAGTCGGACATTTATAGGCTGAAACTTTACTTTTACTTTTAAGGCTATTGGAGTGTTATGTGAATAAAATACTCACTGATATTGGCTGTTTTCGTTTCTTTGTATGTGATGTCTTAAAATTTAAAGTATACCTTTCCTATTTATCTCAAAAATATTGTTTAGAGTTCGCATTGTGGCGGCGTAGGAAAGTCTATAACCACATTTTGTCCCGTGGTTTTGTGATAATCGACTAAGGGAAATGCAACGTCGTGGTCTTCTTATTAATTTGTCCTAGTAGTGCGACTACAAATAGGCTGTTATTTTACATTATTTTGACGAACACACCGCAGTCCCGCAGTCGATGTAAAAACGAGTTATGTGATAGATACAGATTTCTTGATTTATGAATTAAATCAAGAAATCTGTATCTTAAATTAATAATAAAATAATAATAATAATCTTATTAAAACTGTACACTTGGCTACATGTATCTTATTAAATCTAAAGCCTGCGGTAGAATGAACTATGCTACAGGCTTTAGGTTATTCCCAACTATATGTTACATTACAGTTTTAATAATACAGGGTGTACGTGTGAAATTTGTGTAAATTGACGATAACATTCCTTTTTTTCAATTTAGGCTCTTTTAAATCTCTTGTGAACCTCTACACAGGTTCGAAAAATAAGACCATCTTAAAGAGTTTGCTAGTGCAGAGTCTGCAGAGCAAAACTTATTTCCACACATATGTTTCCTCTGTATTATGAGCTGTTTTATAATACGCGTCATGTAATGACTTCTTAATAAGTGTTTATTTTTGCGTTTGCTTGTTTTAGCCAATTTAAACGTATCTAACTCTAACATTCGGTAATTTATAGAGTGTGTTTTAAATATAAATGACCTTTTCTTTCTTGACTTTCTAATTCCATTCTCAATGTGATTCAATTTGTAGTATAACAGAATGTTGATTTCCACGTTCAACAAGAGGCCTTGTGTAACTGCAGCGCACCGACTGTTCACACGTGCTGTGTCGACATTGATATTGAATGAACCAGACGCTCGGCCTGTCTAGACGCAAGGAAAAATACCTATAGATTGCACGTCAAGTTGTTTGGATAGGCCGCCATTATTGCGTGACCGGTTGACGTAAGAATTCTATTTAATCACTAGTATTTGCCCCGCGCCGCCGTTCGCCGTTTATGTGGACCTGGGTGTATATCGTTCATTTATTTACGAAAGATTTCTGGGTGAATTCAATGATCAGATAGAGTTGTTAGATATAATTTGTTTTGTAGAGGAGAATTAGAACTGACAGACATTAGTCGGAACTGAAGGAATCACACGTCTTTTGTCAAATTTTTTGTTAATTCAACTTTACCATAGCATTATGCTGAGTACTGCCATAGCATTATGCTGAGTCGACAGCCTTTTCGTTGCTAGAGCCCAACGTGCGTTTGTAAATGTATTACGTCGTATCTAATTGTATATTTATCTTTAGAACTTTTTTTTAATGCATAAAGTGATGAAACGAGCAAAACGTTAACCTGATGGTCAGTGCAACGTCTGCCCATAACAAATGCTGTGTCACCCAGAAAAAATCCTGTGTGACACCTCACTGTACCTGTCACCCTGAGACATGAGTTCTTAAGACTCATATGCCCAGTGATTACGCTAGCTCACACTGCCGTTCAAACCGAAACACAGTAATGTTTGCACGGCAGAATAACTGGCCCTGGGGTGGTACCTACCTAGACGGACTCCTGCATAGGAATCCTACCACCAGTACTTTTAATGTATGTTGTGTTGTAGTATTGAATAAAGTTTTTTTCTTTCTTTCTTTCAATGCCTCTGCATTTCGTCACGATAACAGAATCTAAATACTTCGTATACCTAATGAGTTGTTTGTACAATGTCGTGACTTTTGGTTATCTCTATTTAATCCAATTATGATGACTAATTCATAAAGACATAGAGATATGTTTTATAAAAACTGTATAAATTTTTTTGTATATTATTATATAGTAGCATTTACCTGCGGTTCTGTCCGCGTGTTACAATTTTTTAAATGTCGTGATAAAAAGTACATATGTGCCATTGCTTTAAGACATACACTATGTATTCATCACTTCACTTCACCAGCCTTTTGAAGGCCGCTGCTCGGTATATGGGTCTTTCCTAGAAGGCTCCAGTTAAACTTAGCATGCATTTTATGGAAGTTCATGGCATATTCCCCCTTCTCATCAAGTTTCACCTAAATTGGTTCACCTAAATTATGATTGACAAACAAATAGTACTTTCTGGAGTCTCACATGCTCAGTGATTACGCTAGCTCCCAGTGCCCTTCAAACCGAAACACAGTAATGTTTGCACACTACTGCTTCACGGCAGAACAACTGGCCCTGGGGTGGTACCTGCCTAGACGGATTCCTCCAGACTCGGAACTACTATCTGCAGGCTATCCAAATATACATTCTCACATACTTTCATTGACATGTGCGACATACATGAATTTGTCCTGTAAAGCGATTTGTAATAAATAAATAAATATTTTTCTCGCGACGGATTTTAACCTTTTCAACCCAAGCCGATTAACGCGAGTAGAATAGCACATACCTATTTCCAGCCGAGACGCCGAGACTAAGGTATTGTACGGACAACTTTTGTTCGTGCAGAATAATACCATAATATGCAATGCTGTCACTATACTGCTTGTGGGAACGCAATGGGTAGTAAAAATTTTTGGACTCGCACCTAAATGGCGATGACGTGGTTTTTCCCACGGTGGCGAAAAGTTGGCTATTGGTGTGGTTTCTGCCTACCCCTTATATTGGAAAAAGACGTGACTACTCATAGCCCAGCTAACCTCTGTGCCACTGTGGCAACCGAGCTCGTTGTTGTATAAAGAATAAAATTAATCGGTTCAATTTTATGACGGCTGGAGTTTTTGTAAAAGTGTATATGATCAGTACGTAACTGGTGATGGTCTCCTAGCCGATTTCGACCACGGCGACAACTGCCGACTACTGTTGAGAGCCGTCAACTACGCAGGAGATATTAAAGTGCCACGAGTGTACGCGCAAACACAGAGGCACTCACTCGTCCCAAACCTACCCGCGCCCGATATAACGCTGATGCGATAAGATCGGAGGTAGGCTAGGATCCAGTGTCAGAAACACGGGGACAATCATAACACAACCAGACCCGAAAACCAACAATTTATGTTTTAGCACAAACGTTGGCTCCGGCTGGGATTCGAACCCAGGACCCGCGGTTGTTAATAAAAATGTATTGGATTTTTATAAAACAAAGAATCATAATTAATACTTGCGAGTGTTGCCTCTTGGCGGATTAAATTCCATTCTGCACAATTTTATCAGGCGATGTTAGTAGGTGAAAAAAAAATCATAGTCAGACCGCGGTTTTCTAGTTTCTATTACTGGACACGACTCTGTTCTCTATGTAATTTTCAGAACATTGCTTTTATTTTTAATATTTTTGATATATTCTTTCTTACTTTCATAACTAATATGGAACATGTTATACGACATCCATACTGATATTATAATGCGAAAGTAACTCTCTCTGTCCCTATGTCTGTTTGTTGCCTTTTCACGGTTCAACCGCTGAAACAATCTTGACGAAATTGGGAGAATTGGGACAGAGACAGCTTGGAACTTGGAGGCGGACATAGGATACTTTTTATGCCGTAAAATCAAATACTTCCCACGGGATATAGAAAAAACCTATGTCAACGCGGACGAAGTCGCGGGCATATAGTAATTTTTATAATGAGAGAAACGTCCGCGTGGAAGTAGATGAACTGCGGTGGCGTTAGAGAAACATTATTAATTATTCAATTTATAATGTTTAATCATTAAACAAGCACGCCACTAGTAAAAAATATATCAAATAGGGTTTTTTGGCACGCGTCGATGCGTGATTAAACTGTGGTCACGATTCTCAGCATTGGGAAAGACATATTTACACTGTACGATGCTTATAATATTATCTACTTACATATTTAAAAATATTACTACGGAAAAAAAGAGTTTTTTTTAAAAAGGTTCATCGTCGTTCCCTAGTTGTTTCCTCAGCTTTCATCTTATCTTATATAATGTACATACGCCAAATTTATGGAAACATAGAATACGCGTACATATGATTCATCAGCCGTAAAAGCAAGAAAATTGTCACTTAACAACTGGTACGTTCGGCATTTCAGCTATCGTTACGGAATGTTGGCGGCATTGCCAAGTTGACAGAAGTTCTTATGAACGAAGAAAAAACAAAGTACAATTTTTGTGAAACTAGATGACAAATAGTATACTTCGGTCAAGTATTTCTGTCACAATATTTCTCACCGTTTTATTCTGCGAGTAATGGAAAAATGCTATAACGTATGTCAAAATTGAGAGAGCCAGCATTGTTCTGTGACGAAACTTGCTAAAAGCTTCTATAATCTGTGGGTACTCCAGTCAAGAATATTTGCGTAAATTAATCAACTTCATTCAAACCAAATTCAAATTTAAAATAATTAACTGCATTGTAGTCTTCCATATTGCTGTGAATTTTAAGTATTGATTAAAAAATGTATAAGTAATACATGTTTTATTCTACTTTAATATAAGAAAACGTCAGAAGTCTAGAAATAAAAGTTTAATTGTGCACGATAGGTTTGGTAGGCGATAAAAACGCTATGGTAGCACAAATTAAAAACATTTTATTGCTTGCGATGTTGCCAGTTTTTATTATTTCATATATTCTTATATATGTATATATATATAGTGAATTATGCTTTTTATTAAAGGTAGCCACTAAAAATTATATGGCGGCAGTAAAAAAAATTTTAAAGTCATTTATAAGTTTTTTTACTTCTAATACAACTTCATGACTTTCTGATACGTCCAGAAATAGACTCCACGCAATACCAAAATAATTTTTTTAAAACACCTTTATTTCATTCCATTTGATTTCAACTGAGTATGTATTTTCGAAGTTTCATTTCATTTTCAGATTTCGCAGCATTTTAGATCCTTTTAAGTCTACTTCTGGTGAATATAATGTTTTTTCCATTTGAAAAGGGTTACCTTGGTAGAGTTATACAAACGTAAATGGCAACGTCTCGATCCATGTACAAGAGAGAAGCGAAATATTGCATTTAATGGTTAACATGAATTCATTTCACTAGTATATCAAGTGATTCTTTCGCGATGTTAATGCGTGTTATGTGTGTAACTGTTTTTTTTTTATTTGATCACGTTACATGAATGTTAGGCTGAACCGGTATTTTGTTTTACGATGTTTTTTACAACACCGACATCTAATTCTCTTAATTGTCGGCGGTTTTTCTACGAAAACGTATCACTGACAACGAATGTCAAAGAGCGCGGGTAACGAACTGTCCGCTAGAGTGGTCGAAGCCAAATTTTCTACATGCCAAGATCCCCGTCCATCATGTGTGATCTGATTTCTAAATTATTTTCCTAGTATTGTACCGAGAGATAATTATACAACATATAGCAAAAATATTATTTAAAACTAATAAAGTAAAGTAACAGCATATTATTGTCCGACTGCTGAGTGCTCTAATTTTTTGACGAGATTTTAAAGCCGGAATGACTGATTGCTATACCAGAATTGTATTGTAACGCCTTAGTTGTTCAGAGGGAAGAGGAAAGCAGGATAATTTCCTTTGGGGTCGACCTCTAAACACGTGACTTTCGAATGGGGGGGGGGGGGTTTAGAAAATAACGATTAATCACCGGGGGGGGGGGGGGGAAACAATGTAACAATGCAGTGCATTTATCGTGCGACGAAAAAATGTGATTTAATGTGTGACGTGTGAAATCCATAATCATTTGAATCGTAAATACCCGAGCAGGCGAATTTGTGAATGAAAAAATCTTTTGCAGGAATCCGTCCGGCCAGTTATTCTGCCGTGAAGCAGGAGTGTGCAAACATCACTGTGTTTCGGTTTGAAGGGCACTGAGAGCTAGCGTAATCACTGGGCATATGAGACTTAAGAACTTATGTCTCAGTCTGATGGGCACAGTGTGGTGTCACACAGAAATTTTCTGCGTGATACAGCGTTGGTTATGGGCAGACGTTGCACTTACCATCAGGTGAATGTTTTGCTCGTTTCATCACTTTATCCAATAAAATAAAAAAAATACTAAAATATAGCTATAACCTCACAACTAGGGAATGTGGGGAGGGGCCATCAGGCTGGGGGGTTAACAGATAGCCTTTTTTGAGTTTACGAAAAACCGTTGATAACCGCTTCAAATCTTGCCATTATTACGTATACACATATGTGGAAGAAAATAATATAGTCTTAAAATATTTATTTTGTTCTTTAGTTAATCTAACAGAAACACATACAATGTTAGGAATTATGCGAGTTTAGTAATAGCTTTATTGGCTTCCTGTTTTCTGTGAGTTTAAGAGTTTGTGTTCTTTCTTTATGTTAACTTTTAAATTATTTGCTCTTAACATCAAGCGAGCTAAATTATAAAATAATGTTCCGCACCTTCCCTCTAAAACCTTTATAGTTCGTTAGAAAAAAATCATAACTAGGTATTTTTTGAAATGAAACTAATTTTACGGATTTTATCGCGTTTAATTTTACTAAATATAACCCGACGTTTCGAGCGCTTTACAGCACCCATGGTCACGGGATAAAATCCGTAAAATTAGTTTCATTTAAATGTATAGTTTTCGCGTAAATATAAGAAATATATACTTATAAGAAATCACTGACTATTTTTGTCACCAACTATTACTAAACACAAGTATATTATATAAAATTAACGCCAACTCTTAAAAGGTTGTGTTTTAATTTCACATTCTTATTTCTGTCTATATTTCTTCATCTACTCGTATATTTCTGTTATTGCTATGCTATGAACCAGCAAGTGCCCATGACTGGAAAATTAATACAAGAGCAGAGTTCGTGTTTACCGTTTCGTCTCTATTATACAGAAGAAGTTACAGCATATTATATTGTCTGATATGATTTCAAATCAATCGGATTTGGTATACATAATCTATTATCCATTTATCTATTTATCTATGTGACTTTTTGGCGGAATGTCTTGTAGCAATTTTGTTTGCGGTTGTTTTTTTTTTAATTTTGTCACTATATTTTGAGATTTGTTGCTAAATTAATAGTCTTATAAGCAGCATGAAGTGTCCGTGGGGGATATGGTAGGAAAAAATCAACGCAAGAGTAGATTGCGCTTTTTGCTTGTCACCATTGGCCAAAGAAATCTTAATGACTAACTTTGAAGTCTTAGTCTCCTTCTTATTACTATATATTTTTTTATACGTGAAAGCAGTACGTTCAACTGATGGTAAGTGCAACGTCTGCTCATAACAAATGCTGTGTCACCCAGAACATTTCTGTGGGCAACATTGCGCCCGTCCTATTGAAACACCAGTTTTTAAATCTCATATGCTCAGTAATTACACCAGCTCTCAGTGCCTTTCAGACTACTGCTACTCGGCAAGATAACTGGCCTTGCGGTGTTGCCTACCTGAACGGATTCCTATGAATCCTAGAACCATTCATAAATATCAAAAGAATGTAATATTTATTACCAGTCAAACGTATAAATATCAATTTTATAATATCATTGATAAATATTACATACATTCATTCGTATAAATGTTTAATTATGGCACTGGCCAAAAAAAAAAGGTGGCGGTATCGCTACTGATACATTTGTTTTTAATGCTCGCGTGACGTTGTTTGCAATTCGGATAAAATGGGAATGTTTTTCCACATGGACTACTTTTACTGCCGGCCACAATATATGTGGAAAGCGGAACACAGTATGGGTCCGCCAAATGCGGGGCGTATGGTGACCTTGTCAACGTATTGAATTAATGTTAAAACATTTAACTCTACGCTCAGCCACGTGTGGAAAACATAACGAATTTGGTAATTACTACGTGCTTTTGTTAATACACTCCTTTTATAATATATTAACTTTTGTTTACTATTTTTTTTTTGTTGTAAGCTCTAATCGTTTTTTTTGTGTATGCGATTAATCGTTTTTTTGTGTATGCGATTGAGTTTATAATAAGCACCCAAAATAGAGAAAAACCATTCTTGTTATTCGAAGTTGTTTCCCGGAATTGGTAATAAGTAAAACATAGCGTGTCTAACCAGTAGGCAAAAGCAATCTTAATCAATTCTCTTTTTAACGAGTCTGTAAGTTGAGGAGCAGGGCTGGCTTGTTTTTAGCTTTTAAAAAAACGCTCTGAAGTAAACGGCGTAGTAATTTAGATCCAGTTTGATTTTAGGAATAATAATAATATAAGTTGTACTATATAGTTTTAGGTTTTCTTTTTTTTTTAAATTACAAATGGCAGCAATAGTTGAATTTTTGCCAGCTTCTTTTTGTGTTTGTGTTTGTTGTTAGTATTTTTTTATAGGACAGAATAACGAGACGAGAATACGATCACTTGTTGGTAAATGCAACGTCTGCCCATAACAAATGCTGTGCCACCCAGAACATTTCTGCGTGGTACCACACTGCGCCCGTTCCCCTGAGACATCAGCTCTTAAGCTTCATGTGCTCAGTAATTAAACTAGTTCTCAGTGCCCTTCAGACCGAAACACAGTAATGTTGCACACTACTGTTTCACGGCAGAATAACTGGCAATGCGGTGGTACCTACCTAGACGGGTTCCTACATATGAATCCTACCACCAGTGAATTTCTGATAATTGTATTGTATACACGCCAATAATTCTGCATAAGGATCTCAGCAAAAAGTTTTCCTCTCTTCTTGAGAAGTATTCTAGTAAGTTGTATATAAGAGCAATTAATATAAAAATAAATCGCTGTCGTCGTCGTCGTATCAGCCTATCACTTGTCCACTACTGAACATAGGCCTCCCCCACAGATAGCCACAAAAGTTTGTAGCTCTCATTTTGGAGGGATTTTGCCATAGTTGTCATGCTTGGCAGGCGGGTTGGCCTAGACGGATTCCTACATAGAAATCCTCCACGAGTATTTATGTTATTTGTTATAATAAATGTACTCTGACCACTGTCAATAAGTAACATTAAAATAATAGTTATACACTATGACTAAGTGTAATTCCATCGCATAACATGAAAAATGGAATTTCAAGGAGAATTATTTCTTGGCAGCCCCAGCTGCGAACCATCGTTTGGTGACCATTGGCCGCCTACCAAGTATTCCGCGATTGTCCATAACAAAACGGAAGCGGGAAAATTATAATATGTTCCGCTTGATTAATGCTTTCCAAAAACTATTAATGTGACAGTCAATTATTAAACAGCTGAGTCCCAACCTTCATTGAAATGGATCAGTCACTGAGAAGGAATGTATGAGGCGGCGCCATTAAACAAATATTTCTTTCGAAATTAAAACGGAACGCAAACAGCTCGGAGAGCTTATTGATGTTTTGAGTAAATACAGGAGACCTATTAAATTCGGTCGTTAAATAAATTTATTTGTATCTGGCAAAGAAGATCATCAGAAAAAGTTTTTTTTACCAAGAATGAAAACAACTAGCTATAATAATCATTTTGAAGTTTCGCGTCAGCTTCACATTATAATGAAATTAGGTTTAAATTTTTTTAATTGGATATAGTGTCGAGACGAGCAAAACGTATCACCTGATGGTATGTGCAGCTGTCTATAACAAATGCTGTGTCACATAGAACATTTCTGTGTGGTTTTTTAATTCTGGTGGTAGGATTCCTATGCAGGAATCCGTCTAGGTAGGTACCACCCCAGGACCAGTTATTCTGCCGTGAAGCAGTAGTAGCAAACATTACTGTGTTTAGGTCTGAAGGTCTCTGTGAGCTAGCGTAATCACTGGTCGCACTTACCATCTGGTGAACGTTTTGCTAGTCTCATCACTTTATCCAATAAAAAAAGTATTTCTTATTTCATAGGCATGCAGGATTGCTCACGATATTTTCGTTCAGCGTCGAGCACGTGGTAAATCAACTTTTAAATATTGCAATCAACGATTTATGGCCGTGTGGTAGCGGCCTAAGAGAATCTACCACCCCGTCTCATCCCGTGGGTGTCGTAAAAGTCGACAGAGGGAAAATGAAAACCAGGAGATGGGCAGCAGCATCTTGCTGGAACATCTGAATAAATAAACTGCGGTTGCCAACCCGTCTGCCAAGCGTGGCAACTATGGCAAAATCCCCCCAAAACGAGAGCTACAAACTTTTGTGGCAATCTATGAGGGAGGCCTATGTTCAGCAGTGGATTATTGATAGGCTGAAACGACGACGACGACGAATCAACGATTTTAGTGGTGCCGGAACCGGGTATCGAACACTGATCACTTGTGTACGATGAGATTTAAAGCGAAATCCCGATGCCTGAGATGTCATGGCACATATTTAATTAAGGTTACCATTTTTTTTTTCTATTTCAAAAGTAATACAGAGTTTATGTAAAACGCCGTTATTTCGTTATTAATTTTTTTTCGATTTTATAACAATGCTGTGCCACAATGCGCCCGTCACCCTGTGACATCTGTTCTTAAGTCTCATATGCCCAGTGAATACGCTAGCTCTCAGTGTCCTTCGAACCGAAATACTGTAATGTTTGGACACTATTGGTTCACGGCAGAATAACTGTTCCTGGAATGGTACCTAGATGGATTCTTGCATAGGAAATAACTGGCCCTGGGATGGTACCTACTTAGACGGATTCCTGCATAGGAATCCTACCACCAGTGAAATGTTGATATGACGTCCACCAACCCGCACTGGAGCAGCTCAGCTCCTTTCCGGCTCTATTGCAAACGTGTGTGTGTGTTGCTGTTACGGCAGGTAAAATAAAGTGAACAACACAACATGATGTTTCCATACAAAACGCTTTAACCAATTAAATGAAAGCATTTTGATCACGTTTGTGGCTGTATGAGCTAAGATGCCTTTGCTTTCCCTGCACGGGAAAATTATACAAAAAAAAGTTATGCAAACAAATACATAGCGTTGTTTTCATTACGCTTTAATGTTACTTTACAAACAAAATTTCGTCCACATGCGATACTAGAATGCAATAAAGATTACCGGATAGTATGTCCGGTAATCTTTATTGTTTAAAATATTGACATTGACAACAACAACGTTAGGCAATCAACGCAGGAACTATCTTATTACAAATAGAGCTCTACTTTGAGTACCAAGAAATCTGAAGCAACGGTACTAGGAACTATTCTTTACTGTTTAGACCTCCCGCGGATGTAAACAAAGCCGTAAAAAATAATGTCATCAATTCGCCGGTGTATCGGCATCACAACATGGCGATTAGTGCGTGTAGTGTCACGTAAGCGAAACTTGACGCGTTCTCGGTAAGAATGGCGGGAAAATTTCACACGCGGTTAACACCCTAAGCGTTCAGCTTACACTCGAGGATATTTTTATGATACATGATATTTTGATGTTAACGTTGATTAAAGATACGAGGTATTTTATTCTATCGGTCTCAACTATCAAACGACATTTTCATTATTATTCATCATCGTCATCATTTCACTGGTTCACTGCTGAACATACGCAATCTATGATTGCCACAAAAGTTTGTACCTCTCATATTGGGGAGATTTTGCCATAGTTGCCACGCTTGGCAGGCGGGTTGGCAACCACAGTTTATTTATTCAAATGTTCCAGGAGGATGCTGCTGCCCATCTTCTGGTTTTCATTTTCCCTCTGTCGACCTTTACGACGCCCACAGGAGGAATGGGGGTGGTAGATTCTCTTAAGCCTGACGGCTCACACGGTCATTATTATTGTCTTCATTTATTTAATGTGGGACTCTTATGTTTACTGTGGGACAGTAAGCTTAATGAACAAAAACAATTAAAATATTTATACGAATGAAGCTTGAAACTCTTTGACCAATAATAACTTACAGAACCAAAACGTGGTCAATGCAGGCCGAATCAGTAAGCTCAAAGTGGCTTAGCGAGCTACGAAAAGAGATAAGCTCGGTATAAGCTCGACGAGGTAGAGTCCTTAATGACGATATCTGCAACATAACTAGAGTAACCGACGGATTTGTTGTGGGCGGACGTTGCACTTACCATCAGGTGAACGTTTTGCCCGTCTCGTCACTTTCTAAAATTAAAAAATAAACCCTCTCCCCCCTCCCCCCTCGATGGAGCGACGACGGCACGTTTTTGCAGGAAGTCGATGGATGTAGGTGGCTCAGAAATACGGGGGAGGCCTATATACTACTTCACTATGTTTCCTTCATCGCTGAGCACTTAGTAAATGAGCTCTTAAAATTGCAGAACAATTACAGAGGTGCCAGCACCGGGAATCAAACTCAGGTGTTACTGACGTACTAAGAAATTTTATTGACCCCGGACACTGAGAGCTAGTGTAATCACTGGGTATATGAGACTTAAGAACTGATGTCTCAGGGTGACTGGCGCGGTGTGGTGCCACACAAAAATATTCTAGGTGACACAGTATCTGTTACGGGCTTAATTGCACTTACCATAAGGTGAACGTTTGCTGGTCTGGTCACTTAGTCCAAAATTAAAAAAATTAAGGTCGATTACAATCACACCCTATAATAATGTTCCGAATGAAGCATATTATCTAATCAATGTAATTTTGTGTGGTGTAAACATTGTAATATTATTTTCAACGATTTCAACGCTTAAGATTTATACTTCAAGCATTTCGAGCACAACATTAATAGCCAGCCAGCTCATTATCAGGGCAGAGCTATCAAAATGCCAAACTCTCACAACTCGTGCTTTTTACGAGGGGTGATCCAAAAGTAATGATAATCAATAATAAACACAATGAATAAAATAAATAAATAAATTTATTTCTCAACATAGTCTCCTAGCAAGTCTATACATTTAGTCCATCTCTTTTCTAATCCTAAAATTCCCTTAGAAAAAAAATCTTTATCTTGACTCTCAAAAAAGTCCTCAACCGCGGCCATCACGTCGCTATCATCGTCAAATTTCTTGCCTCGGAGGTGTTCCTTGAGTCGTGGAAAGAGATAGAAGTCGCTGGGGGCTAGATCTGGTGAATAGGGGGGGTGTTCCACCAGCTCAAAGCCCGCTTCCTGAATGGCAGCCATGGCAATTGCAGCTTTGTGAACCGGTGCGTTGTCTTGATGGAACAGCACTCCAGCCCGCAGTTTGCCTCGCCTTTTCTCCTTAATAGCCTCCCGCAATCTTCTTATTTGTTCTGCATAGTAGGAGCCTGTAATAGTGGCCCCCTTTTCCAAGTAGTCCACCATGATTATTCCTTCAGCGTCCCAAAAAACAGACGCCATAACCTTCCCTGCTGAGCTTGACACTTTGAATTTCTTCGGCGTCGGTTCATCGGATCGTTTCCATGTCATCGATTGTTGTTTTGTTTCAGGATCAAAATGGTGGATCCAGGTCTCGTCCATGGTCACAAAACGTGACAAAAAATTATCCTTGTCTGCCTGGAACTTTTCGAGATTTGCTCTTGACATGTCGACTCGTTTCTTCTTTTGCTCGTCGTTTAACATTTTCGGTACCCAACGCGCGGAGACCTTTCTCATATGCAATTCGTTCGCAAGGATTCTTTGAATGCTGCCATATGAGATCCCTGTGACCTCAGCTACATGCCTGATAGTCACTCTTCGATCTTCCAATACAACTTCTTCAACTTTTTTCACATTTTCTTCAGTGAGGGACGTCGATGGGCGTCCTTCGCGGTGTTCGTCTTCCGTCGATGTTCTTCCCAACTTAAACTCCTTAGCCCAGCGTGCAACTGTGGAATATGGAGGAGAAGAGTCCCCTAATGTTTCCACCAAGTCGCTGTGTATGTCTTTGGTAGACATTTTTTTCAAGCAGAGGTATTTAATGACAGCTCTGATTTCGTGTTTTTCCATTTTGATGTTCACTCCTTGACAGTCCGTATTCAAATGAATGTAGCTCCCGGGAATCGTGGCCTATTTATATGATTTTTTTTCCCTGAACTAGTGGTTAACTGAGTAAGTGACTGAAATTTTTTTGTATTTTTGTGTGCACTAGAAATAACTGATTATCATTACTTTTGGATCACCCCTCGTAAATGTCATCGTGGGTCGCCCCGGTTGGATATCTATCTAATTGACTCTAATGGAGAGATTAACAGTACGGGGCATTTTAATGGAGGCCGCTACTGGCAATTGTGGCACTAAAAGATTCCATTTTCGTTTCGAAACGTCTTAATGTGCTGGGAGGCTTTATAATTTCTTGACGGTACTTTCGTAGCTGGTTCTGTTTCTTTTTTTTTTAATTAAGTAACGTATTTTTTGACATTTTATGGTTAGCGCTGAGAATGAAATTGATAGAGAATTCTATTTTTTTTTTAAATTTCTCCTATACTATATATTGTATCTACAAAAAACATACACTGCAAATGAAATGAAAATTGTTTATTTTTCATTGTACGAAATATAACAACGTGATTTTTTTTAACCATTTACCACGAGGAAGAAACAGACGAAAGAAACTCCGCAGGTAGCCTAGTATTTGGAATTCTTTTTTTATCATAGTCAATAAAATTTTATAAACAAATTCGTAAAGAATAGTCACATAGACAATCGAAGCACGATCCATGAAAAAATTTCTACTACGAATCCGTCAAGTTTACTTTTTAGGCAAAGTACGAGTTGAATTGAAACTTCTTTCTCTAAAAATTTTTTGTTAAAGTTTCGTTTCCCGCGTGGGCGAAAAGTGGACTACGTGAGTGGCCTCTGCCTACCCCTTATATGGGAAAAAGGCGTGACTGTATGTATGTATGTGTATTGAAAACTAAAGCAGACCAGCATCCGCAAGCAGCACCTGCTCGCAAGTATTACGTATGCGGCAAGCATCGTAAAATACCCTAGGAGCCCATAAAATTTTCTTTTCATTTCCTTTAGTTCACTTTTACCCATCGGACGAGATTTTGTAATGATTTTGTTTTATGTAGACAACGACTAGAGCGAGAAAAACGTGCACCTGATGGTAAGTGCAACGTTTAACCATATCAAATGCTGTGTCACTCAGAACATTTCCGTGTGACACGTGATTTCTGTGTGCACATTTGTGTACACAAATGTGTAATTACTAGGCAAATGACACTTAAGAAGTGATGCCTCAGAGTGACGAGCGCTGTGCTTCACACGGAAATGTTCTGGAAATGTTCTGAAATGCAAATTAATTTCAGACCGGGAAACCCTAATATTTGTTCTACTTAGACGGATTCCTGCTTATGAATGCCACCACCAGTAAAGCTAGTCGTTTTTTTTTTTGGAGAAAGGGACTAGACGAGCGAAACGTTCGCCTGATGGTAAGTGAAAAATTCGCCCATAACAATGCTGTGACACCCAGATTATTTCTGTGTGGCAATACACTGCGCCCGTCCCCCTGACACATCAGTTCTTAAGTCTCATATGCCCAGTGTCTGCACTAGTTCTCAGTGCCCTTCAGACCGAAACACAGCAATGTCTGCACACTACCGCTTCACGGCAGAATAACTGGCTCTGCGGTGGTACCTAGTTAGACGGATTCCTGCATAGGAATACTAACACCAGTAGTTCTTTAACGGCGTCTTCACACGGCATCCGAAAAGTAATTTGAGAGTAATAAAATCCAAATAAAACCTCGACCACACCTACACTAAGCTTTTCCTTAGTCAATTTCGCTTTTAGCGGCTATTATATAACAATTAAGGATGTGGAGACATGAGCAAAATGCTAAATAAATGCGAAAATTACACACAAGCTCAGCCCATTACATCGTAACCGCAGGCCGGCCGCGCAATTTGCGTCTGCTGTCTAACTGCTCTGTACATAGTAGCCAACAAGAGCATCTTCTAAAGGGTCGCATTCACTGCATGAACATTGGAATAGAATTTACTGGTGGTAGGACTCCTATGCAGGAATCCGTCTAGGTAGGTACCACCCCAGGGCCAGTTATTCTGCCGTGAAGCAGTAGTGTGCAAACATTACTGTGTTTCGGTCTGAAGGGCACTGAGAGCTAGCGTAATCACTGGGCATATGAGACCTAAGAACTTATGTCTCAGGGTGACGGGCGAGTGTGGTGCTACACAGAAATATTCTAAGTAACACAGCATCTGTTATGGGCAAACGTTGCACTTACCATCAGGTGAACGCTTTGCTCGTCTCGACACTTTATCAAAAAAAAAAAAAAAAGAATTCTTTTCAAAACGTTGCAATACGAACTGATTTCGACCACGGCGACATCTTCCGAATATTGTCGAGAGCTATCAACTGCACAGGAGATATTATAGTGCCACAAGTGTACGCACAAACACAGAGACACTCACTCGTCCCAACCCTCCCGCGTCCGATGTAACGCTGATGCGATGAGATCGGAGGTAAGCCCAAAACCTACTAGGCCACGCGGTGGTCACAATCATTTTATGGATCGTGTATTTATAATAATCTGTTGCTTCTTTAGCTTGATTTTGTATACTTGTTGTGCTCGCGACTGCGTCCGCGCTGATACAGACACGCCTTTTCCCGATGTCAGGGGTAGGCAGAGACCATACGCGTAGCCCACGTTCCGGCCTCGCGAGCAGTATGGTAACAGCATTGCATTATATGGTATTATTCTGCACGAATAAAGGCTGTCCGTACAATACCTTAGTCACCTCTTGCGATACCACGGTTGGAAAGAGGCAGGTGCTGTTCTACTCTGCCGGACATCTATCGGCTGGCCTGGCGTGGCTATCGGCAAAAAGTTGATGCTTAATGCTAATCTTAACAAAGCTGTACGTCGCGGGTCAAGCCAAAAGGGCCATCACTCAGCATATTGTTGAGGTTACATCCGCAACGCTGATTTTCGGTGAAGTCCACTCTTTGAGAATACAGTCCCAAGACCGGTTGGTCGATGATTTAAAATATCATTCATTCACCTACCACCATTTGTAAACCAAATACCTGTTTCGAAATAAAAACCGTTGAAATACGTAGGTAGGATTCCTATGCAGGCATCCGTCTAGGTCAGTATCAGCGCAGTGCCAGTTTAGCCTGTCCAGTGTGCCTGCCGTCAAGTAGTAATGTGCAAACATTACTGTGTTTCGGTCTGAAGAGCACTGATGGCTAGTGCAAGTACTGGGCATGTGGGACTTAGAGCTGATGTGTCAGGGTGACGAGCGCAGTGTGTTGAACTTTTTTTTTATTTGATTAGGTGACGAAACGAGCCAAACATTCACCTGATGGGAAGTGCAACATCTGCCCATAACAATGCTGTACCACAATGCGCCCGTCACCCTGTGACATCTGTTCTTAAGTCTCATATGCCCAGTGAGTACGCTAGCTCTCAGTGTCCTTCGAACCGAAATACAGTAATGTTTGGACACTTTTGGTTCACGGCAGAATAACTGGCCCTTGGGTGGTACCTACCTAGACGGATTCCTGCATAGAAATCCTGCCACCAGTTACGATCAGGTGAACGATTTGTATTGTCACGTTCTTCAATAAGAAAAAACCGGTTTCGCATATCGAATTCCTAGCAACGCCGCATCCGTTCGTGTGTTGAGTTCGTAGTGTAAGGGCGGAGTGTTTCCAGTAAGCTATTAGTGTTCGCCTCCCGCGGCATTAGCCATCAGTTCTCGGAAGCCTTAATGCCTGAGCCGAGAGCGTCGAGAGCCACACCGACATATCCTGCGTAATCCTTGGAAAAAAGTTGTGAAATTGTTGAATTGCGAGAAGTCGAATGGGCATTTAACGAACGCTGAACGTGGTCGCTCTAATGAGAGAAATTTACGAATCTTTTGCCATTGAATGCGGTTTAGAAAAGGCTTCATGTTAGCTCAGAGGCCGGGCGCTAGCCTTAAGTTTTATAGCAAGCGAGTGATCTGAGTTCGATTCGCGATACCGGCACCTCTAAAACTGTTCTGCAAATATAAGTGCTGATTTTGACGTGCTTAGCGGTGAAGGAAAAATCGTGAGGGAACCAGCACGCCTGAGAAATAGAAATATTCCGAGGACATTTGAAATCCGTCAACTCGCATTGGAGCAGCGTGGCGGACTCTTCGAAGCTCCAAAGCCCTCTCAAAATAGGAGAATCTTTACTTTTTTCATGTATTTTAGGACTCTCATAAAACTATGTGGCCTAGTGGTTAGTGTACCTGACTACAACGTCGCGGATCTTAGGTTCGAATTCTATCCGGAGTTAAAATATGTGCAAAAACATAAATTGTTGGTTTTCGTTTTCTAGTTGTATTGTGATTGTCCTTGATTTTCTGACACTGCATCATAGCCTACTTTCGATGTTGTCGCATGAGCGTTACATCGGGCACACACAGCGGCACTCGCTCGTTTCAACCTACCCGGTTGAAACGAGCGAGTGCCGCTGTGTTTGCGTGTATACTTGTGGCTCTATCTAATATCTCCTGCGCAGTTGATAATTTTCTAAATATTCGGTAGCTGTCGCGGTGGTCGAAAAGAAGCCAGGAGGACATCATAAGTGATGATTGTTCCGTCATCTGTCGGACGCCACGAAATTTACCCGACGTTCCTGATTTTGTCGACCACCACTAGATGATAGGGTGAGGTAAATTGTTACGTTAGAAGCATAGCAGGACTGTTTTAAATGCACTAAATTGTAACATTAATTTATCATACATACAGTATCGCCTATTTCCTATTGGGACCACATCCGTGGTTGTGTGACCGCCATTTTAATATGAATCGAAATTCTTGCACCCCATTACGTTCGCACGAGTAATTAGGGAAGATATTGTCCACCCAAACAGGGCCGTGCTTGGGTAATGTAAGGAAGAGAAAAAGAAGTTTTTTTTTGCATAAAGTGATGAAACGAGCAAAACAAATGCTATGTCACCCAGAAAATTTCTGTGTGACACCACACTGTGCCCATCACCCTGAGACATAGGTTCTTAAGTCTCATATGCCCAGTGATTACGCTAGCTCACAGTGCTCTTCAAACCGAAATACAATAATGTTTGCACACTACTGCTTCACGGCAGAATAACTGGCCCTGCGGTGGTAACTACCTAGACGGATTCGTGCATAGGAATCCTACCACCAGTAGAAAAACTATAAAGTGGAGTATACTACTATCTCGGAAGGAGCAGGAGACAGCAATAGCTCGGGAGGCGGGGGTCGATTACCCGGTAATCTATCGTATTAGCCGGACAAGGCAACTAGGTCAAGGCACGATGGAAACAGAGTATAAAAATTACTCGTTTATCAGTGAGTAATGTTACACTGGGTTTCTATCATTTAGTGGTATCTAATAAACAACGCTACTATGCTATCTATATTATATATTATATAGCAGGAAGATCATTACAGAAATCACAGGAAGTTGAATACATGTTTTTTCTACAAAGCGGGACGTGTGAACTGTCATCAATATCATACTCGTAGCTTTATTGATCGCTGCAAAAAGAAATGATTGGAGTGAGCTTAACACGTTTTCCTTTGAAAAAAAAAAATCCTTGGTTCACTGCAATCGTTACACGTGCCCCTAATTAGTAGAAAAATCAGCTTTCAACGGAGACGGACATAGACATCGAGAATATATTATCTATGTAACATATCGCATGCGTCTCAGTGCACGTGAAAATTTATTAAAATTTTTTATTGAAATAAACTCAATAAAAATTATTCAAATAAATGATATATGATAATGATGAAATAATAAATGATAATGATGATGAGACCCGCAACGTATATAGTTATAGTATAGTAACTACAGTAGTCTTATATGCTATATGCGATGCGTTTTCTTTTCTTTTTTTAATAGGTGAGGAGCAAACGTGCAAACGGCTCACCTGATGGTAAGTGATCACCGCCGCCCATACCAGAGGAATCGCGGATGCGTTGCCGGTTTTTGAGAAAGGAATAGGCTTTTTTCTTGAAGGTCCTTAAGTCGTTTTTATCCGGAAAAACCGCCGGCGTCAGCAGATTCCAAAATTTGGTCGTACGTGGCATAAAATTTCGCGAAACACTGTACTGTGGTGGAATGCCAACCATAGTAAATCGTGTAAAAAATACAAAGAGATGCAACATCTTTTCGTAAGGCCAGTGGATCGAGCCGATCGGAAAGAAACTGGTCGTCGACGATTCGAACCGCTCTTTGTTGAATACGGTCAAATGGAAGGAGCTGGCACTGGGGTGCCCCCGCCCAAAGGTGAGAACAGTACTCCATGTGAGGCCGAACCTGCGCCCTGAAAAGTTGCAAGCGGTGGGCCGGAACTACTGTCCCGCTCTACTGAGCACGCAAAGCCTTTTAGAAGCCTTTCCTTCCAAATGACCGCGAAACTGAACGGCACTCGATTTGTCAACGCCAAGGATTCCGATACTGGCTGAGGCAACGAGGGGAGTGCTCCCAAAAAAAAAAATCTTTGTGTAAAATTTCTTCAAGATTGGTTTAACGGATAAACCGTGAAAAGGTAATAAACAGACAGAGGGTCGGAGAGAGTTACTTTCGAATTTATAATATTAGTATGGATCCTCTCCCATCTAAATGCATGTCTCCCTCGTGTTAGACGTGTTTCGTGGTTAAGGTTCATATTGGAATAAGTTATATAGACAGTAGGAGTAAGGTTCAGACCTCCGTTCGGACTGTCGACGACACGCGTACTCGTTAGATTCGCTGGGTTAATATCCGGTTCCCGCCAAATTTCAAATGGCCGTCGCCGTTCTTTGGTCGACTAACCCTACGCCCTTAGAAAAATACGTCACTGCGGATTGTTGTTAATTGCGTTTGAAATAATTTACCATGCTAGGCCAGGCCAGTTATTCTGCCGAGAAGCAGTAGTGTGCAAACATTACTGTGTTTCGGTTTTAAGGGCACTGAGAGTTAGCGTAATTACTTATATATATAAGAGTGTGTGACACAGCATTTGTTATGGGCAGACGTTGCACTTACCACTGGTGAACGTTTTGCTCGTTTTTCACTTTATCCAAAAAAAATAAATCATTTTTCCGAGTGTACACAATACAACACCAACATTCTTGGTCAATTGTTAATGTGCACGTCAGACTTCACACCATTGTTATAATTACAAAGGTCTTTCCACAGAATGCTTCCTGAAGGATTCGCATTCCAATATACAGCAATATATTAGAAAATTCTCAAATTCTCCCTTTTGGGTGTGGCCTATGCCCAGCTGTGGACTATCAACAAGTTGACATTTTAAAGTGTAAGTCTGTATTATTTTGTTATGTTAAAGTCTGTACTGAGAAAACCAGCACCAGCCGGTTTGGCGTTAAAGTAGTAAATGTTCGTAAAATCCATGTCTGGTGTCTATGTGGAGCAAGGTATATATATGTATACCAAATTACAAGCAAATAGGTCTTGTAGTTTCGGAGATATATCGTGATGGGTCAGTGGTAAATCTCTTTTATCTATATAGATGTATATATGTATCTATATATTTCTATTTGAAGAGACGGAGTGTGAGCTTTGACATAATTAAAGTTTGTGTGGAGAAGAAGCGAGGTGCGAGTAGATAAAATTTTAATTAATTTAATAATATTAAAGATGATATGTGTAATTTGAATAAAATAAAACATGCAGTTACGATAATACTGACTATGTCCATGACAGAAAAGTCTGTCGTTTGTTTACGTTCGTACTGCTGTCAATCAATTAATAGTCTTTTGTCATATAGTAGCTCAGAGTAAAGATTGTCGCCTTACAATTTTAAAATGTTGACAACAAATAACTACTCAAAAATCAATAATGTTTAAAATATATGAATTTTGGTCGAACCACTAATGGGCAACTAGTATATGTAGAAAGGTTAACAAATATTATAAGATATATAAATATGTCAAAGTAGTCGAGTGACGCTATGCTAAGGGAAAAAGTCTTATCGATCGCCTTCCTCGTCCGCCCCCGCCTCGTTATACTTGCGAGTAATTCAAAACAGTTCCGTTTGTTTTTTTTGTGCTGTCATTAACATCCCACACAAGTTTGCATTACCTGGTGTCCTTCCTTGCTGCTTTGAATAAGTGCATTTAAAGAAAAATAAAGAGTAATGTTTTATGATATACGTTTGAATTACCGAAAATATTTTGCTGTTAACATCATCTGAATTCAGCCAGTCACAAGTCCACTGCTGTACGTAGGCCTTCCCCATAGATTGCCACTAAACACGGTTCTGGTCGTCGCTCCATCTTTTTTTTTATTACGACGAAACGAGCAACATGTTCACCTGATGGTAAGTGCAACATCCGCCCACAACAAATGCTGTGTCACCGAGAATATTTCTGTGTGACACCACACTGCGCCCGTCACCTTGAGACATCAGTTCTTTAAGTCTCAAATGCCCAGTGATTACGCTAGCTCTCATTGCCCTTCAAACCGAAACACAGTAATGCTTGCACACTACTGTTTTACGGCAGAATAACTGGCCTTGGGGTGGTACCTACCTAGACGGATTCCTGCATAGGAATCCTACCACCAGTAATACATAATCTAGTAGCGGGGTCGACCTACACTGCGTTTGGCGAGGATGCCACTCAAGAATCTTTGTTTCTCAAGGGCTATCGCTTCTATGTATATGGCCGGCCCATTGCCAGTTCAGCTTGCTGACCTACAAGTGAATCCGTGTGGTTGTGAAGCGAAAGAAAATCTGCCGTCCCATCTCATCCCGTGGGTAAGTCGATTGATGGAAATGCCTAGAAAATCTCATGGCTTCAGACTAATGGCGATATAACCTATCGTCGTTCGTCATTCGTCGTTTTAGCCTATCAATAATCCACTGCTGAACATCAACAAAAGAGTCCAACAAACGTTTGTAGCTCTCGTTTTGGGGGGATTTTGCCATAGTTGCCACGCTTGGTAGACGGGTTGGCAACCGCAGTTTATTATCAGATGTTCCAGCAAGATGCTGCTGCCCATCCCTGGTTTTCATTTTCCCTCTGTCGACTTTTACGACACCCACGGGATGAGATTGGGTGGTAGATTCTTTTAAGCCGCTACCACAGGGCCAACCTATAATAATTTTAAATTCAAAAAATCAATAACTGTAACAAATAATATTGGCGTTATTAGCACAATCTTATGCGCATATTAGCATACCGAGGCGTGGTAGGGGGTGAGGCGCTCGCCTTAAGATTTCACAGTGACGTGAGTTGGATACGCGGTGCCGTCAGCTTTAAAGTTGTTCTACAACTTTTAGTGCTCAACGGTAAAGG
Organism: Luehdorfia chinensis; assembly: GCA_019845155.1. Taxonomy (NCBI): domain Eukaryota; kingdom Metazoa; phylum Arthropoda; class Insecta; order Lepidoptera; family Papilionidae; genus Luehdorfia; species Luehdorfia chinensis. Next base: position 3,417,451 of record JAHVAK010000003.1, on the reverse strand, counting down.
AAACCTGAACGTATGAGGTATAAAGGTTATTTCGGGGACATGCGAAGTCCCACAATCCGCATAGGAGCAATGCTTCCGGCACTTTTTCCGGCTCCAAAACCCTCTCATCGGTAATAAAAGTGGAAGAAGCGAAAATGTGTTGGGAAAGAGGCGTGACTGTGTGTACGTATGTATACTGTAATTAAAAACTAACTTGACCTTCAACTAAACGAAAAGATAGAACGGGCTACATTAATTTTCCCCCTCCCATATGTGCCCCTGGACACATCAACGACTCGATATACCAATAGCCCAATAAGTAAGCCATGCTTAAGAAATATAATATTTTTTTAGAGTTTTGCTCCGTCTTACGATTTTCACTAATATTAAGTTAAAAGTATGCAAGAACTCTACCCTTATATTTATACTATTTTACAAAATTATTCACGACAAAAAAGATACGCGCCCGTATCTTATATATGTGGTATGACGTCACAATGCTTCGGTTAATTTTCAGCTAAATTTTATACTGGCGACACGGCGTCGCTCAGCGGGAATACAGCTGAAGCTTGTTTCCAAACAATGCGTCTTATAAACGTGCACGGTCGTATACATTATTCATAGAGCGACGCTAAAATTCATTGATTGCCCAAAAGATATACTACTGAAAATACTATATCGCCTCTTGTGCAGACGATTATATTGTTTACTGCTCTCAACTTACGAGCTTTCGAGAACGAACCGATTTTAGTGCAGCGATACAGTATTTTCGTCTTTATGTATAAATGTTTAGAGTACACTATGGCATGAAATGTTCGCCCAGTCGAAAGTGTGACCTTGGATGGTTAGGGAGTCTAGCTGTCAAGCCTCCCTCCTTCAAGAGGGTGTGACGTGTTGGCGTGTTTTGTTGATCTTTATATATAGGTGACGGGTCCAGCTCCTTTGTTCTTTACTGGGTTAAAGCTAAAACATTGGCATGAATATATTTGTGAAAATGGACCGTTTATATATATATATATAATATATATATATATATAAATATATATATATATATAAATATATATAAGTGATAGGTATACGTAACGTAGTTCAAACGTAAGTGAAAATTAATGACCTCGTCATAAAAAAGTCAAAGACGTATAATAAGAAATAAGTTAGAAATGACTCTTTTTTAATGAATCAGTAGACATTCATTTTTTTTTATTTCAGCCTATCACTAGTCCACTGCTGAACGTAGGCCTCCCTCATAGATTGCCACAAAAGTTTGTAGTTCTCATTTTAAAGGGATTTTGCCATATTTGCCACTGCTTGGCATGTCGGGTTGGCAACCGCAAGATATTTATTCAGATATTACAAGGAAGATACTGCTGCCCATCTTCTGCTTTAAATTTTCTCCTCTGTCGACTTTTACGACACCTAGGGGATGAGATGGGGTGGTAGATTCTCTTAAGCCGCCGACTAACTAAGTTCAAATAAACGGTCGAATGCTAATTCCGGATATGCAACGATAATTTTGCATTGTTTAATCGTGCTGATAAAAGTGTAAGGTTTTTTATTAAACCTTCTTTATTGATAGAAAGAAAGAAAAACATTTATTCACAGTCTAATCACAATAGATACAAAAGAAAACAAGAAAAAAAATGGAATTACACAGAACATAAAATAATATTGCCAAAAATTAACAAAAGTGAAAAAAATGAGTCTGTGTAGCAGGATAAGACCGTGAATGGACAGGACTCAGTAAATCGGGATACAGAAACTTAAATTGCTCTGATCTCGATACTGGTTTTCAGTCCGGCCTGCACTCCGAGGCAGCTCGGACGGCTGCTGTCAGTCAGTTCTAGTTTTCTTTGCGATAAATAATTCATGTCATAAGTAGATAACTAACTTACTTCCCTCAATAAATACTTGTCTATTGCTGGAACTCAAAGGACATAAAAGTAGCAGCAATAACACTACAATAAAAGGTAGTATAAACAAACCTTTGTTTTAGATTTATTGCTACACTACAAAATTACTCGGTACTTTTACGTTATTAAAAAAGAGTTAAGGTTGATCATAAAAAATATCGTAAGAAAAATAAGATAATAATCGCAATTATATAATAAATATTCTTTAAGGAAAATTCATTCGTATCTTCATAATGTGATCTTCCCGGCATTATTATAGACAAAGAAAATAGAAGCTTACAAAAGAAATAACTTTGACGAGCAAAGAGAAATCTAATGGAAAAATCATCAATTGCTAAGAAAAATGTGGTTTCTGGGTGAATAGTATTTATATATAATTCTCAATGTTATTGAGGAGATAAAACAAATATCATCACTATGATAAACTCCGGTTGTTTGTGCATTGTAGCTAGTGTTTAAATACCATTATTGTCTGTGAACCCTGTTTACGAATCACATCCAAATAATCTTGAATATGTCCATCTATGTGGTAGGTACTGACCATTGGCATGCAAAGGAAATAATTTGTTGTACAAACACTTTTGAAACAAAATTTCAGCAATGTATTAGCGTTAATAAGAAATTCTTTATTACCAGTTTTTTGGAAATTATCAGTTATTCGCATCATTTACCTAAGATTTTCCTTATGCAACCGTGAATTAGGGCCACGTGCTGATTTCGAAGAGGCTGTTTTAATTTCACTAAAGAGGCACAGAATTACGTCTTACCTGAAATCGGCAATGAACCAAATTGCTGTGCTCGAATTAAGTTTCATAAATGTGTAACAAAGAAACGAATTCAAAGTAAAACGGTTATCGGTAGATTGAGAAGTTCGTAGCCATGTATCCCAGATTACGGAAATAAATTCTTCCTAAGTCTTGTTCATCATCATCTCAGCATATCATTAGTCCACTACCGAACATAGGACCTCCCCCATAGATTGTCACAAAAGTTGGTAGCTCTCATTTTGGGGGGATTACTGTCATAGTTGTCAGCTTGTTAGGCGGGTTGGCAACGGCAGTTTATTATCAGATGTTTCAAGAAGGTGCTACTGCCTATCTCCTGGATGTCATTTTCCATCTATCGACTTTTACGAACACCCACGGGATGTGATGGGGTGCTAGATTTTCTTAAGTCGCCACTACGCCATCGTGATATGTATGTTTAAGTTTAATTTTGAATTATATTATCCAACAGTATTTTTATAAGAATATTTTTTTTTTTTTTAATTTCATAAAAGTGACGGAACGAGCAAAACGTTCACCTGACGGTAAGTGCAACGTCTGCCCATAACAAATGCTGTGTCACCCAGAAAATTCCTTTGTGACACCACACTGCGCCCGTTACCCTGAGACATCAGTTCTTAAGTCTCATATGCCCAGTGATTACGCTAGCTCTCAGTGCCCTTCAAACCGAAACACAGTAATGTTTGCACACTACTGTTTCACGGCAGAATATCTGGCCCTGGGGTGGTACCTACCTAGACGGATTCCTGCATAGGAATCCTACCACCAGTAAAATATCAATATATTATATTGATATTTATAATATTTGTTATCTTCTTCAAGTAATTTAATAAAACACCGTTTACCGATTTTATAGCGTTTAATTTTGACTATCTATTATAATCTGACGACATTTCGAGCGCTTCAGAGCACCCATGATCACGGTAGGACTGAGGCGACAGATATCCTGATGTCATAGTTAATCCGGGGTACTTCAGCTTTTAATTATTGCTTGTAAGTATTGCAACTATATGCTTTTTGATTTAAGTTTGTTAATAATAGGATCTTTAGGCGGTGGTAGTTGAGACCTCGCTAGTCGCTACGAGAACTATTCAGGGAGACTAATATTTTGTCACTTCCGTCGTTATTTTTTTTTGACGTTTACGTAAGAATAAACATTAATTTGTTTAACAAAAAATTGACTGTATCCTGTAGACTGGGTCGAGGCAACACGCAAGAGGTTCCTATGTTTAGGTTGACTAAAACTACTTATTAGATGTATAAAATTTTATAATAGAATTTCTAAAACTGTAACACAAAAATCGGACATGGATTTTAAAAAAATTATCAAGAAGACATTATTAGATAAAGCGTCGTATTAAAGAAAGGCTACTAAATTTATGATGTAATTTTCTTTTTTGTAATTTTTATATGAGTTTCTTACCGGTTCTTCTCTGAGAAAGTCATTTTTCGAACCGGTGTAGATTTTGACGTTCATAAGAGCTTTAATAAAGCCTAAATTGACTAAAGAAATATTTACTTTGACTTTAGAGCACCGATGGCAACTAAGCTCAAATGGCTCAGGACAATAGTCGGATACCGGTCTGTTCCTGTGATATTCTACCTTACTAAAGATCTATTTATTTTTTATTTTAATTTAATGGGAATCTTAATAGTTCTTATATTATTGTAATTTTAATTTTGCCAAGCCTACATTATTAAAAAGATACGTTTATTGTAAAGATTATGAAAGTAAAATTAAAAAATACCATGGTTAATAGTATTAGCGACTTAACAATTAGTTGCAAAATGAATTGTATATAACTTCAAAATTTTATAACGTGTACCAATTTAAAACGCATTTTAGGTAGCAGCGAAAGATAAAGACGAGGAGTCTGATACGCGATAACTAGCCGCCGTCTTCTTATCTGTAAGCCAAATATCATTCACCTTCGCATGCCATTGTTAACGCCATTAAAATTGCATTACCACATGTAAATTGCTACATTTAGCTAATGGACCTAAAGAACTAAAAGGCGTGTGTGTCGAGTGTGTGGCTGTGTATGTGTGTGTGGCTGTGTATGTGTGTGTGGCTGTGTATGTGTGTGTGGCTGTGTATGTGTGTGTGGCTGTGTATGTGTGTGTGTCTGTGTATGTGGCTGTGTATGTATGCGTGTGTGTGCGTGTGTTCTTCACGAAACAGCTGGAATTGATGTAAACATAAGATTTGGTGCTGACTTGTCTGACTGATCAGATGTTATGACACGTTACTTAAATTTCATTTTATCATACTTTTTATGGTAGTCATGTTTCGATAACAATTTCATCAATCAATATCGGAGATTTTATCAAATCCCTAAGGTAGATGATCAATTCATAGAAGCTGTTGAAATAACAAAACACCCCACATGATTTCTCTAAAGAAAATAAGTGATTCGATCAAATCCCTTAATTGTTTTAGTGAAAAAGATGAAATAATATTGTTTAGATATTAAAAATATTTATTTTGTAAACCATTCATTATTAAATGTATAGTAATACAACAATAGTCATTGAAACGGGAACACCCCAAAATTCCGAAATATTATATTCCGATTTTCAAAGTTCGAATTTTGTAATTCCTTAGCTAATTTTACACCATTTGGAATTATGAAAATCGGCATTACAACTGTCGGAATTAAGTTGTTCGTATTTATGTAGTTTACCCATTGAATCACAAATTATTTATTTCAAACTATTTGAAACAATCAAAATAATAAAAAATTATCAGAAATCTGTAATAACAAAAAGGTATTTATGCTGATATTCTTTAAAAAATTACATAATGTACATACGAGTATCTCTCTGTTTAAATATTGAACATAATATAAAAAGACTGCCAATGGACAAAATTAAATGGAAGAAAAATGTTTTGAGTTACATTCATTATTTGAATTCATTCTGCAAGTGCATTAAATCGTGCATGGTATTTACAACTTCAATAACCTACTAAACCTGTCGTGCACTGAGTGCTATTATGGTATGACGAAAATCGTGCCAAACTTGCGTGCTTCACAAAAAGAAAACTATACCCAATAATCACAAACGGTGACGAATCGAAGTTTTTGTAAGAACACGTGTATAAAATTCGCGGTAATGTTAAAACTATAAAACTTGTAATGAAGCACTGTTACTTTGAAACACGATAAAATAAACGATAGTAGTTTCATTCAAGAATGCGGCAACGCTGTAAACACGTCTGGGCGGCGTAATCCAGTAATGAACGCGCTAAATCAACACACAACTATTAATTAAATAACCGATGATTCTCTTGGAACGTTTGAGGAATCCGCGCCATTTAATGTGCGCTGTCAAAACACGCGCGCGTTCATTGACAGCGGTATATAGGGTTGCCTGATGAAAATTATTAAATCGGTCAGGGCATTACATCGTTCGTCATTGAACTTATGATGGTGTTATGTTATTGAGTCATAACTAAAGTGACATATTTTTTTTTCCCTTCAATATAATAATTAAAAATCCTGGTGTTCGTTTAATATTTTTTTGCAATAAACATACTATTGGGTTCCGTTCAGTCCGTCCCAGACGGTCATAGGACTTTTTGGTATTATACAAACGACAACTTTGCTGAACAAAACTATGCAATAGTGACAATTACATTCGGATCTATATTCTTATATATATATATATATATATATATAGTAATACTATATTATGTATAAATAGTATAGACAGATATTTTTGGATTGTATCTTTTTATGACTAAATAAAAAAAGGAAGCAAATCTTCTGGATTATTTTTTAACTAACTTTTTTAACGTTATTAATGTTTTCAGCTTGACCAACATAACATGTTCGGGTTAACCCTAAGCTGGTGTTTACAATACTGACGGATTCCGCCTTAATGGATGCTCGAGATGTTTTGTCTATTCGGCGTCACGGCCGCGCCGGTCAATTTTATCTTTTATCGCAGTCTTCCATTCACTACCGTTCATTGTGTATTTTTAAGGGAATTCTATGTACGAATCAAATATTATCCTAGATTAATAATCTTCGTATGTGTAATTTCACATTATTTATCATACCGTAACTCTAATTTGTTTTTCTACTGTATACTGCGACAAATAAACATCGGTATGAAAGTTGTTATAGTATGCTACTGCTGCATAAGTGGTAGTTTCGATTAAAAGGCAATCGGCCCAAAACTAGGGAAATACTAAATGATGCAATTAAATGTGTAACATTAGCTAGGAATATGTGTACTCGTATATTATCAATATGATGATGTCCTCCTGGCGGATTTTCGACCACGGAGACAACTTCGGAATACAGTCGGTAGCTATCAACTGCGTTAGAAATATAGTAGTGCCATAAGTGTACGTGCAAACCCAGAGGCACTCACTGTCTGTGACTGTGTGAAAACCGCTATGCTTCATAGAGAATGCTTAAAACGTCGGTTCGCACTCTACACAAATACTCATGATAACATTCTTTGAAATAAATAGTGCCCTTGCACAATTTTTTGAAATAGTTTTTGTTTTTTGTTATATAATGTGAACATAAACTGTTAAATAGTGTACATCTTAAATGATACACGATTTATGGGTTTCATCGCATTTAATTTGTTTTATTTTTCCGATTGCCATGTGACAATATCCATTGTAACGGGGCGCCTGAGGTGTTTGACGTCCCGATGTCATAGGTAATCCGGGCTTTATTCGGCTTTTAATTACTAATTTTCGTTTTACGCTAACCGATCTTTTTTTATTGGATAAAGTGACGAAACGAGCAGTATCTTGAAGTGTTGTAGTGGTATGCTTGGCTTTGGATTTATTAAATAAAGGATCCCCAAGCGGTGATAGCAACCAGCAATATTCTCAATCAAAATAAGGACGTTTTTTGAATTTCAATAACCTCACGAATAATCCTTGGAAAGAATCTGTATTTTTGCAAGAATGTAAGGTCTATCAAATGTAAATATAATTTTGGGGACGATCCCGAACATAATAACTATCTACAGACTTCTTACAGCCTTCACGTCAGCTATGTGCTCTTTTACGCGGGTAAATTACTGGCATAAAGACCCTGTATCTGCATTTTCATATCGACACCTACACACATGTTGATCCTTCTTTGAGGAAAGATGAAAGTCTATATATATTGGCAGTGACGAAATGGAATTTGCTTTTGAATTTGCCGTTTGTTTCTCTTAGTAACACAAAAAATGTCTGAGTCTGCCAATGATAAAAAATATCAGTACTTAAAAATAAGCTTTATCTGGACAGTGTATCAGTAGCGAATGCATGAAGGTTATCGTTAAAGATTAACCACTTGTCGACACAATCGATATTTTAATCGATAATATCTGTCAAATGTTTCCGTTGTAATTAATTCACTGACTGTTTGCACGGCCACTCGTTTGGAAAATATATTAAGTAGTTTGTATCAATATTTAAGATTATAATAAAGTTATTAAAAAATTATGATTGCAATGAAGGAAAGAAAGTTAATTTGTTAAGTTGCTAAGATCGTACAAAATTAACTTTCTTTCCTTGATTGTAATAGAGTTGAAAAGTCTGCATTTTTAAGAATGTGAATTTATTCTTTTGTATTTTGTCTCATTTAAAAAAAATCCACCATATTGTCAAGAGGACGTTTAACCAAAGAAAGCTTAAAAGGTAAATAAACCTGACATTAATATCCAGGTTTATAACGTAAAATGAAAACGTGATAGCGCCTTGTGCACAAAAATGTTCTCTGAATTAGTCGGAAATAGGTCACAGTGTCGGCACGCCCCCGCACCCGGTCTCGTTTGAACCTAGCCCGCCATTGATGTGCCACCCCACTGTGTTGCCAGGTGCACCACATTTGCTACAGAAAAGTATGAAAAATAAATAGGTTATGCAGTTTTTACACTTGTCATTACCGATTTAAAAGCTGATTCGTTCATTTAATCTTGTTGTTGATGACAAATAAGAAATACTACATATTTTAAACAAACAAATATTTCTCTTGAAGGTTTTGTTTGAAACTTGCCAATATAGTTATCGTGTATTATGTATGTATTAATGTATATATCAATTTACTTGTATGTATGTTTAAGTGTATGTATCTATGTATACATGTTAGTGTAAAATGACAATTACATGAAATGTAATTATTATTGATTAAATAATAATTAAATTTATGATTCAATACTTGCTAGTAAGTATTTAAAATAATGAATTTGGACATTTTAAAGCGCCTATAGCAATATGTCTCTACATGCCTTGTACTGGGAGAGAATGCCAAAAGGCACTAAGTACGCTCTTTGTAATCCTATATTTTTAATAAGGTGAATACAATAATGAAAAAATAAATAAATATATATAAGAATCAATTTTACAGTTAATTTATTACTTTATTTTACGAGTTAAATAAAAAAACGTATTGAAAAATACGACAACATTAACTAAAAAAGTAGTTTCTAGGCTTATAAGTTTACACAGTTACAAAGTGGCTGACAACACCGATTTCAATATGCTAATTGGATCTAAAGGTCTGTCTGACGACCCTGCTCCGCCCAAACAACATAAAGGGCGTTGTCGGCCGAGGTGCGGCTCTGCAAGATTTGTAGGTGTACCTGTACCAAGCGCCCACATTTTTCCTTATAGCAGTACTTTGACGCTTCCTCAGGGACGTGTTGCTTTGGTTGACTTGCAGTAAAATAATAATATACTGATGTACAAGTATAATGATATACATTTTATACATTTGTTTTAACGTCATCTACTAAAGGATTGTTTTCGATTTTATTATTTTAATATTGTCTACCTGTAATTTTACTTTCTTAGCGAAATTAGCGAACATTAACACTTTTCCGGATCGATACGACTTAGGGATCTTCAAGAAAAGAGCCTATTTCTCAAGGGCCGACAAGCACCCGGGATTCCTCTGGTATTGCGGATGTTCACGGTTGTCGATGATCACTTACCATTAGGTAGGCCGTTTGGTCTTTTATTAATTAATTTCTTCATAGAAGTGGGGGTTTTCTATGACAAAATATATGAATAACATATATTTCGTACATTTTGTTAAAAAATTGATAAAGCTAACTTCAATATATTTCATTTTGTAATCAGTGATCTTTTTTCTAATCTGAGGTCTGTAATAAAAATATTTTTTGGTTTTAATTTGATATACTTAGTAACAGTAAAAGTAATTTAGAATTATTAACAAAAAACTAACTCAGGATATTATCGTGACGTCTGTGTTAACCTGCGTCAGTTAGTGTTGCCATGGCTGAGGCGCGGGGCGAAGTGCCGGCGTCTGGGGGTCGTCTGCGTCCCGGCCGCGACCTACATCCAGCTCGGGGGTTATGACGTGCGCCGTCTACCTCCTACCCCAGCCCCTGCGTTACGTAACGCAGACTTGGTTTTACAGAGAGCGCTATACTTAGGTCCAGGCTATGTGGTGCACTGTAAATAGATGCTGGCTTTGAACAATATCAAAGGTGCTCCGTGTAAAATATAAAAATCTGAATTTACAGTTGCTTTCTTAATCCTTTATTTCATTAAATTTCTTTATATACTCTTTTGTTTAACTACCGTCCAAATTTTGCATTAAAATCAATTGAAAACATTTTATATCAAATTATTGATAAAGAATACGAAAAAAATCGATTTCCATTGGAAACGATTATTTACATAACTGTTACAAAAATCTCCAAAAGCTATACACTACATTATGATTCACAAAAACTGACTGACTTCTATCTTCTCATTAAAATCTACCTAAGCTCTCTCCTAAGACGTTAGCTAATGTTTCTCGATATTTTTTCGAAGTTTCTGTGCTTAAATTTAGAATATACGAGTTTCGTCCGCATTTTGTTCACAAAAAAAAAATCATGTGACCTTCAGAGGAGAGATATTGCCGAACTCGGATAACTTTATCGGTTATGTAAGCAAATCCTGCGTATTTTGCTTTAATTAATCATTAATAAATCATTGCTTAAGTAAACACGAAACGTGTCTGAGCTACACACGACAGTTATTTGGTTAAAGAGTGACACTAATGTCAGATACATTGCATTATATTACAAAACTAATTGTGCCTCGCGGTGTTATGTTATATAGCCTTGCTCGATAAATGAGCTATCCAACAATAAAATAAATTTTTCAATTCGAACCAGTAGCTCCCGAGATCAGCGCGTTTAACCATACGACTCTTCAGCATTATAATATTAATATACTCGTAGATAAGTAAATACCGGCCGGTACCGCCTCCGAATTCCTCTGGTATTGCGGATGTTCATGGGTGGCGGTGATCGCTTACCATCAGGTGAGCCGCTTGCTCGTTTGCCCCGCTCCTATCCTATAAAAAAAACACATACATATATACTCATAAAAGGTTCCTTTTAATATTTTCAGTAGTATTTGTATACAAGATGAAAGGGGATGTAAGTGCCCGTAATACAAGTAACTTTGACTAAAAGGTATAATACGAACACAAAAATTGCCGTTTCATACAAAATTAAATACATACTCGTCCAAATTTGTGATTTTTGTTTTGTTACATCGCAAAAACATATAAATATATACATTTATATATAGGTTGCACGGGTACGTTCCTGCTTGTTATACTATTTACGAAACATACATAGAACAATACGTACAATACCTTAGTCGTCTCTTACGACATCTCGATAGGAAAGAAGTAGGTGCTATTCTACTCTGCCGGACACTTATCGGCCCTTTTTACCAAACACCTTGAATATATCCGTTCTGACTGACGGAGTAGAGACATTTATGTATTTTGATGTGCATGCAATCAATTTGTAAGATGCGTATAATATCCAAATCGTATTTCTGGAAATGGTTCTATTTGTAGAGATAAACAATTAAAATAATTTTAATTGTATAGATATTGTTATATTGCCTTTATTACTTTTTCCCAGTTAGTCCTTATTGAATTCTAAATGTAAACTAATATGAACATTTACTCCACAGCGGGCCTTAGGTTTTATGGTCCGTGTGTTAGTTTACGCTACTCAATTTAACACATTAAGTGACTACTTATATGAAGAGAAACGAAACAGATCTTACGTCTCTCAAAAATGTGCCAATTTCAGATTTTTTCACAAAACAAATACTGCTGCATATTTGTGGTTAATAATGGTTTCTCTCAATTTCAGGTTGTGGAGACAGTAGTCTGCAAACCGGAGCCACCGGAATCACCTCCGAAAAAAGCGCGCAGTGACGACTATAGCTATGCGCTTTATCTAGACCCCTATGCTCACCTACAGTACCGGCCTGCACCGACTTTCAGGCCCTGGGGAAAGAGCGAGCCCGTGCTGCAACATCCTGAAAGAGTCGTCAGAGTAGCTGATTGCACCAGGTTCGAGCGGGACTTCCAACCCAACGTAGCTCTCAAACCATTAACTCCTCCTATAGATGATGTCACTTCATCAACATCGCCGCCGCCGCACAGTGACTCGGAAATAACAGCAAGGCTTTTGGACGCAGAAGCAAGGCTCGCAGAACGCGCGCGTAGGTTAGAGGAGAGGGAGGCAGAGTTAGCCCGACGCGAAGCGAGACTGGTAGAGAGGGAGAGGGAGCTGGACAGGCGTGAGCGCGCTGCAGAAGAGACGGAGTCAGAAAAGAAACCAGAGCCAAAAGCGTCGTCGCCAAAGCAAGAGGAAGCGGAACCCCTGCCATGTTGACCAACGCGTGTGATCACGAGGTTAACCTCCGTGACCCGCTACGAACGCTCAGTGACATTGCGTCTCCACAGTACAAAAGTTTGAGGTGCTGAATGATTTAAAAAATGAAATGTAATTTCGTTCGGATACGCCATGTGTATAAATACGTCTAAATTTTAATGACTTAATTATGGCATATTGTTAAAAATGATGCTGAATGTTGCGATTACTACTGTTTAATCATAATTCTATGTTCTGTAGTGATCTTTGGGAATTTCGGCCTGATCACTAAAGTGCAATGATTCAATAATTTATAGAGTATATAATAAATACAGTAATTGGGAGACAGATAAAAAATAGTTGTACATATATTCATATCAAGTACAGTTTTGTAAAATCACTTGTTAATTTCTATATAAATGTCAGTTATTTTTCTTGTAGTTTCTTCGATTTGTGCCATTCTATAGGCACTTTCGTTGCCTTTTCATGTAACCTCACTCTGTGCTTTTTAACAATAATTAACGAAATACTCAAGATTAATATAGTGAAATAGTTGATAAAGCCTAAAACCGTAAGCATAATTTATACAGGGTTATTCTTAAGTTTTTTTAAACATACAATGTAAAATTTTTTTAGTGTTCCTCTTTTATACCCCATCATTCTTACAGTTGTACAATATAATACTTTCGCGACATTATGAACATTTAAATTTAATTTACATAATACTTCGTACATTATACAATTTATAATACTGATAAACATATCAGACAATTTTATAAATTACATAAGTAAATGTTTAAACAGCCACATTGCAAATTTATATATTGTTGCTGTAACAAATAACTCTGTATAAAACCTCAACCAAACCAAATAATAATAAGGTATACTATACATGACGTTAGTGGCTTAAATGTGGTACAATAAAATCCCACGTATGTGTCCTAAAAAGTTTCCACTTTCACATTGTTATTTTATAGCTGGATTTCCAATCAAAATTCAGAAATATTTTCTTCATGGTAATCACTATTTTAACAAAACCACCAACGCGCATTAGCGTAACTAATATTATCTGTGGCAGCTTGTGGATTCAAATAAGAAACCTTAAAAGTTTCAATTCATCAATATTCTGCCTTTCGGATGGCAAAATGATTACATACATATAGTTTAACTTTTAAAAAAAAACCTTTAACTCTTGTAATAATAAAGATTTTTTTTCGAATATTAAAGTTGAAAAACAGGTAACTAAGTGATATACTAACAATTTTTCGGCTGACAAAATTAATTAAGGGTTCAATCCCAAATTCTACCTCATTGTAAATAAAATAGTTATTCGGCTAAAATAAGAAATTGTTTATTAAAGAGGAGTTGTCATTTAAAATTACAAGTTCATTTTGAATTCGTAATTCACAGCAATAACGGAAATAATAGCGATGTATTTGATCACTGCCTGAATTCAAACAAGGTATCGGTTATTTAAGTCTATTTCACAGAACATTTGGACTGTGTTCACAGGTTTATCATCACAATTTCTAATAATTTATACATTTATAGCTCATAAATTTTAAACATTTTATACCTCTGTACTGTAAGCCAGATGGCATATCAATCTGAATGTTTACTGTAGCCTTTGCCAGTACTTGTGCATTTTGTTTTTTAAATTAATCTTTGCGACTCAGCAGATATTTCTTTACATCTACTGCAAGTGTTTCATTGACACTTTTATTTTGTTGCACATGTTAATTCAAATATATATATATTTTTAATTTGGATTAACTTACATTTTTAACCCGTGCCAACATTTAGGGCACTTTGAAGTAATTTAGATGTATATATAGTATAAACCAAGCTATAATTTAAGATTTAGCAATTCAATGATCCTTATTAAAACAGTGAAAAGTATGTCCTATATTCAGGTTTTCGAACTTTTGCCTAAATCTTTACCAACAACATATAAAATAGGTGGTCATTTTTTTTATGATTTCTTATTGCAATGACTTTAAATGTAATATTATAGTTTTGGATCTCCGCGTCCTATAGTCAAAACGACATTTCGGACATTAATACATAGTTATATTATTATGTTTTTAATTTATGTAATTATGTATTTGCATAAAAAGAAATAACGTTTTTTTATATTATTTAGTCTTGTGATTAGATAATGACTAAACACTTTGAAATCGTTTTGAAAAAGGACGTAAAAGGTAATGAAATTTGTGAAATATGATTTCACCTTTTGAAACTTGTTGATGTGTTTTGGCAAAGCTCAAACACTACACCTTGAATTATATGTTTTTCTTTATATATTTTATTCCTTACAAAGAGTGCTATGTTTCGTTGTAGTTGATCGTTACTAGGATATTCTTTCAGTACTAGGTTAGGTCGTATCTCTAGTCAGAGACGTTTCGAGAAAAAACATTAATTACCATTTACTTTTAATGTTATAAAAAATAGGCACCACAGGCGAGTGTAATAAGAGTAACTTATTTTAAACAATAAAATTAGTTTTTACAAAGAACGGACTGCATGTCGTATATAATTAAGGTACTAAGGTATATATATACAGTGAAACTTTTCTGTCTGTACCGTTGTTAGACACGTATTTTGGTGCTATGATATTTTGGCTTGGCTAACTTAGTGTTTAATTGTACATATAATATCATTTTAGTATTTATTAACAGCTACTTCGGTTCAGATATTGATTTTTCAAAGAACTTAGCTTAATATTCAGTTATTCGTATTTCATTTATATCTAAAAGGAATGGCTAAGCCGTGTTTGAACCTATTGACTGTAGATAGAACTTATTTTTGAATGGATAATCTGTATTTAATTTTTATCTTTTTAAATCTTAAAAAAAAGTGAACAGATTTGATATGGTCTGTAAACTGAACGAGTTGTGTCTATTTGTTAGGCTGTTAACTAATGTAACGCTTTAATTATTACCGTAGGTTGTAATATTGTATTGTATCGATAGAAAAGTTTCAAAGGTTCTCTCACTGTCTTGGTTGAAAAATAAAATGGTGCTAATTAACCACGGACACTGTTATTATATATTTAATATCTGCATCAGGGATGTGCGTTTTGTGAATGTAAGAATCAACTAGGCTACAATATGTATACCATTTGGTATGTTCGTGTAGAGCAGTCGACTGTATGTATGTATACCGAGAGCTAAAAATGTCAAAAGCATCATTACTTTGCACTATAAGGTACATTAGAATTGTGTGTGATATGCAGTCAACTGATTAATGACTATTATTGGTAAAAAACTTACATTTTCTGGAAGGAATATTTTTCTTTTAATATCATAATAATAACGAGATTAAATCTCGACCAGCAAACGTTTTAGTGCATGGTCGACGCTCAACCTGGGCCTTTATATTATTGCAGTTAAAATATCTATGTAATCTTGGAAAGTATGCACGTATTCTATTGTGTATCAATTTTAATTTATTCGTGTAAGACAGTGAGATCCTTATTTTGTAAATATTTTTACTTTATGGTTCGAAACGATGCGCGAATGCCAGGCTGTTGTAAACCCTTTAAAATGTCGAGTAAGAGGCAAATGAACTTTCCCTCCAATTTTAAAACCTTATTTTTAAAAACTAAGATCAATAATGTTGCCATCTTACAACGTTAATACTTTAAATAAATGTATTAAACGTACTTAAATGATTATGATACTTATAATTTCACAATTTTAGTAGGAACATAAATAAATATGGGGAGTAAGTTCATTGCGCGTACGGTAATTTGCCAGGGTATAATAACATACTCCTGTGATCTCAATGTATGTTTGTTCATAAAATATGTACATTTACAAAAATAAACACTAACTGTAGCAGTCGCACTTTTTTATTTTATATTCCATGATAATGAACATTTACTTTTTTTAAAGTTCTGCCACTTTCGGTACATTACTTAAGTAATACTTATAGTGGTATTACTGCAAATAAAGAGTACAGTACAGCAGTTTTGTTTACCTTTATATATTTTTAATCGTTTTTTTAGCAAATTATGTAACGGTTAAGAAAAGTCACATTCGAAAGTTAAATTAATTTTTTTCCGAAATAATAACCATTATTATGTTTTGTAATTTATTAATTCTAGTAGCAATATGTTTTATTGCGATATGATATTATTCTCTTAATTATAGTAAAACATACATACACCTCCATGCTTAATAAGGCATGAAAATTTAAATTGGAATATTTAAAGTCAGAAAAATACAGCTTGCCATTTAAGTCGTTTTATTAAATGATAATTTTGTTAATTATTTAATGGATATTTGAAATCTTGCCTTACCATTAATATTGACTATTAAACTGTAAAATGTATATTTGAAAGCTGACGAGATAGATATGTAAATAAGCACACAGATTTTAAATACATTTAATTATACATACTTTATCTAATTAATAATTAGAAAACTGTTAGTGCCAATTTAAAAAGTATAATTAGTTTTTGTGACCAGTAAAAAACAATGAACACATAGTTTGTTTAAGCGCGTCTCTATCAGTCATAATTAATTGTCAAGTCAGCATTACAAAATTATTTAAATACTGCCTATAATAAGAAAGCAGCTTTTGTCCTTCGCCAAGAGGCGAAGATTATAAGTAATGCCGAAGGTGGTTTTATTTTCATGTATATTGTCTCTTATCTAATCTGTATTCTGTCAGTGTTTGCGACTGCGTGTTACCTGCGGTAATGGACTACCGTCAATGAAACAGCTTGATTATGAATTGTGTGTGTTTATATCAGAACATTTTCGTTGCGGCGTATAAACTTCTCTTATCCAACGAAACATTCCTTTTTGTTTGTTTTTTTTTTATTGGATTTCATCGGTTTGACAATATTCACCCAGCAGTAACTATGACAGATTGCATATTATAAAGTACCTGATAGATTAGAGGGTTAAGATATATATAAAATAATATTCTGTTATGCACACACAGGTTCGTAACATGTGGTTTCGAAGTGTGTTTTTACTTGAAAATAAATGCTTATAAGTATCTTGTGGAGCAATAAAATGAAATGATTTCCATACAAATGTTTTATTTAACAACCGTCATACGTCAAAACGTATTGACGAAGCAATTTTACTATTCTCTAGTCTCGTAGGTAGGTATCACCGCAGGGCCAGTTATTATTATGGGAAGCAGTAGTGTGCAAACATTACTGCGTTTCGGTCTGAAGGGCACTAAGAGCTAGTGTAATCACTGGGCATATGAGACTTAAAAACTGACGGCGCAGGAGGCCGGGCGCAGTGTGGTGTCACACAAATATTCTGGTTGACACAGACATGGGCAGACGTTTAGCTCACCTCGTCCCCTTCACCAAAAAAAAAAATGTCTTGCAGTTACTCTAAATTCTATACACGTATGGTTGCCATACCACCAGTGGGCAAACCACTGCCTCCAGTGACTCTCGACGAAGTCACTAACATAGTTAAAAACCGATCCGCGCCCGGCCTCGACGGCATAAACAACAGGGTGATGAAATGTCTAACTACGCCGCTATTGTGTCTGTTAGTTACTGTTTTTAACGCGCTATTTTCCGGACGATTGGGAGGAAGCCGACGTTATAGGCATTCCAAAGCCTAACAAGCCTAGGAACATTCCGTCCAATTATCGCCCAATAAGTCTCCTCAACTCGATGGCTAAGATTTATGAGCGAATTATACTCAGTCGATTAAAAGACTATGTTCTTACTAATAACATTCTTCCCGACGAGCAGTTCGGCTTTCGCCCCGAACACTCGTGTACTCATCAAGTGCACCGCTTAACGGAGCACATTTTAGAGAATTTAAACAACCGCCCTAAGCCTGTAGGCACAGGGGCCTTATTTTTCGATGTCGCAAAGGCATTTGACAAAGTCTGGCACGACGGCTTGTATTACAAGTTGTATGACACTAAAGTGCTGGACAGACTCGTGAACATCATACGAGCCTTCTTGTCCAACCGCCTATTTCGATTCCGGGTAGAGGGAACGTGCTCTTCAAGCCGCACTCTCCGAGCGGGTGTCCCTCAGGGCTCCTGCCTCTCCCCACTCCTTTTCTCGCTATATACTAGCGATATTCCTAGAGACCCGAAAGTCAATCTTGCGCTTTTCGCAGATGACACGGCCCTCTACTATTCCGACAAGCACAAGGGCCGCATAACGATTCTCCAAGCCGCAGCCGATCGCCTAGGCGAATAGTTCCGGAAATGGAGAATAGAGGTAAACCCCGAGAAAAGTGTAGCGATATACTTCTCGAGGGGCACGCCAAAGCCCGCTAGACGAATTCACACAATCGGCGACAATCAACTAGGCAGGATCACCCTATTCGGACGCCCTATTCCATGGGAAAAGAGCGTCAAATACCTTGGGGTCACTTTAGACGCAGCGATGTCGTTCGCTGCACACATAAAAATCGTTCGAAATAGAGCGGCTTTTATCTAAAGCCGACTATATCCTTTAACTTGCTCTTCAAGCAAAATGTGCTTAAGACACAAACTTCGCCTCTATGAGACTTGCATAAGACCCGTAATGGCCTATGCTGGCGGCGCTTTCGCTCACGCGACGGGCAATCAATTAAAGAAGTTACAGAGCGTTCAAAATCGATTCTTGCGAACTGCTACCGGAGCCGGTTGGTATCAACGCAACGTAGACCTTCACAGCGACTGTGAAATGCCCTTAATCTCTGAACACTTCAGAGAAGTATCACGGCGGTTTTTCGAAAAAGCCGCGGTTCATCCAAACCCGCTGGTGGTTAAAGCAGCAAATTACCGACCAGATAGAAACGCGACCGAACCCAAACGTCGCCCGCGAAATGTACTAGACGACACGGACGTTTCAGCACTCCCTGACCACGATACGGTCAGTCACGATCCAGGCTACACTGTACACACAGTTAATAGCTTTAAGGTCGGGCCGGTCATTAGACGACTTAACACCATTTAAGATATTCGAAATCGCGCAAGCACGCAGCGAACGCGATACAGTCCGAATTTCGATGTTTTTGTAATATTTAAGTATTTATGTTTGGGTCAAGCCAAACCTGACACGCGGGCCCCTGGCTCGTGAGCACAGTATCCGATGAAGCTGTAAAAGCCAAAAAGGCCTTTTTTGGCTTTTACAGCTTCATTGGATACTTCATCGGGTTAGAAGCTCCAGTAAAGCCTGAACGATAAAGGTTACCAACGAATTTATAATATAATGATGTAGAGTTGTAATCTTATAATTTGAAAAGTAACGAAGAAGTCTTTACTGAGTTAAAGAAATATATTAAAAATTAGTCCCCAAGATAAGTATCAGATGTAGAATGATTTAAAATGATGAATGACAAGAAGATTGCGCTTCTGTTTCACTGTGAGCCATTTAGGGCAAGACCTGTGTTCAGAAATACGGTTATACTTGCGGAGACCGACAACAAATCAGACACAGTTTTTGAAAAGGCGTTCTATTATATTAGGGTCAAAATTCTGCTAGCATAGCAATATGTGAAAACAGTATGGATTGTATATTTTATCATTTCAGCCTATCGCTTGTCAACTGCTGAACATAAGGCTTCCCCATAGAATGCCACAAAATTTTTTAGCCCCCATTTTGGGGGCTTTTGGGTTGGCAACCGAAGTTCGTTTATTCAGATGTTCCAGGAAGATGCTGCAGCTAATCTCCTGGTTTTCATTTTCCCTCTGTTGACTTTAACGACCCCCACAAGATGAGATGTGGTGGTAGATTCTCTTAAACCGCAATCACCTGGAACAGCCGCCACCATACAGCACCCATATATTGTACATATAGTCTTAGACAATTACCTATGTAATAATCGTGTACAATTGTTTGTCTTATAATGATTTCTTATATTTAGGCAAACACTACACATTTAAATGAAACTAATTTTACGGATTTTATCGCGTTTAATTTTGTTATTTATAACCCGACGTTTCGAGTGCTTTACAGCACCCATGGTCACGGGGGGACTGAGGTGACAGATGTCGCGATGACGTGATGACGCGGCGATAAAATCCGTAAAATTAGTTTCATTTAAATTGTTTGTCTTCCCAATAAATGAAAAAAATCAAGTTGATCAATAATAATGGGTATTACCAGTGACTGTACAAGCATAAGATTGGTCTGAAAACGAGGAAAGTTCCTCAGACGATGAAAACGTAGTGTTATATGTTCCGCTTATTTCAAAGAGAGGGATTACTATGGAATAAGTGGTTTGGAAAGATTGTGTAATGGACCGCGTTATATTTGTCTTCAACACCATCTGACAACATTTCTATTAACAGTACGGATATTGCAGAACCAATCAAATAATTTGGCGATAAACCCACTACAGCTAGTACTGGTACTATAACTTCACCATTATATGATTTTACCGATATTGAGTCTGTTTTTGATATTGTGGTTGGATTCGTATTCAGAAATCCGTCTGGGTAGGTACCACCCCAGGGCCAGTTTTTCTGCCGTGAAGCAGTAGTGTGAAAATATTACTGTGTTTTGGTTTGAAGGGCACTGTGAGCTAGCGTAATCACTGGGCATATGAGACTTAGGAACTTATGTTTCAGGGTGATGGACACACTGTGGTGTCACAACGAAATTATCTGTGTGACACAGCATTTGTTATGAGCAGACATTGCACTTACCATCAGGTGAACGTTTTGCTTGTTTCATCACTTCATATAATAAAAAAAAAATTAACATGCAAGGCTATTAAAACCTCGCGTGAAAAGACTCGTCGAAAAGTGAAATGCAGCTTAAGAAGTATTATCAAGTCTTTAAATCAAGAATGATTCATTGATTATGAGACGTATAACATAACGTCAATAAAATTGCAGCAGACTTGTTACAATTGTGGCGAATAATACGTCTGAAGTTAAGAATTTCGGCCTAACTTTAAATTTTTATTTTCAATACATACGTACAGTCATGCCTTTTTCCCACATAAGGGGTAGGCAGAGGCCATTCATGCAGCCCGCTTTTCGCCCTCGCGGGAAACGAGACGTGACGGGTGGCAAACACTTTGCCGCCATTTTTTTAGAGTCAAAAAATTATTTATATTGAGAGAAGAGGCAGGAAATCAATTGAATGGGGATCTGCATAAGTTTATGAGGAACCAGAACGTATCTAAAAAGGCACGACTGGCTGTAAATAGGGGGTTCTTGGTCCCCACACTTATGTATGGTAGAGAATGCTGGGTCTGGCAGAAGAAGCATGAAAGTAAGATTAATGCTGTGGAAATGAGAAGTTTGAGAAGTGTAGCTAAATTAACTTTGATCGACAAAGTGAAAAACAGCGTGATAAGGCAACTTTTGCGGTGTGGTTGAAGATATAGTGACAAAGATAGAGAAAGGGATGCTTAGATGGTTTGGACAACTTGGAGCGTAGGCCTAGGCGTACGTATCACGATCGAATCGGAGAACTTTTGAGGAAAGGTCACATTAAAAGTACCCGCAACCGACGAGCGTGTATGAAAACGGTAATGAAAGCAGAAGAAGCGAAAGATGTGTGTCAGGATCATAGCAAGTGGAAAGATGTGGTCTCTGCATACCCCAATGGGAAATAGGCTACCAAGAGCAGTATAGTGACAGCTTTGCATTATATGGTGTTATTCGGCACGAGTAAAGGCTGTCCGTACAATACCTCAGTTGCCTCTTACGACATCTCGGTAGGAAAAAGATAGGTGCGTGTTTGTGGCTTGATGTCTTGCAAATTATTATTTTGTCTTAATCTCAAATTGTAACGTAAAATTGTATGTAGTTTATGAATAAAACTTTATTGCGAAATCATGGACAGACACTCCAATTTTATTTTTTTGTATAGATTTACAACACAATTTAAAATAAGTATTTACAACTAATGAAAAACACGTAAAACTAAAATAGCTAACCTTTAATAATGATTAATAACCTTACAATTAACTCAATAAAGAAACTAAGTTTAAAAAATTTAACTAAAAATTCCCAAAGTTTGTGACAACTGCTATCAGTTAAATACAACGATAAATAATTCGGTGATGTTTTTTCTGTTAGCCGTTGTTGCTTATACAGCTTCATCGGATTCGGATAGCTGCGCTCGCGGGCCCAGCCAAGTTTAGTTAAACCGAAACTTATATACATAAGTAGCTCCCTATCTCTTTCCAGGGCGGTTCTCACGGCCCAGAGTTGCCGACACACAAGTCGACAGTCGGAATGGAGGCCCGCAGCCTCCCTCGGACGGTCATTAGACGACTTAAAATCAAAAATAAAAATTATATTGAGATATTCTAAATCGCTTTCGCGTGCTTGCGCGCAGCGAACGCGATACAGTCCGAATTACGAGGTTTTTGTAGGAGTTTATTTATTTATTTATGTTTGGGTCAAACCAAACCAGGGGCCCTGGCCCGTGAGCACAGTATCCGATGAAGCTGTAAAAGCCAGAAAAGGCTAACAGCAATTACATCACCTAAATATCCCTATCTCTCATCTAAATTCATGTCGACAAGTATTTGATACACAATTTCGATGATGTTTTTGCTTTTAGCCTTGCACTAGAATGAAAATTGCACTAAGTTTACATTTCAATTAATCAATTCAGCATTCGACCGTTTGTCGACCACAAACAATCGAGTATTCAACCTGTGCCAAAATCTCAACGTTATTCAACAGCGGAGAACGCAATACAGAAAAGTACATTATTTGCACAATGCTACCTTTTGGTGATACTGTGATAGGTGATAGTGTTTCAGGTATTATTTTAACTCTATAGTTACTTATTTTACATTTTTAATACTATTTCTTAGACAAATTAGAATTTACACTTCAAATATTTTTTTATAGAATAAAACGATTTTAATAAAACAAAGACTAAATTTTACTGGAGCCGTGTGGTGGCGGCTCGTTAAAAGAATACCACCACTCCATCTCATCCAATGGATCTCGTAAAAAGCGAGTAAGGAATTAAACTGCACTGTGCACCCAACAGCGCATGGTGGCGATGGGTTCACCACCTATCGCACCAAGTGCATTATATTGTTTTGGTAAAACGTGGATTGTGGCAGTCATCTGTTTTTGCAGTGAGTGCCCAGTCTCTGACTACCCCTAATGGGATACAGTCGTGATCTTATATATGTATGTATGTATGTATGTAAATGTTACTGGCAGATACGCTTTATGATTTTCTTTCGAATAATTTTGTACTTTAGAGGTGATGCGTTCACAAACAAACAGACTGACAGACAGACAATTCTAAAAATGATAGAAATGTATTCAGTTTCTTATTTTTAGCCCCCCCCCAATCATTTATTTCGCAAAATTTTAAATAGTACAGACACGTGCAGTTTACATTTTTATTATATGTATAATAGAAGAGGTATGTTTGACCAAGATAAGAAAAAGACGAAAGGTGTACAAAAAAAAAGATCTTATCCGTCAGAGGAACCTCATTACGAAACGATGGTAGATTGTAAAAAAACGATTTCTTACGTTCAAGAATAAAATATTTTTCATTCAATTTAATATAATTTTATGGCGGCATAAACGATAACTCCAACGCTAAACAATTTAAAGGTCTATTTAAGAAACTCTGGTGTCATTTAAAATTGAAAACAAGCGATACGGAAATTATATTTATATGTAAATTAAGTCGAAATACAACTATTAGAAAATTGTTGTTTTAAATTGCCCTAAGCGCTACTCCGCCAATACAACTACGATATCTGAACGTTTCAAAGTGGAAGATTTCGTCGTTTCAGCCTATCAATAGTCCACTGCTGAACATAGGCCTCCCTCATAGATTGCCACGAAAGTTTGTAGCTCTCGTTTTGGGTGGATTTTGCCATAGTTGCCACGCTTGGCAGACGGGTTGGCAACCGCAGTTTATTTATTCAGATGTTCCAGCAAGATGCTGCTGCCCATCTCCTGGTTTTCATTTTCCCTCTGTCGACTTTTACGACACCCACGGGATGAGATGGGGTGGTAGATTCTCTTAGGCCGCAATCACCTGGAACAGCCGCCACCATACAGCACCCATATATTGTACATATAGTCTTAGACAATTACCTATGTAATAATCGTGTACAATTGTTTGTCCTATAATGATTTCTTATATTTACGCGAACACTACACATTTAAATGAAACTAATTTTTCGGATTTTATCGCGTTTAATTTTGTTATTTATAACCCGACGTTTCGAGTGCTTTACAGCACCCATGGTCACGGGGGGACGCCCTCGTTGCGTAAAATGCCTCGGGGATCACGGCACCCAGGATTGCGCTCGCACGCCAGAAGCGCAAGAGCCCCCAAGCTGCATACTCTGCGGTGAGCTGGGACACCCCGCGAATTACCGCGGGTGTAACAGAGCGCCGAGGAGTACAAAGCGCAGGGGAGGCAAGAAGAACGGCCGTAGGAAGGGCCCCGGGGCCACACAGCCTCAAACACCCGCTCCTAAACAAACACCTAAGCCCGCGACTAAACCCGCGCCTAAACAAACGCCCGCGCCCGCTCCGGCCGCAGCGAAACCCGGTCCCGCTGACGGGACTACCGGGCAGAGCAAAAGCCAGAGCGCCGCGCCGGCGACGAACGCATGGACAAAACCGTTGCCCATGACGCAAAAGAGCGCAGCCGCCTCACGGCCCGCGCCTCAAATCGCAACGCCCAAAATACAGGGCTCGTCAAATTTCGCCGCAGATTTCTCGCTAATTTGCGGCTTCATGCGCAGCATAAATGTTGCCGAACTTTCGACTTTAGCACGCAAAATCCGCGAAGCAAAGTCTCGTCAAGACCGACTCATGGCTACCGTAGAGCACATGAACGTCATCGACGCGATTTGGACGTTTCAATGCGCCTAAACATCACGCGCCGCGTCGAAAATAAAATTTTTAATTGTTACCAATGGCGTCCCATATAGGTAGGATTAAACCACGCTCTCTGACTGTCTCGTATTTTAACGCAAACGGTCTTAAGACGCAGTTAGTTGAAGTCGCGAATTTCCTTCGTGACCACGACATCGACGTTATGCTAGTGCAAGAGACTTTCTTAAAACCTAGTATGCGCGATCCAAAGATTGCCAATTACAAATGCATCCGAAATGACAGAGCGACCGCGAAAGGCGGCACTCTGATCTACTATAAAAAATCCTTGCACTGTATCGCGCTCGATACACCCGACTTAGTTAATATAGAAGCTTCCGCGTGTAGGTTAGCAATGACCGGCCATAGGCCGCTTGTACTAGCATCAGTCTACCTCTCGCCATCCAAACAATTATTAGAATCAGACCTAAAATCCCTACTAGATTTAGGCCGTTCTGTTATTCTCGCCGGAGACTTGAACAGCAAGCACGGCAGTTGGAATTCCAACGCAAATAACACAAACGGTAATATACTGTACAGATTAGCGGAGAGCCATTACGTAAACGTTATAGCTCCCGAAACACCAACCAGAGTTCCGACGCAGTTAAATCAGCAGCCGGACACTCTCGATGTAGCCATTATTACGTGAACTTAGAAATAGACTCTATAGTTACGCTTCACGAACTTGAGTTGGACCACCGTCCGGTCATTTTTAAGCTGGGCCGGCCAAATGGTGAGGTCACACAGACCAAAACCATTGTGGACTGGCGTACCCTCGGGGTCAAACTCGAGGCTACGAGCTCCCAGCACTTGGATGAAATACCAGATATTATCGACTCGCCAGAGGTAGCCTGTCGAGCGATAAAATCATTCTCAAGTCATCTCAAAACAGTCGTCGGAGAATTCTCCCGGACGGTTACGGTGTCGAGCGATCGACGCTGCAATCTACCGGCGGACCTCCGACGCCTGATAAGAGAAAAGAACCGTGCGGCCAAAGCGCACGACAGATATAGAACAGACGCAAATAGACTCAGACTGCGCCTCCTACAAAGGGATGTTAAAGAGCGCTTATCTGAGTACACTAAAGATAGCTGGGACACTATGCTTGGAGAAATCGAGCCGTCGCACACTGCCTACTGGCAAGTGGCACGATCTCTCAAAGCAGAGCCGGTCTCACCCATGCCGCCACTTATTAGATCGAACGACAACTCGCTCGCCTTCGACGACAGCGAAAAAGCCGAATGCCTTGCAGACAGTCTCGAGACCCAATGCACTCCGTCTCTCGCGCCTGCGGATCCCGACCACCTGCAGCAGGTGGCCGCGGAACTCGAACGCAGGGCTGCCATACCACCAGTGGGTGAACCACTGACTCCAGTGACTCTCGACGAAGTCACGAAGATTGTTAAAAATCTTAAAAACCGATCCGCGCCCGGCCTCGATGGCATAAACAACAGGGTGATCAAATGTCTAACTACGCCGCTATTGTGTCTGTTAGTCAGTATTTTCAACGCGCTCCTCTCCAGCTGCTCCTTCCCGGACGACTGGAAGGAAGCGGACGTTATAGGTATTCCGAAGCCTCACAAGCCGAAGAACATCCCGTCCAATTATCGCCCAATAAGTCTCCTCAACTCGATGGCCAAGATTTATGAGCGAATAATCCTTAGTCGATTAAAAGACTACGTCCTTAATAATGACATCCTTCCAGACGAGCAGTTCGGCTTTCGCCCCGAACACTCGTGTACCCATCAAGTGCACCGCCTAACGGAGCACATATTAGAAAACTTTCACGACTGCCCTAAGCCAGTAGGCACAGGGGCCTTATTTTTCGATGTCGCAAAGGCATTCGACAAAGTCTGGCACGACGGCTTGTATTACAAGCTGTATCACACAAAAGTGCCGGACAGACTCGTGAACATCATACGAGCCTTCTTGTCCAATCGCCTATTTCGCTTCCGGGTAGAGGGAACGCGCTCCTCAAGCCGCCCTCTCCGTGCGGGTGTCCCTCAGGGCTCCTGCCTCTCTCCACTCCTTTTCTCGCTATACACTAGCGATATACCTAAAGACCCTAAAGTCAATCTTGCGCTTTTCGCAGATGACACGGCCCTGTATTATTCCGATAAGCATAAGGGCCGCATAACGATTCAGCTCCAAGCCGCAGCCGATCGCCTAGGCGAATGGTTCCGGAAATGGAGAATAGAGGTTAACCCCGAGAAAAGACGTTACCACACAATCGGCAACAATCAGCTAGGCTCGATCACCCTGTTCGGACGCCCTATTCCCTGGGAAAAGAGCGTCAAATACCTCGGGGTCACGTTAGACGCAGCGATGTCGTTCGCTGATCACATTAAGAACGTGCGTAATAGGGCGGCTTTTATCGCAAGCCGTCTATATCCGTTAACTTGCTCTTCAAGCAAAATGTGCTTAAGACACAAACTTCGCCTCTACAAGACATGCATTAGACCCGTAATGTCCTATGCATGCGTCGCGTTCGCACACGCGACGGGCAATCATATAAAGAAATTGCAGACGGTGCAAAATAGATTCTTGCGAAGTGCCACCGGAGCCGGCTGGTACCAACGCAATGTCGACCTTCACAGCGACTGTGAAATGCCCGTACTCTCTGAACACTTCAGAGAAGTATCACGGCGGTTTTTCGAAAAAGCCGCGGTTCATCCAAACCCGCTGGTGGTTAAAGCAGCTAATTATCGATCTAACAAAAACGCGACCGAACGCAAACGTCGACCGCGAAATGTGCTAGACGACACGGACGTCTCAGCACTTCCTGACCACGATACGGTCAGCCACGATCCGAACAACACTGTACACACAGTTAATAGTTTCAACATCACACGCACAACGTCGCGCGACCGCCGTAGAGAGCGGCGCGCAGCTATCGTTCATAACACCGCGTACACCAGATACACCCGTGTTCCAGGGCGGTTCTCACCGCCCAGAGTTTCCGACACACAAGTCGACAGTCCGAACGGAGGCCCGCAGTCTCCCTCGGACGGTCATTAGATGACTTCATATAATAAATTTATGGAGATATTCACTGTAGCGCAAGCACGCTAGCGAACGCAACGGTCCGAACTTAGATGTTTAGTAGGAGTTTATATTTATGTATCTATGTTTTGGGTCAAACCAAACCTGGCACGCGGGCCCCGGGCCCGCGAGCACAGCATCCGATGAAGCTGTAAAAGCCAAAAGGCTAACAGCGATCACATCACCGAAAATAAGTAAGTCACGGGGGGACTGAGGTGACAGATGTCGCGATGACGTGATGACGCGGCGATAAAATCCGTAAAATTAGTTTCATTTAAATTGTTTGTCTTCCCAATAAATGAAAAAAATCAAGTTGATCAATAATAATGGGTATTACCAGTGACTGTACAAGCATAAGATTGGTCTGAAAACGAGGAAAGTTCCTCAGACGATGAAAACGTAGTGTTATATGTTCCGCTTATTTCAAAGAGAGGGATTACTATGGAATAAGTGGTTTGGAAAGATTGTGTAATGGACCGCGTTATATTTGTCTTCAACACCATCTGACAACATTTCTATTAACAGTACGGATATTGCAGAACCAATCAAATAATTTGGCGATAAACCCACTACAGCTAGTACTGGTACTATAACTTCACCATTATATGATTTTACCGATATTGAGTCTGTTTTTGATATTGTGGTTGGATTCGTATTCAGAAATCCGTCTGGGTAGGTACCACCCCAGGGCCAGTTTTTCTGCCGTGAAGCAGTAGTGTGAAAATATTACTGTGTTTTGGTTTGAAGGGCACTGTGAGCTAGCGTAATCACTGGGCATATGAGACTTAGGAACTTATGTTTCAGGGTGATGGACACACTGTGGTGTCACAACGAAATTATCTGTGTGACACAGCATTTGTTATGAGCAGACATTGCACTTACCATCAGGTGAACGTTTTGCTTGTTTCATCACTTCATATAATAAAAAAAAAATTAACATGCAAGGCTATTAAAACCTCGCGTGAAAAGACTCGTCGAAAAGTGAAATGCAGCTTAAGAAGTATTATCAAGTCAAGAATGATTCATTGATTATGAGACGTATAACATAACGTCAATAAAATTGCAGCAGACTTGTTACAATTGTGGCGAATAATACGTCTGAAGTTAAGAATTTCGGCCTAACTTTAAATTTTTATTTTCAATACATACGTACAGTCATGCCTTTTTCCCACATAAGGGGTAGGCAGAGGCCATTCATGCAGCCCGCTTTTCGCCCTCGCGGGAAACGAGACGTGACGGGTGGCAAACACTTTGCCGCCATTTTGTTAGAGTCAAAAAATTATTTATATTGAGAGAAGAGGCAGGAAATCAATTGAATGGGGATCTGCATAAGTTTATGAGTAGCCAGAACGTATCTAAAAAGGCACGACTGGCTGTACATAGGGGGTTCTTGGTCCCCACACTTATGTATGGTAGTGTGTAGCATGAAAGTAAGATTAATGCTGTGGAAATTAGAAGTTTGAGAAGTATAGCCGGATTAACTTTGATCGACAAAGTGGAAAACAGCGTGATAAGGCAACGTTGCGGTGTGGTTGAAGATGTAGTGACAAAGATAGAGAAAGGGATGCTTAGATGGTTTGAACAACTTGGAGCGTAGACCTAGGCGTACGTATCACGATCGAATCGGAGAACTTTTGAGGAAAGGTCACATTAAAAGTACCCGCAACCGACGAGCGTGTATGAAAACGGTAATGAAAGCAGAAGAAGCGAAAGATGTGTGTCGGGATCATAGCAAGTGGAAAGATGTGGTCTCTGCATACCCCAATGGGAAATAGGCTACCAAGAGCAGTATAGTGACAGCTTTGCATTATATGGTGTTATTTGGCACGAATAAAGGCTGTCCGTACAATACCTCAGTTGCCTCTTACGACATCTCGGTAGGAAAAAGATAGGTGCGTGTTTGTGGCTTGATGTCTTGCAAATTATTATTTTGTCTTAATCTCAAATTGTAACGTAAAATTGTATGTAGTTTATGAATAAAACTTTATTGCGAAATCATGGACAGACACTCCAATTTTATTTTTTTGTATAGATTTACAACACAATTTAAAATAAGTATTTACAACTAATGAAAAACACGTAAAACTAAAATAGCTAACCTTTAATAATGATTAATAACCTTACAATTAACTCAATAAAGAAACTAATTTAAAAAACTTAACTAAAAATTCCCAAAGTTTGTGACAACTGCTATCAGTTAAATACAACGATAAATAATTCGGTGATGTTTTCTCTGTT
The DNA here is from genome assembly GCA_019845155.1 of Luehdorfia chinensis. Taxonomy (NCBI): domain Eukaryota; kingdom Metazoa; phylum Arthropoda; class Insecta; order Lepidoptera; family Papilionidae; genus Luehdorfia; species Luehdorfia chinensis. The sequence continues at coordinate 3,387,024 of JAHVAK010000003.1, read as the reverse complement.
AGCCGTTGTTGCTTATACAGCTTCATCGGATTCGGATAGCTGCGCTCGCTGCGGGCCCAGCCAAGTTTAGTTCAACCGAAACTTATATACATAAGTAGCTCCCTATCTCTCACCTAAATTCATGTCGACAAATATTTGATACACAATTTCGATGATGTTTTTGCTTTTAGCCTTGTACTAGAATGAAAATTGCACTAAGTTTACATTTCAATTAATCAATTCAGCATTCGACCGTTTGTCGACCACAAAATATCGAGTATTCAACCTGTGCCAAAATCTCAACGTTATTCAACAGCGGAGAACGCAATTCAGAAAAATACATTATTTGCACAATGCTACCTTTTGGTGATACTGTGATAGGTGATAGTGTTTCAGGTATTATTTTAACTCTATAGTTACTTATTTTACATTTTTAATAGTATTTCTTAGACAAATTAGAATTTACACTTCAAATATTTTTTTATAGAATAAAACGATTTTAATAAAACAAAGACTAAATGTTACTGGAGCCGTGTGGTGGCGGCTCGTTAAAAGAATACTACATCTCGCGAGTAAGGAATTAAACTGCACTGTGCACCCAACAGCGCATGGTGGCGATGGGCTCACCACCTATCACACCAAGTGCATTGTATTGTTTTGGTGAAACGTGGATTGTGGCAGTCATCTGTTTTTGCAGTGAGTGCCCAGTCTCTGACTTCCCCTTATGGGATACAGTCGTGATCTTATGTATGTATGTATGTAAATGTTACTGGAAGATACGCTTTATGATTTTCTTTCGAATAATTTTGTACTTTAGAGGTGATGCGTTCACAAACAAACAGACTGACAGACAGACAATTCTAAAAATGATAGAAATGTATTCAGTTTCTTATTTTTAGCCCCCACCCCCAATCATTTATTTCGCAAAATTTTAAATAGTACAGACACGTGCAGTTTACATTTTTATTATATGTATAATAGAAGAGGTATGTTTGACGAAGATAAGAAAAAGACGAAAGGTGTACAAAAAAAAAAGAATATCTACGGAGTTTCTTATCCGTCAGAGGAACCTCATTACGAAACGATGGTAGATTGTAAAAAAAACGATTTCTTACGTTCAATAATAAAATATTTTTCATTCAATTTAATATAATTTTATGGCGACATAAACGATAACACCAACGCTAAACAATTTAAAGGCATATTTAAGAAACTCTTGTGTCATTTAAAATTGAAAACAAGCGATACGGAAATTATATTTATATGTAAATTAAGTCGAAATACAACTATTAGAAAATTATTGTTTTAAATTGCCCTTAAGCGCTACTCCGCCAATACAACTACGATATCTGAACGTTTCAAAGTAGGAAGATTTAATCTTATTGAATAGACTAGAAACTGTTAAAGATGAATTTGACGAGATAACAACATTTTAAGATAACGTCAATTTTTAAAAATCATGATGTACGAGTATTATAATAAAGTTATACTATTATAATAAAGTTGGAGAGTTTGTATGTTTTAAGTTTGAACGCGCTAAGTTAGCTAAAAATTCTTTAAAAATTCGTTTTGCATTAGATAGTCCGTTTATTAATAAAAGTTCTAAGTGTTAGGATTTTTTTAATTTTGAAACAATATTGTCGAATAGAAAAAAATTTCAATATGGCGTCGACTTTTTGAAAGTTTCTTTTTTATGACAACTATATTTCCAAGGTTCGCGTGCCTTCTGCTCGCGAGCGTCTTCCGACGAAGTTGTGAAAGCCGCCGGGCTAATAACATTATACACATAAAAAAAAAATCCAAGGTATCGTATAGACTTTTATCGACTTAAATGGACAATCGACTAATTCGATTCGTTTTAGTAATAATCGCCCATCGCTAATTCGTATATTAAGAATAAAGTTTCTTTAATAATTAACGTATATTAAAAAGATTACAGCAAATACACAAATATATTTATACATTGCCCATTCATATACTGCTTACATTTATGTATTTTCCGCATTCATAGCAGTAATTTAACTTTAAGACTGTATAAAATAAATTTTCCAGTTTATCTGGTAAAAATTTAAAAGTTGACAGTACTATTGTTTCACGACAACACTATATTTTCACGCAGGCAAGCATCGTTGCAAATAGTCAATACACGCTACGACATTGAGTAGCCGCATTCACCACCTATTATTCTTAGCTAGAGAGTATTATTGCTCTGTGGTTCTTAGGTGGAGCGGTATCTAGTTGGAGCGCAGCGGATACCAATCCTTAATCTCAGCTGAAAATAAAGTCCTTGTGGAGGCAGCTTAAGAGAGTCTATCACCCCATCTCAACCAAAGGGTGTCGTTAAAGGTGACAGAGGGAAAATGAAACCCTGGAGATGGGCAGCAGCATCTTCCTGGACCATCTGAATAAATAAACTGCGGTTGCAAGCCCTCCTGCGAAGCGTCGCAAATATGGAAAAATCCCCTCAAAATCAGAGCTACAAGCTGTTGTCGCAATTAATGAGGGAAGCCTATGTTGAACATAAGCCTAGTGGAATAGTGATAGGCTGATGATGATGATAAAAGTATCTGTGTCAAAGAGTATTTTTATATATACCGAAAAACAGTGCGTTTACTTTTGGTTTATAGACTCGGACGTCTGTGTATACTTAATACTTGTTACAGATATGTTTATTCTTACTCCAATGTTTATAGACTCATAAAATAAAGAAATTAGTAATATTACATTTCATTTTTTTTACTATTTGAGAATGAATATAAAAACTTATGTTGTTGGTGTTGGGATGACAAATTTCGTCAAGCCGAATACTACGAAAGATTATCCAGAAATGGGGAAAGAAGCAGTGAATAAATCTTTGGCAGACTCATGTATCTCGTACGACGTGGTGCAACAAGCAGTTTGTGGCTATATTTACGGCGACTCAACTTGCGGGCAGCGAGTGCTTTATCAAATCGGCATGACCGGCATCCCTATCTACAATGCAAACAATCATGGCGCAACTGGTGCAACCGCACTCTATCTTGCTCATCAACTTGTTCAAGGTGGCCTAGCTGACGTCATACTGGCAGTAGGTTTTGAGAAAATGTCACCGGGTACATTCCCTAATATTTATTTTCCAGACAGAACCTATCCTTTAGATAAACATATACTAAAGATGCAAGAAATGGTACTGATAACTGAAGCACCACTGACTGCTCAATGTTTTGGCAATGCCGCTATTGAACATATGAAGAAATATGGGACAACTGAGCTACAGTTTGCAAAAATTGCAGCTAAGAACTACGAAAATGGATCTAGAAATCATCGAGCACTTAACAAACATGCTTACACAGTAAAAGACATTTTAAATTCTAGACATATTTTTGGCCCTTTAACTAAGTTACAGTGTTGTGTTAATAGTGACGGGGCAGCTGCAGCAATTCTCATGTCAGAGAAAGCTGTGGCCTATTATGGACTTCAGAAGAAAGCAGTAGAAATCTTAGGAATGACTATGGCTACAGATACCAAAGCTGTTTTTACTGAAAAAAGTATAATGAAGTTAGCTGGGTATGACATGACTGCGCTAGCTGCGAAATCTGTTTATGAGAAAACAGGTGTATCACCTGAGCAAATAGATGTAGCAGAACTTCATGACTGCTTTTTCTAGTAATGAACTGATAACGTATGAAAGCTTGCAATTGTGTGATAAAGGCAAGGGCGGAGAATTTGTTGATGCGGGCAGCAACACATATGGAGGCAAGGTGGTTGTAAATCCGAGCGGTGGATTAATAGCTAAAGGCAATCCTGTTGCGGCTACAGGGTTAGCACAATGTGCAGAATTGGTGTGGCAGTTGAGAGGCGAAGCAGGGAGTAGACAGGTAAGGGTATTTAATTATTTATTGAACATTGACAGGCATCCGCAAGAATAAGTACAAGTACAGAGGGACCCCCATTTTCATCTTTTTGCATTTGTTGATAAGACTGAAAGAAGCTTTAGAGGCTTGGCATACACAGCATATTTAAACCAGAAACTTAATAATTTAATTGATGCAAATATTTAAATAAATCTGATTCTATAATGATCTGAATACACACAGGCAGGTTAATACTAAAAATAAGAACAATAATTAAAAAAATAATAAATAAACCAACACAAATTTACTTTAAGCAGGAATCTGTCTTATAACACCGCGTCTTATTCTGCCGTGAAGCAGTAGTGTGCAAAGATTGTTGTATTTCGGTCTGAAGAGCACTGAGAGCTAGTGTAATGAAAAAATAAATAACTGGGCATATGAGACTTAATAACTGATGTATCCTGATACATCAGTTATTAAGTAGAACGTGCAGTTATTAAGAAGTAAGAACGTACGCAGTGTGGTGCCACAAATGTTCTGGGTCACACAGTATTTATGATATGAATTGCTTTGTTTAATAAAGAAAGTATGAAGTTTGATAAATCAACTGTATCAGCGATTGTACGCCATAAACCGGAATAAATGAGTGCCTCTCTGGACTTAATGATACCCATGATATCTCTGATCTGATCGCTTGCGTTCAATTTATTAGTGCTCGGCGGTGAACAACGTCGTATCACGTCGAAACCTTCATATCGGAGGATAACTCAGATTTGCATTATAGGCGGATCTAAAGAAACAACATGTTGGGCCACCGTCGCGGTACCCCTTTCTTTTACTGGTGGTAAGATTCCTATGCAGGAGTCCGTCTATGTAGGTACCACCCCAGTGCCAGTTATTCTGTCGTGAAGCAGTAGTGTGCAAACATTAATGTTTCGGTTCGAAGGGCACAGAGAGCTAGCGTAATAACTGGGCAAATGAGACTTAAGAACTTGTTTCTGGGTGACGAGCGCAGTATGGTGACACAGAAATAATCTGGATGACACAGCATCTGTTATGGGTAGACGTTGAACTCACCATCAGGTGAACGTTTTGCTCGTTACGTAAAATAAAAAAAAATAAAAAAAAATCATTTAAGTCGGTTCATAAACAAAGAAGTTATGTCCGAATATACATAAAAAATGTACAAACGAATTGAGAACGTTTGTTGAAGTCGGTGAAAAAAGGTAGCATAGATAATATAACCACTACGGTAGTAATGCAACGATGAATAATAAACAATAATGAAACGTTATATCGTGTTATTGTACTGAATAACAGGCTTCACATTTTTGATATTGTTGATTAGGCATACATTTTTTTTTTCAAATTATACTTTCAATAGCCTCTTTTTAGCAAATAAATTTTAGGGACATGTATTGACTGGCAACAAACAAAAATGATCCTATAAAATATCGGAGTTTAATTTTGCGGTACGGAACCATTAAGAAGTTCATGAAATTTGCATTTAATTATTCATTTATAATTTCCATGTTCGTAAATTTCTTAGTGATTTCCATTTAATTTACATAAATATTTAGATAATTGACATGTAATTTTTATATTGCATTATTTAATTACTAAATATTAACTTAAATTCAATCATTAAGTGTTACATACAGTTAATACCGTTTAGTTCACAGTTCTCAGCCTTCTGTAATTTCTCATGTTTCTAGAGCAAACAGTAATTAACACAAACAAGAAAAGGCTAAAAAAATGATGTGAATAATGCAATTGTTTTCAATGAAGGTCTTATGCTACGGCGGTTACTTTAGATGCTCATGTTATAAAGAGATTTTTCTATGATATATTCCATTTAAAAATATTTTTGTGATGATGTCAGCATTTCTAGCTGCTGAGGTAATTATCAGTACAATATAATATAGATACACAAATAGATTTTCGGGTTTTTTGGTGAAGAGCTTCTGACATTGTATCTAAATACATCTCCGATGGTATTGCATGCCCGTTATATCTCTTGTTGGAAGATGAAGACGTTCGTGTATCTCTATATTTGCGCGAGAACTTGTGGCACTCTAATCATCACCAATGTCTAAGCTGTCAACTTCTACAAGCCTTTTTCTTTAGCCGACATTTACCACATCCCTGGCAAGAGATACAGATGATTCACAAACTGCCGCCACGTACTTAACTAAGCGATGAAGACAATATGGCATGAAAATATTATAGGTCGTAGGATTCCTATGCAGGAATCCGTCTAGGTAGACACCACACTAAGGCCAATTGTTCTGCCGTGAATCAATAGTGTGCAAACATTACTGTGTATTGGTTTGAAGGGCACTGATAGCTAGTGGGCATATGTGATTTAAGAACTGATGTCACAGGGTGATCGGCGCAGTGTGGTGTCACACGGAAATGTTCTGGGTAATGCAGCATTTGTTGTGGGCAAACGTTGCACTTACCATCAGGTGAACGTTGCGCTTGTGAGATATTGCCATTTAAATTAAGTATATATAAAATGGTTTACTTATTTTATTGTAATAATTTAATTAAAAACATTTATGTAATCAAAGACTGAAAAAACCTACTTTCTTGATGTTACACGTCATATCCGGTAGTCAGAGGTGGGTCAGAGGTGGGGCAGAGTGGGGTTGTTTGTTACTGTGTATTTAATGGCTAATGCCGTCTGCAGTGACACACTTTTCTTCCGAGACTTGCAAGAGACGCTACTCTGCTCCCAGTCGGTTCTATCTGACTCTGAGTACCTATTACCTACACGTTACAGATAAGTATCTTGGTTATCATTTTTTATTAATATTTGTAGGTCTTTAGTAAGTAAGAAATACTAGTATAGTATTAAATTTCCTGTTAATGTGTCTAAAATGAAATGTTTATAAAATAATAATTTGGTCAGCGTTCTGTCAGCCGCAAAAATTTTCTTCTGAAAATCTTTAACGCTCTTACTTTGATGTACAATGTTCATCAGCACACCAAATGATTGGAAATGAACTGTGTGTAAACGGTCACATCAATTCATGATTTGGTCATCGTTCCGTAACCCGTAAAATATATTTCTGCAACTAGGCTGCAAAACATTTCCTTAGCACCTGAAATGTATTCCGATGGTATCCATTTAAAGGAGCAAATAAATAGTCAAAGGTGTCATTTATTAAGTGTTTATTAAAATAGTGAGAAAAGAACGTTTAAAATTTGAAGGACATCTGAAAAACTTTAACGCTTCAACTTTGTCGTACAAAGTAGACATGAAACGGATAGCTTTGCTTTGGCTGGATACCAGATATCTGGTCAACCTTCAGTCCGAATACCGGATTTGCATAAAAATACAAAAATGAAATTATAATTACTAATCCAATCCATCTAGGTAGGTTCCGCTAAGCCAGTTATTCTGTCGAGAAGCAGTAGTGTGCAAACATTACTGGTTTTCGTTCTGTAGGGTACTGGTAGTGTAGTTAATAGGCATATGACACTTAAGATCTGTGTCTCACATCACACTGCACTCGTAACCCTGTTACGAGTGTAGTGTGATGTCGCATAGAAACGTGCTGGGTGACACAGCATTTTTTTATGGGCAGACGTTGCACTTACCATCAAGTGAGTGATTTGCTCATCTTGTTACTTCCTGTAAAAAAATCTACTGTTGTTAGTACAGTTTCTACAATGCGATCATCTTTAGCAATTACAACATCTTCTATAATTTCAATTCCAGGTGCACAATGCGCGAATAGGACTGCAACACAACTTGGGTCTAGGTGGAGCCGTCTTAGTTGCCATATATCGTAAAGGCTTTAACAATATCGCTCCGAACCAACTCACCGCCTTATCAGATAGTCCTGAAAAAGTTTACAGGTATTTAAAGATTCTTCAAGAAGCAATACGGACTGATAAAGAAAATCGGATTGAAAAAGTTCGAGACGTCTACGAGATCGAGGGAAAACTAAACCCACAAAAGGCGTTTTTTGAAGTAATGATCGGAAGTAAACCCATATTGAAGACTCAGCCATTGGTTGGTGAAAAAATTGATTTTATGCGTTCAAAACTTTGAATTTATGACCGGGTTGAATATTTCTTCAGGTGGGTCTTAGATTTTTCTGGACTGGCAAGTGATTTTGTTTGGGGTCTATTAAGCCTTTACTTCTGTTCTTTTTTTCAATTCGTGGTTTTGGTCGGCACGGTATCTATATACGTATTGATGTGATAAATGAAAAATACAGATTTCAATAGCAAAACGTATTATTTTAATAGCAATATGTTCTACAAACAACTCAATCTCCGTAGTATGCGAGGCACAAGATTTGCATTTTATTGATACCAACCAAACAAAAAATCGGTGTTACTAACATAATTACATTGTCTTATTTCAACACCCCTCTCAATGTAATTACCTATTACAATTAAATGTAGCTTTCATTAACCTTCCTACATTCCTTTATTTCTACTATAAACTATAATACCAACCAAACAAAATCAGTGTTACCAACATAATTGTCTTGTTTCAACACGTATACTCTGTAAAACATCGGTATTAACCAAAGAGGTATTAACTGGCTCTTATACTATCAATGTGTCATCAAAGCTGTATTTTCAACACATAGCTTTTACAATGAATGTAGTTTTATTTTATTTTTAAATATAAACGATTAAATTTCTGAACGATATGTGATTTACAAAACGCCGTGTGGTAGCGGCTTAAGAGAATCTACCACCCCATCTCATCCCGTAGGTGTAGTAAAAGTAAACAGAGGGAAAATTAACCAGAAGACGGGCAACAGCATATTTCTGTAACATCTGAATAAATAAACTACGGTTGTCAATCCGCCTGCCAAGCGTGGCAACCTTTGTGGTAATCTCCGTAGACTGAACTGAACGTAGGCCTGAACATAGTCGTCTCCGAGAGGGATCTGTCCCGAGCACAGACCAGTGTAGGTTAGCAGACTCACATAAAGCCTATAAATGTCCCACTACTGAGCACAGGCCTCCTCTCATTTTTGAGAGGGTTTTGGAGCTAGGAAGAATCCGCCACGCTGCTCCAATGCGGGTTGGCGGACTTCACATGTCTTCGAAATTTTTTTTATTCCTCAGAAATGCAGGTTTCCTCACGATGTTTTCCTTTACCGCCGAGCACGTGGTAAATCAGCACTTAAAATTACAATTAACAATTTTAATGGTGCCGGTACCGGGAATCGAACCCAGGTCACTCGCGTACTATGAAATTAAAAGCGAGCGCCTAGCCCCTGAGCTACCACGGCTCTCCCGAGCTAACACGGCTCTCAGACTCACATCGTTGATTTTTATTTATTTCTCAGACTTGCAGGTTTTTGGATTCGCCGCAGTCGGTTAAAAAGACATTGTTGCGGCCGGTGCCTCCGTTATTTATATCTTCACTTGGTTAGAAATGAATGTCGATTGAATAATCCAGTTCAAAGCCAAAATAGTTTATTTCGTTTTGTTTCCATCAGTCCAACAAATCAGCAATAAAAATGAACAACAAAAATTATTTAGTTATTATTTTAATTTCACTAGTTATTTTAACGATAATTTCAATTAATTTACGATTAAATTAGGTCTTTATTAATTGCAATTGACTGATGCACTAATTCTGTGATGGACAGCGTAATTTGTACGGTGTTTTATGGTTTTTGTTCCTTATATTCTAGCTATCTTAACTATTGTAAGGTAAAAGGCTGTGTGCCTAAACCTCAAATAAATTAAGCACAGTATCCGAAGCACAGTATCCGATGAAGCTGTAAAAGCCAAAAAGGCTAACAGCAATTACACAGTATCCGGTAAAGCTGTAAAAGCCAAAAAGGCTAACAGCAATTACACAGTATCCGATGAAGCTGTAAAAGCCAAAAAGTCTAACAGCCATTACATCACCGAAATTATATATCAAATAAATTAACAAATGTCAGTAAACTAGATAATTTTCATCAGCTTCACTAGAAGAGACTTGTGAGCACCCTGACGTGTCGAGACGAGCGTTGACTATGACAGAATGCTTCTAGGTAGGTACCACCCCAGGGCCAGTTATTCCGCCGTGAAGCAGTAGTGTGCAAACATTACTGTGTATCGGTTTTAAGGGCACTGTGAGTTAGAGTAATAACTGGGCATACGAGACTTGAAGAACTGATGTCTCAGGGTGACTGGCGCAGTGTAGTGTCACACAGAAATGTTCTGGGTGACCGCATTTATTATGGGTAGACGTAACACTTTACATCCGATGAACGTTTTGCCCATTCGTCACTCTGTCCAATAAAAAAAAAAACTAAACCGCGACAAATGCTGTGTCACCCCGAGCATTTTCGTGTGGCATATGGTGCGCCCGTCACGAAACTGATGTCTCAGCATCAGTTCTTAAGTCTGATATGCCCAGTGATTAGCTCTCAGTGCCCTTCAGACCGAAACACGGTAATGATTGCACACTACTGCTTCACGGTAGAATAACTTGCCAGGGGTGGTACCTACCTAGACGGATTCCTGCATAGGAATCCTACCACCAGTAAAAATTTTATAAATAAAAAAGATAATAATAATAAAATAATATAATAAAGATTTTAAGAGCGACCAGTAACTCGACGATATCTCGTCTATGCCGCGAACCTGCGACCTTGGCTCGCGCTGTGATACCGATTTCTGCGATCTCTGCAAATGTAAAATCGTATGCGGCAAGTGTATGAAATATCTTTAGAAGATGATGTAGATTAGATCAGATATCGCGACCTAATGCCTAATGGTCAGAGAACTTCCACGCAGCGGATTCTGGGTTCAAACAGGATTTCTGGTCTGGTTATGTTGTGATTGTCCCCGTGTATCTGACACTGAATAGCCTTCCCAAGATCTTATCGCATAAGCGGGTAAGTTGGGACGAGTGAGTGCATCTGTTAAGGTGAACAATTGTAGCATTATAATATCTCATGCGCCATTGATAACGTCGGACAGTATTCAGAAGTTTTCGCCGTGGACTGGAACCGGACAGTTCAAGGTAACTCCGTCTAGTAGTAATAAAATCATAATTTACAAGTCAAATCGCATGAAAATAGTTTCTGTCCAATGCGTTGCTATACAGTGCCATTCGTATATCAACAACGCCATTGTTATGGACGAATTTATTTTACTGTTTTAATTTTTGTTGTTTACTTGATAGCAGCACCCGCTTAAATTCTCTACTTAACTCGTGGTTGACTGGTAGAAAATGCCCATTGGCATAGAATCCGCCAATTGTACATTTACTGTGCAATGAAGTTTAAATAAAATAAAAAATAAAATAGAAATATTTTCTATTTGACCTTTGTTGCCTTATTTCTATGGGAATTTTAACATAAACATAATCTTGAAGGTTCTCTTGGATCATTATCTAATTGATGATGATGATGTTCTCCTAGCCGATTTCGATCACGGCGACAACTGCCGATTACTGTCGAGAGCCATCAACTGCGCAGGAGATATTATAGTGCCACAAGTGTACGCGCAAACACAGAGGCACTCACTCGTCCCAACCTACCCGCGCCCGATGTAACGCTGATGCGATAAGATCGGAGGTAGGCTAGGATGCAGTGTCAGAAACACGGGGACAATCACAACACAACCAGACCCGAAAACCAACAATTTATGTTTTAGCACAAATGTGGGCTCCGCCTGGGATTCGAACCCAGGACCCGCGGCTTAGAAGTCAGGTACTCTGACCACTAGGCCACGCGGTCGCTTATCTAATTAATAGTAGAACTTGGACATTTAACCTATTTAATATTATTTTACATTTCATTTCATTGTTATCAAGTCAGAGACGTAATGAGTACGGTTTTGCGATATTGTATTAGAGCATGTTGTTATAAAATCGTATTCATCTGGTCTACTCAAAAGAGACGAAATAGAGACGGTTTTCCGTTTGATATATTGTTTGCGGCCCCAATTCGTCTCCTTTGTAGACCTACTTAGTACTGTTTATTTATGTTTAGGCTAAAAACGTTTAGGATTTGAATTTCATAGGCGAGTGACCTGGGCTCTATTCCCGGCGCCATTAAAATTGTTAATTGCAGTTTTAAGTGCTTATTTACAGCGTGCTCGGCGAAGAAGGAAAACATGGTGAGGAAACCTGCATGTTTAAGCCTTTGGTGGAAAACACTTTCAGAAATGAGAGGCGGGCTTGCTCAGCAGTGGGACATTTATAGGCTGTTACTTATTGCTTTACTATCACGTGTTCAGCGGCGAAAGAAAATTTCGTAAAGAAAACCTCAGAAGCCCCTTCTAAAACGAGAGTGTAGTCCGCGCTCATGATTGTACAGTTATACGGTGAAACTTGGATAAGTTGGCCCTGGACAATCGAGAAACCTATGTTATTGATAATTACAATGAAGTCCAGACACTTTTGCATTGAAATAAATGTTAATGGGAATTTCCAAACCTTTGTAACTGAGACTCAATAACCCGTAAGTATAAGTGGGACGATTTATCCGGTTTAGACAAGTTATGACGCGTTTGTTCACAAGCCGTCTATTTCCTGCCATACTTGCTGTTTTTTTCAGTACTATGTATATGTAAGAGTTTGTACGATAATAATGAATAAAACTTTAAGAGCCGCTGATAAATTAAAGCTAGGCTAGGCTAGCCCTCTATCTATCTCTCGTAAAAGTCGACAGACGGAAAATAAAAACCAGGAGATGGGCAGCAGCATCTGCGGTTGCCAACCCGCCTGCGAAGCGTGGCAACTAATGGCAAAATCCCTCTTAACGAGAGCTACAAAATTTTGTGGCAATATATAGAGGAGGCCTATGTTCAGCAGTGGACTAGTGATAGTCTGAAACGACGACGACGACGACCCTCTATAAATAAGACAACTGTCATGTTAACCTGCCTATTTGAGATAATAAATATAAGTAGGTCCTTTTTGATCCCACTTGTCCAGGTTTCACTGTACAAGAAAATTTAATCACACATTCATCTTTAGGAATGACCGACCCTTGCTGACGAAGGTATCATAAGATCATGGCAGAACTTGTACGCTTTTAGTTCAGAACGAGGCCTCGACATTAAAGTACTCTTTTTATTAAAACCGATGCCCAACAGTAGAATTTTCTCCTGTATTAACATGCACAACACAACCAGACCCGAAAACCAACAATTTGTGTTCTTTTACAAATTTTGGCTCCGACTGGGAATCGAACCCAATACCGGCGGCGCAGAAGTAAGGTACGCTAACCACTACGCCACGCGATCGACCAGGATGGTATATCTAACGCGGTTTGTTACCGCTACGCTGTGAATCTTTGTAGGGATTTATCTATAGATATATAGTCATATTGCATTACATACAATTATAAAGGCACTATAAATGATAGCAAAGAAAATAGTAATTGTTAGAAGTTACGGAACAATCAGTAATTAGCTTCACAATAGAGCTAATTATATTCTATAAGTCTATAGACTAATATACGGAAGCTATAATATCACGATTATAACTAGTCTGGCTATAAATACTGTTATATAAAAACTTATATTTTTTTCAACTTTTTAATTATTTTGAATTTGGAACACGTATATTATTTTAAAAACTTCTTTCGATTTTGCGCCATTTCACATATTTTTTCGTGTTCATTATCAAATTACAAAATGGAATGGGGTGTTAAAGAAAAGAGGATTGCAGTGATCGCCTTGCACAAAGTGGGTATGGAGCCGTAGGTCATATTCCAGACACTTCAAAAGCTTGGTATCAGCCGTATGTTCGTATATCGTACTATCAACAGATATAGAACCACACTTCCTCTGTCGAAGACCAGAAAAGATCGGGGCGGCTGCGTGCTGTTAGAACTACAAAGGCTGTTAATGCTGTTAATGCTAAAATTCGTCGAAACCTCATTAGGAAGCAAAAAATCTTATCGCGAGAAATGAAGACTCCCGCTAGGACTCTGTCGCGTATTATAAAACAAGACCTGAAGCTCGGTGCTTATCATCGAAATACACGACATGCCCTAAGTCAATCTTTACAATTAAAGAGACTGGATCGATCAAAACGCCTTCTAGTCGCGATACGCAAGGTGAAAGGCACAGAAATATCCTCTTTACCAATGAAAAAAATTTCACGATTTAACGACACGGCGACATTGAGTCTCTTAAAAAATCTTTGGAGCTGGCAGTGGCGAAATTTTAGTTGGAAACATTGCGTAAATCCATAGAGTCGTGGCCAAACAGATCAAAGGCCTGTCTAAAAGCCAAAGGTGGCCATTTCGAATAGAATAATTTATTTATTTTTTGCTGAGACTAATAAATATGTAGGTATAAATTTTAATAGTATTACATTTCATCATTAAAAAAAATGCATTTTCATTTGTAACAGAACTTATGGCCGGACTAGGTATAACAACATCGGTTGTCAGAGAAATAAGACTATCTATTTAATAAAACTACTTTTCCGAATTTTATCACGTTTAATTTTTAAACTATTTATAACTCGAAAGCTGAAGGTAGCCCGGATTAACTATGACATCGGGACATCTGTCACCTCAGTGCCTCCCATATACTTATTATACTCTTTGCCATTGGTGCTGTAAAGTACTCGAAACGTCGGGTTATAAACATTTTCAAAATAATAGTTCACAAATATCTTTAAAAAAAAAATCACTTGACAAGACCCTCAATACGCAGCACCAATTAATTACTCATAAATATTTAATTTTTTTATTGGATAAGGGGACGAAGCGAGTAAAACGTTCACCTGGTGGTAAGTTCAACATCTGTCCATAACAAATGCTGTGTCATCCAGAAAATTTCTGTATAACACCACACTACGCTCGTCACCCTGAGACATCAGTTCTTAACTCTCATATGCCTAGTGATTACACTAGCTGAAAGTGCCCTTCAAACCGATATACAGTAATGTTCGCACACTACCGCACCAAGACGGATTCGCATATGTATAAAATTTCCTACTACCAAATTTTTTTAAAAAGTCACTTGCTAATAGAATCAGGCGTTACTTTGCGGAAATCCGTTATAATGAAGGAAAGTAACGTAATTTGCTAACATGCGCATGCTAAATATAAAAATTGTGTTTATTACACCGCGTGAAGAGCACCGCCCGCCCTGCCTCAGTAGCGTGCACAAGCAAACTAACACCCCCCCCAGGAACCGTCACCAGGTACCCTCCACCAATCACTACAATGCTACCCTAGTGGTAGTAATATACACCACTGAAGTCGAGAACACGACCCATGCCAAAACGCCTCAAAACGAAGCATTATCAAGAGTCATAGACTCTACGACAGACGGCCGCCGAGTGACTCCTGGATTCGAAAATAATCGATCGAGACCGCCTGCCATGCGTGGGTACGGTAACTCTAACTCTGCAGAGGCCTACTATTCAGGAGACTTAAGCAGGCTAATTATAAAGATGAAGAATTGTGTTATTGTATACTTATTCATCTGTTAGCCGGACGATAAACACCATTATCGATTATATATAGTTCCGTGATGTATTCCGTCATAAAGCTGTATATACACATTTGGGTCATAACAGGGAAGGAAAAGTCTGTCAATTGTTATTGACTTGTTATTCACAACAATGATTGCGTTGACTCATTTATTGCTAGAGATCGTGTTTGAGAAGATACATGCTACAGTCACATATTGCTAAAGCTTTTCTTGTTTACTTATACTAGCTGAAATTTAAAGAGCGTTTTGTTCCTCATTATAAACTCCAAATCTTAAGCGTTATAGTTTGTGAGAAATAATTAGCATAGTACGGCGTTACAAAATAATGAATGCGCATAAAAAGTTCGCTCGCCTTTGTGTAAGATTTATTTTGCGATTATCGTATCAGCATCATCATCATCATCATTTCAGCCTATCACTAGTCCACTGTTGAACATAGGCCTCCACCATAGACTGCGACAAAAGTTTATAGCTCTCATTTTGGTTGGTGGACAATCAAGTATTGAAATTTAAGTTTAAGTTTTTTCTTGGGTCGGTTGGAAAAAAAGCAATTAATCGTGTAACCTAACTAACTAACTAATCGTGAACATCTGCAAAAATAGATTGCATTTGCCAAACCCGCCCGTTAAGCGAGGCAACTATGGCAAAATCCTTCAAAACGAGAGCTACAAACTTTTGTGGCAATCTATAGGGGACGCCTATGTTCAGCAGTGGACTGGTGACAGACTTTTGTGCTGAATGGCGTAGAAGCATTGTGGCGGACTTTGATTTGGGACGAGATTAGCTCAATCGCATTACACTATATTTTATTTATCAGGTTAGGATTAAATTCCTTTCTATTTAAATAGCTTAAGGCCTTTCTACCCATAACATATGCTGTGTCATCCAGAACATTTCAGTGTAGCACCACACTGCGCTCATCAGCCTGAGACATCAGTTCATAAGTCTCATATACCTAGTAATTACACAAGCTATCAGTGCCCTTCAAACCGAAACAGTAATATTTCTACATTACTGCTTCGCGGCAGAATAACTGGCGCTGTCGCGGTACCTACCTACATATATTCTCTTGCTTAGAAAAGGTGTATTAACGGCGTAACAAAATCACCTACCTCGTCTTATCCCACGAGTTTCGAATGAGTCGTCTTTAGGAAATCGCCTGGAAAGATAAGTGGCAGAATAACCATCTCGGAGACTGCTACATGTTTACATGCAACAGTGTAGTCACTGTTCAAGATATCTGGCACTGCGCTCGCACCCGCTAAGTGTGGCGATTAATACAAATCCTCTTTAGGCAAACTTGGAAGAAGCCTATGGCTATAAAAAGGCTGATGAAGTATTAAGTTTCTTGCTGCAGTAACGTTGTATAATATCTTTCAAAAGTAGCAGTTATTGAAGATGTCAGATGTGACAAAGGCAATGTAGATTAATCTTAAGATACATTTGGAACATATACGTTACAGAAACTTTCTGAACAAACAAATATCTTTATCTATTGTTTTTCTCTTATCTGCTCTCCCTTGCAATGGCAATAATAATATATATTTATATTTTTGTTATCAACCTTCGGTGAGTTCACTGCTCGAGTGTCAATCATATTGATGGTAATGTGTATTATAAATGTTTATAATTAATTGAAATGTGTACACATATTGAACAATGCTTTAAAAGAGGTTGCCTGGAGGAGATCGCTATTAGCGATAAGGCCGCCCATTGTACCTTTTATTTATTTATTTTTTTCCTTTTTGTATATTTTGTTATTCTTAGTGTAAAGTTTAATTTATTTTAACAATTTTGAAAAATGAAAAGGCTTTGTGATTGGAAAGATGGCTTTCCTTCTCTGACAAAAATGGACATAGGATAAAGAAGTTCTAGAGGATATCCACCTTCAGTATGATCAAGCAAGTTGAGTAGTTTTGACGACACGTACTCTACCTGTGTTAGTACCTACTGCGTACTGTTGGGCCGGTGCAGGTGCCTTTGCTAAGGCAATCAATATTGGCCGTTGGAATAGCACGTCGAAAAGGACTCCTCCTCGTGTCCCTTCGATAAGCGGAGGGGATAGCGGAGAAGCAGACATCCGGCTTTCCTCTGTAGCTCCCGCGATGAAGGGATGTAAATGTAGATTTCCCCATGAAAAAGAAGGCACCTGCTCTGCCTGGTCGGCATGACCATCCACAGATCCATCTAGGTAGGTACCACCCCATCGCCAGTTATTCTGCCGTGAAGCGCTAGTGTGCAAACATTACTGTGTTTCGGTTTGAGGGGCACTGTGAGCTAGCGTAATCACTAGGCATATGAGACTTAAGAACTTATCTCTCAGGGTGATGGGCACAGTGTGGTGTCACATAGAAATTTTCTGGGCGACACGGCATTTGTTACGGGCAGACGATGCACTTACCATCAGGTGGACGCTTTGCTCGTTTCATCACTTTATCCAATAAATGAAAGTATATCAAAAAGAAATGCTGAACTGTACTTTTATGGCTAAACAACTTTAAAAGTGAATCTGCAACGTACTCTGGCCCACTCACCAGCGGAAACTTATAATATAGCAAAACTTTTAATTGTATAGCTTTGTGTGGTAAAGCACCCACACATATACTCGTATTATTTGTTTTTACTAAATAACATTCGGGCGACATATGAAATGGTATATAATTCCACTTTTGAGTTTTGGGATTCAGTGAGTAATTAATATGTTAATTATGCTATTTAATTAAACCTATTTATATGGATGTGGCGAAACAACATCGTTAAAATTATCGTTTCATTGCGTCGTGTCGCTCGATGGCAGAATTGGGACTGATGAATAAGTGAATAACTCCTGTGCACAAATCCTGTGAATTAAGATGTTGCTGCATTGTCATATTTAAGGACCATTAAAAAAGACTCATTGCTAGTAATCAGGTGACCGTTCTCTCACCACATGACACCTAGCAGCGTTATTTTACGTCACAACGGTATATTTGAAAGCGTTGTCTTTCCCCTGGTCTGGTACAGCCAGTATCAAGCCGAAGTGTGACTCTACCACGTGATGATTTTTTTTAATGATAATTGTTTTTGCTCAAATGTGGGCCGACCCCGTCTATGATTCGCACCCAGAACCCGCGGCGTGGTAAAGGCAAGTACCATAACCACTAGGCAACGCGGTCGTCAAGTGACCGGTCGGGATCATGGTCTGACATAATTTAGAGGGTTTTTTCGTATTAGTCGGAGACTATGAGACTTTTCTGGCATTTCCTTAGTCCACTATAAGACAATGACTAGTTTACCGCGCCTTGTAATTCTCTAGATTCTCTAAAGCCACCCAGCACGCGTGCCAGTAGTTAATGATATGAAATTACCTCCACCACTACAATCTATCGTCGGTATCTGGTGGCGGTGTTAGTTTGTTTGCGCACGCAATTGGTTCCCTCCAGATTGAAGTCTGAACTGACCGAGCCGAGGTCTCCTCTCGGGGGCCCTTGCGCCAGTCATCAGCCTCAGCGCTCTGCAACCTTTCAATACGGCGAAGCTGTGAAAGCCTTCGGGGTAACAGTGACCATCAGTATTAAAAAAAAACTCTATTGTGAAAGGTCGGGCGGTGCTCATTTCTAAACACCGTGACGAAAAGGCTCATTGCCAGTAATTGGGTGACCGTTTCTCTTCAATCACCATATAATACATAGTTTCAGCCTATAAATGTCCCACTGCTGAGCACAGGCCTCCTCTCATTTCTGAGAGGGTTTTGGAGCTAGAAAGAATCCGCCACGCTGCTCCAATGCGGGTTGGCGGACTTCACATGTCTTCGAAATATTTTTTATTTCTCAGACATGCAGGTTTCCTCACGATGTTTTCCTTCACCGCCGAGCACGTGGTAAATCAGCACTTAAAATTGCAATTAACAATTTTAGTGGTGCCGGCACCGGGGCTCGAACCCAGGTCACTCGCATACTAAGAAATTTAAAGCGAGCGCCTAGCCCCTGAGCTACCACGGCTCACATATACTACATATAATACATAGCTTCACACATTACTTCACAACGGTATATGAAAGCGTTGTCTTTTCCCTTGTGTGGTACAGCCAGTATCAAGCCGAAGTGTAGCTCTACATCGTGATAAATTCACATGTTTCATATCAATGGAGATACTCGTTCATAAAAATACTAAATAGAATAAAATATTTATCAACCTGCATTTGTTTCATATCTTATCAATAACTGTCAAGATTTCGTAGAAGTAATTTATAATGTTCAATTTTACGATTATACATTGATAAGCTTTGTTCATCAAAATACTATATAAAGGGTTCAAAGTTCAAATACAATGCAGAGTGGTATTGATAGTATGGAGAAGGATAGGTTCATCGTGCATTTGGTGGTAAGGGGTAGAGCTGGTCTCATTTTAAAATAGGTGTTTTTAATAAATATTCACGTACCACTCTTTTAAAGGATACCTTTTGCGATACCCTTCTTACGTCTTCGGGTAAGGAGTTGCAGAGAAGTGTAGCCTTTACAATAAAAGAATTACCAAAGAAATCGGTGTAGTGTTGTGGAATACTAATCTTAAGGTTAGATGAGGAACGTAGAACCCTATCATGGGTTAAAGAAAGATACTGAAATTTGTCCTTAAGATAAGAAGGTGTAGTAGGATCATTTAAAATAGAGAAGAGAACAAGCAAAATTCTAGAACTACGCCTTGATAGTGAGCCAATTAAGACGAGAGCAATAATGAGAAATATGGTCATACTTTCGAAGACCAAAAATATATCTGATGCAGTTGTTGAAAAGGCGCTCTAGCTTGTTAAGAAGATTATTCTTCTAGTCCGAGTAGCAAACATCTGCATTATCAAATATTGGCAGTATAAGTGTTCGCACCAGCAAGAGATTGGTTTTAAAAGGTAGAATTTTTTTTAAACGATACAGTAATCGCAATTTGGTAGAGACCTTACGGCTGATTTCTGTAATATGTCTTCCCCAGTCCATATTGTTATCAATATGTAGTCCAAGATTCTTTACTGAGCTGGTGAACGGTAAAACATTATGATTATAATGGACGGAAGGTAAAGCATCGAAATCAATCTTGGCTAACATTCTTGAGCTACCAACAAGAATTGCTTGGCATTGCGTAGGATTGATAGAAACTCCAAAACGCGACGACCTTTCGTAAACAGTATTGAGATTAGTACTCGTATTTAAATTAGCAATCGTCCTGGAGACTGTCAACGCTTGATTGTACATAAAGCTGGAGGTCGTCTGCATACAGATGGTACGAACAATCTATACTACAGGTGATGGAGTTAATAAAAACTGAAAAGATTATGGGAGACCATCAGGTGAACGTTTTGTTCGTCTCGTATATAAAAAAACATAAGATAGCTGGCACAAATATCAAGTGCACCAGGTTCTTTACCCGTCACGATAAGACCTTTAACGTCCTCCCTTTACGCAGATGATTCTATGTTTGAATGGAATATTACAGCATTTTGGTAAACATATTTTTATAAGAGCCGTGGTAGCTGAGGAGCTGGGCACTCGCCTTAATTTAATGGTACGCGAGTGACTTGTGTTCTTTCCCTCCACCTATTTTCTATGAATGATAGTGGTGAGTCGAGTAAATCTTAACCTGATGGCTGCAATGTCTGCACATAACACATAGGACATTTCCGTATGCCACCACACTGCGCTCACCGTCAAACATCAGTTCTCAAGTCTCATTTTTTTTATTAATGAAAGGGACGAGACGAGCAAAACGTTCACCTGATGGCAAGTGCAACGTCCACCCATAGCAATGCTGTCACCCAGAACATTTCTGTGTTGCACGACACTGCGCCCGTTTCCCCGGAGACGTCAGTTGTTAAGTCTCATGTGCTCATTGATTACAGTAGTTCTCAGTGCCCTTCAGATCGAAACAGTAATGTTTGCAGTACTTACTGCTTCACGGCAGAATAACTGGCCCTGACGTGGTTCCCTACCTAGACGGATTCCTGCATAGGAATCCTACCACCTAGCAAAAGCCGGCAGCGGTGGTGCCTTCGTAGACGGATTCCTATATATCAATCAGAGTACTAAGCACACCAGTAATATGTTTGTATCAACATGTAAAATAAGGCTGCCAAAAGTATTTTGCCTTAATTTACCTCAGAAATAGACTCTTTTATATAATTTACGAGGACAATAAACATGGCACTAAAGCTGATGTTTCCTTATTAGCTAGGTTAAACAAACGATGCTTCATTTCGCAACTGTTTCCCCATTACTAACTCTACAATACAATGCGGTTTACGTTTCATTTGTTTTTTCAAGGGTTTTTGCCATCGGAACAAAAACAACGTAAAGTCTAAGGATAATTATATAATATTTAACGGCCACTAAGAGGATAAAAAGATTATGTAGCTCAGGTTCAATCGACGTTATGGTAGTTACCAAAATGAGAAATAAACATGCTTTACTCCGCGGTTTTAAGTAAAATATACCAATCACATGATTTGGCGCCGTACGGCATGGTACCTCGCTGACTGACTAAATAAAGTTATGTTCTCAGCGTGCAGCATCTTAACCTCATCCTCACCCCATCACTAACTGGATCATCATCAATATTTCAGCCTATCACTAGTCCACTATTGAACAAAGTCCTCCCCCATATATTGTAACAAAAGTTTGTAACTCTTATTTCGGGGGGGGGGGGGGGGGGTTACCATAGTTGCCACGCTTGGCAGACGGGTTTGCAACCGCAGATGCTGCTGCCAGTCTCCTGGTTTCTATTTTCTTTCTGTCGACTTTTACGAAATCCGCGGGATAAGATTTGTAGGTAGGTAGGTAAACTCTCTTAAGCCGCCACCCCACACACGGATTAAATAACACAAAAATTTTGTAAAATCGGATTACCACCCTATCTCATCCCGTCGGTGTCGTAAAAGTCGACAGAGGGAAAATTAAAACCAGAAGATGGGCAGCAGCATCTTCCTGGAACATCAGAATAAATAAACTGCGGTTGCCAACCCGCCTGAAAAGCGTGGCAACTAGGGCAAATATCCCTCCCCCCCCCCCCAAATGAGAGCCACAAACTTTTGTAGCAATCTATGGGGGAGACGTATGTTCAGCAGTGTACTAGTGATAGGCTGAAATTAAAAAAAAAATCTCCTGAGATTAGCGCGTTCAAACATATGAACTCTCCAGCTTCATAATATATAAGGCAATGAGTAAAGACGTAAACGTACGTTGGTAAAGAAAAACCACTTATTAACATAGAAATATTTAAACTGCTATGAACTAAAATATTAATGACCAAAATGCAAATTAAGCCGCGCGTAGCACGTCCATCCGCATAGCTCCTCATTTCTATTGTTTTTCAGATTTTACGCAGAAACCTCAAATATTTCCAAAATAAAAAGTAGCTTAGATTACTCTCTGAAAAGTTCTCTACCTGCCAATGAAAGTCCCGTTAAAATCGATTCAGTCGTTTCGGAGATTAGCCCGAACAAACAAACAGATAGACAGACAAAAGATTTGAAAAAGGCATGTTTTAGTTTTGGAATCCAAACAGCTACATCGAGCTAAGTTTACTTGCTAGTTTAGATATATAGGGGGCCCCATTGAAGTTTCGCGTCTAGAGTTATTCCAAGAAAGACAGTGGTATCCACAAGGCTCAAATCTTCCCCATTTACGAGTACATTGACATCCAATCGTTTAGCATTTGGTGTTGTAAATTTTATTCATTTAGTTTTATTGCCAATTATAAGCAAATTGTTAACGTTAAACCAATGTACTACTTTTGAAATAGCAATTCACCTCGTCACATAATAAAAGTTGACGTTTTATTTTGAAAATCAATGATGTATCATCTGCAAATAATACTATATCATGGTTATATCATGGTATTATATCGTTAATGTAAATTAGGAATAGAAATGGGCTGAGAATGGAACCCTGCGGGACACCTATAGATACTGCTAACCGGAAGAACTCGTACTATTGATAACAACTTTCTGCGTTCTATTGCTCAAATATGAAGATAGAAGTTTAAGTGCAGAGTTTGATACCGTAATGATGTAGTTTCTTGATGAGTGTTTCATGATGAAGGCAATCGAAGGCCTTAGAAAGCTGCCAACACCTGCTTATGAGCAGCTTGGCGGACTCTTCCCAGCTCAAAAGCCTGTGTCTTTACTTTTTTTATACAGTTAACATGTCGACTTTTTGATGTAAAACACCTAATGAGGCGGGTCAAAAGTCAGATGAATCATGAAATATATCCTCTTTGGTTAAGAATTCCAAATTCAAATTTCTTAATCCATTTAGCCGGTATATTTGACTTTCGAAAACAGTCATTCATTTGTTTGTTTCTATCATTAGCTTTTCTTTGGCGTCGCTCATCTCCCACAATAGAAAACTTCAAATATCGCTTTATTTACGAGTACGAGTTCTATCGTGGCACCAGTGTTGCAGAAACAGCTCGAAGGATTAACGATGTGTATAGCGCTGGTGTCGCAATAGAAAACACGGTACGTTTTTGGTTCCAACGTTGTCGTTCTGGAAATTTCGACCTTCAGAACAAGCCCCGTGGACGGCCGGAGATCAAAGTGAATAAAGAAGAATTAAAGGCTATTGTGGAAGCGAATCCATCGGAAGCCACTTAGAGTTAGCTGCAGGCTTCGCTGTAAGTGATAAAACTGCTTTAATCCACTTGAAGCAAACAGCAAGTCAGCAAACAGCCGTCGACTGCTGTCTGATTTTGCCCAACCGGCACAATAATGAAGGAACTTTAAATTGGGTCGTTTCTGCGATGAAAAGAGGAACCCTGGAGAATCAGCCAAATCCTGCCCCAAGTGAAAATTTACACAGAAAAAGTATCTTGTATTTGGTTGACTAGTGCCGGTGTCGTTCAATACAGCTATCTAAAATCTGGTCAAAAGATTACGGCAAATATCTATTGTCAGCAACTGCAAGCCATGATGGAAGAACTAGCTGATAAACAACCGAGGCTGGTCAATCGATCTAGGCCACTGCTGCTTCAGGATAACGCTAGACCACACACTGCAAAACAGACGACCGCTAAACTAGAGGAGCTGCAATTGGAATGTCTGCATCCACCGTATCATCCGGACCTTGCTCCAACAGATTACCATTTTGCCGGAATTTGGATAACTTCGTACAAGGAAAAAAATTCATCTCCGATGTGGCAGTCCAAACCGCCTTCAGAGAGTTTACTGATTCTCGCCCCCATGGTTTTTTTAGTAAAGGGATCATTGAACTACCTATAAGATAGCAAAAGTGCAAAGATAACAATGGTACTTTGATTAATTATATATATATAATTAAATAACTATCCTTTTATGCATATTACTTATCTGTACAGAATAATTTCGATGTTTCACAAATTGCTTCAAAAGTGCTCGTGAAAGTTGCTCGTTCAAGGGTCAAGTTCAAGCTCGTTTCCAGTGATTGGAAAATTCAATTTAAGACCAAAATAGTACTTTTCGTCTTGTCTCCATGAGTCTAGCAAATATTCAATAAAAGTCAACTATCATTTTACTGTCGACCGAAATGATGAAGTGTTCCTGCTCCAGTTCCAGTGTCAAGTAACATATGTATTCCTGCATATGTTACTTGACACTGGAAAAAAGTTTACTACTGTTTCCATAATAATTGAATAAATAAAATAAATGCCAGCCTTCCTGCGAAGGCAATTTTTTTTTAAGATTTTAATATTCAAATTAGTAAGTAACGTGTTTTGAGATGTTATTCTCGCACTTGTAATTGTAGATGTGAGACTTTTTTAGTACCTGTAGAATTTCACGACTCACGGACTTTATAATCGTCTTGAATGTTGAGCCATTCCGACCTTGACTCTTTTTTAACCTGTGTTTCAAAATAACGAATATGTTTAGTGGAAATTTACATAATGCATAGTAACGCGTACAACAGACGGTTTCATAAATAAAGAAATCGACAGCTAAACAACTTTCTATCTAAAATAATGAAAAAAAACAATTTATTGACATTTGTATAAAAATATTTAATAACAACAATTATTTCATATAAAAAACCCTCTGGAATGATTAAACAAAACAGCGCATAAATATTGTCCTTAATATTAACATTGTAAAATATCTATGTTTACAACATGTAATGTTTGATTTTGGAAAAATATTCCCTACCGCGAGTGAAATTAAGGTATAAAATTTAAATTATACATAAGAATCCTCTAAGAACCGACGCAGTCCCATAACCCAAAGTATAACAGCTTAGACCGGTCGAAAACCGGTCTTTGATAATTTTTTACAGTTTCGACCGGATGGCGTCAATTCTGCCAGCCGCGGAGCGCTGTAAGTCGGTCAGCTTCATTGCGAGACCCATGTTGCCTTGAATCTTAATCTTGCCCTGGAAAAACGCCTTTTGAGGGTTCAGTTTGCCAGATATAAGCTCGACAACGTCTTCATCGTTAATGGTGAAGGTCACATCGGGCTTCTCCTTGCCGTTGTACGTGATCTTTCCTTTCCCCTCCTTCGCGTTCACGACCCAATAGCCTTCGATGCCGTTGGGACCGTTCCGCACTTTGAACCCGTAGATACCGCGGACTTTTTCAATGAGATTTTCCTCGTCACTCTGCATCGCCTCCTCGAGGATCTTCATATACTTGTAGACCTTGAAGTCTTCCGGGTTGTCCGCGATAGCGGCGACCTGATTGGGGGAGGCATTTTCGAATCCCTTGCGGTACATTGTAACTACTACCGCGCCACCGAGTCCCAAATTGTGTTGTAGGGCGATACGTGCACGCGGCACCTGCGTAACAAATTAACTAATTAATATTACAAGTAAGTATAACGTGAACTTAGTGTCTAAGCAAAATATAATATATATAATAATCATAATACAATGTAAAAAACACTGTATCATGTATTGCTATGTGAACGAAAATAAGCCATGTTTCTTTTAAAATTATACTATATTTGCGTAAAACGTGGTTGGTTATACGTGCGAGTGACCTTTGTAATAAGTCGTTAATAATTACGTTTTTAAATTCGTTGTTCCGTACTTGATTAGTAAACATTTTGCGATATTTGTGTTCAAAATGTCATTTAAAAGTAATCGCAATGCATCCGATTCTAAACTTATTTTGACCATAATTCAAGTTCAAAGGTAGCATTAACTAAAACACATCAAAAAACCGAGCCGAGGTCCGGCGCTCTCGGGCACCCTCGAGTCAGTTACTAAGCGCAAGGGGGTAATGTTGTCATAGCCGAGGTCCCCCCCCCCCACCGTGAGCTCTTGCGCTGGTTATTCTGTTAACCCAGAATAAAGGTTTCGGATGAACGCTTTAAGCGCTCGGCCACCTTTTAATCCGGCGAAGTTCTAAAAGCCCCCTAAGGCTAACAGTGACAAACCGTCATAAAAAAAAAAAATTCAAAAAGTTGTAATCAATTTTTTTACATAAGTTGTCGTCACTGTGGTAGATTTTATTAATTTCAAACTCATTGTAACACTGAATTTGTTTTTTGCTACTATTTCCTTGTTTTATAAAATTCAAAATGTTGCCTCGATTTTTATAGTTTGTACACTATATATAACCAAAATATGTGTATGTTGGTATTCTTAAGAAAAAAGGTTTTAAATATCTTTTTTCCTCGTTTTACGATTTCTATGCTGGAATCGGTCTAGGCATGTACTACCGCAAGGCCAGTTATTCTGCCGTGAAACAGTAGCAAACATTACTGTGCTTCCATTTGGACAGCACTGAGTGCTAGTGTAATTACAGGGCATATGACACTTAAGAACTGATGTCTCTATGCGCATTGTGGTGCCACATAGAAAATATTTGGGTGCAACAGCATTTGTTATGAGCAGACATTGTCCTTACCAAAATAAGCAATGCATAGAGATACACAATTTTTTTTTTAATAAAGGAAATTACATGCCAGCTCCATTTTAGGTATACATACTTCAGTTATCTTCTTTATTAAAATGAGGGAGAAAACTGATAAGATACAATACCAATAATGCAAAAGAATTACAATCTTATCTCATTTTGCAAGTTATTCTAAACAGTTTGCATGTTAATATTAGTTCTGAAGGAATTGTCATATAATTTCAATGACAAATACCTCCATAAAGTGCAAACCCACAGGATAAAAAGCAGATCTCTTTTCATAAAAACTACCATCTTTACAACAATCCTCAGTAAATAATTTGTTAGCAACATTAGTCATCACATATATATTATCTATTCTATCTATCTATCTCTATGTTCTATCTGATCGGCTTGATCCACTGGCTTTGCGAAGAGATGTTGCATCCCTTTGCATTTTTTATAAGATCTACCATGGGGAGTGTTCCGAAGAATTGTTCGGATTAATTCCAGCCGCTGATTTTCACCATCGCACATTGTGGCATAGCGCGAAATTCCATCGTCACCACCTTGATGGTTGGCATTCCAGCACAGTGCGTTTTTCGCGGAATTTTCTGCCCCGCACAAGCACCATATGGAATCTGCTGCCGCCAGCGGTTTTTCCCGACCGATACGACTTAGGGACCTTCAAGAAAAGAGCCTATTCCTTCCTCAAAGGCCGGCAACGCATCTGCTATTCCTCGGGTATTGTAGATGTTCATGGGCGGCGGTGATCACTTACCATCAGGTGAGCCGCTTGCTCGTTTGCCTCCTCTAACATTAAAAAAAAAAAAAAAAATTTTAAGAATTCACACTTTTTTTTTATTGGATTAAGTGATGAGATGGGCAACATGGAGAATCATAACAGATGCTGTGTCACCCAGAATATTTCTGTGTGGCACCACACTGCGCCTGTCACCCTGTGATATAAGTTCTTAACTCTCATATGCCCAATGATTACATACACATTACTAGCTCTGTGCCCTTCAGACTGAAACACAGTAACATTTGCATTCTTGGGATTCAAAGCATTACATTACACAAGTTTGCTAACTGGTGACCTAAGTGATCAACAAGAAATACATCAAGAACAGAGAACATAATCATGTAAATGAATCAACAGAATAATATCTCACAAAAACTGAGATACACACATTCATAGTTGTATATAGAGTGCAATTTAAGAATTAATCAATAAAGTTGCAAATTCATAAATCAATTTCGGCCATGACAACTTCTGAATATTGTCGGGAGCTACCAACTGCACAGGATATTAGTGTAACACTGGCTACCCATGCATGATGTTGCGCATATGCAATAAAATCCAGAGGTACGCTATGATGTAGTGTCAGAAACATAGGAACAAAAATTTTGATGACCGCATGGCCGCATGGCAGCATTGAAGTCAGGAATTCTGACTGGAAGTCAGAATTCCTGACTTCAATGCTGCAGTCATGGGTTTGAATCCCAGCTGGAGCCATAATTTGTGATAAATAAATCAATATTTGTTGTATGAATGGTTTTTTGTTAAAACAAGTTACAAAACACAACACAAAACAACACAGTAGATGTCACCAAGCAACATAGTTTTGAATGCTGATACCATGACACCACAGTTCAGCCGTAACCCCCTTTAGTGCAACATTCATCAACAAATTAAACAAACCTGTCGATCTCCAGCCTCTCTGCGAAGTTGCCAAACTAGCTCAGCACACTGTGCCAGTCCAGTTGCTCCGAGCGGATGACCCTTAGCAATCAAACCACCACTAGGGTTAACCACAACTCTGCCACCATACGTGTTATCTCCAGAATCAATGAATTTGCCTGCTTCACCCTCCCCACACAATTGCAGACCTTCATAAGTAATTAGCTCATTTGCAGCGAAACAATCGTGAAGTTCAACTACGTCTACTTGCTTTGGTGATATGCCAGTCTTTTCGTACAGTCGCTTTGCTGCCAGCGCTGTCATATCATAACCAGCTACTTTCATCAAACTATTTTCTGTAAAAACATCTGCTGTGTCAGTGGCCATTTCCATGCCAATGATCTCAACAGCTTTCTGCTGAAGGCCATATCGGATCACAGCTTCCTCAGACATAAGGACTGCTGCTCCAGCACCATCACTTGTGGGGCAGCACTCAAGTTTTGTTAGGGGACCATAGATTTTTCTAGAATTTAATACCTCCTCCACAGTATACTCTCTACCACTTTGTGCTCGTGGATTTTTGGCTCCATGACGGTGATTCTTTGCAGCTATCTTGGCTAGGTGCAATTCAGTTGTCCCATATTTTTTCATGTGCTCCATAGCCGCATTGCCAAAATATTGAGCAGTCATAGGTGCTGCAGCTAGATCAACCATATCCGCCATTTTTAGTGTATGTCTGTCTAAAGGATTTGTTCTATCTGTGAAACCACTACCACCAAGAGCACCAGGAGCCATTTTTTCAAAACCCACAGCCAATACAACGTCGGCTATGCCACCTTCAATGAACTGTTTGCCAATGAACAAAGCATTAGAACCAGTGGAACAATTGTTATTGACATTGTAAATAGGGATACCAGTCATGCCCACTTGGTAAAGCACACGTTGGCCACAGGTGGAATCACCGAATACATAGCCACAAACCGCTTGCTGAACTACCTCGTACGGAATACGTGCATCAGTTAGCGCGGCTTCTACTGCCTCTTTACCTAATTCAGGGTAATCCTTCCCAGAACTGGGTTTGACGAACTTCGTCATACCAACACCAACAACGTAAACTTTCCTACCCATTTTGTGAATTTTCTTATAATTACCTCTTGATTAATAAGTAGATGATCCTTGACAGCAACTGCGAAGTAAATTGGAAACACTAGTAAAAAATCCGATTGGACTCTGATACAAAATCCTTTATCTTGACAGATATTGTTATCTTATGTTAACACAAAGTTTTAAAACAGAAATATTTATCTTAGTTATGTAAGTTACAAAGGGAAAGAGAACGTAAGAATAATTGAACTGTAAATGAAAATGAAACTGACTTAGAGCAGTAATCAGTTAGTCACTTTAATTTTCAGTGTAACCAGACTTAAATTTAAGATTCTACTAATCGTTCGATAGTTGGGGAAAATTTCTCAAAAATTAAAAACAATATTGACTGACAATTATTTTTTTTTAGGAGGGGGGTAAACGCGCAAAGTAAAGTAAAGTTTCAGCCTATAAATGTCCCACTACTGAGCACAGGCCTCCTCTCATTTCTGAGAGGGTTTTGGAGCTAGAAAGAATCCGCCACGCTGCTCCAATGCGGGTTGGCGGACTTCACATGTCTTCGAAATATTTTTTATTCCTCAGACATGCAGGTTTCCTCACGATGTTTTCCTTCACCGCCGAGCACGTGTTAAATCAGCACTTAAAATTGCAATTAACAATTTTAGTGGTGCCGGCACCGGGGATCGAACCCAGGTCACTCGCGTACTATGAAATTTAAAGCGAGCGCCTAGCCCCTGAGCTACCACGGCTCAAACGAGCAAGAGGCTCACCTAATGGTAAGTGATCACCACCGCCCATGAACAACCGCAATACCAGAGGAATCGCGGGTGCGTTGCCGGCCTTTGAGGAAGGAATAGGCTCTTTTCTTGAAGTTCCCTAAGTCGTATCGGTGCGGAAAAACCGCCGGCGGCAGCCGATTCCATAATGTGGTAGTGCGTGGCAGAAAATTCCGCGAAAAACGCACTGTGGTGGAATGCCAACCATCCAGGTGGTGACGATGGAATTTCGTGTTCTGTCGCAAAGTGCGATGGTGAAAACCAGCGGCTGGAATTATTCCGAACAATTCCTCGGAACACTCCCCGTTGTAAACCCTGTAAAAAATGCAAAGAGATGCAACATCTCTTCGCAAGGCCAGTGTATCAAACCGATCGGAAAGAACCTGGTCGTCGACGATTCGAGCCGCTCTTCGTTGAATACGGTCAAAAGGAAGGAGCTGGCACTGGGGTGCCCCCGCCCAAAGATGAGAACAGTACTCAATGTGAGGCCGAACCTGCGCCTTGTAAAGTTGCAAGCGGTGGACCGGCATGAAGTACGATCCCGCTCTACTGAGCACGCCAAGCTTTTTAGAAGCCAATTTGGCCTTCCCTTCCAAGTGACCGCGAAACTGAACGTCATTCGATATGTCTACGCCAAGGATTCCGATACTGGCTGAGGCAACGAGGGTAGTGCTTACAAAACGAGGTGCTACGGCGAAGGGTTTCTTTTTAGCGGTAAAAGCGCAAACTTGTGTCTTATTTGGGTTAAACTGGACTAAGTTTAGTCGGCCCCAGTCTGAGATTTTGTCTAACAAAATCTCGACTTCAGACACAAGTTTGTTCCGGCACTCGTCGACGTGTTTCCGAGAAATATTAGCACGGCCGGTGTACAAGGCATCACCAGTACTGCCGTCTGCATAGCAATGAATGTTACTAATTTGTAACATATCATTGATATGCAGAAGAAACAGGGTTAGCGATAGCACGCAGCCTTGTGGAACACCAGCACCCACAGACTTGGAGTCCGAGCATGCACCGTCTACTACGACTTTGATGCTCCGGTCTGCGAGGAAACTGGTGACCCAATTGCATAATTTCTCGGGAAGCCCATAGGAAGGAAGCTTCGAGAGAAGAGCTTTGTGCCAAACCCGATCAAAGGCCTTCGCTATGTCCAAACTAACTGCCAGGGCCTCCCCCTTGCTCTCGACTGCCTCCGCCCATCGATGCGTAAGGTAGACTAGAAGATCATCAGTTGAGCGACCCTGACGGAAACCGTACTGGCGGTCACTAATCAGCTGGTGCTCCTCTAGGTACCTCAAGAGCTGGCAGTTTATAATGGACTCCATTATTTTGGAGAACAAGGAGGTGATGGCGATCGGTCTGTAGTTGGACGGATCTGAGCGGTCGCCTTTCTTAGGGATCGGGTGCACCAAAGCTGTCTTCCATGTGTTCGGGACGACGCCTACATAGTAGGAGTACCGGAAAAGACGCGTTAAGACCGGTGCCAACTCCGGAGCATACATCCTCAGCACAATAGGGAAGATGCCATCAGGCCCATTCGACTTATGGATGTCCAGGGATAATAGTGCTTTGCGCAGAGAACTCTGCAGGAACTTGATTTCCAGCATAGAGCACTCACACCGCGGGATGATCGGCGGCGTGTTCCTCCTGTCATCGAGAGACGAGTTGGCCGCAAAAAGGGAGCCTAAAAGATCGGCTTTCTCCTTTGCGGCATGGGCCAGCGAGTCATCCTCCCTGTGCAGAGATGGAAGGGAGGCAAGGCAGAATGGATGGCTGACAGAAATTCCCAAGGACAGCCTTGGCGAGAGACCAGAATGCACGAGTTCCCGAAGGGATGGCGAACTAATTTCTCGCCAATTCTGCTAATGTGCTCTGACTTTGACTTAGAAATAGCTCTTTTGAAGGACCAAGAGGCAGAGTTGTACTTCTTTTTCAGTTCGCTAGTTTTTACATCTCGAGACGCCGATGCATTAGCCCAGGCTCAGTAACACTCCTGCTTTTGGCGTGACGCCATTTTGCAGGTGCGACCAAACCAAGGCTGGGATCTGCCACCGATGGGCACGAATACTTTGGATAGTTCATATATAATATAAATCTGCTTAATTGTTAGGTCATACGTTTAATGATATTGCATAATATTTAATTAAAATAATAAATGTGTTAATAATACAAAAAAAAAGTTTTGTATTATTAACACAACACCTTTCACTCTACTGAATATTAATGTACAGTTACTTAACATCAATTTTCTATAATACTTTCTTACTTTCTATAATACTTACTTGGTTACTGGTCGTTAGTTTTAAATGAAATGTATGTTTACCAAACATTTCAAATATTGCTTATTGAACAAATATCGTCATTGATGCAAATTTCATCATATTTGATTTGAAAAGTTGCATTATAGGAGAAGGAAGAGGTTATGCTAAATGTCTACATGATGTTACATATTAATTGAGAAAAACGTTACGTGGTGCGTTATAAGTACAGTTCCGTAAACCTTATATTTATTAAAAGATGTAATGTTTTTAAAAAGTATATTTTGAGAAAAAACCAACTTACTGTTCACAATCAATTGTCTGCTGGCAACACAACAAAAAATGTAACCATACGATTCTAAAGCCTATTTGTAACATAAAAAAAAATATTGTGAACGCAATTCACAGCAATTAACATAAATTTTTGGAAATATTCTTATAGAAATCGTGCTTATAGTCAATTTATAATTTAACAAGTATTGCCTATCAATCTTCAGGGGCACTATCCTGTATATATGTATCATAATATAACAGCAAACATATATTATGTACGCAAAATTGTTCTTAAAAAATGACGATAGAATATAATAAAAATAATGTGTCTTATTTTGTTTGTTTCAATTTTACTAACGAACATGCTAAAAGCCATAATAAAATAATATCGTATTATGTTTATTATATGTCTTATAATATCTTATTTATTTTATCATAATTTGTATATTAATCCATATATTTTTATATCTATTTCTTAATCAGAATATAGACACATAATATTAAAAAAAAAACTACTACGATGGCAGAATCCTTCGAAATTTGGTCACACCGTTATGTTAACAATAAGAAATTCATTTATCATTTGTGATCTTTGGATTATGAACTTTAAACTTTTAGTGCTTGGAGGACGTAGATTTGACGTAATTGTGTTATTACGTCAAATCTAATTAAAATCGTTTTCGAAATTTGTCATCAAAGTACCCGAGTCCTGTTGTATTCCAACCCCTATTAGCGAGTAATGTTACTACGGTAAGGAGGGTGGGGGGATTTGAAGTGATCCAAGAGTCCCTCTTATTCGAGTTAAGGGTACGGTTTTCAATAATGCAACGCGGCGATTAAAGACTGATGATGACAAAAATGTTACGTATTTTTTTCTGAACAGTGGACAGAAAGTAGTTTATTTTTTTCAAATGCGGTTTTAGGGCTAAATACATTATCAGCTTTACTGTGTGACAATTATGTCGATTATCTAATGTACCGCGTGTGTAGATAATGTAAATGCCACTATATACGTATATCGTAGCCAGTGTCAAAAAAATTAATTTACTATTATTTGTAAAATACTGGCTGTTTGTAACTATTGATATGAAACACTCGATTTACATATTCAAGAAACAAAACACATTATTTTAATGATTTGACATTTAATCTATGATATACAAAATTTTAAAGGAAAATTTTATAATGCTATTTTAAATTAAATTTCACTACATTCAACTTCACTGAAATTTATAGTGATCTAACGAGAATATGGCCTTGGACAAACAAAAGATTTTGAGCGAATTGGGAAGTGTAATGAATCAACTTAAAGGTGCTGAGTGGTAAGTTTGTATTTTATGCACCATGATTTCTTTTAATTATTTCACTTATTACAACAAATAACACACTATTTTCAGTGGTTGTATGGGAAGACTTTTTGGTAATACGAATACAAACTCTTATACTCCAAATAGAAGCAGTCCTACACCAGCATCTGGAGACTTCCGACACGGATGTTGCAGTTCTCATGGCTGTAATCGTTTTACTACACCTTGTGGTAGTGGGTGTTCTCCATCCATGGCTTCTCATCATATAAATCAACCATGCATGGGTCATTGCAATCCATCAAAATTGTACGGCGATACATACCAGTATCTAAATGAAAACCTTATGCAGCCAGTAGTAAAAGATGTGTATAACGATTTAAAAACAATAACGCCAGCTAATACTGTTATGAATAACCAGCTTGGAAATTCTACAATTGCATCCGAAGGGCAAAATAGTCTGCTTACGCAAAACAAAGGAGGCATGAACACTGAAAATATGACTTCTATACCAAACCAAGCATATCGTTTAAATCCAAGAATGGAGGGCCACATGAGTGGAATGGGCCCGGACATAGTTAATATGATGATGAGCGGAAATAAAACGAACATGAACGATATACAAAAGGAAAGGCATTTGCCAACGCATCCCATGGTTTTCGATGCTCCGCAATCACCACATGGAAAAGAAGGGGTTACTCCTCTGCACACTCAAATGAATACACAGCAAGGTCATGATAGACAAATGCCTACAATTAATCGACACTTTAACAATATTCAAGGTAACTTAGGCACCCAAATGCAAGTTCCTAGCCGAAATATATCGAATATTCCAAATTTAAGTTCAAATACTGTTCAACAAATGGAACAAAAACACAAGCCTTACGGACAACACAGCCATGGTATTGCTAAGTTTAATGAGATGTTCCCCGGTGTAATGCAGAATTCAGGTGGAGACTTAGATTTTGATCCTATGGCGATAGC
Source organism: Luehdorfia chinensis (assembly GCA_019845155.1). Taxonomy (NCBI): domain Eukaryota; kingdom Metazoa; phylum Arthropoda; class Insecta; order Lepidoptera; family Papilionidae; genus Luehdorfia; species Luehdorfia chinensis. Next base: position 3,351,561 of record JAHVAK010000003.1, on the reverse strand, counting down.
TGTACAAATGAACCCTGTCAATCAACAGCGTACTGCTATAGATACAATGCACAAGATAATGAATAATAATAAGGCCGGAATAAATAGAACACTGAACCCATCAAAAATAGGGCAACCACCAACTATGGCTACGCCCGAAACAACGCAGAACTCGCATCTTGCTTCCAATCTGGCACAATCGAGTATCAGCCAAAACCAGATACAACTAAGTAATGCACCCACCAATGAACTGAGAACTAGTCAATTACAGCCGAGTCACCATACGATTACAAATAGCTATCAGCAGATTATGCAAAATCAAGAAGTTAGGGCTCCATATAGTCAAGATATTAAACCACAACAACAGTTTCGTGTAACAACAGCTTCATCGAACAATCAACAACCAATACAACATCAACAAACATTGCAAGGACACGACCAACAATTTATGCAACAACAAACACGAACTTTGTTGGCAGATTCAAATACTAACCCTTACATTACATCACAACACTTTTCACCGAATAATGAAGAAATTGTAAACTCTTCAAAGGCTGAGATACAACATTTAAGCTCACCGCAAATAATTAAAGAACCGATTTACCCCGTAAATACTTCTGAAAACCAACAATTTTCGCAAATGAAGCGGCCATCAAATTATGCGTATAATACTTTAGGCCAACCCATTGAAATGCTACCTGCCAAGATTTATCACACTGAAGATCCAGGTGGTCCTCAGACATTATCACCTCAATATATCCCTACGAAACCTAAACATGATTCAAGAATATTTAGCAATGTTAAATCTACTGTGAGTAAAACTTCAATAATGGGAAATCGCCCCGTCGGTAGAAATCCAAGTAAAAGTCAATTACCGCATATCTATAACCAGTATAAAGGCTCCCAGTCTCTGACGCAACAAAGCATTTTAGATCATAATAAAGGAGCTTCACATTCAGAAGGCAAATTAAAAATTCCCCAGCAACAAGGTGAACAAGCTGCGGCTAGCCATCAACTTTTAGTTGAAAAATTTGGAGGTGATACATTACCTGATAATAATGAAGAAACAGTAAAAAGAGCCGATCAAGTTACGAGTCGGATTGGTGACGCCCCTAACGTTAACGAAGTCCCGAACAACGAAACGCAAAAACAGTCAGTAAGTAATTTTTAATTAAAAGATTTTTAGGCGCATTTCTGAGATCTTTCGATTTCATTATTAAGGGCCACATGCACATGCATTAAACTGATTTAGCTTAATGTACGTTTTCGGTGATGTAATTGCTGTTAGCCTTCTCGGCTTTTACAGCTTCATCGGACACTGTGCCCGCAGGCCAGGGGCCCGCGTGCCAGGTTTGGTTTGACCCAATAAATAAATAAATAAACTCCTACAAAAACCTCGAAATTCGGACTGTGTCGCATTCGCTGCGTGCTTTCGCGATTTCGAATAACTCTAATGATTTTAAGTCGTCTAATGACCGTCCGAAGAATATTAATGAAAACAGCGATGAGTTTGAAATCCTTACGTTATTTTGTGTAAAACTCTTAGATAGACCGTCAGACTAGCTTCATTAATAGGTTTAAGTTGTATCTTTTGCATACATGACATAAAACATACATTGCACACCTTACCTCACAATATCTAAACTAATATTATAAAGAGGAAAGATTTGATTTTTTGTATGTTTGGTTGTAATGATTTAACTCAACATCTACTGAACCGATTTAAAAAATTCTTTCACCTATATACAACTACATTATTACCGACTAACATGAGTTGTTTTTAATTTAAAAAAAACCGAGATTCCTACGAAAATTTCTATGATGTAACTCAAGGTATCAAAAATTTACTGATAAAAGTCATTACTTGGCCTGCGCTGCAAAAACTATTAATGATAAAGAAAATAATGTACTACATTTTCATAGTACTCATAATTACTGACAAAAAAGTCCGCGAGGCTATATGTCTAACTATTAAAGTTAAGTCACAATAACCGCTTTTTCTTCAAATCTATCAAAACACTAAGTCTATTAAAACACGGGTAGAATCGAAAGATGATGTCATTCGTATCATGATATTAATCCTTATCCTACAAAATAGTTTCATAGTCAAGGTTGATTATGTACATGTAAATTCCTCTTTAAATTTTTCGAATCGGACCTTATGATAGATATAAAAATGTTGAAAGTAAGAAAAATGCTGCGGTGTGATCGAACAGCCCTACGCTCACCCGCGCAACTTGCGAATAGACTAAGATCTATTAATTACTTACCTACATATTATTATTATTTTATATTATTTTTTGTAAACTAGAAACAATTGAATAGTGGTTGGTAATTTTAATTATATATTTTCTTTTATTTAAAACTTTAAAACGCTGTTTAAAAAATACAGCGGCCGCGGTGTCTCTCAAACGCCGTGCCGCCGCCCGGCTTCATGCAACTTGGGCATCATCGAGGTGCGCGGCTCCCTTTGCGCAGCGGTTGACAGCGGTCGTTTTATTTTGCTACCACGACATCAAATATTGGCTATATTTCATGGCTTATGTTTCCATAAATAAAACATTATTTTTGAAAAATAACGTAATCTTATCTGACCAGCTGCAGAGCCGCCGATGAGAATAGTTGCCACAAAAAATGTTAGTGTAAGGAATTGTGGTTGTTCTATTTGTCCAAATAAAGTACTAGTTTATCTTTCTAATATCTATCTACCCGTGTGAAGCCGGGGCGGATCGCTAGTGTTATATATGTATAATGCAGAATTGTATATATCATTGGTGAGTTAGTATCAATCGGTCAATTTTTGATTACAGGGGACTACAAGGATTCCGAAATCTAGAAACGGCTTGCAGGATATGGTTTACACATCGTATCCTTCTTCAGCGGCCTGGTCTTTCCACGGACATGGTCAACCACCATTCACAGTAGGAGCTCGTATTAAAACGCGATTCTGAAAATATATTTTTAATTTTTTACGTTGTATAAATGTCGCGAATGTTGTTGAAGTAAAATTATTTTGTTGTATTATGTTGTAAATCTTGTGTTCTTGAAATGATAATACAATTCAGTCCTGATTCGGCTCGTATTTTTATTTCTTAAACAATTTTACCTTCTATACTTGTCTTGTCTTTCTTGGAAGACACTGTATGAAACTTGACGTGAATGGCCGAGCCGTAACAGTTCGGTGTCGAACGAATACACCCTCGTTCCTCAGTATAATTTTCAATGCGCCTCTGAATTTCGTACATGGTTGCGCAGAACACTAATTTTAGAGCAAAACTGAGAGGATTGTACGCGCGCAGGCGGAGTATCGGCGATCGCGCTCCCAAACTCCCAACTTTTTTTTTTTTTTTTAGGACTGATGGTCACTGTTAGCCCGAAGGCTTTTACAGCTTCGCCGGATTGAAAGGTGGCATAGCGCTGAGGGCGCTTAGCCGAAACCTTTATTTATGGATGACTGGCGCAAGGGCCCCCGAGAGGGGACCTCGGCTTGGACCGTTATCCTGTTCGCGAGAGTAACAGACTCGAGGGTGCCCAAGGGGGCCGGTCTCGGCTCGGTCAGTTACTGCAATCGGGAGGGCAATATTACTACTACTATAATTATTAATACCATGATTATTATTACATAACTTTACCACCAATTCGGAATGCGTTTCCGCTGGAGAAGAAATGGCGCAAGAAACTCCAGCGACGCTTCTGTTTATGACACTACTGCTAGGGGAGAACCGGCCTAAGATGCGGCGGTATCGCGAATAACTTTGTCTGATACGCCCACGCCGACGGCGGGGGCGGTATGATGGTGATAATGGGTGTTTGTGTAGTGTTGAGTAGAGCGCTTGGGCAATAGTGGTCGCGTCGTCAGGGTCTTCGAGGACGTGCCTCGGTCTCCTTTTTCCGCGGGTCGAGTTTTGGTGTATCGCGAGGGGGTTGTAAGTGGCGGCACTGACAACCAGTGGGTTGGGGTGCGTGGCGGCAGAGTCGAAGTATCGGCGAGAGGCCAACTTTAGATATTGGGCTATGGTAGGAAGCCCTAAATCGATATGAAGGTTAGCATTACGCACGAACCACGGTGCTCCCGTGGCTTTACGCATGAATCGATTTTGTATTACCTGAAGTCGGTGAATTTGACGCGGGGAGGCATGCGCAAATACGGGGCTTGCGTATGTCATAATTGGCCGTATACAGGCTTTGTAAAGTGTAATTTTATTACGTAGGGACATTTTGCTATTTTTATTTAGTAACGGATGTAATCGACCGAGGACGAACGCCGCTCGGTTCCTTACTCGGTTAATATGTGGACCGAAGCTGAGTCTCGAGTCTAATAGGACGCCTAAGTATTTGACTGTCTTTTCCCAGGGGATTGGACGATCGAATAACTCTATGGTGGGGAGATGCTGCGTTATGCGCCGCGATAAGTACATGGCTGCACTTTTGATTGGGTTGACCTCGATCCTCCATTTCCGAAACCAGTTCCCGAGGGTTCGGGCTGCGGATTGGAGGCGTTTAGAGATAGTGTCTGGATTACGTCCAGACACATATAGGCAGTTATCATCTGCGAAGAGGGCGAGTTCGACGCCGCTGGTGTGCGGTATGTCGTTCGTGAAAAGGGTGTAGAGCACGGGACCTAGGACTGAGCCTTGTGGTACGCCAGCTAGGATGGGATGTGATTCGGATCGCACCCCCTCGACGCGGTAGCGGAAGGTTCGACTGCGTAAGAAATCTCGTATGATGAGTACGAGGCGATCCGGCACACCGAGTCCATATAACTTGTATATGAGCCCGTTGTGCCAGACCTTGTCGAACGCTTTCGCCACGTCGAAGAAGAGCGCTCCGGTATGAAGCCCGCGTATGAAGCGGGATTGAATGTGCTCCGTTATGCGGTGCACCTGCTGGGTACATGAGTGTTTGGCACGGAATCCAAACTGCTCGTGGATGGGGATTTCTCGAGACTGCATGAAGTCTCTTAAGCGGGCGAGAAGTAGGCGTTCGTATATCTTGCCTAAGGCCTTGAGGAGGCTTATAGGCCGATATGCGGTGGGATCGGACGGGTGTTTATTATGCGTCTCTCTTCCACAACACGTGTCACTGGCCTTGTTGTACGATCGAGTAAAAAACTTAAGTACTTGGTTACTATTAAATTTGAAATTATCTTTTGTTTTTACATAGTAACTTTATTTTGAGTAAAATTAAGAATAGTAAACGTGTCGATAGTTTATAATGCCGTAGGCAAAATTACTGCGTTTTTATACGCATTATAGTTTTTTGTGCCTGACTGCACAAAAAACTATAATGCGTATAAAAATCTGAAAAATGGGGGTGTTTATTGAGGCTTGTATTGATAATGTATTGATAAAAAACAAAAGCGCTGAGCTTTGAATGAATGTATCTGGAATTAACTAAAATGTAGTTATAATTAAATTCATTATTCTTGTTTTAATAAAGTCATCAAATATTTACAAAAAATTGTTATTACACGCGTATTATGTATCGTACATTTGTTTGTAACGTCATACCAAAAGAGATTACAAAAGATAATGCACAGAAAAATTAATATTTCAAACGAAACAAGTTGTTGATTTCATACGTGAAGAGAAAACTTTGTACCCCGTTTTAAGCATATCGCGAGCACGGAGGAGTGTGAGATTTGGCATGGCAAAATTTATATATAATATGTGTTACAAATACATTAAATAGAATAAAATAAAAAATCATTAATTACGTTCATACTGGCAATGTCAATCAAATAATAGTGTGTATTTTTATTTTCCGTGTGGTAGCGGCTTAAGAAAATCTACCACCCCATCTCATCCCGTGGGTGTCGTAAAAGTCGACAGAAGGAAAATATAAATCCGAAGATGGGCAGCAGCATCCCTTAGAAAATCTGAATAAATAAACTGCGGTCAACCCGCCTGCCAAGCGTGGCAACTATGGCAAAATCCCCCCAAAATGAGAGCTCAACTTTTTTGGCAATCTATGGGGGAGGCCTATGTTCAGCAGTGGACTAGTGATAGGCTGAAATGATGATGATGATGATGATTTTTCTTTTTAGATAATGCGAACAGACGAGCAAAACGTTCACCTGATGGTAAGTGTAACGTCTGCTCATAACAGATGCACCAATTTATCACCCAGAACATTTCGGTGTGGCACCACATTGCGCCTGTCACCCGTGCCGACATCAGTTCTTAAGTCTCATATGCCCAGTGATTACACAAGCTCTCAGTGCCCTTCAGATTGAAACATAATAATGTTTGAACACTATTGCTTCACGGCAGAATAACTGGGATGGGGTGGTACCTACCTAGACGGATTTCTGCATAGGAATCCTACCACCAGTAGTATCCTACTACCAGCAGTGCCCTTCAAACTGAAACGGTAATGTTTGCACACTACTGTTTTATGGCAGAATAACTGGCTCTGGGGTGGTACCTACCTAGACAGATTACTGCAAGTATGTATCTAAAAAGACACGGCTGCACAACGAGGAGTGCTGGTCCCCACACTTATGTATGGTAGTGAATGTTGGGTCTGGCAAAAGAAGCATGAAGCCAGTATCACTAACATAAGAGAACACATTTCTGAACATAACGATCAGAAATGCGAGGCAATTTTACAACGTAAATTATAAACACTCATTCAAAAGTCAGGGCCGCATTTGGATTTTTTTTATACTTTAGCCAGCCATAAGCGCTCGTTTTCTACAGTTTCCGAATACGTTTTAAATCGGACTCTCCGAATATGCTGTGAACACGATTTACATTTTGTCCTTATTTCAAATGCTAGCATTCTGAACAAGTTGACGGTAGATATTTATTTTACAAAAAATTAACAGTAAAAATTAATAATAAAATAAAAAGAAATCTTTTTATTTATTTTTTAAATAATTTCTTTCAGATCTGAGTATATGCTTACATTTTACAATGAAATACAATTTAAAATGGAATTTATCAATAAATACAAACGTTACGAATAATGTTCAATGACATCAGACTTTCGAAAATCATATCTAGTTACGTCGTTTGAGCGGAAAACAATTTAATCTATATGCTTCACTTCAAAATGCTTGATAACCTAGGTGTTTATCAATTTTTCCTCCAGCGTTAAATAACGAATCGAAGAAAATGTAAAACTTGTTCAAAGCATATTCGGAGAGTCCGACTTAAAACGTATTCTGAAACTGTCAGGAAAACGAGCCTTCTTGGCCGGCTTATAGTATAAAATATATCCAAATGCGGCTCTGACTTTTGCACAAGTGTAAGTAATTTTTGTATGATAATAAAATAGCTACTAATTTCTGATCGACATGTTTGGTCTGCTTCTTCTTATGTCTGTGGTCTATTACTATCTCGATTTTGTCTATGTGTCATATCGAATGAGTGAAAGTGATGGGAATACAATATTTTCTAATAGAGAGAAAGAGGTATAAATATTATTTATTTGTTTGTTGTGGCCATGCAGGTGTAAATAAATGTTAAGTCTGCTTCTCTAATGCCCGATTTACACTGGTCAAGTTTTTAGCGAAGTTCATAAGTACAGTAGTGTAAACCTATCGGACAGTGGCGAGTCAGCCTGGCTTGCGAGCTGAGAAATCCAGATGATCCAAATATCGCTTTTTATTTTTTCGGCAAGTAACACCCCTCGCTTGCCCCCTCAGGCCCCCGAGCGGCAGTTGACTTGCCTCTGGCGTCGTGTAAACAGTCAAATTAAGTACAGGGCAGTAAATGTTTGGAGAACGGATGAGCGGAGGCGCATATATTTTTTACACAAACTTGTTTAGAAATAAGCAATAATAATGATGGCGAGATGGTCAGAGGAAACTACATAGCAGTTCGTGAACGAATATGTAACCCACGAATGTCTATGGAATGTTAAAAGCCCATCTTATAAAATTTAATTGAAAAAAAAATTAGTTCAAATAAAACGTCTTGCTTTATTTGTTCCACAATAATTGCCAAAATTTCGCGACAATACGCCTCCATCTCGACGAAGAAATGATAGTTGACTGGCCGTAGTGTAAACAGTCACTGCGCTCGTCCAGGCGCTCAGCACTTCCCCTGTACATATACTCGCCACTTCGCTAAAAGCTTGACCAATGCAAACCGGGCGGACTTTTGGTGCCAACTCGAAAAGTGGCGGTAGTAAGTATTTTGAGTTTTTGTGTTTAATATTGATCGTTTATTATTCAACAAGTGGTCATTAAAGTGTAGAGTGACAGGAAAATTCAATTTAAGAACAAAATTGTACTTTTCGTTTTGCCTTCATCAGTCCAGCAAATCTTCATTAAATGTATAATTTTACTGTCGATCGACATTTTGAAGTCTTGCTGCTTGTAGATTCTATACCCGGATATGCTACTTGACACTGGAAGATAGTTTACGAATGTTTTCTTAGATAAATTAATAGAATTGTTTCAGTACATAAGTAAATGTACTCTGTCTGTGAGCCATAGATAATATAACCAGAAAACTATAACTACATATAAACTCTTTGACTATAACTATAGAGTATAGACTCAGACTGTTTTGTGCAGACCTCGTCGTACTTTGTCAGACATATTTCGATTTTTCTCAGCTTCATACTTTAATTGCTTACTACAAACAATTTTGAAAGTGGTGTTACCTCTAATTATTGTCATTCAATATAAACAATGTCTCTGTTTGGTTCCTTGATGGGCATGGGCGACGTGGAAGACGATCCGTTTTTCGGGTAAGACATATTGTTTTCTTTAAAATTAATTGTAATTGGCATAACGTTGAATATCACATTTCGGTTTGGTGCTAAATGACCAGTGCTAAGTATGCTTTGCGAACTTACTGCGTCCATCCGGACATTATCAAATATTCGAGGAAAGATGACCAAACCGTTTATATTACTACAAATGCAGTGGAATATGAAATCCACTTGTCCATTTTTTATATATTTCAAATTGTCATTTGTCTTTAGTTTTTCTCACTCGGTTTAACCCTTATCCGAAGTTACCTTAGGCGAAAGGGTCAGATACTGATTTTCTTGTAGACACATAATCGCAAAACAATTGCAGGTATCTCATTTCTAAATTGCTTTTAACGTTTGAAATTCGCATCTATAGTGTAAAGTGTGTAATGCACATTGATTCAAGTGCTAGTTAGCTATTTTGTTACTGGTAGTTTATTCTGGCAGATCAACATTCTACCGCCGTACAATTAGTGTGATCATAATAATAAAATTTGCATCTACACTCATTCAGTGTGTCGTAAGAGTTGACTGTAGGGTTGCGGGAAATGCCTTGACAATCTCATTTCTGATCAGTGGCAGAGTATCCATCTTGACAAATGCATGACCAAAAATACACAGGCCAGTGACATCAGTGTCTGGTCAGGTCTGGTACTGCAATAATAAATCTGGCTGCCGAAAGGTATCCTCCATCTGGGGAGAAATAATTCTGGACTTTTATACATGTTAAATCACTTAAACAATTAGAAAACAGTCAAAATATGATAACACATAATAATTAAAAATATTTTTTTCAGGAATGTCATAAGTAGCTTTGCTGTAGATATCTGGCATACTGACACTGGATTTTTATCCAACAGCTTTAGTTTTTTTTTATTGGAGAATTTGATGAAACAATCATAATGTAAATGTTGTGTCTCCCAGAACATTTCTGTGTGACACCACACTGCGCCCATCACCCTGAGACATCAGTTCTTAAGACTCATATGGACAGTGATTACACTAGCTCACAGTGCCCTTCACACTATTGATACACAGTAATGTTTGTACACCACTGATTCACGGCAGAATAACTGACCCTAGGGTGGTACCTACCTAGACGGATTCAAGCATAGGAATACTACCACCAATAAGTTTTTGAGATATGGTCTTTGTATACTTTTGTAGAAAAACAGTTAACACACCATAAAAATAAATTTAAACTTTGAATCAGGTAAAAATGATTTTTTAATGATTTTCTTGGATAAGATGCTTGAGGCAGATCTCTTTTCAAACACCCGTAGTAATCTGCCATCATATGCATGTCGCATCTGCCCATATATCTTTCCTCAATGGTACAATTTGTTGGTGGAATCCTTATCCTTATTGGTCACTAAACTGGCCGAGATTTTCAGGAAGATGGTCCATATGATGGACTAAGTAGTGGTAATTTAGTGCTTTAGTATTACAAAAAAATTTTTCATTATTGACACAAATGATTGCCATGCATTGGACTGGACTCTATTCATTGATGGTTTAACAAAAGTTTCATCATTTACTACCCACTGTATTTGTGGTCCTTTGAATAACCCAGCTTTTTATCCAACTTAAACAACTGTTTCATTGGTGGCAAAATAATGCAATCTCTGGTAACTAGAGGAGAATCTATTATAATACCAGAAACTAATTGATCTCTTCAAGGCCTTTTTTTATGTCCAGTGATGTTTTCTATCTCTGCTGTCTTAAAGGTAAATAAGAAATGGATATTTCGTAAATCTACTTTGTTTTCCTATAAGAATATTTACCATTTTAAAATCCAGTCATATTTGCCAGTGTAGCGACATCTATGTCGCAACATGAGAAGCTCAAGAAATATTTTATACATTCCATTATCGCACTATGAAAGTTTTCTGAAATGCGAACTATAACAACATCTAAATATTTATTAGTAGGAAGAGATGTCCTCCCCAGATCAGACCACCTGATCTGGCAGGTAGCTACCCTTTGCCAAACCTGTTATGTTCATGTTATTTAATTTTTTATATAACAGTAGAAATATTTTCATAAGCTTTCAGTGTCATGCAGTGTGCATTAGTGATGGAACCGAATTTGTTACCATTTTGTAAAAAAAAACAAGTTAAACAACTCAACTTGCCAATCATGTCAATCATACTGTTTTTAACCCATGTTATTTATTAAAGCTTTGACATCTTGACTAAATAATAAGTTATATTGTTGTGAAAAATATATTTACGGTCATTTGTTATTTTAGTACTGGCTGTGAGTTATTTCTTACTTTTAGGCTAGAGGTGAGTACTTTAGACTGTTCTTTTGTCAAATTAAGGTCCCTTATTTAGTCGTTTGACTTGTTTTGCTCAAAAACTTCTTTGATTGGGGTTTTGGGTAAAATGGCCCTGCCATTTGACTTATCTTCATCCACTCTGTATTCAGTTTCGATTTGACGATGGACTGCTGCAGATTTTGAGGATAATACTGATAGTACAGGCTCTTGATCTAGCCATGTTAACACAGTTGGTTGTTTGGCAAATGATTTTTTTTATTAGATAAAGTAAAAATAATTAATTAAGTTTAATTTTAGGAATAACAATATATAACTTATACCGTAGCTTTAGGTTGATTATTTTCTTTAACTTACAAATGGCAGAAAACATTACTTTTTAAAGGTAAAGCAAAAGTGCAATGTTTGCCCATAACAAGTGCCCATCCCATAAATCAGGATAAAACCATCTATTGCTGTTATTTGAATTAATCAATATCAACAAGGCGAAAATAACAATCGTTGTGGTGGGATTTTAGGTTCTCACCAGATCATCATGGTTTTGAACTTCAGAGAACTTCTTTTTCAACTTGACCATTGTTGCTAACTACAAAGTTTAAAAAAATAACACACATACACACACCCCATACACACAGGCCATTATGTTGAATATTTTTTAATTAATATATAAAATTAAAATTAAACAACATTAAAAGTAATAGTTGAGCACACAGACTGTCTGATAGGCAGTTACAGAATTTAAACCCATAAACACTATTTTTGTTAGACAAAGTGTAGGGACAAGCAAATTGTGCATCTGATGGTAAGTGCAACGTCTGCCCATAACAAATGCTATGTCATCCAGAACAGTGTGACACACTACTGCTTCACGGCAGAATAACTGGCACTGGGGTGGTACCTACCTAGACGGATTCCTGCATAGGAATCCTACCACCAGTAGTATCCTACTACCAGCAGTGCCCTTCAAACTGAAACGGTAATGTTTGCACACTATTGTTTTATGGCAGAATAACTGGATCTGGGGTGGTACCTACCTAGACAGATTACAGCAAGTATGTATCTAAAAAGACACGGCTGCACAAAGAGGAGTGCTGGTCCCAACATTTATGTATGGTAGAGAATGTTGGGTCTGGCAAAAGAAGCATGAAAGTGAGATTAATACTGTGGAAATAAGAAGTTTGAGAAGTATGGCTAGAGTGACTGATGGACAAAGTGAGAAACAGCATGATAAGGGAATGCTGTTGTGTGGTAGAAGATGTAGTGACAAAGATAATTATAGACTGTATCCTATAAGGGGTAGTCAGAGACTGGGCACTCACCGCAAAAGCAGATGACTGCCACAATCCACATTTCACCAAAACAATATAATGCACTTGGTGTGATAGGTGGTGAGCCCATCGCCACCATGCGCTGTTGGGTGCACAGTGCAGTTTAATTCCTTACTCGCCTTTTACGAGATCCATTGGATGAGATGGAGTGGTAGTATTCTTTTAACGAGCCGCCACCACACTCCACGTCTATGGGCGTTTATTGCATTGTGTGAATGGGTAAGCCGGCAAGGGTCGACGTAGGCGAACATATCACGATCAAATCGAAGTCTTTTTAAGGAAAGGCCACATCTAAAGTACCTGCAACCAATGAGTTTGTATGAAAACACTAATGAAAGAAATAAGAAGTAAAAGGTGTGTCAGGATCGTAACAAGTGGAAAGATGTGGTCTCTGCCTATCCCAATGGAAAAAGGTGTGACTATGTTTCTATGTATGTATATGTGTATTTCCTTTTTAGATCACACATGAGACATATGCGGCAGATGAACAACATGATGAACTCCCTATTCTCGGATCCGTTCAGCATGCTGGGTGGTGGAGGGCCATTGGCTATTACTGGCCCACGTCATGGCAGCGCTTTGATGCCTTTTATGCCACCGATGCCATCTTTGAATAGATTATTCTCAGGTCAGTGTGCATTCTTATTTGAATAATTTTTGTCACTGTATGGGTGAGGCCAACAAGCATTATTTTGTAAGTTGTCAGTCGCGTTTTAGTCCTTTTTTCTATTGTATTTTTTTATTTCATAAAACTGATGGCACGAGCAAAACGTTCATCCTGATGGTAAGTGCAACGTCTGCCCATAACAAATGCTGTGTCACCCAGAAAATTTCTGTGTGACACCACACTGCGCCCGTCACCCTGAGACATCAGTCCTTAAGTCTCATATGCCCAGTGATTACGCTAGTTCACAGTGCCCTTCAAACCGAAACACAGTAATGTTTGCACACTACTGCTTCACGGCAGAATAACTGGTACTGGGGTGGTGCTACTTTCATATAAAAGTTCTGAAGTGCCACATGATTATGCAACATGAGTTCTCTCATTCATATGTTAAATGAATAATTGCTTAAAAAACACGACTGACATCTCAAAACATTACGTTCACCCTTAATAATTACAGTGAAAAATATTATAGAAAAAAGAAAGGGAATTAAAAAATATATTCTGTATATACTATGAATGCGCCTTCACAAAAATTCACTTACATGAACAACTTATATTTTTAACTTTTTAAAGTAATGTGTGGTTTTAAAGTGATGTCTAGCAGGCACATGCTCAATCATTAAGAAAATATTAAGCTTTTAGACATATCCAAGGAGTTGTTGGACTGCAAATAGTACAGTTGTACAAAGTCATCCTCCAGCATATGGCTTTACCAGGCTTCATACTGGCACTGGCACATGTGAAAGTCTTAGAGGTATATTTTTGTCTGGTGGGGGTAGTGACTATACACAAACCTGCTACCACCAGTGACTGCATGGTTGCCCACATTTTTTTTTTTTGGATAAGGTGACGAAATGAGCAAAACGTTCATCTGATGATGGGTGTAACGTCTGCCCATAATAAATGCTGTGTAACCCAGAACATTTCTGAGTGACACCACACTGAGCCCGTCACCCTGAGACATTAGTTATAGAGTCTTCATGCCAAATCATGCCCTTCAAACCGCACCACAGAAGTGTTTGCACACTATTCCTGCATTGAAATCAACGGATGTGAGCTTTTGTTATATATTTAACAATTTATTTACAGCAGATCTAGACGGTCACATGAACGCTGGCAGCTCATTCAGCAGCAGCACAATCGTGATGTCCAGCGGACCTAACGGCAAACCACAGGTCGGTACTGCACATCTTAGATTTTAGTCTTGTAAGTAAATGTACAATACTCGAGATAATAAAGTTCTTTAATCAGAAATAGATAAAGATATATTAGAATAGATAAAGAGCGAGCTCACCAAGTAAAGTAACATCCTAAAAATTTTCCACTGCTGAGCACAGGCCAGAAGCAGCTGCTACAATGCTAGTTGGCGGACCTCACATGTTTTTGAAATATTTTATTCCTTAGACATGCATGTTTCTTCACGATGTTTTCCTTCACCGCTGAACGCGTGGTAAATAAGCACTTAAATTTACAGAATAATTTTAGTTGTATCGGCACCGGGGATCTAACTCAGGTCATACATGTGTACTATGGTGTATATTTGTCTCTTACCAGGTCATTAGCTCTTCAAGCAGTACAAAGATCGGACCTCAGGGCATCAAGGAGACTCGCAAGACGCTGCAAGACTCCCGTACCGGCACCAAGAAGATGTCTATTGGTAAATATACATTTACAGTTTCTTCGATAGTCTTTTTTTATGGAAGAGGGGGCAAATGAGCAAGCGGCTCGCCTGACGGTATTCGATCACCGCCGCCCATGAACATCTACAATACCAGAGGAATGGCAGATGCGTTGCCGGCCTTTGAGAAAAGAATAGGCTCTTATTTTTTTGGAGGTCCCTAAGTCGTATCGGTTCGGAAAAACGTTTGGCGGCAGCAGATTCCATAAAGTCTCTTGAAGGACCTGGAAGCCGAGTTGTACTTCTTCTTAAAATCGCTGGTCGATCCTTGCGAATGGGATCTGCTGTAGAACGGAATGTTCAGCCATTTGGATGTGTCCATGAGTCGAAAAGTTTCGGTATTATCGCTGTGAGACCTATAAAGGCACGCATAGACGTGAGGATGGTCGTCGCTGTCTATGCGTGGCCAGAAGTGGACCATCAAGACTGCCGAGGCGTTGAGAACGTATATCCTCTGACGTATACACAAACCCCGGCCTGTGGCACAAAGGAGTGTTCCAGTGGGTACAAACTGGGGGTAGAAACGGGGTAGAATTAATTTTTGGGGTATCCGCCTGAGAGGATATCAGCGTCTCGGTAAGAAAAAGCAAGGCCGGCTTCGCCGTCTCCAGATGGTAGTGCACGGCATCGAAATTGGAATGTAGTAGTTTCTGCAAAATACCCTGATATTGCAGAAATCCACGGCGAGCAGGGTGCGGATAGAACTAAAATTTGCACAAGAATACAAGAGGCAGACTGAGCATCCACCCGCAGATAGTGAATGATAGCCCGAGCGCGGGTGCCTAAAGGGGAATTCTCCAGCACTATGGGTACTGGTACACCCCCCCCCCCCAAGGGGGTTGATTATTTATTACCGCTACCATGTTTTGGGGGAGAGGGTGGTTGGGCCTCCAGTTACCTGCACTCACCAGACGCAACGCAGAAGTTTGTTAAACATCTACTTCACGCCGGTTATTCTGTGAGGTCGTGGTACTTCCCCGGTCGAGCCGGCCCATTCATGCAACAACAAAAGTTGATGCGTGGGCTCTACCACTGCATAAAACGAGTCTATTCTATACAAATAAATATTAGGTCGGGGAAAAGTCTTTTCGCATATAGTATGTATAAACTTGTAATAAAATCTCTTTGGCTGCACTATTTGTATCTGACTGGTTTTGATGACATCAAAAAAACAAATTACAGTAAAATGTTGTTTACAGCTATTTTTAATTTGTTTTTCTTTCTGTCAAAAGTCAATCTAATTAGTGAATTTATTACAACAAAGATAAAAATGCAACGCTAGCCGCCAAAAAAAAATGTCAAAGATTCGCTCTTGTCGACCTGTCACCGATAAAATGGACGGCCATTTTTGAAAAAGTGGAGCACGATCTCACTGAAAGAAACCTAATGAACCGTGTACTGATTTGCGATGTTTTGCTGAGACGTAATAAGACCGAACACTTTTAAAGAGATTGATAACTGGTGATGAAAAGTGGATCAGGTACGACAAGAACGTGCGGAAAAGGTCGGTAATTTTGTACCAAAATGTGAATATAGTATTTCTTAACATAAAGAAAGTATTGTATTTAAATAAATACCATCAATTGATTTAACTATCGCTGAGCTCGCGGTTTAAGAGAATCTATCACCCGAAGCCCAACCGACAGAAGGAAAATGAAAGGCAGGAGATGGGCAGCAGCATGTTCCTGGAACATCTGAATAAAAAAATGCGGTTGCCAACCCGCATGCCAAGCGTGGCAACTATGGCAAAATCCCCCCAAAATGAGTGCTACAAACGTGGCAATCTCTGGGGGAGGCCTACGTTCAGCAGTGGACTATTGATAGGCGGAAGTGAAGTGAAGTGAGCTCGCGGATGGCGAATAATGTCGAAGCAACAATCTTGTTACTTGATTACGTTCTTATTAACATAACCTCAAAATATAAAAATGCTAATATCACTTACTTGCGGTCTCATATCAAATTCTACTTGATAACGTTTGGTTTTGCAACACCGCCATTACGATGGCGGTTTAAATATTTGCCGAATTCTCCTAGCCGATTTCGACCACTTCCGAATACTGTCGAGAGCCATCAACTGCACAGGAGATATTATAGTGCCACAAGTGTACGCGCAAACACAGAGGCACTCACTCGTCCCAACCTACCCGCACCCGATGTTACGCTGATGCTGATAAGATCGGAGGTAGGCTGGAATGCAGTGTCAGAAACACGGGGACAATCACAACACAACCAGACCCGAAAACCAACAATTTGTGTTTTAGCACAAATGTTGGCTCCGGCTGGGATTCGAATTCAGGACCCGCGGCGTAGAAGTCAGGACTCTGTCCACTAGGCCACGCGGTTCCTATTAATACGCTACAGGTAAAACGTGTGGGAACTTGCCATTTTTCTTTGATATCAATAGGTTGAATACACCTCATACACTGGAGCTGAAGCAGCGGACTCTTCCCGGCTCCAAAACCCTCTCAAAAATGTGAAGAGGAGGCCTGTGCTCAGCGGTGGGACATACTCACTGTTATTTTAGGATAAATCTATTTCGAATTTGACCATAAACATTTTTGCAGGTCACCACATCGGCGAGCGCGCCCACCTCATTGAGCGCGAACAGAATTATTACTCGGGCGAAGCAGAGGAAACGCAGGAGTTTATAAACATCGAGGAGGAGGAAGCCGAGGATTTCGATAGGTATTTAACATATTTATCTTTAGCTTGACCAAAAAGTGAGGAAAGACATTGGTCAATAAGAACGTAAAAAAATTATCTAACGACGCTTGTATTGTGAGTGAAGAGAACAGGAGATAGAATTACTGGCAACATTGCCATGGTGCCTTCCTGTCTTGGACTTCTCAACAACAGTACTTGTACTCTTGTTTTTTTTTACAGCATGAAGTTTCAATGTTAATGAAAAATGAAAACATACATTTTTGATTGTGTTAAGTCTAATAATTGTGGTCGATAGCAAGGTTATTTACGATATCAATACAAAAATTAGAATAGCAAAATTTGCACACACTGTACCTTTTTAAAATGTCGTACAGCGTGTCGATATCAAGCATATTGTTTAATATAATGCATGTGTAACAAACAAAATACTAAGATTTCTTTAAATTCTTCATCGGGCTAGACATTCACACGCCTACAACCCGCTTACTAGAGATGAGATGGATTTACGCTACCAGGTTTTGAAACCAGTACTGCGCTTCAAAGTAGGGCGCCCTGGTACGGGCAAGAAATACTTGCAAGTGCGTTTAAAGTATTTCTAATCGTAACACAACTTAATCAAAAAACGAAAACAAAATATTCACTTGAATAAAATAAACATAACTTTTACTACTTACTTTTTAAAATACTTTCGTATACGCGTATAAGGAAGAATGGTACGAACTAATCTCAGTTCCTAAACCGGGCCACTTCATAAGGACGTATATAATTTCGGTGATGTAATTGCTGTTAGCCTTTTTGGCTTTTACAGCTTCATCGGATACTGTGCTCACGGGTCAGGGGCTCGCGTGCCAGGTTTGGTTTGACCCAAACATAAATACTTAAATAAACTCCTACAAAAACCTCGAAATTCAGACTGTGTCGCGCTCGCTGCGTGCTTGCGCGATTTCGAATATCTCAAATGATTTTAAGTCGTCTAATGACCGTCCGTGGGAGGCTGCGGGCCTCCATTCGGACTGTCGACTTGTGTGTCGGTGACTCTGAGCGGTGAGAACCGCCCTGGAACACGGGTGTATCGTGTGTACGCGGTGTGATTGTCGACTGCTGCGCGCCGCTCTCTACGGCGGTCGCGCGTCGTGGTGCGTGTTATATTAAAGCCATTAACTGTGTGTACAGTGTAGCCTGGATCGTGACTGACCGTATCGTGGTCAGGGAGTGCTGAGACGTCCGTGTCGTCTAGCACGTTTCGCGGGCGACGTTTGCGTTCGGTCGCGTTTCTATTTTGTCGGTAATTTGCTGCTTTAACCTCCAGCGGGTTTGGATGAACCGCGGCTTTGTCGAAAAACCGCCGTGATACTTCTCTGAAGTGTTCAGAGATTAAGGGCATTTCACAGTCGCTGTGAAGGTCTACGTTGCGTTGATATTTAAATCCAGAGAAACCTGTGCTCAGCAGTGAGGCTACATATGAGCTGTTGCTTCGTGGCAGTGTTTGTTAATTACTTTTTAAAATACCAGATGAAGCCCGCGACTACGTCCGCGTGATTTTATGTTTCTTTAAATACCGAAATGAAAATTATTTAATTATGATAAAAATTAATAAACACGAATTAACGAAAATATTACTTATTGTAAAATAACTGCTCAGTATATAAACAATTATTAATTATTCGATATATATTAATTAAGAATAACTGAAACGTTCTATGAAAACGGTAATGAAAGTAGAAGAAGCGAAAGATGTGTGTCAAGAAGGGCATTTCACAGTCGTTGTGAAGGTCTACGTTGCATTGATACCAACCGGCTCCGTTGGCAGTTCGCAAGAATCGATTTTGAACGCTCTGTAACTTCTTTAATTGCTTGCCCGTCGCGTGAGCGAAAGCGACGCAAGCATAGGCCATTACGGGTCTTATGCAAGTCTTATAGAGGCGAAGTTTGTGTCTTAAGCACATTTTGCTGGAAGAGCAAGTTAACGGATATAGTCGGCTTTAGATAAAAGCCGCTCTATTTCGAACGTTTTTTATGTGTGCAGCGAACGACATCGCTGCGTCTAAATGCACATGAACGACATGCTGCCGAGGTATTTGACGCTCTTTTCCCAGGGAATAATAGGGCGTCCGAATAGGGTGATCGTGCCTAGTTGATTGTTGCCGATTGTGTGAATTCGTCTAGCGGGCTTTGAAGTGCCCATCGAGAAGTATATCGCTACACTTTTCTCGTGGTTTACCTCTATTCACCATTTCCGGAACCATTCGCCTAAGCGATCGGCTGCGGCTTGGAGTTGAACCGTTATGCGGCCCTTGTGCTTGTCGGAATAGTACAGGGCCGTGTCATCTGCGAAAAGCGCAAGATTGACTTTCGGGTCTCTAGGAATATCGCTAGTATATAGCGAGAAAAGGAGTGGGGAGAGGCAGGAGCCCTGAGGGACACCCGCTCGGAGAGGGCGGCTTGAAGAGCGCGTTCTCTCTACCCGGAATCGAAATAGGCGGTTGGACAAGAAGGCTCGTATGATGTTCACGAGTCTGTCTCACTTTAGTGTGATACAACTTGTAATACAAGCCGTCGTGCCAGACTTTGTCAAATGCCTTTGCGACATCGAAAAATAAGGCCCCTGTGCCTACAGGCTTAGGGCGGTCGTTTAAATTCTCTAAAATGTGCTCCGTTAAGCGGTGCACTTGATGAGTACACGAGTGTTCGGGGCGAAAGCCGAACTGCTCGTCGGGAAGAATGTTATTAGTAAGAACATACTCTTTTAATCGACTGAGTATAATTCGCTCATAAATCTTATCCATCGAGTTGAGGAGACTTATTGGGCGATAATTGGACGGAATTTTCCTAGGCTTGTTAGGCTTTGGAATGCCTATAACGTCGGCTTCCTTCCAATCGTCCGGAAAGGAGCGCGTTAAAAATAGTAACTAACAGACACAATAGCGGCGTAGTTAGACATTTCATCACCCTGTTGTTTATGCCGTCGAGGCCGGGCGCGGATCGGTTTTTAAGGTTTTTAACTATGTTAATGACTTCGTCGAGAGTCACTGGAGGCAGTGGTTCGCCCACTGGTGGTATGGCAGCCCTGCGTTCGAGTTCCGCAGCCACCTGCTGCAGGTGGTCGAGATCCGCAGGCGCGAGAGACGGAGTGCATTGGCTCTCTAGACTGTCTGCAAGGCATTCGGCTTTTTCGCTGTCGTCGAAGGCGAGCGAATTGTCGAGTGAGAACGTACGAAAGGCACGGCTACAGAGCCCCGAACTCGGAACAAGCGTTTGCCGCTCTCGCGGTCTCGGATTGCCAGTAAGCGGCTACGCAGTAGAAATACTTTCAACGCGAAGTATCCGATGAAGCTGTAAAAGCTGACAAGGCTAACAGCAATTACATCACCGAAAATGTACTTTCTACGCACTTGCAAGTATTTCTTGTCCGTAGCAGGACGCCGTACTTTGAGGCGTAGCCCTGGTTTTAAAAACTGGTAGCGTAAATACGTCTCATTCCTCAAATACTTTCAAGTATTATAAAACCAGGTTTTCGGCCTTGTTTTTTTACATACTCGTACTTGAAGCCCTGGTATTGAATTTTGCAAATACATCTCATCCCTGCCGCTTACCGTTGTACGTTGAATTCCGCGACAACCTGTATAGTATAGAATATTATTATATTTAAAATTTTATAATAAGCGGGGATCGTGACGATTGTTAGCGATGCGGTCAAAATTATCAACTTACCGTCTTTATTTAATATAAACGTATGTGCCCTATATAAATATATATAGTGACATATGTGGTGTTGTGAAACTGCCACGAAAAAATTATTAAGAGAAAAATTAATAATTTTGTTATTTTCGTAACATCCAAAAATGTCTACACAAGACGTTTATAGAATTTCATACAGTGTTGCAATCATAACAATTAACATATTTTCAGTGAAATTGAAATACACTTCTGTGGCATTTAGTGGAATTGAAATACACTTCTGTGGCATTTAGTGGAATTGAAATACACTTATGTGACATTTAGTGGAATTGAAATACACTTATGTGACATTTAGGGGAATTGAAATACACTTATGTGACATTTAGGGGAATTGAAATACACTTATGTGACATTTAGTGACAGCGTCAAACTTAAACCTAGATAAGGAGCGATTGAAATACCGTAAGAGACGGAAAACGTTTTCCTGTACTAATCTGTTTAAGTAAATAAAGTTTAATTCGCGTTTCAATATCTCAAGAATCACATTTCGAAATCTACAACGGTAATGCAAACATACATACAGTCACCCCTAATTGCCATATAAGGGGTAGGCAGAGGCTCAAACGTGGCTCACTTTTCGCCCCCGCGGGCAACGAGATGAGACGCGAACCACGCCATTTTGTAAGAGCCAAAAAATTCTTACTCTCCATTGCGTTCCCACGAGCATTATAGTGACAGCATTGCATATTATGATGTTATACTGCACCAATAAAGACTGTTCGTAGAGTACCTTAGCGGTAGAAAAGAGGTATGTGCTATTATACTCTGCCGGAGACCTATCTGCTAAAACCTACAACGATAATGAATATGGTGTAATTGTTACAGAGAATTCCAGAACAAAGCGGGCGCTGCACAGATGCGTTCCCGCGCCGCCATCGCCGCGCGCCGCTCTCCGCCGCCGCGCCTCGCGCTGCCCGCGCCGCCCGCGCCCGCACTCACACACCCACCCGCACCCGCACCCGCACCGCCCGCGCACCTCGCCTCGCCCGCCACGTGAGTGACACGTCTCTACACCACACCCACACAAACACACACACACCCACTCACACATACACACCCACACACATAACCCCCCCACACATACACATACACACACACCATTGATGAACCTCACACTTGGACAGATAGCACAGAATAAGACACTGGCGGACAGAAAGAGGTAGTCAGATAAGTAAAGGAAATTAAGGATGACTTTGCAGGAATCCGTCTAGATAAGTACCACCGTCTACAGTACATTGACACACTAACTTGCACACGCAAACACACACACACACACACACACACACACACACACACACCCACACACATAAACACACACCCACACATACAAGAGAACCAGTAATATAGATAGATATGGATTGATACACATTTAGAATAAAAGTCTGATGAGCACCATATGCAGGAATTCGTCTGGGTAACTACAACCGTAATGCCACTTATTCTTTCGTCAAGCAGTAGTGTGCAAACGTTACTGTGTTTGAGTCTGAAGGACACTGTGTAATTACCGGGCATATGAGACTTAAGAATAAGTGTCTCACGGCGATGAATTGCACATAGGAATGTTCTGGGTGGCACAGCATTTGTTATGGGCAGACATTACATCTACCGACAGGTAAAGGATTTGTTCATCCCATCACTTTTTTCAATAAAAAATAATACAACAAAGAGAGAAACAGACAGTCAAAGACAGAGATGACAGACAGACCCAAACTCAAAACGTGGCTCCGCTACAGAAGCAAACCGCTGAAGTTAGAGATACTGGATGGTAGCACGCGACACGCCCGTGTCAGGACCACGCTACCACAAAATTGTGTAGAGTAGCAGGATAACAATGCTGCATTGCTGGTGTTCGACTAAAACCTGCGGCATCATTGTCTACAGTGGCACATATGGCATTCCACATTTATATGTATGTATAGTCATTGACGAAGAGTTCTCTGGAGTGCTAACGCGTTGATTATTTATAGAAATGGATGATGTCAATGGGCTAAGGTGACCTTTCATGTGGACTGTATGCTTATAGGTCCCTTCAAATTAAAAGGGAAAACATATTATAACTGTTACTTGTTATATTTTATATGTAAGCTGTTATACATTTTTTCCATTTTAGATTATATAGTTGCAATAGCATGTTTAGGTGTGCAAAGTATATATAGCTTGTAGCACCCAGTAGTTAATATTTTCTTTGCTTTATTATTTTTTTTACTTTCTATCTATGAGAAGGGACAATTGTTCATTAAACTGAAAATAATAGTTGGGATTGTATTGCCAACAAGGATCGAGGCATTTTAGTTAAATTAGTATTATATTATATTAGGGTAGTATTCAATTTTGAATATTTAATGTAGCAGCTTAAAATATTGCAAATATTAGTGGTTTTATTATTAGTATATACTATACCGTTGGCTGACTAACACGAAAATTAAAATAAACTAGTGTTAGAATTGCCATTGACTTGCCACAATTTCCACAGCAGTTTACTGGTGGTAGGATTTCTGTACA
Source organism: Luehdorfia chinensis (assembly GCA_019845155.1). NCBI lineage: Eukaryota > Metazoa > Arthropoda > Insecta > Lepidoptera > Papilionidae > Luehdorfia > Luehdorfia chinensis. Next base: position 3,328,018 of record JAHVAK010000003.1, on the reverse strand, counting down.
GGAATCCTTCTAGGTACCACTGCAGGGCCAGATATTCTGTCGTGAAGCGGTAATGTGCAAACTTTACTGTTACGGTATGAAAAACACTGCCGGCTGGTGTAATTACTGGGCATATGAGCTTAAGAACTGACGTACATGTAAACATTACTAGGGTTGCTTTAAAATACCTTAGTCCTATATGTACCCTCAGCGACTACAGCGACTACAGCGACTTTGTAAACAATAAATTTATGTGTAAAGTATGGTTTACACTTAAAATTAATTTCACTCTGGAAAACTTTATACCATAGTTCGGTGTATTTAGCCAATTCAGTATAGAAAAAACCTTGTATTGACATGCGAACCTCGAAATAATATTTGGGAATGATATCGGAAGTTGTGAGTCCTGTCGAAGGTAGGATAGTTATGGAATTAGGTGAGTTCAATCGCTTCGCGAGTAGTTAGAGCGACGTACATTGCAGCGCGAGCAGCGATCGCGTCCGTAGTGTGCGGCCCGCACCCCGCCGCGCGCTCCGGCCCGCCTCCAGCCCGCTCGCCGCGCCTGCGAGGTACGCACACTGCAGGCGCGTACACACCCACTACCCATTTTCTACTGTTGGGAAACAAAGCGTGTAGAATGGACACTTGCAAGGGGTGGTGCTAAGTCGCTATTGCACATTACAAAAATGTGTAATTACTAAGCTCAGTTTCCTTAAAGTAATGAAAATATGAAAGCTGTAAATATTGTCCCAAGTCCCAAATATGTTCCAGCAGGGTTATTGCGTATCCAAAGTGATGACCACTTATAAAAGTGTTGAACAAATATCTGCTAAATAAGTGTCTGCATATATAAATAATAATCGTTATTTTCATTAACCATAACCAGTATGAAAACAATTATTTGACAGTAATACGTTCAACACTTTTATGAGTGATCTTCAATATGGATACGTAATAGCCCCGCAGGTCACATCTCATTGTTATCGTTAAGACTAAGAGAAATGCTAAAAAAAAGTACTTTTATGCAATCGCGTGCAACTATAATGCTATATCAAACGTGGTGAATAAATTAATTGTTCTAAGTTGATAAGGAACTCTTCTCGTAGTGTCCATTCTATGTGATTTTATTAATTTTCATGTCTTTTCATACTTGTAAATCATACACCAGTGTCTGTTACTACGCTGTCTGATTACTAAGAGACTAATGATTTATATTGTCCTGTCTAGCTCGTTATATTTATTTACAGCTATTTCATTTAAAATCCCAGTTAGACATATTTCAAGTTGTAATTACAAATATTAGCTATTGCAATATTCAATATTTAAAATTGCAAAATGCGGTATTCTAAATTGTAATATTAAATATTCCCAGTTCCAGATATTGGAGGAGGCGCTACTATTAGAAATATCGTAACTTTTATTGCGTATTTGTTTATTTTATGTTTTAAAATGCGCTGTACATAGTTTTGCCTTTTTAATAGTGGTTTATGTTTATTTACATTTCATATGCTATTGCTGTTAATGCATGTAGTGTTGAAACATGTAGTTACTTTTTAAAAGTATTTTTCCTTTACGCATTAGGCGTTTGCTATCCCATGTTCACTTGTGTTCATTAAAATAAATTAATAAAAATCCATCGTCACAAAATAACAAAAACATTGAATGTCAATACATTGTTGTTATTTTGATCGACTAAGGAATTGCAATTTTACCACTGAATAAAATTTATCAAGCTAGTAACATTGGCATAAGAACACATAAAACTAAATTGCCTCGAGTGTTTCGTATTTATTGCAATTCTTAGTCGTGTTATTAATAATTTTAGTCGTATTTCCTTACATAGTTTTATTTTTCCAGTTCCGAGTGTTCGCGACGTCTACGGCAGCTCGCACCCTCAGCGCCACAGGCACCACAAACACCACAAGTCCTCTCACCGACACTCCGCCGGCGATAATTAAACATGACCACTTGTGAGAGCGACTAGCGACGAAACATTGCAAAACGCGACCGGTCCCGTGGCATTGTTGATTCTGCACGTTATTTTGAGATTTTAAGTTAATACCCTTCGATATATTTCTCAATAAATAGAATTTCACTTTAATATATTATTTTTAAGAACTCTTCTTGAATATATAGAACTCCAAATGAGTTTAAAATAAGTTGCAACTATATAGAAGTGATTTAATATCATCGTTTATCGAATTCGGTCACAAAAGATATTGACGTGAAATTAGACGTACAGTTGTATTTTTAAATATTTCGTCGTATCGTTTCAGCCTATCACATGTCCATTTTGCCACGCTTGGCAGGCGGATTGGCAACCGCAGTTTATTTATTCAGATGTTCCAGGTAGATTCTGCTGCCCATCTTCCGGTCCAAATGTTTTATCATGTTTTATTTAATTGTATTTTATACTATCAAGTTGAGCCTGCTGATTTCGAAGTCAATGCATCGCTATTTAAGATACTAGTGCCTAGTATACGTAATATTTGAAAATTCCTTGAAAATAGCTCCACCATAAAGCTTTTTCATATTCCATTAAAAAAATAAACGATTTTGTTCTATGCCATCGGTTCGCGCCAAAATATTAACTTTTTTTAGGTCGCTGTCGCTCGTTTGTTTTCGTAAACATGTGTTTCGTGATATTAAAGCCTTTCGATTGTTCGCTTTAGCATTTTTAGCGCGTTCAAGAAGAGTTTGCCGAAAAAATGGTCGACATCATGCATGTGAGTGTAGCTTACTGTCACTAGAAATACTACATTTCCTAGGTAAACCTAGGAAATGTCCTCAGATTGAAAGAGACAAAAGTTTGTATGAATTAGTTTAATTCTTATCGCTTTGAGAAAATAATGCCATACGAAATGGTTTGAATTGTATTTTTGAGGAAGAGATAGAATGTTGTTAATTTATTCTCTCTTTCTAACTGTTGTTTCCCGGATAGTTTGTTTCTAGTGACTTAAGCAGCAAGGCGTGAATGTAGTATTTAACGTGGTTTTCTTAAGCGCTTCTTAGATTCCATTATACGCTGGATACGTTAATAAGATACAATTTCGTACAAATAGTTAAGTTATAGACCTTCCTAGAGAAACGAACGCAACCCGATCGCCTGCTATGGGAATTTGCTTTATTTATACCCTTTTTAGATCGCCTGTGGAAAGAGTGGAATATTCGAACAAGTGTGGTTTGTAGCTCTGGTTAACACGACTTTTTTAATAGCTGTATGAAAGAGTACACAATATATGCTGTCTCATTCTCTCATTTAAATGTACCACGTCTTTCACGGGTATTGGGATTGGGTATAATAGTAAATTTGTCTTTAGTATTGGATATGGATTTAGCACTTTTGTCATATGAGGCCTCTTTTCATACCCACCTTTTCATAGTTTCTATCAATAACAGGCAAACTGGATTTTTGCTGTAATCAATTGGACATGAAATGCATATTGTATGTTCATCTAATCGTCATTTGAGTCGATTTAGAAATATATGTTTAAAGGCATCTTACATGTCGCTTTAGTTTGAGCGTGATGTTCCGACTCTGATGAAGTTGAAATAAAGGGATACTATCCAAACATAATTAAATTAGCTTGCAATTCTCAGCTACTCTGCCTTCGTTTAAATAGTTTTGAACTTAGTGTGGCAGTATGGACCATTACTCTATAATCAGAGTTATGGCAACCCATTGATGTGTATTATCGTAGACCTAATCTCAGTAATCTATAATTTGCATGTAAGCTTAGACCGTAGAAAATATTTGTGTATCCAATAATGATTTGACATAATGTAAGATCGTATAAGGAGGAAATAAAATAATGTGAATGACTTTGAAAGTTTCTTGTTCATAATAATTTTTGAGATTAATATAAAAATTAAAGATTTTTTTTATTGCCGAATATTTCATTTGAAACTTTATAGAAATATAAAACCATAGAGATGTCTAGCACACAAACTACAACTAAGAGAATTGAGCAGTCGCATGATCTGATGTGAACGTTCACCGAGTATTTCCATTAAACTTTCTCCTATTTTCAAACGCTATGTTTTAAGAACACATGATTGTCAAATTATATACTTCCCAGCATGTAATCAGCACAATACTTAGGCGCTGGAATCGAACCTGTTCCTGTAATAAAAAGGTTGCTCACTGTGTTTGTTTTTCATTTTATTTCTAAGGTAGTTAAAACTTTCACTAATCACATGTTTTAAATATATGAAATATTAAAGTAACATCTTTAACGACAGACATGCAATTTTCGTTTTTTATTTATGTAAGTGTTTTTTTCTTTAATCAACTTCCGTAATATATGAATACTTCTTACTATGTTTCTAATCTATGGTTAAGTCGCGTGAAGGATTGTTCACATAGGTCGGAATCGTTCCATAATTATCAGTTACAATAATTGTACGATAACCGAATTGTATTGAATCTTTACGTGATTTGAACATAATTTCTATCATGATATAAAATTTGAGAACAAATTGTACTCCTTCGCTGATCGCAAATAACACGATTATTTTGCTCACAGCGTAAGAAGTACATAGTACTGTTTTGATTTCTTAAGTGAGTCGTTTGCAGTTAACAACATATAAACTATAAAGTTACTAATGTCAATATTATTTACGTCGTAATACTTATTAAGTCCTCGGTACGACAGGCAGCGCTGTTTGCTTATATTGTACAAAACAGTTCATTTTACATTTGCGCGTCACGTTCGTTTCTTCTGAAATTTAAATTCGTATAATTTAAAATACAATGTGGTTAGTGAGGGAATTCATATTAATAAACTTTTTCCTCATCGTTGATTAAGCTAAAATTATTTAACAAAATAAGTTGCTTCTGTACAATTTGGTATTCGTAATTTTGCTGTGTTTAAATAAGTATATTTTTAGAAGTAATATTGATGTTAGAGGTAAAGGAACCAACAATTATCGTGTGTGATCGATAGAAATAAAATAGTCAATATAAATGTGCTTTTTATTTTATCATACAAAAACGTGAAATATTAATGTATTAAACGTACGAAATTTTTTAACACTCTTAAATCCACGGCTTATATCACTTGTATAACTACATTTTAATTGCTTGCGATTATATTGAAAGTAAATAGTACAATATTATTTTTCTATTTAATTGTAAAGAATCCAAAAGTCTACTTTTAAATAGAATATAGCTTAATATCACTAATGTCTTAAAGTGAATGAAGAATACCCCACACAGCCTCCTCGTATTGTTTTCATTACAAGCTTTTATTTAACTTGCTTTCTTCGTATGTCTTTCCGGTTCAAATTCAATCAATTTTGACCTACTTTCCGATGTCCGATTGAGATAAAATTTGGCATACCTATTTAGCTCAGGTGACTGCAATAATATGATACCATGGAGCTGGTGTGATCATTGAGCCGGAAGTTGGCCGTAGGAACTCTTCAACTAAGCAAGATAGCTCCGTGTTATTTGGGCTCGTTGATTGGTTTTGTCGAGTACCATAGCCCTAGGATAACATTTAAAGACCACTTGCAGGACATAGGCCGCACAAATAAAAGCTTGTAAGAAAAATATGATTTTTGTTTAAAACTTATTCAATTCAGTCTCGTTAGAGAATATTACAGCTAACTTTGCAAATAGTCTACTAGTGGTGTTTTACATCAATTGGCAAATAATTTATAAAGTTTGTGTTTCGCTTTTATATTTTCTAAGCTTACAACACTCATCACTATTACTGAATTAAATCTATAAATGCGAGCAAGACTACTCAAATTGTTCGAAGACTAGCTCAATTGTAGAGTAAAACTATTAATTTTTATATAAAAATCATTAATGGATTATTAATAAAAATTGCTGTTCTCAAATTTTTTGTATATATCTATTCTCTACAAGGATTAAAATCTAAATGTTTCTAAAGAGTCCTCTCTAAAATAATATATTTGCGTATTTTCGGCTATTTCTGAAAGACTACGCATACGGTACGATGAAATCACCTACACCCGTATAGATTTTCAGCACATCTTTTTTATTAAAAATGCTTTAAGCAGGATATTTCGAACTTAATTCTTTTTAATAATACGTTCGTTTTCTTGCGATGGTTTTCTCTTAATGACCTGATGCCTCTCGTTTCTGTTCTTGTTCTGGATTTCTGTGAAAGGCAGTAATTAATCGTATCTCCATCTCTCCCTTACGATAAGTGTTAGTTCTAGACGTTGCTGGATAAGATAAAAATACAATTTCTTTAAAGTTTCTATTAAAAAAAATGAAATGAAATAATAAAACTCATTGTTCAAATTTGTCAAATAATCGTATATTTAAGTAAAATATAACCAATTGGAAAAAATTGTCGAAATGAAGCAATAGTTATTGATTACATTAAAAATTTTAAAAAAGTAAAATAATAAATCTTATTTGCTAAGAAAAGAAATTTCTTATAAAATTATAATCCCATTACCAATTTAATATACAATTAAAGCGTTTGGTCAGAAAAAATAAAAATAACTACAAATTAAAAGACAAATACAGAAAAATAATTAGGTGGCAGCGTTGGTGTTTATTCTGCTTCCGCCTTTTAAAGCAACCATTTGGTCGTTGGCGCCATTCCGTGTCTGTCAGAGGCACAAGCGGCAGATGTCATCGTTAATCTCGAGAACTTGTTCGATGAACGATTGATTGGATAAGACTTTGGCGAGTTTACAGATGATACTGCGCAGTTCACCTTCCTTGTAGTTCATTTGTGCGTTACAGACTTCGACTTCTTCCGATATTGTGTCCGGTATCTGGGAACAACACAAAAAAAAATATGCAAAAATAAAAATACCATTTCGTAGTTATTTTAAAAATAGCCAACATTCTTAACGCTTGAAACCTGTTCCAAGTTTAACGAACGCAAACGAAAGTGATGTAGGTTTTTTCTTTTAATTAAATTAAATTTCTCAAAAGCATTATACAACGTTGCGAAGAGTGCTCCTATCAAAGTTTACATAACAAGGCAAACATTTTTTTGAACGATATGTTACTTTCTTAACAATCCACTGCTTTGTTAGATTTTTCTTTAGCATCTATGGCTCGGCGGAGAGGAAGAGAAAAGGATTAGCTAGGAACCTATTCCTTTTCTTTCCTCTCCGCCGAGCCAATGGTTGCCTAGGAGGCGAGACTAACCGTTAGATGCCGGTCTGCTCCGAAAGGGGGCGAACCCGAATGAAGCGAAAGCAGTCTTCGAAACATAGGACTATTAATACATTTTTTGGTATGTTCTACCCAATACATTACACAAAGGAGGTATCTGAAAGCTTTTGTTTTATGGTACTTACAAAATATTATTTTGAGATAATTGCAGGCAATATCTAACAGTGAAATAATTGAATAAAACTAGATTTACGGATTTTATCGCATTTATATTTACTATATTCCGGGCTTCTACAGCTTTTAATTATAATAATAATCTTTCCACTGGCGACTGCGTGGCCTAGTGGTCAGAGTGCCTGACTACTGCGCTGCAAATCTAGGATTCAAATCACAGCCGAAGTCAACAATTGTGCAAAAACACGGTTGCGTTGTGATCGACCGCGTGTCTGTTACACTGCATCCTAGCCTACCTGCGATCTTATCGCATGAGCGTTACATCGGACACGGGTAGGTTTGACGAGTGAGTGCCAGTTCGCACGTACACTTGTGGCAATACAATATCTTCTAAGCAATCAACAGCTTCCGACAGTACACTAAAGTTGTCGCCCTGGTCGGAAATCGGCGAGTAGAACATTAAATTATCCAGTAGTTTATGATTATCGACATAACAATCACGCTCTTTGCCTACAAATCAATACTAATTTTACCTATAGTATTAGTATTGATAACAACATCATCTATTATGCACAAAGACAGGTCCCTCAAAACGGTAACGTAAAGGCAAACATTAAAATATGAATAAATGATCACAGAACGGTTAAGGCTATATATTTTCGGTGATGTAATTGCTGTTAGCCTTCTCGGCTTTTACAGCTTCATCGGATACTGTGCTCGCGGGCCAGGGGCCCGCGTGCCAGGTTTGGTTTCACCCAAACATAAATAAATAAATAAAAACTCCTACAAAAACCTCGAAGTTCGGACTGTGTCGCGTTCGCTGCGTGCTTTCGCGATTTCGAAAATCTTAAACATTTTAAGTCGTCTACTGACCGTCCGAAGGAGGTTGCGCGCGTCCATTCGGACTGTCGACTTCTGTGTCGGTAACTCTGGGTCGGTTAAGGCTGTAAAACCAGTCAAGTCAAACATGCGACCCGACGACTGGCAACAAGAAAAGTCAAGTCACCGCGACATGAAGTTAATTTGCTCATAAATCGAGAATATCGATGTTAGTTACATAGTGTGAGGACCAGATATAATTACCTAACTGAATACCGATATTAACAATTCAGTATGTGTTTAGTTATTTTGGGTCTGGTTCGCTAACACAACCTTGTAAATGGCACTATAGAAAATCCAGTCTCACACCCCTGTTGTAGACGCATTTGAATTTTCCCGCCAAGTCTTGTTTTACAGTTATGTGTGACATTACTTTGCAAAAAAAAAAAATGGTTTAGATCAACGTATGTCTGTCAACCAGTGTACTCGACTGTTACGTATGTTATAATCAAATATCTAGTAACTCCCTTAACTGCGAAACATATTAGACTTGATTTTGCTGAAGACCTCCCATTTAATACCGACCATTAAAAAATAAGTGCCTGAAAAACCTCTGCAAAGGTCGCATTAAAGCAAGATTTCGTAAATGTAACTTATTTAATGATTTCTTATATTTACGCGAACACTACACATTTAAATGAAACTAATTTTACGGATTTTATCGCGTTTTATTTTATTATTTATAACCCGACGTTTCGAGTGCTTTACAGCACCCATGATCACGGGCGGACATAATATATAAATAATAAAATAAAACGCGATAAAATCCGTAAAATTAGTTTCATTTAAATGTAACTTATTTGATTAATTAAGCTGTAAGATGGTAATCTTTTTTCTTTACTATTTGTGCCCGACGGTTTCACCAGCGTATAATAAGCAGACCACTTGACTTAACCGTACGTTTCTCAGTGCGGCTCCTTAAAGCCGTATCATGAAGCTTTATAGTCTAGAACTTTCCTCGATAAACAGGCTATCTAATGCAAAAATAACTTTGAAATAGGATTAGCATTTCATGAGATTAGCGTATTTAAACATACAAACTTGCAAGCTTTGTTATAATAGTATGATTATCATTATTGTATAAGGCTGCCACGAATGCTGAGTCGCCTAACGGGACATTTAGAACAGAAATAGGGTTAAAAACCATGGATTATTTAATAACTCGAGTACCACTTCACTCGCAGATTGCAGACGCGGCACTTACGCAGCGGTAGCTTACGAATTGTGTGCATGCCGGGACAAATGACTTGCTGACTGAGACACAACCCTTCAAACCGGGACATGTCCCGGTGTATCGGGACGTATGGCAACCCTATTATAGTAGGAGTTATCATTATAAGAATGTTGGCCTGCCGACTGAAATTAAATCACAGTATTATGGCACGACTCAAAAATAGGTCGGGCGGCTAAGTATACAATTGAATATGTGGCGCATCTTTAGTATGGAAATTACAGGGAAATGAAGATAATATTTCGTTATTGTGTACCGTCATTTACATTTGTAATCAAAGGCTTTACTCAAAACACAAATAGTTATCGATACCGGACAATTATGAGATTGACGTAATGTTAGCGACGAAGTGACCATACACATCGCCGTATCGTTTTATATTGTAGTTTGTATATAGTTAATAGAATCAGGCGTCACTTTGCGGAAATCCTATAGTAAAGGAGAGAAAGTTAATTTGCTAAGATCCGCTTGCAAAATGTAAAATGGTGTATATTACCTAGTTTTTGAAGAGCACCGCCCGTCCTTACTCAGTAGCACAAGTAAACTAACACTCTAAGTAATACTCTGTAATAGCTCTAAGTCAGTAAGGAGACTTATGAATTAAGAGTTCTTACGGATATATTACGAATAGGTAGACAAAATCTAGATATAAGAAAATATAGTTTTTCCAGATAAAACTACTAGATATTCGCCGCATAATATATTAAAAACCAATATATTCGCTATAGAATAATATTAATTTGTTAAGAATTTAAAGCATTAAATTGAAGACGCGGGAAAGGCGCGGGAGACGGATTTCGTAAATCTCGTGTTAAAGATGACAGGGACCAACGTAACTAACTGTAAGTTCCTAATGTTATGTTTACTATTTATTTTAAATTTTTCCTTTCTGTGTTGTTTTTGGGATACCTTAATATTTTTAAAATTTATAAAATTTGTTAAAAACTTCATATTAAAATGCGAAGGCTTGTAATTAGCAACTTGTATAACTACTATAAAACGTTATTTATCTGTAATATCTGCCTGTAAGTGTACCTAAAATAAATAAACTTCCGGCTCCGAGATCAGACTAGCTCCATGGTACCATATTGTTCCATAGTCAACGACGCTATATCCACTGTTGAACTTAGGCTTCCCCATAGATTGCCACAAAAGTCTGTAGCTCTCATTTTGGGGGGAATTTTGCCATCATTGCGCTTGGCAAGCAAATTCAATATGTAAATAGTTGTTCAATATTTCGAAGTGTTTATCGTAATCCTCGGTAGTATAGTGGTGAGTATCCCCGCCTGTCACGCGGGAGACCAGGGTTCGATTCCCCGCCGTGGAGTCTTTTTTTATGTTACAAATTGAATTTTTTTTTATTATCTAATCATTAAAAAATATGTGATCAGACCTATACAGAAGGTCGTCTGCTGAACATGGCCTCCCCAATAGATTGCCTCAAAAGTTTGTAGCCCTAATTTTCGGGGGATTTTGTCATAGTTGCCACGCTTGGCAAGCCGGTTGGCAACCGCAGTTTATTATCCAGATGTTCCAGGAAGATGCTACTACCCATCTTTTGGTTTTAATTTTCCTTCCATCGACATCACACCTCCGCGACGAGATGGGGTGGTAGATTATTTCTGCTGCATGCCATTTAGCTTAATCGGACATCAGAAAGTAAGTGAAATTTGGCTTGCAAGATTAGAATTTCACATAAATTAGAGTAAATTATTAAATTACAAGTGAAGTTAAAGATTGTGAAGCATGTCATTCAAGTAATATTATGGAAATAATCTATTGTATAATCAAACACGTGGTAGAAGTGTAACCTTCAGAAAACTAAACTTTGAGAGAATGAGGCGAATCAGGAGTAGGATAATTGTAGGGTTATTTTTAACGATATTGTTACCAAGTTTAAAAGTTATTTTACATTTTATTCTAAATACATATTTTACATTACATTACATAAATTATACAGACACTAAGTTTATTAATTTCAACAAATGGCATATGCTGGCTTATGGTAACTAAAGTATGAAATATTGCTTAGGTACAGCCTAGTGGTTAGAGTAACTGACTTCGCCTGAATAATATTTTCTTTATATATACACCGATGTTTCTTTAAATCCAGATTATAATTTCGGTTATGTAATTGCTGTTAGCCTTTTTGGCTTTTATAGCTTCATCGGATACTGTGCTCGCGGCTCAGGGGCCCGCGTGCCAGGTTTGGATTGACCCAAACATAAATACTTATAATCTATATCGTCGGCTCGGTTGGCGCAGTGGTTAAGCGCTTGACTTCTGCGCCGCGGGTCGCGGGTTCGATTCCCGCACGGGACAAATATTTGTATGACCTACAGATAGATGTTCCGGGTCTGGGTGTTTGTGCATGTGGAATTTATGTCTGTAAAACGCACACAGGAGAAATCCTACTGTGGGGCATCGTTTTTTTAAAATTAGAATTAGAAATTATAAACTCCTACGAAAACCTCGAAGTTCGGACTGTGTCGCGTTCGCTGCGTGCTTGCGCGATTTCGAATATCTCAAATGATTTTAAGTCGTCTAATGACCGTCCGAGGCAGGCTGGGCCTCCATTCGGACGGTCGACTTGTGTGTCGGTAACTCTGCGTTAAATCCAGAGAAACCTGTGCTCGGCAGTGAGGCTACATATGAGCTGTTGCTTCGTGGCAGTGTTTGTTAATTACTTTTTAAAATATCAGATGAAGCCTGCGACTACGTCCGCGTGATTTTATGTTTCTTTAAATACCGAAATGAAAATTATATAATTATGAAATTTAATTATAATAAAAATTAATAAACGCGAATTAACGAAAATATTACTTATTGTAAAATAGCTGCTCAGTATATAAACAATTATTAATTATTCGATATATATAATTAAGAATAACTGAAATTTTCTATGAAAACGGTAATGAAAGTAGACGAAGCGAAAGATGTGTGTCAAGATAGAAGAAAGTGGAAAGATGTGGTCTCTGCCTACCACAATGGGAAAGAGGCGTGACAATCTACATACATGTACATGTATGTAGATTTGATCAAAATATCTTTGAAAAACAGCGTCAATTACTGTTTTTGATCTTGTTGTCGAGCTAACGAGACCACGCAGAAATCGAAAAATTGGACGAATTCGGAAAAAATAGATATAATATGAAACACTGTAAACTGCATTCTACGAGTATCTCATTCTCTCGCAGGCTAAATCCAATAGATGCACATGTTTGTCTCTTTTTAGTGTCGCTTTTTCGTTTTATAGAGTTATAAATCACAACGATTCTAAAGAAGTTTTCACTTCAAAAATAGAGTCCGGATACTCACGGTGTCTGGGTCGATGAACGTGTTGAACTTGTACTTGGTCTTCTGCTTCTCGCTGCCGCTGTCGAAGAACAGAGTGAACTGCGCGTCTTTGCCGCGGCCGCCTACCGGGAAATAGAGCCCGGCTATAAGGTGGCCCTTCTGATCGCGCGCAATGAGACTCCTGAAAATAAAAGCGTTTCGTTTAAATATCGTCCATATAAATAAAATAATAGAGACCTATACAAGACGTTGTGACCTTATCGAAAAAAAATATCACGATATTTTCATCCATACTAAAGTAACTCTCTCTGTCGCTCTGTCTCTTTGTTACCTTTTCACGGTTCAACCGCGTTCATCAGATGGTAAATGCTGTGTCAACCGAAAAATTTCTATGTGGCACCACACTGCGCTCATCACCGAGACAACAGTTCTTAAGTGTCATATGCACAGTAATAACACTAGCTCTCAGTGCCCTTCAGACCCAAACACAGTAATGTTTGCACACTGCTGCTTCACGGCAGAATAACTGGCCCTGCGCTGGTACCTAGCGAATTCCTGCATAGGAATGATACCACCTGAGATTCGGTCCCGGTCTGAGTTTAGTAAGAATTCAAGTTGACTTCTCCGTTTCAGTGTTTATAATATATTAAGTATTTTTAAGATAGTTGAATATGGTAAACAAGATGGCCCATTTCGGCTTTGCGCACTTTCAGTGACACTGCACAAAAATTGTTAATTGCCATTTTTAATGGTGGAAAATATACTGAGGAATCTCGCCCGTCTGAGAAATCGAAGAATGTCAGGTAATCGGCACTCAAAGAACTTTATGGTATATCCCTACATTCTTTGCTCTTTTAAAGGAGGGATGGTGGTGGAGGGGTGGTTGTGGGTGTCTACTCATGCGATAAGATCAGACGTAACCTACCCGATTGTCATTTCAGCCTAACGCAAGTCCACTACTGAACATAGGCCACAAAAGTTTGTAGCTCTCATTTTGGAGGGATTTTGCCATAGTTGCCACGCTTGACAGGCGGGTTGGCAACCGCAGTTTATTTATTCAGATGTTTTAGGAAGATGCTGCTGCTCATGTCCTGGTTTTCTGTTTCCCTCTGTCGGCGTTAACGACACCCACGGTATGTGATGGGGTGGTAGATTCTCTCAGGCCGCCACCTATCCGGCCACATATCCTGGGGCAAGTGAATGCCTCTGTTTACCGATACACTTGTGGCACTATTATATCTCCTGCGCAGTTAATAGCTTCCGACAGGATTCGGTAGTTGTAATGGTCGAAAATCGGCCTGGAGGACATTACTGGTTTTCAGGTACATAAGTTATTTAGATCGAATTAAGTGGTAAAGACTGCGTGAATGACCTTGCACCTCACATAAAAAAAAGGGTGTCACACTAGGATTTCTCATATATCAGTGGGAGTTTTAGAGACATAAATCTCACATGCTGCATGATTACTGGTGGTAGGATTCCTATGAAGAAATCCGTCTAGATAGGTAACCACCCCAGGGCCAGTTATTCTGCTGTGAAGCATTAGTGTGTAAACATTACTGTGTTTCGTTTAGAAGGGCACTGAGAGCTAGCGTAATCACTGGGCATAGGAGACTTAAAAACTGATGTCTCAAGGTGACGGGCGCATTGTGATGTCACACAGAAATTTTCTGGACACAGCATTTGTTATGGGCAGACGTTACACTTACCATCAGGATAACGTTTAGCTCGTTTCGTCACCTTATCCAATAAAAAAAAATGCACATCACAGCCAGATCCGAAAACTACCAATGTATTTCAGCACACATGTTAGCCCCGGTTGTGATTCCAACCTAGAATCCGCGGTGTAGAAGTAAGGTACTCTGACGATTAGGCCACGCAGTCGTCACTCGAAACTAGAACCTTAATTCCCGTGATATAATGACTCTTGAGCAGTGTGGTGGCGACTTGAGAGAATGATGAATGGCTGTCATCTAGTAAACTAAGTATAGTTTCAGCCTATAAATGTCCCACTGCTGCAGCACAGGCCTCCTCTCATTTCTGAGAGGGTTTTGGTGCTAGGAAGAATTCGCCACGCTGTTGTTGCGGGTTGGCGGACTGCACACGTCTTCGAAATACTTTTTTTATTTCACAGACATGCAGGTTGCCTCACGATGTTTTCCTTCACCGCCGAGCAAGTGGTATATCAGCACTTAAAATTGCAATTAACAATTTTACCGGTGCCGGCACCAGGACCCCTGACTTACCACGGCTTTGAACTATGGAAAAATCCCCCAAATTGCTACAAAATGTTGTGGCAATCTGTTGGGTGGGCCTATGTTCAGCAGCGGACTAGTTGTCGGCTGAAATGATGATGAATGCCTCACCGAAAGTTGTAGACCAGATTCCGCCTCTCGGTGACGTTGACGCCGTCCAAGTAGGGCCTCGCGACGTACACAAGCGAGGTCTGGCACTTGACGGTGGCGCCGCGAGTCTCCCGCTCGCGCCACTCCACGTAGCTGCCGTTGAGCGCGCTCAGCGCGTAGCTGTACTCCTTGCGGCACTGCGGCTCGTCCGATTGTGTGAACCAGCCTTAAGCGGACGATGACAAATTACTCTTTTTAGCACAGATTCTCTCTGTTTATAATTCGATTTATAATTGTCAAGAAAAAATGTCAAGCAATAATGACTGGAATGGAATCAAAAGTGAATAAAAAAACTTGAGATAATAATAACGTTCCTTAACCTCTAATTAAATCTTTGCCCTAGTTATACATGAACTTTCATTAACTAGAATATACTTTGAAGGAAGGGAGACTTTGGGCGCCAACTCAAAACATGTCGCTGGTGTGTACTCGAGTTTTGATGTTGAAATAGATAGTTTATTGTATAGGAGGTAGGCTTTTTCTGGGAGAGACCTATATCCAGCAGTGGACTTTTAACATGGGGATGAAAAAAAATTAAGTTGATATTCCTAACGTTTAGAGCGCTTTGGGGGCGTTACGTGAGGCTATTGTGGCGATTTTTCGACCCCCCCTCTCCCTCTGGTGAGATGTCGTGAGATTAGGTTCGATCCTCTCCCGCCTTAATCTCACGTGAGGTTTTTAAAAATGCGTATTTTTAGTGTAAGTACTCGTATATTAATCTGGGCTTGATTGCGTTGGATTTAAAAAAAAAAACCATAATTTCATTAATTTTTTTTATTTAAGTCTAGAGTTAGACTAGTATTTAGGACTAGTAAGAAGTCTAGAATCACAGTGAGAAAAATCATCCATAAAATCGATGGGCTACTGTGTTTTTTGTGACGCGCGCATAACCGCGATAAATATTATTGTGTAGGATTTAGCCATTTCTTAGTAGAGAAATAGGTTTTTAATTAATACACCAGTAGACTCGAAACTATAGTCTCTTGCGGAAAAAAAAATACGTGATATTTGCCGTGACCCCTCCTCTCCACCACGTGAGATTGGGTGAGATTCCTCCCTCGCCTAAACGTAATCAATGGAAGCACCCTTCGCAGAACCCATGGTCACTGTGACATCAGGACGTCTAACACAACTTGACGTGACGAATAATGTTGGGCAGTAGCTTAAAACTCACCGGTATGCGGATACGCTCGATCCGCCATAACGGTGACAACCCTGGGCACGTGGTACCCGGGATCGGCCAGCAACACACCAGGGCGGCCGTCGACCGTGATCTGCACGCAGACCATCACATGCTCCTTCTCGGCCGCCTCCACCGACGCCGGGCCCTCCCCGCTCGTCACGTACTCCCTCACGTCGACCACCGCCTCTTCGCACGAGACCAACGCAGTCGCCGCCGCGAAACCTTTAAACTGCTTATCCAAACTCCGCCATCTCCTGATCAGCTCGATTCCTAACCCGACGCAAGTGTGCTTCCGCGGGCGTATAGGAGGCGAATATTTCCCGAACAGATCTTGGAGAGGTTCTTTGGTCTTTTCGAACGCGTCGTACAGCGATATGAAGTTGCTGACGGAGTCATAGTTGTCGGTTAGCAGCAGGCGGCGTAGGACTGCCTCTGCGCGGGTGACGAGGTCTTCGTGTGCGGGGGGCGTGAGGGGCAGTGGGGGGCGCGGCGGGGCCCAGCGGGCGCGAGGCAGGGGCAGGCTCAGGCCGCGGCCGGGTACCGAAGCGAGTCAACTCGGCCATTCGGCGCCCCAGCGGCCGACGGCGGGCGCGCCGGCCTCGGCCTCCGCCCCCGCCTCGGCCTCGTCCCCCACGTCGCGCGCATCGTCGCGAATTCGCTCGTTAGCGACCTCGACGCCCTTTACGAGCGTCTCACGCTGCCTCTCTAACACCAATGATGACGATTTTTCACGCTCTGCAAGAGAATAGTATGTCTTTATCAGTAACAAAAACTTCACAACATCTAAAAACTAAGAATGTGCACTAGTACGTGTCAAATGTTTCCTAACACCGCTTTAACAGTTCGCTAATATCAATGAAATAAAAGTATGTTCGCGTTTAGTTTCAAGACATTACGTATAAATCCTCAAACAGACTAGCACATCGCACCGACACACATCCTTGAAATAAATTTTGCTCTTAAAACCCTTTTTAACGTAAATCTTATTAATACAGTGTATAATAAAAGTAAAAGTGCTATTCACACATTCTACATTCGCACAGTAAGCTTTTAAATCTAGAATTACGTCAGCGACATTTTACAGTTTACGTAAAAACCCTTGACTTAACATTGTGGTACATTTTGTAATGTGGGCGAAGGTTAATTGATTTCAAGTTGCTTACGATCCGTATAAATAAATAAGATTGATGTCTCTCAGTCATCAGCAAGATAATACTTAGTAACGAAAAGACCAATTGACGTGAAATTTGGGTTTCATCATAAAATGTATAGGAACTTGTCTACGAGGTAAACTGGCCGCTCGCTTCGCTGGGCGTAAATTGTCTTTGATTATTTTTGCATTGATGTAGTTTACACATAGAAACGATTCAAACCTTCGCTAAAACTTCGTAGTGTTATAAGAACTGACCTTGTGTCTTATTTCAGAATATGTAATCTACGTATATGTCAATTGTCATTAGAATTCGTGCAGCCGTTTGAACGTGATTGATTAACATCCAAATTCTGTATAAATTATAATATATAAATATAATATATATAAAATATAATATATATAAAATATAATATATATAAAATATAATATATATAAAATATAATTATAATAATAAACATTAAGTCGCAGGCACTTTTAGCACTCTGGAAACCTTTTTCCGTCAATTGTTGTCGGTTCTAGTAGCAATGTATTCAGCTTATTGCCACTTCAGTTGCTTAGGTTGATCCCTATTATCCTAGTTACGCAGAATGCTGTTATGGATATTACGTATTTTTAACGTCTTTTAAGAACATTACAATTATCAGATGAATAATAAGGAAATATTTTTTTTTATTTAAGCCTATCACTCGTCCACTGCTGAACATAGGCCTCCCCCATAGATTACCACAAAAGTTTGTAGCTATTATTTTGGGGGATTTTGCCATAGTTGCCTACGCTCTGCGGTTGGCAACCGCAGTTTATTTATTCAGATGTTCCAGGAAGATGCTGCTGCCCATTCTCTGGTTTTAATTTTTTCATTTGTCGAATTTTACGACACCCACGGGATAAGATGGGGTGGTAGATTATTTAAAGCCGCCATCACACGGGATCATACCGTATCGTATAATAGGGTATATTTTGATATTTATATAACATTATCGCCAACATTACAAAGTTCTATATAATCGATCGTCATGTCATTAAATCTTACATAACTACAGGCAATTGTTAAAAGACTGAAAAGCTAAATTATGTAAGTAGTATCGACTACTATCCGTCGATGACAGATAAAAAATGTTGATTAGTGCTAGCAATCTGTTTCCGATTATTCATGTTTCTGATATTTGGCGGATTTTGCCAAGGGAAAAGCGTAGTAGTTAGGTAGGCAGGCGGATTACCCGCCAAAAGTTCGTTCGTGTGGATTTTAAAATTGAAATAAATCCAAAAACTTTTGGGATATTACGATAAAACAAAGTAAGTCCTCCAGTTAAATGTTAAATCTGTGCAATTAAATGTCAACAGCGTTCTGTTTTTTTATAAAACAGTCATTTGAGACTTTTGGCGCCAACTCGAAAAGTGACGGTGTTTTTATTGAATTTCGTAAATTCTGTGTATATTTTGATTTTTGATGTTTAATATTGATATAATGTAGCAAGTGCTCGTGAAAGTTTACAATGACTGGAAAATTAAATTCAAGACCAAAATTATACTTTTCGTTTTATCTCCACCCGTACAGCAAATCTTCAGTAAAAGTTAATTATTATTATACTGTCGATCGAAATTTTGAATTTTTGGTGCTCGAAGATTGCTGAAAAATTAAAAATAATGTATTTATACCTGGATATGTTACTTGACACTGGAAAATAATTTATGTCTGTTTCCATAAATAAACAAATAATAACAATAAGACTGATCGATGGACTTTTGGCGCCCACTCGAAAATTAGTAGTAGTGTTTTTACTTAATTTTGTAATTTCTGTGTATATTTGGAGTTTTGATGTTTAATATTGATAGTTTATTCTACAGCACGTGAACCTGACAGTGTACTAATGATTGGAAAATTCAATTCAAGACCAAAATTGTACTTTTTGTTTTGTCTCCATCAGTCCAGCAAATCTTCAGTAAAAGTCAACTATCAGTTTACTGTCTATCAACATTTTGAAGTGTTGCTGCTAGAAGATTGTACACTTGAATATGTTACTTGACACTGGACAATAGTTTATGACTGTTTCCATTAATACATAAATAGAATAGAAAAAGACTGATCGATGGCATTTGGCGCCAGCTTCGAAATTTGTTATTTCTATTTCGAGTTTTCATGTTTAACATCAACAGTTTATTACATACAAAAAAAGTAAAGTTTGCAGTGATTAGAAAATTCAATACTAGACCGAGACTTTACTGGTGGTAGGATTCCTATGCAGAAACCCGTCTAGGTAGGTACCACCCATGGGCCCGTTATTCTACCGTGAAGCAGTAGTGTTCAAACATTACTGTGTTTCGGTTTGAGGGGCATTGAGAGCTAGCGTAATCACTGGACATATGAGACTAAAGAACTGATGTCTCAGGGTGACGGGCGCAGTGTGGTGTCACACAGATGTTCGGGGTGACGTAGCATTTGTCATTGGCAAACGTTGTACTTACCCACAGGCGAACGTTTTGCTCATCTCGTCAGTTTTCGAATAAAAAAAGAGAAAGTGTTTTTTGTTTTATTTCTATCATTCTTAAACAAATACCCTAGACTTTCAAATAATGAGGAAAAATATATATTTATTTTTACAATATATATTTTAACAGAACTGTAAGTAGGTGGTCTTTGTTTGAGGGGTTTTACAGTGACATAATGCAGTAGATTTTAAGCGCGACAACAACTTATGGCGTAAAACGTAATTGTATTTTTTGTTTTAAAAGTATTCAAAGTATAAAATTAGTAGGCCAAAATAAAAGGACCATATAAAAGTAATCAATCATGTGAACACATTGTAGATTACGAGACTAGTGTCTGATAAGAACGACAGCTGGTAAATACATAAACATTGTATTACGATAATCGCTAGTTTGAATTCAAATTCTTTAGGTTTTAATATGACACCCATTTTCTTTATCTATTCGAATGGCTTACTGCAAAACAAAGAACGTCATTGGGTTAAAACCACTTTGTGACGCGACTAAGCGTTATGTGGAACAAAGAACTTTGTACGTTTGTACATTAATCTAATTTTCGGCACACAATTATCGTCATAGCATAGTCCAAATTATGTGTCTCTTAGTAAAAGTTTAGCTAAAGAATCCTGTTTTATTTTCAACACAATCATTAATTTAGGTATTAGTGCTGGGACCGTTAAATGAAAATGAATGATTTGATAAATATCAAAGATTCAATGCATAATGCAATATACAAATTTATAATTACGCATTTATTACACATTGAATTAGGAAAATGTAAATGTTGTAAGTTGTCAAAATCTATAAAACTTATTTAAAACATTCTAAGTAATTTTTACTTTACTTTTATAAATAAATATGTGCGACCAGAGCTTCGACTGTGCATTAATATTTCTAATGAGAGCCAATTTAAAGTTCAAATTGGAATACGCCTTGCTATCGCCGGCAGGCAACCGCTTACATGACACATTTCGAGAGAAAAACCATTCGTAACAAGTCACTTCGACAATTCGTAAAAAAGATTCGATGATGGCTAAAAATTTACAACTATTGCCATTTATATAAGTTAAACAAGATTCGATTATAATCATTAATTAATGATTGATATGATAACTTTTGGCACTAGCTCGAAAAGTGGCGGTAGTGTTTTTTTTTAACTTTGTAATTTCTCTGTGAATATTTTGATTGGATTAGATGTTTAATATTCATAGTTTATTATGCAGCAAGTGCTCGTAAAATTGTACAGTAATTAGGAATATTCAATTCAAGACCAAAATTGTACTTTTCGTTTTGTCTCCATCAGTCCAGCAAACCTTCATCTTCAAATAGGAAAAATATAAAGTAATATCTAAATGTAAGAAATATAACAACCCAATGGATTTACTAACTCTTAAGCTACTTAATACTTGATGAATTGGCTAAGACCTGTTACAATACATATATAAAAACTATAGAAGATAATATGGTCAGCAATTCTGATGTTTTTTGGTCTTTCATCAAAAATAAACGTGTTGGTTCTAAGTACAGTGCCAGATGGAGTTCAATGTCAGATGGTAGTCTGACGTGCACAAATGAGACTGATATGTGTAGTCTTATTTCTCTGCAGTATACAGTGTCAATGATTCTATTAATCATAAAGTAAATGATTCAAATTGTCAATATCTAACATCTATTGATAACAATTATTGCCACTTCGGAAAATTGGTTCTGAATGAGGAATTAGTGTTAAAAAACTAAAGAACTTAGACCGAAAAAAAAGGGGTTGGTCCAGACTCTATTCCACCTTACTTCATGGCTGAATGTGCTACAGTATTATCATACCCTCTCTGTCCAATATATAACAAATCCTTACAATCAGGATGTTTTCCAGAAGTATGGAAACTTGCAAAACCTGTAGCCATCCATAAGAGCGATGATGACACTTTGGTTAGTAAATATAAGGCCGATTTCAATCTTATCAACCTTTCAAAAAATATTTGAATCTTTAGTATGTCTCTATATTCAAAACTATATAATGCAGTTTATTACCGACAATCAACATGGTTTTGTTAAATTTCGCTCAACCTGTTCCAACTTAGAGACTTTTGTTGAAACCTTAGTCGAGGCTGTAGACATACAACAGCAAATTGATGTTATATATACAGACTTTAGTAAAGCTTTCGACCGATTGTCACATGTTATACTTTTAAACAAACTTAAGGAATATGGTTTCTTTGGTTATATACTTGCGTGGTTTGAGTCTTATTTGTAGGATTCGATTTTTCTTTGTTGTTGTCAATGGATTCACTTCAAATATATTTCCCGTAACATCTGGAGTTCCTCAAGGATCGCATTTGGGACCGATTTTATTTAATATATTTATTAACAATATTCCTAATTGTTTTTTAAATTCCAAATGTTTCATGTATGCAGATGACATAGAAAATTTTGTAAATTAGTAAATAACATATAAGACATGTTATTTCTCCAAGAACATTTAATTAGACTCTTATAATGGTGTGATATTAATGGAATGAATCTAAATCTTTACGTTTAAATATTAATTTTACACGGAAAATATAATATTTTCTCATCTGTATATAGCATTAATTGTGTAGTAATTCAAGAAGCAGTGATTGTAAAGGACCTCGGTCTAGTTTTTGATAAAAAACTTACATTTTTATCACAATTGGAAAATGTTATTAAAAAATCATCACGTACGTTGGGTTTTGTTGTAAGAAATAGTAAAGTTTTTCGTAACATTAACTCAATAAAAAACGTTTATTTTATTAATTTGTAAGAAGCATATTGGAATATTGTAACACAGTCTGGCGTCCACATTATTCAACCGATTCTCTTAGTCTTGAGCGCAGTCAGAAAAGATTTTTATGGCATTCGGCTTTTTCAACTCGAAAAGCGTATAAAAAATCATCGTACTCGGACAGATTAAAAACATTTTAATATGATTTTAATGCCGAAACTTCGTGTCATTAGACTTACAGCTATTATTCAAATTTTTCAGAATAATCTTGATTGTCCTCTCCTACTTCGTAAATTTAATTTTCGTGTTCCATGTAGATCTCCTATTTCACCATCACTTCGTAGAACTGCACTGGGATTTAATTCCCAACTCCTCACTCCCCAGAGTTTGTAGACTTTCAAATACTTATAATAAAATATTAGATATACACCAACACTCTTAACGTTTTTCGGCAAAAAATTCACCAAAACATTAACATTGCCGTGTAATATTGTTATTATTAATTAATTTATAAGTTGTTAGGTGATGTTTTATTTTAGTACTATAATATAATAAGTATGTGAGCAAGCAATAAATAAACTGCGGTTGCCAACCCTCCTGTTAAGCGTGGAAAATATGGCAAAATCCCCCCTAAATGAGAGCTGCAAACTCTTAGTAGCAATCTATGGGGGAGGCTTATGTTCAGCAGTGGACTAGTATAGGCTGAAATAATGATTACGATTTAAAAAAAGTTATAATGAACAGTTAATTTAGTGAAAAATATTTTTGCAGCAATTGCATGTTTATTTATTTTTATTTTAATAAAATATCTAGCAAATATAAGATATTTCACTTCAGGCAAGTGTAATGAGTTTCACACACTCTTTTTAATACATCTTTGTTCTGACGTTATGCTGTTACAAATAAAGCTGTAACATGTATTTTAATTATGCAATGTCTCCCATTCGATACAAAATAAAGTTAGATCTACTTTCCGGTAAACATGTAACATCTTATTAAATGGCTTTGGGGAAATGTGATTCGCCCAGAATTTTAACACTGAAATAATCGTAAACACTGAGTGCAAAGCACTGTAACGATGAGCACAAAAACGTCTTGCGCGCTTTGTTAGTGAGTCAGACGATATCTGTTTAGTGACCAATACTGGGTAGTTTGTTTTCAAACATATTTTTATTGTACAATTAGTGAGTAATTAATTTTTAATAGATGAGGGCCTTCGGCGTTACATAATTTGCGTGAAAGTCTTGTAATTAACTTTTAAATATATATACATATCAATCATGACTGAAATAAATTACTTAACGTACAACTTTTATATCTCTAATAATGTAGTTAATCTTATTGTTATGAAATATTAAGCAAAGTCTACATTTTATTAAAACAAAGCCGTGTGGAGACGGCGTTCTTTGTTGAAAGTCAATAATTTTACTGGTGCCTGAAGAAGAAAGAATGAAGAAGAAATGAGCCATAATCACATAAGAAATACCGGCAATTCGAAGCGTCATCAGTTTGTTGTTAATTATTATTGACAAAAGCACTGTCAATAATAATTAATACTGCTTCAGTAATGTTACTTGTAATAAATTGTGCAATAAGTCTCAGTTTTGTAATTAGTTTTCTTTATTATTTTCTTAAATTTACCTTCAAAAACGTCATTTACGACATCTGTATTTGTTATTTTTCGTTTAATGCACTATACAGTATGGACTTCCCTCTTTTACTCATGGGTATCTTACTTTGCCACTATAAACTTATAACCTATCACTACAAGACTTAAATGAAAATTTCGTATTTTGCAATTTCACCTTCTGTAACGATTGTATTTTTTGCATAAAAGAATGTAAGGACACTGTTAATTGCTATAGGAAATGTCTGGCGGCCATGTTCTACTTTTGGCGGCTCGTCGGCTCACGTTATCAAAATGTAGGCCATTGTGTCGGCGACCCTATTGTGGGCACATGTGAGTATGCTTGGCCGTACGAGGTTGTCAACTGTCACTCTTAAGAGTTCCCGTAAGGGGCCTCACGTATCTAGGCGGCGGGAAGGATTCCTTACGCCATACTTCAAAATAACAGCACTACACGACTCGAGTGAAGCACTGTAGTGCTAGAAGTTGGTTCTCTTGTATTGTTACTTTATAAGACCCGTCAGTTATCAACAATTGTTACTGAATTAACATAGGTTATGTTTATTTAACAAGTTTTAGCGCGCTTTTTGTTTATTTTTTTTTTCTTTTATAAGTGTAAGTTTTTTTGTCCCTTGTTTCACTTAACAAATTATTTCGTGCATCAAAATGGATTTCTTAAATAAGGAACTAATTTTGTAGATAGTGATGTTATTCCAAATAGATATACAATTTTTTCGTCTAAATATAATATAAATAATATCCTCTTCGGATTTTACATCAATTTTTCGATTAGCACCAAATGACGTAGACTGAGCGAGATATACATATTATAATGCTATAAATGTACGGATAAACAGCCTCCCACATAGGGTTGTCATAGCTACTGTGTAATATATTATTCAATTATTTTTAATCCTCATCATTTCAGCCTATCATTAGTCCACTGCTGAACATATGCCTTCCCCATGGATCGCCACAAAAGTAACTGTCATTTTGAGGGGATTTTGCCAGTTACCACGCTTGGCAGACGGACTGGCAACCGCAGTCTATTTATTCAGATGTTCCAGGAAGATGCTGCTGCCCATTTTCTGGTTTTAATTTTCCCTCTATCGACTTTTACGACACCCACGGGACGAGACGGTGGTTGATTCTCTTAAGCCGCCACCACAAGACATTTTTAATTATCTGTCTATTATCTACGAGCGACTGTTATTTAAGTAACGATTCGGATGCCAGGTACCCTAAACGCCGAACCAAGCGGCTGTCGATTGTTAAAAATATATTCTCAGTCAGGTTTGTTGAACTTGGACGCTGAAGCCATAACATGCATGAAAATGCCTGTTGGTTACTGCTCACGTATGCGCCACCCAGTTCGAGACATCACGACAGACCATATGCATCGGTTGTTCAGAATGTCCTGCATACACATCAATATCGTGTTCTCATATACTGCCTACGGCTGCCTACCATATTTTATAACAAAGGAATAAACTTGTATTTAGCGTCTTTGCAGTTGAAGTAGTAATATTATGCAATATCTGACTTAATTTGGAAGGTGAGGTGAGGTCTCTTAGGTCAAAAAATGCTTAAATTTTTCTTTTTAATATTTTGTCTGTGATAAATATTTATACTGGTGGTAGGATTCCTTTGCAGGAATCCGTCTAGGTAGGTACCACCGCCTTATTCTGCCGTGAAGCAGTAGTGTGCAAACATTGCTGTGTTCCGGTTTGAAGGGCACTGAGAGCTAGCGTAATCACTGGGCATATGAGACTCAAGAACTGGGCATATGACGTCTCGGGAGACGGGCGCAGTGTGGTGTCACACAGAAATATTCCGAATGACACAGCATTTGCTATGGGCAGATTTTGCCTTAACATCAGCTGAACGTTTTGCTCGTCTCGTTCTTTTCTCCGATAAAAATAAATAAAATATGTTGTCTAAAGTTGCCAACCCTATTTAGAGGTTAAGGTAGTTTGGTGGCATGGCATTTGCCTTAAATTTTATAGTGAGTCGGCACACTTAAATGTTAAGTGCAAATTTAAGTAATTGAGCAGCTTCGTTTGGTGTTTTTAAGCTTATTTAGCACATGCTCGGCGGTGAACGAATTCATAAGCCTATATGTCTGTGAATAAACTATGGCTTTATCCGACTCCATTACCCCTTCCATGAGAGCAGAATTTTGATTATAATATGAATTGCAGCCATAGTACACTTGAGAAAGTCTTCTAATAATTGGTAAATTCTGTGTAGCACCGCAATGCGCAATCAGTTTTTAATCCTCCTATGCCCCGTAATAACAACAGCTATCAGTGCAATTCAGACAAAACCTTAGGTCTTCTATAATTCCTAGAAATCACGCGTTCTTATCATTACTTGGTATCATTATGGCACTCATTATTTGTAGACATATTTCAGTAGTTTTATCTGTAATGTGGAAACATATTTATTTCGTTCCTTGTAGCCTTGATAATTAATAGTTATTCGTATTAAAATTTAACTATAATTTTTAATATGAATATTATTTTTTAAACTAAAAATTGTATTGTACAGACGTTTAATCTTTATTGTGAAAAAATTTTTTGTTTCTTATTAGTTTCTGCTTTTATTTTTTATTATTTTGCTTATAATATTAACGTTTGCCATAAATACTCAATGGAAAACGACATCAATGAATGGAATGAGTACCTAAATGTTAAAAAGCAAGTACCTGTGATAATCGATACAGTCAAAAAAAAGCTGTTTTAGGTCTACGCCAAAGCAATTGTGTGGGTAGAGAACCTGACCTTTACAACCAACCGCCTACGGTGGAATTTATAGGTATTTTCCGTTAACGTGCGTAGGTTTTTTCATAAAAAATATAAAATATCGAAGAGTAACTTGACGTACATAACTTATATTTGAGATTAGTAACTCAATGAACAGGGCCACTGAAACCGCAAGGGCGGGCAAATATAAGTAATGGTTCATTGATTTTTTTTGTAACTTCTCGTGAAAAAGTAACACTTAAGATATATGAAAACATACTTAGTGTAATTATTCGTACATATTTTATTTAAAACGCCGCATGACTATTGATTCTTAGAATGGTAAATAGGTCAACGAGGAATGAAGCAAAGATTAACACATTTTCTGGTAATCCATTTCAACTTTTTCACATTGTCATTGTTGCCAAATATCACAGCGTAAAATTGTTACGCTTAAGTATAGTTACGTATATTATAACTAAATACTTTTCTCTGAATTAAGGACATTAGTTACATGGACAGGAGTTTTTGTATGTCTATGATGGGGACAAATTATAATTCAAATAACCGAAATTATGTGTGAACATCGACAACCAATAATTATCCATCACAAGCTCACAACAAAAAACAATAACAACGCAATGCTGTTAAATTTTAATGAAAGTGAAATAACTATGCCAACGTGAGAACAGAGATGTGTAAACAAAGTTATAGATAATGTACGACTACAATAAAAATAATTATGTTTAAGTTTCTTTCAAATACTTCTTAGAAAATTTTATCAGAAGCAACGTAAGCCATCTTGTTAAAAGTATTGAACAAGTTTGAAAAACCACATTGCAGATAACGTAAACACGAGATTGTAGTATTTCTAATCGAAAGCAGAATTCAGTGTAAAGATACT
Organism: Luehdorfia chinensis; assembly: GCA_019845155.1. Classification (NCBI taxonomy): domain Eukaryota; kingdom Metazoa; phylum Arthropoda; class Insecta; order Lepidoptera; family Papilionidae; genus Luehdorfia; species Luehdorfia chinensis. The sequence continues at coordinate 3,300,107 of JAHVAK010000003.1, read as the reverse complement.
TTGCATTAAACATGCCACTGGCTCGGTAAATGATCTTTGTTTACCTCTAAAACAAAACATTTTTAATCCGCTGTTTTTCGTATTACATTCTAAGTCGTTACATTCACCACACGAGTACACATTCATTGTTTCAAAAGAATACAAAAATAATGAAGTTAGGCAACACAACAAAGTTATTGTATAAGCTTACAAATATTTGCCTCAAAAAACACTTACCCATACAACGGCTAGAAGCCAAATAAAAAAGAAAAATAGATCGCTGCCTTTCGGGCGCGCTCTATCCGAAACGCTTATCCCTCCGACGACAACAGACAAACTGATCGTTGAATAAGGTTGTGATTCGCGCTATTATAGTAGCGATAGCGGTGCTAGCTGTAGGGATTCCAAATGAATAGTTTTCCAAATGTCGTTATCGATTCGTTAAATTCATATGCATACGCTATTGTTTAGATTTTAAGTAGTTTTATGTAACAGTATTGCAGAAGGACTGCACAAACTATAAACATAAATATTTTAATTGTAGACATTATGTAATAAAGTTAAATTAGAACCAATTATCAAATTGTAAAGGAAATAGCTTGTAAAGGAAATAATTTGTAAATATCTTCGACTAAACTAGCAAATTTTTTAATTTGTTCCATTATCAAGTTCATGAAATAATATTAATCTATATTCTATATATCTAATCTATAATCTATATAAAAATATTTTTATCTAGATAAGGTCTTAAATAGCACAATAAAACGTGTTTATTGGCATACCTCGTTATAAATAGCAGCATAATATGTGCGATATAGCTAAAAGCTGTGATGGATTCAGCTTTGCATCATATAGCTAACTGCACTGCTATGAAAAACGTGGCGACCATGACCACTGCGCATGTCAGGTGTCAGCAGCAGTCACTTGCTTCCCTTCACTCCCCTTGCCGCTACCATTCGCTCAGCTGACCACGCGTCAGTCTGCCGCCTATGCAATTTTTACTAATAAAAGGGGCGTCTAGACCGAGAAAAACAGATCCCTAGAAATGAGATAACGTCATCGAATGTACAATTATGATTACAAGCGATAAAGAAACTGACGTTTATTCATGTTAATACTACACGCGTTGTTCAAGTGCCGTTTCACGTTTTCGCTCCACGTGACTAAGGCTTTATCGAATTATCAAATTCTGTACAGTTGACTTTTGTTTCTGTGAACTTGTGCGTTAGGTACAACAAAACGTGCTTGTAAGTAATGAAATACGTGAACACGTGGACTGACATGGTTTTTCGTACTGGTTTAGATTTGGACTAGCTATATGACAAATCTGTAATTGTGTTATATATTTAAATAAAACTATTACGGATTTTATCGCGTTTAATTATATTCTATTTATAGCCCGACGTTTCGAGCGTTTTACAGCACCCATGGTCACGGGAGGACTGAGGTGACAGATGTCCTGATGTCATTGTTAACCCGGAGTACCTTCAGCTATTAATTATTATTTTTGGTTCGATCTACACAGAAAGAGCTAACTGTCTGAAGTCTTGCAGTGGTATGCTCGGTTTTTGATTTAATTTCATTAGTTATAGGATCGCAAGCTGGTGGTAGTACCCAACCATCTTCTCTATTATAATTAGGATGTTTTTTTTTTAATTTCAGTAGCCTCGTGAATCATCCTTGGTAGGAATCGGTGTTCTTTTGTGGTTTATCAAATCTGATGTAATTGTTGGGATGATCCAGAACATGGTCACAGACTGCAGACTTCCTGGCGCGACGATACTTCACATCAGCTATATGTTCTTTTACGCGGGTTTTCACTAATCTTTTTGTTTGCCCTAACTAAGAGAGACCACATTCACAACCCAGCTTGTATACTCCTGCATCTTGTAGAGAGATGTTACACTTGACAGATGGTAAAAACTGACTTATATTCTTCGGCGGCTTGAAATATACCATATGGAAGCCCACTTCAAGATATCCAATCCAGTCCGTGACTCCTTATATTCATATTTATGACTAATAATCCCGGAGGTTAATATCCTATCCTATCTAGATTACTAAATGCAATCTGGTGGTGAAGTACGGTAATCTGTTGCGCCATCTTGCATTCATTGGTCACGGATACGTAGCTTCATAGACGCTACAAAACGTAGTGCTCCCTGTGTTGCAATAAGCTTTCCAATAAGCGTATTAATGTAAAATATTTGTATGTAATAACTTTCATTTGTGATAATGTCGTATCTTTTGTTTATAAAAGGAAGTGACGAGACGAGAAAAAGTTCACCTGATGGTAAGTTCAACGTCTGCCCATAACCAATGCTGTGTCACCCAGATAATTTCTGAGCGGCACCACACTTCGCCCGTCATCCTGAGACATCAGTTCTTAAGTATTTTTACTGGTGCTTGGATTACTATGCAGGAATCCGTCTAGGTAGGTACCACCCCGGGGCCAGTTATTCTACCGTGAAGCAGCAACGTGCAAACGTTATTGTGTCGGGTTGAAGGGCACTGAGAGCTAGCGTAATTACAGGGCACATGAGACTTAAGAACTGACGTTTTGGGGGGACGGGTGCAGTGTGGTAGCACCACAGCAATATTCTGGGTGACGCAACATTGCTATGGGCGGACGTTGCACCTAACATCGCAACCTATCGATCACCTGGATCGTTAGGCTCGTCTCGTCCCTTTCTCCAATAAAAAAGTCTCATATGCCAAGTGATTACACGGCGGAATAACTGGCCCTGGAGTGGTATCTAGTAGGTACCAAATTCTAGTTATTCTGCCGTGAAACAGTAGTGTGTGTGTGTGTGTGTGCGTGCGTGCGTGCGTGCGTGCGTGCGTGCGTGCGTGCGTGCGTGCGTGCGTGCGTGCGTGCGTGCGTGCGTGCGTGCGTGCGTGCGTGCGTGCGTGCGTGTGTATGTGTGAGATGGTAGATTCCCTTAAGCCACCTCCACACGGCACAATATCCTACCGCCAGTAAATTTCGGAGAAAGGACAAGCTTCGTGGTACTAAGTCGAATAAAGTCTTTAGAAGGATTTATGTACTGAGAAGTTAGATTGCAACAAACTGACAGGAAAGAAACCTTGTAATAATGAGGCACTACATTAACTAAATAGAATGAGAAATATTTTTTTTTATTGGATATATTGACGAAACGAGCAAAACATTCACCTGATGGTAAGTGCAATCCTATGACAAATACAGTATCACCCAGAACATTTCTGTATGACACCACACTGCGCCTGTCACCCTAAAACATCAGTACCTAAGTCTCCTAGGTAACTAAATAAAAAACTGGAATATTTTAAATAAAGTAAGTAATTTTTATGTAAACGATTTTACAACATGATAATGATGCAGATAATGTACTAAAAGGCTGATGTGTAAATTATGTATGTATCATTGAAGTTCGCGCGGATGTCGTTCGTAATTACAAAATTAGGTGTGTAAAGGGACCGCGGGTGGAAAATCGTCATTAATTATGACTGATGAAACTGTTTTACGCTAGTCTGTGTTACCTATGTAAAATGAACCTGCTAAACCCTGAAAAGAGAGTAATCATATACTTTTCTAGGAGCTCGCTGTGATCAAATAAACGAATGTATCCTATTGTTACTAAGCAATTAGAACCGTTCACCATGTTCGACCGTCCGATACCCAAGTAAAGGACGGTCAAATACCCCGGAGTCACGTTAGATGCAGCAATGACATTCACGCCGCATGTCGACAACGTTCGAAATAGAGCGACCTATATAGCAAATTCGCAAACCACCTTCACCTACTGGTATGCCCTTCTAGCAAAATATGCTTAGACACAAGTTAAGAATCTACAAGACTTCCATAAGACTTACTATCGCTTTCGCATAAGCGAAGGGCACTTAGATTAATTAACTTCAAGTGCAAAATAGATTTTTGCACGAAGCTACCGGCGCCCGATCGTTCCAACGCAATATAGACACAGCGACTGTGAAATTCCATAAATCTCTGAACACTTCAGAGAAATGTCCCGGCAATTCTTCGAAAGAGCTGCACTCTATCCCGACCCACTAGTAGTAAAAGCAGCCAACTACCTACCCAATGCAAATGCGACGTTGTGCATACGTTGCCCGTGAATCATGCTCAAAAACCTGGAAGTCTCGATCCCGTTAGACCGCAAAACGGTCAGCCAAGACACTGTACACACACTTATAAATAGACACAATCACGGCCACGAGCGGCGGCCGTACAGAGCGGCTCGCAAGTTCCAACACCGCTTACACCCAGAGCTACCGAGACAAGTTGACGATCTGAACGGAGGTTCGAACCTCCCTCGGACGGTCATAAATCACTACTGATATAATAAATGCGAAAGTAACTCCCTCTGGCCCTCTCGTTTGTTACCTTTTCACGGCTTAGCCGCTGCACCGATTTTAAAGAAATTCGGCACAGAGATAGCTTGCATATTAGGGACGGAGATAGGATGCTTGGTACTTCGGAAAATCAATGAGTTTCCACGGTATTTAAAAAAAATCTGAATTCACGCGAACAGTCGCGGGCTTCAGCTAGAGACTTATATTCGAAAGAATGATAAGACGAAATCCTCACGAGACACATGTGTAGCGCAAGTTATATGATTGTATGTCAAAACATACGAGTATTTAGGTATTTGTGTTTGGTTCAAACCTAGTTATCCGATGGTGCTGTAAAAGCCAAAAAGGCTAACAGCGAAAACTTCTCAAGTGAAAATATTGGTGAATGAACCTGCCCTCCTTATTTGGATAATTGTGTTGTGCTAAAGTGCTGTCACTGTCAGATTAGTGTCACACGACGGTGACAATCAATGGCGTTTCTTGTCTCCTTCATTAGGTTAGAATGCACTACGTACAGTACATAATAACTCAATGGTTTCCTTATCGAAATAATTCCGGGGTCGTTCGTATATATATGACAACTAATGAATATTTTTAATACGAAAATCGTAGTACGCCAACCCAGCAGCGTGGCGGACACTTTCTAGACCTCCAGCTTCACTTAGCATTCAGGTTGCCTATTTTACAACTGGAACGTCACCATTACATTATAAATTGAGGTCATCATGTTGATGTTACAACTACGCAAAGTATGCAGTGTCAGAGACACAATCTATAAGTTTCGCAATCGACTTTGCTTAAGAGGTGAGAACTTTATGTTTCATGAAAAATCTCAAATCACGGAACTATTCCTTGTGATGTTAAGAGGAGACAAAAACTAAATTGATACCAGGGTTTGGGGCGATGAAATTGATATATACCTAATGTGTATAAATTGCACATAAATAGTTAGTAGTTAGTTATAAATTAAACTAAATCCGGTCGGACAGACACATCCTTCCTCCTTCCCCTTATTCATTATAATATTATAAATGTGGTGGTACTGGTAGTAGGATAATCTTACTGGTGGTAGGATTCGTATGCAGGAATTCGTCTAGGTAGGGATCACCGCAGCGCCAGTTATTATTTAATTTCATTTATATAGGCTAAAACATCAAGGCAAAACAATCAAAGTTGCTGCTGTAAATCCTTTGTTTCATGTATGTTCTTACTCTGTACACCCCCCACCGGAAAAGATGTTGAACTCTCCCATCTCTCTACTACACGTCGAACATTGCGTACAAATAAATAATTATATCAAATCATCGTCTGCGAAAGCGAAATTAATCATCGTCTTTTAGGATCGATTACTTAGCCATAATTATCGTGAGCAACCAAGAGATGGCGCTGTTCTAAACAGACAAACTACAAAAGTTATTAAGCAGTCAAAATTTGGTATTCTCGGACTACGAACCCTATTTTTGTGTCTCATGTTGAATTTAGTTTAATACATAAGGTCGTAGGATATTTATTTTTCTATTAAGTACCACAGCATGCAGACTTCAAGGTCTGTTCTGGTGCTCCAAATTTCGAATTTACGACCCCTGCAGATTTCTTTAAGATTTGTGTATGTTAAAGGAAATAATAAGCGTGTTGGACACTATATAAGTAAAAGTAAAAAAAGTATAAGTAGTAAGCAAAAATTCGAAAACCAAGATCAATAGCATTAATTTTAATTATTTCTCATATGCAGCGACTAAGCCGATTTTCGACCACGGCGACAACTACCGAATAGTCGGAAGTTATCAACTGCGCAGGGGATATTATAGTGCCGCAAGTGTACGCGCTAACGTAGGGGCACATACTGGTGTACACGTGTCCGATGTAAAGCTTATTAGATAAGATCACAGGTAGAGGCTATGATGCACTGTCGGAGGCACAAGGACAAATCACAACCCTCATCATCATCATTTCAGCATATCACTAGTCCACTGTTGAACATATGCATCCCCCATAGATTTCTACAAAAGTTTGTAGCTCTCATTTTGGGGGGATTTTGCCATAGTTGCCACGCTTGGCAGGTGGCGTGGCAACCGCAGTTTATTTATTCTGATGTTCCAGAAGGATGCTGTTGCCCATCTTCTGGTTTTAATTTTCCCTCAGTCGACTTTTACAACACCCACGGGATGAGATGGGGTCGGTAGATTCTCTTAAGCCGCTACCACACGACCACAACCCTACCAGACACGAAAACCAACCATTTATGTTTTTGCACTAACGTTGTCTCCGGCTGGGATTCGAACCCAGGACCCACGGCGTGGTCTAGTGGTATGATAACGGGAAATACTGCCAACCGGTGGAGGCGTTGAGCCTGCAGGCAAATGACCGTGATTATTAACGTTTGACCAAAATCCCACCAAGTAGCAAGTCTGACCATTAATACGATATGGATCAAGAAGATGCTTTTTCGAGCCAGTGCCTAGTACGGCATTATATTTCGTGCCGAGATCTAACTTAGAGTTGCCAACCGTCCTGTTTTTCTAGGACATGTCCCATTTTTGGTGTGTACTGGATAGTTTTTAAGCGTTCTGTTAACATTCTGTTTTTTAATTACACCTTCCTAAAAACTTCATAAAAATGAAAAATTGTTTTCAGTCTCTATCCATATTAATTACTGGTCGTATAATGCGTCCGGAGAACTAGAATAAGAAGAACTACCCGAACGACCGCGTGGCGTAGTGGTTAGCGTACCTGACTTCTGTACGCTGTTCGGTTCTGGGTTCGATTCCCAGCCGGAGGCAACATTTGTGCGAAAACACAAATTGTTGCTTTTCGGGTCTGGTTGTGTTGTGCATAAGAAATGTATGTTTGTAAAACGCACCCACGATACAGGAGAAAATCCTACTGTGGGGCTTCGTTTTTTTAAAAAATTAAAAAAATAAAAATACTGATAGTTCCGCCTTCAAATACTGGATATAAAAATTTGAGGATGAGTACTAAAAAGTACTCGTTTTTTATTTTATAATATGGGCCAGAATGATATCGTTCAATTTGCTACATGTATAGCATCTACACTGTGTGTTTTACAGTCTTATGTTAATGTAAATAATTTACATAAAATTAGCGATACACGATAAATTTACACACAAGAGTGATGACATTTTTATTTAGGTCTTTTTCCTTTTTTTTTTGGCATACGTAACCGGTTACAATCCAAAAAAGTTTCTATATTGACGATCGCGTGGCGTAGTGGTTAGCGTACCTGACTTCTGCGCCACCGGTCCTGGGTTCGATTCCCTGCCGGAGGTAACATTTGTGCAAAAACACAAATTGTTGCTTTTCGGGTCTGGTTGTGTTGTGCACGTGAAATGTATGTTTGTAAAACGCACCCACGATACAGGAGAAAATCCTACAGTGGGGCTTCGTTTTTTTAAATAAGAAAAAAAATATATTTAGAGGTTGAATTATCAAAGACTTGTCGTTTATCAGGAGGGCGCATAACTTTTATAGCTTTAGTGATTCAAAAACAATGCTAGGCTAGGATTTCCCCGGTATCGTCGCATCGATGCGCTTTACAGACATTGATTACACATGCACCCTGTGATGGGTTTATTTTCGCGTATGAATCTCATTCATTGGTTAATGGGATCAAATGAAAGCGATCAGGAAACCAACCAGAGTTACAAAGTAGATCCCCAGACCCGGAACAACTGTCTGAAGGCCCTACAAATACTTAGCGCAGAAGCCAATCGCTCAGCCACTGCGCCAGCCGAGCAACGTCAGCCCATAACAAATGCTGCGTCACCCAGAACAAGTCCTATATGCCCTTGAAGTGAAGTAAGATGAGTAAATGTTTGATGTTTGGTGCTATGCAGGAATCCGTCTAAGTAGGTACCACCCCTGGGCCAGTTATTCTACCGTGAAGCAGTAGTGTGCAAACATTACTGTGTTTCGGTTTGAAGGGCACTGTGAGCTAGCGTAATCACTGGGCATATGAGACTTAAGAACCTATGTCTCAGGGTGATGGGCACAGTGTGGTGTCACACAGAAACTTTCTGGGTGACGCAGCATTTGTTATGTGCAGACGTTGCACTTACCATCAGGTGAACGATTTGCTCGTTTCATCACTTTATCTAATAAAAACGAGCTATTATATTTCATGCCACAACGGGGCATCAAGAGCTTTCTTAGTTACTTTAAAATGAGCAAGAGTGGGTCAAAGTATCTGAATATAACGCCTGTCCTGGATTCGAATCCCAGCCGGAGACAATAACTGTGCAAAAATAAAAATTGGATTGGATTTCGGGTGTTGGTCACAGTTATGATCCTAGTGTCTCTGGCCATACATCGTAGATTACCGCCGATCTTATCGCATGAGCTCAATGTAACACTCACGTCATGAGTAAATGTTTCTATTTGCCCGTACACTTCTAGCACTATATTATCTCCTGGGCAGTTAATAGCTTTGGACAGTATTCGCCAGGGCATCAAGCGGGTCGTCCTCCTGACGTTCCTTCTGAATACTCAATAATTAGTAATAGGTTCAGCATTACCAGCTTTTTTTTTTTTTTTTTTTTTTTTTTTTTTTTTTTTTTTTTTTTTTTTTTTTTTTTTTTTTTTTTTAGGACTGATGGTCACTGTTAGCCCGAAGGCTTTTACAGCTTCGCCGGATTGAAAGGTGGCATAGCGCTGAGGGCGCTTAGCCGAAACCTTTATTTATGGATGACTGGCGCAAGGGCCCCCGAGAGGGGACCTCGGCTTGGACCGTCATCCTGTTCGCGAGAGTAACAGACTCGAGGGTGCCCAAGGGGGCCGGTCTCGGCTCGGTCAGTTACTGCAATCGGGAGGGCAATATTACTACTACTATAATTATTAGTACCATGATTATTATTAGATAAGTTTACCACCAATTCGGAATGCGTTTCCGCTGGAGAAGAAATGGCGCAAGAAACTCCAGCGACGCTTCTGTTTATGACACTACTGCTAGGGGAGAACCGGCCTGAGATGCGGCGGTATCGCGAATAACTTTGTCTGATACGCCCACGCCGACGGCGGGGGCGGTATGATGGTGATAATGGGTGTTTGTGTAGTGTTGAGTAGAGCGCTTGGGCAATAGTGGTCGCGTCGTCAGGGTCCTCGAGGACGTGCCTCGGTCTCCTTTTTCCGCGGGTCGAGTTTTGGTGTATCGCGAGGGGGTTGTAAGTGGCGGCACTGACAACCAGTGGGTTGGGGTGCGTGGCGGCAGAGTCGAAGTATCGGCGAGAGGCCAACTTTAGATATTGGGCTATGGTAGGAAGCCCTAAATCGATATGAAGGTTAGCATTACGCACGAACCACGGTGCTCCCGTGGCTTTACGCATGAATCGATTTTGTATTACCTGAAGTCGGTGAATTTGACGCGGGGAGGCATGCGCAAATACGGGGCTTGCGTATGTCATAATTGGCCGAATACAGGCTTTGTAAAGTGTAATTTTATTACGTAGGGACATTTTGCTATTTTTATTTAGTAACGGATGTAATCGGCCGAGGACGAACGCCGCTCGGTTCCTTACTCGGTTAATGTGTGGACCGAAGCTGAGTCTCGAGTCTAATAGGACGCCTAAGTATTTGACTGTCTTTTCCCAGGGGATTGGACGATCGAATAACTCTATGGTGGGGAGATGCTGCGTTATGCGCCGCGAGAAGTACATGGCTGCACTTTTGATTGGGTTGACCTCGATCCTCCATTTCCGAAACCAGTTCCCGAGGGTTCGGGCTGCGGATTGGAGGCGTTTAGAGATAGTGTCTGGATTACGTCGAGACACATATAGGCAGGTATCATCTGCGAAGAGGGCGAGTTCGACGCCGCTGGTGTGCGGTATGTCGTTCGTGAAAAGGGTGTAGAGCACGGGACCTAGGACTGAGCCTTGTGGTACGCCGGCTAGGATGGGATGTGATTCGGATCGCACCCCCTCGACGCGGTAGCGGAAGGTTCGACTGCGTAAGAAATCTCGTATGATGAGTACGAGGCGATCTGGCACACCGAGTCCATATAACTTGTATATGAGCCCGTTGTGCCAGACCTTGTCGAACGCTTTCGCCACGTCGAAGAAGAGCGCTCCGGTATGAAGCCCGCGTATGAAGCGGGATTGAATGTGCTCCGTTATGCGGTGCACCTGCTGGGTACATGAGTGTTTGGCACGGAATCCAAACTGCTCGTGGATGGGGATCGCTCGAGACTGCATGAAGTCTCTTAAGCGGGCGAGAAGTAGGCGTTCGTATATCTTGCCTAAGGCCTTGAGGAGGCTTATAGGCCGATATGCGGTGGGATCGGACGGAACATTACCAGCAAAAAGTACTACCGCTACCCAATGCCGCACGCTACTACATCACTATACTGCTAGACGGTAAACAACGTCAACATCGAGAACATGACACGTTCCAAACAAGGCATTAGAAAGTGATATAGAACCTCCTACAGACATTCGCGGATTCTCTTATTTTGCTTTCTTTAGAAATTTTCCATCAGTGAAGGTGACAGTAAAAGTTTAATGAAATAAACAAAGTCATTGTCCCTTACTTAATAAATTTACTGTAGATTTTGACTCTTTAAAACGTGAAAGGTACAAATAGAGGACGAAAATTAAAAAGAAACAACTTCGTACTTTTTATATTTTTATTTCCCCAATGAGCCGTAGTCTCGTCCGTTTATAAATGAATACTACAAAATACGAATGACATCAAAGTATCTAATACAATACTAATAGACGAATTCTAATGAATACACCGAAGGCACTAGGGTTCCCATGCAATGTATATCCGTCATACACTTCCTTAGCAAATCATAATGTAAACCTCACAAATAATGGAGTGTTATAGAATATAATTTAGTTATGGTTACGTAAGGTAATTATTATAACCATATATTTATAATTTATTAAATATTTAAGGCACCTTGACAGAAATGTTAATAGGTCCTTAAACTTGAAAGAGATAATATAATTTAGTATTCTTTCTTCTTCTGTTCTTTCGTTCAGTTTAATTGCCGGCGGACAGCTGGACGATCCTGTCGTTGACTTCCAGCAGCTCGGTCACGTACTCTTCATCAGCCATGATGGTGGCCAGGCGCTTCAGGATGGAGAGCAACTCGCCGTCTCTCAGACGAAGCTGTTCGTTGCATTGTTCGACTTCGTCCACCACTTCGTCAGGTATCTGTCGACAAAAAATCAGTTTGCTGTTAGATTCATTTTGTATTTGTGGTCGCGTTTGTGTAGGCTTATCTATATATGACCTTATTGTTCTAGCTGTGCTCTGGAATACATGTTATTGTTAAACCTATTGTTTCAGGGGCCGGGCGTTCAGCTTAAATTTCATAGTACGCTAGTTAGACCAGAGTTCGAACCTGTGCCGACATCTAAAATTGTACTGCAATTTTAATTTCTGCTTTACCACGTGCTCAGCGGTGAAGTTAAACATCGCGAGGAAACAAGTTAAACATCGCGAGGAAACCTGGAGGTCTGAGGAATAAAAATATTTCGGAGACGTATTAAGTCCGCCATTGGAGCGGCGTGACTGACTCTTTCTAGCTACAGAACCTTTGGGTCACAGCAGTGGGGCATTTATATGCCGTTACTTTATAACACCCTTTAAGATATTGCGATGAAACGAATACTAGACTGATTTTTGTTTTATCGCAATATTTTTACTGGTGGTAGGATTCCTATGCAGGAATACGTCTACCTACCTAGAACTACCACAGGACCAGTTATACTTACGTGAAGCATTAGCGTGCAAACATTACCTACCGTGTTTCGTTCTGAAGGACACCAGAGCTAGAGTAATTACAGGGGATATGAGACTAAAAACGGATGTCTTTGGTGATGGACGCAGTGTGGTTGTTATAAGCAGACGTTGTCTTTGCTATTAGGTGAAAGTTTTGCTCTTACCTTCTTCGATAAAAAAAGTCTGTCAAGGTGAGACACTATCTAGTATCGTAACGTGAGTAATGTACAGTCGTAAACGTAGGCCGCACACAGCGAAAAACAAATGAAAAGGTCGATAAATTCCATATCAGTGGCACCGACAGAAATACAGCGCTGCGGCATTTTTCTGTAGCATACTGCTGATTCGCTGCTACTGCTGCTTTCCGTTGATGCTGTTCATACTTATATTATAAATGCGAAAGTAACTGTCTCTGTCCCTCTGTCTGTTCGTTACCTTTTCAGGGTTCAACCGCTGAACCGATCTGCGCGAAATTTGGCACATAGACAGCTGGCTTCCTGGAGACGGACGTAGGATACTTTTTATCCCGGAGAATCGATTAGTTCCCACGAGATATTTAACAAACCTATTTCCACGAGGACGAAGTTAACTTAAGCTAGTCCAATGTAAATTGTATAACTTCTTATTGTTTTTTTCAATGTTGTCGTATGGAGAGTCACCATCATCGTCATCATCATTTCAGACTATCACTAGAGACCTCATCTTTCCACTTGCTACGATCCTGACACACATCTTTCGCTTCTTCTACTTTCATTACCGTTTTCATACACGCTCGTCGGTTGCGGGTACTCTTAACGTGACCTTTCCACAAGAGGTCTCCGATCTGATCGTGATACGTACGCCTTACCGGCTTTCCAACTACTGGGAACATATCTATGTGCACAAGTGGGCTGATACCAGAAATTAGGAAGAAGAGCTGAAGAAACTAGATCCGGGCGGCCGAATAAAAGACGCCACAAGAATGCACGAAAACTTTTTGGTGAGAGAAGGGAAGATTTATCTGGTACAGCCAGCAACTACTCTCAATTTGGGTGAGGGTTTTACAATGTAATGATGTAGAATTCGTATTCTACTTCGTTAGTTAGTTAGTAACTCTTGATTTGGGCGTTAATCTAACTTAAATTATAATACAAAGGTCACTCGTTTTATTCTTTTTTACTTCATAAAGTGATAAAACGAACCAAACCTCGCATTCGCATTCCTTATGCAAAGGATATTAACAGGAAGATTAAAATGAGGTTGGCGGGAAACTTTCACATTTTTTATCTTTGTATTTTTAATGTCGAATACCATTCCATTATATTGAATACCAGCTGCACCCGCGACTTTTTTCGCGTTAAATTTTAGTTTTTGTTTATCGACATCATTTCAGCCTATCGCTAGTCCACTGCTGAACGTGGGCCTCGACCATTGATTGTCAGAAAAGTTTGTAGCTCTTGGGGGCAGGCGGGTTAGCAAGCGCAGTTTATTTATTCAGATACTGCTGCCCATTCGCTTTTCATTGCCCTTTGTCGACTTTTAAGACACCAACGGTATTAGATGGGGTGGTAGATTCTCTTCCGCCATCACCAATACAGGTTACTATAAAAATCTACGTGAATAGATACCTACTATATAGTAACAACTACGTCCGCGTGGAAATAGGTTTTTCAAATATGGAACTATTTGATTTTTTTTGATAAGGTATCCTATGTCCGTCCCCAGGATGCAAGCTGTCTCTGTGCCAAATTTCATCAAGATCGATTCAGCGGTTTAACCGTGAAAAGGTAACGAACAGACAGAGGGACAGAGAGAGTTACTTTCGCATTTATAATACTAGCCGATGCCCGCGACGTCGTCCGCGTGGATAGAGGTTTTAAAATATCCCGTGGAAAATATTTGATACACCGGGATAAAAACTATCCTATGTCCGCCCCCGCGTTGCAAGCTATCTCTGTGCCATTTCGTCAACATCGGTTCAGCGGTTGAACCGTGAAAAGGTAACAAACAGACAGAGGGATAGAGAGTTACTTTCGCATTTATTATATTAGTATGGATAAAGGTAGCCTTGTGTATGAGGGCGGTAATCTTGAGAGCCTCTGAACGAATTTGCATGCAGCTATGCAGTAGAAACCTCTGTAAAACAGCGTCTCTGCGAGATGATTTGTGTATTTTTGTAAATTGCCCTAGCTCGTACAGGAGCTGGGCATTAACGGTATTATTAGTGAATCAAGTGGGGGGAAAAGTTTGCAGACACTATGGTATATTGTTGTTTTCTATTGTCAATTTACTTGTTGTGAAAACAAAATTGTCATACATAATGACGTCTTTGACGGCAGAATAACTGGCTCTGCGATTGTACTTTGGCAGATCCTGCGTAAGAATGTCACTACCAGGAACTTGTGTTAATCAAAATGTCGATTTAGCAGTGTAAGCAACTTGATATCTATATTTCTACATATACTTTAATGAGGTGCCGTGTGGTAGCGGCTTAAGAGAATCTACCACCCCATGTCATCCACGTGGGTGTCGTAAAAGTCGACAGAGGGAAAATAAAAACCAGAAAGTGGGCAGCAGCATCTTCCGGGAACATCTGAATAAATAAACTGCGGTTGCCAACCAGCCTGCCAAGCGTGGCAACTATGGCAAAATCCCCCAAAATGAGAGCTACTAATTTTTGTGGCAATCTATGGGGGAGGCCTATGTTCAGCAGTGGACTAGTGATAGGCTGAAACGACGACGACGACGACGACGACTTTAATGAGATTTTAGCGTTTAGACTCACCTTCTGCAGTTCCAAAAATGTGTCGAATTTCAATTTCTTTCTCTGTTTGCAGTTGGTGCTGTCGAAGAACATGGTGAACTGTTGATCTTTGAGTTTCAGTGGGAAATATATGCCGGCTGACAGGCCACCTTTGGGATCCCTAGTCAGAAGACTCCTTGAATAACAAAATTGAATATGATTAGAAAATATTCTATTTTAAAATATAAAGTAGTTTTAGTGCTTTATACCTGACGATCATGTAACAACTGTTATTTTTAAAATGATTTATTATGAATTAAATATTTAATCGTTCGGATTGATGGTGGTAGGATTCCTATGCAGGAATCAGTCTAGGTAGGTACCACCCCAGGGCCAGTCATTCTGCCGTGAAGCAGTAATATGAAACATTACTGTGTTTCGGTTTGAAGGGCACTGAGAGCTAGCGTAATCACTGGGCATATGAGACTTAAGAACTAATGTCACAGGGTGATGGGCGCAATGTGGTGTCACACAGAAATGTTCTGGGTTATACAGCATTTGTTATGGGCAGACGTTGCACTTACCATCAGGTGAACGTTCTGCTCGTTCCGTCAGTGTTACCAAATAAAAAAAAACAATAACAGATCTATTGTAGTAATGAAATTGTAATTGATATACTACTTTTCTGCAGTTTGTCTTGTAACTCCAACATAGGATGTTTAATTTAGACAAATAAATATAAAATTTCTATAGCCCATTATTAAAATAAACAAAATGGCGGATTAATTGTCAATTTGTCAAGACACTATTTTCCCGCGTATTAGACTAAAATGTCAAAAACGACAGAATAATCGTACGGCGTGCGACAGATGGCGAGAACAACCATCTCAAACGCAAGCTCTCAAACATATTAAAATAAAATTACCACAGATCGGTGACGGGTAATAGGTATCTGGCACTGATATCATCACAACGCCTTCCTGATTGTGGCACATCCTCAAAACATAGAGGAGACCTTAGTCCGGCAGTGGATAATCATGAATCATGATGAAAAGAACATACCTCAAGTCCCAAACCAGGTTCCTCTTCTCAGTAACACTAATTGCGGACAAGTAAGCTCTCGCTACGTATACGAGCGACAGGCGCTCCTTCACGACGCTTCCTCTAGTCTCCCGTTCATGCCATTCCACATAGTTGTTGTTTTGGATGTTAAACTGATAGTTGTACTCCTTGCGGCAATGCGGCTCATCGCTTTGGGTGAACCAACCTATAAAAAGAGGGATAAATGTTGTAAATGTTATTTACTGTCGTTTCAGCCTATCAAAAGTCCACTGCTGAACATAGGCCTCCCCCATAGATAGCTATAAAAGTTTGTAGCTCTCATATTGGAGGGATTTTGCCATAGTTGCCACGCTTGGCAGGCGGGTTGGCAACCGCAGTTTATTTATTCAGATGTTGCAGGAAGATGCTGCTGCCCATCTCCTGATTTTAATTTCCCTCTGTCGACTTTTACGACAGCCACGGGATGGGATGGGGTGGTAGATTCTCTTAGGCCGCTACACACGGCGGATATTTACTGTATTGTGAAGTATCTTCGTAGCCTTGCAGTGTCTTTTTTTTATAGAAGAGTGGGAAATCGAGCAGGTGGCTCACCTGATGGCAAGTGATTAGCTCCGCCCAAGAGCGTCGCCAAGGGGGAGCAGGGGCAGCCGCAGTGCCCGTTATTCTACCGTCAAGCAGTAGAGAGCAAACGTTACTGTGTCTCACTCTTATTCTCTTAAAATCAGAGATTCTTGCCAAGCAGAGAAAAGTTTATACTATATACAACGTTATTCATAATTGGTATAACATCCCGGCACATACCCATGCTAATTTGATCCACAGTGAAGTTATATATTCTATAATTGGCATTCATATAAGAATATACCTGGATTATGTTTGTTGCTTTGAGGCAATGTTTTGTATGTAATGCTGTTGGTGTGTCATAATAAATAAATAAAAATAAAATAAATAAGTTTTAATGTCAAAATTTAATACTAAAAATGTCCATACAAAACTTGACTTTTTTTTTTGTAAAATTTTACGCGACTCTAGCTCAGAATGTCGTTGTCCCGAACCAGACAAATTCAAAATACGTTTTCTTCTCCATTTAATTTATGTTATACCCTACTAAGGCTTCATACTAACATATATACTTCGCAACAGATTTCCTTAAGTTTCATGTTATCCCAGTACTTGCGAGTTCTTTCGATGGCAGCTCAATGGAAAAACGCCCAATTAAATTTATGAGTTCATTGCCTCCATCAGCTGTATAACAAGGTAACCTATGAGTTTTAAGCAAATTCTTTAAGTCGACATATCTCCTACAGGTTCACGCTACGAGGCTCGTTATATTTTTTGGGCCATATACACATCGTCCCTAAGCCCAGCCTGCCGGGATGAATAGGACACTACGAATGGCCCTGTATACTTGCCACTTTTGGAAAAAGCAAGCAAGGCTTTTTTGTAATTAAAATTATATCGAATATTATTTATATAAATAAATATTGGGAAATACATATTTCTCCATTTCAGAAAGTTAATGCAGGGGTCTTACCAGTATGTGGGTAGCAGCGATCAGCCATCACAGTCACCACACGGGAGATATGGTAGCCCAAATCCGACAAGAAAACACCATGCCTCTCTCCAATCCTTACATGAATGGCGACCATCACGTGATCTTTCTCCGTCTCAATAAGGAAGCCCTGTGGACCCGGACTTGATGTTGTATAGTCCAATAAGTCTTGGATATTCTCGTCACACGATACCAGCATCATAGACTTTGTGATCCCAGGGAAATCGTTCTCTAAGACTTTAAAGCGTTTAATGACTTCCATTCCTAGTCCGACACAAGTGTGCTTATGGGCCCGGATTGGCGGATTGTACTTCGGGAAGAACTCCTTTAGTGTTTGGTCTGGAGACGCCATGTAAGATTCGTATAGAGTAAGGAAATTGTTGACGGAATCATAGTTCTCGGATACGACTAAACGGCTCAATATCGCCTCGGCTTTAGCGACCAGCTCCTCGTACTGTTGGAGAGAGAGGCGTAAAGCCGGGCGAGAGGCCCCCCACCTTGGAGGTGGCAGGGGATGATCGGCCGGCCACTGGGGGACGGCTAGTTTTTGTAGCCCGGAGCCGAGTCAGCTCAACCACTCAGCGCCCCAGCGGCCCATGACGCGGCGTATGGCGCGCTCTTCGCTGGAGGTCGACGCCATTTCAACCGGGGCCTGGTCGAACCCTGCGACCCCTGTGGCCTCCACGCCGTTAGACGCATCCGGAGACCACTCTAAGTCCTTACTTAACGGTTTTATATTTAATGATTCTGTAAGAAAAAAAAAAACAATTTAATGTTTAGCTTTTCGCTGACATCATGTCTTTTGAGATGAAGGTGATGAGCTTTTACCACTATGATGATGATGATGATGTTCTCCTAGCCGATTTCGTTCCACAAGTGTACGCGCAAACACAGAGGCACTCACTCGTCCCAACCTACCCGCGCCCGATGTAACGCTGATGCGATAAGATCGGAAGTAGGCTAAGATGCAGTGTCAGAAACACTGGGACAATCACAACACAACCAGACCCGAAAACCAACAATTTATGTTTTAGCACAAATGTTGGCTCCGGCTGGGATTCGAACCCAGGACCCGCGGCTTAGAAGTCAGGTACTGTGACCACTAGGCCACTCGGTCGTCACCACTATGACACTATTACGGAAAGTAATTAATAACCGAGTAGTCCATTATAGTTGAACGTAAAGTAAAGTAAAGTTTCAGCAAATGTCCCACTTCTGAGCACAGGCCTCCTCTCATTTCTGAGAGGGTTTTGGAGCTAGAAAGAATCCGCCACGCTGCTCCAATGCCGGTTGGCGAACTGCACATGTCTTCGAAATATTTTTTATTTCTCAGACATGCAGGTTTCCTCACGATGTTTTCCTTCACCGCCGAGCACGTGGTAAATCAGCACTTAAAATTGCAATTAACAATTTTAGTGGTGCCGGCACCGGGAATCAAACCCAGGTAACTCGCGTACTATGCAGTTTAAAGCGAGCGCCTAGCCCCTGAGCTACCACGGCAATTAATAATAAATATTTTACAATTAGTAGTAAATGGTATTATAAATATTGTTTACACATGTAACAAAGTTTACACAGTATTAAGTTTGAAAAATTTTTGACGTTCATGTTCAACACAAAACGTAAAGGTGTCTTTTCTTTTTAAATCTGTCATGACAAGGTTTGCCAACTTATTTAAGAGTAGCTAACTTTTCTTAGCTCAGGAAGAGAAAGAAGCATGAAGTTTTTAAGGAGAAGAATGTTTCTTAAAAATAAACAAAATCAAAACTTTACATTTATTGATAAATGATAATAATTATATTCATTTCTTGTCAGGTTAAAGAAAAAGTTAAGTAGCAGCCTAAAATTGTCCCACTGCTGAGCACAGGACTCCACTCATTTCTGAGAGGGTTTTGGAGCGGGGAATAGTCCGCCACGCTGCTCCAATGCGGGTTGGCGGACTTTACACGTCCTCGAAATATTTCTATTACTCGGATATGCAGGTTTCCTCACGATGTTTTCCTTCACCGCTGAGCACGTGGTAAATCAACAGTTAAAATTTTAGAACAACTTTAGAGGTGCTGGCACCGGGGATTGAACCCAGGTTACTCGCGTATTATGAAAATTAAGGCGAGCACCCAGCTTGAAAGTGATATATTTAGTTTCGTTTTTATATATTATTGAGACTGTTCGTTTACTCCCGTTTGCTTCTTATTTAAGTTTGTTACACTCATTACCCGAAATATAGTGTTATCGTATAATTTTTATATAGAAAATTTACTTACTTCTACATTCATAATTGTAAAAATATTATATGCCTGGCCATCACCATTGTAATTGGCACAATAACATTCTGATTCCCCTAAAACTCCCAATTTGGTAAAAGCTAAACTAAATTTATATGATGGCTCGAGCAAGCGTTTATGCTAAGTGATTATCCTAAGCGTTCTAATTGGGTTAAATAAAGATAGCAGAATATATTGTGGTAGGTGCTCTATTTTATTAACTGACCAGGTCACGCGAGGGCTTGCCTAAGTAATAACGCAAAGTAATCACTATCGCCATGTTATGCAATTTGTCGACGGTCGTGCGACATTAACACAAAATGGCGTCCAAGGTCATTCACGGGCCACAACAATATAATATAGATGGGTATGAATCATTTAAACAAGTTGTATCTGAAGCAATTACCTCACTGTTGTTATTAGGAAGACTAGTATTTAAATTATTAGTATTTGTTATTAAATCAAAAGAGAAGTGTCTGTCTGTAAAGCGTCTGCAGCAACATGAATAGAATAATAGCGGGTACTGATTGTCTATAATAAACTCGATAGTGTAGTAAAAACTTAAACTAAGTAATTAAAACTAATTTAAAACAATGTGTTGACAACAACATATTTACTTTATTCGCCTTGATTATGAATATGATGATCTATAGTTAAGGCACTTGAGTTTAATTTGAATTTAAATGCTTACACGTGAGTTGCACGTGTGTGTATTCCACAGTCACAGACAACTCACAGCTGATTGAGTAAAACAGTGAATAAATTTGCAAAATGATCCATCGCCGAGTATCAACAAAACGTCTCGTCAGTAGCTAAAATGCGTTTATTGTTTATTATCTATAAACATATGACACAAACGTATACGAATAAGACCGTAGTAAAAAAGCAAACAGTGAATCAAATATCAGATAGGTGTAATATGTACTTAAGTAAATTGAAGGAAATGGAGATGGAGGAAATGTAAATATATCGTATGCATTATTATAGAAAAAAAATTGTAATAAGGAAGCATTTGTTTCGTAGTCAATAAGGAATAAAAGTTAACGTACCCATTTCTGTGGCTGTAAGCCGGGGATGAAGCGAAGATGTACTCTAAGAGGGACCTTCTTTATTTGCTTCTAGAAATAAACTGTTTCGTTTTGCGTTCGTGTGGCGTATATAAACCATCTTTTCCGTTTGGCATTCCTCTCCCCTTGGACCGCACATTCCCCCGTTCCTGCGTCATTCACATTTCGCTTACATGTGTGTGTATGTTTATGAGTGCCTTGCACGTAAGCGTTTGAATTTGTGTGAGTCACGGCGCCAAAACAAAACGCACACAAGCGAATAGTGCATATAGATATAATGCATACAGTACGTATAAGAATACGTTCGTATGTGTGCAATGGTACCTGCAAAATACCTTACCGAAGAATGAGAAACACTCATGGCATGTGATTTAACTATTTGAGGTATATGAAATCTTTACTGTTATAAAGGGAGTAATGTGGTGAAAAATAAATTGAAACTTTAAGATCCTGAATGATAATATTAAGCGAATGTAAATACTAAGCAATCAATTAAAAAAAGCTTTAAGTTAGTAAAGTAGAAAATACATTAATACTATTAACCAGTAACAATGTAATTACGGATACTCTTTGATTATCCGGATTTTTTATTTTTATTGTTTATCGTGACGAAAACGAGCATAACGTTCACCATGGTGGTAAGTGCAACGTCCTACCCCAACAAATGCTGTGTCACCAAGAATATTTTTGTGTGACACCACACTGCGCCCGTCACCCTGAGACATCAGTTCTTAAGTCTCAAATGCTCAGTGATTACGCTAGCTCACAGTGCCCTTTAAACCGAAACACAGTAATGTTTGCTCACTACTGCTTCACGGCAGAATAACTGGCCCTGGGGTGGATGGTGGTGATGGGGGTGGTTGGGGACGTCAAGATCGGTTTAACTGCTAAGGTGTAAAATGATAACAAACAGTCAGAGGAACAGAGAGAGTTACTTTCTTATGTAAATAAGATATAAATTTTAGTATGGATAGTATGGATGAGGAAAAAATGGTTTCCCACAGGAGACGGAAACCATTTTTTCCAATCACTTCCTTCAGTCAGCTCATAGACTCCCGCAGGATGATAACGAGCTGCAGATTTCTTATGCTGTCGCTCCCCCCCCCCCCCCCCCCCAAAGAGACGGAATAACCGTATCGAAAAATTTCTGGTCGAAAATACGCGGATTGGTGGCGGGCACTAGAGTCTAAGGTGTGAATTGCTTTGGATTGCGAACACCGATTCGCCTGCCAAGACTAATTCCAGCAGTGGACTATTAACATGCTGATGAAGAGGGAGACATAAAGATTATTTTATAAATCGTTCGTTCGGTAACCTCCCAACTTGTATGACACCTATGACCTGCGGTGAACTGCTCAGTGACTGCTAAGGGCATAACAACATACCTCATGTGTGTCCGCAAATGCAATTACGTGATGGTCTTGGAAAGACTTAATATGGATTCTAGAACAAACACCGCTGTGTGGCGATTGTCAATACAGTGGAAATAATACATTTTTTTACAGATTTCAAACCGATTTCATTAACAGCGCATTCTAGCATTGGAAACAATTGAAAATACAACCAAGGCGAATTTGCAGTGCATTTAACAATCCGTTTTTATTCAACCTCAGTCTAGATTTTTTTTAATTTAATTAAGATGCTCTTTGCGTGGTATAATTCCGCCAAGAAATAAATAATTGTATGACCTATAAATCGTTGATTCCGGGTCTGGGTGTCTATGTGCGCAGTTATGTACGTTTTTTTAAATAAATAATCATATTATAGATTAATATTTCAATCATATTATAGATTACGCTGGAACAGCAAAAACCTCAAGATTCTGATCTTTTTGCCCCCTATCCCGATTCTGCCGTGTCCCGGTTTCGATGATATTGTCCCGCGTCCCGACGTCCAATCAATTTTTTCCCGATTTTTGAATTTTGATAATACGCGACGACCGCTCAATTCACTCAGGCTCACAGCACACGGTCACTCGGCTCCCGTCACCGGCCACACGCAGAGATTGGCCTTAAGATATCATGAACAACATCACCATCAGGACACGGCTGGCACAAGTTCATAAAAAAAGTAAAAGTAAAGTTTCAGCCTATAAATGTCTAACTGCTGAGCACAGGTCCTCCTCTCATTTCTGTGAGGGTTTTGGAGCTACGAAGAATCCGCAACGCTGCTTCAATGCGGGTTGGCGGACTGCACATGACCTTCGAAATATTTTTTATTTCTGAGACATGCAGGTTTCCTCACGATGATTTCCTTCACCGCCGAGCACGTGGCAAATCAGCATATAAAATTGCCATTACCAATTTTAGTGTTGCTAGCACCGGGTTTCGCACCCAGGCCACTCGCGTACTATGGAAGTTTATAGCGTGCGCCTAGCCCCTGAGCAATTTTTTTTTGGACAAAGTGATGAAACGAGCCAAACGTTCACGTAATGGTAAGAGGAACGTCTGCCCATAACAAATGCTGTGTAGCCCAGAGATTTCTGTGTGACACCACACTGTGCCCATCACCCTGAGACATAACCTCTTAAGTCTCATATGCCCAGTGATTACGCTAGCTCACAGTGCCCTTCAAACCGTAAACACAATCATATTTTCACACTACTGCTTCACGGCAGAATAACTGGCCCTGGGGTAGTACCTATCTAGGCGGATTCCCCCATAGGAATCCTACCACCAGTGATAGATAAGTACACATAAAAAATAAAAACATTTTTGTTTTCCTTCAGTCAGATGGTCCAAATCGGTCGGACAATTTTATGATTGCATTGTTAGTTATTACATCCATAGATACACTTAACTGTTACTAGATTGACGGCCGAGTGGCCTAGTGGTTAGAGTACGTGTGTGTATGTACGTGTACGTGTATGTTACGTGTGTGTGTGTGTACTTCTACGCCGCGGGTCCTGAGTTCGAAGCTCAGCTGGAGCTGAACATTTGTGCAAAAACACAAATTATTGGTTTTCGGATCTAGTTATGTTGAATAAAATTTATGACTGTAAAACGCACCAACGACACGTCGCATCGCTTTTAAAATAAAACTAAATCTAAACACACGTACATTATTTGAGCTTGGCCTGTAAAAAGCGAGTTAAAAATAAGGGAAAAACTGAAATGTTTGTGACCATAAAAACAGTGCAATCAATTTAAAAACGAACTCGTTTATTAGTTAGATTAAACACTGAAGCTTTCTAATCTAATCTATAATTACATGAAGCTTGGACAATTTGACCTTTTACGTAGCTTTCGGAAGTACATTATCTGGCGAAAATAGATCAGATCAATATTAAGGTGTTAATGAACCTAGATTCACTGACGACATTTGGGTCGATATGTTGGAGAGGTTGACCATCGTTTTCTTGATGAAATTAGGATACGCAATTAGTAAAATGACTTCCCCGTGTGGTGGCGGCTTAAGAGAATCTACCACCCCATCTCATTCCGTGGGTGTCGTAAAAGTCGACAGAGGGAAAATGAAAACCAGAAAGATGGGCAGCAGCATCTTCCTGTAAGATCTGAATAAATAAACTGCGGTTGCCAACCCGCCTGCCAAGCGTGGCAACTATGGCACAATCCCCCCAAATCGAGAGCTACAAACTTTTGTGGCCATCTGTGGGGGAGGCTTATGTTAAGCAGTGGACTAGTGGTAGGCTGAAACGACGAAAATGACTTCACAAAAGTTGTGTTA
Organism: Luehdorfia chinensis; assembly: GCA_019845155.1. NCBI lineage: Eukaryota > Metazoa > Arthropoda > Insecta > Lepidoptera > Papilionidae > Luehdorfia > Luehdorfia chinensis. The sequence continues at coordinate 3,275,681 of JAHVAK010000003.1, read as the reverse complement.
ATACAAATAAAACTTCAGAGAACTAAATTTAGGAGTAGGATAATTGTAGGGTTTATTTATAATAATATTGTTACGAAGTATAAACATGATTTTACATTTTATTCTACATATAGTACTTTATTATTTTACAGCAACAAATAACACGAGTATATAGTAGATGTAATATACGCTTTGGATTTGATCAATATGTCTTTGAAATACACCGTCAATTAATGATTTTAATCTTGTTGTCGAGCTACTGAGAGCGAAACCTACGAAGAAATCATAGAATCATTTGGACGAATTCGAAAATTTAATATAACAGGAGGACACTGTATACTTTATTCTCATTCTCTCGCAGGTCAAATCCTGTAAATGTTTGTCTCTTTTTTGTTTTAAAGTGTTTCAAATCACAATGCCTCTAAAGAAGTTTACGCTCTACCGCAACAGCGTGCACAATCAAATTATCTAATACCGCCACCACTTGCCCAACACCACTACTACTAAAACTCGTGTTTCCGTCTAAAATACCGAGACTAAAATAGCTAACAGCGATATGTCTACTGTGTTAAAGATGCTATAAAGAGCTATCTATCTACCTGTCTAGCTAATTGTTATCTCATATAACCATCAAAAAGTGTTCAAAGGAAGCATTTGGACTGTGTTTCAAATCGGGCATCATATCGCCATTCATTCTGGGAATATCCGTCATAAACGTTGATTTTAAACAATCGTTTCCTACAGAGGGCGTGGCGTAACAATTTGCATAGTTGCTAGCCGGTCGCGTGACGTCGTTTCTCGGAACGTGAGTCACACAGCGGCGGCACACGTTTCTCGGAAATAACCATTGCATAACGAATATGTGCCTTGAATACAACTGCAAAGGCGTGTTTGCTGAACACCCACGTAGCTCAGTGGACAGAGTACCTGCTCCTTAAATCGAGGGTCGTGGTTTCATATATGTTTAACTAGCTGATGCCCGCGACTAAGTCCGCATGGATAAAGGTTTTTTTTAAATATCCCGTGGGAACTATTTGATTTTCCGGGACAGAAAATATCATATGTCCGTCTCCAGAAAGCGAGCTATCTCTGTGCCAAATTTCGTCATGATCAATCCTGCGGTGGAACCGTGAAAAGGTAACAAACAGACAGAGGGATAGAGAGAATTGCTTTCGCAGTTATAATATTAGTATGGATAAATATTTTAAGCTCAAGATCTTTGCCAAAGTCTCTTCACTCCAGGGTATATTAATGTCGGTATGAAAATGAATACGTATGTATATGTTTTATATAGCATTACTAAGTCTATTTATATTTAAATTTTCACAAATGTAGCCGCGGTAGCTCAGGGGCTAGCCGCTCGCTTTAAATTTCATACGCGTACGCGAGTGACCTGGGCTCGATTCCCGATGCCGGCACCACTAAAATTGTTAATTGCTTTTTTAAGTGCTGATTTACCACGTGCTCGGCGATGAAGGAAAACATCGCGAGGAAACCTGCATGTCTGAGAAAAAAAAATATTTCGAAGTACATGTGCAGTCCGCCAACCCGCATTGGAGCAGCGTGACGGATTCGGCTCAGCAGTGGGACATTTATAGGCTGAAACTTTACTTTTTTTTTACAAATCAAACGCTACCCTTTCCAAGTCGCAAGCAACCCTTTCCAATTCAAATGTAGCCCTTCACAAATGAGTTGAAACCCTTTTCAAAGCAAATGTAACTCTTCACTACTCACCCTTTTTATTTCAATCGCAACCGTTTCCATTTCAAATGTCACCCTTGAAATTGTTTTGAAAATTTAACGTATTTGTTTTTTTATTGGATACGGTGACGAAACGAGCAAAACGTTCACCTGATGGGAAGTGCAACGTCTGCTCATAACAAATGCTGTGTCACCCAGAATTTCTGTGTGACAACACAATGCGCCCTTCACCCTGAGACATCAGTTCTTAAGTCTCGATATGTCCAGTGATAACGCTAGCTCTCAGTGCCTTTCTGGCACTATAACTGTAACTATAACTGGCCCTGGATTGGGACCTACCTAGACGGATTCTCGCATAGAAATCCTACCACTAGTGTAATATAAAGTATTGAAAAAATTACTTTATTTCTAAAACCTTGACATACTAAGTTGCCGGTACACAATACTAAATATTTAAATTCTTGTATCAAAACAAAACGCCTCTCAAAGTATCAAAACAAAACGCTCCTCTAAGCGATAAAGCTATAAAACATGTTGCAACTAGCTTCCTATAACAGATAATAGATGTGATGTAAAATTAACTATAAATCCAACAGGACTCAAAAATTAATGAAATACCTTCACCAAATAGTTTTCTCAACGAACCTGGATAAGATGGAGATAAGCATACCAAAAAGGTGTAAATGTTGCCCATGAAAAGGTATTCTCATGTACAATATAGTTATAAAACATGAGCCATCATCAAAAGTTAACAAACACACCTGACGGGTGCTGATAGAACAGAACTGAACTAACTACAAAAACAGAAAAACATAGAAAGAACTAAGACGAAACGAAAAAACTAAGACCAATGACGAAAGTAAACATTAAAAATTGTCATCATCATCATCATTTCGGCCTATCACTAGTTGACTGCTGAACATAGGCCTCCCCCATAGGTTGCCACAAAAGTAGCTCTCATTTTTGATGGATTTTGCCATGGCTGCCACGCTTTGCGTGTTCAGATGTTCCAGGAAGATGTTGCTGCCTATCTTCTGGTTTTAATTTTCCCTCTTTCGACTTTTACGACACCCACGGGATGAGATAGATTCTCTTAAGCCGCTACCACACAAATTGTAATTTAAAAAAATGTGACAGTAACTGTAAAGTGTCTGAAATAGAGATGGGCAAAATAGCGAAAAGATTAAATTTTTAATCTATGATAATTTTTAAAAAAAACTTTTCAAACTAAAATATCTTTTATTACTAGTGGTCGCCTAGTTGCCTAAATTCCACTACAATTCATTAAAGTTTTTAAGTTTGAACGTTATTGATATTTTAGTAGTTATTTGTTAGCAACAGTTTAAAATATTATATGCGACTGTTTGACCATAGACTATTATGTTTGACATTGGCAGTATGAACGTAAACAAACGACAGATCATGAAGTGATTTACATTATCAGTATATATAACGTAAATAATGAATGTTTTATTTTATTCAATTTTATGTATTTGTAACAAATATTATATTAGCTAATGCCCGCGACTTCGTCCGCGTGGGTATAGGTTTTTTAAATAACGCGAGAGAATTATTTGATTTTCCGGGATAAAAAGTATCCTATGGCCGTCCCCAGGTTACAAGCTATTTCTGTGCCAAATTTTATCAACATCGGTTCAGCAGTTGAACCGTGAAAAGGTAACAAACATACAGAGGGACAGAGAGAGTTACTTTCGCATTTATAATATTAATAGGATATTCATTTTAGCTTTCTCCCTTCTTTTACATACAATCTTTCGTCTCTTCGGGCGAGCAATGTACTTAAAATGGGGTACAGAGTTTTCTCTTCGTGTATTAATATATTTATTCACGTATTTTGATGTAGGTATATTAATACTAAGGAAACCTTTCTGATACCATTCTATCTCCGTTTAGATCAAATAGATCGAACGAATAACTGCGCAGTAAGCGATAGTTGTAAATACTGCGTTATCGTTGGACAAGTACTGTTACGAAATCTCTGGTTATCTCTGGGACGTCCCGCATTTTAATCTGCTGTCGATAACATACTTCTTGACAACGTTATAAGATAAAATATCAGACAGAGCCGCTGCGAAATAAGTAAGTGCAGATGTTAACCCGTACATGTACAATACACACACCATTGCACTTTAATGACATTGAGTTACACAGACGCAAGTGAATGCGTGTGCTCCTTCACACACAGGCGAAGGTTTGAAATAGTTCGCAATGTTTTATTTGTGAAACGGGACGACGTCTCTTCATAAATTTCGTTGGATGACGTAGGATATCTTGTTTTGGAATCTGCCACCGCTAATAAATGTTCGCTTAATTTAATATTCAAATGATGAGACGCAATATCGTTAAGGTTTTCCATCCTAAAACAATTCTCCTGCGGTACATGGCCTCATAGTCTATACTCTCTTTACTACTATTGGACGTAATCTCTACTTTTAACAGGCGGAATGGCAGTCGTAATAACGTCGACACGGCGTCGCTTTCTATTGTTTAAAAAGATTGAATATTATTTTATCACAATTGGAGAAGACTGCGCGTAACAAAAAACTTAACAAAAAAAGGTCAGTCGAATTGTACATCCTTCTTTTTTTGAAGTAGGTTAAAAAACTGACTTTAACGCAGCATCTCCGAGCATGCTTATGCGAATTTAAGAGTTTCATTATTTTAGAGCTTAAAGAATAGCTTGTATCCCGGAGACAGACAAAGGAAATTTTTTTTACCGGAAAATTAAACAGTGCCTATGATATTTTAAAAACCTGAATCCACGCAGACGAAGTCGAGGCTTCAGCTAGTTAATAATAATTGCGTAAAGCAAGTTAAAGCACGTGGCGACTTTGCCCGCTCCTAAGATGTCTAGACAGGCGGGGGGAGATCCATGCAATGGTTAGGCATTGTCTGGGTAACTGGGGATTGGACAAAGGCGAATTTAAATCGTGACAGATTAGATAACCTGCAAGATCACCAAAATATGCACTGTGTGGAATACGGATGGGTTCTTTTGTTTAGCTTAACATGGCCATGTTACACGCCCAGCCTTTACCGGAATCGCTGACTGAAAAGTCTGGGTGGCAATTTCGTTGCTGTTAGATTTATACAATACAGTAGAATCTTTAGTATCCGGATCGATTAAAACCAGGCGTAGTATGGATAATCTATAACTCGGATAGGATAGGAACTGGTGGTAGGATTCCTATGCAGGAATCCGTCTAGGTAGGTACCACCCCAGGGCCAGTTATTCTGCCGTGAAGCGGTAGTGTGCAAACATAACTGTGTTTCGGTTTGAAGGGCACTGAGAGCTAGCGTAACCACTGGGCATATGAGACTTAAGAACTGATGTCTCAGGGTGACGGGCGCAGTGTGGTGTCACACAGTACACAGTTTCTGGGTCACACAGCATTTGTTATGGGCAAACGTTACACTTACCATCAGGTGAACGTTTAGCTCGTTCCGTCACTTTTATGAAATGAAAAAAAAAAATCAATTTCATAGTCGAATCAAAGTAAACGTCCACAGATTAAGGTAATACGATGTGATTATTTTCATTTTAGTTGGATATAACTTGTTATTGATCGTTTTATATTAGTTAAGGATCGGCAATGCTGAAGTGGCAATGAGTTTGGAGAACCTCTCCGAACTCATTGCCACTTCAACCATCTCGAGAGGCAACCTCCTACCGGCATACGCAGAGTAGGGTTACCCCTACTAGATGGAACGATGACCTGCACCGTTGCTTAGGACTAGTGTTGCGAGGACCTAAAATTAGAAATCCGAACAGACCAGCTAGTTAAACCGGACTTTTGGGTACAATTGGATAAAAGACCTCCATTTATTTAAAAAAAAAATATTAAGTAAAATCAGCAGCGTAACATATGCTTACATACAACATTTAACATTGATAGAAAGGCCAATTAAAGGTTTCTATTTTTGCATATCCTATTTTACTTAAAAAAGATACGCCATATTTTTTTTTTAATTAATGTTCTTGGTGTATTAGTTTTTAAATGATAAACATTATTGTATGTAAACCCAGGCCTTTTGAACACATTTGTCATCTATTCGTATTAGCTTCTTATGAAATAACAACAAAGTTTAATTAATCTGTTTTCTTATTGTGCAAGTCAAAACAAAATTAAACACGACGCCGACCGCGTGACTGTAAAAAGCCTTACAAAAACCGAACAGACCGGACACCGTTTGATTTGGTCGGACACGCCAATCCAAAAAGCCTGACTTAGACCGATTTCACCGATTGCTTTGGAAACCAAGTTTAATAAAACCGCGTTTTGCTAAACTGAGTTCAATATATCATTTGATCGGTTTTCGTCTAATCGATTTCACCATTTATGTTTACATAGTTGTGCAATTGACAATGACAGCTCTCGAAAATTGGGCGTTCAGAATTTGAACCGCGTTTAGCATTGACTGCGTTCATTTGATTTTGATGAAATGGAAACTGTAGCATTGAACTCAGTTAAACGCTTAAACTTCGTTTTGCTTGAACTGGTCGCGTTTAGTTTCAACGCTGAAATCCGCCCTATCTCTGGTTTTATCCGGACGCCTGGCAACCCTACTCAGGGCCGTATTTTGCGCCAAACTATAGTCCCCCATTTGATTATAAAGACATGTTATAATCAAAGAGGCTGTGTCTCCCATGGCTGTGTCCAACAGTGTTCTTGTCTGCTGAAATGATAATGATCATGCATTGCGTGCTAATTGGTGATCGCAGCACCAGTCGCCTCACACCTTCTTTCAACAAAATCACTAGATTAAGGAACCGGATTACAAAAATATGTCGCTCAAGTGGCTACGTCTTACTACGAAATGTAGAAAAAAGTTTTATAATATCAGTAACTTTATTGCGTATATTCCTTAAAACTCTTACATAACGTTTTATAACTATTGTAAAATATATCTATTTAAGATCTTCTGTCATTGGACTAAAGGTAAATTAATAAATTTAAATTCATGTCGCTCGAAAAATAAGTCATTTTTGGAATAAGTACATAAATATTTATTCTAAAATAAAACTTAAACAGTAAGCAATAAGGTTAAGAAGAGTATGTTGATAATTTTGTGGATACTTTATTTTGGAACGAGAGGTATTTTTAATTTAATTATTGTTGATCGAAGCCTCATCACTTCATCATTAGCATCATCATTTCAGTCCTATCACTAGTCCACTGTACATAGGCCGTCCCCATTGATTGCTCCAAAAATTTGTAGTAATTTTGGGGGGATTTTGTCATAGTTGCTACGCTTGGTAGGCGTGTTGGCAACCGCAGTTTATTTATTCAAATGTTTAAGGAAATTGCTGCTGCCATCTCTTGGTGTTTATTTTCCCTTTGTCGACTTTTACGACACCTACGGGATGAAATGGGGTGGTAGCTTCTCTTAAGCCGCTACCACACGGCACATCTCACGATTACACAGTACAAACTAAAAACTACTCTACGTCTCTAGTCTGAGTAATTTGTGTTTCGCATAGATAAGCAGACTCTTTTTCCCTTAGTCGACTTAACAACAATGAAGCAAGAAGATTGATGGATTGTTTTACTATTTAATATATACCTAACCTAAATTATCTAGATGCAGAGATTCATACCGGAGACTGAATAAATAATTGTATTTAATTATCAACATTCGCTCTGTTTATGGCTTGCTCATACATATGTAATCGTTCCGACATATTACTGCGATTACGCGAACCACCTGCTTGTTTTTGCTATGCGATAGTGTCTGCGTTTGTTTACATTCGAATTATGTTATCTGTTGCCGGCGAATTCAGAGAAAAACATTGTTTTTATATAGATATATTACATAAATTCCTAAACTTTCAACTGACACATACATATATATATGTATATGAACACTACGCATTATAAATAAATATAATAAAGAACAAGTTTCGTGTCAGATGAGCTTGAACAAAACAATTTTAAGTTACTTTCATAACGTCTCATTTAGACTCCGCCCCCATCAGGAATTATTCGAAACTTTTAATCACATTCGGTTACAGTTTCGGATAGATTTTTATTTCGGATATTCGATAGTTTCGGTTACAGAGCTCCAAAACTTCCCTGGTTCGTATAGACTTAACAGACCACCTGTGTCTTTCCTTATTTCTACTTTCCACATAATATAAGGATGTAAGCTGGTAATTCGGCGTATAAACGATTTGGAATCATTTGAACTATCATTTTCGATACCGCCACCACTTTAATTATGATTAGAAGCATCACTGGAGTTTCTTGCGCCATTTCTTCTCGTGCTTCTACGCATTCCGAATTGGTGGTAAATATAGATGCTATAAACGTCCCCCCGATCAAAGTAGCGATGATCTAGCCGTGGTACAGCCGCGCACAGGGTAACAGTCCAAAACGAGGTCCCCTCTCAGGGGCCCTTGCTCTAGTTACCCATAATAAAGGGTTTGGCTAAGCGCCCCGCCCTCCGCTCTCGGCCATCTTTCAATTCAGCGAAGCTGTAAAAGCCTTCGCGCAAACATTGACCATCATTCATAAAAACTAAGTTGACGTTTGTGGAGTCGGCTTTTTTACGTTAAAACTACGCCTGCGTATGGCATAATAGGGCGTATGCACGAGTTATATAATAGCAACTTGTGTTTTTGTAACATTTTGCAGCGTTCATTTGTAATGGCGGTCCGAAACATATGCCGCAGTATCTCTCACATTTTTTTTAAAAGCAAGACACATGTATGTGAGTGTTTTAGGACAAAGCTTTGTCGCAATCTCTGTGGGGCCTGTTACTCAGTGGTCAGGATGATAGCTGTAATGATAATGATGACACTATGGCGGAGTCATCTTCATCCGCGTGTCGTTTTTATACTCATGTTGGGAATTGAATTTTCGTAATACGTGTCTTGTGGATTACAACTCTACGTTTTTTTATAGGAGAGGCACTAACGAGCTAGAGGCTCTCCTGATGGTAAATGATCACCGTCGCCCATGAATATCCGCAGTACCAGAGGAATTTCGCGCGCGTTGCCGGCTTATAAGTAAGGAGTAGGCTCTTTTCTTTCTCTTAATACCTAAATCTTGCCATTATATTCCTAGGCTTGTCTATGATTATTGATGTGAAACATCTAATGCCACTGACCGACTGTTACGATCATGCCGCGTCGCCACGTTATGCGTCGCCACGCAATATGATAGTATGAAACATCTAAGACGGAATTTTTGTATTAAATTATTATAAATGTTTATTAAAAATAAACAATCATCTTTTTTAAAAAATCTGAATGTTTTCTTTTATTATGCCATATTTATTTCCTTTCATAAACTATCCGTCTTAGCATATTATCTGTACAAAATATTTTCGATGTTTCACATCCGCCAGGCGTTCCGCGACTTTGCTGCTGCCATCTCTTGGTGTTTATTTTCCCTTTGTCGACTTTTACGACACCTACGGGATGAAATGGGGTGGTAGCTTCTCTTAAGCCGCTACCACACGGCACATCTCACGATTACACAGTACAAACTAAAAACTACTCTACGTCTCTAGTCTGAGTAATTTGTGTTTCGCATAGATAAGCAGACTCTTTTTCCCTTAGTCGACTTAACAACAATGAAGCAAGAAGATTGATGGATTGTTTTACTATTTAATATATACCTAACCTAAATTATCTAGATGCAGAGATTCATACCGGAGACTGAATAAATAATTGTATTTAATTATCAACATTCGCTCTGTTTATGGCTTGCTCATACATATGTAATCGTTCCGACATATTACTGCGATTACGCGAACCACCTGCTTGTTTTTGCTATGCGATAGTGTCTGCGTTTGTTTACATTCGAATTATGTTATCTGTTGCCGGCGAATTCAGAGAAAAACATTGTTTTTATATAGATACATTACATAAATTCCTAAACTTTCAACTGACACATACATATATATATGTATATGAACACTACGCATTATAAATAAATATAATAAAGAACAAGTTTCGTTTCAATCTCTCACATTTTTTTTAAAAGCAAGACACATGTATGTGAGTGTTTTAGGACAAAGCTTTGTCGCAATCTCTGTGGGGCCTGTTACTCAGTGGTCAGGATGATAGCTGTAATGATAATGATGACACTATGGCGGAGTCATCTTCATCCGCGTGTCGTTTTTATACTCATGTTGGGAATTGAATTTTCGTAATACGTGTCTTGTGGATTACAACTCTACGTTTTTTTATAGGAGAGGCACTAACGAGCTAGAGGCTCTCCTGATGGTAAATGATCACCGTCGCCCATGAATATCCGCAGTACCAGAGGAATTTCGCGCGCGTTGCCGGCTTATAAGTAAGGAGTAGGCTCTTTTCTTTCTCTTAATACCTAAATCTTGCCATTATATTCCTAGGCTTGTCTATGATTATTGATGTGAAACATCTAATGCCACTGACCGACTGTTACGATCATGCCGCGTCGCCACGTTATGCGTCGCCACGCAATATGATAGTATGAAACATCTAAGACGGAATTTTTGTATTAAATTATTATAAATGTTTATTAAAAATAAACAATCATCTTTTTTAAAAAATCTGAATGTTTTCTTTTATTATGCCATATTTATTTCCTTTCATAAACTATCCGTCTTAGCATATTATCTGTACAAAATATTTTCGATGTTTCACATCCGCCAGGCGTTCCGCGACGGAAATTTTTTTTTACCGTTGTGTGTGTTTTTATCGTCTTGTTCAGAAAAGCCGCGAAAGTTCTTTAAAGTAACGATAAATAGATGAACAAAGAACCATAAGAACAACCAAATAAACATCGCAGACTATATTGCACGAGGGAGTGGTTAAAACAGTGTACTGATAGGACATTACAAGTTTATTTGCATCAATTTTCTTAAAAGTTCTAGTAATTTACAAATGGACTATTGAAGTCAGAATGTTGTGTGCTATAATCTGTAATCTATAGTAACAAATTAAAATAGAAACATGTATATGTCGAAAAAAAATGTGATAAAAAATTTACAACAACTATGTCAGGTGTGGGGTTCGAACCCACGCTCCCTCTCGGGAACCAGAGCTTAAATCTGGCGCCTTAGACCACTCGGCCAACCTGACTTGTAATTTACTTTGAAATTATCGTATAATATCTGTGACACTTTTAAATACTTTTTTGTCATTAGATAGAATGATGAAACAAGCAAAACGTTCACGTGAAGAACACTACACTGCGCCTATCACCCTGAGACATCAGCTCTTAAGTCATATGTCCAGTGATTACACTAGCTCACAGTGCCCTTTAGACCGAAACACAGTAATGTTTGCACCCTTCTGCTTCACGGCAGTATAACTGGCTTGTGGTGGTACCTACCTAGACGGATTCCTGCATAGAAATCCTACCTCCACTTAAAAATATTATTTTAAATATTTTTACATTAATGATAACTTCACTCGTCGACATAAAAAACAGAACGTTCGCGTAATTTTATTGAGAATGTAAAATTAGGTGAAAATATTTTCTTTTTGCAATAAGAAGTATCTACTTAGAATTATTAGAAAACTAAAAAAAATATTTACATTGAAACATAAAAGGAAAAGAAACATTTACATGACGAACATCTTTATATTGTCATCATTATCATTTTAGCCTATCACTAGTCCACTGTTGAATATAGACCATAGATTTTTTTCCAACCATCCAGGTGGTGACGATGGAATTTTAAGTTGTGCCGTAAGGTCGTCGTCGTCGTTTCAGCCTATCAATAGTCCACTGCTGAACATAGGCCTCCCCCATAGATTGCCACAAAAGTTTATAGCTCACGTTTTGGGGGGGATTTTGCCATAGTTGCCACGCTTGGCAGACGGGTTGGCAACCGCAGTTTATTTATTCAGATTGTCCAGCAAAAGGCTGCTGCGCATCTCCTGGTTGTCATTTTCCCTCTGTCGACTTTTACGACACCCACGGGATGAGATGGGGTGGTAGATTCTCTTAAGCCGCTACCACACGGATTATTATGCCGTAAGGTACGATGGTCAAATTCAGCGGCTGGAATTAATCCGAACAATTCCTAGGAATACTCCCCGTGGTAGATCCTGTAAAGAATGCAAAGAGATGCAACATCACAAAACCAGGGGATCCAGCCGATGAGATAGAACATGGTCGTCGACGATTCGAGCCGCTCTTCTTTCGAAAAGATTGATTGCATAAAAGCTTGTAGCTCTCATTTTCATCTTATAATTTTTCTTTATATAGTAATCAAAGGTAATAGGACTTAGGAGGTTAATTCAGCTTTTGCTAACTAACAAAACTAAATGCGAAAAACACGGATTAACTATTAATTTTTATAATTATTGTTATCATAAAAAAAATAGAAAAATGTTAGAAATAACATAAACTATTATGTCTACTACATGCTTCACGCAGAGATTATGCATCCAGTTGTTACCAGCCCGCCTGCGTGTCTCTATTACCTAAGTAATAGGGATAGGGCCATAGAACGTATTACAAATGGTCTCGTCTATACGATCCTCTCACGTCTGCGACAAATGTAACAAATTACTTAAATTCAGTTTGCATGTTTTCACTTCAATCGGTTCTACATCAGGATTAAAAATAATGTTTTTAATTACAAATTAGTATTTCAATTATCGTAACAAAAAAAATAGTTCAACAATTTGTCAGGTGTGGGGTTCGAACCCACGCTCCCTCTCGGGAACCAGAGCTTAAATCTGGCGCCTTAGACCACTCGGCCAACCTGACTTATGAAATACTGTCTAAATTACTTATCAGCTTAGAATCAGTTAAAGTGCGCCACTTGAATATAAATTAACAGAAAAATTTAATAAATTTAAATCTTATAAAGGAATACAATATCACCATGTTTATAAAAATACACTTTAGGTAAATAACAACCTCAACTGAGTGAATAATAATATTTTGTTTTGTAGCGCAGTGACGGCATCTATAGATTGAAGGTAATCGCCGAACTGTGCTAGTGTAAGATGATGCCGATAGATGGCACTATAGACAAGAAGTCAATACAGTTTTTATATGGCGGCGTGACTATATACACTTTGATATATGATATCACCATGTAATGTTCCATAATAGTGATTTAATTTAGTAAATAATTTACCGGAGCACAGATATAACTAAAGTTCTTTTTTTAATGACAATGGAATTTAAATGGAAATAAGCAACTTTTTGTTTTCGTGTATTTTTATGACAGACATTCAAATATATTGAAGCTTTGACTTTAATAAAAGGAGGTAACTCCAGTAATTTTAATTAAAGTTTTCCAAGTATAATACAAGCCAGTTTCGTAATTTCTCGTTAAGAATAATAACAATAAGATTAATTTCTAATAACAAAGATTCATTACCTAAATAATTATTGTAATAAATAAAACTTAAATTCTTAATTACGTTTTATTAGGTATCATCAATGAATTATATTTTATGGTCAAGTATGTTTGTAGAAGATTAAAGAATATTTGACGTCATACAATTAATAATAATAAAATGAAAAGGTTTAAAACTAGGTATTCATGTTTATTATACAGTGTTTGGTAGAGGGTCCGACAAACCAAATAGGCGTGTTCGAGGGCCCATTTGGAGAATACCTGTTGGCCAAAAAAATTCCCTGACCCCCCAATTTTTTTAAAGATTTTTTTTGTGAATTTTCCGGTTTTCACCGAAATCGTACCTATTTACCACCATAACATTTGTAAAATCTGTTTGAGACCGGATGTTTTTACTTGAGTTTGGTCTCTGATACACCTTCAGGCCACGGAAAGCAACATTAGATACAAATCAGAGCTAACTAACTGATATAGAGTTCATAGAGTGAAAAAATGAAATAAATTTTACATCAAAGTTCAACTTTCACAATAGTCTAAAAAAAAACCACTAGCAATTCTGGACGTAATATGCATTTAAAAACTTCTGTATTTATCACTTATTACAATGACATACTAAGTTGGTATAAAACTTATCACCTTGTTGAATAAATGAGGCAGAACGGAAAATTCAAACAACAGAAATAAATATATATATTTTTAATTTAAATCTTGTTCGAACACAGCTCCTCTGTTACGAATACAGGCCCGGCATCTACGGCGAATTTATTTTTGTGGTCGTGTTCAGCGTAATTTCTGCTTTAATTTTTGAAAAAGCGTCCCCAATTCTCGTCACCAATTCTTCTTTTGTGTCTATTTCAACCTCGTACACTTTTTAATTTTTTACTTATTAATACCGTTGCTTATTAATACCGGCAGGTCATTCATTAAAAAATCGAGGTAATTTTCTCCATTCAGTGTCAGACGTTTCTATAATTTGAAATTGTGAACACGTGTACTGATGATAATACAATAATTTCATTACAATAACTTGGTATGTCCACTGGGATCATCAGCACATTCATGATCAAGCATGTTTTTTCAGTTTTGAAACTATTACAATTGTGGCAAATGTCCCAAAATTTTAAACTTCATATAATGTTAATGTTATGGATGGCACGGCATTTGTTATTGCCGTAGACGTTGCACTTACGATCAGGTGAACCTTTTGCATGTCTCGTCAGTTCATCGAACTAAAAAAAAAACTCATCGAACTTTAATGCTTACTTTGAATCATTTTCTATAACAATAATGAGTAGCCTTCGTCTGGCTGAAAACGTTTTTGGTTGAAAGAAAGAAATAAATACACGTCGCTGCATTGAGGGCACAGACAAATGAAAAAATGGCTTTGTCTATTCTAGCTTAGGCCGAATTGTAATATTGGCATTGTTATGGTCAAACGACACAAAAGCCGTTGGGTCCGTCGATATTACTGGACGCGATCACGTGTTTCCGGTTTATTGTCATTTAAATATATGGGACAGTGTCCTTTGTTGCTATCATAAAGTAGGTACATTATAATTGCAGCAACGATGCGGCATATCCATAATCCATGCTATAATTGAATTAGTTAATCCATACTTAATATTATAAATGCGAAAGTAACTCTCTCGTCCATCTGTCTATTTGTTACGTCTACACGGTAGTTAAGGGCACCGATAGCCAGTGTAATTACTGGGCATTGGGAAGTGATGTCTCAGAGCGTAGTGTGGTGCCACACAGAAATGTCCTGCGTGACACTCTCCCTCCAAAAAAAATCTATAGATAATCTGAGAGAGAAGGCATGTGCCCAGCTATGGGATCATATTAGGCTGTGTACTGTGATGCCGGTGTAAGAAAATGCACCACTCGACATTTCGTCCCGTAGGCCGACTAAGAAAAAGCCAGAATTTGGTTTCGTCCGACATATCGCGTTTTTTATTTGGAAGTTGACAGCCCATAACCGGTGGAATTTGCATAAACACCGACCATCAGTAATGAAAATTTGTTATAACTTTTTTACTGGTGGTAAGATTTCTATGCAGGAATCCGTCTAGGTAGGTACTACCCCAGGGCTACTTATTAAGCCGTGAAGTAGTAGTGTGCAAATATTACTGTGTTTCGGTTTGTAGGGCACTGAGAGCAATCACTGGGCATATGAGACCTAAGAACTGATGTCTCAGGGTGACGACTGCAGTGGGTCACAAAGAAATGTTCTGGGTGACACAACATTTGTTATTGGCAGACGTTGCACTTACCGTTAGGTAAACGTTTCGCTCGTGTCGTCACTTTATCCAATAAAAAATATATTTTAGTAGCGTCGGCCATACTGAAATTAAGACGAGCGCCCAGTCCTTGAGCTACCATGGTAGGAAATTGTACTAAAAAAAACTTTTCCACCATACATATGAGGGTTCTCGCGACTAAAAGGCATCGGTCGCCATGTTTGACTCACTAAGGTCACTTGGTTATCCTAGGTAACTGCAGTCACCTCTGTCTGATTTAACGAAGTTATCTAATGAACCGTGGTAGCTCGCTAGGACTAGGCGCTCGCTTTAAATTTCATAGTACGCGAGTGACCTGGGTTACATTCGCGGTGCTGGCACCACTAAAATTGTTAATTGCAATTTTAAGTGCTGATTTACCACGTGCTTGGCGGTGAAGGAAAACATCGTGAGGAAACCTGCATGTCTGAGAAATAAAATATATTTTGAAGACATGTGCAGTCCGCCAACCCGCGTTGGAGCAGCGTGGCAGATTCTTCTAAGCTCCAAAACCTGAGAGAGGAGGCCTGTACTCAAAAGTGGGACATTTATAGGCTGAAACTTTACTTTACTTTACTTTTACCTAATGAGTTAAACGACATCAATAAAGGAATGAAAGTTTTAACCACTGAAGTGGAGAACACGACACTCTCAACAACACGACACGACAACTCTACGACAGTCAGCCGCTGAGCGAGATAACTGGTCATTATCACTTGATAATGCCTCGTTTTGAGGTGAAACATGTGTCGTACTCGACTTCAGTGGTGAGTATTGCTTAGTGAAAGTGGTGGAGGGTATCTGATGGCGGCTCCCGGCGAATACCGCCATATTGGTTTGCTTGTGCACGCTGTTGGTGGAGGGCGGGAGGTGCTCTTCAAAAACTAGGTAATACACACCATTTTTAATTTTGCATGCGGAGCAAATTAACTTTCTTTTCTTTATTATAATGGATTTCCACAAAGCAACGCCTGATTCTATTAACTATAAACGACATCAAGACTGAGGCAAGCTGCCTCTTCTTTGTTCTTTACGGCTGCGGCTCTGTAAATGTGGTGACTTCCGTATCTAATAACAAATAATATTGGCAAAAATAATAGTGTCGTATATTTTTGAAATGTACTCGTCAACTTCTAGACGATGGTCAATTCCACAAACCGTTTTTTTTTATTTGTGGCTTTGGTATTCAATAATGTATCACAGCTACCGCATTATGAATTTGGAATGATGCAAAGGTTCTAACGATACCTCTAAATATGTTCAGCCATTCAGAAGTTATTATAGTGGACTAAAGAAACTCACATACATACATACATGAAGGTACCACCCCAGGCCCCAGTTATTCTGCCGTGAAGCAGTAGTGTGCAAACATTACTTCGTTTCGGTTTGAAGGGCACCGAGAGCTATCGTAATCACTGGGCATATGAGACTTAAGTACTGATGTCTCAGGGTGACGGACGCATTGTGATGTCACACAGAAATTTTCCGTGTGACACAGCATTTGTTGTGGGCAGACGTTGCACTTACCATCAGGTGAACGTTTCGCTCGTTTCGTCAGCTTATCGAATAAAAAAAAATAAGATAGTACACACTTCTTTTCGTTGGCAGTCGTGTAAAAAGTAAAGTTGCAGTCTGTGAATGTCCCACTGCAGAGCACAGGCCTCCTCTAATTTTTTTGTGGGGGCTTTTTTTCATTATACAACAACGATACCCCACAGTAGGATTTCTCCTGTATCGTGGGTTCATTTTACAGACAAGTTTTACATGCACAGCACAACCAGAATCATCAATTTTTGTTGTTCAGGAAAATCATATCCGTCCGAGGTTTTAACACTTGAAATACATCCTCAAAATCAATTTAACTGTACCCACAGACGAAAGGAAGAGAAAAAAATACGACAACTTTGACAACAAAATGACACTGTTTACACATAACTTAACGCTCATGAAATGTTAGAAAAGCAAGTCGTCACAAATTGGTCCCAAATCAGCATATTCCGGCTGTAAGCGACCGGCAGAAGATAAGGAATTCCTTCTTCGTAAGGTCTTTTTTTACACTGTATTGAATTCCATAAATTGAACCAAAATCGGTAAAAATAAAATAAGTAAAGGCTTAAAATGAAACAACTTCTTTTTCTTAAACTACCATTACTTTACTACAGAAAGATTACTAAGGTAAGTAGTGATGCCACGACGCCAACGGTGTATCCAATCGCCACTCCCGCGTTACAGTCATCTTCGAAACATTGACAGACGGTCTCCAGGTGGTCCTCGTTGTCCGCCTTGTAGCAGTCGCGGCGGTGTTTCACCCAGCCGCAGCCTCGCGTCACACGCACTTCCGGGTCATGACCCTTGTGAAGGACTGCGAATTTTTTTATAATATGTTTATTAACAGTTGCTTAAAATATAATCGAACACATTAGAATTTAAACCTTGAGAAGAATTAGTCGCATACTGATTTTTTAGATCTCTACTGTGAAGCATAACGCAACTAACGGGCCGTTAACCAATATTGTGGGTCTTTGCAGTGTGGTAGCGGCTTAAGAGACTACCACCCCATCCCATCCCGTGGGTGTCGTAAAAGTCGACACAGGGAAAAATACTCATGAGGTAGGCAGTAGCGTCTTCCCGGACAAGCTGAATAAATAAACTGCGGTCGCCAACTCGTCTGCCCAGCGTGGCAACTGTATCATAATCCCTCCAAAATGAGAGCTACAAACTTTTATGGCAACCTATGGTCGGCAGTGGACTTGTGATAGGCTGAGATGATGATGATGATGATTGCACAAATGTTGACTCCAGCTTTTACCGGTGGTTTTCCCTGTGCAGGAATCCGTCTAGGTAGATACCACCTCAGCGCCAGTAATTCTGCTTAAAACAGTAGTGTATAGTCGGTTCGAAGGGCACTGAGAGCTATAAATATAAGATTTAAAAACTGACAAGAAAACATTGCGTTTTAGTAGAAGATGTAGTGACAAAGATAGAGAAAGGGGTGCTTAGATAGTTTAAACACGTAGAGAGGATTGAAAGAAGATTCACGGAACAGATTTATGAGGCGAGTGTGAATGGGCAAGCCGGTGAGGGTCGACGTTGGCGAACGTATCACAATCAGATCGAAGTCGTTTTAAGGAAAGCACGGCACGGCAACCGACGAGCTTGTATGAAAACACTAATGAATGTAGAAGAAGCGAAAGTTGTGGCAGGATCGTAGCAAGTAGAACGATGTGGTCTCTGCCTACCCCAATGGGAAAGAGACGTGACTCTATGTATGTATGTAATAACTTATGTTTCAGGGTGACAGGCGCAGTGTGGTGCAACTTAAAAATGTTCTTGGCGACACAGCATTTGTTATGGGCAGACGTTGCACTTACCATCAGGTGAACGTTATGCTCGTCTCGTCACTTTCTCATATATAAAAAATGTAATACAATTCATAAAATGTCCCACTGTTGAGCTCAGACCTCCTTCCATCTTTGAAATGGATTTGGAGCCGGGAAGAGCTCGCCATGCTGCTCCAGTGCATACCCGCACTTTATATGTCTTTGAAATACTTTTTATTTAATATTAATTTTTCTTTTAATTCCTACATACGTTTACCTTACATTTTTCCCATATAAAGGGGAGGCAGTGGCCCGCGGGAAACGTTACGTGACAGGTGGCGAACCACGTTGCCGCCATTTTCGTACGAGTCAAAAAATGTTTTCACCCCATTGCGTTCCCACGAGCAGTATATAGTAACAGCATTGCATATTATGGTGTTATTCTGTACGAATTAAGGCTGTCCGTACAATATACCTTTGTCGCCTCTTACGACACCTCGGTAGGAAAGAGGTGGGTGCTATTCTTTTTTTTTATTTATTTAATAAAATGACGGAACGAGCACAACGTTCACCTGATGGTAATTGCAACGTCTGCCCATAACAAATGCTGTGTCACCCAGAACAGTGTGACACCACAATGCGCCCGTCACCCTGAGACATCAGTTCTTAAGTCTCATATGCCCTGTGATCACGCTAGCTCTCAGTGCCCTTCAAACCGAAACACAGTAATGTTTGCACATTACTGCTTCACGGCAGAATAACTGGCCCTGAGGTGGTACCTACCTAGACGGATTCTTGCATAGGCTGAACACCCGTCACCCTTTTGTCACTTTACACTCGTAATAGAAATTATTGCTGTCTTTTGACATGTCAGGTTGGCCGAGTGGTCTAAGGCGCCAGATTTAAGCTCTGGTTCCCGAGAGGGAGCGTGGGTTCGAACCCCACACCTGACAATAAATTGTTTAGTTATTTTTACTAAATAATTTAAGAACGACTAAAAGATTTTGAACGTTTATATGAGTGTAAAAGTGGTCTTTCATTACCTTATAAATATACACTGATATTGGTTCTTTATCGGTGTCGGAAATTTTAAACACAACACGTGCCTTTTGGCACCAACTCCAAAAGTGACGGCAGTGTTTTAATTGAACTTTGTAGTTTCTGTGTATATTTTGAGTTTTGATGTTTAATATTGATAGTATTATTCAGCAATTGCTTATGACAGTGTACTGTAATTGAAAAATTTAATTTAAGACCAGAATTGTACTTTTCGTTTATTCATTCACTCTTCCTATTCACTCACTCACTCTCTCATTTCACTCTCATGACTGACTTGACATTGGCAGAATTCTATTGAAAGAGGCCAGAATTAGAAGAAGAAACACAACACGCGAGAAGCACAAAAAATAGATGCCAACTATTTATTACTAACGTTGTTTTGGTTGAAAATGTAACAGAATAAGCTGTATATCTTACAATTGAGACAGATAAATAATATACCCCTTAATTTTTATCTGTTTTGCTCTAAAACTCTGAAGTTATTATGTGGTACATTAGGTCAGACTGATAGAACGAAATAATTAGGATTCCTTTTATGACAGCGGAACCCTAATCAAAAGTAGAGACCGTCATTTTCAAGGTTTTAATCTATACAAATAAATAAAATTTAATTGTCTGTTTGTAATGATAAAAAAAGCTTTTTACTCAATGCTTATGAAAGTATTTACGGTACTTATAAGAAAAATATAATTTTTAAAATTTCTGTCTGCCTGTCTGTCTGTCTTTTTGTTCGGGCTTATCTCTGAAACGGCTGGACCGATTTTAAAGAGACTGACAGATTGCTGACATTATAGCGGATAACTTAGGCTACTTTAATTTTAGAAAATAATTAGGGTTCCGCGCAAAAAAATTAAAACCCTAAAATCGGATTCAAATAGGGAAATATATATGTATATCATCGATCGGGGTCGGCTTTTTTAAGAGGGTGAATCCCGCGACACAACTAGAGTTTTACTAAATTTCTTTATCATATTTGCAGTCTAAACTAAACCTGAACAAAATAAATGAGCGCGTGCAAATCAGACACTCATTATATTGCAAAATAGGATTAAAATGAAAAATATTCGACATCAACGTAACGTAACGGCCCGATGTAACGCACTTACGATGACATTGGAGGTAAGCTAGGATGCAGAGAGACACTGGTCTCCGTTACAATTCATCCTCATCACACGGAACCAGATTCAAAAACTGACGTTTAGTGTTTCTACAAAAATATTGTCTCCATTTGATATTCGAGATCAGCACCCGCGTTACAATAATCAGGTACTCTGAACACTAGGCCACGCGGTCTTAAAACGGTATTCAAAAATTATCATTAACATAATCTATTGTATGATACAAACTGGTTTGCACGATCTTTCTGCAGAAGAACTCCTTTTTCCCAGGCGAATAAACGCCTGTCTGGCAGTCCGTGGTTCCTAAGAATCGCATCACCGTCTCTGGGTCGTAGATTGTGGGGTCCAGGCACATCGAATTGTTGGCGCTGTTGCATTCGTAGCAACGTATGCTGCTGGCTGGTAGATTTGAAAAAAAAATAAAAAATAAAAAAAACCAGAACTACTCGTATTAAGACTTTTGGGGCCAACTCGAAAAGTGGCAGTAGTGTTTTTATTGATTTTGTAATTTCTGTGTATATTTGGAGTTTTGATGTTTTATATTGATAGTTTATTATGCAGCAAGTGCTCCTGAAAGTGTACAGTGGTTGGAAAATTCAATTCAAGATCAAAATTGTACTTTTTGTTTTGTCTCCATCAGTCCAGCAAATCTTCAGTAAAAGTCAACTATCATTTTACTGTCGATCAAAATTTTGAAGTGTTGCTGCTAGAAGATTGTACACTTGAATATGTTACTTGACACTAGAAAATAGTTTATGATTGTTTCCATTAATAAATAAATAGAAATAGAATACTCGTATTAAAGAATTTTGGCGCCAATTAAAAAAAGAGGCGGTAGTGTTATTTATGAATTTATTAATTACTGTGTATGTTTTGAGTTTTGATGTTTAATATTGATAGTTTATTATGCAGAAAGTTTAATTCAAGACAAAAAATAGTACTTTTCGTTTTGTCTCCATCACTCCAAAAATCTTCAGTAAAAGTCTAACTAGAATTTTACTTGAAACTAAGTTTACGGATTTTATCGCGTCTTCAACTAACTTAGTTTCATTTAAATGTGTAGTGTTCGCGTAAATATAAGAAATCATTATAGAATTTTACTGTAGATCGAAACTTTTAAGTAACTTTGCTTATAGAAAGATTTTAATAAACATGTTTTGATCTTGTGTCCTCCTTAGAACACAAATAATTAATAACGATATCAAATATGCATATAGCACATACAAATACATTTATTGTCTGGTTTATATTACTTATTGATAAGACCGGCATTCTCGGCGGTTCTGATAAGCGTCAACTTGTTCCGAAAAGTTCTTTGAAAATTTTTAATAGTTTGTTTCTTAAATAATAAAATCATTTATGAAAATGGATTATTATTCTTAATCGCACCAAGTAATTATTCTAATATTAATAATTATTTTTAATTAACAATATACACACATGCCGTGTCTTGGCGGCGTAAGAAAATCTACCATGTCGTCCCTTGGGAAATGTCCGATTGTAATAAGTAAACCATCTTAAATATACCAGACCTAAATTTGCCAGCTTTTTCTCTTTTTTTCTCGGACACTTAGACCTACGATTACGCTACGCTAAAATCTATGGCCGGGCAACAGTCTTGGATGTGAAGTCTCTGATACTGCGATGTGATGAACCGAATTGAGACCCACCAAATAAGAGGATTACGGCAAACTTAGAAAACGTTCATATCCTGAATTTGACTCTTTAGAGGCTGTTAAAGATTATAATTCAATCTACAAACTATAAATTATTACTTAAATGCGCACCATTAAAAGTTGTTACTGTTTAATTTTAAAATATTTAATTATAATAAAAAAATATCGTCTATAACTTACCATGTTTGACGCAACTAAATATAAGACACACAGACGATACTAATTTTAATAACATATTTAAAGTTCAATTTAAAATTATAATTCTATAAGTTAAGGCCTAGTGTAGCGTAATGGCTGCAGTGATTGTCAACTGTTGAAGTCATTCAGATGCCATTGAATAAAGCTGCGGGTTATGTTAATGCGATGAGAATACGCGTCCTTATTCTGGAATATTTTAAGTATCATTTACAGAAGGTCGAGTATCGATAATTTACTAATTACATATCGATATTATGTACGCAACGATCAAGGGAATATTATAAAAATAGGAATATTATAAAGAATTTCTGTTTTTACTGCTGGTAGGATCCCTATGCAAGAATCCGTCTAGGTAGGTACCACCCCAGGGCCAGTTATTCTGCCGTGAAGCAGTAGTGTGTAGTAAAAAATCACTAGTGGTAGGATTCCTATTCAGGAATCCTTCTAGCTGCAAACATTACTGTGTTTCGGTTTGAAGGGCACTGTGAGCTAGCGTAATCACTGGGCATTTGAGACTTAAGAACTGATGACTAAGACTTATGAACTCAGGGTGTCGGGGGTTGTGTAGAGTCACACAGAAATATTCTGGGTGATACAACATTTGTTGTGGGCGGACGTTGCACTTACCATCAGGTGAACGTTCTGCTCGTTTCGTCACTTTATACGAGCAATAAAAAATAAAATAAAAAAAAACAATGTATTGAAAATATGGACAGCTTATCGTTAACATTAAATGAAATTGCTGAAGAATAGTTCATAACTTTTAAATTATTGATCACAGTAAAAAAAAAATTAAAATGAGAATTTAGCAATTAACTCATTTAACACTTCAATGTGATAATAATGAATACTAATTATAAAAGTAATTTTGTGAATGAGTATTAAAGAAGTTTTATTAACAATAGAACAATATTGCAAAGCGAGTGTTGTCAGATGGCCACACACTAGGCAGACCTTACCTATCTATAGATATTTAATTAAAAAAAATATCTACTAGTTACATATCGCGTCGAATTACACGATTTAGATTGATGACGATGTCCTCCCGGGTGATTTTCATCTACGGCAACAACTTCGGAATACTGTCGGAAGCTATCGACTGCTCAAGAGTTATTATAGTGTTACAAATGTAACCGCAAATACATCGGTGTATCAGTCATGTGATAACATTTAAGGTAGGTAGGTATGCAGTCATAGACACGGTAACGATCACAACACAATCAGATCTGATGACCAAAGATTTGGTTTGCTTCCTATCTGAATTAGTAATCTATGTAGTAATATAACTAGATTTAAGGTTAAACAAAGTAGAACATGTGGCGATGTACGAGAAGCTATTGTTTCCTTTCATCCCGTGGGTATTGTGGAAGTTATCTTAAATTAAAGAAAGACTTTGTAAAAAGGGTTATTATAATGTTAAAGAACTCTTAAAGGACTGTCCCGGAGGATGAGGTGATCGCTGCCATGCTGTTTCTACAACTTCAGATCGGCAGATTGGGATGGATGCGGACTTTTTTGCATCCTAACCTTGGCGGCGGATTTGCTTCTCGCTAGATGATCCGCGCGCCGTTGCTGAATCTGTTACAGATGTTGTACTTCAGGGTATGGAACTCTTTGTTCCATCCTCTGTGGTGCGCATCGGAGGCAGATCCCAACCTTGGTTTTGGTCGCACTTGCAGAATGGCATCATGCCAAAAGCAGGAAATTTACCGGGCCTGGGCTAACACATCGGCGTCTTGAGAAGTAAAAACTAGCGAACTTAAAAAGTAGTACAACTCTGACTCCACTCAAAGTCAAAGCACATTAGCAGAATTTGCGAGAAATTAGTTCGGCTTCGGGATTTCGTGCATTCTGCTCTCTCGCCAAGGATGTCCTTGGGAATTTCTGTGAGTCATACCTTCCATCTCTGCACAGGGAGAATGACTCGCTGGCCCATGCCGCAAAAGAGATGGCTGGTCTTTTAAGCTCTTTTTTTGTGGCTAACTCGACTGCGAGGAACACACCACCAATCATCCTGCGGTGTAAGTGCTCTATGCCAGAGATCAAGTTCCTGCAAAGCTCTGTGCGCAAAACACTATTCTCCCTGGATATCCATAAGTCGAGTCGGACCTGATGAAATGCCCCCTATTGTGTTGAGCATGTGTGCTCCGGAGTTGGCAACGGTCTTAACGCGTCTTTACCGATACTTCTACTCTCTAGGCGTCGTCCCGAACTCATGGAAGACAGCTTTGATGCACCTGATTCCTAAGAAATAGGACCACACAGATCCGTCCAACTACAGACCGATCGCCCTCATCTTCTTTTTCTCAAAGATAATGGAATCCATTATAAACTTCCAGCTCTTGAGATATCTAGAGGAGCACCAGCTGATTAGTGACCGCCAGTAATACATTTCCGTCGAGGTCGCTCAGCTGATGATCTTCTAGTCTACCTTACTCATCGATGGGCGGAGGCAGTCGAGAGCAAGGGGAGGCAGTACGGAGGCAGTCGAGAGCAAGGGGGAGGCAGTACGGAGGCCTGGCAGTTAGTTTGGACATAGCGAAGGCCTTCGATCGGGTTTGGCACTCTCGCAGCTTTCTATGGGATTCTCGAGAAATTATGCAATTGGGACACCAGTTTCCTCGCAGACCGGAGCATCACGGTCGTAGTTGATGGTGCATGCTCGGACTGCAAGTCTGTGAGTGCTGGTAGTTTCACAAGTCTGTGTGCTATCGCCAACTCTGTTCCTTCTGCATATCAATGATAGGTTGCAAATTAGTAACATTCATTGCTATGCAGACGCCAGCACTGGTTATGCTTTGTACACCGGCCGTGCTGATATTTCTCGGGAACAGGTCGACGAGTGCCGGGACAAACTCGTGTCTGAAGTCGAGATTTAGTTTAACAAAATCTCAGATTGTGGCCGACTAAATTTAGTCCAGTTTAACCCAAATAAGACACAGGTTTGCGCGTTTACCGCTAAAAATCATTTTGGGAGCACTCCACACGTTGCCTCAGCCAGTATCAGTATCGGAATCAGGAGGAGTTCAAATAATCAGGGTTCTTTTAGTTTAAAAACGATCTGTTGGTAATAGCATTAGTCTATTACCGAGAGAGGAGAGGAGATTAGAAATAATTACATAAAACAGTAAAATTAAAGTAAAGTTTCGTTTTATTTTTTTTCTCCTCTAGGGTTTTGGAGCTGGGTAGAATCCGCCGCGCTGCTCCAATGCGGGTTGGCGGACTGCACATGTCTTCGAAATATTTCTTATTACTCAGACATACAGGTTTCCTCATGATGTTTTCCTTCACCGCCGAGCACGCGGTAAATCAGCACTTATAATTGCAATAACAATTTTATTGGTGCTGGCACCGGGAATCGAACCCAGGTTTAAAGCGAGCGCCTAGCCTCTGCTATCACGTATTACATATACAGAGAACATTTTCTTACTTGTACATGTCTTCCTATTAATAATTTGAAAGATTTTTGTAAACCTTGGCATAAGGATTAATGTATATAAAAATAAATTATTTTAAATAACACTCAATATTCTTTTTTTATTAAGGACTTTTATTTCATCACACTGTTCGATAAATTACTAATTAGAAAATATATTTTCTTATATACTAATTAACGTACATGTACTCTTAACATTTGAATTAATAATCCGATATGGTTTTCTTCCTTCCAGAATAAAAATATGGAGATGTTCGTACTAAACATCTGTTAGTCAAATCTTAAATGTAACAAACAGGGCCGACACGATCCCAAGAACTGTCGCTTTCACGTGTTCAAAAACGTTACCCGCGTTGCACAAATCTCCGAAACACTGGCACACTGTCTCCAAGTGATCTTTGTTGTCTGCTTTGTAACACTCCCGTTTGTGCTTCACCCAACCGCAACTCCTAATCACACGGATATCCGGACTCTGATCTGGATGGAGGACTATAAAAAAAGAAAATGATGATGATGATCTCTTAGCCGATTTCGGCCACGGCGACAACTGCCGACTACTGTCGAGAGCCATCAACTGCGCAGAAGATATTATAGTGCCAAAAGTGTACGCGCAAACACAGAGGCACTCACTCGTCCCAACCTACCCGCGCCCGATGTAACGCTGATGCGAAAAGATCGGAGGTAGGCTAGGATGCAGTGTCAGAAACACGGGGACAATCACAACACAACCAGACCCGAAAACCAACAATTTGTGTTTTAGCACAAATGTTGGCTCCGGCTGGGATTCGAACCCAGGACCCGCGGCTTAGAAGTCAGGTACTCTGACCACTAAGCCACGCGGTCGTCCGCGTGACCTAGTGGAAACGTAACCTAGTAAAAAAGAAAATATTAATTATGTGAAGGAAATAATTCACGAATATTTTTTCCTTTTTTAGCTACATTTCTTTCATATAGTTAATAGAATCAGGCGTTACTTTGCGGAAATCCATTATAGTAAAGGAAAGAAAGTTAATTTGCTAAGATCCGCATGCGGATCATTTCTTTCCATATTTAGCCGTGTGGTGGCGGCTCGTTAAAAGAATACTACCACTCCATCTCATCCAATGGATCTCGTAAAAGGCGAGTAAAGAATTAAACTGCACTGTGCACCCATCAGCGCATGGTGGCGATGGGCTCACCAATTATAACACCAAGTGCATATTGTTTTGGTGAAACGTGGATTGTGGCAGTCATCTGTTTTTGCAGTGAGTGCCCGGTCTCTGACTACCCCTTATGGGATACAGTCGTGACCTTATGTATGTTCGTTCGATATTTTAAAGATCGCTTCCATATCGTTTGACCTTTTCAGAATACGGCTGTTGATCCACGCACTGTTAACTTTGGACTGCGTATGTTTCATTCAGTCACGCTATGTTAAAAGTCCTTTGTGTGTACTTTACTTATATTATGTTTGTAGAGTATGTAGTCATGTTTAGATTTGTATTCGGTAAATCACAATAACTTACAATAATTTTCTCGTGTCCCTGACGAGTACTAAATATGACGAGTACGAATACACACACATCAGTATCAGCCGTGTGGTAGCGGTTGAAGGGGTCTACCACCCTATCTCATCCCGTGGGTGTCGTAAAAGTCGACAGAGGGAAAATGAAAACCAAGAGATGGGCAGCAGCATTTTCCTGGAACATCTGAATAAATAAACTGCAGTTGCTAACCCGTCTGTCAAGCGTGGCAACTATGGCAAAATCCCCCAAAATGAGAGCAACAAATTCTTGTGGCAATCTCTGGGGGAGGCCTATGTTCAACAGTGGACTATTGATAGGCTGAAACGATGATGAATGATGATCAGCACAGATCATAGATTAACTACGGTAATCTGTGGTGCTGATACACGTGTGTGGTCTCGAGGATGCACGTAAGTCATTGAGCGTGTCTGGGCGAACAAAACTCTAAGTTCCTTATTTAAGACACTAATAGAATAAAAAAAGGTGTAAGTGACCGAGTACACGCCATATTTGTTTATGTTTACGTCAGTATGTTAACTAAATTTACGAAATTACGATATCAAGAATTAAAATTGATAAAGAAGTACTTAAAAAGCATTGTATTGTTATTGTAAACCCTCGATAAATTATTTAAATTTTTATGTAACAGATTACAAAATATTTTTTTATGTCAGTTTGATTGTTGTCATTGGTTACGATAGCACGGCACTAGCATTACATACATACATAGGATCACGACTGTATCCCTTATGGGGTCAGAGACTGGGCACTCACTGCATAAACAGATGACTGCCACAATCCACGTTTCACCAAAACAATATAATGCACTTGGTGTGATAGGTGGTGAGCCCATCGCCACCATGCGCTGCTGGGTGCACAGTGCAGTTTAATTCCTTACTCGCCTTTTACGAGATCCATCGGATGAGATGGAGTGGTAGTATTCTTTTAACGAGTCGCCACCACACGGCTCTAGCATTAAACTAATCATAATGGTGAAAAATTCTAAGTTGCTAGATGCCACAAACGAAAACTAACTTCTGAGTGTCTAACTTACGAGTAGCATACTCACAATTTCTTCCAGAAAAAAAATACTTTTAAAGCAAAGCCCGCCCTCCCTCAATAGCGTGCACAAGCAAACTTATACCGCCACCGGGAGCCGCCACCAGATATCCTCCACCACTACAACACAACCACTAGGCAATACACACCACTGAAGTCGAGTACACGACACGTGTTTCACCTCACGTGATGTTGACTCTACGACAGTCAGCCGCCGAGTGCAATTCGACACGTGCACTTAACTTTCTTTCCTTTATTATGAATGGTTATTTTTCGGGTCTGGTTGTGTTGTAATCGCTCCCGTGTTTGTGTGACTGAATCTTAGCGTTCATGCGATACATGAGCGCTACATCGGCACGGGTAGTTTAAGACGTGTGAGTTCCTCTGTGTTTGCGCGTACACTCGTGGCAATAAAATGTAAAATGTGGTAATAAAGCCAAAATTTGAAAAATACTTATTGTGTATGTTCTGTAGACGTGGATTTTCGATGATGATACAACGGTTCCAAATTCACTAAGATGTTTTATTTAAATTAAATCCAAACATCTTCTTTATCATTTATTGCATATCAAGGGTTCAAACGCTTTAGGAATTACCTCTATACAAATAAATAAAATTGAAGTGTCTGTTTGTAATAACAAAATAACAGCTTTTTCCTCAATGCTTATGCGTATACAGTACTTATAAGCAAAAACAATTCTTAAAATTTTTGTCTGTCTGTCTGTTTGTTCCGGCTAATTTCCGAAACGGCTGGACTTATTTTGACGTAACTTTCAATGAGAGATAGTTGATATTATAGCGGGTAAATTTCTAAAATTGAATCTAAAATTAATTCTAAAATTAAAGTAGCCTATAATTTAATTTTAGAACAATGATAAAGGTTCCGCGTAATATTTTTTTCCGTTTTGCGTGGGTAAACCCTCGGAGCACAGCTAGTTGTATTGTAGTGTATGGAAGTATTGTAATGGGTTAGATATTGTATTAATTATACTCACTAGCTTGAACCATCTTTCTGCAAAAGAACTGCTTGCTCAAAGCATTTGGGAGGGCTTTAGCACAGTCCACAACGGGCACAATGGCGTGCATTTTGTTCAGATGCATATCTAAGCAAGCCGAGTTATTCGCGCTATTGCAGTCGAAGCATTTTATTGCATTGCCTGTGAAATTGAATAGGAATTCATTATGCCAGTGATCTGGGTTCGATCGAAAGTGCCGGTGGAACCGAAATTGTTAAATGTATTTTGAATTGCTTATTGACCCTGCACTTCGGAGAAATAATAATAATATGTTTTTTTATTGAACACGGGTGGCGAGACTAGCAAATCGTTCACCTGATGTTAACGCCGCACCTTCTGCCCATAACAAATGTGGCACCACACTGCGCCCGTCACCCTGAGAC
Source organism: Luehdorfia chinensis (assembly GCA_019845155.1). Lineage (NCBI taxonomy): Eukaryota > Metazoa > Arthropoda > Insecta > Lepidoptera > Papilionidae > Luehdorfia > Luehdorfia chinensis. Next base: position 3,245,615 of record JAHVAK010000003.1, on the reverse strand, counting down.
ATCATTTCTTAAGTCTCATATGCCCAGTAATTTCACTAGCTAAGTACATTCTAGACCGAAACACAGTAATGTTTGCACGCTACTGTTTGACGGCAAAATATCTGGTTTTCTTATTAATTCATTATTTGGTCACTCGCTACTTTGTGTGCTCTTAATAATAATTATTAGCAATTATATCACAACGGAGATAAAGTAATATCTCAAAAGTTTGTTAATATTTAAAATTACACTTTATTTATACAAACTTAACCAACACTGGATTTATATGAAAATCGATCGAATCGATGGCAATAGCATAACTTTCCATGTGCTGATTTAAATCAAATTCAATGCTGAGTACGTATTTAAACAGCACAATTAATACTTACGCGTCGAAATTAATACTTACATGTATTCGAGAAAAACACTGGTAGTAGAAAACTAAATACTAGTTGATTTCGACGTGTTATTGCCATTATTTTAAAAAGTCTGCTGTTTTTATTAGCAGTAATGTAACTTGCGTTTATTGCTATTTTATTTATAAAGGCGTTACAATTTTATTTAATTATTATAATATCTAAAAAGTAAACTGCCTAAAATTGTAGACGTATTAAACACTTTAAAGTAATTTACTCTAATTTTAATGGCAGGTTAGCAGTACATTATATAACTTGGTTATATTTCACATAGAGTCAGACTAACACTGTCTGTATATGAGTTTCGACAGGGATATATGATACGGCCACTCATTGTTACCTATTTACTGCGTGAAGGGGTAAAACTGGATACATTTGGTTATATGTGTAAGTCTGGCATCATCCAGAAGTGTTAAGCTTAAGAAAAGGAAACGTTCATAGCCTTAACCGGTATGATGTGAATCACAGACAAATTGATAGACGTCTCATAACATTTTATATTTAAATGCTTAATTAAATTTAAAACCTAATACAGGAATAAGACTAAAGTTATGTTTCGATAGTAGCTATTGTACATACTGGGCATATGAGACTTAAGAACAGATATTTCAGGGTGACGCGAGCACAGTGTGGTACCCACAGAAATGATTAGGGTAGGGACAGATGTTGGGTGAACGTTTGGCTCGCCACGTCACATTCTCGTACAAAAAAAGTAATCGGGTTGTCTTTGGTTGTCTTTCGTCATCGCTGGTATTCTGACAGAAATAATTTTTCTGGTCGTGCAGACCCTATTTGCCACACTCAGTATGCAACGTTGCAGAGTTTAAACTCTCGTTTTTGCCGCTTAGGTGGCACTCAGAACATGAAATGTCGGAAATGAGTACAAACAGCTTAAGATAAAATCTCCTAAAGAACGTTCGAAAAGAACACAACAGACAATCTTATGTCTGGCGTATACTTCTCACCGACGTGACGCGACTGACTGGCAGCCGAAACCAACATTTACGTACTGAAAGACAATTTGTTTGTTTTCGGGTATTTTTGTGTTATGATTGTTCCCATGTCTCTGGCACTACATAGTAGCCTACCTCTGATCTTATCGCGTGAGCGTTACATCGGGTACGGGTAGGTTATGACGAGTGAGTGCCTCTGTGTTTGCGCGTACACTTGTGACACTACAACATCTCCTGCGCAGTTGATAACTTCCGATTGTATAAGCTAGTTGTCACCGTGGTCGAAAATCGAGGCGTCATCTTCACTTCTTACTGCTATAGCTTGAGCTGGAATTTGTATGATTGAACGAGCTAATCCCCGGAAAAATTGTAGTTTTTGCCCTCTTTAAGCCTTCATGCTTGCCGTGTGGTGGCGGCTAAAGAGAATCTACCAACCCATCTCATCCCGTGGGTGTCGTGAAAGTCGACAGAGGGAAAATGAAAACAAGGAGATGGGCAGCATCTTCCTGGGACATCCAAACCGCCTGCCAAGCGTGGCAACTACAGCAAAGCGCCCCAAAATGAGAGTTACAAACTTTTGTGGCAATCTATGGGGGGAGGCCTGTGTGCAGCAGTGGACAGTGATATGCTGAAATGATGATAATGAAACCTTCATGCTACGGCTTTAAGAAGCCGCACTAAGAACTGTATATTACCACGTAGGACCGAACTGTAAATCCTCGGGTCATAAGGCACCATGTCGTACGGCGCAATCATGTGGTCGGCTTATCTCACGCGCTTGAAGCCGCGGGCCACAGCTTGTAATATAATAAATGACAAGCCAGATATTTTAAGTGATACATATTTTTTATATTGAATATAGCGAAGAAACGAGCAAAACGTTCATCCGATGGTAAGTGCAACATCTGGCCATAACAATTGCCGTGTCACCCAGAAAATTCTCTCTGTATAATCTGTATGACACCACACTGCGTCCGTCACTCTGAGACATCAATTCCTAAGTCTCATATGCCCAGTGAATATGGTAGCTCTCAGTGCCCTTCAAACAGAAACACAGTTATGTTTGCACACTACTGCTTCACGGAAGAATAAATGGCCCTGGGGTGGTACCTACCTAGACGGATTCCTGCATAGAAATCCTACCACCACTGACCACCACTGACGGAATACAGTAATGATAACCACATTGCTATAGCTAAATTTGACATTCCTGGTACGCTTAGGTTCCAGATGAAAATCAGCGTAAGGCTTTACAGTCTGACATTAAGCTGATCTGGAGACCTATTGGTTCAGCCGTGAGTCACACACATCGCATATTATTATCTTTTTTTATTATTTTATTTTTTATAGTTTTTTTTTATTTTCTTATGTTTATTTTTTGATTGATAATTCTTTTTTATATAGTATCTTCTTTCGGCGACATCGTAATGTGGGTTGCCACGTTTTGTTGGAGATATAGCTGGGCTGATGTGCAGTGTGGTGCCACACAGAAATGTTCTAAGTGACAAGGCACTTGCGATGGGCATACGTTGCACTTACAATCAGGAGAACGTTTTGCTCGTCTCGTCTATTCTTCTTTGGCGGATGATATTAGCTACCCGCCAGATCGGGTGGTCTGATCTGGGGAGGACGTCTCCTCCAACTAGTAATATTTAGATGTTGTATATGTAGTTCGAATCTCAGAAAACTTTCATAGCGCGATTATGGACGTCTGCGAATATTTCTTGAGCTTCTCATGTGGCGATATAGATGTCGCTACATCACTCCCCCGCTGAGACTGGAAGTCGTAGTTTAGTGTGGAGAACTTGAGACGTCCAGGTCTTCAGTGCGTCGAGACGTATGGCGACAAGTGTTGATGCCGCAGGAGTCAGCCTGAGGAAAAGGGACCGCCGTTGATCCTCAGTGGCTGAGAGACCAGAAAGCACGCGTTGTGCCGACAGTAGTCTGGTTGCTGTGACTGCGATGGCTGCCGATGACGTTATTGCTGTGGTTCGGAGAAGCTGGCTACGGATGTTCATACCGAGGTCACCATTTTGGTGTATTATATTGCCAATAAAAAGGGTAGCTACCCGCCAGGTCGGGTGGTTTGATCTGGGGAGGACGTCTCCTCCTGCTAGTAATATTTAGATGTTGTATATATTGTTATAATGCACTTGGTGTGAGAGGTGGTGAGCCCATCGCCACAATGCGCTGTTGGGTGCACAGTGCAGTTTAATTCCTTACTCGCCTTTTACGCAGATCCGTTGGATGAGATGGAGTGGTAGTATTCTTTTATATTGTTTTGGTGAAACGTGGATTGTGGCAGTCATCTGTTTTTGTAGTGAGTGCCCAGTCTCTGACTACCCCTTATGGGATACAGTCGTGATCTTATGTATGTATGTATATATATTGTTAGCATCTCGCCGGGACCTCCAGTTTGGCGGATGATATTGCCAAGGAAAAGGGTAGCTACCCGCCAGATCGAGTGGTCTGATCTGGAGAGGACGTCTCCTTCTGCTAGTAATATTTAGATGTTGTATATATAGTTAGCATCTCAGAAAACTTTCATAGCGCGATTATGGACGTATGCGAATATTATACATGAAAAAAAAACAACGGTGTTGTAGATATGATTGAAAAAATAAATAGTAAAGATCACAATTTGTCGAGGACGAGGTTGTTCAAGAACATTCCTACGGCACTATAATAATTCTGCGATCGAAACTGGTTTGTTGCCTTCCTGACCGCTTTTTGACCACGGCGACAACTACCGAATGCTATCGGAAGTTATCAACTGCGCAGGAGATATTATAGTGAACTATAGTAAAACGGCCCCTAATAGAAACATGTTCAAGAAATTAATTCGTGAACATTACCTACAGGATCATTGATGTCATTCGGCTCATCTCATTTTCGGTTTTTATTATTTTACATATATGTATGTATGTATGTATATAATATATATAAATGTATATTTATCTATTTATTTAGGTATGTAGTGTAATAATTATTTGGTTCATATTTAATTGTATGTGTTTATATATATATAATTTATTTATTATATAACTTATAAAATCATTGTATATTACATATAAAAATCACAAACTGATTTTCCTCTTATTTTTTTTTATTCTTTAGTTAGCACCTGCCTTCTACTTTTCACCATAACAGGGGTTGACTGGTAGAGAATGCCACTAGGCATTAAGTCCGCCCATTGTATCCCTTACCTTAAGGTGTCAGGAATAAAGAATAAATAAATAAATGATGTAAGCCCTCATCCCAACCTTCCCGATGTAATGCTCATATATAAAGATCGGAGGTGGGTTAGGATGTAGTGACAGAGACACAAGGACAACACAACCAGACCCGAAAACCCAACAAATTGTGTTCTTGCGCAAATGCTGGCTATGGCGTGGATTCGAACCCAGGACCCGCGACGTGGTAGTCAGATACTCTAACCACTAGGCCACGCGGAAACTGGTTTAAGAGGACATCGATATCGGAACGTGTAATCCTTAATACATCTATAATTTTAGAGTACCATTACTTATAACTCAATAAGAGTAGTCCGCATGTACATGTAATCAGAGTATTCGACCCACTTATCTCCAGCGCTATGCAGGAAGCGGCTTGTGGCAGATTGGCAGGAAAACCTGCGTCCCGGCAATTGATGCTCACGAGGAATAATCTTCTTGCACAGGGGGACGACATATTGTCAACCACACATTTATTTGGCGATATAGTTTCAGCCTATAAATGTCCCACTGCTGAGCACAAGGCCTCCTCTCATTTCTGAGAGGGTTTTGGAGCTAGGAAGAATCCGCCACGCTGCTCCAATGCGGGTTGGCGGACTGCACATGTCTTCGAAATATTTTTTATTTCTCAGACATGCCGGTTTCCTCACGATGTTTTCCTTCACCGCCGAGCGCGTGGTAAATCAGCACTTAAAATTGCAATTAACTATTTTAGTGGTGCTGGCACCGGGAATCGAACCCAGGTCACTCGCGTACTATGAAATTTAAAGCGAGCGCCTAGCCCCTGAGTCACGGCTCTCGAATCTCAGGCTTGCATGAAGCAATCGCATCCAATAGTTTTATCCACAAGACCTTTAGTTTTCGGCTCGGTTAACTTTTTCTTTTAATTATTTTTCATTTTTAAATATTTCGTTATATTTTATATTTGAAATAACTCATGGATAAAGTTATTGGATGCACAGTTCAAATTATATTTTTATTAAGATTTATTAAACATATTTTTAAGATTTTTATAAAAAAGGAAAAAGGAGTATAACGCATATAGATTCATAGCCTCGACGTTTGACAGATTTGCCATAAGACGGCCGCTAGAGCTCCGTCTTTCGAATCAGCAGGGTGCTTAAGTGAATGTGGATTGGATTGGATTTACCACGTGCTCGGCGGTGAAGGAAAACATCATTTTTTTATTGCATAAAGTGATGAAACGAGCAAAACGTTCACCTGATGGTGAAGTGCCAGGTCTGCCCATAACAAATAGCTGTGCCACCCAGAAAATTTCTGTGTGACACTACACTGTGCCCATCACCCTGAGACATAGGTTCTTAAGTCTCATATGCCCAGTGATTACGCTAGCTCACAGTGCCCTTCAAACCGAAACACAGTAATGTTTGCACACTACTGCGTCACGGTAGAATAACTGGCCCTGGGATGGTACCTACCTAGACGGACGCCTGCATAGGAATCCTACCACCAGTAAAACGTTCGTGTACCTGCATGTCTGAGAAATATAAAATATTTCAAAGACATGTGCAGTCCGCCAACCCGCATTGGAGCAGCGGGCGGATTCTTCCTATCTCCAAAAACCCTCTCAGAAATGAGAGGAGGCCTGTGCTCAGCAGTGGGACATTTATAGGCTGAAACTTTACTTTTTTTGTACTCTATTTAAAAAAAACTTCAATAGTTGCAAAATAAATTTTAATAACTTGATATTAAAATAGGGGATTTGGTTACGATTAAAACCCGAGGCACGCGCTCCATTACACTGTTAATATAATTCTATGTACTCGTACGTGAGGTAAAATTGAGTTACGAGTATGTGATGCAGGAGACAATATGTCTTGCGCCTGTGCGCAGGATACAAGGCAATTTAGGCGAGACACGGCCACTTAGTACACTAATGTATTATCAACCCGGCATTAAGGAAATGTTGCGGTGATTCCTTACCGAGAGGCGTAGAGACCTTTTTTTTAGGTGGGGAAATCCTGCATGGATACACACTAGCCAGGGGGGCAGACGGGTTATCTCGGACTCTACGTGTATCGCTAGTCCACTGCTGAACATAGGCCTCCCCCATAGATTGACACAAAACACGTATGATTGTGGTTCTCATTTTGGGGGGTGGCGGCCGCCGTGCGGTGGCGGCCGCCGTGTGGTGGCGGCTTAAGAGTGGACTAGTGATAGGCTGAAATGATGTTGATGATTTTGAGGGGTTTTTGCATAGTTCTCACGCTTGGCAAGAGGGTTTGGCAACCGCAGATTATTTATTCAGATGTTCCAGGAAGACGCTGCTGCACATCTCCTGGTTTTAAATTACCCTATGTCGACTTTTACGACACCACGGGATGAGATGGGGTGGTAGATTCTCTTAAGCCGCCATTACTTACATCTATAATCTCTATAATCACTAACTTCTATTAAAAAAATCGATAAGAAAATCTTTGATTCGAATCGCAATCCAAACCTTTATTACTGTTCTTGATTAAAGCTCTCACTATGCAGTCGGATTGTTAAATATTTCGATGCTAATATGACTTTAGAATTATGATTCAATACAATAACCAAACAAATTTACAATATGAGCGAAATCTATAATTTCATTTCTATACTTTATTTTATAATATTTTATTCATAACGCTTGAAGTGTCAGAAACTGTGTTGTGTGAATGCCAATTACGTGAAGTACCACGGCAACTATTACCAAATATTTTCGGTAGTTATCAACTTCGCAGGATATTATAGTGCACAAGTTTTCGACTCAACGGCACACTAACTATACACGCACTTCTGGGCTGTAAACCACTCAGTAACGCTATATACGCGCTGGGCACGGAGTGATCCGTGTTCATGCGGATTTAACCGATAAGATCGTGCAGTGATGCGATACGCTAGGATGTAGTGTCAGAGACACAAGAGCAATCACTATACAACCAGACCCGATAACCGACAATATGTGTTTTTGCATAAATTTTGGCTCCCGCGAAATATTCAAACCCAGGACACGCGGTGTGGTAGTCAGTCTAGGCCACGCGGTGGTCAAACGTGTAAACGTGTAATAACGGTTTCACGCTCGAACTGTGACGTGTAGAAGGAATCGAATCGTATGATAAAGGGCGCGCCTCGTATGACCTGGATACAATCTAATTGAATTGGATTATATATATGTCAATTGAAACGACCTAAAGACAGGAATATGAAAAGGCAAGTCAACTGTTTGTGTCAAGATCCTGTTCTTGCAATAATTTATTTTTGGAATCCATACTAATATTATAAATGCGTAAGTAACCCCCTCTGTCCCTCTGTCTGTTTGTTACCTATTCACGGTTCAACCGCTGAACCGAGCTTGACGAAATTTGGCACAGAAATAGGTTTGGACTTTTTATCCCGGAAAGTCAAATGGTTCCCACTATTTCCACTATAGTGTCTATGTAATTTGAAGGTAAGTAAACAGACAGACAGACAGACAACCATCTCTTCGCACTTTTGAGGGGGCTTTTGAAGCAGGGATTGATGATTTCAGATGAAAGCAGTTCACGTTCACGTATGGTGGTCGGATTCCTATGCAGGGATTCTGTCTAGGAAGGTACCACCTCAGGGCCAGTTATTCTGTCGTGAAGCAGCAGTGTGAGAGCTAGTGTAATCACTGGGCATATGAGACTTAAGAACTGATAATTTTTAACTATTTAAAACCGTTGTGTGTATGGTACGTTTAACTATTTCAGTGGTGCCGGGATTAAGCTAGTCGCATACCCATCATACGTCATCAATAAAAAAGTTACAAAATTAATATATTCTTTCGAAAAATAATTTCTATTTCTATTTACCTCGCCCTGCAGAACTAACTATACTTTATTAGTTTCTTAACAGTTGATCCGAGTTAGGTGAATCGTTAATCTTTTAGACCGAAACACAGTAACGTCTTAATAATAGACCAAAATAACTGGCTCTGGGTCAAAAGACAGGTTCCGTCAAGGCTGGTACCGCAGCCTTGACGGAACCTGTCTTGTCACACTGTTTTTTTTTATAGCTTTTATGGCTTCACCCACTGTTTAATTTTAAAAAAAGGGTCGTAGCGTGATGTTATATAGCCTATAGCCTTCCTCGATAAATAGGCTATCCAGTATTTAAATTATTTTCAAATTCGAACCAGTAGTTCCTGAGATTAGCGCGTTTAACCAAAGAAACTGGTAAGTGCAACGTCTACCCATAACAAATGCTGTGTAACTGATCCCACTGCTCCCGTCACCCTGAGTCCAATAATTACAATACGAGTAGCTCTCAGTGTCCTTTAAATCAAAGCACTGTAATGTTTGCACACTATCTGCTTCACGGCAGAATTACTATCTCTACGGTGGTACCTATTACTGGACGGATTACTGCATACGAATCCTACAATATGCACATTTATGTGTCACTACTGTCGGAACATAACAGGCTTGGTCTAGATCTGGCTTGCTAATGTGTAATAAACCTTTTCGTCTTGGTTAGATTCAATTACAATTATATATGTTTCCAAACACATATTTCAAATGCTAAACGCAAAACCTAAACTAAGATATTAAAATCACATGGGACAAGAGAACATCTCATAAATGAATATGAGTAGACCTACATTTGAACTTAAAGCTTTAAGATTAAGTGAATTGTTTTTCTTAACTTTCTCAGTCCTTTTATCGTGATTTTTAAGAAAAAAAAACATCAGGCTTTTTTCTTGTATTTCTCTATCCCTAAGTGCGGCAAACATTAACCTTCGACAGTGTATGATGCATTTTCAATTTCTTAATTACATTAAGAAATGCGATTTACATTTCTCTCAATTATAATGTATATCTGGAACATACTGATAGTAGTGGATACATTTATTCAGGCCAATATCTTATATTTACGCGAACACTACACATTTAAATGAAACTAATTTTACGGATTTTATTGCGTTCAATTTTATTATTTATAACCCGACGTTTCGAGTGCTTTACAGCACCCATGGTCACGGGGGGACTGAGGTGACAGATGTCCCGATGTCATAGTTAACCCGGAGTACCTTCAGCTTTTAATTATTTTTCTTGGTCCGATCTACGCAGAAAGAGCTCACTGTGTCTTGAAGTCTTGCAGTGGTATGCTTGGTTTTTGATTTAATTTTATTAATTATAGGATCCCAAGCTGGTGGTAATACTAATAATCTTCTCTATTAAAATTAGGATGTTTTTAAATTTCAATAGCCTCGCGAATCATCCTTGGTAGGAATCGGTGTTCGTTTGCGAGGATTTGTGGCTTATCAAATCTGATGTAATGTTTGGGATGATCCAGAACATGGTCACAGACTGCAGACTTCCTGGAGCGACGATAAAAAAGTAAAAGTTTAAAGCATTCGAAACGTCGGGTTATAAATAATAAAACTAAACGCGATAAAATCCGTAAAATTAGTTTCATTTAAACAGGCCAATATCGTTCATCATCATTTAGGTCTGGGTCATCAATACCTGTGTTGCTCAACCGATGACATCCAGAGATGGATCTTTGATGGCAATATCCTAATAAATTGCTAACTGACCGCACAATATGTCAACCAATTTACCGGTGTATTACATCAATTGGATAAACGATGGTAACCGTTGATTTAGATCATAGATATAACATCTAAACGTTGGTTACTGGCACCTAGTTTTAAGTCAGTCGCATTGTGAGCATTCCCGCGCGCGGTACAGGCCGGTGGGAACCGGCGCTAGCTCGTACATTTGTCTGAACGTGTAACAAAATGGCGCAAGTGACACTTTGCATTTTGGCGGTAATTTGTAGCTTGCTTCACCAAGGTTTGTGTTGCCTGTATCAGACGATCAATGATGGGTGTGTTCGGTGATTTTCCGATAGGACATAGGCAAGGCTTTACGTTACGCGTAAAGCTATGTAGGTTAATTGTAATTGATATTAATTATATGTTTTATTTTTAAATAAAATCACTTTAGTTATGTTATTAAGACATAATTGTAGACGTTTAAGACGTAATTCTAGATTAGCGTAATTATTTTGATCATGCAGCATATAAAAACTATAAAATTTTCTTACATCACCTACATCTTTAACTGGATATATGCATCAATGAAAAGAAGAATACATTTTCTAATATCAATTTTAAATCAAAATTCTAATAATGTTAGATATATTGTTATTTTAACTGGCAATGCCAATTAAAAATGAGGTCCTCAGTAACAAATATTTTTTACCCTTAACGGTCACGCAAGGAAATTTTTGAATTTTCGAACGTAGTTTGCTACTTACTACCAATTCGCGCCAGCATAATATTCAAGACATAAAAATCTCAAACCATAACTCTGCTCGCGGTAATGTTAATATACAAAACCCATAAATGTTTATTCTATTCATAGTTTTGCGTATGACGTATCAGCTGAACATTTTGATAGTTTACACTCTAGCAACCTTAACTTCAGAAATAGAATTTTCAATCGCAATATGAGGTAACGGCGAGAAATTTGAATTATTTTAACTATTGGCCACCCCTGTATCTTTTATTTACATATCTGGAAGTAAGTTCATCGTATTGCTTAACGATTTTTTCGCTTTTGGTTGGTAGAATATGAAAGCGTAAATAAAATACATTTACAATACGATTAAATGTCTTGGTAATAGAGACATAGGCTCCATATCGGACCGACTACTAGTTTATTTACTTTCTCCGGGCATTCATTTGATCGAAATAATATCTAGTTTCAGAGTCCCATTCGTTACACGTTAAGGTTAATGTATTTTTCTTAAAGCAGATTATTGTAGGACGCATATTCTTAGTAACTGTTACTTGCTTTCTAATGTAGTCTTTCATCAGATCCGAATCAAGATCAATATCACCTAATTGAGACCCACTTTTAGACCAAGTATTCAAAAAAAAACTACGCTGTAGTCTAAAGTGCCTTTGCTATGCTTGTAGAAAAATATGTGCCACATTTTTTATAAACTGTGTCCTGCACGTGGATTTCCACTGTACCGTGGGCGCTTATTTAAAATTACACTTGCCCACGATTCACGTTTTTGCACATAGATGTCAGGTACTCTGACCACGCGGTCATCTATTAACGCTGGCATTAAGTAACACTATCTTTATCGATTAGAAAAAATCTTAAATTTACTTAACATCTTCACATCTTTGTCAAAATTACGTCAAATATTTTTTTTCGTATTTCGAGTCTCAGTTTTGTATTGGTGGCAGTGCCAGTTATTCTAATTCTAATGTTTCGGTTTGAAGGGTATTGAAGCCAGTGTAATCACAGAGAACGTTAGACTTGAGAACTGAAGTCCAGCTTAGATCTCAGCGACACAACAACTGTTATGGGCAGACGTTGCACTTACTATAGTTGCACCACTTGTTCGAGTCGTCACTTACTTCCAATAAAAAAATTAATCTTCATAGAATTGAAATAAAATATAATTTTTTTGTTATATATTTCAGTATGATTCTAAAGATTTTGCCACATTTATTAAGCGACCTCAAAAGGTTCTCAATTCGTCAAAATCTACGTTGTATGTTCAGGGATAATTCTTTATAACGTTTACCGATTTCGATGATTCTTTTTTTATTAGAAAGGGTACCTCAGTTTCCACCCATGTGACTTTGGTAAAGTACTGATAATGGAGAAAGCCATCAAATTCTTAACATCATATAAGCATGCATGGAGCCGCAGCGTGGAAGTCGATTTTTTGGTTCCAATAATTATCTTCTAGTTATGGCTAAGCTAGGTTTTGGTCGTAGTATTATTTGTATTTTAAAATGAATGTAAAGGTCGGTTGTGATAACCTCATCTCCATCTGCGTATACATTTAAAAAAAGATATTTTTATAGATATGAACCTCTCAAGGTAATAGAGAGAACGCTGAAAAAATTGTTACTGGTAACGTTCAATGTAAAAACACTATCTGGAACTTACTGGTTTCGAGTATTTACCTGATGGTAAATGCCTCCCAATAAAAGTTCTGTCACCCAAGTTAAAAAGCGCAGTACTGTACGCTTTTTCACTAGAAACATTAATTAGTTAGTCCTATATGCCCAGTAATTTCATTAGCCGTAATCCATGTTTAGCCGGAACGTTTGCATATTACTGCTTGGCGGCAGAATAACCGGCATTACAGTTATATTTACCACTAGTACCCAGTGCCAGTTATTCTGCCGTGAAGCAGTAGTAGTGCAAACATTACTGTGTTTCGGTTCGAAGGGCACTGAGAGCTAGCCGTAAAGAAGAACTGATGTTTCTGGGTGGAAGAGCGCAGTGTGGTGTCACACACGAATGTTCTGGATTACACAAGCATTTGTTATGGGTAGACGTTGCACTGACCATCAGGTGAATGTTTTGCTCTTTTCGTCACTTTATTAAATAAAAAAATAAAAAGCTGTTTCATTAATTTGTTCGGTTGGTCTGTTCCCATAGGTACGTTCTAATAAAAGGAAATTCACTGAAAAGCATGCTAATCATCACCATCATCTCAGCCTATCACGTAGTCCGCTGCCGAATATAACCCTTAGATTGCCACTAAAGTTTGCCCACATTTTTTGGGAATTTTGCCACAGTTGCCACACTTGGCAGGCGGGTTAGCAACTTCAGCTTATTTATACAGATATTCCAGGAATATGCTGCCGCCTATTTTCTGGTTCTAATTTTTCCTCTGTCGACTTTTATAGCGCTAATACGGCATGTGGTGGTAGATGATCTTAAGCCGCCACAACGCGGCTAATAAGGCAAGCTAAATCCGCATCTTAGTAATAATTACTGAAACACGGATCCTTCCCATGACATCCAACTTATTGTGATCGTTGCAAAACTCCATCACAGACGAAATGCCTTTTACAGTTTTCACATTCGGGATCAATAACGGTTGTAATGATTGGGTAGCGACATTAGGATAAACATACATACAGTCACGCCTTTTCCTCATATAAGGGGAAGGTAGTGACCACAACTGTAGCCCACTTTCCGCCCCCGCCTACCCCTTATATGGGAAAAAGGCGTGACTGTATGTATATATGTATTTTGAAACCTCTGTTATATTTCTAGACCTATCTAACGACATCAGCATTATATGGGGCAAGTGAGTGTCTCTGTGTTTGCGCGTGTACTTGTGACACTATAATATCTCCTGTTGCAGTTTATAGCGTCCGCAATATTCGGAAGTACTCACCGTAGTAGAAATCGGCATCATCATCATTTATATATTAAGACCAATTATTAAGACTGACTTTATCTATTGAGACCATCATCTTTAAGTAACACATGCACTTTCTAGGGTTCTGCACTAAAAACGTAACCTTTATAATTTCGTCATCTCCGCCTGTCCGTATGTCACAGTCTTGGAGACTGTTGTCACTATATAGATTATATTTTGAACACATCATCCATTAAACTGAGATGTAAAAAAAATACAGCGCACATAACGTGAGGTATCGTTAGATTGGACTTGAAGAAGTTTCAATATAACTATTTTATTTAATCCAAATGTTGGCGAAATACGCGCTTCTAAAGTCGTTAAAGAGTCCCCGCCCCACTATCTCTCAACTTTGCGAAGTAAAAATCTGAAAAAAAAAGTAAGGTAACTAGAAAACACTTTCAACGAAAATTGATTTGGATAAGATATGTCGTGTACTTTTAGAGACGGAACCCTTCACTGTACGTGGTCCGACGCTCACTTGGCCGATTTTATTTATATTATTTTTAAAAAGCACAAATAATCTAAATGGTTAAGTAATAAAAGAACAGAATATTTAAATCAGTGATCAACATCCGCAAATCCGTTGTCTTTACTTACTTTATTACCGATTCGGAATCCGAAACAAACACAAGCAGATCTTTTATAAAAAAAAAAAACAGATCATTACGTCATATACATACCCTAAACGAGTAATGATGCATTCATCATCATCCGGACAGCTACGAGTATCAAGTCTCCGTCGATGCTCCTCTGGGTTCGTCGGACCACTGTCTGACCCGGAGTACGGTGCCTCTCACGTGCCCATTGCAGTCGCGATCTGCAAGCTGCCGCCGTGACGCACTCGCTGGATGATCCTAACGCCGTTGCCGGGTCTGTTGCCGATGTGGTGCTTCGGGGTATAGAACTTTTTGTTCTGTCCTCTGTAGTGCCCACCGGAGGCAGATCCCAACCTTGGTTTGGTCGCACCTGCAAAATGGCTTCACGCCAAAAGCAGGAGTGTTACCGAGCCTGGGCTAATGCATCGTCTAGGCGTCGTCCCGAACTCATGGAAGACTGCCTTAGTGCACCCGATCCCTAATAAAGGCGACCGCTCAGATCCGACTAACTACAGGCCAATTGCCATCACCTCCTTGCTCTCCAAAACAATGGAGTCCATTGTTAACTGTCAGCTCTTGAGGTACCAAGAGGACCGCCAGCTGATTAGTGATCGCTAGTACTGTTTTCGACGGCGTCGCTCAGCTGGGGATCTTCTGGTATACCTCACTCATCGATGGGCCGAGGCAGTTGAGAGCAAGGGAGAGGCCCTGGCAGTTAGTTTGGATATAGCGAAGGCCTTCGATCGGGCCTGGCATGAAGCGCTCCTATCGAAGCTGCCTTCCTACGGGCTTCCCGAGAAATTATGCAATTGGGTCACCAGTTTTCTCACAAGCTGAAGCATCAAGGTTGTAGTCGACGGTGCATGTTCGGACTCCAAGCCTTTGAATGCTGGTGTTCCACAAGGCTGCGTCATATCACCAACTCTGTTTCTTCTGCATACCAATGACATGTTATCATCTGCATAGCAATGAATATTACGAATTGTAATATTCATTGCTATGCAGATGACAGTACTGGTGATGCTTTATACACCGGCCGTGCCAATATTTCTCGGGAACACGTCGACGAGTGCCGGAACAAACTTGTGTCTGAAATCGAAATCTTAGTAGATAAAATTTCGATATAGGGCTGACAAAATTTAATTCAATTCAACCCTAAGAAGACACAGGTTTGCGCGTTTACCGCTAAAAAGAAACCCTTTGTCGCATACCCTCGTTTTGATTATACTCCCCTCACTGCCTCAGCTAGTATCGGAATCCTTGGCGTTGACATATCGAGTGACGTTCAGTTCGGCGGTCACCTGGAAGGGAAGGCCAAAATGCCCTCCAAAAAGCTTGGCGTGCTCAGTAGAGCGGGACAGTATTTTACGTCGGCCCATCGTCTGCAACTTTACAAGGCGCAAGTTCGGCCTCACATGGAATACTGATCTCACCTCTAGGCGGGGGCACCCCAGTGCCAGCTCCTTCTATTTGACCGAATCCAATGCTCTTCATTGGATTCGGTCAAATAGAAGGAGCTGGCTCCAATCGTCAACGACCGAGTTCTTTCCGATCAGTTCGATCCACTGGCTTTGCGAAGAGCATCTCTTTGCATTTTCTACCGTATTTATCATGCGGAGTGTTCCGAGGAGTTGTTCGGATTAATTCCTGCTGCTAAATTATACCATCATATATTGCGGCACACAACAAAATTTCATCGTCCTAACCTGGATGACTAGCATTCTACCACCGTGCGCTTTAACAGAAATTTTCTGCCACGCACAACCACTTTGTGGGGCTTATAGGCTTCATGAAAAGAGCCTACTCCTTCCTCTAAGGCCGGCAACGCATTCGGAGTTCCCTTGGTACTGCGGATGTTCATGGGCGGCGGAAATCACTTACCATCAGGTGAGCCGCTTGCTCGTACAAAAAGATCGCCCCCTCTCCTCGAAGAAATCTCCATCACCACTTCAGCCTAGCACTAGTCCTCTGTTGAACACAGGCCTCCCCGATAGATTGGCACAAAGTTTTGTAGCTCTCATTAAGAGATTTTGCCACGCTTGGCAGGCGGGTTGGCAAACGCAGTTAATTTATTCAGATGTCTCAGGAAGATGCTGCTGTCCATCTCCTGGTTTTCATTTTCCCTCTGTCGACTTTTGCGACACCCACGAGATGAGATAGGGTGGTAGATTCTCTTAAGCCGCCACCACACGGCAATTATGCATTAGTAGGAATAATCTGAAAGGGATCAACTTATTCATATGATCCATAATAAAATAGGACATAATTCCGATACTCATTAACCTATTCACATCGATAGATTTTGTTTGACCCTTGATATAATCTAGGATTAAATTTTTCTTTGAGAAAATATTTGCATTGATAAAGAACATTTTCGAAATTTGATCACAGCTGGGAAGTATTAAAATGTATCATTTTAAAAATAAATAGTTAAATGCGATGGTTGCTATTTTTTAACCGACTTAAAAAAGGGAATTCAATTCGTCTTCTTTACTTAAGAACCGATTTTAATGATTTTTTTGTTAGTAAGCGGGTAGTCTCACGTAAGTTTACGACTTAGGGACCTTCAAGAAAAGAGCCTATTCCTTCCTCAAAGGCCGGCAACGCACCCGCGATTCCTTTGGTGTTGCGGTTATTCATGGGCGGTGGTGATCACTTACCATCAGGTGAGCCACTTGCTCGTTTGCCCCCTCTCCTATAATAAAAAAAAAAAGTTTGGTTAAGTTCTGTTCATGGAATCCATGAGGAAGTCATGAAGCTCTTAAATTTCATGATTTTTTTTCGAGTTTGAACGTTATTAAGGTTTGAGTAATTATTTGATGGCAACATTTTATAATACTATTATATGTTATAAATTGGCGGAAGATTGCCGCCCCCCGTCTCCAAAAAAAGCACGAAAAATTTAATGTCGTAAGAATAAAATTGAAATTAAAAAACAACGAAAGTTTGTAAATGATAAAAGTATGAGTATCTAAATCTGTGTCTTTAGGTCTCTTCTTCTCTTCTCTTCTTCTATCTTAGTCTCGTGTTGAAGGGCCTCCCCCATAGATTGTCTCAAAACACGATCCTGAGAAACCCGCGTCAATCAACTTCTCGCAAAACCGTGCAGGTCGTCACTGCGTCAGGTGCATCAGCTTGAGAATCCTTACGGCTATGTCGGTTACTCTAGTTCTGCTCATCTCTATCATCGTTACAGATTTAAATCGAAGAGAAATTCCGAGTATAGCCCTTTCCATAGCTCGCTGAGCGACTCCGACTCTCTCTCCATGCAGCCTGCAGATACAGATAGATATGCACCGGTGGTAGGATTAACAAGAAAAAAGATGCTTACCATTTTTTTTTTGTATAGAATGACGAAACGAGCAAAACGTTCACCTGATGTAAAGTGCAACGTCTACCCATAACAAATGCTAATTCACCCAGAACAACTCGCTACTAATGATATCCTTCATGTAACGTCCTCTACAAATTGCATTTCGAATTTAATATTTGTGAGTAACAATTAATAACAATAAATAATCTATTGGTAAATCCGCCCCTGGTAGTAACGATGATAATGTTGTGAGAAGGTATTTGTTATTTGAACGTTTAGGAAAGTTTTCTAGAAAAACTTATACGTGAACGGAGCCGCAATAGCTAGTGTAATTACAAATAAGCTTAGTTTGCATGACTTCTCCAGCCTGGCTTTATGTGCCCTTTTTAATAATCACCGGGAGCGCAGGTTTCATTACAACGTCACTGATATATTATTTTTCTTTTCATTTCTAAACCGATGCTCCACACTAGGTTGTCTCCCGCGTCGTGAGTGTTTTATTAACATATATTAGTGATATATATTTTTCCTTCCTATGCCGGAATTCGTCTAGGTAGGTACTACTCCAGTGTCAGTTATTCTGCCTTGAAGCAGTAGTTTGCAGGCATTACTGTGTTCCGGTTGTAAGGGCACTGAGAGCTGGTGTAATCACTGGGCATATGAGACTTAATAACTTATGTTTTAGGCTGGCGGGAGATGGCTGGTGCTACACAGAAATTTTCTGAATAACAAAGCATCTGTTATGGGCAGACGTTGACTGAAATACGGATGTCCAAGCATGTAAAATCCAATAAGCACTTTAAATTATACTTTACTATTAAGTTTTACTAACAAAAATGTAAGGATTTTATGTCAGAAATAAACATTTTCATTTCGTGTTCTATGACAGCATATAGTTAATGTCACCATATGATGATACTCTCCGATGATATAAACTGAATTTAAATAAGTAATATCTTCCTCAGGACTTGCGATAGTATGCTATCAATGCAACAGTCACAACGACTCGAGATGTCTCTTGCCAAAATTGCCGGACTCCCTCCGGCTACCCTGCAGTGGACCCAAGGACACCATGTGCAGGAAGATCATACAGGTCGTTGAGTTTGAGATGAACGGCATGCCGCCTGACAGCCGCGTCATCAGAGGCTGTGGATGGGACGAGACCAGCTACAAGGTGAGATAATAAGATACAAATTAGTAGTATAAAATTCTATGTAGGAATCCTTCCGGCTTCAAAGCCCGCTCAGAAATAATAGAAGGGTGCTCAGCAGTGGGACATTTATAGGCTGTTACTTGTTTGTTTTCCGGTTGTTGTTGTATAACATTTACCTCGAATTAGTGACCATCAAATCATTTTCATTACACAGAATTAGGTGATGCAGTGCGGTGAATATCTTACGAGTACGTGGTAGAGACGAGTTTTTTACTGGTGGTAAAATTCATATGCAGAATTCCGTCTAGGCGGGAAAGCAGTGCCGTACCTGAGAAACTAAAAGTCCTTACAGCCAAACGAAAACCGTATACGAAAATATTACAATCGTCCGATAATTATTTTGAAATGGAACTTGTAGAGGACGTTACATGAAGGATATCATTAGTAGCGATTATATTCATGTTGCAAAAGCTATGGTTAAACGTAGCTAAATTATAGTTGTAGTTAAGAGCAAGCCTAATTAACATTAAAACAATTAAGATTTAAGAGCGACTGAGACCTAATAATTGGAGATGGGATTAAATAGATCTGGTAAAACACTTAAAGATCTAAAAAAACAGGACAATAATTAGGTATAATTAAGTAAAATGACATCCTCACAAATCTGAACGACTTTATTGACTTTTAATTCAGTAGATAAAAAGCCTATCTGAATAAATAGTATAACAAAAACAATAATAAACGCAAACATGTAACAAGACAAATCTAAAACCTATTACATTTTATGGAAGAAAGTGACGATATGCGCTAATAGTTGACCTGATGGTAAGTGCAATGTCATGATAATTCCTGTTCCACCCGAACCAGTTCTGTGTGGCACCACACTAAGCAAGTCACCTGCGCAACTAAGCAAGAAATCAGTTCTAAAATCAATGACCAGTGCGAGTTTTTAGATACTCTGATAGTGTCTTTCGGACCGAACTTAGTAATGTTTGCAAACTACCACTAAACGACGGAATAACTTGCACTGTGGTGGTATCTGACTAGACGAACTCCTGCACAGGAATCCTGTCACCTGTAAAACGACTACTAACATGTAATCATAAATCAATCTTTAAGAAAAGATGATAAGTAACAATTTTGCCCACAGGGTCGTTGCTACCAACGCTCTGGTTTTGGTGGCAGGCAAGAGGTGTGTTCGTGCTTGGAAGACGGCTGCAACTCTGCCTCCGTTCCCGTCGGAGCTACTGCCCTCATGATGCTCACATTCGCGTTGTTAAAGTTCTAGGTCTTAGCTGGTCACCAATAGTTCCAGATAATGAAAGTCTTATGAGAGAATTTTGTTGTAATAAAAGTCGACTTGGATTTGAGCAACGTAATGTTTTAGAAGGTACGATGATAGTAATGCAAATATATCATAGACAAAGAATGTGTGAATGAGATGACCTAGATAGAAATTGTTATGCCACGTTTAAGCCTGTGTTCTACATTTAAATGTTAAATGGTATTAAATAAATTAGCAGTGACTTATGTATAGCAGTGAAGTGTTTCGCAATAACACTCTAACAGAATTCCCAACGTATTAACTACTTATATGATAATTCCAACGAATCTTCACATCGGTCGAGTATGTTAGTTGATGTAAATCTTACAAGGCCTTTTATGCTTTATTGTTGTGTTTGTAATATGTGAGTGTATTTATTAAAAGTTTTTCATGACCCTGTCTTTCATTTATCGTCTTCAGCCATTCGTTAATATCTTTCAGCAGGTGCTCCTATAAGCTTACTTATCTTAGAACATGCTCTAATTAACGATTGTTTTTTTTAGTAAAAAAAGTTTTTTTTTATACCCTGAAAAGTCTTATACTGATATTTAACTTAGGTACCTTCTATCGACCTTGGTTAAGTTCTCTCTCGTTCTTCGACTATTTCGTCAAAGCATTATTTTGATGGAAAACGGAAACCACGTATGAGCGAAGTCAATCCATCGTGTCATTCGATGGCAGAATGAAAGAAGAAATTAGTGTAGTTAGTAATTCTACAACTGTGCCTTAAACAACGAAGCCATTGGCCACTGAGTCCAAGACAACGGTAACTATAATTTTTTTTTGTAATCCATATTAGTAAAATTTAATGACATCATAGTTAAGAGAATTTGATGAAGAAATACTATCGAAATTTCTTTCGCTGCTTATTCTCAGAACCCTGGAAGATCGTCTACATTATTTAACGTTAGTAAAAGCTCAGTTTGATAAGTTGTTTAATC
This sequence comes from Luehdorfia chinensis, assembly GCA_019845155.1. Taxonomy (NCBI): domain Eukaryota; kingdom Metazoa; phylum Arthropoda; class Insecta; order Lepidoptera; family Papilionidae; genus Luehdorfia; species Luehdorfia chinensis. The sequence goes on along the minus strand of JAHVAK010000003.1, from coordinate 3,224,503 downwards.
TACTTAAGCATCTGTATAAAACTACGCTACCCAGTCGTTATAAAATCAACGAAACAAATTGTGAGCTTCCTTTCATCTCTGATCCGTACAACGAGGCACGTCCTGTCCCCTGCATCCGGTGTCACAATAGTAACAACCTGTAAGATTATATCAATACGTGGTTGAATTGGTAGACAGGACCCTGCTTCTTACTGCGAGCCTAAAGACTGACCGCGTCAGTTAAATGTCGAAACAGGCGGGTGCACTGATGGACTTCGTACTCATTTTCCTAGTCATCTGCGGATTTATCGAACATGGTACGTCGATTTGTTCAATTTATTTTTATTTTATTGGTGTGACATAAAAAAATTTAAATATCTCACAGCTGGGAGAACACCTCCCCTTATTTTAGAAATGATTTTAGAGTCGGGTATTTTTTTTATTAGGTTATTGTTGGAGAAAGTTGCGAGACATGCAAAACGTCCTCATGGTAAGTGCAACGTCTGTCTGTTACAATTGCTGTGTCACCCAGAATATTTCTGTGACTGTTCCTAAGTCTCATATGCCCAGTAATTATACTAGCTCCTGTTGGTCAGAGTACCTGACTGCTGTACCGAGGGTCCTGGCTTCTAGTCCCAGACGGAGCTTCTGTGCAACAACAAATTGTTAGTTTTCAGGTCTGGTTGTGTTATAATTGTCTCTGTGTTTCTATCACTGCATCTTAGCCTAACCCCGATCTTATCGCATGAGTTATATCGGGCGAGTACACACGCTTCCGAAAGAATAGGGAAATCGTGTTGTGACGGTCGATTTTCTGTTGGTTGGTAATCGACCATCTTCACGGCCGATCCTTCAAACACGATAACGTTTCGATGCCGTGTGGCTATGGTTAACGTATCTGTCTGGATTCGAATCTCAACCAAAGGTCGTGTAACAATCCATGTTTGATTTCCGAGTCTGGATATAACTGCGATTGTTCCGGGTCTCTGAGCCTACCTCTGATCCTTTCGCATCAGGATTACATAGAATAAAATATAATTTCATTGTATAAAAGCTGTTTACAATTTGGTATAAAATATTTAGGCATAAGTTTCAACAGTTTGCCCATAACGGGCATATTAATTCACAATTTTTATTACAAGTGTATTTTAGAGTTAGTTCAGGTATTGGAATTTGTAAAATACATTTTTTCGCAATCAAGTTTTAAGATCCACTTTGAATTTTCGATTCCCAAGAGCCTTATTTTCAATGGGTAAATGATAAATACCTGGATACCTTGATACCCGAAAGAAATTCACTTCTGCAATAAGTATCATTATTTACTCTACAGGATAGGTTTTATTTATACTTATCATGTAGCATAAGTTTGCACGAAGGACAAATTTGTTTGTGAAATAACCAATGGGATGGTATACATGGGATATGAAAGGGAAATAAGGTCAGTGTCTATATATTTGCGCCATTTCTTCTGCTTTCTAAGCCAGTAAACATCCACCGCTGAAGTCACGCCTCTCCCAAGTAGCAAGGATTTGCGGTAACCGCTACGGTTGACAGTCTGATTGGCGATAACTGTACCAGACACTTCACACTTCAGACGTTCCTGTCCGTCACCGGTCTGGATCATGTCTTATATGGCATATTTAAGATGATTACGCCGTTAGTCGGAGCCCATGAGATTTCCGAGGCATCTTCTTAGTCATCTTTTATGACTAAACAACCTCTAAAAAATCACGTGGTTAAAGGATGGCCTCTAATCTTTTACACGGTTAGTGGTATCACTAACATTCAATTTTGAGTATTTTTCGCCACTATCTATAAAAACCACACCTAAATTTTGGCGTTTACATCGTTTTGAGTGTTTTCCTATTTAACTTTAGTAAACATTATTTTATATATTTTTTTTTATAAAAGTGACGGAACGAGCAAAGCGTTCACCTGATGGTAAGTGTAACGTCTGCCCATAACAAATGCAGTGTCACCCAGAAAATTACTGTGTGACACCACACTGCGCCCGTCACCCTGAGACATCAGTTCTTAAGTCTCATATGCCCAGTGATTACGCTAGCTCTCAGTGCCCTTCAAACCGAAACACAGTAATGTTTGCACACTACTGCTTCACGGCAGAATAACTGGCCCTGGGGTGGTACCTACCTAGACGGATTCCTGCATAGGAATCCTACCACCAGTAAAATAATCGAACTACAAGTAAAAAACCAGCCAGGTGCGTTTCGGACCACGCACAGTTACCCTTCACTTCCGTATTGAAAATATCCCATTTCTCAAAACTATACGACATGTCTTATTCAAACCAATTTTTGTTGAAAGTATTTTCTAGTTTCTTCCACCCTACATTTTTCAGCATTTTCCACCGCGTAGTTGAAAAGTTAGACAGACACACGTTTGTACAAGTTTAGAAGCGCATCGCACCAACTATACATGGCTTACATAAAATAGTTATTTTAAACTTCTTTATCTATTTTCAAAATCTATCTTCATTAAAAATTTCATCGATATAGTGCCAACAGTCTCCAACATAAATGGCCGTGACATACGGACATGAAGAAATTATAAGGACTTACGTTTTTTCTGCAATACCCTAAAAAGATGAAAATGTTTAACAAACAGATACAAAAACTGACCTCAAATAATACACCGTAATTTTTACATCGTTCTGGAAACGAAGAAAATTAGTACAGTTTCAGTTACAGAAACGATTGGTAGTATCAGTTTTTAGATTTTAATATTTACTTTTTTTTGGTAAATTAAAATTAATCACGTGTTTTTTAAAGAACCGGCAACTTGCGGTAGCTCCCGTCTATAGGTAATTACGATCACAGTCGATAGGTCAATGTCCTTACGAACGCATAAGCGACGAAGTAAAGGCTATCGGAGAAAAAAAGCGTTGAAGATCGTGAATTTTCGGACATTTTTCGACATGGTTAATCCGCCATCTGGCCGGACGTCCAAGATTTTTCAATATTTCCCTTGGATGACACTTACCATACCTACCAAATGAGACTGGGTGGCAGATTTTCATACGCCGTTTCGTACTTTATAAAATTATTACAATAAAGGCCCCATGGGTTTTATTCTGCCACATAAAACTGAAGAAGTTTGCGAACCACTTCAATTTAAAAAAATACGTTTAATAAGTACTACGTCAATAATCTACACTGAATAAAAATACTCTATTCGTACCTGGGATAGCCTCTGCCGGACGATACTCATGGCATAACATTATTTACGAAGTTACAAAATAATCTGCGAAATACAGTTCATTTTGCACGACACACACGTACACGGCTTATTAAACTGGCTTCTGGATTTTTATCAGTTTTAAACACATTCACGATCATAATGCGTAACACTTTACGAATTTATTGTTCATGAGAATAAACCTACAGTCAAATGGTTCTTGTTAGCAACATCGTATACCTGTACCATTGTTAGATATTGTGACGTTAGATAGAATACACTTTACGACTTCTTTTCTTCGCGATAATTCAACAACAGAAGCGCGACCAAATGACCTTAGACTATAGGTGACGACCGACCACATAGACCAACCAACTACAAACCAACTAAAGCACTGTCACTCTCGCCAACACATGAATTTTTTTACCCTTAAAGACATTAAAAACTCCCTAAACTTAACATTTGAAAAACATAAACTAAGTGTATGTCGGCAGTGTACTAAATAGTAGACAAACGTCTGTCTACTATTTAGTTTTTGTATGCCAGTTTTTAAATTAAACAAAAAAGTTGTCGATAGAGCATAACAGTAAAAGTAGTATCAAAATATTCATCAATGGTTATTATTACAATAGAATTACTTAGTATTAAATAATAAATAATTCCATTAGTATAAATCCTAGAAAACAATAATAAAAAAAAATGTAATAAGAATAATAATCATATCACTGATTGTCATTAAAAATTAAATGTACATTGTGTGTGTGTTAATAATATTTCTTCCATTACAATAGAATCCTTCTCAGCCTCGCTGTATTTTTTTAAATCATACATTTTATTAACATTTCACATTACATTTATAAAACCATATTTTCTTCCCCATCTGGAAGGAAAACCCCTAAGTTGGCAACACTGAGAACTGCGACGTATAGCGCTGTTGTATATCCCCTCCCGGCCGCCAAGTCGAAACGTCGAAATTTCGAAACGTCACAGCCCTAGGGCTGTGTCGTTTCGAAATTTAATTAAACATGACAAAACATTAAACGAAAACGGTTTTGTGCATCAACGTTAGCTCGAGCGAAAAAGATTTTTTTAGGACGAGCTAACGTAAGCGTAGATGCAGTGCAATAATTGCAACTGCACATTGGGTGGCTCGCTTTACCTAAATATTTCACGAACATTATCGTATCCGCGTTTTTCAATTATCGTAACGGAAATATGAGTCGAAAGTAAATGTATTCCAACGTAAGGAGAAACTAGCAATTGTATATGATAATTCGGGCCATGCAGTTGTACGTTTATTCTTATGAATATAAAAGTAGTCAGAAGATAAGCAATATGATAATGGACGTTTTCAAAATTTAAAAAAAATGTCATCATCATCATCATATCAGCCTATCACTAGTCCACTGCTGAACATAGGCCTCCCCCTCAGATTGCCACAAGTTTGTAGCTCTCATTTTGGAAGGATTTTGCTATAGTTGCCACGCTTGGTAGGTGGGATGGCAACCGCAGTTTATTTATTCAGATGATTCGAAAAAAATATATGGGACGTTAAAGAGATCAAAATAAACTATGAATTTTTTATGTTCGGTCACAGCTTTTACTTTAATATACCCGATCCAATGAATCTTTTGGCAATATTAAAAATAAATTCAGATTAATAAAAGCAGCAGTGATAAAAATTATTATAATAATTAAAAATCTTTTTTGAAACAGCCCTGTTTAAAACATTTTCGTTTCACGCGTTGTCCACGATGCTATTGGAGGCGAAGTCACTCCCCGCCACCTTTAACGTAAAACAGCAAAATGCAAAAAATAGGTAAATAAGTGACTTAGTCACGTGTGAGCTCTGAACTTTTTAATGCACAGTTAGTGCTTATGTTAATTATTTCTTTTTATTAATCGTATTTGTTCTTCGATGCACTTTTATTTGTGATAATACTTAAATAAAAATAAAAATACTTGTGTATACGGAAGAAGCGCGGAATTTAGTCAATTAAACGGCATATTGTGGATGCTAAAAGTGATAAAAGGTGATGTGTTACTGTGAGTGTGAATAAATCATTTGAAAGAAACCTTGCGAAAACGTGCTCGTTTATGTTTACAACCAAACAGAAAGCAGTTTGCACAGTTATTACAATTCAGGTATGCACTTAACTTAATATTTATTTTGTTAATTTCAATTCCAATCAGTTGTAAATAGTGTAAATGGTTTATTACAATTTTTAATTACGCATAAAATAATTAACCGATATTATTACTAAAATTCTCCCTAACGTTTTTACCAAAAACCACTGTTTCGATAGCTAGAATAATTTTATTTGATAAAAATAAAATAATGAAATAATATTTTATTATTAAAAATTATCTGAATATTTGTTTTATTTTGGGAGTTTACTCCATAGGAATCGATTTCATTTAAAGTGAAATGAATACGCATAAAACGAAAAATTAATTAACGTAAGCGCCATCTTAGCAAACTATTTCAAAACTTTTCGTAACATAATAATATACGTATCTGACAAGATTCAATGTAGAATGAATATACATGTAGAGGAGCCAATATTTTTTGTATGGGCATTGAGCTCACTGTAAACTTAAACAGAAGTATGTTGTCTAGACCTAACTAGTGGCATAAATAGTTATATTTAGTCCAACCAGAATGTTGCAATATACTGCAACAGTGCCATCTACAAGCGGCTCCGTGAACAGTCAAATAACTATAATATTTATAAATATTGTAAATTTGCAATTTTGTAACTTAATAGTTTGTTAAAATATTGTTCTTTTGTTAATGATATCATGAATGTTTTATTATTTATAAACAAACGAATATCTGTTTTACTTTTCATGGATAATTAAACAAAAATAATGTTTTAATAATTCGCCATTTTATTTTATTTAGTGCAGTTTTGAAAGTAAGTTTTTTTATTATTTAGAACGAGTAAATGCGTAAATGACATTATTGGTACAGACAGTGAAAACTTTATTGTAAAAATAATAATTTAATTTGTATTACGATCAATTAATAGGACTAATTGCTCTCAACACACTCTTAAACACTCGCGGGGCTTGTCGTCAGACTAGGCCGGTACAAACCGGTTTGTTTCTTCTCATGTAAAATCGCAATTTAAAATTATTAACAAAGAATAGTTGAAATGTTCTTCTTTAATTTAGAAACTAATTTCAATATTGAAGATAGACGAGCGTATACACTACTGATCTTGCTAAAAGCAATTTTTTTATTATGACTTCTCTGTTTTAAGATACGATTTTTGAAATAAAAACAGATCTAATTTTTTTTAAACAATTAAAGTTTATAGTTTATCTTCGCTTTCAGAACAATAATGAAAGCACGGGATTTATTTTCGCGTGGCCTAGTGGTTAACGTACCTGACTTCTACGCCGCGGGTCCTGGGTTCGAATCCCAGCGGGTGGCAACATTTGTGCAAAACACAAATTGTTGGTTTTCGGGAATGGTTGTATTGTGTACAAATTTCGAAAGTTTGTTAAATGAAATTATTTGTACCAGATAAATATTTATAGTACGTAGATATTTTATTTATTTTTTTATTTAAAAAAAGTATTTCTCCAAGGTACCTATAGTTTAAATTTTGTTACACCTTTTATAAAAAAAAAAGCTACGGTAGATTTGAAATGCCATTTATCTAATTATTTTTACAAAGTGTTGAATAACGTAGCACAGTAAGTCGCATATATCAAGATTCCAGAGGCACTTTACCATTAGTGTTTTACAGACGAGGCCAATACGGATTGTAAAATATGCTTATTTGTAAAATACCTTTTTTGAGAATACATAATATTATTCTTAAAATTTGATTTAACTTTTTTATTCCACATTGATTATTTAACATTTTCGTATGTTTCTTGCCCGCTGGTCTCGTGACGTTCGGATTTGTTACATAGTTCTTTCTTTTTCTCTTTCTGTCTAAGTACATATTTTGCGTATTTTTCGCGTCATATTAAACGTCTCGCCGAACTCGTTTCTCACATTCAAAACGTCGCACTGAATTTGACCTTGGATGTTCAGCGTGTTGTCGCTCTTGTGTTACGGAATTTTCGTAAAGAAAATAAGTCTGTAGTAAGTGTATTCAAGTAGGAGAACTAATGTTACAAATTTAGGCTGTTACATGTAATATGAAAGTAAAAACTTACACAAAATGTAAAAGATAATGTAATAAACACTTTTGTATATCGAGTAAGGTTGACATAATTGAAGCAATTGCTCCGATACAGGGTAGTGTAAATTATTTGGCAAATAACCTTGTGAAAAACGAAACTGTTAGGTTTTCCAAACAGTTCCATTTTTTTGGGCGGTTATGTGGACGCCGAGGATAAATGATTGGCTTATGGGTTGCGGGTTCGATTCCCGCACGAGACAAATATTTGTATTGCTTACAGATAATTGTACTGGGTATGGGTGTTTGTGCCTGATATAAGAGAAATCCTAGAGTATATCATAGTTTTTAAAAAAAAAAACAGAATACTAAAAAGTGCACTTGACACTTTCAGTTTATCCTATGTTCTTTTGTCAAGAAAGTAGCTATCTCAGAAAACACAAAATAAAGTATTTCCGTCGATCCTGAATTTGTGTAAGAAAGAAGAGAAAATTGGAGTAAATACTCAGTTACGTGACGACTGCGTAGTCTAGTGGAACACGTTCTACTGCGAATACTATGACGCGGACCCTGGGTTTAAATCCCAGCCGGAGCCAACGTTTTTGTAAAGACATAAATTTTTAATTTTCAGTTCTGGAAATTTTCTGTAAACGCACTCAAGACTTCGAAATATTCCTAGTCTGACGCATCTTTTAATAATCAAACAAATCTAAATGTATTTAATTATTAAAAACTTACCAATTTAGTTCTCAATAAATATTTATGATAAAACGTACGCAGAAAGGTATATCGTGTCCGACCCGAGCGTTGTGTTAGTGTAGGTATCAGCTGATTCGCACGGGCTATTGAACTCGGCCGGTGCGTGTGCGGTCCCACTATAACACTGCGACAGTACTAAGCTTATATTCGAAAAACTGTAGGTCAACTTTTATTTTTTATCCATGTAATTAAACACAGTTATATTCATTTTCAGTAAGATTAAACTCCAGTAATCGATTCTACTATTGATTCTGTCTCGGTATTTTCTTCTTCCGGAACGGCTTAAAAATTACGGTGTATAAGCACCCTGAAATTTGACAATAAAATTGTGATTGTTTTGAGTGATTTGGCAGTGGATCTACTTCAAGCAGATGCATATTTTATTTCACGTCATGTAAAATAAATAATTTTAAAATAATAATTTCTTATGTTCTAACCTTACAAGTGGGAACTAGCCCAATTACACTTCGAAAAAAATGATATTTGAAGTAACATAAGAGCTAAACAAAACTATAGGAGCTTGAGAATTGAGCCCCGCTGTCCAGTATCCCATTCCAATGCATTAAATGTAACTGCAGTTACCTATTGAATTCCCTTAAATTATCCGAACATGGCTGGGGTTGCTATATATTGGTGTATGCCTGACTGCTGAGCTACTAAGCCTACCAGTTTACGTCACATAAAAGTGAAATAATCGTAGAGCTTAGGGTATATTTTCCCCTAACAATATAACTAACTATTGTTTTAGATAGATAAACAGTTTATTTGTGAATTTATAGTAAAAAAAATAGGTAGTGTAATTTACAGATTTCCTGAACAAATCAGTGTACAGATGTGTACAGTGTATGCTGCAATGATACTGCACAAACAGGCCATAGCTTAGTGCATGGAATGCCCACTACGGGACAAAACAGGTTTTCGGCTATTGCTCGAAATAGACGGTTCTTTAAGAATGTAATGCTACCAGTCACGAGAGAAAAGATTGAGCTGTAAGAGAGCTACGAGTAGTAGGAGGCAGTCCACTGCTAGTTTTCATCATCTTCATCATCATTTCAACCTATTTATTACTTCATCATCATCATTTTAACTTATATATATTGCCACAAAAGTTTGTAGCTCTCATTTTGGGGGGATTTAGCTATAGTTGCCACGCTTGGCAAGCGGGTTTGCAACCGCAGTTTATCTATTCAGATGTTCCAGGAAGGTGCTTCTGCCCATCTTCTGGTTTTAATTTTCCCTCTGTAGACTTTTACGACACCCCACGGGATGAGATGGGGTGCTAGATTCTCTTAAGATTCAGATGATAATTCTGTTTATCTTTCAGGTTCTGCAATAATGTGCTACGAATGCAACAGCGCGACAAACTCTTTCTGCAGTCAGGCAGTGCTCCCTGACTCTTTGAGGAGAAACTGCTCGGAGCACGATCGCGGCGTTACTCACACCCTGTGTAGGAAGATCATACAGCACGTGGATCACGCGGTGAACGGGAAGTATCCTGAAAACAGGGTGATACGGAGCTGTGGATGGGATGAGACCAAATACAAGGTCGGGGTGCTAATTCCATCCAAGTTGTTATTACTGACGTATTAAAATAATAATATCACCACCCACACTGTCACTCACGGGATGATGGTATGGCAGATTTTCTGAGGCCACCGCCACACGGTTTATAAACTAGGTGACATGCATGCATGACATATATTGTTCTTTTAGTTGAATTCAAGAAATTTGTAACTTATAGAGGATACCTCAGTTGTACTCGTAACTATTAGTTACAACAGTTATTACAGTACATCATCATCATCATAATTTCAGCCTATCACTAGTCCACTGCTGAACATAGGCCTCCCCCATAGATTACTACAAAATTTTGTAGCTCTCATTTTTAGGGGAATGTTGCCACTGCCATTGTTGCCACGCTTGGCAGGCGGCTCAGCTTCTGATGTTCCAGGAAGACCCTGCTGCCCATCTTCTGATTTTTATTTTCCCTCTGTCGACTTTTACGACACCCACGGGATGAGATGGGGTGGTAGATTCTCTTAAGTACATACTCGTAAAAAAACAGAATTAGATGACCGACCAAACGTAAAGTATGTGGCACTGGGTTACACAAACAACAAAGGTGGTCGGAACAGTACCTCGAATCAAACTCTTCTGTGCAGGTGGTTATTTATAGATACCTGTATCTAAGTCACTACTGTAGGTGGATAGATGGCATTTTGTTTTACTTACATATTAATATGAAATAATTACGTTATGAAGTTACAGGTTGTTACCGTCCGTTAAAGCATTTTATTTTACTGTGGCGTATCTGATTTCGTCGTCGTCGTCGTCGTTTCAGCCACCACAAGTCCACTGCTGAAGAAAGGCCTCCTCCATAGACAGCCACAAAAGTTTGTAGCTCTCATATTGGAGGGATTTTGCCATAGTTGCCACGCTTGGCAGGCGGGTTGACAACCGCAGTTTATTTATTCAGATGTTCCAGGAAGATGCCGCTGCCCACCTCCTGGTTTTAATTTCCCTCTGTCGACTTTTACGACACCCGCGGGATGTGATCGGGTGGTAGATTCACTTAGGCCGCTACCACACGGCGTATCTGATTTAATTTGATTAAATTTTTATTGATATCCGTGCCGTGTTGGCGGCTTAAGAGAATCTACTACCCCATCTCATCCCGTGGGTGTCGTAAAAGTCGACAGAGGGAAATTGAAACAAGGAGATGGGTAGCAACATCTTGCTAGAAAATCTGAATAAATAAACTGCGGTTGCCAACCCGCCTGCCAAGCGTGGCAACTACGGAAAAACACTCCTAAATTAGAGCTTCAAACTTTTGTGGCAATCTATGGCCTATGTTCAGCAGTGAACTAGTGATAGGCAGAAATGATGATATCCATGACAAAGTTTATGAACGTATTAAATTGCTTTCCTACCTCAGCTGTTTGGTACTTATTTACATTAAATAAAAATGAGTGAGTGAAAGTAAGTGAAGTTTATAATTATATATATTAAAACTAAAAGGAGACAAACAACTAACTACGAAATCTAACTGAATTGGTAGGTCTTATTATTTTTAAGATAAAACGTCAACTTTTATTATATGACGAGGTGAATAATGCTATTTACGAAAAATATACTAATTTTGAAATAGTTTTACTTTTAGTATATTAGTTAAACGTTAACAATTTGCTTTTAAACGGCAATTAAACGAAATGTGTTAAATTCACAACACCAAATGTTAAACGATTAGATGTAAATGTGCTTGTGAATGGGGAAGAGTTGAGCTTTGTGGATACAACTGTCTTTCTTGGAATAAATCTTGACGGAAAACTTCAATGGAACCCCCATATATCTAAACTAGCAAGTAGACTTAGCTCTGCAGCGTATGCTGTAAAAAAATAGGAATTTGACAAATGTTGAAACTGCTAGATTAGTTTATTTTAGTTATTTTCATAGCATAATGTCTATAATTTGCTATGGGGAAATACGTCTGATGTAGAAGTGATTTTATATGTTTTGCAAAAGAGGGCCGTAAGAGCTATTTATAATCTTGGCTCTAAAGTGTCTCTTAGAGATAAATTTTAAGAAATTAATATCTTAACCTTGGCCTCTCAATATATATTTGAAAACGTTTTTTTTATGTACACAAGAACATAAACCAGTTTACTAAAAAAAGTGATGTTCATAATGTAAATACCGGAAACAAGTATAAAGTAATAGTGACAGTTACTCGACTTCACAGGGTCAGTAACTCTTTTATGGGGTAATGTATACGTTTTTACAACAAAATCCCAGAAAGTGCACAAAGTCTTTCAATCAAAAAGTTCAAATTTTATATTAAACAAAGACTTCATAAAAAGAGATATTATAATATTAAAGAATACATAGATGATGATAACTGGGAATGAGGTGATCGCCGCCAAGCTATTTCTACGTCTTTATAATACAGCTGTTATGGTAAATTATTTTTAAAATGACTAAAATAAAATCCCGCTCGGTTTCTCGCTGGTTCTTCCCACGACTGAGGCATTTTTTGCGAACCAGTATAGTTTAAAAAAGAAAAAACAATTACTTTCAATAAGGATTATGTAAATAATCTATATTGAATAAAAATTTATTCTATTCTATTCTATTCTAATAATAAATTCGGCAGAACTGATTAAATAAAAATAGTATATAGAATTAAAATAAAGTTTTTACAAGCCTGTGATTGGCTGAAGCGAGGGCGTCGTCGACGCCCTCGTTTCTGCCGAATTAATAACGGAGGGAACGGTCGTGAAGAAAAATTCGCGCGGATTTTCTATTATAAAGATTAAGGATACGCTACGATATATATACGGATACGATATTTTTTTTTTCTTAATAAAAAACGAGGCCCCACAGTAGGAGAAATTCCTGTGTCGTGGGTGCGTTTTACATTAAATTCCCCATGCACAAACACCCAGACCTGGAACAACTATCTGTAGGCCATACAAATATTTGTCCCGTGCGGGAATCGAACCCGCGACCCGTGGCGCAAGATGCCACTACTTTTGTACTATAATATAATTTTGTTTTGTAGATCATCATCATTTTACATCGTCTTGTTAAATGTCAACTGGTGAACTTAAGTTGAGAGGATTTGTCACCTGCCAGATCCGTAGGCCGTGATCGTGTTTTAGGTTTAGCATTCTTCCGATGTCTGTTGGAAGCCAACAGGTTTTTTGTACTGGTGGTAGGATTCCTATGCAGGAATCCGTCTAGGTAGGCACCACCCCAGGGCCAGTTATTCTGCCGTGAAGCAGTAGTGTGCAAACATTACTGTGTTTCGGTCTGAAGGGCACTATGAGCTAGTGTAATCACTGGGCATATGATACTTAAAAACTTATGTCTCAGGGTGATGGACACAGTGTGGTGTCACACAGAAATTTTCTGGGTGACACAGCATTTGTTATGGGCAGACGTTGCACTTACCATCAGGTGAACGTTTTGCTCGATTCATAATTTTATCCAGTTAAAAAAAAAAGTTCCCCTTCTTAGTTTTGAAACATCCAAGACAAAACGGAGTGAAGGATTCTCTTACGGCCCCAGCATCAATAGATACAACATAACAAGGTTTGATTTTATTTATGTAATGAAAACTTGTTTTGGTTTCTAAAAAAAGGGCGTTGTTACAGGGCATGTGCTATCACCGAGCAGGGTACGGCGGTCGACAGGAAGTGTGCTCATGCATGAGTGACTTCTGCAATGGCTCGCAGGAGCTGATGGTATCCAAAACTGTCCTCATCACGACTTTGCTAGCCTACTTCGGTAAAACGCTGTGTCAATGATATAGTCTGTGTAGATAGTAGCGAATTTCTTTTGTTATGGTAAGGTTGAGTTGTTAATAATATGTACGAATACCGTTTTGACTAATACGAATTATAAAAAAGTATTGATAACAAGAAATATGATTGTGTATTTAATTCATCGACACCAATTTCTTTCCTTTTTTTATTGGTATGTGTTTTTAATTTGTAAGCATAGGAACTTTTTAAAGGATCCGAAAACTATTAAAGTCGTTGACATTCAATTCCCACAGACAATAATAGCCATCGCATTTATTATTTATAGCATAAAAATATCGTATGTTGTAAGAATATTACCGTGTAATACCAACATATATTGAGCCGTGGTAGCTGAGGGGCCTGGTGCTCGCCTTTGATTTCATAGTAAGCGAAGTAACCTGGGTTCGATACCCGGTGCCAGCACCTCTAATATTGTTCTACAATTTTAAGTGCTGATTTACTACGTGCTTAGCGGTGAAGGAAAACATCGTGAGGAAACCTGCATGTTCGAGGAATAGAAATATTTCGAGGACATGTGAAGTCCGCCAACCCGCATTGGAGCAGCGTGGCGAATTCTTCCTAGCTCCAAAACGCTCTCAGAAATGAGGGGAGGCCTGTTCTCAGCAGTGGGACATTTATAGGCTGAAACTTTACTTTACTTTTTTTACCAACATATTTTGTTGCCTTGCTAAGCTATGCCATGGAGTTGTTGCAAGCAGACCGTAATATAAAAAAAAGCAAGAAACTTTTTCAGAGAGTTACAGTTGCAATACATCCAGACCAGAAAAAACAATTGGTTTCGATGCTGTTACTTTAAAAAGCTGTTTAGTTGAAACTGCATTATTCATCATCATCAACAACATTTCACAAGTCCATTGCTGAATATAGGCCTCTGCCATAGATTGCCACAAAGAACGGTCCTGAGTCATCAGCGTCTTCCCGCAAAAGTATGCACGTCTTCGCTACATCTAGTGAGCGATTACCCTACACTGCATCTGCTAATACGAGGTTGTTGCTTGAGAACTATTCTTCTCCATCGGTTATCAATATAACGATCCTTAGGTAGCCCTAATTCTCCTGCGGACATCGTCGTTAGTTGTTACTGATTTTGTTTCGCAGACACGCCCATAACACACCCATGATTCACAGACACGCATGATTACTATTGTAATGCAAAAGAAAGCGAAGAGAAGTTGTGACGTCAGGCTATGATGTGCAGTCTGGCGATATGGTGAGACTGTGTCCAGGTCCTCAGTACTTCAGTGAGGTTCGCTGCTGTGGTTGGGAGAAGCTGCGATATTCATACCGGGTCACCATTTTGGCGGATGATATTGAAAAAGAAAAGGGTAGCTACTCGCCAGATCAGGTAGTCTGATCTGGGGAGGACTACTGCTTTTACCAGTACTCATTAGATGTTATATATATATTGTTGTATGTTTATACATAGGTCTCTTCTCAGAAACTTTGATAGCGCGATTATGGACGTTTGGGATATTTCTTGAGATTATCATGTGGCGTCATAGATGAAAAATGAAAAAAATATTTATTTCTGCGAAAAAATCTAAAGCATACATTTTAGTTTGTACAATAATTTTATTGTTCACCTTATATAAAATAAACCTTAAATAATGAATAAATAATAATCTACCACCCCATCTCATCCCGTGGGTGTCGTAAAAGTCGACAGAGGGAAAATGAAAACCAAAAGATGGGCAGCAGCATCATTCTGGAACATCTGAAAAAATAAACTGCGGTTGCCAACCCGCCTGCCAAGCGTGGCAACTATGGCAAATCCCCCCCAAAATGAGAGCTACAAACTTTTGTGGCAATCTTATGGGGGAGGCCTATGTTCAGCAGTGGACTAGTGATAGGCTGAAAAGAAGAGAAGAAGAAGAATGAATATATCTAAATACTAAAAAAACACAAAATACCAAAAGAATTACATAAATATATTTCGCAGGACCGTTATTATCTTAGACAGTACTTATCTGTCGGTCTCCTCGCAAAGCCTGTATCGAGGACGATCGAATTCAAAAAGGCTTAACAATCAGATACTCGTCGGACGAATGAAAATACGTTATTACCAAAGAAGACATACATACATACATAAGATCACGACTGTATCCCATAAGGGGTAGTCAGAGACTGGGCACTCACTGCAAAAACAGATGACTGCCACAATCCACGTTTCACCAAAACAATATAATGCACTTGGTGTGATAGGTGGTGAGCCCATCGCCACCATGCGCTGTTGGGTGCACAGTGCAGTTTAATTCCTTACTCGCCTTTTACGAGATCCATTGGATGAGATGGAGTGGTAGTATTCTTTTAACGAGCCGCCACCACACGGCACAGCCGCCACCACACGAATAAGAATATAATTTTATTTTTACGGAAAGTTTGTAGCATCTTGATTTTTAACACTTTTAATATCTAAATTTATAAATCTTTAAATCACGTTGTGTATTAATATGCCTTACATCTTGTCCAATGCGTGCATAATCTACGAGGGTGGATTGAAAAGTACTCGGCCTAACCAAGAAAATAAACACATACTAAATCAGTTATATTTTTATTTTTCTACATAATCACCTATCAAGTTCAATACACTTTTGCCACCTCCCCTTCCAAGCATTTAGACCGTTAAAAAAAGATGATTCTTCCTTAGAGTCAAAATATGCGTCTACAGCTGCTTTGACCTCGTCGTTTGTCGAAAATCTTTGACCTCCCAAGTGCTTTTGTAGGTTAGGGAACAGAAAGAAGTCTGATGGTGCCAGATCAGGTGAATACGGCGGATGCGGTAACAGTTCAAAGCCACAGTTGTGAATTCCAGCCACTGACTGTACTGACGTGTGAACACGGGCGTTATCTTGATGAAACAGGACTTTTCTTCTGAGCATTCCTCGACGTTTTTCTTTTATTTCCTCTCGTAAACGACGTAGTAAGGTGCAGTAGTAATCAGAGTTTATAGTCTGACCCCTTTCAAGATAATCAATCATAAGCACACCTTTCTATTCCTAGAATACTGAAGCCATCACCTTATTTGCCGACAAAATCGACTTAGCCTTTTTAGGGGGTGGTGAACCAGGTCTTCTCCACTGTTTTGATTGTTGTTTTGTTTCCGGTGTACAGTAATGAACCCATGTTTCGTCCATAGTAACAAAACGATTCAAAAAATCATCTGCATCGGCTTCAAATAACTCCAAACAGTCGCGTGAAATAGTCAATCGCGTCCTTTTTTGTTCAACTGAAAGCAGTCGCGGAACCCACCTCGCAGACACCTTGTGGAAACCCAACTCGTTGACAATGATGTTTTGAGTTCGTTCATAAGAGATGCCTATAATCTCGGCTATCTCTCTAATTTTTAATCTGCGGTCTCCCATTATTAAATCAAGTACTTTTTTAATATTTTCGTCAGTAGTTGACGTCGAAGGCCTTCCAGAGCGGGGTTCATCTTTCACACTTTCTACCACGCTTAAATTCTGCTATCCATTTTTTGACGGATGAATATGACAGAGCACAATCGCCTAATGTACTGACCATGTCATCATGGAAGGCTTTTGATGATAGCCCCTTCTTATGGAGGTACTTAATGACGGCACGCTGCTCGATTTGCTCCATTCGCGGAAATTATGACCGATTACTTTGTTAATAAATTTATAAAATCACAACTAATTATCGCACACGTTTCGAACTTCACACAATGAACTAGTCTGAACTGAACTAAATAATGTGGGTAGATTTGATTTTAAGAATTGAATGGATCTGTGTTAGGCCGAGTACTTTTCAATCCACCAGGACATCCGATGAGTAGTGTTAACTCGGGTTCAGGGCGACCACTTAAAATTTTATAGAAATCGAGTAACCTGTGCTAGATCCTCGGTACTGGTACCAAAAAACTTAGCAATGACAATTTTTTGTGCTGATTTACCACATGCTTGGCCGTGTGGTGGCGGCTTAAGAGAATCTACCACCCCATCTCATCCCGTGGGTGTCGTAAAAGTCGACGGAGGAAAAATAAAACCCAGGAGATGGGCAGAAGTATCTTACTGGAACAGCTGAATAAATAAACTGCGGTTGCCAACCTGTCTACCAAAATTGCCAACTATCGCAAAATCCCACCAAAATCAGAGCTCCGAACTTTTGTGGCAATCTATAGAGGAGGCCTATGTTCAATATTACATGCTTATTTACATATTGAGGAAATTTGCATATCTTAGAAATAAAAAAATAACGACATGTGACATCTGCGCAACCAGCAGTAGTGGTCACGTGACGGAGTCTTTTCGATTACAAAAATCATTGCGAAAAAATTCAAGAAGACCTGTGCCCGGATGTGGGAAATAGGAAAATTTAACAGTGTAACATCAGATCAGAGATCATTAAGGTAACCCTCATAAAAAGTATTAGTAATACTGAAAAAATGTGGTCTGTTGGGCTACAAAATATTTTAACTACTACCGATAAAACTTTGTGAAGTTCTCATGCTATGTAAATTGGCAGTTATGTCGCTAATGAAAAGCAAAATTCGAATGACACATCAGTTGGGAAACAAAAGAACATGATCATATGGTTGGTTTCAATTATTTGGCAAGTCAGACATAATTCAATGCAAATCTGAGATCAATCATGGATTTAGAGTTCTAAAAAACGTAATATTAAGAGAATAAGGAAGACAAAGCATCGCACAGTCTAAATCGAGTGAAATCATTTTGATTAATACATAAGAATAGATAAACATTTTTTTAAATTACCATGTTCTTGGTTCGCCAAGTTAGCTTTATGCTTTAATAAAATTTGGATAATGTTCTGAAAGTACTCGGACTTCCCAAATAGGAAAAAGGTGAATAACAAACGGTAAGTGCTGTGAAAAATACTTTTGCTTAAATTTTGATAGCATATTTTAGAATTGCAGTAAAAATAAACAAGATTGTTTAAAACAATGTATATCTCCTAGCCATACAAACATATTTTTTTAAGAATATATTTATTTCTATTATTTGTCGCTACCACCTAGATCACGTAGAAATTGTACAAATATGAAAATGTTCGTTTAGTTCGTATATTTCCGAAAAGTCATTTAGATTTCGTTCTTTTAATACTCATCATCAAATTGGTAAAGCACGCCCTATTAAATATTTTAATAGTAAATAGATATAATCACTAAAATATAAAAATTACGTCAATCCGGCTCGAACTAACTAGTCACTTAAACAGGGCTTGAAGAAAGGAGTAATGTCCTAACTCCTTACTTAGTAAGAATTAGAAGCCAGGAATATGTTTTGTGAATAAAAAGAAATTACAGAGTCCTCAGAGTTCGTGCAATCACGGACGATTGCGTCTTCTTTCCTTATGCAACGAGGTAACTAATCGATAATAGTAAAGGAGAGAAAGTTAATTTTCTAAGATCCGCATGCAAAATGTAAAATGGTGTGTATTACCCAGTTTTAAAGAGCAACGCCCGCCCTCCCTCAACAGCGTTCACGAGAAAACCAATAACCGCCACCGGGAGCCGCCACCAGATACCCTCCCCCACTAAAACACCACCACTAGGCAATACACACAACTGAAGTCGAGAACACGACACGTGTTTCATCTCAAAACGAGGCATTATCAAGTGATATTGACTCGACAGCATCACTCGGCGGCCTACTGTCACAAAGTAACGCCTGATTTCTATTAACTGTAATCGATAACATCATGATGGTTTCCGACGCAGTGTCAACAACAGAAGGACCCCATACGATGAATACCCTAAAACAATGACGCTCCCTCCTTTTTTGCTTAGTTTTCTATGAATACTTGGCACCTTACTTTATATAAATTGTCAGTAACATATAGGCTTTGAGGAACGCCGCGGTTTCTACTAGTTCTAAAAGTAAAATAACATAAAGGCGATAACTTACGTGAATCGTTAGTTTTATAGGGAATTATAAGGAGTAGAAGAGTTTTTGTTAATATTTAACAGACTGCGAATATTCTACGTCACATTCCAAAAATTGTCTAAGTTTAGTAATAAAGTAGTAGTGATAACAATAATAATGATTACAACTACCCTTTCTCGATATTGAACAAAATTTGCTTGAATTATAATTAGAATTAAATGAATCAACTTACAGTGACTTGTAAGCCAAATGCAAGATTATGGCGACGGGTCAAGTCAGCCAGGTGAAACCCGTGGTGGGAAACCAGATAGTGAAAGGTCCACGCAGCACCAAAGCGAAGGCTACCAGGCATCTTCGCATCTGTACCATTTGATACCACAGAAGAGTTTTAGTAAGAAATTTCATGGTTCTTTTATGATTTGACAATGTGTTGTATATTTGGTAAGTTTACTGTCACTTTTTTCGTTAAAACATAAAGCGAAAGCTGAAGTAACCTAATCTAAATTAGTTCTAAAAATAATCTAACCTAATCTTAAGCATATATTGAATTAACACCTCTCATGGAGATAATAGGCGCTGTCTAATAAATGGTTAAGCCTATGAACATACAACTACCATCTTAAATATATTTAGGTTGCACCGTAAAAGAGTTACCAGAACAGAATACAGCAAATTACTGCAGAGCTACATCAGGAATTTACGAAGCTTCCACCTCCAGCCAGCAGTATCAGAACGCAAGGTTAATTCACTGCAAGTAATCACAAATAGATTACGGTTTCAACTTCATACTTTTATTTTATTTAATATTTTAGGTACAACAATCCATCGGTCCCAACATTCTGTTCGCCTCCAAATTCACCGCTGGTAGGATTGGTATTTGATCCAAATTCATCTGGCTACATCGGACCTGGAATTATGTCAGATCGCCTTAATCCTGATAGGCGCTCACAGAGTTCGTGGTCTATTTCTAACCAAGAACCAATAGGAACAGGAGCTAAAAAGAAGATAGTGAAGAGTCAAGACAAAAAGAATGCTTATAACACTGATCTTTGCTATCATGAACGATACAAAGACCATACCACTGAAACAGATCGTCTAAGAAAACAAGACAAAGCCTTAAAATCGGAATCAACTTCAAGTCTTGATTTTTTTCTCGAAGGTGAAAGAATGGTTTCAGAACTATGTAACATATCTGATCTAAATGTTAATGCTAGAAATGATGGCAACAATTCAAAACAAAATATGAAATTAGTTAACCAAGATGAGGTTAAGAATAATCGTTGTGGATCATCGGAAGTTCTTTTAACAGCCTTGGATAAGATTGTTATTCATGGTCAGATTCCAAACCAAATTGTCCAGTTAGCAATAGAGGCATGTACGGATGCTGAAAATATAGCAATCGCACATCATAATAGACCCTGCTTCAAAAATATACATTCTATTTGCGCTAAAACTAGGTCTAACGTTCAGAAACCGGACAGTGCAGTTGCTAATTTACATTCTCAAGGTATTCCGTGGGTAATTAAGAACTTTATTTTTTCGTTTGTACGAATCCTGGATGGTTGGAAAGGTGTAAAAGAATTACTTAGCGAGAAACATGACACATTTTCAAGGATTGAAAATAAATACTATAGTCCTAAGATCAGGGAATGTTTCGTGCAGTGGCAAGCAGTCACTAAAGAAATGTTGACACATATTTATAAAACATTTAAATGCTTAGATCATGGATTTACAATGGAACAAAAAAGTTTTACTCATAATTACTATGCTACAAATTCAGCTGCCCCAAGGCATCAAAATAAATTTCAAACACCTAAGCCACACATTAGTACCCCTAGACCTATTAACGTATCTCCCCAACTCTTTAATGCAATTCAACCGCCGTGGATTCAGAATCAAAATCCGGTTGCATCTCAAACATTTAACGAAGGCCCATGGCCAGCTCGATCAGGAGCGAGTTACAAAAAGTTTCCAGTTGTATCTCCACTAAATTCTCACAATTTTTATCCTGTGAGCGAACAACCTGAAATGGATGCTTATCAAAGGGCATCATTTAAATGTGACCCCAGCAACACTCGTGAAACGAAACCTCGACAGTCGTGGACCATTACAAATATGCCGGACTTTCGAATTTTAGAAAGCATGTGTTATGCAGATCAAAGGGACTTATATACTCAGCTTAAACATAAAATGGATGCAGAACTCGGCAAAGTTCCTGGTCAATCCTTTTTGGGAAACATACCATGTGAAACGATGCCACGTAAGGATATGGACCTTAAAGCTAAAATGATACCATTAAGTCATGTCGAGAAAACTCTTATACCGAGCATGGCATCGACCAGTGATTTGAGAGGATGTTACGTACAAAAAAATAACAGCTGTGGCGACACAAAGGAAGAGGCTGATTTTTTTGCGGCGTGGGGTCAGATGGTGCAAAAAGAATCCGATGAGTTTGTAACTCATCATTTCCACAACATGCAAATTCCATCTAATGTTGTAATTTCTAATAATATCTCTGGCCCCGTGCAATTTATTGATACTGAAAATGATGAGTTTCATGAGATGTCAAAAGTTTATATGAAACCGGGAAGCTACAAAGTACCTATTAAACCTGCAGATCCTGTAACACCTTTTGGTCTAGGCAATCCCCAAGACGTGACATTTGATAACTGCATGGATGAAAACACAAATTTAAAATTTAAATTGCCTTTTCCACCAGTAACTTTGGCACCGCAGCCAAAATATAACATGGAATCATGGCCGTGTTTAATACCCAGACGGAGTGAAGACGCCTTTAGTGACGATCAAAAGATGCTTCCTAGACCAATATTACCAGGTTTAGACTTAAGAACCGTTGACACTCTAGATGTTCTAAATGCATTAACATCAGACCGGGCATGGGAAGCTGCAAAACAATCTGTTCCAAAATTTGTAGATCTTTTACAAGAGGGCACTAAATCTGATACTGCCCGTTTATATGACGCTTTAGGTCTAAGTACTAGTGATGAATATACAGATGGTCTTAAAGAAATGAAACATAAGACTGAACATAAGGAGACATTGTCTTCTGAATTACCTTCTAGTAGTTTGGCATTGAAGTCTTTACCCGATTTATGGAATGTTGACAATCTGAATACAGTACAAATTGATTGTGCAGTTCAATCGTACCAAGAAGGGGATACAACTAAGCCTGCAGAGCAAGAATTTAAATCACTTCAGGGAAATGAGTATACACCAATCTCCAAAAATGCAGAAACAAAAGACAACGTTCGCTGTTCTAATTTCGACCATACTGGTAGTTGCATTAGAGATGACAATCGAAAGAAAGCTAATGGAAAATCAAAGGTAGCTATATCAGGCATGTGGTATCACCCTAAAAAGAAAAAGCCTTTGCCTGCTTCTGTTGTTAAAAAGTTTGAAGCAATTTTAAAAAAGTTCTCACAAATACACGAGGCTTCATTTATTCAGCATGATATGGATATAAAAGTGGTAAGACAAAACTCATCATCAATAATTCATCAAAATTGTATTTGTCCATTAAAAATTGATTTTATCATAGGCTCCAAGGTTTTATGAAGTAGTTAAGTATCCAATGTGCCTCCATGATATATCTACTAAACTGAAAAATTCATCGTACACTGATTATGATCAAGTAGTTCAGGATTTCAGACGCATCTTCAATAATGTAAGGATATATCTAAAGGTAGTATGAATTTTATGATTTCGTTGATTTAGCGCGTTTAATGTACGCATTGTTGGCTGTTGGCTACTTTTCAATATTTTTCTTAAAAAATGCATCTACTTTTTCAGACTTTCCCAGATATGGCGATGAAGAAGAATTTGAATAAAGTTTCAGCAGACTTTGAAAGAATGCTAAACGACGAGTTTCAAATCAAATACGAGTGCAAGTCCAAGCCCCAAGAAACCTCAGATTCCGTAGGAAGTTTTAATAAAAAAACAGAAAAAGATACTAAATGTCTTGATAATTATAATGATAATGCGATTGACAGAAAAGATTCAAAGCGTAATGGAGATACTAAAAAGTAGCATCGATTTGTTTTTAAATAAAAAATCACTGTCAGTTAAAAAAGTATAACGTAAACAACATTTTAATCAATGGATCGTATGTAGGATGTATTTGGGACGAGTTTTGATGATTTTATTTTTATTTTTTATTTCCTTTCAGAAACTTCTTAATTACAATATAAAAAATTTGTTCCATTAGAAACTGAGAACATTAAAATTGATATTATAACAGTGGTGATATAATAAGAAATCTAGTCACTAGTTGATGTTTTAAAATAAATGTCGGTGAAGTTATCAGAACTTAGAATTAATAAGATAATTAATATAATTTATAAGCGCTTGCTAATTTTTCTTTTATCTTATTAATATTCCTTTCAAGAATACTGTTGTCATATCTTGTAATGATCACAGGCTTCGTTGATATTTCTTCCATTTTACTTTGTTTTCTATTAAAACTTATTCCTTTTCGAATGCAGGAATCAAATTTACGTTTTGATCTGCAACTCATTGCACGTTATCTTTGCCTCTTCCTCAGAATATCTTTGTTGTGCTAACAACCTGACGTGGGATATAGTCATAACATTTTTTTATCTCTATCTGTGATGTATGTTTAGGTAAAAGTTTATAATTTGAATCGTCTGACATGCTTATTTCTCGATTAATATCTACATGTACATAGTAAAACTAATATAAAATATAAAAATTAAACTACATGTCAACAGGAAAACAAAGCTTACTATCGCTATTTACAATTCCCTTTCAAGAACAAATTAATTTGATGTTCTCTGGGGAAGCCCTAGCGCTAATGTTTTTTGACCTAACTCAATAACGTTTATTTTTCTAATTAAACGCACCAACATTGCGAAGCACTTCTGATTACTTAATTCTACAAAAACGTTTATATTTACGTGTTACGTTTTTTTTATTTAGTTCATTCATTTGGTGTTCCACATAAGTATTTAAATATTTTTTGAGTCTATTTTACCTGCCATAGACAATAAGTGAATTGCTTAGGACGTCGACATTAGAATCACTTTTGACTGCATTTTGGTAAAATAATTTTAACAAATAGTTAAAATTCAAAACTGACGCTCGAAATAATTTTAAGTATTCATTAAGTTGTGATTTTATTATTTAGCTTATTTATTTAAAATTATGGCAAGGAAGTCCTAGGAAAATAAAACAATTGTTTAATATTGTGTTTTTTATTGACTTTCGCAAATTTTGTTATGAAGCTGTTTAATATCACATCAATAAATGATACCATCAGGTCTCATAAAGTTGTTATCTTTAAGATTAAATATTAAGTATCGGAAATTTGTAACCTTTATGTTGACCTTGACTTTGTTCGTATACGGAAAAGCTTGTGACAACAGATGTGTACGAAAATGCAAATTATAAGGCTTCCATTTTCAAAAAGGATCTTGGAATATTGTGTATGTCACGGCCCTATATTTCAGAAAATATTACTGTAATCGACGTGGAATCTGGCACAGTTATAAAAGTAATTTGGTCACATCTATTCCCGAATCATATTATGAAAAAATAAAGCTCATCATCATCATCATCATTTCAGCCCATCTCAGTCCACTAGTGAACATAGGAGGCCATTATGGGGATTTTCCTCAATAAATTCAAACTAATATTATAAATGCGAAAGTAACTCGTGTCCCTCTGTCTGTGTTTTACCTTTTCACTGTTCGACCGCTAAACCGATCGTGACGATATTTGGCACAGAGATAGGTTGCATCCTGGAGACGGATGTACGATACTGTTTATTTCGGAAAACAAAAAAATTCCCACGGGATATTTAAAAAAACTTATAACCACGCGGACCAAGTCGCGGGCATCAGCTAGTAGTAACAGTGTAAATTAAATGAAATAGGAAAAATGAATTACGATTTCACGCTCTGTTTTAGTTGTAGAACGGTAATACCTTATTGTTTATTTGCAGTAAGATAACTTCTGATTGCGATTTTATCGATATTACGTACAATAATAAGGAAAAGACATGATAACTTCAAAACAAACTTGTAAAGAGCATAGTAAGTAATCGCCGCTTAACATTTTTTTTTTAAAAGAAGTGACGAGACTAGCAACGTCGGCACATAACAAATACGGTGTCAGCCAGAAACAATGTGTGTCAACACACTGCGCTCGTCAGCTTTTCTCTTATGCGCAGTGGTTACACTAGCTATCAGTGCCCTTTAAAGCAAAATACAGTAATGTTTGCACACTATAGCTTCACAACGGAATAATTGGCACCTACCTAGACGGAATCCTGCTGAAACATTGCAACTATTGCAACTTCATGTCCGAGAGTTTTATATCACCGAAAAGAACATGTTTCGATGTATGTGTGACGTTAAGCGTAAGAACTGTATACATAACGAGTACATCCACGGGAGAAGTACATTTTCCCTCTGTCGACATTTATGACACCCACGTGATGAGATAGGGTGGTAGATACTCTCAAGCCGCTACCACACGGCACAGATGTGCCGTGTGTTGAGAGAAGTTATTACATCAATCCAACGGCTTATCTAAGTACAGACACAGTTGTCGCCACAAGAGGTATGCGCAGCCAGGGTTGCCACCTTTTGAAAATAAAATTCGGGACAATCGGTCTCTCATCGGAGACGATCGGAGTTCGGTCCGATTTGGACCATCTGACTAAAGGAAAAACTATTTTTATTCGTGTATTTAATTTAGCTTATTATTTTTTCATGCATATTTCTTATTACCACGGGCCGCTTTCATTAATTCCGCGTTATTTTTATATTTATGTTTGTAATCCGAACAAGACCATCCATGTTGTGTCTATGATGGCTCTCGGATTCTCTCGGAGTCGAAGGCACACGCAATGCGTGCGGCGGGTGACTACCCGTCCGATCCCACCGCATATCAGCCTATAAGCCTCCTCAAGGCTCTAGGCAAGATATACGAACGCCTACTTCTCGCCCGCTTAAGAGACTTCATGCAGTCTCGAGGGATCCCCATCCATGAGAAGTTTGGATTCCGAGCCAAACACTCATGTACCCAGCAGGTGCACCGCATAACGGAGCACACTTCAATCCCGCTTCATACGCGGGCTTCATACTGAAGCGCTCTTCTTTGACGTAGCGAAAGCGTTCGACTAGGTCTGGCACAACGGGCTCGTATACAAGTTATACGGACTCGGAGTGCCAGATCGCCTCGTACTCATCATACGAGATTTCTTACGCAGTCGAACCTTCCGGTACCGCGTTGAAGGGGTGCGATCCGAACCACATCCCATCCTAGCCGGCATACCACAAGGCTCAGTCCTAGGTCCCGTGCTCTACACAATTTTCACAAACGACATACCGCACACCAGCGTCGAACTCGCCCTCTTCGCAGACGATACCTGCCTCTATGTGTCTGGGCGTAATGCAGACACTATCTTTAAACGCCTCCAATCCTCGAGAACTGGTTTCGGAAATGGAGGATCGAGGTCAACCCCATCAAAAGTGCAGTCATGTGCTTCTCGCGGCGCATAACGCCGCATCTCCCCACCATAGAGTTATTCGATCGTCCAATCCCTTGGGAAAAGACAGTCAAATACTTAGGCGTCCTATTAGACTCGAGACTCAGCTTCGGTCCACATTTTAACCGAGTAAGGAACCGAGCGGCGTTCGTCCTCGGCCGATTACATCCGTTATTAAATAAAAATAGCAAAATGTCCCTACGAAATAAAATTACACTTTACGAAGCCTGTATTCGGCCAATTATGACATACGCAAGCCCCGTATTTACGCATGCCTCCCCGCGTCAAATTCACCGACTTCAGGTAATACAAAATCGATTGATGCGTAAAGCCACGGGAGCACCATGGTTCGTGCGTAATGCTAACCTTCATATCAATTTAGGGCTTCCTACCATAGCCCAATATCTATAGTTGGCCTCTCGCCGATACTTCGACTCTGCCGCCACGCACCACAATCCACTGGTTATAAGTGCCGCCACTTACAACCCCCTCGCGATACACCAAAACTAGACCCGCGGAAAAAGGAGATCGAGGCCCAAGAGCTCTACTCACCACTACACAAACACACAACATCACCATCATACCGCTCCCGCCGTCGGCGAGGGCGTATCAGACAAAGTTATTCGCGATACCGCCGCATCTCAGGCCGGTTCTCCCCTAGCAGTAGTATCATAAACAGAATCGTCGCTGGAGTTTCTTGCGCCATTTCTTCTCCAGCGGAAACGCATTCCGAATTGGTGGTAAACTTATCTAATAATAATCATGATATTAGTAATAATAGTAGTAGTAATATGGGCAATATATCCCGATTGCAGTAACTGACCGAGCCGAGGCTGGCCCCCTTGGGCAC
The DNA here is from genome assembly GCA_019845155.1 of Luehdorfia chinensis. NCBI lineage: Eukaryota > Metazoa > Arthropoda > Insecta > Lepidoptera > Papilionidae > Luehdorfia > Luehdorfia chinensis. The sequence goes on along the minus strand of JAHVAK010000003.1, from coordinate 3,196,862 downwards.
CCTCGAGTCAGTTACTCACGCGAACAGGATGACGGTCCAAGCCGAGGTCCCCTCTCGGGGGCCCTTGCGCCAGTCATCCATAAATAAAGGTTTCGGCTAAGCGCCCTCAGCGCTATGCCACCTTTCAATCCGGCGAATCTGTAAAAAACTTCGGGTGACCGGTTAACAGTGACCATGAGTCCTAAAAAAAAAAGGCGGGTGACTGGAGAGGTATGAGCAGTGAGCACCATGCTCTGAACCTGAGTTAATGGATCTATCTTCTCATGTTATCAAAAATCTGGAAAAAATTAATGGTCGGGACTCGGGACAATGTCATCGAAATCGGGAGTGTCCTCGTCGGACTGTGTCTGGACTGTGCGCAGCTGTGGAACATTTCAAGTTTGTTACTTTTTAATGTTTGAACAGGCTATATAATAGCTGCAGTGCTTCCGCTGGCATGGACTCATATTTTGAGTCACTGGTTTAGTTTAGAAAACATATTATAAATTTTATTATAAGTACTAAACATTAGTTAACAATTACTTCTTCTAGTTATTATATAATTTTGTTTCTGGTTCTTATTGTGCATGTGGTGTTTACCTACAATTCTCTTACTTTTTTTTGATAAAGTGACGAAACGAGGAAAACGTTCACCTGATGGTAAGTGCAACGTCTACCCATTACAAATGCTGTGTCACCCAGAATATTTCTTTGTGACACCACACTGCGCCCGACAACCAGAGACATGAGTTCTTAGATCTCATATGCCCAGTGATTACGCTAGCTCACAGTGCCCTTCAAACCGAAACACAGCAATGTTTGCACAGTAGAGCAGGCAGAATAACTGGCCCTGGGGTGGTACCTACTTAGACCGATTACTCCATAGAAATCCTACCATCGTTTATATCAATAGTTATGTAAATATTTAAAAAAAAAATACTTTTTAGTATATACTGCTGGAAGAATTTTTCAAGCCTATAAACTCTGTCATGCGTTTCTTTCATTCGGGTAACGGTACATACTCGTCATACAGGACAAACGATATGTCATTTTTAATTTGGATTTTTCGTATTCCGATGTATTTTTATACATCAGGCAACCGCTAGAGTCTCACCGGCACACCGTGTGTATGTAATATTGGTGCAAGATTGTGTCAATGTGGTGCAAGATTGTGTCAATGTGGTGCAAGATTTTGTCAATGTGTCCCTTACCCTTGTTCATTAGTTTCCTTGAAGCAAACCCCTGTGTTAGTTATCGGGGTCTGGACTGCTCCGTATCACGAAGCTCCATACAAGCCTTCGTCGTCACTTTAGCATTTCGTTAATACGAGAATATAAGGATTACATAAGAATGTCCAGCGTACCACCTGATTGTAAAATAATGTGACTATGTGAGCCATCTCGAATTAATAAGTTCACGACAAAGAATCCTCATTGGCTAGGTAGGCATCCTCTCAGTGCCAGTAATTCTGATGTCAAACAGCAGTGTGCAAACGCACTGTAAAGCACACTGTAGCAAGTGTTATTACGGGGCATATGAGACCTAAGAAGCGATGTGTGAAAGCGACGAGCGCGATACGGTACCAAACAGTAATTTCCAGTTTTCAGTGACTGCTACTGTTATTGGCAGGCGAGACAGTTACCATCAGGTGAAGGATTCCTCGTCTCCTCACTTCCATTAAAAATTAAATGGCCGGTTTATGGCACTCACCATGGAAAAGGCAGCGAAGTTTTAGTTTGTCTTGATTTTAATTATCAAAGGTTTCTTAGCTAATCTAAAATTTTATTATCTGCGAACTGAAAGCGATCGAAGACGTTGACTGATAAAAATTATTTTCGGTGATTTCGCAATAAAAGAAACAAACCATAGGTTTTTACCATTTCCGGACAATTGCTTTTTATTAAACTCGATAAAAGCAAGTTTAATAGCGTCTAATAAAGATAGATTAACGATATCAGTGTTATGTACTCTTTATTTATATTTCACTAAATATATAAAATTAAAAACAAGCCGAGTGTGTGTGGACCACGCACAGTAACGGGTTCTGTAGTCGGGAAGAGCGTGTTACCGAAAATATTCCTGATCTCAAAACCAATATAGCTTGTTCAATCTTTATTTTATTCAAACCTATACATCTTTATATATATAATTCTTCTGATATACACAAATGTTACTGAACTCCTAAACGTCTTGACCGATGTTGATGAATTGTGTGTTTGTGTGGTTCCCTGGATGGTTTAGATTCAGAATTGGACCCGGTATGTGGCGCTGCGATAAAGTTCTAGGAAAATGACAAAAGTCACTCAGTATATAGTTTATCGATAATTCGAATATCGAAAAATCGTTTGCTGAATCTGTTAACAGCAGGCAAGCCAACGTTCAGCCAGGACAACGTCTGTCGGGTCCACTAGTAAAATATAAAAGTGTTTTCAAGGTTCGACGATCTTAAATTTTTTTGCCGCGTAGTTGAATAGTAAGATGGGAGACATAAATTTCCCGACTTAGAAGGGCATATCTCATAAACTTTCGGTATAAATAAAGTAGTCGCTTTGAAATGTCTTTATCATTTTTCTCATACGCTTATGTACACTGAAATATTTTTTCATCCTGTATACCAGTGCATAAAAGACACCTTCCTTTAAAATTTCATGAACATTGTCAGACGGACAGGATAAATGTATTTATTAGAACATTATTTGGAGGCAAACTGATGCTCTAATTTCACGTCTTATTTTGTTTATATATGTATTATTTGTGTATTATATTTATTATTTGTATGTATGTATTTATCTGTGCATTTCGTGAATATATATCTGATTATTTATATTATTATAAAATTATTATGTAATAGTATTTATATTTTCACACCACACTCCACATCTTCCATATTTGCACCTGCCATCAGTTTTCCCGTCTCCCAGGGTTGATCGGCAGAGAATGCCTCTAGGCATTAAGTCCGCCTATTGTATTCCTTAGATTAAGGTGTTACAATAAGGTTGAGGTTCCGTTTTTACTGCGGAACCCCAAAAATATAATTACTTCTCACTGTTTACAGTGACGCATTTTGTCGGCACTGCTGGACACAGAACTCCCCCAAGAAGAAAGGATTACCCGTTATATGGCGGTATCTTGAAACATGGATCCAGGCGACACGCTATAGGTTTTCTAAGAAAAATACTTTTCTAAGAAATATTTTTTCTATAAAATTATGTAATACAACTAGCTGATGGCCGCAACTTCGTCCGCATGGATATAATTTAAATGTTTCGTCCTAACTTTTTGATTTTCTGAAATAAATGCAAGCTCTCTGTGCCAAATTTCATCAAGATTGGTACAGCGGCTAAGCCGTGAAAAGGTAACAAATAGACAAAGAGACAGAGACAGTTACTTTCGCATTTATAATATTAGGATGGAGGATGAAATTATGGATTCCTAAAAATGTGAAAGAAAAAGAAAAAAAAATTCGTGAAGACATTATTAGATGAGATGTACGAGTATTATAGATCCTTTATGTAGCGGATCAAAATGTGTGGAGATAACTCTTACATTGCAAAAAAAATAAAAAACATATGAGGTTATAAATTAATGTAATTTATAAATTACAATATACAACTGACCGCGTGACCTAGTGGTCAGAGTACCTGACATCTACGCTTCGGGTCCTGGGTTCGAATCCCAGCCGGAGCCAACATTTGTGCTATAACACAAATTATTGGCATTCGGGCCTGGTTGTATTGTCATTGTCCCCGTGTTCCTGACACTGCACCACAGCCGACCTCCGATCTTATCGCATCAGCGTTACATCGGAAGCGGGTAGGTTGCCATGAGTGAATGCCTCTGTGTTTGCGCGTACACTGTGGCACTATAATATCTCCTGCGCAGTTGATGGCTCTCGACAATATTTCGAAGTTGTCGCCGTGGTCGAAATCGGCCAGGACAAAATCTTAACAAAAAAATACCACAGATTTTCTAGCCGATTTTTCTCTGAGAAGGTCTTATTTTTCTTACAGGTGTAGATTTTGGCGTTCTCAAAAGCTTTAAACGAGCCTAAATTCACCTAAATTCAATAAAAAAATTGAATATGCTTTTGAAAAACTATATAGACTGAAGTCGTTTTCAGCCTTACTGGTGGTGAATTCATCTAGGTAGGTGCCACCGCGGTGCCAGTTATTCAGACGTCAAATACTAGTGCGTGCTGTGTGGTGGGGGCTCGTTAAAAGAATACTACCACTCCATCTCATCCAAAAGATCTCGTAAAAGGCGAGTAAGGAATTAAACTACACTGTGCACCCAACAGCGCATGGTGGCGATGGGCTCACCACCTATCACACCAAGTGCATTATATTGTTTTGGTGAAACGTGGATTGTGGCAGTCATCTGTTTTTGCAGTGAGTCATCTGTTTTGGGTGAGTGCCCGGTCTCTGACTACCCCTTATGGGATACAGTCGTGATCTTATGTATGTATGTATGTCAAATACTAGTGCATTACTGTTTCGATCATAAGGGCACGTTAGGGAAAAAGCTAGTACGGGAATATGTGACTTAAGAACTGATGTTATAGGGCGACGAGCGCGGTGTGCCACACATAAATATTCTGGGTGTTATTTATCACGGCGTTTGTTATGGGTAGACGTCCGCCGTCACTTTCTTCCACAAAAAACTGGATTTGTTACTGATGTTATTTGAACTATGTACAAGGGCTAAACTTTCTGTTCTCATAACTAAATCGATTTCCACGGTATTATTGCGTTTCACGCTTTCTACCGTGAACGATTTATGAGTAGTTATTGTTATTTATTTTAATAACTGTGGTTTTCGTACCGAATGAAAATTTAAAGAATGATGAATGTTGGTGGTAGGATTCCTATGCAGGAGTCCGTCTAGGTAGGTACCACCGCAGGGCTAGTTATTCTACCGTGAAGCAGTAGTGTGCAAACATTGCTGTGTTTCGGTCTGAAGGGCACTGTTAGCTAGCGTAATCACTGGGCATATGTGACTTAAGAACTTATGTATCAGGGTGACGGGCGCAGTGTGTGGCTACACAGAAATATTCTGAGTAACACAGCATCTGTTATGGGCAGACGTTGCACTTACCATCAGGTGAACGTTTTGCTCGTCTCGTCACTATATCATTCATGCAGAAGGCTCACCCTGGTATTGTACCACAATACTATTGAAAAAATAAATTGCGTTGACCATACTAAAGTAACAGCATAATTATAGGCTGTTACTTTGGTTATCCTACCACCAATAAAATGGACAATTGTCCCGTTGAAGGGCACAGGCCTTTTACTGGTGGTAGGATTACTATGCAGGAATCCGTAAAGGTAGGTGCCGCAACAGGGAAAGTCGTTATGCTGTGAAGCAGTTGTGTGTAAACATTACTGTTTCGATCTGGAAGGCACTAATGTGCCAAAGGAACAGGCGCAGTGTGGTGCCACAAAGAAATGTTCTGGGTGATACAGCTTTTGTTATGGGCCTACCCTCATTTGAAAGACGGTGTTGGAGCTTTGTGGCACTAATATGTAGTAGTGCCCCGCTGTTTTACTCGCGTAAAAAAGCCGAGCCCGATCGATGATATACATATGTTCCCATTAGAATCGGATGTTGGGGCTTTATTTTTTTGCGCTGAACACTAATTATTTTTCTAAAATTAAAGTTGCCGAAGTTACCCGCTATAATATCAGCTATCTGTCAGGGAAAGTCCCGTCAAAATCGGTCGAGCCGTGTCGGAGATTAGCTGGAACAAACAGACATACAGATAGACAAAATAAAATAAAATTGTTTATTTCTTTGAAGTACCGTATATACTTTCATTAGCATTGAGTGAAAAGCTGTTATTTTGTTATTACAAACAGACACTTATTTTTTTTTTATCGTTTGTAACTCTTAACTTGACCATTTTCTTATTTGTTAAAATGTTTCATGGACACTGTTTCACAGACTTTTCTGGTTTTTTGACTAACAATAATAGCGCTGCAGTTAGGCCGCTGCAGCATTATGACTCGGATGCCTTTTTGTTGCTGTAAATTTTCTTTCTTTCGAAAAAAAAACAAATTATACTATTGAGTGTATATCATCTATTGTGCTCTATAATCTGTATTTTTCCAATAAAGTTTAATTGTATATTTTAAAAAAGATAGTAGGCGGCTTTTGGCGGCAACTCGAAAAATGGCAGTAGTGTTTTTATTTAATTTTGTGATTTCTGTGTATATTTGGAGTTTTGATGTTTAATAATGATAGTTAATTATGCAGCAAGTGCTCCTGAAAGTGTACAGTGATTGGAAAATTCAATTCAAGACCAAAATTGTGCTTTTCGTTTTGTCTCCATCAGTCCACCAAATCTTCAGTAAAGTCAACTATCAATTTACTGTCGATCAAAATTTTGTATCATGCTGCTTGAAGATTGTATATTTGGATATGTTACTTGACACTGGAAAATAGTTTATGACTGTTTCCATTAATAAATAAATAAAATAAATAAAAGATAGTAGGCCTAATTTTGACAAAATCCACGAAAATCAAACTACGCAGTGCCAATTTGGCATTAACATAAAAGCAGCCAATAAAAGTAGATTAGGGGATCAAGTGATATGACAGTTTCGGAAGTTTTCCATTGTTATGAACAAAATTAATATAGTATTTATATGATTACTGATGGTAGGATTCTTGTGCAGGAATCCGTCTATTTTGGTACCACTGCAGTGCCAGTTATCCTGCCAGTTACCCCGACTTCACAGAGTCAGTAACTCTTATCATGGGACAATGTTTACGTTTTTACAACAAATTCCCAGAAAGTGCACAAAGTCCTCCAATCAAAAAGTTCAAAGTATTTGTTAAACTAATACTTTTTAAGAAGAGTTATTATAATATTAAGGAATACATGGATGATGATAACCCCTGGGAATGAGGTGATCGCTGCCAAGCTATTTCTACATCTTTATAAAACTGCTGTAATTGTATATTGAAAATGTCTGAAAAAAAATAATCCCTCTGGGTTTTTTACTGGTTCTTCCCAGGACAGAGGCATTTCTTTGCGAACCAGTCTAGCTTAAAAGGAATGATGTTCAATTGAGTATTATCTAAATGATCTATTTTGAATAAAAGATATTCTATTCTATTCTATCGTACAGCAGTAGTGTGCCAACATTAATGTGTTTGGGTCTAAAGGGATGGCTAGCTAACATAGTGGCTGAGCATATGTAACTTAAGAACTGATTTGACACAGCATTTGTTACGGGCAGACGTTGCACTTACCATCATATGAACGATTTGCATGTCTCGGCACTATCTGTAATAAAAAAACAGTTATAAAAATTAAGAACACTTTTATGAAATTGTAAGAATTATAGAAGAAGACATATATAAAATTCTAGAAAATATATAGTAAATACTGGGCAAATTAGCTTTTTTATGAGCTGATCTGGAGGACCGTTTTTCTTTTTTTTTAAACGTTGCCCCAAGAATTTGATGAGTCAAGGATTTGCCCAGCCGTGGTACGTTTTACAGACATAAATTCCACATGCACAAGCACCCAGGCGTGGTACCACTACCTGTAGGCCATACAAATATTCGTCCCGTGCGGGAATCGAATCCGCGACCCACAGTGCAGAAGTGAAACGCTTAGTCACTGTATATCTGCCCAATCAATAGTGTCACCTTAGTCATCGAGTCCGTAAAACATGTATTACAACCTACAACATTTACTGTGCCCGTAAAACATTATAATCATTCATCATTATAATAAACTATGCCTAGTTTTCAACTGATACTGAACTATTTTGACAGCGAAGTTGCAATTACTTAACTACTACAAGTTGACAGAATTGTCCCACTGCTGGACACATGGGCCCCGATTTTGAAATGGTTTTGATGCTGAAAGCAGTACGGCACGTTACTCCAGTGGTGGTATTGTTCCTCACCAGAGACAAATTAAATGGAACCGGTAAATAAAAGAATCTAATTATTTCTAACGGTGTTATCGCTGCACGTGATCTCGGTGCAAAATACGCTTTAGATATTTATTAAAATTCGTCTCCGTCTTATTGTACGGTCGACGAGCTCGTCGGATCGATTCCCGGAGAAAGTAAATTAGTCGGTCAGTGATAGGTTTGCCAAATTTTTGGTCTTTCAATTCGAGATACGATTTTGGTCACACATCTGCCTTATGTTAAAGAAATTCTTTGTTTTTATATTCTATGGGTGCATATCGATGTGTCATATGTTGTAGGTTGGAACATTGAAAATGTTTATCATCAGTTAATAGACCTCTTCCAAGTTTTTACTGGTCGTAGGATTCCTATGCAGGAGTCCGTCTAGGTACCGCACCGCCCTAAGACAGTTATTAAAGGATCCGATGAAGCTGTAAAAGCCAAAAAAGGCTAACAGCAATTACATCACCGAAATTATATAACAGACAGTTATTCTGTCGTGAAACATTAGTGTGCAAACATTGCCGTGTTTCGGCTTGAAGGCCTATTATAGCTGGTGTTATTGGGCATATGGGACTTAAGAACTGATAACTCAGATTGAGCTCAGTGTGATGCCACGCAGAAATGTTCTTCGAGACACTGCGTTTGTTATGAGCAGATATTGCACTTACCGTCAGATGAATGATTTGCTGGTCTCGTTACATTCTTCCAATAAAAAAAAGGTGGGAGCATTTTCCGTAATCACCACGCTTGGCTGGTGGATTGGCGATCGCTGTACAAGACACTGCACCTCCGACGCAGCTTCTGACATTAGCCCACAGTCCACTCACACGACACGATTACTAATCATGGAAAATAGAAGAATATTTTTTGTCTGTCTGTCTGTACGGACGGTTTTAACCTAAGAACAATTTACTGACATGTATTAGAGATAATAACTCCAGGGCCAACTCAGACTATTTCATTATTTTCATTTCACCGGTTTCGAAGTTATTAACATTTTTTCGATAATTTTCCACAGAACGCCAACTGTGGTATTTGTAGCAGAACCTTTAACTATTGAAAACTTTGCATATAAAGTTCATGTTAATATTTCTGTAATAATTATAACATATGTTTACTAGCTTGACCCGTGCGAATATTTTGCACAGTATCGTGATCATGAAGAAACGGCACCATCTATCTTCTTTAAATTAAACTATACTTAACTAAAAAAACTTACTCCCACGGACAGCTGTCGTGCATGTTAGTCGAACAGATTTTAAACAGATGGCGCTTTCTACAATTAATTTATTAGATCGTTTTAATCCTTTTTTTTACGAAAATATTAATTTAGGATATTAAATTATTTTTCGTCACTAGAGGGAAGAATAATCTTTAAAATGGCGTTAAGGGAGATATTTCATACCGACAAAAAACAGCTTTGAGAAATAATATATATAGATAGATACATCACATAGATTTTTAACAACCTGTTTGAACAAATCGCGAAGTACACGCGAACGAAGTCGCGGAAACAGCTACCTAATACTTAAGTAAGATCGACTGACTCTTGAAAACCTGTACTTCAGAACAGACGAGACACAAGTCAAAGGTCTAATTCGGGGCTGTGATCGTTAATAAACGACAGAACCCCAGCAGACTTAAAGACAGTCCTATAAATTTAATAACTGTAGACAGCACTAAAATAGAAAGCGCATTGGAATTTAAGAAAAATTGTTTTTCCTTAGTCGGTATCAGCTGCCAGTAACGACTGCAGCAGTGGTTAAATGTAGTATTTTTTTTAATTTGGCAATATATTGTCGTTTTATTATATATACAGTGAAAACATAAAGAAATATTAATATAATAATGATATTAAAATAGTGTTTTGTTTCTTTTTTTTAATGTAATTTCGTGTCATTTCAACTGTGAAGATGATAATTTAGAACAATGATAATTTAAATTGTATCAGTTGTGGGCTTGGGTGGCAGAATTTGTATTGTGAAATGTAAGTTCATACATCGTTATTTATTTTAGTTTTATTAAATTCGATGCGGTCGATAACCGATGCTCACGTAACTCAGTGGTCAGAATACATTCCTGCGGAGTCCAGTGCTCAAGGTTCGAACCCAACCGAAACCAATGTTTATTGGTCTGACACGGGAAGGATGAGTCGAGTAAGTATCCTGCGCAGACGATGTATTCTGGTTTTTAACCGGAAAATATTCATATATCGCCGTGGTCGAAATTAGCGAGTAGGAAATTGGATTGAGTTATTATCAATTTATGAAAAGCGAACTGAAAGGAAACTAAGTGGGATGTTATTATTTTATTTAGTAATTATACATCAAGGGATCATGCCCAGTACCCACAGAAACTAACGTAAAAAAAAGTAAAGTAACAGCCTGTAAATGTCCCACTGCTGAGCACAGGCCTCCCATTTCTAAGAGGATTTTGGCCGGATTTAGCCGGGAATAGTCCGCCACGCTGCTCCAATGCGGGTTGGCGGACTTCACATATCCTCAAAATATTTCTATTCCTCGGACATGCAGGTTTCCTCAGCGATGTTTTCCTTCACCGCTAAGCACGTGGTAAATCAGCACTTAAAATTGTAGAACAAATTTAGAGGTGCTGGCATCGGGGATCGAACCCAGGTTACTCGCGTACTATGAAATTAAATGCGAGCACCAGGCCCCTGAGCTACCACGACTTTTTTTTCACGAAACCAACGTGATACTTTCTTATCGTTCCCATTTCCTAACACAAAGCCTTCATGTTTTGCTAGCAAAGCTATTGACATTATCTAAACTGAGTTATCTATATTTAAGTGTTGCCCGCGACTTCGTCCGCTTGGACATAGGTTTTCTTTTTATATCCCGTGGGAACTATTTCGTTTTTGGATTAAAAGTATCCTACGAACGTCACCAGGGTGCACAAACAGACAGAGGGACAGAGACAGATCACTTTCGCATTTATCCATACTGATATTTGTAGTGTTTAGCGTACCTGACTTCTGCGCCACCAGTCTTGGGTTAGATTGCCATCCGGAGGCAACATTTGTGCAAAAACACAAATTCGGGTCTGGTTGTGTTGTGTATGTGAAATGTATGTTTGTAAAACGCACCCACGATAAAGGTGAAAATCCTACTGTGGGGCTTCGTTTGTTTAAATAAAAAAATAAATAAAAATAAATGCAAAAGTAACTCTCTACCTTCTTACCTTTTCACAATTTAACCATTGAACCTAACTTAACGAAATTTGGCACAGCTTATATCCTGCTTGATAGCTTGCAACCTGAATACGGACATAGGATACTTTTTATCACGGCAATTCACATAGCTCCCACGCGATATTTAAAAAACCTATATTCCACGCGGACGTAGCCGCGGGCATCAGCTAGTTACTACTATATGTAATATTACTAATGACTAATATTATAAATGAGAAAGTAACTCTCGCTGTCCCTCTGTCACCCTTTTGTCTTGTTCCTTTGTCTTACCCTTTCAAGGTTCAACCACTGAACCTATTTTGTACGAAATTTCCAACAGGAAACTATTAGATGTTTGTATGGTTTTTCCCTCAGTCGACTTTTACCGTGCCCACGGGAAGGAATAAGGCAGCAGATCATTTTATCATATCACTAAACGGCGAGAAAAATTCCTTGTGACTAAAAAATACACAGTCTTATTAGTTACAGGCAAACTAATTTCAGGACAATTTGTTTTTTTTTTTATTGTATAAAGTGACGAAACGAGCAAAACGTTCACCTTATGGTAAGTGCAACGGCATCAAAAAAAAGGGCATCTATGTAGGACTTCGGGGCGGAATTTATCTCTATGCCGAATTTCGTCAAGATCGGCTCAACGATTGACCCGTGAAAAGGTAACAAACAGACTGTGGGACAGAGAAGTTCCTTTCGCATTTATAATATTACTATGGATACATTAAAATAATGACTAAAACAGCGAAGACCCTAACAGTTTCGTATTATTTGTTACACAAAATCTCAGCGTTTAACCATTTTGACCTCACACGATTCTTCGTCTTTCGTTGAGTCATTATCTGAACAACTTTCTCTACAACTAGTCGTGCTGTCATTGGTGATAATAGTGCCGATTATTTACTGACAAAAAAGTACTATGCCAGAAACGCACATAAGCAGATTTTTATTTATTTTCATTGCGATGATCGGTCTTAATTATAATATGTCCTTCTCACTGTATCCAACACTACATTTACTCGGGTTCCTGCCTAGTGTCATCTATGCGGGATATATTAAATAGCTGTAATTATTCGCGCAAAAACTGATGCACTCTCACATCATCCCGCATACAATTGACTTAATTGATATAATCAAGAGAAAACCTTTGCAATCATTACCCGATGTAGTGACAAAGGTCGGATTACAGCCGCAGCTATAGAAGTAATAAAAAGACAGAGTGGGCTCAGTGGTTAAACGATTGGCATACACAAGTTCCGGTCATATATAATTTCGGTGATGTAATTGCTGTTACCCTTTTTGGCTTTTACAGCTTCATCGGGTACTGTGCCAGGTTTGGTTTGACCCAAACATAAATAATTAAATAAAAACTCCTACAAAAACCTCGAAATTCCGACTGTGTCGCGTTCGCTGCGTGCTTTCGCGATTTCGAATATCTTAAATATTTTAAGTCGTCTAATGACCGTCCGAGGGAGGCTGCCTCCATTCGGACTGTCGACTTGTGTGTCGGTAACTCTGGGCGGTGAGAACCGCCCTGGAGCACGGGTGAATCGTGTATACGCGGTGTGATTATTGACTATTGCGCGCCGCTCTCTACGGCAGTCGCGCGTCGTGGTGCGTGTTATATTAAAGCTATTGACTGTGTGTACAGTGTGGCCTGGGTTGTGACTGACCGTATCGTGGTCTGTTCCGGTCAATTTGTGTGGCCTACACGTTAATGAGGGTTTTAGTGAAAGGCACGTTTTTTTCTCAAAATTGAACGTCCTAATGTAGGCATGTAAAGTAGGCCGCCCCTTCTCAACCCATGGGTGTTGTAAAAGTCGACAGAGAGAAAATAAAACAGGAGATGGGCAGCAGCATCTTCCTGGAACATCTGAATAAATAAAATGCAGTTGACAACCCGCCTGCCAAGCGTGGCAACTATGGCAAAATCCCCCCAAAATGACAGCAACAAACTTTTGTGGCAATCTATGGGGGAGGCCTATGTTCAGTAGTGGACAAGTGATAGGCTGCAATGATGATGATGATGTCTTCCGATATGCCTAAATCCGCTAAGTTCAGAATACGGACGATCACTTAAAGTTTCATAGTTCACGAGTAAACTTTGTTCGATGCCCGGTATCGGCACTACTAAAACTATTAATTGCAGTGCAATTGTATGCTAATTTTTGTACGTGATAGATACACGCTACAGCTACATGATGTATTACAAATATATTATTTTATATAATATTTTCGTATATGGTATTCTATTTAGAGGAGATTTACCACTGACTTCGATGTCTCGATTGTTTTTGATTTTTTTTATACTTCCTAATACGGCCCCCGGGCAATAAATAAATAAGGACCTATAAACTAATTTCACTGGTGGCATTATTCCTGTACAGGAATCCGTCTGGGTGGGTACCACCGCAGTGCCATTTATGCTGCTGTCAAGCAGTAGTGTGCAAACATTATTGTGTTACGCTTTGAACGGGCACTGAGACTTAGTGTAAATACTAGGCATATAAGACTTAAGAAGTGATATCTCAAATTTATTATATTTTCGGTGATTCCGGTAATTGCTGTTAGCCTTCTCGGCTTTTACAGCTTCATCGGATACTGTGCTCGCGGACCAGGGTGTGCCAGGTTTGGTTTGACCCAAACATAAATAAATAAATAAAAACTCCTACAAATACCTCAAAGTTCGGACTGTGTCGCGGTCGCTGCGTGCTTTCGCGATTTCGAAAATCTTAAATATTTTAAGTCGTCTAATGACCGTCCGAGGGAGGCTGCGCGCGTCCATTTTGACTGTCGACTTGTGTTTCGGTAACTCTGGGGTGAGAACCGCCCTGGAACACGGGAGAATCCTGTGTACGCGGTGTGATTATTGACTATTGCGCGCCGCTCTCTACTGATATCTCAAAGCGAGTGATGTGTAGTGCAACACAAAAACGTTCTGGTAACGTTGTTTGCTTATGGGCAAACGTTGCACTTACTGCTGACGACACTTTCTACCGTTTTTTTTTAATTGATCACTTTATCCAATAGGAAGGAGCAAAACGTTCACCTGAAGGTATATGCAACGTGCAACGTCACCATAACAAATACAGTGTAATGTTCTGGACATTTCTGTGTGACACCACACTGCGCCCATCACCCTGAGACATCAGGTTTTAAGTCTCATATGCCCGGTGATTACACTAGCTCACTATGCCGTTCAAACAGAAATGCAGCAATGTTTGGACACTACTGCTTCACGGCATTATAACTGGCTTTGGGGTGGTATCTAACTAGACAGATTCCTTCATAGGAATCTTACCACCATTGCATAAAAAAGAACCTCTAACCAATATTATTTTTAGCAGATATTGTTAAATTGCAGATAATATAGCTATTTTAGGTAAGATTGTTTTTCAAATATCAATACTATAAACTGAACATAAAATAATAAACAGATAATAAATAAATATACACAAAGGCAAAACGTTAAACAGGTTTATTATTATAACGATAAGATGTATCACAATCAATACGCAATCATATTTTGAAAATTATTTATCATTTGTAGCAATCCTGTTTTGATCAATGACGTTGGAGTCCATCTTAACCGATGCTATTTCTTAGATAACCATTACCGTCTAGATAGGTACCACCCCAAGGCCAGTTATTCTGACGTGAAGCAGTAGTGCTCAAACATTACTGTGTTTCGGTTTGAAGGGCGCTGAGAGCTAGCGTAATCACTGGGCATTTAAGACTTAAGCACTGATGTCTCAGGTTGACGGGCGCAGTGTGGTGTCACACAGATGTTCTGGGTGATGCAGCATTTGTTATGAGCAAACGTTGCACTTACCATCAGGTGAACGTTTTGCTCGCCTCGTCACATATTCGAATTAGAAAAAGGACCGTTTGTCTGCTTACAAGGAGCGGCTTTGATACCCTGTCTGCCCTTAAGCCTACGGAAGATTGCCGTCCACCTACTCCCTGCAAAGCACGAAAAATTTAATGACTTATAAGAATAGACAACGAAAGTCTTCAAATGACAAAATTATCTCCGTGTCTTTAGATACGGATGTTTACCAATTATATCAGAGAGATGACCGCGTGGCCTAGTGGTCAGAGTACCTGACTTCTACGCCGCGGGTCCTTGGTTCGAATCCCAGCCGGAGCCAACATTTGTGCTAAAACACAAATTGTTGGTTTTCGGGTCTGGTTGTGTTGTGATTGTCCCCGTGTTTCTGACACATGCATCCTAGCCTACCTCCGATCTTATCGCATCAGCGTTACATCGGGCGCGGGTAGGTTGGGACGAGTGAGTGCCTCTGTGTTTGCGCGTACACTTGTGGCACTATAATATCTCCCGCGCAGTTGATGGCTCTCGACAGTTCTCGCCTCGGAAGTTGTCGCCGTGGTCGAAATCGGCTAGGAGAACATCGTCATCATCATCATCACATTAGAGAGTAAAATCACACTAAGTTTTGCCGTCCCTTAAATTTAGACGTCATAGGCCTGGGCCTACTAGGCCTATAGAGAACTTTGACCCTGCTGCTTACTCAAAAGTACAATGAATGGTCCAAAACAATAACGATATGTGGCTTATTCGCCCATGATAGGCACTCATATTATCTTTGGATTGGTACAAGTGAGCATGTAACATATGCAACGAACGACCACCGAGCCAGAAAGACATTCTGGACCGATTTTGACGGAACTTTCACTGACATATAGCTGATATAATAGCTATTTTAATTTTAGAAAAATAGTTAGGGGTTCCGTGCAATAAAATTAAAACCCAAAATACGAATCAAATAGGGAAGTATATATGTATATCATCGATCGAGGTCGGCTTTTTTACCCGAGGCACAACTGCCCCTTTATAATTGTCAACTCTGTTGTTTCCGAGAAAACCATAAAGCACTGTTTAAGTGAAGTGCATGGGGTAGCACAGGGGCCAGGTCGTCGCTTTAAATTTTTATTTGCAATTTTTTAAGTGTCTATTAACCACGTGGTCGTCGTGAAGAAACATGTATGCCTGAGAAATAATAAATATTTCCAGGGCATTTAAAGACCGCCAACTCGCATTGGAATAGCGTGGCGGAGTCTTCCCGGCTCCAAACCCCTCTGAGGAAGGGGAGGAGGCCTGCGTTCAGCAGTGGAAAATTTACAAACTGTTACTTTACTTTAATTTTTACTGAACTGTTACTAACCGTGTGGCGGCGGCTTAAGAAAATCTTGACTATCACCCCATCTCAACCTGTGGGTGTCGTAAAAGTCAGAGGGAAAATTAAAACCAGGCAGCAGCATCTTCCAGTTATATTCGTACAAATAAACTGCGATTGCCAATCCGCCTGACAAGCGTGGCAACTGTGGCAAAATCCCCTTAAAATGAGAGCTTCAAACTTTTGTGGCAATCTACGGGGAAGCCTATGTTCAGCAGTGGACTAGTGATAGCCTGATATGATGATGATGAAGACCTTTTAATGCTTAAGATTTTACCTGGCTCGTTTTTTAAGAGGTAGTAAGTCGGTAGAGAGTATAAGAAGTATAAGGAGTATAAGAGTATAAGGAGAGGTATAAGAAATAATTGTGTAATTGCGTCAATTCATCACTGGCCATTGTTATCTTCATTTTTAGTCCGACGAAAATACGCGCTCTTACTTTGTTTTCGGATAACTGCGGGCAAAAATTCTTCAGATGTTCAAATGAATGATGTAGAAAGCTCCAGAATTTTGATCAAGAGCTTTCACAGATTTGTTTTATGACTCCTAATTTTACGGCAACGGAGACAGTCATAGGCAGATAACACGCTTTTACGTGCATAAACATGCATTTATATTATATTATAATTATATATTATTGAAGATGCTTATAAAGGCTAAATACAACGATAAACGCATGTGAAGATAAGAGTGGTGTGAAAATATTTCTTGCTATACAGCTAAGCAGGAATCCGTCTAGTTAGGTACCACACCAGAGCCCGTTATTCTGCCGTGAAGCAGTAGTGTGCTAACATTACTGTGTTTCGGTTTTAAGGGCACTGAGAGCTAACGTAATCACTTAGCAAATGAGACTTAAGAACTGATGATCTCAGGGTGACGGACAGTGTAGTGTCACACAGAAATGTTCTGGGTGACATAGCATTGGTTATGGGTAGACGTTGCACTTTACATCAGGTGAACGTTTTGCTCGTTTCGTCCGCTCTACCTAATAAAAAAAATCTCTCTGCTATTTTAAAAATCTTATTACTGTTATAAATCTGGAGAGTTTGTAAGTTTGAAAGCGCTAATCTCTGTAAATATTAATCCGATATTAAAACATCGATAATAATAGAAGGCACTACAATGTATGTAAAACTGTACCAGTAAAAAGTATGTTCGCACAAAAGTTTTATGACTTTGGAAGTGGTAAACTGTAAAATAAAATAAACAAAGAACACTCTATATACCAATTATCAAAAACCGAATGTAAATAAATTATAACAGACTAGCTTTTGGAGTTAGACTATGAGGAGACAGAGAGACTATTGCAAGGTACAACATAACGAGTGGCAAACAATAGAATAGAATAGAATAGAATATTTTTTTATTCAATATAGATCATTTACATAATACTTTATTGAACTACACTGGTTCGCAAAGAAATGCCTCTGTCCTGGGAAGAACCAGTAAGAAACCCAGCGGGATTATTTTAAATATACAATTACAGCAGTTTTATAAATATGTAGAAATAGCTTGGCAGCGATCACCTCATTCCCAGGGGTTATCATCATCCATGTATTCCTTAATATTATAATAACCCTTCTTAAAAAGTAAAACTAAAGTTCTTAAATAATAATATCATCAAAAACTAAATCATAAGTGATAGAATACTAACATTAACAAAACACATTTTTCATATATACTTTCGTACACATAACTATAACACTCACCCACATTAAAACACCCTATATTTAGATTTAATTTTATATTACATAATACATGTAAAATAGTTAAAAATCTCCAGAGGGAGCCAGGAGACCCATAGCTCAGGGTTACCTAGTTTGGGCTACTGTCTCCCACATTATAAAGTAAGAAACTTTTGTTATTCACTATAATTTGTTAACTTAACTACCTTTTAAGTAATGTATGTGGGAGATAAAAAAATAACGAGAAGGGCTGAAATGTGAATGCTCGTCAACGAGGTTTTTTTTATTGGAACATGTGACGAGACGAGCAAAACGTTCGCTTAGTGGTAAGTGAAACGCCTGCCCATAACAAATGCTGTATGACCGAGAAAATTTCTTTGTGACACCACACTACGCTTATCACCTTGAGACATCAATTCTTAAGTCTTAATACCCAGTGAATACACTAGCTCTCAATGCCCTTTACACCGAAACACAGTAATGTTTGCACATTACTGCTTCACGGCGGAATAACCGGCCCTGGTGTGGAATCTACCGTGTCGGATTCCTGTACCAACAGTACCTTGCCATACGGCACAGGCATGTAATGGGCTTATGATAAAGCGAGTGAAACCGCGGCGCCCAGCTAGGACATTATATTTTGGAAAATAATTTTGAAATAAGAGCGTTAAAAAAAAGGTACGACCGTGTTTTTCGTTTTCTTTTCTGTAAGTTCTTCTCTGAGGAGATCCTATAATTTCCCAACGATATAGATTTTCTACGTTCACAAGAGTTTAAAACTATGTCATTTAATAAAGATATATTCACTTTGATTCATATTCTGTTTTAAATATTAAAGTGTAGTATTAGTAGCAATACTACAATACTAGTCTCAATTCGATGTCCTCAACGTTGTTTATCGTATATTCGATCTTAGGTTCGCACTTATCCTTACATTTGTATTATTGGCGGCACTACTTTGTCCACGATTCTCCTTAATAAATGTCGTAATGTACTTAATACGTATCATGCGAGAATAATTCCACAATGATGCGGCCTCTAAAATGATCCGATAAGATTAACAAATCAAATAAATGAATTAAGTAAATAAAATCATTAAATGACGAATGTGATGAAATGTTTAGCACCCAGTTCGTCAACATGTTACAAAAGACAACTAACAAAAGATAGTACATTTTTATAATTCGTTTTTCCTTGTATTAAATACTAAACGCCCCACGCCACAGATCACCTATACAATAGACTGTGTTATTATAATAGATTATTATACTAGAGAAGTTATTCTACTGCATTACCATGATGTTCTTACACAAATTTCGACTTCTATAATTTCCATTAAAGTAAGATTTTGATTTTGAAAGGATTTTGTTGGAAGTCGATAGACGCAGGTCAATCTCCGTTTTGGGGAATGATCTACGTTCAGTAGTGGACTTGTGATGCGCTGAAATGATGATGATGATGACGAGAAATTGATAATTGAACCGTGACTAAAAACACATATGCATAGAGTGCCAGAGGCATTTCCTTTAAATTATTCAATCTTTTTTTGATTGAATAAAGTGATGAAACGTGCAAAACGTTCACCTGATGGTAAGTGCAACGTCTGCTCATAACAAATGCTGTGTCACCCAGAATATTTCTGTGTGACGCTACACTGCGCCCGTCACCCTGAGACATCAGTTCTTAAGTCTTATATACCCAGTGATTACGCTAGTCCTCAGTGCCCTTCAAACCGAAACACAGTAATGTTTGCACTCCACTGCTTCACGGCAGAATAACTGGCCCTGGGGTGATACCTACCTAGACGGGTTCCTGCATGGGAATCCTACCACCAGTAAAAATCTATTACAAATATAAATGCCACTTTATTAACCAATCCAATTAAGCTTAAAAGGCTTGTGCTAGGAGATGGTACACGGTCGTGGTTTTCATTTTAACGCTGTCGACTTTCACGACAGTCACGGCAGTGATGTGGTATGGAGAATAGAGGTAAACCCCGAGAAAAGTGTAGCGATATACTTCTCGAGGGACACGCCAAAGCCCGCTAGACGAATTCACACAATCGGCAACAATTAACTAGGCACAGTCACCCTATTCGGACGCCTTATTCCCTGGAAAAGAGCGTTAAATACCTTGGGGTCACTTCAGACATAGCTATGTCGTTCGCTGCACACATAAAAAAACGTTTGAAATAGAGCGGCTTTTATCTCAAGACTATATCCGTTAACTTGCTCTTCAAGCAAAATGTGCTTAAGACACAAACTTCGCCTCTATAAGACTTGCATAAGACCCGTAATGACCTATGCTTGCGTCGCTTTCGCTCACGCGACGGGCAATCAATTAAAGAAGTTACAGAGCGTTCAAAATCGATTCTTGCGAACTGCCGCCTTGGTATCAACGCAACGTAGACCTTCACAGCGACTGTGAAATGCCCTTAATCTCTGAACACTTCAGAGAAGTATTACGGCGGTTTTTCGAAAAAGCCGCGGTTCATCTAAACCCGCTGGTGGTTAAAGCAGCAAATTACCGACCAAACAGAAACGCGACCGAACGCAAACGTCGCCCGCGAAACGTGCTAGACGACACGGACGTCTCAGCACTCCCTGACCACGATACGGTCAGTCACGATCCAGGCTACACTGTACACACAGTTAATAGCTTTAATATAACACGCACCACGACTCGCGACCGCCGTAGAGAACGGCGCGCAGCAGTCGACAATCACACCGCGTACACACGATACACCCGTGTTCCAGGGCGGTTCTCACCGCCCAGAGTTACCGAAACACAAGTCGACAGTCCGAATGGAGGCCCGCAGCCTCCCTCGGACGGTCATTAGACGACTTAAAATCATTTAAGATATTCGAGTCGACAATCACACCGCGTACACACGATACACCCGTGTTCCAGGGCGGTTCTCAACGCCCAGAATTACCGACACACAAGTCGACAGTCCGAATGGAGGCCCAGCCTGCCTCGGAAGGTCATTAGACGACTTAAAATCATTTAAGATATTCGAAATCGCGCAAGCACGCAGCGAACGCGACACAGTCCGAATGTCGATGTTTTTGTAGGAGTTTATTTAAGTATTTATGTTTGGGTCAAACCAAACCTGGCACGCGAGCCCCTGGCCCGTGAGCACAGTATCCGATGAAGCTGTAAAAGCCAAAAAGGCTAACAGCAATTACAGCACCGAAATTATATATAGTGATGTGGTGATAGATTATCTTAAGGCGCCACCACACGACAAAGCCGCCACCACACGACATTAGGCCATTGGCGCATCATAATCATATTGTGCGTTTTTTTTCTTAAATCATAATATTGACAATCATTAAAATGTAATAGCTAAAAGCAGCATATTGTGCTTCAATTCCCCGTTCGACACATGTGACTGACTTTAATGTAGCTTCGGCTGTAACAGAGCTCTGAATTTATACTTAGTTCAGTAACATATACTATAAAAGTAAAGTAAAGTAAAGTAAAGTTTTAGCCTATAAATGTCACACTGTGTGTCTATCTGTCAGCACAGACCTCCTCCCATTGCTGAGAGGGTTTGATTTTAATGCCGTGGTAGCATAGGGGCTAGGCGCTCGCTTTAAATTTCATAGTGAGCGAGTGACCTGGGTTTGATTCCCGGTGCCGGCACCACTAAAATTGTTAATTGTAATTTTAATTTGAGTCCGCCAACCCGCATTGAAGCAGTGTGGCAGATTCTTCCTAGCTCCGAAACCCGCTCAGATATACTATAAATTATATTATAAATACGTTTATGTCAGAAACAATCCTTTAATACTTCTTTTTTCTTTCGAGTTCCACAAGTATATTACTAATCTGTTTTAAATATCAATGTTTAAAACTATTTTGTATTACAGAGAAAAACTCAAAAGGAAGTTTAATCTGTTGGCTGTCTACACTGTATAAAAAACACCTTTAGAAGCGGCGAAATTTAGAAACCGTTTGATTATTTTATAGCTGAAATTAAACCATTACTGACTATTGTATGGTTATTGTGATTCCGGTGATTGTTCTACTCGTCGTAGATAATATTTATCAGAGATATCAACTTATGACCAAGAAAGCTATATATTGGCACTGTTTGACGAATGGTACATCAGTTTTCTTCAATAATTAATCACAACTACCGTAATTCAAGCATAGGAACGATTGTGTGAAAAGCTATCGAATATTCAGAAAAAATCGTTTGGAAACAAAACGGTAATTTTTTATTAACATTAAGTAACGTCGAAAATGTACCTCAGAGTTGTGTAATTAAGGAAACCGAATAAATTATTATGGGTTTCAATATCTAAAAAAGCTTGAAAGACCATTAAAATGATGAAAAATTCTATCTTGATTCATGGATGGATCGAATATTAAAACCCGCCATTGAATAGTGCCAGACTTTGGGACTCTACTTACTGTAAGAGACGGAAGAAGGGTGAAAGAAAATTCTTTACTTTTTAAATTTTTACACGGTGCAAAATATTAAAAATTATATTTTTTTTGTCTTTTAACTCATGTCGAATTAACTTTGGGTAAAGCAGTTTAATATATAAAATAAAGCCAAGTAGCCGGGCGCACGTTCTCAAATTTAATAGTACGCGAGTGACCTGAATTCGATACCCGGTAATTACCACGGTGATTCACCTTGTGCTCGGGGATGAAGGAAAACATCGCAAAGAACGCTGCACGTCTAAGAAATAAAAATATTACGTCGATGTGTAAAGTGCGACAACCCGCCTGTGTTCAGCAGTGGAACATTTCGTTTTATTATTATTCATATGGAAGGTGACGAGACGAGAAAAACGTTCACCTGGTGGTAAGTGCAACGTCTGCCCCTAACAAATGTGGTGTCTCTCAGAACATTTCTGTGTGGCACCACACTGCACGCTTCCTCCTGAGACATCAGTTCTTAAATCTAAATAATTAAAAAATAAATCTAAATTCTAAAATAATTATTACTAGTGGTAGGATTCCTATGCAGGAGTCCGTCTAGGTAGGTACCACGCCAGGGTCAGTTATTCTACCGTTGAAGCAGTAGTGTGCAAACATTACTGTGTTTCGGTTTGAAGGGCACTGTGCGCTAGCGTAATCACTGGGCATAAGCGACTTAAGAACCTATGTCTCAGGGTGATGGGCACAGTGTAGTGTCACACAGAAATGTTCTGGGTGACACAGCATTTGTTATGGGCAGACGTTGCACTTACCATCAGGTGAACGTTTTGCTCGTTTCATCACTTGATGCAATTAAAAAAAATCGCATATGCCCAGTAATTACATAGCCATCAGTGCCCTTCAGACCGAAACACAGTAATGTTGCACACTACTGCTTCACGGCAGAACAACTGGCCCTGCGGAAACCTACCTTTAGTAAAAATGGGCTATTTACTTAATTTTTTTTCAATTTCATTTTGAATTCAGATATCCACTTTAGCCTTTTCTTGTCAGAATTCAGTTTTTAATCTGCACGCGTCAACTATTTTCGGTATTTGACGTCACCACCACAAAACACTGGTTTGTAGTTCTGCAGCCAGGTTTCACTCTATTTCTGTCAAGGCATTTCCGCATTACGTTTTATTCTGGTCTACATAAAGCCCACCCGCATCACCTTAACCGATCAATTATGTATGTACTCGTTATTTATGCTGTCATGTCCCATCGCACGTCTATCATAGTATTATTATTTCCGCGACATAAACAACTCTTTAACACACCCAGAAACTCTGTACCGTTCTATTTACTATCATCCGTCGCTTTGCTCAGGTGTTTTTTTTTTTAAATTAAGCACAGCCATTGTTTTTCTGGATTACGGCTTTTTAAGTGTGAAAGAAGTTTGGAAATAGATTTAGTAAATTTCGTGATTGTCATCACATATGCACAAACTCACTTTAAGAGAAGAGTTCTTCAATTTTAGAGTTCTCTTAGTCAGTCGTGGTTACTCAGAAATTAGGCTTCTGTTTTAAATTTCGTAGTTCACTAGTGGCTTGAATCCGTTCTCCTGTGTCAGTACTGAAATTGGTGATTGTATGTGCTGTATTACCACGTAATCGACGATGAAAGAAAACATCGTGAGGAAACCTGAATCTCTGAGAATATTTCGAAGTCATGTGAAGTTGGCCGACCCGCACTGGAGCTGTATTATAAAAAAAAATCCCACAACCTCCACAGTAACATAAACCAAGAAAACAACGGAGTCACAACAAATACAACTCTATGTTCCAGATGCTTGTGGTACATTATCGCGTTGTCTGCCCTGGTGGTGAGCGTGTCGGGTCACGGGCGTGTCCTGGACCCGCCGTCCCGAGCGTCGGCGTGGCGATTCGGGTTCCCCACATTGCCAGACTATGATGACGATGGCCTCAACTGTGGTGGCTTCTACCACCAGTACCATGTCAACGGCGGAAAGTAAGTTAAACGTTAAAAAAATAAGATATTTAAATATGTGGCGTGTAGATAGTGGTAAGCTAAGCGCGAGTGACCTGGGTTACATTCCCGGTGCCGGCACCACTAAAATTGTTAATTGTTAATTGCAATTTTAAGTGCTGATTTACCACGTGCTCGGCGGTGAAGGAAAACATCGTGAGGAAACCTGCATGTCTGAGAAATAAAAAAATATTTCGAAGACATGTTCAGCCCGCCAACCCGCATTGCAGACGCGTGGCGGATTCTTCCTAGCTCCAAAACCCTGTCAGAAATTAGAGGAGGCCTGTGCTGAGCAGTGGGACATTTATACGCTGAAACTTTATTTTTTTTTAGTATGCGTGCATCCGTATAGGCAGGTACCATCGCAGTGCCAGTTATTCTGCCTTGAAGGAATGGTGTGCAAACATTACTGTGTTTCGGTTCGAAGGGCACTGATAGCCTATATCACGCAACCCCGATACAGGAGAAATCCTCATGAGTGTCAACGTTTTTAAGCAAAAAATATGACAAAACGCTACCGACCTCTTGAGTGACGCAGTAGTCTGTAAGTTGTAGTGTGTGCTATACTTATCAACGACAAACATCATGGCTACCGATGAAGTGAAACGCAAATATTTAAGAAGCACTTCGAACTGAAGCAACAACACGAAGAAAGTAGAACAATCAGGAAATATAGCGTATGATAAAAATATTTTATCTGATGTCAATGACCGTTATATATTATAACAAAATCCATACTAATATTATAAATGCGTAAGTAACTCTCTTTGTCCCTCTATCCGTTTGTTACCTTTTCACTGCTCAACCGTTGCACCAGGTCTTGATGAAATTCGGCACTGAGATCGCTTGCATCCTGAAAACGGACATAGGACTCTCTTTATTCCTGAAAATTAAATTCCCACGTTATTTTTAAAATCCTAAATCCACGCGGACGTAGTCGCGGGTTTCAGCTAGTATGTTATATAAAGAGACTAGCTCATACCCGCGACTACGTCCACGTGGATACAGGTTTAAATATCCCGTGGAAGCTATTTGATTTTCCGGAATAAAAAATATCATATGTCCGTCTCCAGGATGCAAGCTGTCTAAGTGCAAAATTTAGTCAAGTTCAGTTCATCGGTTGAACCAAAAGGCAACAAACAGACAGAGGGACAGATAGAATTACTTTCTCATGTATAATATTAGTATCGATTATATACGTAGCAACGCACGGGCCGGATGTTCCTCTCAAATTAGTAGTTTGGAAGAGGCCTTGCGAGAAACGAATAAATATTTCTTCGACTTGTAAAGTCTGCCAATCAGTACAGGAGCGTGGCGGACACTTCCCGGCTTCATATCCTTTCAGAAATGGGAGGCCTGTGTTCAGCAGTGGGACAGTTATAGGTTTTTACTTTACTTTTTCATAAAAAACCAGGATAACGACAATTATCATGATTAATCAATAACCTTCACACACTCAAGCGGTTGAAAACAAACTAAGTTTAATAGTAGTCCAGTTATTCTGGTGTCATATGCCATGTCACCCAGAACATTTCAGTGTGACACCACACTGCGCCCGTGCCTCTAAGACGTCAGTTTTTAAGTCTCATATGCCCAGTGTATACACTAGCTCTCAGTGCCCTTCAGACCGAAACTGAATAATGTTTGCACACTACTACTTACTTCACCGAGCAATAATTAGCCCTGGTGTTGTATAGGTACCACCCCAGGGCCTGTTTTTCTGTCGTGAAGATGACCTATCTAGACGTATCCCTGCATCAGTATTGCGCTAATATATCTAAAAGATGCTTGAGTACTTTTAAATGTGCATTACTTCTAGATGCGGCATTTGCGGTGATCCATACGACCAAGCCCAGCCACGCAAACACGAACTGGGTGGCATTTACGGAGAAGGTGTCATCGTCGCACATTACCGATCTGGACAAGTGATCTCCGCTACTGTAGACCTAACCGCTTACCACCGCGGCTACTGGGAATTCAAGATCTGCCCCGACCCCAACAGCAACGACCAGACGTGCTTCGATCAGTACATCCTGGAGCTCGAGGAAGGTGGAACCAAATACTACCCCAAGGGGGAGGACAAGTACACAATGAACTACCGCCTACCAGCCGGTTTAGTGTGCGAACATTGCGTCCTGCAGTGGAAGTACACTGCTGGAAACAACTGGGGCAACTGCAAAAACGGATCTCAAGGTCTTGGATGCGGCAACCAGGAGCAGTTCAGAGCGTGCACTGACATCTCCATTGGCATACCGATCGTGAACGCTGAAGACTGAACCGTATTCAGTATCTTACTACCAACGGCTTGGTTACCTCGACGCTCAAGGTGAGGCTTCTCGTGGTGATAAATAAACTTCTCGCTCCGATACCGAAAAATGTCTTTGCCTTAACAGTATATTAGTTGAACTGGGGTTGATCCATGCGTTTCATTATAAATTAATTTGCTTTTAACTTTGACCTGCTTTAATTAATAATAATATTATAAAGAAATTGTAAATATGTTGCAGATTCTTACCGATTGTATTTCTACATTTCTACCGCGTTGAATTCTTTTTACTTACATTTCATTTATTCACAATCCATACCCAGGCAATTAAATGTAAATAATTAATTATAATTAATGTTATTAATGCTTTCTTTGCATCTTGTAAATAAACTAACGTGGAAGCTGGTACGAATTACCAGCTTTCCACGTTAGCTAGTGATTCAAGGCGGCTCGTTTGATGCGCATTTTTTTTTTTAATAAAATAATATTTATGATCACTTTGTCTTTAATTGCACTGTATAAGCTAACATAATCTGTTTATTGCTTCTAAAAAAATTATGTTTACACGATAAGACTTTTTTCTTCAAACTTAACTTTATCTTTATTTTTATTTTCCCGATGACTGATTCAAGTCTATCAGACGCTGCTTTTATTAGTCACGGTTAATGTTTTCGATGTACATTACATTCTTATGTAGTTAGTACTAGAGATCATATTTAGAAACAATTTCATCAGAATCATTTCCAATGTTAATCGCAAACATTTATTACCATACCGTACCATAAGTACATTTGTAAGGTTTCCACTTGTGGTAGGACTCCTTTGCAGGAACCCGTCTAGTTTCTCTCGCTGTTCCGCGTCCCGTTTCTGCTTTTTTCGTTAAAAAAACAGATAAGTAAGTGAATTTTACAGACAAAAACTTCACATGCACAACACAACCTGACTCGAAAACCAACGATTTTGAGTTTATGTACGAATTTGGGCTCCACCAGGGATTCGGACCCATGTGGATCTACATCGAAAATACGAAGTTTTGGCAGACGGATAGCATGTTTCCTACCACTGATATCACCCTTCGCTAAAGATTCATTCTATTGTAAAAAAGTAAAGTAACAGTATATTAGCATCGACAGTTGCACCCTCTCGGTAACGTTCAGTTCTCAGCGTGCGGTTCCTTAAGACCGTAGCATATTTTTTTATAAATTAGGACCTTATGATCTTCATAATTAAAGTGTCTATCTGCTGCAAAGATAATTTTTTAACTCCTATTAGTATGTTTCTATATCAGCGAGCTTAAACATACAAACTACCCAGCTTTAGTATATTAGTAGGACCAGGATAAGATAATTGGTGAATTGCGTTGTGGGTAACTTTAATATGTTGTCTCTGCCTACCCCAATGGGAAAAAGGCGTGGCTCTATGTATGTATGTAACTTTAACAGGATTTACGTTAAAAAAGATTATTAGGGAAAACATTTTTTTTTTATTTGGGATAACAAACAATCATGTAATAACAATTGTTGGTAACCGTAAAATTGAAATCTTAAACAATTACATAACCAGCACCGTTATCCGGATGAAATATTTAAGATAGTGTATATTAGTAGTTTTTGAAGAGCACCGTTCACGTCACCCTGAGACATCTGTTTATAAGTCCCATATGAAAAGTAATTACACTTACTAACAATGCCCTTCCAACCATTCATATAAACAATGCTGCAAACCTAAACACAAAAGTGTTTGGCACACCACTTTTTCACGACAAAATAACTGGCACTGCGGCGGCACCTACCTAAAAGGAGTCCTGCATAGAAATCGAACCACCAGTAAACTTTCTACAAAGATTGTCATCTGACTATAGTTAAAGTACTATGACGTCAGAAATTCACTTTTCATCGTGTATTGGCATTAATACTATTCAGTTCTTTGCCGGCTCTTCCCTGAGGAGATCCTATATTTTGAACTGGCGTAGATTGTTTACGTCGACCAGATGTTGAAACGTGCATAGATTCAATAAATTTCGAATTTCACTTTCATATCATCTCAGCTACTATCGATCTCATCATCACTAAGTAGTCCACTGCTGAACATAGGCCTTCCCCATAGATTACCACAAAAGTTATTAGCTCTCATTTTGGCGGGATATTGCCATAGTTGCCACGCTTGGCAGGCGCGTAGGCAACCGCAGTTTATTTATTCAGATGTTCCTGGAAGATGCTTCTGCCCATCCTGGTTTTCATTTTCCCTCTGTCGACTTTTACGACACCCACGGGATGAGATGGGGCGGGATGAGACGGGTAGATTCTCTTAAGCCGCTACCACACGGCTCACTTTCGTATATAAGTATAAATAATTTCTGGCCATTATAAACTATTTTTTTAATAGAAATTACGTAAATCCGCACTAATATTTGTACTGACATAAGTTCTCTCAAAACCTGCGTTTTACGGACATAAGTTCTGCATGCAAAATCACAAACACCTAGACCCGGAACCGCTATCTGTAGGCCATACAAACATATGTGCCGTGCTGAAATCAAATCCGCGACCCGCAGCGCAGAAGCGAATCGCTCAGTCGCTGCGCCAACTGAGCCGACTAAATAAAGCTTTCCCGCAGTTTTCTGTGTCTTTAAAAATATAAGTGTATCTTTACTGGCTACTACCGTTGAAAAGTTGACTGGTGATGTCATGCTGGCCGATTTAGATTTTGGAGATATGTACGCAGAGGTTATAACCCACGCAGAATATATTACAGTGCGGGTGGTGTTTGCGCAAGAGACACTCGTGTTCACCTTCTCGTTTATAACGTAACGCTACTGCGATAAAATCGGATGAAGGGGCGACTGCAATATCAGAGACACGGAGAATTCATAATACATCCAGACTGAAGAATAATATGTCTACTGCCATTCCAGACGAGAAAATCGTTTACGGTTCTTATATCCATAATAGTCGTGGTGCTACCGTGGCGTCGTATTGTGCTTGTCACCCTGTGAGATCAGTTCTCATAAACCCTGTAATGACACTGGCTTCATTGCCCTTCAATCCGAAACACTGTGCTGTTTGCACAACGCTGAATGACACAAAATGAAAACGGATTCAGAAATCTTAAATTTCACTTATTACTTAAATCCAACTTAACCATTAAAATAACAAATAAATAATACATACAGGCACAGAGGCTACGTGAGTAGACTACTTTTCGCCTTCGCAGGAAACGAGACGTGACGGGTGGCGAACCACGTCGCCGCCATTATTTTACGATTCAAAAAAATCTTACTCGCCATTGCATTCCCACGAGCAGTATAGTGACAGCATTGCATGTAATTATGGTTTTATTCTTCAAGAATAAAGGCTGTCAGGAGATGGGCAACAGCGTGTTCCTAGCGAAGCGCGGCAAATATGGAAAAATTCCTCAAAATTAGAGCTAAAATGTTTGTAGCAATCTATGGGAGAGCCATATTCAGCCTATCACTAATCCACTGCTGAATATAGAGCAGTGGATTAGTGATAGGCTGAAATGATGATGATGACTCGTTTATTCAAATAGTGGCTGCCGGATTATTATGTATGGTATTGTAACAAGACTTACAATTGTAAAGATATCATGTTACAGTCGCTTTTTCACCACAAACTTATAATTATAGTAGTAATTTAAATTAAGTCAATATAGTAAATATTGACCTAATTTTTAAATTAGGTCAATATTTACTATATTGACCTAATTTAAATTACTGGTGGTAGGATTCCTATGCAGGAATCCGTCTAGGTAGGTTTTTAACATTACTGTGTTTCGGTTTGAAGGGCACTGGGAGCTAGCGTAATCACTGGGCATATGAGGCTTAAGAACTGATGTCTCAGAGTGACGGGCGCAGTGTGCCACAGTAATTTTCTGGGTGACATAGCATTTGTTATGGACAGACGTTACACTTACCATCAGGTGAACGTTTTGCTCGTTCCGTCACTTTTATGAAATATTTTTTTTTATTTTAAGAGGATCATTAAAGACATGAAGTATGCCAGAGTGGCAATAAATACAATTCCCTATAGAAATACAATAAATCAAAGCTTACGGGAACCTGTACTTCAGAACAAATTATTTACTTAATAATAAACATGGCCGAGATAAGACATAACAACTTCACTGATTAAAACATATTTACTACTCAACTGCAAGTCTATCCGGAAAAATATTTGTTTATATTAGGTACTCTGAATTACTACTTTTAACATATATCTGTTCAACGTACGGTGACATAATGCGCAATTTAGTGATTAGTATACAAACATTAATGAGAATCCTAACGTTTATAAGATGGATACAACTAAAATTAATCAATACCCTTAACTTAACTTTTAACACAATAATTATACAAAATAGTCCATACTAATATTATAAATGTGAATGTAACTCTCTCTGTCCCTCTGTCTGTTCGTTGATTTTTCACGGTACACCCGTTTAACTGATCTGAAAATGGCGGCGACGTGATGCGCCACCCGTCACGCCTCGATTTCCGCAGGTGTAGTTTCTGCCTACCCCTTATGGAAAAATGGCGTCACTGCATGTATGTAAACGTTATTACGACTTATAAGTGATTTATACAAACTTAAAGTAGAGGCCAAAAACTTGTCTCAACTCTCAACTCAAAAAAACTTTGGTAATTAGGTTGTTTGCAACTTTAGCTTTTATTTATTTTCTTCTAATAACTACTCAGGAGTCTACGAACTATCTTGTAGAAAAACCCATCACCTGTTATCAGGTTTATTTCTCATTACCAATAGGGGAAATGTCGGGAGAAGAAAGTAAGCTTTAACTTTCTTTCTTTTTTATTTATTCTGTATTATACAATTATGTATTTATTTTACAGCCCTTCTTCAACTCCTAAGGAAAGTAAATCCAAGACCGCGTGTTCGCGTTGGGCCACGGCAGCCGGTCTCAAAAAAAGTTAAAAATAACAAAAGCCAAAGAAAGAAACATAAGGGCAAAAAGAAGAAACTTCGCAAAAGGAAGAAGGTATTATATCATTCTTAAATTCATCTTCAGTAGTCCAATTACAGACATTTGTAAAAGGCGCCGAAAATGCGATTCTCGAAGGCTTAGTGGTTAAGAGAAGACCTGACTTCTACGATGCAAATACTGGATTCGAATCCCAGCCGAAGCCAACATTGGTTTTCGGGACTGGTTGTGTTGTAATTATCTCCGTGTTTCTGACACTGCATCATAGCGGTATCGGAGGTAGCTCCGATCTAATCGCATGAGCGTTTCATCGGGAGCGGTTAGATTGTAACGAGTGAGTGCCTCTGTTTGCGCGTACACTTGTGGCACTATAATATCTTCTGTGCAGTTGTTAGCTTCTAACAGTATTTGGAAGTTGCCGCACTGGTTGAAAATCGTCCCGAAGGACATCATGATTAAGCCTAATTGTATGTATATTAGTGCCACAAGTGTACGCGCAAACAGACGCACTTACAATACAACAGAAGCCAAAAGTTTACTTTCAAACATAGAAGTACACATCCTAACCTACCCGTATCCGATGTAAGGCTCTTCCGATAAAATAGGTAGAAGTCTAGAATCGATATAGCTAGGTACCACCGCAGTGCCAGTTATTCTGTGGTCAAGCAGCGGTGTGCAAACATTACTGTGTTTCGGTCTTAAGGGTTTGTTAGCTAGTGCAATTACTGAGCATATGAGACTAAGGATGACATGGACCAATAGTGCACTTACTATCAGGTGGACGATTTGCACTGACGCAGCCGTCCGAGTTGCCTCGGAGTGCGGGCCGGACTGAAAACCAGTGTCGGGATCAGAGCAATAAGGGTCTCTGTATCTCGATATTTTTACTGAGTCCTGTCCATTTCACGGTCTTATGCTGCTACACAGACTCTTTTCATATTATTTTTTCACTTTTGTTAATTTTGGGCAATATTATTTTATGTTCTGTGTAATTCAATTTTTTTTTCTTGTTTTGTTATGTATCTATTGTGATTAGACCGTAAATAAATGTGTTTCTTTCTTTCTTTCTCGTCCCTTCCTTCCATAAAACAAAATCACACAACCATTTCCGTCTCTCACAGACAGATCTATCGGTCAACTTAATACATCACTTTTTTTTCGGCTGTTACAGATATCGCACAGGTAATGAACGCCAAGGGAAGATTACAAGGGCCAGAAAATGACCAGAATTTACAGAAGAAATTTAAAAACAATGTATTTTTTATACTTTATGCTCCGATAATATTAAACTAAAAAAACTAAATAAAAAACACAGGCACGCACATGACAGGACTCCGTAACCATATCCACTACCATTCTCTTCATCGTTTTAAAAAGCGTATCAAAAAATTTTTCACCTTGACAAGTGACTTCAAATCAGTTATGTAAAATTGGTTCAGGAGTTTCTAAATTATTAATAAACTGTTTTGTCCGTTTGAAATCTGTTCATAAATTTGTTATTAATATGCATAAAAATTAGCGAAAGGGATAACTGTGACACAGATAGATGAAAGCACAGACGGGCCGAAACTATAACGATTCATAGTTAACTACGAATGCCTAAACATGTAAATTTTTGTTAGAGATTGACAATGTGGAAAGTTTAAAAACAAGGAACGGATTGATATAACATAACATAAAATGTTGTTTTTAATTTATTCCTTATAATCAACACTGACATAATTGTCAAGAATATTAAGTTATGTATTTTATTATCCATATTATGAAATACCTAGCATAATATTCTTAATCTTGGAGGTTTTTAAAATGTATTAATAAATAAAATTAGGTGATTATAAATATCCATTTATTTTCTTCCATTTCCCTCGAATTTATTTTTCTTTGAAAATTGATTTGATATCTGAATTGATTGAAAGTTTATTTTTCTATGAAAAATAAATTTAATAAAATTGAGCTGTGTAATGCACTGTGATTTATGGGGCCACTTTTCGCCCCCGTGGTAAAAGTGATTTGACGCATTTCAAAAAGTCAAAAAAATTATTACTCCTTATTGCGTTCAATATAAGCAGCGGCAGTTGTTTTCGAATATTATTCGTATGATTGCATTCTTACGTATCTCATATTTTTCTTTAGGTGTACCTTTCTAAATAGATATTCCTTCTTGTATTGACGAAAACTAATAACAGTAAAATAAAATTGAAAAAACTGAGCATATTCAAAAAGTCTTCCGCCAATCTTCCGCGTGCTAAGCTGGGATACTTATCACCAACTGTTTTTTTTTTTTTTTTAATTTGGCATCGCGCGGTTTGCTCATATGCCACTGACAAATTAAATTAAATTTAACTTCATAGTTTCACTCAACTCTTTCGACGTTTCCCGCGCTTTTTTCACTCGTTACACTTATTATTTATTTATTAATGGAAACATTCACAAATTATTTTCCAGTGACAAGTAACATATTCAAGTATACAATCTTCTAGAAGCAACACTTCAAAATTTTGATCGACAGTAAAACGATACTTTTACTGAAGATTTGCTGGACTGATGGAGACAAAACGAAAAGCACAATATTGGTCTTTAATTGAATTTTCCAATGACTGTACACTTTCAGGAGCACTTGCTGCATAATAAACTGTCAATATTAAACATCAAAACTCCAAATATACTCAGTAATTACAAAATTAAATAAAAACAGTACCGCCACTTTTCGAGTTGCCGCCAAAAGTCTACTAATGAGGACAGTATTTACATCATCGAATATATGAAATATTTCGAATTTCACATCATTTTCATTATTGTATATATTTCAATTATAGAAAATTTAGAAAAATCGTTTATTATTTTTTATTATAATAGTGGACTTGGTTACTGTTCGAAAATATTTAAATTAATATACATCGTAAAATACACCAAAAGATTGTTTTAGACTTGGATAGAACTGTCAGATTTTGTTTGAAAGCGTCAATTTATGAATAACACTAATTTTTGCTGTTAAAAATAAAACTTGTTTTGAAAGGTGATTAGCAAGAAACGCTATCGTTTAAAATACCAATAATAATGAGTGAAAAACTGAAAGAGCTTCGTGAAAGATCTCAGAAACGTAAGAAATTACTCGCACAGGCAGTAAGTATATGAATTTAACATAACCTACTTATTCTTTAAATAATATGTTTTGTTCACCAGTATACCGCATTGTAAAATGTAGCATAAAGCAATGGTAAAATAAAAGTGTAAGCAATTTAAATCTAACAGTATAATCAGAAATCGTTAACATATTTTTAATAGAAGACATATTTAAGAGAGAAATATTTTTTTTTATTGAATAATGTGATGAGAGAAACACAATGCTGAGCTGAAAGTTAGTGCAACGTCTGCTCATTACAAATGATGTGTCACCCAAAACGTTTATGTGTGGCACCAACCGTGCGCCCGTCACCCTGATACATCAGTTCCTAAGTCTCATATGCCCAGTGACTACACTTGCTCTCAGTGCCCTTCAGACCAAAACACAGTAATGTTTCCACTACTGCTTCACGGCAGAATAACTGGCCCTGCAATGGTACCTACCTAGAGGATTAATGTAATGTAATGTTGGATGGTAATAAGGCATAACTTAGAGGAAATACATTAGGCCCAAGCTAAATTTAAGCATCACTTGTGTAATCATTTAAAATGTATGGATTTTTAAAATTTATATTACTGTTATATAAATTTTAAAAATCTTTAAGATTCACCCATAACTTAAAATAATTGTTATGGTTATTTGTTATTCATAAACCTACATTGTCTTACTAAATTAAAAAAAAAGTAACAGCCTGTATGTGTCCCACTCAGGCACAGGCCTCCTCTCATTTCCGAGAGGGTTTTGGAGCTAGGAAGAATCCGCCGCAAAAAATTCTTCTTATTTCTCAGACATGCTGGTTTCGTCACAATGTTTTCCTTTACCGCCAGGCATGTGGTATATCAACACTTAAAATTGCAACTAACATTTTTATTGGTGCCGGCACCAGGAATCAACCCAGGTCACTCGCATACTATGAAATTTAAAGGAAGTGCCAAGCCCCTGAGCTACCACAGCTTTGTGTTGGTTTAGTGAATAACAGTTAACTTAAATTTTTAAATATTTACTTTCACTCAATAACACATGGATATATAAGTTGTGAGGTCAGAACAACTGGTTTTCAATAATTGTTTCATGAAACACTTTCGTACTGGTGGTAAGTTCCTATGCATTAATCCGTCTAGGTAGGTGCTCTAATTATTCTGCCAACAAGCATTAGTGTACAAATATTAGTGGACTTCAGTCTTAAGGCCACTAGTGTAATTGCTGGACATATGACACTTGAGAACTAAACTCCACTGATGTCTAACGGTGACCAGCGCAGTGTGGTGTCACACAGATATGTTCTGGGGATAAGCATTTGTTATGGCAAACATTACACTTACCCTCAGGTGAACAATTTGTCTCTTCTTAGAAAGCAATCTTTATAAAAAAACTTCTTTACTTGCTATTTAGCATAATAACATTTATTAAGAAATACATAACTGTTTAAGTAAAATTTTTTTCTATATTTTTTAGTTGGGAGTCTCCAGTGTAAGTGAGTTAAGGCATGCCTTGGGTGCCTCCTTAGATGTGCTGCCTAAGAAGCAGGCCGTCATAGACTACAGTGCAGAGGGTAGTGACAAACCCATTCCGAAGGAACCTGACAGCCTTGTGTACACTGATTCTTCTACATTCCTGAAGGTGTGTTATAGTGGTGACTTAACTTTGACTTAACTTAAAAAATGTGCAACTATGGTTGCAAAAATTGAGTATTGCCATACAATTATCAACCACAGACTTTATTTTGGCAACAAACAGTCATTTACAAAACAAAAATTAATTATAAAATAATTGTCTCAAAACTGTAGACCCACAGTGCCAATAGGATGATTTGGTTAAATTAAAAAAGATGGTTGCATGGTAAGATGCAAATTATACATATTATGAACCGATAGAAAAAAATATAAAAAAAAGTAAAGTTTCAGCCTATAAATGTCCCACTACTGAGCACAGGCCTCCTCTCATTTCTGAGAGGGTTTTGGAGCTATGAAGAATCCGCCACGCTGCTCCAATGCGGGTTGGCGGACTTCACATGTCTTAGAAATATTTTTAATTTCTCAGACATGCAGGTTTCCTCACGATGTTTTCCTTCACCGCAGAGCATGTGGTAAGTCAGCACTTAAAATTGCAATTAACAATTTTAGTGGTACCGGCACCGGGAATCGAACCCAGGTCACTCGCGTACTATGAAATTAAAAGCGAGCGCCTCGCCCCTGAGCTACCACGGCTCTTAGAAAAAAAAAACTACATAAATCCCATATAAAGGGTAGGCAAAGACACACCCAAAAGAGATGTACAGCTAAAAAAATTCTTACACTCAATTACGTTCCCACAAGCAGTATTATGACAGCATGCATATTATCTTATTATTCTGCATGAATAAAGGCATAGGGTACAATACCTTGGCTGCCTCTTACAACACCTCAGTGGGAAAGAGGTAGATGGTGTTCTATTCTGCCAGACATTTATGTTGGCCAGCCTGTTAAAAGACTTTATTTGCTATAATCAGCATGCATGACACATAGATTGAAAATCGCAGCTTCAGATGATTCACCTTTAATGCTAGAAGGTTCTTTAATAATAAAATATTAATAATGCTAAAATTAATAATGCTGTCAGTCTGAAGTAGAGCTAGTAGTAGTTGATCACTGGGCATATGAGATTTAAGAACTGATGTCTCAGGGTGACGGGTGCAATGAGGTGCCATACAGAAATGTTCTATAGTCCATTTCTTAAGAAAATAGTGAGTCATCAGTGCAAATACAGGGTAAGGGTGTTTTCACAGTGGAGTAAAAATTCAAACAATTTTTTTCAAAAAATTTAATTAAGTTTAATGGAAATAAATTGTCTTAAAATTACTTAAATCACTATAATAATTTTATAAACAGTATTTTCGAACACACCGCACGCACTTGCGGTTTTTATTACTGTGCTCTCCACACGCATTACACACATTTAAATTACATTCAGTTTAAAGTACTTATAAACATTACAAATTATGCGTCTCTCTCCGCTATGGATTATTGATCTACTTTTATTCTTACGAAAAGCAGAGGTATTCATTTTCAAAACTTATTGTTGAACAAGTAACTCGCAAAATACACAAATACACAACCATTTTGTTTGAAGGTCTGACTTCAACTGGTCACTGTTAACTCGTTTTTCTAATTTCTATCATTCTAATTGGCTGTGGGTGTGGACAGGCCGGCGGACAACAATGACTCAATATTTTCCTAACGCGAATGGACTGTAAGTGATACAGCATTTGTTATGGGCAGACATTACTTACCATCAAAGTGAATGTTTTATTCTTCTCGTATTATCATCACATACCCGTATCCAATAAAAACAAAACAGTAATTACATAAGCTACTATTCACCTTCAAACCAAAACACAGTAATGTATGCACACATGCAAAACGTTCACCTGATGGTAAGTGCAACGTCCGCCCACAACAAATGCTGTGTCACCCAGAATATTTCTGTGTGACGCCCACACTGCGCCCGTCACCCTTGAGGCATCAGTTCTTAAGTCTCAAATGCCCAGTGATTACACTAGCTCACAGTGCCCTTCAAACCGAAACACAGTAATGCTTGCACACTACTGCTTCACGGCAAAATAACTGGCACTGCAGTGGTACCTATCTAGACATCCGTCTAGATCCTGCATTTCCTGTGCACCTACCACCAGTAGACTCTTACGTGGTTGATGATTTTTTTTATTCCAGGGCACACAATCATCCAACCCGCATAACGACTACTGTCAACACTTTGTAGATACTGGTCAGAGACCTCAGAATTTCATCAGAGATGTAGGCCTCGCTGACCGCTTTGAAGAGTATCCCAAGCTTCGTGAACTGATCAAGTTGAAAGATGATCTGATCGCTCGCACTGCAACACCGCCTATGTACTTACGATGCGACCTCAAGGTAAATATTTTTTTAAATTTTATGCCAGTTACCCGACTTCACAGAGTCAGTAACTCGTTTTATGGGGCAATGTATACGTTTTTACAACGAAATCCCAGAAAGTGCTAAAAGTCTTTCAATCAAAAAGTTTAAATTTTATATTAAACAAAGACTTCATAAAAAGGGTTATTATAATATTAAAGAATACATAGATGATGATAACCCCTGGGAATGAGGTGATCGCCGCCAAGCCATTTCTACTATAATACTGCTGTTATTGTACATTATTTTAAAAATGACTAAAAAAAAAGCCCGCTGGGTTTCTTACTGGTTCTTCCCAGGACAGAGGCATATTTGCGAACCAGTGTAGTTTAAAAAAAGAAAAAAAATGACTTTCAATAAGTATTATGTAAATAATGCTATATTGAATAAAAATTTATTCTATTCTATTCTATTCTAAACCATGCCCACACTAGAAGTTTGCATGGCATCTGACTGCTCACAGGTAAGGCAACCAGACCCGAAATTTAATTTTCGTTGGGTTTTTGTTGTTTGTTTGTTCAAGCTGGGATTCTAACCCAGTAGTCTAGAAGTCAGTGACTCTAACCACTGGGCTAAGTTTGCTACAGTGGGTCCTAAATGTATGTTTCATCTGTCAGCCTTCCTAACCTAGTAAATAAAGGCGGAAAAATTACTATTGTAAGATAGCAGTCTTATAAAGTCTGTAAAGTTTTGCAACACATATCACTGGGTTTTAGGTTGGCAGCTATGCAGCATATAGCAATGTAGTAACATAATATTGTATTCTGAACATTATTATAGAATTATTTGATGTTAATGGACTGTTCTGTAATTTACTTTAGAAATAGTAATTTAAATATCATAAGAGATAGTAAGCCCCCCTAAAAGTAAATATTTATTCACCTTTGGTCTATTGATGAATTGTAGGAAAAATCTAATATAGTAAAAAGTCTCCACGGCGGGGAATCGAACCCCGGTCTCCCGCGTGACAGGCGGGGATACTTACCACTATACTACCGAGGATTGTACTAATATTTTCGAAATTATCTGTTAGTTTAAAATAATTCTGATTTCTATTTTTTGTGAAAGTGGCAATACAAGTAAAACACCATTAGTTGCTATGTCACTGAAAACATTGCTAATTTCCGTGTGGCACGACACTGCGCTCGTCACCCTTAGACGTCGGTTCTTAAGTCTCATACACCCAGTAATTATACTAGTTACTCATATCTGTGCTAGTCAGACCGAGAGGCAGTAATGTTTTCACCGTGGTGGTATCTAGATGGATAATTGCATCATGTGCAGTGCACACCATACACCATCAGTAACTTCTTATATTAAGGCCAAGCAAAATTTTTTGTGTGTACAGGAACATTTTTTTTTGTTTGTTTACAATTTAATGCCTCATACTTTTTTTTTGTTTCTTTAAAATAAAGCCTAAGATTTCTCCTGTTTTGTAGAGGCTTTACAGACAAATTCCACATGCAAAGACACCCAGACCCTGAACAACCGCCAGTAGGCCATACAAAATTTGTCCAGTGCGGGAAACGTACCCGCGACCGGTGACGCAGAAGCCAAGGACTTAGCCACTGCGCCAACGGAACTGACGTTAATGAATTAAATTAAATATACTATTACTAATTTTATTCTGTTTATCTGATCGTAGACGTCAATATTATTTTGCAATAATCCATTATAATGCATGCATGCAAATTGTGTGGAGTTTATAGCTTTTTTCTCCCTCATAGTCAATTAATTGTTTTGGCAGACATTTGATCTGAAACAGATGGGTAGCAAGTTCGACGTGCTGCTTGTGGAGCCACCTTTGGGCTCTGGATGGCGATGGCAGGACGTTCTGGCTTTGGACTTGCAACAGATAGCACAACCCCGCTGCTTCATATTCCTCTGGTGTGGCAGCTCCGAAGGTAACATCAATATTATGACCAATATTATGATTGCATGGATTCGCATTCGTCACTACACACTAAATCCCATATT
Organism: Luehdorfia chinensis; assembly: GCA_019845155.1. Lineage (NCBI taxonomy): Eukaryota > Metazoa > Arthropoda > Insecta > Lepidoptera > Papilionidae > Luehdorfia > Luehdorfia chinensis. The sequence goes on along the minus strand of JAHVAK010000003.1, from coordinate 3,156,189 downwards.
TTAACCATAGATTATTTATGTTATCTTTTCCTGATTAGTCAGTTATGTCAGAGAGTGAATATAAAGTTCTGAGAATTGGATAAGGATGAGTAGGGATGTCTGTGTTTAAATGGGCATTTACAACACTATGTTATCTAAACTGCTCAGGAAACAGTTTTTCAATAAACTAGAATTAATCCAAAATCATGCCAAAAGCAATTGAAATATTTCAAATAAAATTAATTTTTGATGTGAGACTTCCAAATCTACAAGAAAAAGATCTATTCCCTAAATTAGTGCAACATAATAAATATCACAACTTTATGTTAATATGCATTATTTACACAAAATATTAACAATCGGGATAAGCATGAGGGATCTGTTTGTGTACTGATTGTAGGATTCCTATCTAGAAATCGTCTAGGTAAGGACCTCTGCAGGGCCCGTTATTCTGCCGTGAAGTATTAGTGTGCAAACATCAACTGCGAACTAGTGTAATTACTGGCAATATGAGACTTTAGTACTGCTGCTCAGAGGGGCGGGCGCAGTGTGGTGCCTCACAGTCTTGTTCTGGTTGACACAACATTTGTTATGGGTAGACGTTGCATTAACTATGAGGTGAACGTTTTGCTCGTTACATCACTTTATCCAATAAAAAAGTCACATGTTCTTCAGCCCTGGGAAGGTTTTCATAACACGGTGATTTAAAAAGGCATTTGACTGTGTGGAACATAATAATTTAATATGTAAACTTAGATACTACGACATTCGTGAAGCCGCACTGGATCTACCTTACAAAAAGAGAACAGAAAGTAGCCATTAACGGTGTTATATGATTAGGTTGTCTAGTAAAAATGAGTGTTCCTCAGGGATCGATCCTTGGTCCATTTCTGTTCTTGGTTTACATTAATGAATACCATTTTCGTCAAATAATTTACTTTTAAATGCGGGTAAAACAATATGTTTCGGCACATAATATATGATTAATTTACAGAAGTCTCATTCGTTTAAAAATTCAACTGAATTTCTTGGAATCTTAATTGATACCACGCTACAATGGGGTGCAAACATTGAAAAAATAGCTTCGAAATTGAGTTCTGGTCGATTTTTCTCTTAGAATGTTAATGTTTTAAAAATGTTATTCAATAAAAACACTATTATAGAAATTTCACTATGGGCTGGGCACTATAGGCCTTGAAAAGATCGCAAAAACACCTAAGTCATCCTATAAAAATGTGTCTAAGCGTTAAAAATGTGTGCTTATCGGCTCACACACATTTTTCTATGTTTTAAGGTGTGAGTCAATAGACGTGTCAAGTAGGGGCAAGACATATCTTTCTATAACATGTCGAATTTTCTTACTTTGACATTTATAATTATAAAATAAAATTTCATTGTAGGTTTAGACATGGGCAGGGAATGCTTAAAGAAATGGGGTTTCCGTCGTTGTGAGGATATCTGTTGGATAAAAACCAACATCAAGAATCCGGGGCACTCGAAGAATTTGGAACACAATGCAGTGTTCCAGAGGACTAAGGAACATTGCCTTATGGGAATTAAAGGGACAGTAAGGAGGTCCGTAGATGGGGACTTCATACATGCTAATGTGGATATAGACTTGATAATATCGGAAGATCCTGAATTTGGAAGTACAGAGAAACCAATTGAAATATTTCATATTATGGAGCACTTCTGTTTGGGACGAAGAAGGTAAAGGATAATTTTAAAGTAGTATTTCTTTAATTTTCTATGAATAATGTATATAAATAGGTGATAAACATTAAGTTTATAAATCATTTCAGATTCATATTTAATATTATCATGATCATTTAAGGCTTTCACTAGTCCACTGCTGAATTTAGGCCTCCCCCATATATTGTGGTAAAGGTTTGTAGCTCCCCATTTTGGAGGGATTTTGCCATAGTTGCCAAGCTGGGTATGCGGGTTGGCAACCGCAGTGTATTCAGGTTTTCTAGGAAAAGAGTGCTGCCCATTTTCTGGTTTTCATTTTCCCAGCTGTCTACTTTTACGACACCAACGGGATGAGATAGAGTGGTAGATTCTCTTAAGCCGCCTCCACAAGAAGCTTGTAGTAATAAACAACCACTATTAATTTAGACTCAATTTTTTTTATATTCCCATCAGGGTCCATCTGTTCGGACGGGACTCGACGATCCGGCCGGGCTGGGTGACCATCGGGCACGAGCTGACCAACTCGAACTTCAACGCGGAGCTGTACGCGTCGTACTTCGCGGAGGGGCGCGAGGGCACCGGCTGCACGGAGCGCATCGAGGCGCTGCGCCCCAAGAGCCCGCCCGCCGCCGGCAAGGCGCGGCCGCGCGCGCGCAACGCCTTCCGCGCGCGCCCGCGCGGCCGCGCCAACGTCTAGCCGCCGCGCCCGGCTCGGAGGACCACATTTCAAACCGAACGACGCCCCGCAATAGAGCTTCTTCTGTACCGTGAGTGCATTTCACAGATATGATGATATTCTCCTAGCCGATTCCGACCACGGCGACAACTCCCGGCCACTGTCGAGAGCCATCAACTGCGCAGGAGATATTATAGTGCCACAAACGACGCGCAAACACATAGGCACTCACTCGTCTCAACCTACCCGCGCCCGATGTAACGCTGATGCGATAAGATCGGAGGTAGGCTAGGATGCAGTGTCAGAAACACGGGGACAATCACAACACAACCAGACCCGAAAACCAACATTTTATGATTTAGCACAAATGTTGCCTCCGGCTGGGATTCGAACCCAGGACCCGAGGCTTAGAAGTCAGGTACTCTGACCACTGAGCCACGCGGTCGTCACAGATATAAAGCCTCCTCCGTATTGAAAGCGCGGTCGCGGAACGGCGAAACGCAAATACAGCGCTGTCGCACCGCGCCCGCTCGTCAGCAGGAAATGTGTTTGCGCGATTTCGATTTTGCCGCGCTCGCGTCCGCTCTTTGAATGTGGAGGAAGGGGTAAATCTCATGTGCACGACACTACCGCTCCCGAATACGAACGATTTGTGTTATCCTAGACTCTTCGGCCACGCGGACGGCAAGCAATACCATAACTAACGCAACGGGATCACAACTTTGTACATAATGATAAAGACGATTTTGGACATTGCTGGCCTAATCAGAACGAGGTGACAATCACTTCAAAAGAATTTTAAATTGATTATCACTGTTGACCGGACTGAAGGGAAGTTTAATATCTGTTTTAAAAAAATAGAATGCATTGATTTAACTTATGTTTTAATTTATGTCCGAATTTAAAAAATAAAACAATTTCAATTTTGCAAACAAGGGGATGCAACACGACGAAGCTTACAAAGTAATATGGATATGATTGATAAAACTGTTCTAAATAACAATCTTAAGTGAAATAATATGTTAAGTTATATTCGACTTGCAGGACCGATGCCAAAATGGTATTTGTTAACGATAGCTCGGTATATGTCTGGACTTGAAATACAAATAATGTATGATTAGATATTTACTTTTGTGTTTAATTGTGGGAAAAGTGAGAACTTAGCAAAACAGAATAGAGCTAAAACAACAAAACGTGTTTCTCACAATACTTGCACTCCTATCTTGCAACTTTCTGTATCTGTTACAATATCCATCTGTTAGTTTACATTTTTACGTCGCGATCAGAATGATCGTTTTGAATTTGTACGTATGTTATGAGTAATTAAAGTTTTTTATGAAATACTTTGGTTTCTCAATTGCTCCTTTCTTACATATCTTTAAGTTACGGTTTTTTTTTTATGTGATAAGAGTGACGGAACGAGCAAAGCGTTCATCTGATGGTAAGTGCAACGTCTGCGTCTGTCTGTCACCCAGAATATTTCTGTGTGACACCACACTGCGCCCGTCACCCTGAGACATCAGTTCTTAAGTCTCGTATGCCCTGTGATTACGCTAGCTCACAGTGCCCTTCAAACCGAAAAACAGTAATGTTTGCACACTACTGCTTCACGGCAGAATAACTGGCCCTGGGGTGGTACCTACCTAGACGGACTCCTGCATAGGAATCCTACCACCGGTTAAACTGTAGCTGTTAATACCTTGTACTGTGGTGCCTAATTTTATGGCTAGCTAATAATCTGTGTTTAAGTTTTTTATAAGTGTAACACCATGCAGTTTTTTAGCGGAATTTATTCGAGGTACTCGTATATTATATATACGTAGTTCATATTAGATTTGCGCTATTGGCTGATAAAATATAGCACTTTTCTAAAAAGCAAATGGCGATATCGAACAGTAGCTGTACTATGGTATCAATATTTTATTCGTTTAAAACACACACAGTTTCACAGAATTCTATTTGTTTAAAAATCAGTTACCAATTCAGTAAAATAAAAAAAAACAAAATGGTTCTAATTCATTTATTTATTTTTTAAGTAACACAGTCACAATAAGTAAATTGATTACTTTCGACTATCTACAATCATCTTACTATTTATATACTAAAAAGACATATTACACAAAATTAAATATGAAATGCACAATTAAACTGCATATCGACAATAGCCGTGTGGTGGCGGCTCGTTAAAAGAATACTACCACTCCATCTCATCCAATGGATCTCGTAAAAGGCGAGTAAGGAATTAAACTGCACTGTGCACCCAACAGCGCATGGTGGCGATGGGCTCACCACCTATCACACCAAGTGCATTATATTGTTTTGGTGAAACATGGATTGTGGCAGTTATCTGTTTTTGCAGTGAGTGCCCAGTCTCTGACTACCCCTTATGGGATACAGTCGTGATATTATGTATGTATGTATGTATCGACAATGTCTTGATAAATGATATTTGCAAATCACACACGATTACGTTTAGTCATTTTCTTTCAATAGAGTAGCTTCTAAAGTAACACTCTGAAAACTTATATTATTCTTTGCATCTATATATAACACGTCTGAAAGCCACGATTTAAGCTATGAAATGTGTGCTAATAGCCTTCACTGCCATAAAAATATGCGTTATCCCTTTCTCCATACATCATAGGGACCGCGTATGGTTCGTAGGACTTGAAAGTGCGCTTAGAGTTCAAATTATCTGTCTCCTTCCCGCCTTTCATGGTTTAAGCCATCAATAGCAGTACCACAGTAGTACGTACAGCACCTATAGTAACGGTGATCGACTGCATGAAAAATACAATTACATATGAAACCCCATAAACTTTAAAACACAAATACAGCAGAGCTTGCTAGCTTAAACTTCATATACTTAATATATTATTTAAAATTTCATAAATATACCACAACCAATTTTTATAATGGACAATAATATCAAAATTTATTTAAAATGTCCGCATAATATCCATACAAAGCCTGAACCCGCAAGCAATAGAGTTTTTAAAAGTATGCGACAGGATGGCACCAGTTTTTTATAAAATGTTAACAGAACAATCACAAAAATCTACATAGTGCCTAACAATTAGTTTAAGTCCAGAAGCTTTGCGAGTAAGCATTAATTGCTATTAAAACATAATTTCATTTGAAACTATCAGTACTTCACAACGTTGCTAATGAGCTTATCAACAATTTTAAGCACAGCCATTTCATAAATTAAAAATTACCTTAATAGCTATAAACAATCATCTTAATTCCATAAAAACAAAATTCTGGATTTGTCTATTTTTTTTACGGAAGATAATGACAAGACGAGACAATCATTCACCTTATGGTAAGTGCAACGTCTGCACACAAGTGCTGTGTCACCCACGTTTCTGTGTGGGCACCACACTGCGCTCATCACCCAGAGACATCAGTTCTTATGTCTCATATGCCTAGTAATTACATCAGCTCCACACTACTGCTTGACGGGAGTCTGGTCCACACAACCTGAGGCTCTTATATACACAAAATATGTTATAATGAAGGCTCTAAAAGGCTCGTCACTTCTCGTGCCCGACGATAGTTTATGAAATTGATAAGAAAGAGTGATCCTAAAGTAGTAATTTGTGAGTTGTTCAAATCGTTGACTTCAGCTGAAATACAGGACCCACAGTAAGGCAGGTAAGCTGACTGCCTAGTGTTGCTCCAAATGAGAGGATTTTCCACTTGATTGCCGCACTTGGTGGACAGACTGACACAATTGAATTGGATTATCTACGTCTTGCATTTTCGAAGTGGTTATTCTGCTCGGAAGCTACGAGAAGAGAACTTAGTCGACAATTAAAGGACTAAAAAGAGGGAGACGTTCTTACTACGGAAAAAAAAAGCTATTTTAACATAAACATAATTAAAGAAAAAACGCTTTAACATAAATGAGCCTGTAGATCCTGGTGACCATAGTGGCCCCCATCCTGCCATTTTATAAGAAAAACAGTAATGGTACTATACCATTATTATTATATTACGATTGTTGCTATTTTCCTACGTTGCTAAATTTTCAATGATACGACAATGATTGTTCGTTCAAATTATTATTAGAATATGTAGAATCATAATAAGAGAATACGAAATGTACCCATGGTTACACAATCGATTTTACAATGGTCGCCATTGTTATGCAATGGCGATCATTGAAAAACGATGTGTTAGAAGAATATCGAAACTGTCATTCTGCGACGATGTCATTGTCGTTTTGAAGCGATTGTTTTAGTAGAATTGGGGCCCAGGCCAAGGCCATAAGTCCTTGAAATTGTGGTATTGTCATTGGTCCATAAAACGTGTGCAAAATCAGATTTCAGACGTCTGGAAGTGGGTGAAAATTGAATTGAAAGATTCCATTACATTCATAAATAATTACATGTTAGTTGTTCAAGCTACTGTGTGTGTTAATAAAGAATACGGCCATCGCAAGACCAATAAACTACGGTATTCCTTCAAAGTAAAAATCACTTCTAAATTCTGTACTGTGTAACTGCCTTTATCGTCTTTTAATGAAATAAAACGGGAATCTTGTCAACATGTATCACCCATTAAAGTCATGTATACTATTTATATATTAAAATATTGCTAATTTCATCAGATCACTTTCAAAGGTTTCTCTCAATAAATTATAACTAAATTATAATTTAAATTAACGGTACCATGCCTTTATCTCTCTTATCTTAACTGGAGATGAAGATATACCAGTTAAGGGCGGATTTCACCGTTGAAACTAAACGCGATCAGTTCAAGCTGAACGAAGTTTAAGTGTTTAACTGAGTTCAATGCTACTGTTTGCATTTCACCAACATCAACTGAACGCGATTAAATCTAAACGCGGTTTAAATTCTGAGCGTCCAATTTTCGACGTTCAGCTCTATAAACGCGTTTAGAGAGCTGTCATTGTCAATTGCACAACTATGTAAACACAATAAATATTTTAAATACGTTTTGTTTATTGTTTGCATACCTATGTGTCTTAGGCATAAAAACAGGCTGTTTGATGTCGCAAAATAATAAATACATCGAGTTTTTGTTTTAGATTGTGACGATATTTCACGTAAACTTTCGTTTTTCTGAACGCGATCAAAATGGAGCCGGATGAAATCGGTTAGACGAAAACCGAGTTCAAATGATACATTCGAACTAAGTTCAGTAAAACGTGGTTTTATTAAACTTGGTTTTCAAAGCGATCGGTGAAATTGGGTCTAAGTGTGACATTAAAAACGTATACATTGGTAATAGAAGCTTTTATCTAAAAATTTAATTTTCTAATTCTTTTTATTTTCTTACAAAAAAACGATGCCCCACAGTAGGATTTCTCCTGTGTCGTGGGTGCGTTTTACATACATAAATTCCACATGCACGAACACCCAGACCCGTAACATCTATCTGTAGGTCATACAAATATGTGTCCCGTGCGGGAATCGAACCCGCCAAGAAGTCAAGCGCTTAACCACTGCGCCAACCGAGCCGACTTAAACACTCGCTGCCTATCACGCTCTAGCGCATGATGTGGCGCCAGTAGCCAGTCGCGCATTGCGTTGCAAAGTTGCGGCTCTGTATTAACTATCAACACATCCTCACGTGTCCGGCAGCGAAAGTGTTAAGATGCGACTATGACATTGGTTTTACTGTCTTAAAGCTTTTAACTTTTTCAAATTATTTAACGGCATTAAGAAATTTAAATAAAAATATTTTTACGGATTTTATCGCGTTTAATTTAAAGCGCCCGAAACGTCGGGTTAAAAATAGTTATAACGTAAACGCGATAAAATCCGAAAAAATAGTTTTATTTAAATGTGTAATATTCGCGTAAATAAAAGAAGGCATTAAGAAATGCTTCCCCATGTCATGTAGAGTGACATAAACAAAATACCACATGAATGTATTGTTTAAAAACACTAAACATTAATGCTTAAATAATAAATACAAAGGCACTAGCGACCCGCCTGATGTTTAACATATAGAACTTCGGCAGATGATATTGCCAGACTGGTGGTGGTAGGATTCCTATGCAGGCATCCGTCTCGTTAGGTACCACCCCAGGGCCAGTTATTCTGCCGTGAAGCAGTAGTGTGCAAGCATTACTGTGTTTCGGTTGAAGGGCACTGAGAGCTAGCGTAATCACAGGGCATATGAGACGAATAAAAAAAATCTTTATATGTAGTATAATACAGTTCGCATCTTAAAAACTACAATAGCGCCATGTTAGATATTTCTTGAGCCTCTCATGTGGTGACAGATATCGTTACAGTACGTTATATCAATTGTATTGTATCTGGCAGAGTACATAAGTACAGGGAAAAAATCAGTAGTTTTCGAAATAACCACTCACAAATAAAGAGTAACATTTAAAGAAGGGGGAAATAGCATTGAAAAAAGCGAAGAAGCCAAACAATTTTATCATTACATAAACACATACATACATAAATATTTTACATTGTTATCTACACTATAATTTTCAATAAAATTTTATAATAAATAACATTATTTTCCTTTCTAAAAAGTTAATTTCAGGACTAAATCCGAAAGAGCCGAGATATGTACATTAAATGATACAATTTGCAATTTGAAATCTACTCTTTATTTATATATAATTTCAAAAGTTAAATAGTACTAAGATAACAGACAATATACTAGTCTACAATTTTAGAGCGAATAGAAATATATTTAGTCTGAACCTAAATATAGAATCTATTAATATGTTAGAGGCCAAAACCTAGTAAAAAAAAGATTTTAAATAGACTCTACATTGTAGGTCAAAACAATATTACTTGTGGAAAATAATTGATTCGCTCTAAGTCATTAACCGTTATTCAGCGTAGTCTGTATTAGAAAGCACCAGACAATCTATCGTCGTTTGCGCGCTTCCGCGGATAACGGACTAAAATTCAGATAAGTTAATAGAATCAGGCGTTACTTTGCGGAAATCCATTATAGTAAAGGAGAGAAAGTTAACTTGCTAAGATCCGCACGCAAAATGTAAAATGGTGTGTATTACCTAGTTTTGAAGAGCACCGCCCGCCCTCCTTCTACAGTATGCACAAGAAAACCAATACCGCCACCGGGAGCCGCCACCAGATACCCTCCACCACTACAACACTACCACTAGGCAATACACACCACTGAAGTCGAGAACACGCCGACGACGGTTGACTGTCGTAGAGTCAATATCACTTGATAATGCCTCGTTTTGTGGTGAAACACGTGTCGTGTTCTCGACTTTAGTGATGTGTGTTGCCTAGTGGTAGTGTTGTAGTGGTGGAGGGTATCTGGTGGCGGCTCCCGGTGGCGGTATTGGTTTTCTTGTGCACGCTGTAGAAGGAGGGCGGGCGGTGCTCTTCAAAACTCGGTAATACACACCATTTTAAATTTGGCATGCGGATCTTAGCAAATTAACTTTCTCTCCTTTACTATTCAGAGATAAGTACTGTGATAAGTAGTGAAATTATCGACATCGATAACGCCCATTACTAACGAACGAATTAAAATTTCCCTTTCGTGGCCACTCACTCGTTAGTTTTACTGACGACGTCGATGAAGGGCTCACCGGCTCGCTTTCTCACTCCGATGTGTCCAAATGTTGATTTTTTTGTAACAATTCCTTGCATATTATTTTCGCGGATAGAAAATCATTTCTCACGGAAGATCTAACGGCATTGATAAAACCCAGCTCAGCTAATGAGACTTCCCTCTGCCGAAAAAAAAAGTAAAGTTCCAGCCTTTAAAATGTCCCACTGCTGAGCACAGGCCTCCTCTCATGTCTGAGAGAGTTTTGGAGCTAGGAAGAATCCGCCACGCTACTCCAATGCGGGTTGGCGGACTTCACATGTTTTCGAAATATTTTTTATTTCTCAAACATGCAGGCTTCCTCACGAATGTTTTCCTTCATCGCCGAGCACGTGGTAAATCAGCACTTAAAATTGCAATTAACAATTTTAGCGGTGTCGGCACCGGGAATCGAACGCAGGTCATTCGCGTACTATGAAATTTAAAGCGAGCGCCTAGCCCCTGAGCTATCCGGCTCCTTCACGGTTTTTACTTTGTATCTGGCGTTAGGATTACAAAATTATTTATGACAAGTTGTATTGTGATTTTGTGAAGGTATTACGACGTAACAGACTAATTTAGTATCATGATTAATATTTATATTCTGTGCAAAGTTCCATACCAAAAGCCCGAACTTATTTACTATATATTATAATGGTATTTTAGTTATTAACTTTAGCATGGACCCCTATTTACATCTCTTGCACCACTCGTCTCCCTTTTCGATAACCTTGATTCCTACCAAAAGTAACAAAACCCCTGGGGGTATAAATAATAGGGTATAAATACCACTTTAAGACGAATTTTTGTTTTTGTTATAGGTGGAACAGACAAAACATTTTCAACAGCAGAATCGTTTTATAAATCGAAATAACAGATAAGCGCTTGTATTTTATTATGTTTTTTGCTCATACGGCTGCAAGTTCAGCTATTAGCAATGAAGCGTATAAACACACGTATTAAAATGTTAATTAACATTTCAAACAACATGGATCATACACAATTTTTGCGGCATCTAAGCAAAATCTTACCTATTTAAGTCACTCTATTAATATCGACGGAACTAAATATTTAAACTATGAAAGGTATTTAAAACATTTATTAGTAGAATATTTACAGACGCTTAGCGCTTTCAATTTAATTTCTCACTACACAGGACATTGAGACTGTGTTCACTGGCTCACTGAACATTTACATAAATATATAACTTGCCAATATACATAAAGGTCATAAGAAAAATAATATGATAACCCGTCCTGCGAAATACGCTCGTGTAAAGTTAATAATTATAAATAACCAGTTGGTGCCCGCGACTTCGTCGTCGTCGTCGTCGTCGTTTCAGCCTATCAATAGTCCACTGCTGAACATAGACCTCCCCCATAGATTGCCACAAAAGTTTGTAGCTCTCGTTTTGGGGGGATTTTGCCATAGTTGCCACGCTTGGCAGACGGGTTGGCAACCGCAGTTTATTTATTCAGATGTTCCAGCAAGATGCTGCTGCCCATCTCCTGGTTTTCATTTACCCTCTGTCGACTTTTACGACACCCACGGGATGAGATGGGGTGGTAGATTCTCTTAGGCCGCTACCACACGGCCAATCTTCGTCCGCGTGGAATACGGCGTTTTAAATATCCCGTGGGAACTATTTGATTTTCCGGGATAAAAAGTATCCTGTGTATTACCGCTGTGACAAATTTCGTCAAGATCGGTTCAGCGGTTGAGCCGTGAAAAGGTAACAGACAGACCGACAGAGAGAGTTACTCTCGCATTTACAATATTAATATCGATTGCAAAGAAACCTTAATACCCGCGTTTTCTAGTTTATTCCGAATTTTTTTTTTTAATTTTATTTTATTATTTTATAAACGGATTCACCTATATCGTGAGTTTAAAAGAAATAAATTTCCCATGCACAACACAACCGAACCCGATGGATTCGAACCATGGACACGCGGTTGAAAAATATCTCTGGTGAGATTGTGACATGCGATGATTATTAACTTTATTTATTTATTTTCTACTTTAACTTGTATGTACACCCAACATGGTCGAGTCATGCAAACTACAAAACGGTAACTACGTTACCTTTCATTGTAGTCCAAACATTTGAAGCTGTAACCGAAAATAACCCTAAAATAACATAAAAACACTCTAATCTAGTTCTATCCGCATGGTCGCTGCCAAGGACCCGCATTGAATCTTGGACTCTTTGAGTTTGTTGAGGGATAGCCTCAAGTCTTCCATTGTGATGGGTCGCACTGCGTCTACAAACTCCTCGTCGGAATCCGAGTTGGTTGCTTTGTTTGATTTGCTCTGTGAACAAAATATGTATTCATCATCATCATCATTTCAGCTTATAGTCCACTGGTGAACGTAGGCCTCCCCCATACATTGTCATAAAAGTTTTACTTGTGGTAGGATTCCTATGCAGGAATCCGTCTAGGTAGGTACCACCCCAGGGCCAGTTGTTCTGCCGTGAAGCAGTAGTGTGCAAACATTACTGTGTTTCGGTTTGAAGGGCACTGAGAGACTACAGCAAAATCCCCCTAAAATGAGAGCATTTTTTTTTATTGGATAAAGTGACGAGACGAGCAAAACGTTCACCTGATTGTAAGTGCAACGTCTGCCCATAACAGATGCTGTGTTACTCAGAATATTTCTGTGTAGCGCCACACTGCGCCTGTCACCCTGAGACGTCAGTTCTTAAGTCTCATATGCCCAGTGATTCTAGCGTTATCAATCCAATAAAAAAAATGCTCTCATTTTAGGGGGATTTTGCTGTAGTCGCCACGCTTGGCAGGCGGGTTGGCAACCGCAGATGGGGTGGTACATTCTCTTAAGCCGCCACCACACGATATATTACAGTGCTATAACAAGTGAAATAGTTTGTATACTACATAAAGTGCATAGGCCGATTTCTTTGTAACTTCCATTCATACATACAATCACGTCTTTTTACTGTATAAGGGATAGGCAGAGACCACACCCGTAGTCCAAGTCGCCGCCATTTTGGTACGAATCAACAAATTCTTACTCCCCATTGCGTTCTTACGAGCAGTATAGTTACAGCAATGCATACTATGTTGTTATTCTGCACGAACGAAGGCTGTCCGTTCAACACCAATCAGCTTCGTAACTTACATACATACAGTCACGCCTCTTTCCCGTTGGGGTAAGCAGAGACCACATCTTTCCATTTGCAACGATCGTGACGAGCATCTTTCGCTTCTTCTACTTTACGCTGCGGGTACCTTTTACTCGGTTACTTCGCAACTGTAATAGTAAAATCCAAACAAACCTCGTCGTTTTCCCTGGCGCACTCGTCGCGAGCCAACTCTCGGACCCGGTACACCGCTGCTTGGCGACACAGTTCGTGCAGATCCGAACCCGAGAATCCCTCAGTTGCGCTTGCAAGGCGACGGTAATCGATCTGATAAATTAAAAAAAAATTGTTAGGTTGCTTTGAAATATAATAATACATCAGACGTGGTGGTGGTTGTGACATTAGGAAATCCATTACCCCCGTCCCGGATCTCGTCCCATCAAGGGAAATATTAGAAAAGATTATCGTAGCCCCAGAAATTTGTTTTGTGTTTTATGTGACCTTAGAAGCAACTTGAAACATGGATAGTTACGCCTTTTTCCCACTATAAAAGGTAGGCAGATGCCACAGACGTAGCTCACTTTATGCCCCCGCGGAAAAATAGACGTGACGGGTGGCGAACCACGTCGTCGAGCGACGTCAAAAAAATCTTTCTAATAATTGCCAATAGACATGTGTCATTACTACGTTGGGAAAATCATCATTATTATTATTATATATATTAATCACGACTCGTAATGAATTCGGCCATTTTCTTGGTCGATTTCGACCACGGCGACATCTTTCGAATATTGTCGGGAGCTATCAACTGCGCAGGAGGTATTGTAGAGCCACAAGTATCCGCGCAAATACAGAGGCACTCACTCGTCCCAACCTACCCGCGTCCGATGTAACGCTGATGCGATAAGATTGGAGGTAGGCTAGGATGCAGTGTCAGAAACACGGGGACAATTACAACACAAACAGACCCGGAAACCGTCAATGTGTTAAACGGATGTTGGCTCCGACTGGGGGTTCGAACCCAGCATCCGCGGCGTAGAAGTCAGGTACTATGACCACTACGCCACGCGGTCGTCAAGTACATCGTCTTTCTAGGAACTGCTGTCAATACATATTCAAAGAATTTGGTACACTTATTTCATAGACAGGACAAGTCTATAGAAATCCATGGTAAGTATACGGCTGATCCAAAATACTGAATGGAAACGGGCAGCAGAATGCGATAGCCAATCACGATAATTACGGTAAACCCCCCAAAGGGAGATACTTTTGTGCAGCAGTAGATCTATTCTCGCACCGGAGCAATGTGGCGGACTATGCTGTTTTACTCTCTTAATGTAGAGAGCCTGTTCCCCGCAGTTGAATCTTAATAAGGCAGAGAAATGACTACTCCGCCGAATGGCGGCTTATAATCTACCACCCATCTCATCCCGTGGGTGTAGTAAAATTCGACAGAGTGGAAATTAAAGCCAAAAGATGGGCAGTAGCATCTTCCTGGAACTGCTCGCCAATCGTGGCATCTATGGCAAAATACCCCCAAAATGAGAGCTACAAAATTACTTGTTTTGTTGCAATCTATGGGCGAGACCTATATTCAGCAGAGAACTCACTTCGTCTTGTATTTTGATTCATCATTTCAACTTATCACTATAGGCTAATATAATGATATAAAATAATGAATCAAAATACAATACTAAACTTCTACTTCTAATCTACGGAGGGGGGGGGGGGGGCTGTGTCCAGCAGTGGATTTGTGATATGCTGAAATGATGATGTCGATGAAACATATGAGTGGAGAAACATTTGCAACTCACATCGGCTGCGACGGGCTCAGACCTCAGGATGAGCTGCAGGATCCTCTCGCGCTGCAGCTCGTTGGGCATGGGCACGTGGAAGGTGGCCGGCATGCGGCGCTGGATGGCCTTGTCCAGGTCTTGTGGCCGGTTCGTCGCTCCTGTACAGCAACACCATCAAATTGAAATCAATCAGGATTAGAATTTTTTTATATGATAAAATAACAAAACGAGAAAAACGTTCACCTCATGGTAAATGCAACTTGTGCCCATAACAAATGCTGTGTCACCTAGAACATTTCTGTGTGACACCACACTGCGCCCGTCAGTCTGAGACATGAGTTCTTAAGTCTCATATGCCCAGTGATTACGCTAGCTCACAGTGCCCTTCAAACCGAAACACAGTAATGTTTGCACACTACTGCTTCACGGCAGAATAACTGGCCCTGGGGTCGTACCTACCTAGACGGATTCCTGCATAGGAATCCTACCACCAGAACAATTTATATACTACTCTAGAGTATGGTTCAACTGTACTGTAAAATAGAGTATTGTACTCAATTTCATGTAGATGTACTTTATAATCTACTAGTTGACACCAGCGACTTCGTCCGCGTGGAAAAATAGGACAATATTGGCTATATCTTGAAGCGGGCTTCCATAAGAACATCTGTCAAGAGTAATATCCCTCTACAAGATGCAGGAGTATACAAGCCAGATTGTGAATATGGTCTCTCTTCTTCAAACTTCTTCTCTCACACAAAAAGATCTATAAAAGTAACTACACGTGCTTGACTTTTGATATGAAATAGGAAACCAGTAGATAAAGATTTGGACACTATAAAAAAAAACCCGGTCTCGATACGTCAATTTTTTCGGGATTTATCATGATCACATCCCAAAAAGAAATCCGGACGTCCAAGCCAAATTTTTTTAAACTGTTTTTTTTTCAAAGTAGCAATATTAGATGATTTTTTTAAAATAATTTTAATGATTGAATTAAAGTGTTTTCTTGACATGAGTCTATTCAAATTAGAATATAAGTGCAATATAATTGTGATAGAGGCATTTGAAGACCGTGACTATCTAACCTCGCTTCGGGCCATGAGACGTGCAAACAGTGTTTCTCCCCATTGCGTTCCCACGAGCAGTATAGTGACAGCATTGCATATTATGGTGTTATTCTGCACAAATAATGGCTGGCGAATAATGTAATAAATACCCTTTAATTAGTTTAAGAAAAACTTTTGAAAGCTACTGTACCCATGATGATGACGGTGCAGGTGTTGTCGGTGATGAGTCCGTCCCACAGCGACATGAACTGCGTCTTCATCATGGCGGTCGCCTCGTGATCGTGTTGCGTGCGGGTGCGCAGGAACGACTCGATCTCATCTACAACCAAACATCGTTAATTGTCACACTCACACTCCCATACATACATACATACATAGAGTCACGCCTCTTTCCCATAGAGGTAGGCAGAGACCACATCTTTCCACTTGCTATGATCCTGACACACATTTTTAGCTTCCTCTACTTTCATTAGTGTTTTCATACAAGCTCGTTGGTTTCGGGTACTTTTGACGTGGCCTTCCCTTAATACGATTTCGATCTGATCGTAATACGTTCACCTACGTTAAATAATACATACATACACCCACCCAAAGCCCATACATACATACAACCACACAGATACTTTATTTCTATAATTAATGTATTCAATAGGTAAATAGCTACACCGTTCCCCAAGGGTGGGAAACTGATGATCAGAACTAAAAGTCTTCGGCCTACCGTAGACACCAGCTCCTCGCATAACTTACTGGAAATACCTTGTGCTTGTTGTAATTTTGTGAGGCGAAATAAACGTTTTTTTTATTATTTGTCTTGTAACGACATCTATGTCGCCACATGAGAAGCTCAAAAAAATATTTCATACATTCCATAATCGCGCTACGAAAGTTTTCTGAGATGCGAACTATATATACAACATCTAAATATTACTAGTAGGAGACGTCCTCCCCAGATCGAACCATCCGATCTGGCGGGTAGCTACCCTTTTCCTTGGCAATATCATGCCTAATAGACCTACCAAGAATTACTACAAGAATATTAGGATCTATAATCATCATCATCATTTCAGCCTATCGATAGTCCCATAGATTGCCACGAAAGTTTGCAGGTCTCATTTTGGGGGATTTATTCAGATTCTCCAGGAAGTCCTGTTGCCCATCTTCTGGTTTTAATTTTCCCTCTGTCGACTTTTTTCTCTTAAGCCACCACCACGCGGTCTATAAATCACAGGTAAAATAGTTAAAAAAAAAAATAAGTATTGACTTACAGCCACTAAAAAATAAACTGTATCTTGCATATAAATATTACAGTGTAGGCTTGTAATTTAAAGCGAATAGAAATTTGAAATTCTTTATTAATTCTTGGTGAAATTTATATAAATAATTACTATCTATTTTATAACTTTGGCTTACTCTATATATGTCGAATCGTTTGAATCTTCGGTACGTTGAAAAAATGCATCAACGCGAATTAAAAGGTTTGGAAAGTACAGACGTGGTTGCACAGGCGCAAAGCACTATCTAACAGATATCGTGCTAAGAAACTTTCGACGACCGCGACGCCTAGTGGTCAGAGTATCTAACTACTACGACCCAGGTCCTGGGTTCGAATCGCAGCCGGAGCCAACATTTGTGCAAATACACAAATTTTGCGGTTTTCGGGTCTGGTCGCGTTGTGTTTACATGCACAACACAGCCATGTACGTCTGTAAAACGCACCCTGGACACAGGAGTAAAGTGGTCACAAAAATAAATAAAAGAAACGATACCTTTGAGATAGGGTGGTCTGATCTTCTGTGTGACACTACAATGTGCCCATTACCCTGAGACTTAAGTTCTTAAGTCTCAGGGTAATGGTCACTGGGCATAAGTGATTACGCTAGCTCTCAGTGCCCTTCAAACCGAAACACAGTAATGCTTGCACACTACTGCTTCACGGCAGAATAACTGGCCCTGGGGTGGTACCTACCTATAGGAATCCTACCAACACTATGATCTAAGCAGGATGTCTCCTCCTATCTCTAGAAGTCGCGTATATAATTGGTTAAAGTACCTGACTACCACGTCGCGGGTACTGGGTTCGGATCCCAGCCGTAGCCAACATTTGAGCAAAAACAAAACTTGTTGGTTTTCAGGTCTGGTTGTGTAGCGATTGCCCCTGTGTCTCTGACACTGCATCCTAGCCTACCTCCGAAATAAATAAATAACTTCCGACAGTATTCGGTTGTTATCGCAGTGATCTAAAATCGGCCAGGAGCACATCATATAGTTAGCATTGAAGAAACTTCAATAGCGCCATGCAGGACGTATGAACTGTTAGTTGAGCTTCTCATGTGGTAGCGTACACATGTCGCTACATGTGTACGTTACACAAGCTCAAAGCATGGTACCAGCACCACTAAAATTGTTAATTGAACAACGTGAGAGAATATGCATGTGGAGGAAACCATCCCAAAAATGAGAGAAGGCTTGTGTGCAGAAGTGGGTAATTTATAGGTAGTTACTTTGATACCTAAAATATTTTAAGCGTCATAAAATCATAGATTACCCGTGTGGTGGCGGCTCCTTAAAAGAATACTACCACTCCATCTCATCCAATGGATCTCGTAAAAGGCGAATAAGGAATAAAACTGCACTGTGCACCCAACAGCGCATGGTGGCGATGGGCTCACCACCTATCACACCAAGTGCATTTTATTGTTTTGGTGAAACCGTGGATTGTGGCAGTCATCTGCTTTTGCAGTGAGTGCCCAGTCTCTGACTACCCCTTATGGGATACAGTCGTGATCTTATGTATGTATGTATGTAAAATCATAGAGTATGAAACTAAACAAGATTTTCAAATACAAACTAACCTATGAACACAATGCAGGGTTGTAGCTTGACAGCGAGGCTGAATACTGCAGCCGCTAGCTTCTGCGTCTCGCCGTACCATTTGTCAGTGAGCAGCGACACGTCCAGATTTATGAAACTCATATTTGCTTCCTTCGCCGTCGCCTTCGCGATTAGAGTCTTGCCGCATCCTATTAGCAAATAAATAATTATAGTGACATAAATTCTGGTAGTAGGTCTACATGAAAAAATTGGAAATACTTATGGAAATATCACAACATATGCTTTGAAGGTAAGTAAAGCACAGTATATAGCAGTAAGGAAACTACGTACAAATGTTCGAAACGAACGCACTCACACAGACGCACGCCTCAACAACAATCTAAGCGGACGTCGCAGTGCTGTCAGTCGCGGGTACCGCTTCGATACGAGGGGTTACGTTTTGCGTTTATCAGTGTTGCTTGCGCCACGGACAGTCCGTGATCGTGATGCATCGCTATTTACCATCATAACTTGATAATATAAGGATTGATATCAAAAACAGTAAGTTCAAAAACTAAAGCCCGACTACTGAAAAATCACGCTCTAAAAAGATGATGAAACAAAAAAAATATTCTCATCTCTAATTGTTATATACAAACTATTCAATATTTATCATCTGTTACATAACTTACAAATAATATATTTTTTATGCATTTATTTCATATTCATAGTGATGTTCAGAGGATAACTGTGGTTGTAAGTGACCAACCCTAACAAAACAATACATTGTAACAGTAGTGTATTTATACAATAACAAGGAATAACTGCCTCTTAAATGTAGATGTTTTTACCTAATGTTATTTGTAAACTAGTTCGTTCATATAATTATTTCATCATTATAGAAGCCAAATAAATGTTTTAATTAATAATTATAAATAACTTTACAATTTTACAATGTTTTTACAAACTTATAATAATAAAGAGTGACAACCTTGTTCTGCAATGGAGAGTAGGTATTTATCACAACAAATGGGCCTAGTTTCTATACTGTTATATATTTGCTGTGGTAAGTCTCTAAACATACAGCAAGGGTTACACATCTCAGATTTAAATTAAAGTTGCTTACTAACTAACATTTGGACTGACTGATTGATGAAACACTGGCAACTTACCGATGGCAGACAAAACTTTCGACACTACTGATGCCACTTTGCGCCAATATTCCACAAACTGGTAATGGGAAGCATCATCAGTGCAAGGATGTGGTTACCAAATCGACTGCCTAGCGTATGGAGTATGGCCAAATCTTTTAAAAAATCTTGTAGGACTTGGCACACAGTCAGTAGTGGACTTCAATGGAGTGGAGTGAATATAAAATAATTATAGTAAGTCCTTTAATAATAACCTGGAGGTCCATGCAACAGCACTCCTTTGGGTGGCTGTGTTAGTCTGCTGTCAGCAAACAGATCGCGCTTCTGTATTGGCAGGATTACAGTCTCACGGAGCTCTTGGATCAAATGGTCTAAGCCAGCTATGTCCTTCCAGTTGACCTGAAATATATAGGATTGAAATATTACAATATGGAAAGAAAATCAAAAACATAATCACTAAGCCAAAGTAACTCTCTCTGTCCCTCCATCTGTTTGTTACTTTTTCACGATTTAATCGCTGAAACGATCTTGACGAAATTTAGCACAGAGATATCTTGCATCCTAAAGACAGACATAGGATAATTTTTGTTGTGGAAAATCTAATAGTTCCCACAAGATATTTAAAAAATCTGTATCTAAGCGGACATAGTCGCAGGCATCAGATAGTAACTCAATAATCTGTTATAATAATCTGTACATATTAGTATAAAAAACACGCCTGGTGTTTTTGATACTTATATATAATACTTAAAAATACACCGCTCATGAACATTTTCAGTGGTGTGTGTATGTCACTGCTTAATGGTAGTATAACTGGTTCTGTGGATTTCTACATAGGAATTGTACCACAGTGCCAGGTTCTAAATATATATTAAGTCTTAAGTCTGCAAAAAGACACTGATTATGTCAACACTGTAGCTTCAAGAATTTATTCTACACTCTTTGGCGATGCTATTGAAATCAAAAAGGAAAAGGGTAGCTACCCGCCATATTGGGGAGTCTGATCTGGGGAGGATGTCTCCTCTGACCAGTAATGTGTTGTATATATAGTTTGTATCTCAGAAACTTATTTGGAGCAATTATGGAATGTATTCATTATTTCTTGAGCTTTTCATGTGGTGACATAGATGTAGCTACTCATACAACTCTTTAAAGGGACTGAGAGTAGTTGCATAAATACAATATGTATTCCATTCAAAGATATATGTTAAAAAGAGGTAAGAAACTTACACTGATCTCATCTGGTACTACTAGCTGCGAAGCGATAATCATCTCATGATCTGTCAACTTGTCAAGCGCCACTGAGTGTTTACCACCGAGCCCGGCTCTGCAAGACATCCTTCACACATACAAGATCTATACAGTTGCTACCACACAGAATGTAAAGTTTTCATTGCAAATTTATTTATATATTTAATAGGAGCACAACATGGTATGTACATAAAAAAAACATCTGACAGAAATATTAAAAAGTACTTTTCTATACATAGCATACTTGAACACTAACTTAGCATGTAAAAATAAAGTATACAAAAAATAAGATAAGTAATATTTGTATATTATGTTGTATTCATATAGCTGCACAAACCATTAATTTGTTTTATGTATAAATTAAAACTTACTCTCTTCTATTATTAAACGGTAACTGAAAATTCTTTAAAAAATTGTCTACAAACAAGATATATGAAAAAAAAATGTCTGTATTAAAAATTGGTTATACCTGGGTGTTTGTGTATATGCAATTTACAGATTTAAATTGCACATACACAACAACCAAGGTCCAGAACTATCTGCAAGCCATACAATATTTGTTCCATGCATGAATCAAACCCCTAAACCCATAGTGCAGAAGCCTATTGCTTAGCTACTGCGCCAACCTATTCAACAATTCCAACCTTACTCTTACTTGGGCATCATAATCCTTCCAATAAAGAAAGTAGGTCTGTACAACAGAAGGACAGTCATAGAGGCTATCAGTTAATAAATACATATTTATTTCATATTTCAATTGCATTTCTTGTACTTGGCTATATTGTATTGCGCACAATCATTACATAAAATGTTTTATAACAGCTAAATCTACAACTTACGCATTTGAATTAACCAGGTTTAAAAATTAAACAGCTCTAAAAATACTAACACTGTAATTGTGCTACAACAATGTAATACAATGACTAGACTTAAAATTTTGATAGGTTATTAAAAAAATCATGAATTTAACATAATTAAAAGGGCGCAAATTTTGAAATGATTGAGGTTTGATGAGATGAGAGGTTACCCACGATCAATACATACTTGCGTAACTGTTCACGAGCTCGCTCCTTCAGCCTTCTTCCGACTTTTCGAAGTGGGGTCTATCTGATTTACAAGCCATTTTATGGAAAAATATGTAACGGCTGATACAAATGCAACTCGGATCGCCATTTGAAACACATCGTTTCTGGTAAAAGCTGAGCCTTCCACCATCATGCCGACTACCAAATTATATCACGTTTAAAGAACCTTAATTTCGAAAATTGTAGCCTCTGTGTGACAACACAATTGTATTTAGAGTGACAATCAATTTAATTTATCTTATGAAATATTTTTCGACATAGAGGAGAAAAATTATGTCAAAGTGTCAACCAGAATTAGCCAAGTATTGACCATAGACAATACAATACGTACGTAACAGGGCTGCCAATTGGAAGGGAGTTCCCCAAAATTATGGGGAACTTCAGTGCGATGAGGGTAAGCGTTGATCTGGGAAATTGCGAGGACTCCAGGCATTTATTCGATATTTAATAAACTTATAATATAATGAACTATTTAATAACCTCATTATAGGCGATATAGTAACAGTATCAAAATCAAAGTTAAGTCCTTTTATCAATGAAGATTTTAAAGGTTTCTTTTATGGCGACATTTTATAGCATTGCCATCCAACTTCAGCTATTGGGAATCCTCGTGAAGAGATATGTAACAACAAAAGAACTCACTTCGGTTAATACGAGTATATTAAGGTACCTCTTTCTAACAATAGCGCGTCTAACATCTACGTTGTGATTGCATACGGGCAAGTAGATATTTTACGTAAAAATTTTGAAAATTATTTGTACCTAATTTTGAAAACTTGCCACATACTTAACTAGCTACAAAAAATATTAATCAAATATTCATAAAATACATACTTTATTTACTCACAAACTCACTGGTATTAAAATGAAAGAAATGTTTATTACCGTCAATGTCCTGTGGTAAAAAAACATGGATCGGTGCAACTCGTCGTGAAGAGAATTGGCATCCCACGAAAAACAGCGTCATTTACCCGAAGCATTTTGAAAAAATAGTCGTCGGCGGTTGATTAGTTCAGCAGAGCCAACTTTATATTTACTCTGTTTGTACTTTGTGTATTTATTTGTACTTATACAAATAAGGGTTGGTTTATTATAAATTTGTAAGGCACATTGTATTGTTTTGTATTTTGTATTGTTGAGTATGTAACACAATTGTAATTTTCTTGTCTGATTATTATTCGAATAATAATCTATACATAACTGCAGTCGGTCATTTATTTAATTTATATCGACCCTATCTGCCTTCCCTTCAAAATTTATTTTCACTTTTTACTTTAATAATATAAATTATTGTTTATAATAATACAAGTTAATAAAGATGTTAATCTGAAATACATATAAATTAATACATATTGTTTACTTGTGACAACCCTGGTCTCCATGCACTGTCGCGACACTATCTGGCTCAAGGATGTTACAACTTTATTTATAGGTAATCATTTGGTACTATAATAATCAATTTTTAGGCAAAAAATGTAGCCTTAAAAGTTAGTTAGCTACTGTCCATTTAAAACTAGACTAAGGATTATGCCCAGATTTTATTAAATAATACTTTTTATAACTGAGTAATTGTAATGCCACAAGAATGGATAACTGCCTAATATGGCTACCATCATCATCATCATTTCAGCCTATCTTAGTCCACTGTTGAACTTAGGCCTCCCCACAGATTGCCACAAAACATGGTCCTGAGCCACTTGCAACCATCGACTTCCCGCAAATCGTGCAGTTCGTCGCTCCATCTAGTAGAGCGTAGAAGCGATACCGGCAAACTCAGTATAGGGCGCCCTATACTGAGTTTGCCGGTATCGCTTCTACGAGCTATATGACCGACCCCTTGCCACTTCAACTTGCTAATCCTTAAGGCTATGTCGGTTACTTTAATTCTGCTGCGGATATCATCATTACAAATTTTATCACGCAGAAAAACTTCGAGCATAACTCTTTCCGTAGCTCGCTGAGTGACTCTGAGCTTCCTCATGGCCCGCAGTGAAGGACAATGTCTCGGTTCCGTATGTCATCACTGACAACACGCACCGGTTGTAAACTTTGCTTTTGAGACATAGAGGTATACTCGACAAGAAAATGTGACGCAGTTTCCCGAACTCTGCCCAGCCGAGTTAGATCCATCGATAGAACTCTTGGTCGAAGTTGTACGTACCTAGTTGGACAATCTGTCATAAGTATACATATTCGACAACAACTTCGAGCGTCGTTTTGTCAACAACAGCCGGTATAGATGTGACATGGACGTTGGATATGGTCATTGAGCATAGTGCTAAGTTACTCCAGCGATTCTGCCATTACGACCATGTCGTTGGCAAATCGAAGATGAATGATGTATTCATCATTGATGTTATTGCAGTATCCTTTCCAGTAGCTTGAAGACATCTTCCAATGCAGCGGTGAAGACTTTCGGTGATATTACATCGCCCTGTCTGACCCTTTCGTTTCGTACTCTGTTTCTGTACTCGGATAGCCCTCGTAGCCTTATTGTACAAACACTGCGGCACCTCGATACTACTGACATTAAATTCGGCACCGCTGAAGTGTCTGTTTCTGTGAATTTCGACGGAATCGAAGGCTTTTTCATAGTCCACATACGCCAGACTATGTCTGATCTGAGTCGGCGCATAATATGAATATTAATTTAAAGTATTCTAATCTTAGGTTTAAAAATTCAACTTTATTTTTTGGAATCGTTATTGATACCAATTTGTTGTTTTCCGGAACTAATTCTTCATTCTTTTTTCATTGAATTTAACAAATAAACCCTTCTAACTCAATCAGACATGTTTTTGTCTCCTTAAAAATCGTTCGAATTCTTCAAAATATGATTCTATAATTTTAGGTGACACAACTGCCTTGGATGTTTTGATGTTATCACAAATAATTGTAAAAACGAAGTGTAACTTACAACATATTTTAAGGCATATCAGTAGTCAAAAAAAAATATGATGTTTAACTAGACCCATGAGACACCCCTGTACATGCTTTGCCGTTCCGAAACATTGTTTAATCGTTCCTAAATTAATTTAATGTCGTTCCTATTAACCCCACAGCCATATCTATTTAGATATATTTCATTTTTTCAAAAATTTTGAAAAAATATTAAAAATATATGGGAAACTAATGAATTCCACTCTACCTTTCTTATTACAACTAATTAGTAAAAAAAACTTATTGAAACCTTTAGAATAGTTTCAGATGGCATAAAATAATCGTTTTTGGAGAGTTATTTTCTACGTCATATTTTAGGCATTCACGACCAATATTAAGTCTAATTTCTAATACTTTTACAGACAGTGAATACTTTACTATGTATACCTATGTATGTGGTATACGTACTTTATTATATATGTGGTAGCGGCTTTAGAGAATCTGTCACACCATCTCATCCCGTGGGTGTCTCGTCTGAGGGAGGGTCAGAGCCAGGAGATGGTCAGCAACATCTTTCTGGAACATCTGAATGAATGGATTGCGGTTGCCAATCCGCCTGCCAAGCGTGGCAGCTATGGAAATATTCCCCAGAATGAGAGCTGCAAACTTTTGTGGCAATCTATGAGGGAGGCCTATGTTCAGAAGTGGACTAGTTTTAAGCTGAAATGATTCACTTTGATCAGTATCACGTATACTATAAAACGTAACGTAACGTAGTTTATAAATTGAGTTTCAGCTGTTCCTGGTTTTATCCCTAATCACCCCTACATCCCCTTTCACCACGTTATGCTTTTAAAGTATTTTTTTTTCAATCTGGACACTGCTTGTTTGTGATTAAATAGAAACGTCAATTTCATGTGGTACCGTCACAATGACAACCTTAAAAATTTAGCCATTGAACCACATTTTACTTGCTTAATTTACATTTTATTTTAGCTTTACTTTATTATAATAATGAAGAAACGTAAAAGCGCACCTCGACCTAAATTTGTCAATACACGCAAAGCTATTCGAAAAGAAAAAAGGCAAGAAAAAAAGGCACATCGTAAAGAACATTATCAGAAAAAGAAAAGCAATCAGGATGGCAATAAATTTGAACCAGGAAGGTTTGTTAAACGTCTTGCTGATTTGCCAGAAACCGATAAGGAAGTTACGGTAAGGGACTTCGTATTTATTTAAGACTAAGACCGGTAATCACCCGCTGTCATCAGTAGTCAGTCTGCATAGTTATGCATTCTGAGATTCTTTCATAATACTTTCTCAGACTTTGTTTATTTGGAAAACAACAAAATGCAAGTTGTTTATGGGCTAAAAATTTTATGCCCCTGATCTATACAATAAAATCTTATGATTTAAATGTTTTTGTATCCAAGTTTTTATTTTTTCAATTAATCTTATAAAGGATATTTTGCAATTGAGTAGTACATAGAGTCACGCCTCTTTCCCTTTCTCTCTCCCCTCTTCCCCTAAGCAGAGACCACATCTTTCCACTTGCTACGATCCTGACACATGTTTTGCTTCTTCTAATTTTATTAGTGTCTGATAGATCTGATTGTCATACATTCGCCTATGACGACCCTTACCAGCATGCATATTTACACTCACCAAAATCTGTTTTGCCATCCATCCTCTCTATTTGTCTAAAGCATCTAAGCATCCCTTTCTCTATCTTTGTAACTACATTTTCTACCACACCACAATATTCCTTTATCACACTGTTCCTCACTTTGCCCTTCAAAATCACTCCAGCTAGCTATACTTTCCACTTTTAAAAATCTTTTAAATTCCAAAACACTAACTTCCATGCTTCTTCTGCCAGACCCAACAGTCACTGCCATACATGTCTTACCACATTGCATAGTAAGAGAGGAGTAAGCTTATTCACCTCATTTCAGAAAAGAAAGAAGAAAAATCAGCCGTCATCACAAGATATGCTTAATATAGAAAGACTAAAAGACATTAATGTAGCGGAGAAACTTAAATCTGAAATGGAAGAACAAAGAAAAAAGATTCTGTTGAAAGCCAATGAAGATGAGGATAAAGTTATAAAGAAATTAGAGAAACAACTAGGCTTGAACAAGTCTAAAAATAAAACTAATCATTTCTCAGAAGATGGGTTAGACTGTATCCTTTTAGAAGACCTCTATATAATATAAGAAGATTTTTATTGCTTATTTATTTATATAAAATATAACAATCTTTTATATTTCTTATTCTTATTATACTGTTGATCAAGTTACAAATCAGTATTAAGTTTTGCAGCAAGAAATATGTCATCATAGTATTCATATAGTTTTTAAAAAATTGCTCTTAGAATATAAGTATGATAAAAAATGCAAAACTAGTTATTAATCCTTCACATTGTACAGATGTTTTAGAAATATGTGATAAAACAACATCCGAGCAAATAGTGGCAGCTGAGAAACATTTGGCAGATGTTGAAGGTGATTCTGATTTCGAGGAAGATCTAGCTGTGGTAACAGGAAAGGAAATACCAGAAGAAAAACAGAATAAAAAAGTAAAGGCCAAGAAGCAAATTAAAAATGGATTAGATGATATTATATTTGAGAAAAGAAAAGATAGTATCAATAAAACTATAGAAGACTTTGAAATGGGCGAAAGTGATGATGAAGAAGTAGAATCAGGTGATGAACTCGATGAAGATGGAAGTGATAAATCAGAAGAAGATTTGAGTGAACTAGGAAATGAAGAAGAAACAGATGATCTTGAGTCAGAAACAAGTGAAGTGGAAATGAAAAGCTGTCTTACTAAGGCCAAACAACCTGCAAAAAAAGAAAAATTACTGACAAACAACAAATTAAGTGATGTATTTAGTGATGATGAAGAGTCACATTTATCTGATGATGAGGATTTAGATGACAACTCGGCCTTCGAAAATGTTGAAGATGAGAATGAAAAAAATAAAGAAACCAAAGAAAAACCTGATGTTTGGGAAGATATTTACGGAAGAAAAAGAGATAAAGAGGGCAATGTAATAAAAGTAAGTTGATTATAAAATATGGTTTACTTGCCATCTATGTAATTATTATTGTATATTATTACATAGGACTTCATTAATTGCAATAAATTGATATTTTAATAATTAATTCTGTTTTTGAAGTGAAAAATCTTTGGGGCACAATGAGGGTAATATTTCAAGGTCAATTTGAGTGCAATTTTTCTGTTATTAATAATCATCATCACTCATCACTTCAGCCTAGCATTAGTCCACTGCTGAACATAGCCTCCCCCAAAGATTACCACAAAGGTTTGTGGCTCTCATTTTGGGGAAATTTTGCCATAGTTGCCACGTTTGGCAGGCGTGTTGACAACTGCAGTTTATTTATTCAATTTTCCTGGAAGAGGCTGCTACCCATCTCGTGGATTTATTTTCCCTTAGTCGACCTTTACAACACCCACAGGATGAGAAGGGGTGGTAGATTCTCTTAACTCTACAGTGAGTAATATTATTGTTTGTTTCACTTCTCTCACATGTACTTATATTAATTAGCACACATTTTCTTTATATATGTATATTATGATTTGTATTTTCATTCATTTTTTAAATGACAGTACATTTGAGCTTATTGACTGTTTCAGGAAGAGAAAGGTATTTACATTCCTCCACATCTAAGAAACAAGGATTCTACTTCTGATAAAGATTTGGTTCAACTCAAAAGACAAATTAAAAGTAAGCCATTATTTTTAATACTTTTTACTAATAGCAAGTTATGATAATTGACTAAGAATTAAAAATTTATATAAGGTGATTATAGAAGGCAGTTTTTGTCTAGTCTCTGTCTTAGTTTTTGTCTCTTGTTTGTGTTTTTGTTTAGTGTTACCCAAATTATTGTAAGATAGTTTCTTTTATTTATTTTTATCATTTCTATAGTGCATTCTGACTTTCCTTAGACAGTATTGTTAAAGTACTCTATTAGACATGGGAAGGTGAAAAGTTATGTTATTATCATATTAGCGTTGTCATACAGTTGTCTCAGATATGGTACTCTACTTACCCTGTGCGACGACGAGTTTCGATTTTCGGAACAATATTAAGTTCTTGTGGAAGTCCATAAAAACAACCAGAGGTAAAAATACCACCTAGCAACTAGACAAAATCAGAAACCAGGATGAAAGTGTTATAAGACTATAGGAATGCATTCAAAAGAGATGAAAGGAATATTTCGAAAGCTTATTTGTGAAAATATACAAGTACAGGCTCCATCCGGGCACATCATTTATGTGCCTGTGCTTATATATTTTTTGTAGGTTGTGATGAAAGAGACACTAGTATGGAAGAGATTGTGGAAGCGGTGGTACTATTCATGTATGAAATGGGGCAAAGCCCTGCAGGTATGATAGAATTACGGTCGAAGTCTTGAAAGCAGTCACCTCTACCGACTCTTTAACCTTTGCTGGAGGAGCGGCAACGTACCAGTAGACTGTTGTAAGGCCGTCATCGTACCGCTTTACAAAGGAAAAACTGCAAAAACTACCGAGGCATTAGCTTGCTCAGTATCGTCGGCAATCTGCATGCAAAGGTTTTGATTAAGAGAGTGATGAATGAAACTGAAGACAAGATATGGGATGAACAAATGGGATTCAGGAGACGAATGAGATGCATAGATCAGGTCTTTTACTTACGAAGCATAGCCCAAAAATTCTCGGTTCAAAGTCTACTATTATTATATATATTAAGGTCTATTCCGCATTCGTAGACTTGAAAAAGGCCTATGATAGAGCGGTGAGGAATGAATTAACATAACCCTAAACATACACAGTACGTATGGCTAATACGTGTGGGTAGTGAATGCTGGGTCTGGCAAAAGCAGCATGAAAGTAAGATTCATGCTGTGGAAATAAGAAATTTGAGATGTATAGTACTTTGATCGACAAAGTGAGGAACAACGTGATAAGGGAACGTTGTGGTGTGGTTGAAGATGTTGTGACAAAGATTGAGAAAGAGATGCTTAGATGGTTTGGACACGTAGAGAGGATGAATGAAAAAAGATTGACGAAACAGATTTATCAGGCGAGTGTGAATGGGAACCCGGTAAGGGCCGACCTAGGCGTATCACGATCAGATCGGAGACCTTTTGAGGAAAGGTCACGTCAAAAGCAACCGAAGAGCGTGTATGAAAACGCTAATGAAAGTAGAAGGAGCGGAAAAGATGTTTCAGGATCGTAGCAAGTGGAAAGATATGGTCTCTGCCTACCCCAATGGGAAAGAGGCGTGATAGATGGCGTCGCGGGAAACCCTACAAAAACGGAGTTAAAAAATTCGTTTCGTCTAAGGTTAGCACTACTCATTATATGGGGCTAATGCTCGTATAATCTATGTTTACAAGATATCGTCTTGAATTACTTTTTTGCAACAAAGTAAAATAACATGTCTACAGTTTCACACGCTGCAGAAGTGAAACCTTCAGAAAACTAAACTTCGGGAGAATGAGACAAATGAAGAGTATCAAGAGTAGGTTAACAGTAGGGTTAATAATAGGGATGAGACGTATTTACGCTACCAAGTTTTAAAACCAGGGGTCTACTGTGTAACTCTGATTGGTTTCCTGATCGGTTTCATTTGCTCCCATTAACCGATGAATGAGCTTTAGGGTTGCGGTTCAAAGTACGGCGCCCTGGTACGGGCAAGCAATACAATGCAAGTGCGTTGAAAGTATTTCTACTGCGTAGCCGCGTATTGGCAATACGAGGCCGCGAGTGAGAGCAGGCGCTTGTTCCTGACTGTACAGTAATCTCGCGTTGCTCCTCACGGAGCACGGAGAGACTGTTTCAGGGCTCTGGCCCCCCTGACTGTGGTGATCAACGCCATTTGTAAAGACCAACGGGTCTTTGGGGTCCGATTTTTGAGGCCGCAACGGTTTATGGCCATTTTGGATGGCCGGGAAGCGCTTGTTCAGAGTTCGGTGCTCGGTGGCCGTGGCGTTTGTACGTAATTAGGAAGTGGCCCGAATTCACGAACAGAACTATATGTAATTCGGGCGCCTATGTCTCAATCGGGTTTCGTTATGGAAATGGCTGGCCTATTCATAGCGTCATAAGGAACATAACTGCGTAAACGTTGAGATAATTCGTAAATTCAGCTCTTTAACTTAAGACTACTTCGTGCCATTCTTCCTTACAGGTTATTGCGTATAAAAAAAAGTAAAGTAAAGTTTCAGCCTATAAATGTCCCACTACTGAGCACAGGCCTCCTCTCATTTCTGAGAGGGTTTTGGAGCTAGGAAGAATCCGCCACGCTGCTCCAATGCGGGTTGGCAGACTTCACATATCTTCGAAATATTTTTTATTCCTCAGACATGCAGGTTTCCTCACGATGTTTTCCTTCACCGCCGAGCACGTGGTAAATCAGCACTTAAAATTGCAATTAACAATTTCAGTGGTGCCGGCACCGGGAATCGAACCCAGGTCACTCGCGTACTATGAAATTTAAAGCGAGCGCCTAGCCCCTGAGCTACCACCTGAGCTTATTGCGTATACGAAAGTATTTTAAATAGTAAGTAGTAATAGTTTTTAAAAACAATCAAGTAAACATTTTGTTTTCGTTTTTCGTTTAGTTGTTATGATTGCGACTTTGTTTCGTTACCTGACTGAGACTATATATTATTCTATACCATTCTCTCGTAGGTTAAATCCTATAGATATATATGTTTGTCTCTTTTTAGTGTCGCCTTTCGCCTCATCTAATTTCAAATCACAACGACTTGAAAGAAGTTTTCACTTCATAAATTATGTTAGCCTGTATTGATATGAAAATATAACTTTTTAGGCATTCTGAACAAACTTGCGGGCACGAATTTACATTGGGCCTGCACATCTATCGAGAATCTTTACTCCTGCAACAGTCGTAATTCAGTTAATACGGCCCTGTGTCAGCTGTGGCTGGACGCGACTGTGGCGCCCTCTGCCACGCCCGACAGACTGGTAGCTGAGCACGCCGCTTTGGTGTCCATTTTACACGCCAATATCGCTAGTGAGATCGGTAAGGCGGTTTTGTAATGTTTTTACAAGCTTTTATTTAACTGGTGGTAAGATTTCTATGCAGAAATCCGTCTAGGTAAGTACCACCCAGGTTACCAGGGCCATTTATTCTGCCGCGAAGCAGTAGTGTACAAACATTACAGTGTTTCGGTTTGAATGGCACTGAGAGCTAGCGTAATCACTGGGCATATGAGACTTAAGAATAGAAGATATATGAGCCTCAGGGTGTCGGGCGCAGTGTGGTGCAACACAGAATTGTTATGGGTGGCACAGTATTTGTTGTGGGCGGACGTTGCACTTGCCACCAGGTGAACGTTTTGCTCGTCTCGTCACCAAATACAATAAAAAACTTGCAATGTTTGTATGTTTGTTTCTATTTTGAACCGATATTCGAAGCCCGAATTTGGTATTCATGCATAAACCTGTTCACAATGCAATATTTTGGTGAGCTGGACCTGATGCTGCTGCCAGGGCCACCTGCAGACCACCCAACTCCTAAATAGCTTACAGCAGCCATATCGTGTTCAGGCTCGTTAGATTTGTCTTGACAAGTACAATAGCCCTATGTTTTAACATTTGAAGTCCACTACTGGACACAAGCCCCACGAGTAAAAGCTTGTAACAAAAATATGACTTTTGTTTAAAACTTACTATGGTAACCATGGTAACTATGTGGCCTAGTGGTGAGAGTACATGACTACTACGGTACGGTCCCGGGGTTTGAACCCCTGTCCGAGTCGTTTGTCAACAAATTGTTGTTTTTTGAGTCTGGACGTGTTGTCATCGCACTGCAAACTACCTCCGTTACATAGGGCGCGAGTAAGTTAATACGAATGAATGCATGACTTCTGGCAATGAACGACAGTATTTGAAATTTGCTGCCGAGGTGGGAAATCGGCCAGGATGACATAACTTAGAGCAGGGGTGCTCAAACTTGAACTGCTACCTCAATATTGTTAGACTACGATCGATCGACTCTGAGAGGCTGCAAGTATGTGTGATCGAGGATTGTCGTCTAAGTAGGATGTATCGTGGTATTGATATTACATTTATGTATATATGTATACATAATACATTGTGATAAACGGACCGTTTGAGCACCCCTGACTTAGGGGATCAATAAAAAGATTACGAGATTGCGCAAAACATGAAGTATTGGCCATACTTTTGGCATTGGTTGACATTTTTCACAGTTATGGACAGGTGGAACTACTATGCTGATAGTTTTTCGGCAGAGTAGAATAGCACCTACCTCTCCATTCCGAGATGTCGTAAGAGGCGACTAAGGTAGTGTACGGGCAGCCTTAATTCGTGCAGAATAACACCATAATACACAATGCTTTCACTACACTCGTGATAACGCAATGGGGATTAAGAATGTTTTGGTCTGGTTCGCCACCTGTCACGTCTTGTTTGCCACGAAGGTGATAAGTGGGCTAAGTGTGTGGCCCCTGTCTACCCCTTTATATGGTAAAAAGACGTGCCTATATGTATGTATGGACAGGTGAGAAGAGAGGACACTGTCCACCTGATGGTACATGGTCTCTGCAGACAGAGTACAAAAATGTTCAATGAAAATTATTCTTCTCAGGTGCACATTTTCTTCAAGAGCTGACACAAAAGTTCGACGAAATGGTGGACACTCAGCAAGCAATGGGGGACAAGAGGCTGGAGAATATTACATCATGCCTTTCACATCTATACAGTTTTAAGGTAGTGTACTTGTTTTACTATGTTTCTTTTATATTAGGAGTATTCTATAGTATTCTATGCAGGAATCCGTTTAGGTACCACCCCATGGGACAGTTATTCTGCCGCGAAGCAGTAGTGTGCAAACATTGCTGTGTTTCGGTTTGAAGGGCACTGTGAGCTAGCGTAATCACTGGGCATATGAGACTTAAGAACTGATGTATCAGGGTGACGGGCGCATTGTAGTGTCACACTGTTCTAGGTGACACTGCATTTGTTATGGGCAGACGCTGCACTCCGACACTTTTATCAAATAAAAAAAAGGACGGCCGATCAGAGACAATCTACTATTTTATTTATATAGATTGTCATTTCGCTATCTGTCATTTTTTAAAAGCAGAAAGTTATCAGAGAAAATCATTTACCTGATGGTAAGTGCAACGTCTGACCATAACAAATGCTGTACCACCCAGAACATTTCTGTGAGGCAGCACACTGCGCTCAACACCCTGAGACGTCACTTCTGCCTTGTAATTACACTAGCTTAGTGACCTTCGTAACGAAACAGCCATGTTTGCATATTTTTTCCATTTGTATAAAAATAAATTTGTTCCCAGATCTACCACAGTGCCCTTCTATACGACATCCTCGCCCGTCTCATGGAGGACATCTCTGAGAAACACATAGACTGCGTGCTAACCGCCCTCAGATGTGTTGGAGGCGTGTTGCGTAAAGACGATCCACTGGCGCTTAAGAATTTCATACATGAAACTCAAGCGAAAATCGCGAAACTTAACGAAAATGCTACCAGTGGGTGAGAATATTTTTTGATAATATCTATCCAGGACTCCATTTAAATAGGTACCACGATGGGGTTGTGTGCACTGTTTCGGTTTGAAGGACTCAGGAAGTTGGTGTAGTTTGGTGGGGTAGATGTGACTTAATGATGACTCAAGTTTATGAGCGCAGTGAGTTGCCACACAAATGTTCTGGATGGCACAGCATAAGCAGGTCAGAGGAGGGCAATGGGGAGAAAGATTTGTGATAGGCTGAAACGACGATACTAGCAACGCTATCGTTAACATTACTAATGTTAATAGTAATAATGATAATATTAATAATTGTAATATTAATAATTAACGTTACTAATAATCTAAACACTCCGACTAAACTTAATCAAATTGCGAAACAGTTTCACAGTCCGTACCATTTTGCTTTTGGTGCTTTATTTGCACTAGTATCACCATGTAGTCGAAATTATAACCAATTTGGTTTGTAAGGTAGCGCTAAAGCGAAATGGAAACAACGCTAAGTATTTGTTTCCATAACTTTTATTTGTAATTATCGTGCAGGGCAGGTCTTAGCTCGCAGCCATGTACGAGATCAAAATCGTCGACGACCAGGTTCTCTCCGATCAGCTTGATCCACTGGCCTTGCGAAGAGACGTTGCCTCTCTTTGCGTTTTTTATTGTATTTACCATGGGAAGCGTTCCGGGGAACTGTTCGGAATCATTCCAGCCCTTGAGTTTTAACATCGTACATCGCGGCACAGCACCAAATTCCATCCACATCACCTTGATGGTTGGCATTTCACCACTGTGCGCGTTTCGCGGTATTTTCTGCCACGCACGACCACTCTGTGGAACTTGCTTAGGGACCTTCAAGAAAAGAGCCTATTACTTTGACAAAGGCCGGCAACGCATCCGCGATTCCTCTGGTATTGCGGATGTTCATTATAATCACTTTCGAATAAGTTTCACTTCTCACTTTCATAATAAATCCATACTTATCCTTACTAATATCATAAATGCTAAAGTAACTCTCTCTGTCCCTCTGTCTGTTTGTTACCGTTTCACGGCGCAACGGTTAAACCGATCTTGACGAAATCCGCCACAAAAATAGCTTGCATCCAGAATACTTTTTAAAAAATCTGTGAGTTTCCACGGGATATTTAATCATTTGCGGGCATCAGCTAGTAATATTATAAATGCGAAAGTAACTCTCTCTGTCCGTCTGTTTGTCACATTTTCACGGTTCAACCGCTGAACCGATCTTGACGAAATTTGGCACAGAGATAGCTCGCATCCTGAAGACGGGCACAGGATACTGTTGGCCGGAAAATCAGCCTTTTTTTATTGTATAAAGTGACGAAACGAGCAAAACGTTCACCTGATGGTAAGTGCAACGTCCGCCCACAACAAATGATGTGTCACCCAGAATATTTCTGTGTGACACCACACTGCGCACGTCACCCTGAGACATCAGTTCTTAAGTCTCAAATGCCCAGTGATTACGATAGCTCACAGTGCCCTTCAAACCGAAACACAGTAATGATTGCTCACCGCTGCTTCACGGCAGAATAACTGGCTTTGGGGTGGTACCTACCTAGACGCATTCCTGCATAGGAATCCTACCACCAGTAAGTCTTCTGTAATTAATATAAAAACTTTGTATTTGTAACTGTGTATTTTTTAAATAAAAACTTGAAACCACGCGGACGTTGTCGCGGGCTTCAGCTGGCAATATTATAAATGAAATGAAATTAAAATTCTTTATTTTTCGACGTAAGAAATATAAATTTCGTTTGTGAAACGTCATTTCTTCACAATCGCCGTTTCGTAATGAGGTTCCTCTGACGGAGATGAAACAGGCGAAAGAAACTCCGCAGGTATCCTCTTTTTTGTAACTTTTTTATCTCAGTGAAAATACATTATAATTAAATTTACAAAGAAAAGTCTCAAGGAATGCTGAATGCGAAAGTAACTCTCTTTGTTCCTCTGTCTGTTTGTTACCTTTTCACGGATCAACCGCTGAACGGATCTTTACTAACGACGAATTTAGCTGTCATGCTGGAGACGGACATAGGATACTTTTTATCCCGGAAAATCAATTAGTTTCAGCGAAGAGCGGCTCGAGTCGTCGACGACCAGGTTCTTTCTGATCTGCTTGATCCACTGGCCTTGCGAAGAGACGTTGCGTCTCTTTGCGTTTTTTACCGTATATACTATGGGGAGTGCTCCGAATTGTTCGGAATCATACCAGCCGCTGAATTTCACCGTCGTACATCGCGGCAAAGCAACAAATTCCATCCATATCACCTCGATGGGTGGCATTACACCACTGTGCGCTTTTCGAGGAATTTTCTTTCACGCACGACCACTTTGTGGAACTTGCTGCCGCCAGCGGTTTTTCCGGACCGATATGACTTAGGGACCTTCAAGAAAAGAGCCTATTCCTTTCTCAAAGGCCGCCAACGCACCCGCTACTCCCCTGGTGTTGCGGATGTTCATGGGCGGCGGCGATCACTTAACATCAGGTGAGCCGCTTGCTCGTTTGCCCCCTCTTCTATAAAAAAAAAAAAATTATAACACCTATTTCCACGCGGACGAAGTCCCGGGCCGCTCAGTCAGCAAGTATTTAATTTTTTGATGTTCATCTATTAATATATGTAATAATTACTTAACAATTGTTTCTACAGATCTCGTATAAAGTTCCTGCTGGAAATGCTAATGGCAGTCAAAAACAACAATCTTAACAAGATACCCAACTACGTCCCCACTTACGTTGAGAGCCTGAAGAAGTCGACGCGCAGTATTGTGAGGAAGGGCAACTATGTGACACCGCTCAACATCAGGCTGGAGGATTTGCTGAGAGGTGAGAACTACTGGTTGTAGTATTCCTATGCAGGAATCCGTCTAGGTAGGTACCACCACAGGGCCAGTTATTCTCGGTAGGAAAGAGGTGGGTATTGAGTTATGCTGACATCGGGAATAGAACCCGGGTCACTGAAATTCAAATTTTATTTATTTGCTAAAACACGTGTTACTACTAAATTATTTCAAAACATGTCTTGCCTCATGTGGAGGCGTATAAATTTATGTCGGAGAGGACGCTCTGATAAACTGAATTTTAATTATTACAATAGAATTAGGCAGCGGCTTCAGAGAATCTGCCACCCCATGTCATCCCGTCGGTGACGTAAAAGTCGACAGAGGGATAATTATAATCAGAAGACTGGCAGCAGCATCTTCCTAGAACATCAGAATAAATAAACTGAGGTTGCCAACCCGCCTGCCATGATTGGCTACAAACTTTTGTAGCAGTAGTGTTCTGGATGACAGCATTTGTTGTGGACAGACGTGCAAGGTTACGCTTTCCATCATTTGCCAAACGTTTGCTCGTCTCGTCACTTCCCTCCATAATAATATAATCCTCTTATATATTTCTGATATCTTCTTTATTTATTTATTTTATACGAATTTGTTGTTACCAGCGGACGAAAGGGGCAAATGGTGGATAGTGGGATCCGCTTGGGAAGGAAACCACCGTCCAGAAGAGAAACTGACAGTCAAACCGCCGCCCAGCACCGATCAGAAGCTGCTAGAGCTTGCTAGAAAACAGCGGATGAATACTGACGTTAGGCGGAGTATATTCTGCGTTATTATGTCAGCTGAGGTAGGATTTTACTTGTGGTAGTTTTTACTAGCGCCATCTATTGACAAAAGATACCATATAATTAATTACAATTATGAGTGTTTGGTGGATATCTCGCACAGGGTTTTGTAAAATTGTTAATTGCAATTTTGAGTGCTGATTTACCACGTGCTCGGCGGTGAAGGAAAACATCGTGAGGAAAACTGCATGTTTGCGAAATAAAAAATATTTCGTAGACATGTGCAGTCCGCCAACCCGCATTAGAGCAGCGTGGCGGATTTTTCCTAGCTCCAAAACCCTCTCAGAAATGAGAGGAGGCCTGTGCTCAGCAGTGGGACATTAATAGGCTGAAACTTTACTTTACTTTTTTCTTATGTGTGTTTGTGTGCAGCGATGCTGTAATGATTATTTTATTTCCAGAGAATATATCTAATTTGTTACTAGTAATAAAAATGTGAAAATTTGTAAGTTTATGTGTTTGTTATTCGATCACGTGTTAGTGTGCGGCAATGTGTGGTAGTGTGTATTTAGGGCAGTGTCTGTGTGTGTGTAGTGTGTGTAGTAATGCGCGTGTGTGGTAGATTGTCGTGGAAAAGTTGTCTCTCCCTAACAAATGCTACGTCACTCAGAACATTTCTGGGTGACACCACTTCGCGCCAATCACCCTGAGTAATCAGTTGTTAAGTCGTTGTCTTTAATTTACAAAATACTTTACGTATGCATGTATTTATAATACTAAATACAAAATATTTTCAAGACGCGTATTTGAAATATAAAATACTATATTGAAATTGAAAGTATTATAGTGCTTACAGTCCTATATTAGAAAATTTTACTAGCGTACAATTAGACAAAATCCGTCTAGGTAGGTACCACTCGAGGGCCAGTTATTCTGCCGTGAAGTAGTAGTGTACAAACATTGTGTTTCGATCTGAACGGCACTGACAGCTAGTGTAGTCAATGGGCATATGAGACTAAAGAACTTTAATCCCAGGGTGACGGGCGCAGTGTGGTGCTACACAGAAATATTTTGAGTAACACAGCATCTGTTATGGGCACTTACCATCAGGTGAACTTTCTGGTTGTCTCGTCACTTTATCAAATAAAAAAGCACTTAATTATGGAATATTGTACAATTGACGCTTAAATATTTATGTAAATAAATATATTTCATGCTATAAGTATTTGAAATAGTAATTACAAATACCAAATTACAAATTACCCTATGAGGAAATTTCAAAAAACAAATACCAAATATTTATTTGTATTACAAATACGTATTTAAATGACAAGTAAGTTCAAATACTGCTCAACCTTAGCATATGCCCTATTATTACACCAGCTTTTTTGTCCTCAAAATCGAAGCAGTGTGTTTCCACGCTATTGCTTTACTGCAGAATAACTGACCCTGGGGTGGTGCCTACCCGGACGGATTCCTTCGTACTCTACCACAGGTAAATCAGGTGACATTGTTCATTGCAGGACTTTATGGACGCCTTTGAAAAACTCCAGCACCTGGGCCTGAAAGGTCAACAGGAGAGGGAGATTGTCCACGTGCTTCTGGCGTGCTGCTTGCAGGAGAAAACGTACAACCCTTACTATGCAGTGTTGGGGCAGAAGTTGTGTGACTTCGACCGGAAATATCAGGTATAACAAGGCAAGGCTTATGAGAATCTACCACTCCATCTCATCCCTTGGGTGTCGTAAAAGTCGACAGGGGCAAGTTAAAACTAGAAGATGGGCATCAGCGCCTTCTTGGAACATCTGATAAATAAACTGCGGTTAACAACCCGCCCGCCAAGCGTGGCAACTATGGCAAATTTCCCGAAAACTAAGACGTACACACTTTTGTAGCAATCTATGGGGAGGCCTATGTTCAGCAGCGGACTAGTGATAGGCGATGCAAAACCATCGTCTAACTCGCGTTGTGTCAGCCCATCGCGATCATAGCCAAACGATATTTTTTTTTATTGTATAAAGTGACGAAACGAGCAAAACGTTCACCTGATGGTAAGTGCAACGTCTACCCATAACAAATGCTGTGTCACCCAGAATATTTAGTGATTACGCTAGCTCACAGTGCCCTTCAAACCGAAACACAGTAATGCTTGCACACTACTGCTTCACGGCAGAATAACTGGCCCTGGGGTGGTACCTACCTAGACGGATTCCTGCATAGGAATCCTACCACCAGTAAACTTCGAAGATAGATGTATATATTTAACTCAAATATGCAAGGTCTGAATTATCAACTTGTCATTATCTCTTGATTCGCCCTGTAGTTCGTCTAAACTCAGACTCTTCTCTATTCCCTCTCCGGATGCTTTTATACTATATGCCATCGAAAATTTTGGAGCGCCGTAAAAATTCTAAAAAATGTCGATATACAATGTTCGTGTTAAATCTAGAAACACTGCTATACATTATAACTAATGTAACGATATAATGGTATAGCAACTATGTTTTTCGTTAAGGGGAAGATATAACGTTCTAGAAACTTCAATATTCGTTAAGAGGAAGACATACCGTTCTAGAAACTTCTCTATTTGTTAAGGGGAAGAAATAATGTTCAAGAATGTTCGTAACAATTTATATTTTTCACTTGTTGGTTCGGTTAGCGTGTTTTGTGCATGTGTTATATAAGTCAGTATAAACTCATTTACGTTTAACTTCATCGTCAACGAATTCGTGGGTACTGCTCCTCCAGTCCGGCCGCTGAGAGAATGCGTTCCTGACACTTCGTGATCGAATCGACTTTCTAACTTTGAAGTTGCGAAGGACTTATGATAACATTTTTGTTATCGTTTACTTGCCATGTTCATAAAAATATGTTAATGTATACAAAAATAATAAATTCAAGTGTCTGTTTGTAATAACAAAACAACAGTTTACTCAATGCTTATGAAACTGTCCGATACTTATAAGAAAAATACAATTTAATTTAAAATTTTGTCTGTCGGTCTTTTTGTTCCGGCTAATCTCCGAAACGGGTGGATCGATTTTGACTGGACTTTTACTGACAGATAGCTGATATTCTAGCGGGTAACTTATGTACTTTAATTTTAGAAACATAATTAGGGTTCCGCGCAAACAAATTAAACCCCAAAATCCTATTCAAATAGGTAAGTACATATGTATATCGTCGATCAGGGTCGGCTTTTTTACGCGGGGAAACCGCGAGGTGCAGTTTACAATAAAATCAATGTTTTTTTATAGTTCTGCGCTAAGTTTAATGTTAAATAAATATGAAAACAATATTTTTTAAATCCCTACTGAGCTGTTACAAGGTTATGTCACTTAATTTTTGTAAAAATGTACGAAAAATACTAGGCAATCATAGCTTTATCTGTCGATAAAGTAAAAGATTATATGAATTAAAGTTATAATACAGAAAACACCTACTTAAGCCTACAAAGAAAAGTTAAAGATAATAAGCTGTCAAATGAGCGATATGGAATAGATGAAAAGGCTTTCAGAAATCCGCCATATCATTCTCACCAGTATAATGCGATTGAACTCCACAATACCTCTCGGCCATTCGACACGAAAAAACATGATGAACCTATTAAAATAAAGCTGCGGGAATGTTACGAGAGATGACTGGGCGAAGCTAGTCGAAAAAACGAAAAATAATATTTTCGAAAACTTTAACCGAGATATCAGAATTGATACTATAATTGATAATAAAAGGCTAATTAGTTTCAACACAGTCGCAACTATTTTCAAAATGTTTTTATTATTATATTTTATAATAAATATTTCTGAATCTTTTCGCTACTTACATTCAGAAATTTGAAACCAGACAAACAATTATTGAAACTTAGTAAATATTTTCTTGGGTCGGTTAAAAATAACACCATTGGGATAACACCAAAATAAAGGTGTTATCCCAATGGTAACACCATTTTAGGAATTATTAGTAATGATCTATTGACAGGCGTCAGGAACGCATTCTCACAGCGGCCGGACTGTAGTTAATGATAAATCATTATTTCGATTGTGAATAGAAAATTATTGTTCAATTTCAGCTGTCGATACAGTTCTCAGTGTGGGACAAGATAAAGGAGATGGAGACGCTACCGAAACAGAGCATGACGAACATGGCGCAGTTCCTAATACATTTAATCATGGAAAAGGGTCTGCCGCTTTCCATTCTGAAGGTAATTAACAACAACTTTTTTCGTATGTACGAGCAAAACCTCCACCTGACGGTAAGTGCAACGTCCGCCCATAACAAATGCTGTGTCACCCAAAAAAGCGTCAAGAACAATTCACTGTGACACCACGCTGCGCCCGTCACCCTGAGACATCAGTTCTGAAGTCTCATATGCCCAGTGATTACGCTAGCTCACAGTGCCCTTCAGGCCAAAACAGTAATGTTTGCACACTACTGCATCACGACAGAATAACTGGTCCTGGGTGGTACCTACCTAGACGGATTCCTGCATAGGAATCCTACCCACCAGTAAACTTCGAAGATAGATGTATATATTTAACTTAAATATGCAAGGTCTGAATTATCAACTTGTCATTATCTCTTGATTCGCCCTGTAGTTCGTCTAAACTCAGACTCTTCTCTATTCCCTCTCCGGACGCTTTTATACTATATGCCATCGAAAATTTTGGAGCGCCGTAAAAATTCTAAAAAATGTCGATATACAATGTTCGTGTTAAATCTAGAAACATAGAAGGATTCATGCATAGAAATCCCATCACTAGTAAAAAGCCTCATCTCTCTGTCTCATACCGCGTTTGCTAAGTAGGCAATATCCAGCAGTGAAATTTTAATAGAGAAGACGCGTCCGCGTGGTGGCGGCTTAAGAGAATCAACCACCCCATCTCATCTCGTGGGTGGTCGACAGAGGGAAAATTAAAACCAGGAGCAGCGTCTTCCTGAAACATCTCAATAAATTAAATGCGGTTGTCAACTCGCCTGTCAAGCGTGCCAGTTATGGCAAAATCCTCCAAAAGAACTAGAAACTTTCTGGCAATCTATGGGGGAGGCCTATGTTCAGCATTGGACTAGTGATAGGCTGAAATGATGATGAAAGTAGAGAACAAGCATTAATAATTATATTTTTCCGCAGATTATACAGTTCTCAGATCTAAACAAACGGTCCGTCCGCTTCATGCGTCAGATCCTGTTAGCAGTGATCATGAACGTAGACTTCCAAGCCTCCTTGGAAGTGTTTCAACAGGATATCGAAGTCCCCAAAACTGCACATGTTCAGGGAGAGCCTGCGATTGTTCATACAGCATTTTCTTATCAAGAACGCGGGGAAGAAGAGCAGCGTTCTGAGTGAAGAAGAGATGGAGACCCTGAGGGAGAGAGCCGTGGAAGTTGATAAGATATTAACAATGCACGAATCTAAACTTAGGTTATAAATAAATGTTTGTTAACGATTTCATATTGTTTTTTTTTTTGTTATATGTTTAATTTAATTGACGGAATGTTTTTTAACTATTACAAATATCTCTTCGTAGGTCAAGTAAGCAATCAAACTTACTACTAATTACTGTATTTTACTGGTGCTAGGATTACTATCCAGGAATCCGTCTAGGTAGGTGCCACCCTAGGTCAGTTATTCTGCCGACAGTATTCATGTGCAGACATTACTCTTTCTGAAGGGACCTGAGAGCTAGCGTAATCACTGGACGTATGAGTGTTAAGAAGTGATGCCTCAGGGTGACGGGTGCAGTGTGGCGTCACACAGAAATTATCTGGGTGACACAGCATTTGTTATTGACAGACGTCCT
Source organism: Luehdorfia chinensis (assembly GCA_019845155.1). Classification (NCBI taxonomy): domain Eukaryota; kingdom Metazoa; phylum Arthropoda; class Insecta; order Lepidoptera; family Papilionidae; genus Luehdorfia; species Luehdorfia chinensis. Next base: position 3,112,190 of record JAHVAK010000003.1, on the reverse strand, counting down.
TTTTTTTTATTTGAAAAAGTGATGAAACGAGCAAAACATTCACCTGATGGTAAATGCAACGTCTGCCCATAACAAATGCTGTGTCACTCAGAAAATTTCTGTGTGATACCACACTGTACCCATCACCCTGAGGCATCAGTTCTTAAGTCTCATATGCCCAGTGATTACGCTAGCTCACAGTGCCCTTCAAACCGAAACGCAGTAATGTTTGCATACTATTGCTTCACGGCAGAATAACTGGCACTGGGGTGGTACCTACCTAGACGGATTCCTGCATAGGAATCCTACCACCAGATGAACCATCCATCGAGTGAACGAGTTGTTCGTTTCCTCATTTTATCCAATAAAAAGAATCATTCACATTTATTTTCACACATGTTCACCATAGATAAAAACGTCTATACGGAATTGAAATTGTTTTTGTACTTCCTGTGCAATTTTTTTTACCTCTAATGTAAATCTCCGAACTTTTGGTCTATAACCAAATTCTTTCATTTTCATTTCCATTTTCAAAAAATATTTTTGCAAGAGGTGACGATTTTGTGCTGGAAATTTCAAAAGCTGATCTCTTGATCTTTTTCATTACCATAATCAGCCTTGTCTTTAAAGTCAACCTTGTTAGCCTTTTTCGTTTTAATTTGTCATGAAGTCTCTCAACTTTCATCCACACGAAGATATAGGTTTTAAAACCTAATTTCTCATCACCGAAAATAACAAACTATCAAAAATAAGTCAACATTTAAAAAAAATCCAGCGACTAGGCTCACATATGCAATAAAATTACTAGTGTATAGCCCTTATCTTTTTTTTCGTTTAAAAAACGAAGCCCCAAAGTAGGATTTTCTCCTGTATCGTGGGTGCGTTTTACAAACATACTCGTACATTTCACATGCACAACACAACCAGACCCGAAAAGCAACAATTTGTGTTTTTGCTCAAATGTTACCTCCGGCTGGGAGTCGAACCCAGGACCGGTGGCGCAGAAGTCAGGTACGCTAACCACTACGCCACTATACAGTATTCTTGGGCATAGTAGTTCACCATTGGGAGCATTCTATTTAGCTTTCAGTCCTATGGCTAACTAGTTATCGCCGATTCTTTCATTAAAAACAGGGTTGCCACCTTTAGGAAAAAAGTCGGGACAACCGATCGGTCTGTCAGTCATCGAAGACGATCGAAGCTCTGACCGATTACGACCATCTGTCTGAAGGAAAATAAAAACGATTTTCGTTATGTGTACTTAATTTTGCTTATTTTTCCATGCATACTTCTTATTATTACAGGGCGCTTTAATTAATTCCTCGTCGTTTATATATTTATTTATATAAATGGCGAGCAACCGTGCTAGACATGTTGATGTTGTCCATGATATCTTTAGGCCAAGTGCGGCTGGTGACGGGAGCCGTGTGCTGTGAGCCTGAGTGAGTTGAGTGTTGATAACACGTGTATCAAAAATCGGAACAAAATGGATAGGTCGTCAGGACGCGGGACAATGTCATCGAAATCGGCACAGCTGACGACTCTGATTAAAAATGTATCACTAAATTTTCACATATTGGATAAGAAAAGAACTCCATATAAACTTTTATATTTCTTTTTTTTTTTTTTTATTGAAACAAACAAAAATGCTTATCATCATCATAACATAGGCCTCCCCTATAGATTGGAACAAAACGCGTAAGTTTGTAGCTCTCATTTTAGAGGGCAATCGCGGTGTAGTTCGAATTTTCAGAGTTCATAAGTGATATTGGCCGAGTAGTGTAGACTAAATTCGCCAGGTTAAATTTGACTTTTCTGCCGCTTTAGGTTAAAGAAACTCCTGGTGCTTCTTGAACGCTTTCCAAGTGGCAGCCATCGAAAGGCAATATAAACGCTGTTGTCACAGCACATATTCTATCGTCGACGCCTATGTTGACTTGGTGTCTTATAGACATCTTTTATCAATAAATGGTCTTGAACGATATGCCTTGTGTACCTTTATTTAATATTTATATTTGTAATAACTGTCACGTCCTTGGTTAACGGTATGTTTTAAAGGCATTTTGGTAATATATATACGTTAAGATATCACGGTAAAGGCTTCCGTTGTTGGATCTTCGTAAGTATATATACACAGGTGATTAAATATAAACTAACTATAAAACAGTAGCCATCTTCTTTAATGAAATTAGAATACTTTAGTGATTCCGAGAACCTATCGAATCTTCCTTGGATTTGGGAAGAATAGCCGTTCTCTTGCAATGTTTTGTGGCCTGAAAATCAGATGTAATGGTTGGGAATTAGAATGATTTAATTGTTATCTTCAGCTATAGCTGTTAAATTCGAACTTTCAAGTTAAAATTTGAAAATTAATCTATTATCAAAAACGACGTTACATATTTTACACTTTACACAAAATTTTGTTTAAATATTGTAATTTGTTTTTTTTTTTTAATTGGATAAAGTGATGAAACGAGCAAAACGTTCACCTGATTGATGGTGAGTGCAACGTCTGCCCATAACAAATGCTGTGTCACCCAGAAAAATTCTGTGTGACACCACACTGTGTCCATCACCGTGAGACATAAATTCTTAAGTATCATATGCCCAGTGATTACGCTATCTTATAGTGACCTTCAAATCGGCAATTTTTTTTCAGTATTTCATAATGTGTCGAGACGAGCAAAACGTTCACCTGATGGTAAGTGCAACGTCTGCCCATAACAGATGCTGTGTTACTCAAAATATTTCTGTGTAGCACCACACTGCAAGTTCTTGAGTCTCATATGCAAAATGATTACACTAGCTCTCAGTACCCTTCACACCGAAACAGTAATGTTTGCACACTACTGCTTCACGGCAGAATAACTGTCCCTAGGGTGGTACCTACCTAGACGGACTCCTGCATAGAAATCCTACCACCAGTTGAGTTATCGGAACCATCACCGTTCACATCTGTCGCTTGACTTTTTTATTTTTATATTTATTCCGATTTCTTGTCTCAGTTGCACGCGTACATCGCACATGAAACGGCAGGAATCAAACTTGTTGCCAAGGCGATGTCTTATCTTTCGCGTCTGCCTTAGGACTGGGGCTTATCAGTTCTGATTAGCGATGTTGATCGTTGATAACCTGTTCAAATTTGTCGCTAGCGAAGCCGGCGCACGTTTCTCACGCGCTCCACCAACGTTAAACGTGTACTGGTAAAAACTGTTCAAATATTTGGCTATATAACTATCCAAATAAAATTCTAAACACGCTTCCAAACATAAACGATTAAGGAAATTATCCTTCAGTTGCGCTTGTGGTTTTGCGTGTTTTTTTTTTAAATATATTATTAGATTATCCGTGTAATTCCTTGTAGGAAATAAGTTGAGGTATTATAGAATGTGGAAATTTGGACGCATGTCTGAATTTTTAGCCGTGTGGTGGCGGCTCGTTAAAAGAATACTACCACTCCATCTCATCCAATGCATCTCATAAAAGGCGAGTAAGGAATTAAACTGCACTGTGCACCCAACAGCGCATGGTGGCGATGGGCTGACCACCTATCACACCAAGTGCATTATATTGTTTTGGTGAAACGTGGATTGTGGCAGTCATCTGTTTTTGCAGTGAGTGCCCAGTCTCTGACTACCCGTTACTTTTTAACGATTATGTTGTCTTCCCGCCCGAATTTCGAGTAAAACTACTTCCGTATACAGTCGGAAGCTATCAGCTTTGCCGGAGACATTATAATGCCACCAGGTGTACGCGCAAACATTTCGCCCCCGCGGGACGTGACGAGTGGCGAACCACGTCGCAGCCATTTTGGTACGAGTCGAAAAATTCATATTCCCCACGTTTCCGTGTGCGTTCCAACGGGCAGTATTGTGATAGCATTGCATATAATGGTAATATTCTGCACGAAAAAGGCCGCTCATATAATACTTTAGTCGCCTCTTACGATGCCTCGGTAGGAAAGTGGTAGTTGAGGACACCTATCGGCCGTTCATTGGCATTGGTAAACACTGACATATCAATTTCACGATATAAGGTGAAATATTCTTTGTAGTCACTACTCGGTACGACATTTTTAACATATTCCATACTAGGGATGTACTCTTTTTTAGTACGGAAAATATTCAACATTTATTTGATAAATACATCTATCATCATACTTTTGATACTTGCTATTAATCAAGTTTACAGTTAGAAAGTTTTATAACTGATGCTACAATCTCACATCAATTTATAAAATTCTATTCTAAAAGTGTTTATCTGCTACCGCCAGTGGCCTTTAACGACCGATACGACTCCTTTCTCAAAGTCTGGTAACGCACCTGAAATTCCTCTGGTATTGCAGATGTTCATGGGCGGGTAAGTGGTGGATGGTAAGCACTTACCATCAGATGAACCGCTTGCTCGTTTGCTTTCTTGTATAAAAAAAGAAAAACAGTTCCGAATCGAATAGCAGTTATATTCAAAAAAATTAAGGCGAATAGTGCCTCGAGAATTCATATAAATTTTCGTACATTATAATTGAATGTTCATATAAGCAGACACCAGTTTATGGTGATAGAAAGATGTCCATCAAAATTGGACTGACAGACAAAATCACGGTGTATTTACCTCTGAGAGACATGGCGTGACTATGTGACTTTTTTGTGGAAAATGCAACAAGACGAGCTAATCGTTCACCTGATGGTAAGTAAAACGTCTGCCCATAACAAAAATACTGTTCCACCCAGAACATTCTGTGAGGCACCACACTGCGCTCAACACCCTGAGATCAGTGCTAAGTCATATATGTCCTGTGACTGTACTAGCTAATAGTGACGTTCAGATGGCAACACAATAGTGTTGTGTGCAAACACGGCATGAGTGAGGTGGTACCTACCTAGACGGATTCCTGCATAAGAATCCTACCATATAAAAATCAAATAAAATATTATTAGTGTCGATCTATTAAATCAGTTACCGTATATTATTACCAATAATATTTATCTGGCTTTGTAAAAACTCATTAAGAGCAATATTTTGTTATTATTAATATAGTAATTAGCTCGTATTTTCCGTGACACGGCTTTTTGTACTCTATTAATAACTAAACACAAAACAGAAACGTAATGTTTTCAGTACCTATATAATACCTTGCATAAGCACATGGCGGCAAGCGGTCTCATATTTAATAGGAGGTTATTATCTACTGGCGATAACATCAAAACTATGATAGTGTGAAAAAAAATATAATATATATGTACCTACTTTCCACACCTTTCGATAAAAAATATCAGCTGCTGTAGTGACCAGTCATTGCACGCTTTTGTATTTATTAATAGCGATGGTTTTTAAATAAAATATAAAGATAACTTAATGGAAACTTATTGCCAACATTATTAAAATATTCTTCCACAGCCCATTTAAAAAAAAATAGTCATTATATGATTTGTGTAAAAAAGCATGAGATATTGACTGTAACAGCGATAATTATCGTTTGTTTAGTGATTGCTAGCGAATCGCATTAGCACTGTGTAATGGCATACAGTACAGTGGCAAAAATATAATAAATAATTATTTACTGAATACATACATACATAAGATCACGACGGTATCCCAGGGGCAGTCAGAGACTGGGCACTCACTGCAAAAACACATGACTGCCACAATCCACGTTTCACCAAAACAATTTAATGCACTTGGTGTTATAGGTGGTGAGCCCATCGCCACCATGCGCTGTTGGGTGCACAGTGCAGTTTAATTCCTTACTCGCCTTTTACGAGATCCATTGGATGAGATGGAGTGGTAGAATTCTTTTAACGAGCCGCCACCACATATATTTACTGAATATGTTTCTGAAATCACTGTACAAAACATAAAGGTGATGTGAGTCTTCAATGATAATTCCTAATTAAATCTCTAAGGTCCTTTCCTATGTAATTATAAAATAAAAATAGTATTATACAACATATGTTTTCTATATCTAATTATCTGAACGCATATAACTTGAAAACTACTGAAGCTTATAACATGAAAATACTACACAGATTATAGATGCCAACCCTAAGAATTATTACGTATTTAGTTCGCCGTAATATCTCAAAAAGCTTTGCATTTACATACATTGTAAAGTCAACGCAAACTCGAGGGCACGGCTTCTTCAATAAGTAAATATAATAAAATCAAGTAAATTTAAAGCTGCTACAAATTTAACTTGATCAACGGCTTTTTTGCCACGTAGACCACGTGTAAATTATTTATTTTCCGTAGAGCCTACCTTATATTAGAATTACTTCTTACTAATACAGACCCAATACACATCTCGTGCGCGGTGTACTATTCATTTTCTCGATGAAATTGAAACCTGGCGCATTTATTGATGTTTAGCTTAATGCCAGGGGGTCTGTATATTTACAGACCACTTTCGGAAGCTGCGCTCTCGATGATCAAACGGTACGTGCATTTGTTTCTCAAGCAGAAATCGTCGAATTGATTTCACATTACATATAAGTACCACCGCATGGCCATGTTGTCAGTGCATCTGACTTCTACGCGGCAGGTCCTCTGTTCGAATCTCAGACCGAGCTAATATGTCTGTAAAACGAATCACATCTTCTTTTTTTTTTAAAAAAAAGAAGAAAATATTATAGATAAATTCAATGTAACTGGATTGATGTGGCTAACTTTGTCTATTTATATACTTAAAGTCAACTTATTAGAATACTCTGTATTGAATCAAACGATTGATTGGCGCAAATTACGGGTGGGGGCGTATGGCTTCAAGATTTTCACGCATACCCTTTCATTAAGGGATGTCACCAGTATTTTTTATACTGGATAGTATAAATAAAATATGTATCGCTAACCTTATTAAAGTTGCCAAAAATGTTAATGAAGTATTGATTATAGTGCTGGGCGCTCGCCCTAAATTTCATGGTACGGGAGTGACCTTACTTTGATTCACCGGTGCAACTCTAGCAACCTCTAGCGATAGCAGCATCAAGTATTGTAGTCTAGAAACTTCCACAAAAAATGGGATATCTAATGCAAAAATATTATAGTTATATTTAATGATAGTTTATCTTTGAGATAAGCGCGTTCAAACAAACAAACTCACATGGTTTTTATAGTTGTAATGGTAAGATATGATAAAAATACTTGTATTTTCTATACGTATATTTAAATTACCATGAAAATAAAGTAATAATCAATTGAATGCCAATTTAGCTCAGACAAACAAAAAGACAGACAAACAGGCGAAAATTTTAAAACAGTATTTTCGAGTTTTGGTATCCTGCTAATTATTCAAAAAATAATCGATATACAATAAGTATTTAAGATAATTTTTTATTCTAATTAATGATTGTTTTAGCTTCAATTCATTTCTTCTATAGCATAGCATAGCAAAGTGGTTAGAGTACCAGAATACCACGTCCCGTGAGTGTCGTAAAAGTCGACAGAGGGAAAATAAACACCAGGAGATGGGCAGCAACATTTTCCTGGAGCATCAAAATAAATAAACTACGATTGCCATCACGCCGGCCAAGCGTGGCAACTATGGCAAAAATCCCACCCAAAAATTAGTGTTGCAAAGGAACGGCCCCTAGTATCCGGCGGCCCCGCTGGGCCCGCTGGTCCTGGCTACGGTAACGGTCATGGCAACACCAGGGAAGAGGGGTGCAAAGAATCTCCGGAGCAGGAGATCTTGCTACCATCAACGACGACTGGGCCTGGCAACATATAAGGATGAGGAGCGACGAGAGGATCCTGGAGCAGGAAGAAGAGGTGATCAAGTTAAGCTGGGGTATTATAGGATAATCTGGGTGACCATCTGTGGTGGTGGTGGTGAGGTGTCGGGTTTGTCGTCCACGAGTCTCTCATTAACAACGTTGTCGAGATCTGGAGATGTTGACTTGGGTTACGTACCTTATACTCAGAATAACCTTACCGACCAAACAGAAACGCGACCGAACGCAAACGTCGCCCGCGAAACGTGCTAGACGACACGGACGTCTCAGCTCTTCCTGACCACGATACTGTCACTCACGATCCAAGCCACACTGTACACACAGTCAATAGCTTTAATATAACACGCACCACGACGCGCGACCGCCGTAGAGAGCGGCGCGCAATAGTCAATAATCACATCGCGTACACAAGATTCACCCGTGTTCCAGGGCGGTTCTCACCGCCCAGAGTTACCGACACACAAGTCGACAGTCCGAATGGAGGCGCGCAGCCTCCTTCGGACGGTCAGTAGACGACTTAAAATGTTTAAGATTTTCGAAATCGCGAAAGCACGCAGCGAACGCGACACAGTCCGAACTTCGAGGGTTTTGTAGGAGTTTTTATTTATTTATTTATTTATGTTTGGGTCAAACCAAACCTGGCACACGGGCCCCTGGCCCGCGAGCACAGTATCCGATGAAGCTGTAAAAGCCGAGACGGCTAACAGCAATTACATCACCGAAAAAAAAATATCAGAATAACCAAAGGGTATTCACGGAAGGGGGATCCGCCACTGTACGCATATATGTATATATATATATGTATACATACAGTATGAGCGGATTATACAGACGATTAAACATATATACGAGACATATGTACGCTTAACTAATTGACGACCGTGTGGCGTAGTGGTCAGAGTACCTGACTTCTACGCCGCGGGTCCTGGGTTCGAATCCCAGCCAGAGCCAACATTTGTGCTAAAACACAAATTGTTGGTTTTCGGGTCTGGTTGTGTTGTGATTGTCCCCGTGTATCTGACACTGCATCCTAGCCTACCTCCGATCTTATCGCATCAGCATTACATCGGGCGCGGGTAGATAAGGACGAGTGAGTGCCTCTGTGTTTGCGAGTACACTCGTGGCACTATAATATCTCCTGCGCAGCTGATGGCTCTCGACAGTATTCGGAAGTTGTCGCCGTGGTCAAAATCGGCTAGGAGAACATCATCATCATCATAACTGACACCATTCAAAGTCCGAAATAATTTCTGGTAAGCGCAAACATGTGTTCGCCTGGAATTCAATAAGCAGCAATACTCAGTAAGCTGGCACTCCGACCGCTAAAGCATGCCATTTGTTATAAAAGCATCGTTTTTGTATAGCAAATACAAGCCTTTAAATAATTTTAGCCTTGACATTCAGTAATGACGGACTCCATGTAGCGGGTATAGTTATTTGGCAGCCCCACGTTAGATACGTAGCATGCGTGGTTGGTAACAAGCTGTCAGTTAGCGTCCGATCCAATAAGCGACGTCAGGCATAATAAAGTGTGAATTGGCGGCGATATTTATAAAATGGGTGTGGTAATTCAACGCAAAATGTTTAGTAAAGTAAAGTTGACATTATAAATAAGGAATAATAGAGTTATGGTTGTGCAAATCGCTAAGTGTTGGTTTGTGTTAGGTCATGAAAATATTAAGAAGTGCGTATGGATTTACGTGAGGTCAATTTTGGCTATAGTCCAGGGTGATTAAGCTACTTGAATTATAATTTTGTATACCGTCACGCCTTTTTAATAATAGCCATAAAAGGGGTAGGCAGAGACGACTCGCGGTCGCGGGTGGTGGACCACTTCGCCGCCATTTTGTTACGAGTCAAATTATTCTTACTACCACATTGCGTTCTACACGAGCCAGTATAGTGATAGCATTGCATATATGGTGATATTCTGCAGCGAATATAGGCATGTCCGTACAATACCTTAGTCGCCTCTATAAGACACTCCTGTGGTATTCTTTATCCTACTCTGCCAGACACCTATCGGTGCTTTAATAACAAATGTTTCTTTAAACTAAAAGCAATGAAAATTTATTATTTTTGATTGTTTATAAGTGTAATTTGCGATAGCTGAAAAGGCGGCCAGTTTTAATAATCCAAGGAGGTTTCCAAAATAAATTCATCATTGAGCTTATTGAATGTTATGAAGTATAATAACTACTGGCAGAATGATTTCTATGCAGGTAGGTATATAGTAGGTTCATCCATCTAGGTAGGTACTAGGTACCCCAGGGTCAGTTATTCTGCCGTGAAGCAGTAGTGTGCAAACATTACTGTGTTTCGGTTTGAAGGGCACTGTGAGCTAGCGTAATCACTGGGCATATGAGGCTTATGAACTGATGTCTCAGGATGACGAGCACCGTATGGCCTCAGACAGAAGTGTTCTGGGTGACACAGCATTTGCTATGGTCAGACGTTGCACTTCTATCATGTAAACGTTTAGCTATTTTGCTCGTCTAGCTATATTCTACTATTTTGTTTAAAAAAACTGTGAAATACCTGGCACCAATCGCAGCGGTATATTCCTTGTATAATCGAACAAATTGGGCCAATGGACAAGACCCGCAAGTTTGTATTCGTAGATAGGTATCCGCTGTAACCTCTGTTCCCTGGTCCCTTTCTTATTTTGCTATAACTAAGCAATGCTAGCTGCAAACTCGAAAGATTTCAGGAACTAAAATTTTAATTCTGTTCCACATTACTTAGTTATTCACTTTATCATTTCAGCCTATCATTAATCCACTTCTGAACGTAGGCCACCCCCACAGGTTGCCACAAAAGTTTGCAGCTCTCATTTGGGGGGATTGTGCCATAGTTGCCACGCTTGGCGGGCGGGTTGGCTACCGCAGTTTTTTTATTCAGATGTTCCAGGAAGATGCTGCTCCTCGACTCCTGATTTTTATTAACCCTCTGTCGACTTTTACGACGGCCACGCGATGAGATGGGGTGGTAGATTCTCTTAAGCCGCTATCACACGGCGATATTTACTTACTTAAACTTCACTCATTCACTTACATAAAATTAATATATTCAAATGACTATCGCAACTTATTCAGATTATACTTATTTTGGCAACTAGTGTTTGTTGTTTCATTGGTCATAAGCTTATGACAACTTGGATAATTATTCCTTTCGATGGGAGGAATGTGGCCATGCAGTTTTTTAGATATTTTCTGTTGATATTATTTTTTTTGCAAATTACAATACGTCTTCTCGGCTAATGTAAAGTATAAAAATTCTAGGGTGTGTTGCTAGGAGACCTACACAATCAAATCGTGTTCTTTCGCCGATGATACACTAGAGCAGAGGTCGGCAACCTTCCACCAAAGTCAACCAAAAAGTGAGTAGCTTGATATTAACAAATGGGTCACTCGGTGACTCGCGGGTCATAGGTTGCCGACCCCTGCACAAGAGTAAGATCTTCATTCCGCTCATATCTCATAGCGGCAAGCACAGTGCATAACCTCTCACTTGTTGGTATGCCGATCTCACAAAATATGCGGGATTTTGATGGTAGCTTGTGGTTCAGGATTAAGCTTTCTGGGAACCTTTGAGCAAGTTTATGTTTAGCAGTAGTATTGGCAGTGACACTAGCATTTATTAAAAATTTTGAAAAATAAAATTGCGAAGAGAAGAAGCAGAATGCAAATACGAATGTCGTGACTTGCACACAATGAGAACGCTGGCGTTCATTGTAACATTTATCATAAAACATTATAATAAAATACTTTTTTTCTGAAATGTTTTTATTTTAATTTAATCTGTTTTTTCGATAACTTCACGATGATCGTCATATACCTAAACCGTCGAGTTTTTCATTCGAATCTTGTCAGCGTGGTAGTTCTAATTAATATCTACTCGTATAATTATATATATATATATTATATATTTAAAGTTGTCATACTGGTGGTGGGATCCCTATGCCAGAATCGGCCTACGAAGTTATCACCGCAGTGCCAGTTATTCTGCCATCACTTCTTTCGATGCGAAGGGCACTGAAGCTAGTATAGTCACAGGGCATATGAGACTGAATAACTGATGTCTCATGATGACGAGAGCAGTAAAATATGGGTAAAATTATGAGTAACATCGCAAAGTTAGGCGTGACACTTACCAATAGGTGAACGATTTGCCCGCCATATCAATTACTGCCATAAAAATATCATTATAAAATTAATAATATTGTTTTTTTACATTAAAATTGAATCCAATTAAAGCAACCTGTGATGTGACCTAGCTGTTTGTGAATATGATTGGTATTGTTTATGCTTTTTTCCTTTCAATTATTATTTATTTATAAATTAATTTTGTCGCGATCGCTGTCACAGGTTTTTATCACATTTTATTTCACGTTATATTATCAACATCATACCGTATCGGCGACTGACTGTCGTAGAGTCAATAGCACTTGATAATGCCTAGTTTTGAGGCGAAACACGTGTCGTGTTCTCGACTTCAGTGGTGTGTATTGCCTAGTGGTAGTGTTGTAGTGGTGAAGGTGGGGGCGGCTCCCTGTGGAGGTTATTTGTTTTCACGTGCACGCTGTCGAGGAAGGGTGGGCGGTGCTCTTCAAAACTAGGTAATACACACCATTTTACATTTTGCAAGCGAATCTTAGCAAATTAACTTTCTCTCCTTCACTATAATGGATTTCCGCAAAGTAACGCCTGATTCTATTAACTATAAATAAAGGTGTAATATTTGTTGGTTAACCAAATAAATAATACAAAATAAAAAAGCCGCCCCCTCACGGCAAATTTATCACAAAATTAAAATCAAATTAAATAACATGCTAGCAAGGTATATATACACATACTAATAGTAAGTAAGTAAATTGGTTAATTTACAATGAGATTGTAAAAGGAAAATATACTAAAACAGTTTTATAAAATAGAGTGAATATTTGTCACGCATGGAAGACTGAACACTTATTAGAATATATTGCGTCATTTAAGTTATGATTTTTTTGTCACAATTTTGAAAATGTTAATTAAATAATAGAAATATATTTTAAACATTTTTCTGTTTATAACTTTTTAGAACCCTATGTCACTTTCAATTTTTGAACGAAAAAGTAAATATAGATAAAACAGTTTTATTGCTTTACAGCGCCATCTCTACTGCATTGGGCAGACACACTTTAAAATTTTAATATTTCATTTTCAATTCCGAATTCCGAATTTGAGATAAACACATGCGAGAAATAAATTAAGTTGGAAGGAAGTAGTTGACATATAATAGTATAATTTATTGCAATACATATTTTCCAGTGTCATTCCATATTTAAATGTTGGCGCCAAGCGGTGTGATGAATGCGCCATCTCGTGTTTAAACGTAAGACTTGGAATGAACAAAGAACTAGCTAACCACTACTAGAAATTAAGGTTGTGTTTTATCTCTGTCGGACGAACGCTTACATGTCGAGCGCGAATGGGACGCCTTATTCACTTTCGGCCATCAATTCATAACCATCTTTCTTTCTTGTGCAACTGTTTCTCGTCGGTCGTGTTCTATGATCTAGTGTGAATGCAGGATGGACGCCATTCGCGCGAGATAATTTTCAGCCCGCTAGTGAACAGATAGTGATACGCTTGAAGTGCCGGGAGTATGCTATTGTGTCTGGTGCGTTAGGGTGGTCTTGGTGCGGCGAGGAGCGAGGCATCTCGCAGCGAGGTGGAGGCGCGTGAGGCTGGGCATGGCGGGCGCAAGCTGAGCGGGCGGGAGCGGCGTCCGCTCGCGCTCCGCCGCCGGCCCGATGAGCGGGGCATGCTCGGCGCGGCGGAGGTTTTATGGGTATTTGCGTGAGCTGCCGGCGCCGCGAACGAAAGGCACCAGAGAAGGGCTGGGTGTCGCGAAGACCCGCGAAGGGCGCGGCGGCGGTCGAATTACTACCACGGCGCGCCGACCTGCCAGCCATGGCAAACTCCATCTCAAGCATCAAGATGAATAACCCTTTCAAGGTCATCGTCAGCAAGCAGCGGAAACGCTACACAAAGCACGGCTTCAATTTGGACTTAGCATGTATCCTTTTTTGTCTTCCAGTGTTGTGTATTTTACGAGATCGATGTCTTCATTTAGGTGAGTCGATACTGTTCATTAACCGCTTACTTTTGGGATTTGAATATTTACTCTGTGTAGTTACGGTAAATCAACCAGATAACCTGCTCCAAGCATCCTTAAAGTGTTCAAGGGCACATAGATTTAGTACATGCATGTAGCCTCCGTATAAACTACTCGATATTATAGTCTGTTTTTGAGGTTATAACGCGTCTTATAACAATCAAATTGCGCTCAATTTTTCATTCTTAGATATATAACCTAGAAATCTAACAAGTTGTAATAACGTTAAAAATCTTTATATATGAATAATAAAGTACACGTTCAATAGAAAAACGGTCCTCTTACCTAAAGAAATATTCGAATAGAAGAAGCTACGAGGTTTTAACATAGGTATAGATAATTTTCAACACTGCTATCTTGCATAGCAACAGTGTTCCTTACTCATATCTTTAAAGACATACTAACGTTATATCGTTTTTAGACACGGAAACAGTCCGAAGATCACAGTAAGGTATTGCTGATATGCTCCTTTAACATTTACATATATTAGCTTCCTTATGGGCAAAACTATATCAGATATTTCTTTAAATTCTTTCGTAAATAATGAGCTAAAATGGGTGTTTACCTTGAGAAATTTTGAATAGGGTCATTACATTTCTTTAATTATTGGAAGCTTTTATTCAACCTCATTAGTTTTAACATTTAACTTTTGCCATGAAGCATAAAAATTTTGAATTCAGCTTCTAAACATTCATGCATCACCTGCATGAATGTTTAGAAGCTGAATTCAGAATTTTTATGCTTAAGTGCTCAATTATTTAAAATGTTTTCTGGCTATATCTATGATCCTGAAGTAATTAATGATTTTCTGATTTTAATGACATTATACAATAAAATGTTTGATAAAAATCATTGTTATATAAAATGATACAAGTGCTATCAAAGATGGTAATCATTTTAATTGCATTGCAAAAGAAGTAAGATTAGTTACTTACTTTTTTCAGTGTGCTCAGTTTTGGTTTCAACATCCTTTTGATATTTTGGGGTAATTTTTATCATTTTCATTACAAATTCAACTACAGTTTAATCAATGATTCCTTAAAAAATAATATTTTTTAAATGCATATATGTAATTTAATTTAGTACATTGTATAAAGAGAAACAGTTGATGGGTGTCTAGCTTCTGATAAAAAAGCCTATACAAAAAAATATGAAAATAAGTCACACCAAAAACTGCCTATAAATGAGAACTCCTGAGGGCAACATAATTTTTGAGAGGGCTAACAAAATAGCCTATTTAAATAAGCTTTAAAGATATATGTTTAGTCTTAATAATCAGTAAATGGATATATATGTAAATCTTTAAGTCTTGTTTTGATTTAAATCAAAAATATTCTTTTTTTTGGATTTTTATCATTAACATAGCAAAATTTGTTTCACTACTTTTCTGTAAGTGTTAAATATTGGCCAAAAATTTATTGCTGAAGAAAATTGATACCTCTAGGTTTTTATTACACTACTCACTGCCTTGAATATCCTCAATTACTTAGTAAGAATAACAGTAGTGCTTACTTGACCACTGAAAGAATATGTAGGCGGATATTAATACCAGGGAATGAGGTGATTGCTGTCTAAAAATAAAAACCAGCCAAACCAAAAGTGTTTGTTGGACTACACACAATGTAGTGTTTCATAGTGGGGAATAGTGTATAACTGAAAATATCCCTTATCTCAAAAATTTCATGACTGTATCTTATTTAAACCATTTTTTTCAGAATTTTCCGCTTTTTGAAATGATAGAATTAATTGTTTTTTTTTTCATCCCTCAGTTACATGGATGGTGTGCCCCTACTCTTTTTTCGTAATCATTGCATAGTGGTTCAAAACACCTTCCAAGAATTAAAAAAAAAACCTCTGTCCTAGAAAAGGTTTATTTTTTCAGAATCAGCTTTAATATCAAATGAAGTTCAACTAATATTATGTAAAAAATCCACATAGAATTCAATTACTGTAATGAATATACATTATAATAATTGAATAATAATTATAACGTAATTTTGGACCACATACTTGGTGTAGTTGCTGACCTGAGTAGGCTTATGCTCAATAGGGTATGGTTTGATTCATGCACTGAAAAAATATTTATACTGGTTTATTTGGTAGATGTAAAGATATGGCCATTATGTGATTATTCAAATTGATATCAGTATTATTATTATGGATGATTGTATGAATAAGATTTAAGTAATGATTTTAATTCAGGCTTGCCATACAATTTTAACTTCTGTCAGAGTTGAAAATATTAAATATGTTCATATTACTGCTACTATATTAAAGCTAAGAGAGTTTGTATGTTTGAACATACTAATCTCAGGAAATACTTATCCGATTTGAAAAATTCTGCATTCACATTCTGCAGCACATTTGCATTAGATAATGGTACGGCCTTAAAGAGCACACTGAGTATCAAACATTACAGAGATGGGGTTAATTATGAATGCTCAGGTAAGCGAGGCACCATGCTATACAGTGCAATAACATGGTGGGTTCATTTTACTTTGCAGGACTACCTGTTTTAAATAAATATTAAACTCTATCTATAGCTGCATAAATAGGCTTTCTAATTTTCTACACCTTAATGAGAAGCTCCTGAAGGAAATAATATTTACTACAGTAGGTCAGTGATTACTAATAATGCTTAACTTTGTGAAATAACCAAAAGTGACATAGCAAAGATAAAATCAAAGACTGGTGGAATAACAATGCCCGGCCAAGTACCTCAACAGTAAATATATATTTATCCCCGTCTCAGATTTACTTGGTTATGTGTAGCCTATGGAAGAATAAACTACTTTGTTTTTATGTTATATAACTCATACAAGATAATTTGTGTAAATGTTGTTATAACATGTAATTGAGAAGCCAAATTACATACCATAAAATTGTGATTAACATCAATTTAGTTGCATTAAGGTTGTTTTTCACAATATTGTTTATATGTATGTTAATTTGTATTTATTATTTCTATTATTTCTATTTTTCTAATTTTTTTCTCAAATTTTGAGTTAAGTACATTCAGTTCTGTAATAGTGTCACATGTGTATGCGCAAACACAGACACACTTACTTGTCCCAACCTACCATCGCCTGATGTGAAGCTCATGCAATAACATTGGAGCTAGGCTAGAAGGCAGTGTTAGAAACATGGGGACAATCATAATACATTCAGACCTTAATATCAACAAATTATACATTCTGCAAAAATGTTGGGATTTTGCTAAGATTTAAACCTATGACCAAGAGTTTCCACGCTACTGCTTCACGGTACAATAACTGGTCCTGTGGTGGTACTCACCTAGTCTAATTATTATTTTATACTAAAATACTTTGTCGTGGCACTGGTTATTTGTGCTTAAAGTTATATTACAGTGGCCATTACTGTTTTTACAACGATTGTGTAGCTTTATCGTACCTACCCACTGAGTTATGGGTCCTGGGTTCGAATATGAGTTGTAGCCACACACATAGCCCACTTTTCGCCTCCGTTGGAAACGAGGCGTGAGGGGTGGCGAACCACGTAACCGCCATTTTGGTAAGAGTAAAAATAAACTTACTCCCCATTATGTTCCCACAAGTATTTTTTTGATAATAATTTGTTTTATTTTTGAAGTACAATTCGAGTTTTGTATGTTTCCATTCCTTCAACAACACATTCACAAGTTGGTACTGTTGGAAGGAAATATGCAAACTGTGATTAATTGGCTCTGCAATTACTGATGCTCATATAATTAAACTGCACTTACAAGTAAGCAAGATTGAATCTGTGAGTTCTAATTTAAAGCTTTTTATTTCAATTAAAAGAACTTTATTACTCATCTGAACATTAATAGTTTACTTAAAAAATGGTTAGTCAGATAGATTATCGCATAGGCACAGTTAAATTAATTAATGAATTAAAATAGATGAAAAGCATAAAACATTAAATGAAATGGTTTAAGTTTGCCAACACTAGAAGGACTTTTCTTAGTAGGTCTATCAAATTCTGAAAAGTGGGATGCAAAAAACGTCAAGAAGATGTTATTAGAAAAAACGTATTATAAAACTGATCATTACACAGGGGACAGAGATGTGAGGAAATAACTATTTAATAATATTAAGGATATTGTAATTAATTATTGTATTTTATACATGACATTGTGATATATATGATATTAGAAAAAGGAAAAACTCCCAAAGTTTCTTGCCAGTTCTTCTCTGAGAAGGTCTTATTTAATGATCTTTAGATAAACCTAAACTGAATAAAGAAACTTATGAATCTTTGTATGTATAAGATGCTAGTAGGGTCAAGTTCTTTTTTTATAATGGAAATATCACATAAATTGTTTCAGAACATAAGTTTGATTGCACCATATACCATAGTCCTATACTTTAATACTTAAAGTCCTTTACTGGTGGTACAATTCCTATGTAGGATCCTACTAGGTAGATACCACCACAGTGCCAGTTATTCTGCTGTCAAGCAGTAACATGCAAATATTACTGTGTTTTGGTCTGAAGGACACTGTTAGCTAGGGCATATGTGAATTAAGAACAGATGTCTCAGGTTGACAAGCAACAACATACAGATATGGTCTGAGTGACACAGCATTTTTTTTTAAGAAGTAGACATTGCACTTGAAGGGTTGCAGACATTGCATTTTATTCATTAAAAATACACTTGAATGGTTCTATCAGGAAATTCACTTGATTGTTATGTAAAACAATCTGTGCCTGTTACTTTGCTGTTATTGATTTAAAATTAATGTATCCAGATCCATTTTGACTAAGTTGTGTCCAAGATTACTTTCATGAAATTTGCGTAGATTATAAATAGTAATATTAATCTAGGTTTAAGACACCCCTAAGGTTTTATAGTTATTAAATTATATTCATTTCAATAGATAGAAATTTTTTGTTAAATACCAGTGTCACTAAATGGTGTTGAACAATATTCTTTATAAAAGGAAAAAGTTTACGAAATGTATAAATTCGTAAATGACAAACAGACAGATCTATTTTATTTATTTTGAAAACAAAAATTAAGCACTATATGAACTTAATTTTACCTGACCAGTGTATTAATTAACCTAAATCAGACTGTAGTTTAAGATAAATACATTTTCTGTATGCTTTTTTGACCTTTAAATGAATTTATTACCATTTTTATCGCTGATAATTAATTCAGCATATTTATCCTCGCTTAATAAATATAAATATTATACGTTCTTTTGTCTGTCAGTCTGGCGGTCAGTCAATGTTAGATGGCGACAATTTAGCACCATTTTTTGGCAAGTATATTGTTTAATATTAGGCTTTGCCGAATCGGTACTATAGCACTGCCTTATGAAATAGCGTTATCAGCGTTAGGGCGCTATCACATTAGAGTGTATAGATGCGTTCGATATGTGATGGTCGCGTAAGGCGAACGTAGTGTTCGTTGCATAAGTAACATTCGCGAATGCGAATTGATTAAGAAGCAAAATTGTCGCTGTACGGACGTTTCACAACAATGTACAATGTATGTAGGGGTTAAATTTATAGAAACCACATTATCTGTGTGCTATAAATAGTGGTGGCGGCTCGTTAAAAGAATACTACCACTCCATCTCATCTAATGGATCTCGTAAAAGGCGAGTAAGGAATAAAACTGCACTGTGCATCCAATAGCGCATAATGGCGATGGGCTCACCACCTATCACACCAAGTGCATTATATCATTTTGGTGAATCGTGGATTGTGGCAGTCATCTGCTTTTGCAGTGAGTGCCCAGTCTCTGACTACCCCTTATGGGATACAGTCGTGATCTTATGTATGTATGTATGTATAAATAGTGGTATCTGACCTCTACGCCGCCGATCCTGGGTTCGAAACCTATCGGCAACCAATGTTTGGGCAAGAACACTTTCATGGTTTTCGAATCTGGTTGTGTTGTCATACACTACACACACTACATCTACATTAGTCTACCTTCGCTCTTTTGGTTACGGGCGCGGGGAGGTTAGCACTAGGAGTGCCTATTTGTTTGCGCGTACACTAAGGCACCGTAGTATCTCCTGAAGAACTTCCTTGATAGTTTTGTTCCTTCACTTATCGTAGGGTTCAATCCATACCATCCATACTAATATTATAAATGCTAAAGTAACTCTCCTGTCCCTCTGTCTGTTTGTTACCTTTTCACGGCGCAACCGTTGAACCGATCTTGACGAATTTCGGCACTGTGACAGCTTGCATCCTGGAGACGGACGTGGGATTTTATTCTGGAAAATCAAACAGCTGACACGGTATTTTTAAAAAACCAAAAGCCCCGGGCCCCGGGCTTCAGCTAGTAATATTGCCATAGTTCAATTCAAGGAATTTGTATTTTGCTCTTGTTCAAATTGATTTTAAATATTTGGTATATGCAGTACGGTACTAGAATGCAGTAAAAATGCAGTGTGCAACAGTAATAAAAATGTTAAAAAAAATATATCATGTTTCAGAATTACTGGTGGTAGGATTCCTATGCAGGAGTCCGTCTAGGTAGGGACCACCCCAGGGCCAGTTATTCTACCGTGAAAGCAGTAGTGTGCAAACATTACTGTGTTTCGGTTTGAAGGCAAGCGTAATTACTGGGCATATGAGACTTAAGAACCTATGTCTCAGGGTGATGGGCACAGTGTACCATCAGGTGAACGTTTTGCTCGTTTCATCATTTTATGCAATAAAAAAAATCTCATGATGCTTTCGAATTTTACACTAACATCATAGATAACCGACTATAACCGCCGTCTCCTCTAGACACTAAAATCGTCCTACCACTAACACCATCACATCCACATTACAAAATAAGTTTATTATTGTATTTTGATTCATTATTTTAGCCTATAGTGATAAGGTGAAATGACGAATCAAAATACAAAAGACAAGTGAGTCCTCTGCTGAACATAGGTCTCGCCCATAGATTGCAACAAAACACGTAAGTTTGTAGCTCTCATTTTGGGGGTATTTCGTCATAGTTATAACGCTTGGCAGACGGGTTGGCAAACGCAGTTTATTTATTCAGATGTTCCGGGATGACGCTACTGCCCATCTCCCGGTTTTCATTTTCCCTCTATCGACTTTTACGACACCCACGGGTCGAGATAGGGTGGTAGATTCTCTTAAGTCGCCATAACACGGTCACTTTTCAATTTTATCTAATTGTATTAAATCATTTTCATCTAGTTTTCATGTCAAACTGTACGATCCGTTTATCGTAGAACAATTGACATTCTTTGATTTTCCACTGTTAATAATTTGGATATGATTTTAATTTGATATTTGATGCCTAGATGGTAAAACTTATACAAAATATTCATGCTGTTTCATCATCATCATCATTTCAGCCTATCACTAGTCCACTGCCGAACATAGGCCTCCCCCATAGTTTGCCACAAAAGTTTGTAGCTCTCATTTTGGAGGGATTTTGCCATAGTTGCCATGCTTGGCAGGCGGGTTGGCAACCGCAGTTTATTTATTTAGATGTTACAAGATGACGCTGCTGCCCATCTCCTGGTTTTATTTTCCCTCTGTCGACTTTTACGACACCCACGGGATGTAATTAGGTTGGTAGATTCTCTTAAGCCGCGACATATCCATGCTGTTTATATACAGCTAAATAGATTAAAGCTACTGCCCTTAATGTGAACATCAATGTAACCCTATTTATAATTATTATTAAATATTTGAATTTGAACATGTTTACTTTGTTCCTATAAAATAATATATTATAAAATAGTATCTACTATCTACTGTTGTTAATAGAATCGGGCGTTACTTTGCGGAAATCCGTTATAATAAAGGAAAAAAAGTTAATTTGCTAAGATCCGCATGCAAAATGTAAAATGGTGTGTATTCCCTAGTTTTTTAAGAGCATCGCCCGCCCTCCCTCAACAACGTGCACAAGCAAACTCATACCGCCACCGGGAGCCGCCACCAGATACCCTCCACCACTACTACACTACCACTAGGCAATACACACCACTGAAGTCGAGAACACGACACGTGTTTCACCTCAAAACGAGGCATTATCAAGTGATATTGACTCTACGACAGACAGCCGTCGAGAGTCGGCGGCTGACTGCAGGCTGACTCGTGGCGGTATTGGTTTGCTTGTGCACGCTGTTGGGGGAGGGCGGGCGGTGCTCTTCAAAAACTAGGTAATACACACCATTTTACATTTTGCATGCGGATCTTAGCAAATTAAATTTCTTTCCATTATCTATTGTTGATAAAAAAAATAAAGCTCTACAAGATTTGAACGCGGACATTTGCAATCAATTACACAAGACAATCTTAACGATGTGAAGTTTAGTGGATCGCCGGCTTTATGCAGGGCATATCCGTTTCCAAGTCGCAAGAAAATCATATTCTCATCGTAATGAAGGTCTAATTAAAAGGTCGATGACCCTGGCCTTAATCTAACGTGTCGTCATTTATCTTACATTTATTAGATTTTTTACGTAGTAACATATTAGATACTAGCTCATACTCGCGACTTCGTCCGCATGGATATAGGTTTTTCAAATATCCCGTCTAAACTATTTATTTTAAAAAGTATCCTATGTCGGTATCCAGGATGCAAGCTATTTCTGTGCCAAATTTAGTCAAGATCGGATCATCGTTTGAACCGTCAATAGGTAACAAAGCGACAGAGAGAAATACTTTCGCATTTATAATATTAGTATGGATAACGAGTATTATTCCAATATTCTGGGTAAGTGTGCATTATTTTACAAGCCAGGGAATAAAACTGTACCATATGTAAGGATTTTGCTATGAGATTTGAAGGTAAGATGTATTTTCAAAAACGCGAACTTTCTGGTGGTAGGATTCCTATGCAGGAATCCGCCTAGGTAGGTCCGCCACCGCGGGGCCAGTTATTCTGCCGTAAATCAGTAGTGTCTGCACACTTTGCACTTTGTTGTTTCGGTCTTTAGGGCACAGAGCTAGTGTAATCACTGGGCATATTAGACTTAAGAACTGATGTCTCAGGGGGACGGACGCAGTGTATTGCCACACAAAAATAATCTGGTCAGGTGAACGTTTTGTTTTGTATAGTCGCTTCCTCCAAAAAAAAAAAAAAATACAATTCATCTACACGTGATGATAAATAATTTATGTTGTACACAAAACCCAGGACCTCTTGTTAGCAGTCAGTCAGGCTTATCACTGATCCAACTGGTAATCGACATCACGTTGGCTATATTACCTAAATATGTGTATGAACGATTTGCGAACGTACACAAAATGACCTCGAGTTCGATACGAATTTTTATATACGAAAGTGACGACACAAGTTAAACGATCACCTGATGGTAAGTGCAACGTCTGCCCATAACAAATGCTGTGACACGCATAAAATTTCTGTGCGGCACTACTGTCACCCGTTAGACCCGTGAGACATAAGTTGTTAAGTCTCGCTGTTAGTCCCGCTTTATCATATTCCCAGTAATTACACTAGCTCTAAGTGACCTTCAGTAGTCGTGGTAGCTCAGGGGCTAGGCGCTCGCTTTAAATTGCATAGTACGCGAGTGACCTGGGTTCGATTCCCGGTACTGGCACCACTAAAATTGCTAATTGCAATTTTAAGTGCTGACTTACCACGTGCTCGGCGGTGAAGGAAAACATCGTGAGGAAACCCGCATGTCTGAGAAATTAAAAATATTTCGAAGACGTGAAGTCCGCCAACCCGCATTGGAGCAGCGTGGCGGATTCTTCCTAGCTCCAAAACCCTCTCAGAAATGAGAGGAGGCCTGTGCTCAGTAGTGGGACATTTATAGGCTAAAACTTTACTTTTTTACTTAAGTGACCTTCACACAGAAAAACAGTTATATTTTCACACTAAGGCTTCACGGCAGAATAACTGGCCTGGAGTGGCACCTAGACGGACTACTGCATAGGAATCCTACCATCGGGATTGTTTAGTGGACATGCACAAAATGACCTTCGGCAGTGGTTGCATACGGTATTAATTAATTCCAGCTTGACTTAACATTTTTATACGTAATGTCGATATTCTTCGCTTTTGTTAAAATAATGTAACAACCTATAAAATGACCCACTGCTGAGCACAGTTCTCATCTCATTTCTGTGATGCAAACAATGCGAGGGGGGCGGATTTCACATATCCTCGAAATATTTTTATACCTGCATGTCCAGGTTTCCTCACGATGTTTTACCTCACCGCTGGGCATGTGGTAAATTAGTACGTAATTTCAGAACAATTTTAGAGGTGCCGGCACCCCCGGTGCGGTCTAACTCTGGTCACTCGGTAGAATTCCTATGCAGGAATCCGTCTAGGTAGGTACCACCTCAGGGCCAGTTATTCTGCCGTGAAGCAGTAGTGTGCAAGCATTACTGTGTTTCGGTTTGAAGGGCACTGTGAGCTAGCGTAATCACTGTGCATTTGAGACTTAAGAACTGATGTCTCAGGGTGACGGGCGCAGTGTGGTGTCACACGGAAATATTCTGGGTGACACAGCATTTGTTGAGGGCGGACGTTGCACTTACCATCAGGTGAACGTTTTGCTCGTTTTGTCACTTTATACTACTATGAATTTAAGACGAACGACGGCCCCTGAGCTCCTTCTTTAGTAAAATATGTTTAATATTTAAGTCGTAAAATGTTAATGTATCGAATTCATATTGGCTCTCAGAAAAAAAACCTCGCTAGAGTTTCTGTTTTACGAGATATTTTTAAAATTAAATAGGCATTAAAACTGTTTGGGATACTAATTCATATACTACATGTCATTTTGTGTTCAATCTTATGTTTATGTGTGTGGTAGTGAAACGAAGGTTACTAATTATGAAGCGGGCCATTATAACGAATTACTATTTAATTGATTGCCCGCTTAATATTCATCGTTTGCTCCGTTGCGCCGGTTTTTAATATAAATACTTGTAATAGTCGTCGGCACATTCACGCGAAAATCAGGGTTCTTTAATCAAATTAAATATATCTTTATTGTACACCATAATCAAAAAATATAAAAAAGGAAAGAAAATAAAATAAAAGGTACAATGGGGACGGTCTTACCGCTAAAAGCGATCTGTTCCAGGCAACCTTTGGATGGACGAAAACTGAAATTGAACAAATAAGGACGGCTTCGTGGGTCTTTTTTTCGTTATTAAATAAAAAATAACTGTCGAAAGCCATGAAAATCTCCTGGCCCATTGTTGTCGACTCTTACGACACCCTCGAGGTCTCTCTAGTCACTGGCGCTCACTTGTTTCAGTTAATAGAACACCCATATACAGTAATGTTTGCTAACATCTGCTTCACGGCAGAATACCAGCCTAGACCCGTAGCTGCCTAAGCGGTTCAGGTGTCCGCGGGAGACTCGACGGGGGTATACGTTGGCGTGCAAAAAATGGGTTAGTTATAGTCTTGGGAATATGGTAGAAATGTAGCTGCAGGAGGTCCACCGGAACCAACTAAAGGGGCTATGCGCTCGCTTTAAATTTCATAGTACGCGGGTGACCTGGGTTCGATTCCCGGTGCCGGCACCACTAAAATTGTTAATTGCATTTTAAGTGCTGACTTACCACGTGCTCGGCAGTGAAGGAAAACATCGTGAGGAAACCTGCATGTCTGAGAAATTAAAAATATTTTGAAGACATGTGAAGTCCGTCAAACCGCATTGGAGCAGCGTGGCGGATTCTTCCTAGCTCGAAAATCCTCTCAGAAATGAGAGGAGGCCTGTGCTCAGCAGTGGGACATTTATAGGCTGAAACTTTACTTTACTTTTTTTTTAAGAGAAAAAAGTCTGGGAACCTCTGGCCTAGACGGATTGCAGCATAAGTTTATCACCAGCAACGCTTGCTTTTTCATGACTCTAACAGCCGAGGAAACCGTAACGTTGGGATAGGTCATGTGGGTCATGCGACGTTGTTTCCTGCGATTGTGGGCGCTTGGCGTGTCGCTGTCGTATGCATGCTCGTCTCGATAAGCGCTCTCTTTTCACACAGCGATGTAAGGCACGCTATTACTCGAGCTGTGCACATTCCGTAACATGTGCCATTCGTCACGTACCCGCTTTATCAGTGCTCGCTCGGGTTAGTTTCTGTGATGAATCATGTTTCTCAAGTAATTAGAGTGAAGTTAGGATGCAGGTGGCTCGGGACGGTGCTTTGTGGCGATCTGTTTTGCATTTTTGAAGTGAAAACTTGTTTAGAAACGTTGTGGTTCAAACCTTGATGAAACGAAAAAGCGACACCAAAAAGAGACAATCATATATGTAGGATTTAGCCTGCGAGAGAATAAGATACAGTATTCATTAGCTCGACAATAAGGTCAGAAACAGTAGTTGACGCTGTATTTCGAAGATATATGGACCAAATCCAAACCAAAGCATTTATTTCTTACTTTATTTACCATAAGACACTCGTGTCATTTGTTGAAATTAAAAACTTGGAGTCTGTCTAATACGTAATGTGATATGTAGAATAAAATGTAACATATTTTTTAAACTTGGTAAAAGTAACAAATAAGTAAAGATTCAGCCTATAAATGCAAAGCAGTGGGACACTGCTGAGCACAGGCCTCCCCTCATTTCTGAGAGGGTTTTTGGAGCTAGGAAGAATCCGCCACGCTGCTCCAATGCGGGTTGGCGGACTGCACATGTATTCGATTTTTTTTATTTTCATTTCTCAGATATGCAGGTTTCCTCACGATGTTTTCCTTCACCGCCGAGCACGTGGTAAATCAACACTTAAAATTGCAACTAACAATTTTAGTGGTGCCGGCACCGGGAATCGAACCCAGGTCACTCGCCTACTATGAAATTTAAAGCGAGCGCCTAGTCCCTGAGCTATACCGCTCTTAAACTTGGTAACAATATTATAATAAATAAACCCAAAAATTATCCTACTACTGATACTCTGCATTCGTCTCATTCTCTCGAAGCTAAGTTTTGTATATAGTTATGAAACAAGCAAAACATTCACCTAATGGTAAGTGCAACGTCTGTCAATAACAAATGCTGTGTCATCATCATGTGCCCAGAAAGTTTCTGCGTGACATCACACCATCACCAGAACAACACAAGTCAAGAAGACAAGAACAAGTCTGATATGCCTAGTGATTACGCTAGCTCACAGTGACCTTCAAACCGAAACACAGTAATGTTTGCACACTACTGCTTCACGACAGAATAACAGGCCCTGGGGTGGTGTCTACCTAGGCGGATTCCTTCATAGGAATCCTACCACCAGCGAAAGTAGTTTTCTGAACGTTTCACTTCTACCGGGTGTGCACTGCGCACATGTTTTTTATACCTTTATTCTATTTAGTTAAATCTCTTCCAACTGTTCACGTTAAAACTTCAGAGCATTTTCTTCCTAATGGTGTCTTCCTTGTCCGATTTCCGCCCAACGCGACAAGTTCCGAATACGAATATAGTGACGCAAATGTACGTGTGATAATTAATTATCAAAGACCTGACTTCAAGCTCCACACAGAATTTCATGATTCAGGATCTCGTGGATCCCATCATCGGAACTTGACCAAAATTATATGGGACCACCCTTTACGATATCCAGATAATCATTGATATCGGTTGATAAACCAAGAAGTTATACATAATATATATATATATATATATATATATATATACACACATTTATTCAGACGAATTGAGAACTCCCTCCTTTTTTGAATTCGGTTAAAAACGAGAGACACTCGTACACGATGTAACACTCATGCGATTAGATCGGAGACTAGTGTCAAAGACGCGGAGTCACAACACCACCAGACCCCAAAACCAACAATTTGTGTTGTTGGACTAATGTTGGCTCCCGCTGAACCGAGGACCCGCACTAAAGAAGTCTGGCATTTTCACTACTAGACTACGCAGTCGTCTTGCCACTGTGATCTGTGTTTATATAGTACATACAGTCACGCCTTTTTCCCATATAAGGGGTAGGAGGCCACACACGTAGCCCACTTTTCGCCCTCGCGGGAAACGGGCAAACCACGGCGCCGTAAAAAATTCCATAGCTTTTATAGTGTCACGTGATTTTTAAAGTCGCAGACGATCACTAACCCACTTATTATACTGAGGTTCTGTAACAGGTTTAGCAGCTTTTGGAGTTAACTTAATATTTCTAGATTAGAAAGTTTGTCGCTTCGTTAAATTGTGCATTTGAAGTATCACGTAATAGGTTTAGTATATTTTATTCTCTCACTAACTTAACGATACACATGGGATGAGACGAGCTAGCAGATTTTCTTACGTCATCCAGTTAAATGACCCGCCGATTATGTAATCTGAACTTAACATGGATTTAGTGTAGTAAATAGTTTTAGATTAGTTATAGATAACAAGAATATGTGTATGTATTATATATAAAATGAATTTATAACACGGTGGTAGGATTCCTGTGCAGGAATACGTCTAGGTAGGTACCACCCCAGGGCCAGTTATTCTGCCGTGAAGCAGTAGTGTGCAAGCATTACTGTGTTTCGGTTTGAAGGGCACTGTGAGCTAGCGTAATCACTGGGCATATGTGACTTAAGAACTGATGTCTCAGGGTGACGGGCGCAGTGTGGTGTCACACAGAAATATTCTGAGTGACACAGCATTTGTTTTGGGCGGACGTTGCACTTACCGTCAGGTGAACGTATTGCTCGTTTCGTCACTTAATACGTTTGCAAAATTAGACAACGAATTATTGGTTATATTTAGGTTAAAAACACTGTACCGCGGCGCTGATAGAAGAAAATGAAGTATTGTAAATGACGAATAAAAACTAATTCAGAAAATTACAATTTTAGAGATATAGCTTAAAATTTTGTTCGTATTAAGCTAATTAAAAGTATGTTTCTGAAAAATAAAGTATTTCTTACTAGTTAACTACTAGATAGGTGTTTTTAAATATCCTTTAAAAGTAATATTTATATTACAAAAAATTGTCCAATCCTATGTCCGTCTCCAGGACGCAAGCTACCGCTGCAACAAATTTCGTCAAGATTGATTCAGCGGTTGAACTGTGAAAAGACAACAAGCAGAGGGACAGAGAGAGTTACTTTCGCATTTATAATATTAGTATGGATAGTGTTAAGTATAAACAGAAGCGGATTTAAGTTAGATGGCGCTCTAGGCCCATTGCGATAAACCGCCCTAGGCTATAGCAATAATGAGCACTTCTTGCTCCGTAATAGTATTATCAATACATTTTTAGTAGTTTTAGTGATTGCATACTTAATAGTTCTAACAAAATAATTCTACTCTTGAAATTACAACATCTTTTAAAAATAACAACGACCGAAGCTATTAAATGTTGATCTTTTTGCGCCCTTTAAATATTGCCGCATTAGGCCCGGGCCTCCCGGGTTTTAGCCTAAATCCATCATTTAGTATATCCATACTAATATTACAAATGCGAAAGTAACTCTCTATCTCTGTCTGTTTGTTACCTCTTCACGGTTTAACCGCTGAACCGATCTTGACGAAATTATGCACAGAGATAGATTGCATACCGGAGACGGACATGGGATACTTTTTATCCCAGAAAATCAAATATTCCTCACGCGATATTCAAAAAAACCTGTATCCACGCGGACGAAGTCGCGGGCATCAGCTAGTAATATATATATATTTTATGGTTGGCAACCAAATTGGCTATTGCGTAGAATCGCCGAAGTGAGAAAGATCATTAATCCTGGTAAAACCGTACAAGAAGTTGCTAACGCCATTCTGGCTCGAGCCCCAACAACGGAAGCGGAGCGGTTACAAGAAGCGTTTAGAAGTTTAATTTATGTACGTGGCTTATGTTGAGTAGTTTTCCAAATAAGTGTTAATTACAAAATAACTTAATTAAAAAAAAATAACTGACTTTAATTCGTGCCAATTTAAACATGATGAATTTTATATGGGACTACCGCTAAGGTATCCGCATTCTATCAAAAAAAGAACATCATCAAGAAAGATTCCAACGAATTGAGAGCCTTCGTTTTTTTGAAGTCTGTTAATATTTTTTACTTTTAACCTGAATGGGAACCATGACCTAAAGAAACTTTACAGATATCCAAGTACGCGTATACTGACCAGATATTTTTAAATATTTTGAAACCGCGCTTAAAACAACTCGTTTTCTTTTTTCATTAAGGAGTTTCCTTATCTGTGTTGTTAAATAAAATCGAAGGTCTCTCTTATAAACTATTTTATTTTTCAAAAGCGACATGTTTATCGATTTGGCATTTTAGTTAATTACATATTGACAATTCGTACAATCAAAATAAGGTATTGACCGTTGTTAACTTAAACTATACGCTAAGCTTAAATTATTGACTTGCATTTTATTTAATCTATGGTTTTATTTTGTATATAAAATTAAGAAAAAATAAATCTTTTGTGTGTTGTTAATTTTATGAGAACGGTTCTACGATTTTAATTAATGTAATTTGACCATCTCATGGATCTGTGACCTAGCGCTCAGCGCTACTCACCGGCTAAGACAAAATTGGAATCCCAGCCAAACATTTATTATTTTATTAGTTATTCTGATGATTATAGATGAAAACAATATTATTAGTTATTCTGCCGTGAAGCAGTAGTGTGGGTTTCCACAATGTTTATTACTGAGTTTCGGTTTGAAGTCCGCCAACTCGCATTGGAGCAGCGTGGCGGATTCTTCCTAGCTCCAAAACCCTCTCAGAAATGAGAGGAGGCCTGTGCTCAATAGTGGGACATTTATAGGTTGAAACTTTCGGTTTGAAGGACACTGAGAGCAAGCGTAATCACCGGGCATATGAGACAATAGAACTTATTTTTCAGGGTGATGGTCAGATCAGACAGACAGGCGCAGTGCGGTGCTATTCTGAGTAACACAGCATCTGTTTTGGGTAGACGTTGCACGTTTTGCTCGTCTCGTCACTTTATAAAAAGCCAAAAATTTTTTTATTTTGAAGTACGTCATTGGTTAATACCATAGTTTCGTGACTCTTACACTACTTCGAACTGTTCCTTCGACTTTATCGCATGTGGGTTATGGGGTTACGGCTATTTTGCCGTGCAGCAGTAGTCTGCAAACATTACTGTCTTTCGGTATGAAGGGCACTGAGAGCTAGTGTAATGACTGGGTATATGGACCAGACTGGACTTAAGAACTGATGTCGAAGGACCAGCGCAGTGTGGTGCCACACAGAATTGTCCTGGGTGACACAGCAAATGTTATGGGCAGACGTTGCACTTGCCATCAGGGGATCGAATAAAAAAAGTAACAATAAAAATAATTAAATCTCCACACGCATAGCTGAGAGCTTCAAAGCTTGACTCTCGAAAGCAGTAGTTCAATAGAAACAATAATTTAAATAATCAAAGACTTTCACCTAGTCGCCCTGTCAGCCTAATATTTAATTTTGCTAAACCATGTCTGTCTTGTAACTTCAATTCATCTCGTCTACTACAAAATTTTTCATGGTTTTCGAACCCACTACCAGTGCTACGTAACGCTAAAGGCGCCGAACATTTCTATATAACTGCTATACTTAGGAGTATTGACTTTCCTGGGCGATAGGTGTCCGGCACAGTAGAATAGTACCTCTTTCTTACCGAGGCGTCGTAAGAGGCGACTTAAGTATTGCACGGACAGCTTTTATTCGTGCAGAATAATACCATATACTATGCTGTCATTACAGTATAATGACAGCATTGCATATTATGTAGTGTATGCGGAGGAAAGTGGTAGGTGATATTCTACTCTGCCTAAACCAAAATAACCCATAGTGCATGGGTGCCTGCATTCTTTTTTTAAATTTATGATATTAAATAACGATATTAGCGAGTCGTCCAGTTGTTAGTAACTGCCACGCCCGCCCATAACAGTTGCAGAACCGAATTGGGAAGTCTTTGTCTCACAGTGCTGCGTTTATTGAGACGTCAGTTATTCAGTCTAATGTATCCAGTAACTACACTTGCCACCAGCCCGCCAGCTAATTATCGTGAGAGCGCACAGAGCACTGAACGAATGCAGAGTAGTCAAATACGAAGACGTCCTATGCATAATCGTAACGTTTCGGATTCGCGCTGAATTTAATCGCATAAAGCTCGGCGCGAGGCCGTCGTCGAGTAGTGAGATTGAATGTACTTAGCAACAATGAACGATTTACATAACTGGGTTGGTACTGAGCGCCTCTTAATTAACTCTTACGGCGCGCAGTGTTGAGAACTTAAGTGCTGGGCTTATTAAAACTTTCGGCGGTCCGTAACCAAGAACGTTTAACGAAACGCGGTTCAAGGTCTCCGCATGTCCATTATTAAAAGTGAAAAAAGCATTACATTTCGCCATTTGCCGTGTGGTACCGGCGTAAGTAATTTACCTCTCCATCCCGTGGGTGTCGTAAAAGTCGAAAGAGGGAAAGATTTAATCCGGGATTTCCAACGATCCTACGATGATGATTATGAATATTATCACCCTCTTCAGTCTACACTCAAATACCTTACTAAGTTTAAATGAAACTAATTTTACAGAAGATATCGCGTTTAATTATACTATACTATATTACTTATGGTAGGATTCCTATGCAGGAATCCGTCTAGGTAGGTACCACCCTAGGGCCAGTTATTCTGCCGTGAAGCAGTAGTGTGCAAACTTTACTGTGTTTCGGTTTGAAGGGCACTGTGTGCTAGCGTAATCACTGGGCATATGAGACTTAAGAACTTATGTCTCAGGGCGATGGTCACAGTGTGGTGTCACACAGAAATTTTCTAGGTGACACAGCATTTGTTATGGGCGGATGTTACACTTACAATCATGTGAACGTTTTGTTCGTTTCATCACTTTATGCAATAAAAAACAAACCGACGTTTCGAGCGCTTTACAGCACCCATGGTCACGGGAGGACTAAGGGGACAGATGTCCTGATGTCATAGTTAACCCGGAGTACCTTCAGCTTTTAATTATTATTTTTTTTGTCCGATCTACGTAGAAAGAGCTAATTGTATCTTGAAGTCTTGCAGTGGTATGCTTGGTTTTTTATTTAATTTTATTAATTATAGGATCCCAAGCTGGTAGTAATACCCAACCATCTTCTCATTTAAAATTAGGATGTTTTTTTAATTTCAATAGCCTCGCGGATCAACCCTGGTAGGAATCGGTGTTCTTTTGCGAAGATTTGTGGTTTATTAAATCTGATATAATGGTTGGGATGATCCAGAACATGGTCACAGACTGCAGACTTCCTGGAGCGACGATGCTTCACATCAGCTATAAATAGTCACTTAAATAGTTACATTTAAATGTGTAGTGTTCGCGTAAATATAAGAAATTTACCTTAACTTACTTTTAAATAACCATTACCTTACTAAGTTGTAAAGATTTGTCGTAAATAATTAGTAAGAGGATTGCCAAGATCACCGTACTAATGCCAGCCACTTTAGACACTCCTGTCGGTCATAATGGATATCCCTTAGTCGATTACGGTGGTATCCTTCCGCCGTCACCTGGCCATGCCAATACGTACAGAATTTATCAGTCCTGACCGACCGTCTTATTTTAGCAAATTTAAATTTCTCTGCTCATCTTGGTCATATTGTAGTAGTAGTAGAATTTCCATGTAGGAATCCACCAAGGCAGGCGCCACCGCAGTGCCAGTTACACCGCCCTCAGGCAGTGGTGTCAGAACACTGTGTATCAGTTTTAAAGTACACTGAAGTCACACCAGGTGAAGCGCCAATAGCCTAATGGATTAGGGCACGGACTGTGAAACATGACGTCGCCGTATCGAGCCCTCCATTCGACTATTAACGTGAACCATCTCCTAGTACAGGCTTTTAAGTTAGTTGGAGTGTTTAACAGGAATATGAGTAATGTTAATAGCTAGTATTCTTTTTTAACGAAAAAAAACGACTTGCATGTATCTCGCTTACATCCATTGATATAAAAAAAAAATGGATCCTTTTTCTTATGATGGCGAGGTTTCGGTAGTTTTCGGTTTTCTACAACTACGACATTTTCTTATTGACTACCAAGATATCTCATCTATGTTATTTAGCGTGATAGGCAAAGTTCTGGATGTGACAAATTGTGTATACGTAATTTTATATAGTAAAGGGTCCCACAGTCTCTTTTTGAACTTTGTAACGTTCGCAGGGAGAAAGGTAAACTTTCGTATGTATTTCGAAAATTTGTTTTGGTATTGGAATATTGGGATATGTTTTCACTTTTACATTATTTTTGTCATTACGATTATTTAATACATGTGATGCGAGTGATGAGACGAGCAAACATTTCTGTGTGTTACCACACTGCGTCCGTCACCCTGAGACAACAGTTCTTGAGGTTCATATGCCCGATAATTTCACTATTTATACGTGGTCACTATTTAGCCGTGGTAGCTCAGGGGCTAGGCGCTCGCTTTAAATTTCATATTACGCCAGTCACCTGGGTTCGATTCCCGGTGCCGGCACCACTAAAATTGTTAATTGCAATTTTAAGTGCTGATTTACCACGTGCTCGACGGTGAAGGAAAACATCGTGAGGAAACCTGCATGTCTGAGGAATAAAAATATTTCGAAGACATGTGAAGTCCGCCAACCCGCATTGGAGCAGCGTGGCGGATTCTTCCTAGCTCCAAAACCCTCTCAGAAATGAGAGGAGGCCTGTGCTCAGTAGTGGGACATTTATAGGCTGAAACTTTACTTTTTTTTTACGTGGTCTTTAACTCGAAACAGTAATGATTGCATAATACTGCTTGACGGCAATGTAACTAGCACTGTGGTGGTACCTACCTTGACGGATTCTTGCATAGGAATCCTACCACAAGTAAAGAACACCAAGCCCCCCGTGATCATGGATGTAGTGCAGCGAAGCGCTCTTAACGTCGCTAATATTAAAATTACACGCGATGAAATCCGTACGAGTAAATTTGGTTTTATTCAACGTCAATAGTTTTTACATCAGACTCGCAGACAGATTTTTTAGTCTCTTTAATAAGCGAACATGCTAAATTAAAGTATTAAAAAGCCGAGAATTCAAAAGCAACGTATGGTATGTTCTATTTTATTTATATGTATGAATACAAATGAAACAAAGGCAGCGTCAGTATTTCAGTGAGTTATTTAAAATCATTTGAATAACACTCACTGTCGGTCTGTAATAAAATCATTATTCAATATCTAGGTCACCTGAGGTGATTCACCACGGCGCATTTCATGTCGGTGCATATTATGCACTAGTCTGCTGTCGGACTAGACTCGATAATCCCTTTTATATGTAATGAGTCAGCGTTCAACTTCTTTGTGTTATTGGATTGCTTCAGGTCGCTGGGTAGTTACAATTTATGCGTCGCTGTCTTGCGCTCGTATGAGTTATATTGACTTTCTTACGTATAGAGCAGGGTTGTCACCGTTTGAAAACCAGGGTTTGTGTAGTTTGAAATGTAAGTCGTATAGTACCGGTTTAATAGAACCTACCACACCATCTCATCCCGTGGGTGTCGTAAGAGTCGACTGAGGGTAATTAAAAGAAGATGGGCAGTAGCGACTTCCAGTAACATCTGAATAAATAAACTGCGGTTGCCAAAACGCCTGCCATGCGAGTCAACTATGACAAAATCCCTATGTTCATCAGTGGACTAGTGGTAGGCTGAAATGATGATGATGATGAGGGCTTGAAGCTGAAAATATCATGACATTTCGGTTCGTAAATAGGACGCATTAAAAGGGCAGTAATTAATAGTAAAACAAAGTTTGAAAGTATCTCAATTACATCCATATTAATATTATAAATGCGATAGTAACCCTCTGTCGCTCTGTCTGTTTGTTACCTTTTCAACGTTCATCCGATGAACCGAACTTGACGAAATTTGAAATAGATATAGCTTACATCCTGGTGTTCTACAGGATATTTAAAAAACCTATATCTAAGCGGACGAAGCAGCGGGCACTAGCTAGCATAAAATAAAGTTATCGAATTATTAAAACACCGTATGTTAACAGGAAGCTTCTAAAATCGCAGGACTGTACTTCAAACTGTCTAGGTTATCTCAAAAAACAGGACATGTCCTGGGACAACAAGACGGTTGGCAACTCTATAATAGAACGTATACTTGTAATGTGCTACAAGTATACGTTATTGGTAAGTTGGGTGAATTCAGTTGAAGGTTTTCTTTACTTAGTCTTTGTTATTTGTGTCATCCATAGTCGAATTAGCGTTGCTAGTGGTAAGCATTTTATAGACAAAATAGACTTAACACTCACTTTAGAAACTGCATGTTGTAGTAATAATGTATGCAACTATGGATTTTTATCCATGGCGACAGCATCCAAACACCATCGGAACCTATTTTTTTTTTGGTTAAAGTGATGAAACGAGCAAAACGTTCACCTGGTGGTAAGTGCAACGTCTGCCCATAACAAATACAGTGTCACCCAGAACATTTGTGTGTGACACCTCACTGTGCCCATCACCCTGAGATATAAGTTCTTAAGTCTCATATGCCCAGTGATAGCTCACAGTGCCCTTCAAACCGAAACACAGTAATGTTTGCACACTACTGCTTCACGGCGGAATAACTGGCCCTGGTGTGGTACCTACCTAGACGGATTCCTGCACCACCAGTAAGAATTAAATGCTCAGGAGATATTATAGTGTCAACAGGCACTCGCTCGTACTTACCTATCCGCACTCGACGTAACGTTATATGATAAGATCGGAGCTAGGCTAGGTTTCAGTGTCAGAGGCGCGGGGACAACAGAACCAGAACAATTTGTGTTTTTGCTCAAGTGTTGATTCCGATTGGAGTTCTAACCCAAGACTCAGCGGCGTAGATGTCAGGTACGCCAACAACTGATACATCAGGATCTATTTTGCCATCGGGAAACGAAACAGGGTTGATTACGTTTTAATAGTAGAAGGATTTCTATGCAGGAATCCATCTAGGTAGGTACCACCCCGGGGCCAGTTATTCTGCCGTGAAGCGATAGTGTGCAAACATTACTGTTTCGGTTTGATAAAATCGGTAACATAAAATTTCCCATTTTTTTTCTTTCTCCCATCTGTCTTTATTGCTGCACCTATCAAAATCTAACCACTCCATGGGTTGACAGGGAGAAAATGCCTAAAGGTATTAAGTCCGCCCTTTGTATCGTTTTATTATAAAGGAGAGAGCAATAAAGGTTTAAATAAATAAATAAAATTTTCCACTCAGTATAAGCACGTATTGGAAATCCTGTCCACCACTAAACAGCTTTTATATGGTAAGGCGATACATCAACCACCGCGTGGCCTAGTGGTTAGAGTACCTGATATCTACGCCGTGGGTCTTCGGTTCGAGTAGCTAGGATGTAGTGTCAGAGACACGGGGGTAATCACAACACAATCAGACCCGAAAACCAATAATTTGTGTTTTTGTACAAATATCTGCTGTCCGACTGGGATTCGAACCCATGACCGGCGGCGTAGACTTCAGGTACTCTAACCACTAGGCCACGCGGTCGTTGATGAATCTAGGCCATTAGAGCAACGCATATTGTCCTAAATAGTACAAATTTTTATAAATCAAATTACTTCAAGAATGACAGCCGGTTATTTTTCCTCAATCCGTTGACTGTAGACGAATGTAATAAAACGTAATGCTCAAGGAAATAGTTAATTTTCGAATGCACCTTAATGAGGGCCCTCATGACGCAACATCCGGGCGAACCTCGCGGTTGACACCGGAAACTATTTTTTATATTGCAAAAAGAATTTCCGACTGCGGGCGGTTATTGAAGAGTAGCAAAATAATTTCCGCCGATCGCAAGGCTCACACTTATTTAACCTGTTTTTTATTGGATAAACAGACAAAACGAGCAAAAAGTTCACCAGATGGTAAATGCAACGTATGTCCATAACAAATGCTCTCATCATCATTTCAGCCTATCACTAGTCCACTGCTGAACATAGGCCGCCCCCATAGATTTGTAGCTCTCATTTTAGGGGGATTTGCCATAGTTGCAACGCTTGGCAGGCGGGTTGGCGACCGCAGTTTATAGCGCTATAGCGCTTATATATATTAAGCGCGTGGTAAATCAGCACTTAAAATTGTAGAAAATTTTTAGAGGTGATAGCACCGGGGATCCACCCCAGATGGGTTACTCGCGTACAATGAAATTAAACGCGAGCACCATAACCCTGAGCTACCACTTAATTTGTATACAAACGTGAAATGTGAAAGATTTTTCTGCGTTAGACCCACATGGATGATATTATGCAAGTGGGCGTCGTAGGGTGCGATTGCGCAACCTACGCCGCTATACCGTTGTCCGAGTGGATCGCAGACGTTGCGTAACGGACCGGTTGCTGCTCCTATTCCCCCATACTCAAATATCGTCGAAAATATTAAATTGCCTCACGCTCCCGGATAGGTAAGCGACCTTTGGGGCACAATGTACTTGAGCTACGTGCGTAAGGTGGTCGCACGGGTAGTCTTCATACGTGTGACACAAGGTTTTGGTTTTTATATAAATAGATGTTTAAATGAAACTAACTTTAAGGATTTTATCGCGTTTAATTTTGTTATTTATAACCCGACGTTTCGAGTGCTTTACAGCACCCATGGTCACGGGGGGGACAGAGGTGACAGATGTCCTGATGTCATAGTGAACCCGGAGTACCTTCAGCTTTTAATTATTATTTGTGGTCCGATCTACGCAGAAAGAGCTAACTGTGTCTTGAAGTCTTGCAGTGGTATGCTTGGTTTTTGACTTAATTTTATTAATTATAGGATCCCAAGCTGGTGGTAATACCCAACCATCTTCTCTATTAAAATTAGGATGTTTTTTTAATTTCAATAGCCCCGCGAATCATCCTTGGTAGGAATCGGTGTTCTTTTGCGAGTATTTGTAAATAGATGTTGATCAATAAAAAGATATTGGCATGAGATTTTATGTCTAAACATGTATATATATATGTACAATGAAAGAATCTCACTGGTTATAGGAGTCCTATGCAGGAATCCGTCTAGGTAGGTACCACCCGAGGGCCAGTTATTCTGCTGTGAAGCAGTAGCGTGCAAACGTTACTGTGTTTCGGTTTGAAGGGCACTGAGAGCTAGCGTAATCACTGGGCATATGAGACTTGAGAACTGATGTCTCTGGGTGACGGCAGCGTTGTGGTGTCACACAGAAATGTTCTGAGTGACACAGCATTTGTTATGGGCAGACGTTGCACTTACCATTAGGTGAACGTTTTACTCGTTAACGTCACTGTATCCAAATAAAAATTAAAAAAAATGAGCTACCATGAGATATTTAAAAAATCTATTTCCAGGCGGACGAAGTCCCGGACATCAGCTAGTAACATTTTAATTGCGAAAGTAGCTCTCTCTGTCCCTGTCTGTTTGTTACCTTACATAGCATTTGTTATGGGCAGACGTTGCACTTACCGTCAGGTGAACGTTTTGCTCGTTTCGACACTTTTATAAAATAAAAAAAAGGCATTTAATATTTAAAATTATATATACATAAGAAAGTAACAGCCGCTCATTATATAGAGAGGGTTTGGAGTCTGAAAGAGCCACGTAGCTACATAAACACTATGGCGGAAATATTTCTTAAAAAACACAGGTTTACCTTATACCGCTGAGCACGAGGTAAACCAGCACTTCAAATTGTATTAGCAATTTTAGAGGTGCCTTTACCGGGCATCGAATCCAGGTCACGAGTGTATTATGAAATTTAACGCGAGCCCTCGGCCCCTGAGTTACAGCGGCGATAGACGTAAGTCACACAAAATAAGTGTACTTTAAATGTATTTTGAGTTTCGATAAACATTTCCTAGTTCAGACACGATTATTTCCTACCTCCATATTGAAACGGACACTTCCAAACATATATTGGTTGGGTATAAAGTTTTTCTTCACGTATTAATATATAGATACATGTATGCAATGTGGTGGCGGCTCAAGAGAATCTACCACCCCATCTCATCCCGTGGGTGTCGTAAAAGTCGACAGAGGGAAAATTAAAACCAGGAGGTGGGCAGCTTCCTAGAACGTCTATATAAAGAAACTGAGTTTGCCGACCCCGCCTGCCAAGCGTGGCAACAATGTAAATTCCCCAAAATGAGGGCTACATACTTGTGTGGGAATTTATGGGGGAGGCCTTTATTCAGCAGTAGACCAATGATAGACTGGAATGATGATGATGATGACATGTATGCTCGTAATTCAAATGTCTCGCAGTACAACAGATCTTCGTTGGATGTAAATAACAAACAGAAACTTTCTTAATAAAAACCTTTGACTTTACATACGACTTTGTCTGTGTTATATAATATTAGTTATTCAAGCAGCGTAGATACAATCAGGGCTTGGAACCGGTGCCGATAAAATCGATTAGTTTCGGTTAAATTTCGATTAATAAACCGTTCATGCATTTAGTGGTTTTTAACCGGTCTATCGTTTATGAACCGGTTAACCGAAACGGTTTTAGATTACCGGTTACGCATTTTGAAGGTAATGACGGCCAGTTTATTTTAGATACTTATTTAGTAGCTGACATTTTTGTGTGTCCGTTTCATTGATATACAAGCAACCTAAGATAGATAGATACTCGTAGATAAAAATGTTCTATTAAAATTATAATTTATCACTTCTTAGGCATTAAAAAGGGTTAGAAGATATACCTTCTTTCATTAACTAGTAACATTGTGTGCGTAAACAACACTCTGGGCGGTGTATAGGTATTTGATTTCTTCGACAAATAATTTGTCCGGAACATTTTCATTTCTTGTCGTCTTACGCCATCCATATCGATATTATATGAGTGTGATCAACAGACCATTAACAGAAGTCGCTCGACAGTGCCATCAATTTAAATTCGCATAAACCGGTTAATTTAACGGTATGAAACCGGTTTTCTTATTAACCGGTAAACAGAAACGAAACCTAAACCTCAATCAATAATCAATCGGGTCAATGACCGAAACCGGTTTGGAAATTTAACCGGTTTCCTATATACAATCGAGATATAGCAGCTCCCAATAGTTCTATTCTTTACAACAGAACATTTCTGTGTGTCACCACACTGCACCGTCACCATGAGACATCAGTTCTAAGGTCTCATATGCCCTTACGCTTTAGGCTCTCAGTGCCCTTCAAACCGAAACACAGTATTGTTTGCACACTACTGCTTCACGGCAGAATAACTCGCCCTGGGGTGGTACCTACTTAGACGGACTCCTGCATAGGAATTCCACCACCAGGATCTGGTTGTATTGTGCATGTCAAATTTATGTCTGTAAGACTCACCCACGATACAGTGTGATGAATAGTTTTTAAAAAAAATACCATTGTAGCTCTGGGGCTGGGTTTTAAGTGCTGATTTATTTCTGTGGTGAAGGAACATCTGGCAAGGGTAGCTACCTGCCGGATCGGGTGGTCTCGATCTGGGGGGAGGACGTCTCCTACAAGTTTTTATTTTTTATGTATAGTATATTGTTTGCCGGAAGGCTTTGACAATGTCGAAACTCACATGTGTAAATAACTTTAGGACCGCGTGGCCTAGTGGTCAGAGTACCTGACTTCTACGCCGCGGTTCCTGGTTTTTCGGGTCTGTTTATGTTGTGCATGTGGCGGCTCGTTAAAATAATACTACCACTCCATCTCATCCAATGGATCTCGTAAAAGGCGAGTAAGGAATTAAACTGCACTGTGCACCCAACAGCGCATGGTGGCGATGGGCTCACCAACTATCACACCAAGTACATTACATTGTTTTGGTGAAACGTGAATTGTGGCAGTCATCTCTTTTTGCAGTGAGTGACCAGTCTCTGACTACCCCTTATGGGATACAGTCGTGATCTTATGTATGCATGTGAATTTTATGTCTTTAAAATGCACACACGATACAGGAGAATTCCTCATCGCATCGTTGGCATCGTTTTTTAAAAAAAATATATACTATATAAATGTGACGTTCACCAACCCACCTTGAAGCAGCACAATGTTTCTCGACTCCAAAAGCCGCCAAGAGAAAGTCTTGTCCCCATCAGATGGGCATTAATTGGATGTTACTGTTGATATCTACATTCTTTAGATTTCTTTTTAATCGAGCGGGCATTCGCATTATGTAAAACCAAAACGTTTTACGATATTAAGATAAAATAATTTAGTATTTATTGTATTATCTATGCAAATTTCGTGTCAATGACCGTTGTTTTAAAGCTGTTCTAGGACAGACAAACATATAAAGGTGACTTGTGTATTTTATTTATTTGTATTGATCTTTAGTGGATATAATACGCTTAGTGAAGACTGATCACCTAGTGGTTAACGTACCTTACACTCCGACAGATTTGGGTTCAAATCTCAGCCAATTCATACATACATAAGATCACGACTGTATCCCATAAGGGGTAGTCAGAGACTGGGCACTCACTGCAAAAACAGATGACTGCCACAATCTACGTTTCACCAAAACAATATAATGCACTTGGTGTGATAGGTGGTGAGCCCATCGCCACCATGCGCGTTTGGGTGCACAGTGCAGTTTAATTCCTTACTCGCCTTTTACGAGATCCATTGGA
Organism: Luehdorfia chinensis; assembly: GCA_019845155.1. Classification (NCBI taxonomy): domain Eukaryota; kingdom Metazoa; phylum Arthropoda; class Insecta; order Lepidoptera; family Papilionidae; genus Luehdorfia; species Luehdorfia chinensis. The sequence goes on along the minus strand of JAHVAK010000003.1, from coordinate 3,069,814 downwards.
TGAGATGGAGTGGTAGTATTCTTTTAACGAGCCGGCACCACACGGCTACCGCCACCACACGGCCAATTCAAATAGCCGGTTTTCGAGTGTGTTGGTGTTGTGCAGCTTAGCCCACCACCGACCATATCACACCGACTATATATAATATAGGAGGTATACTTACCTTACTGTTGTTGTTGGGAACACTACGCTCGAAGTTGTTGACGAATATGTATACCTAGGACAGATTGTCCGACTAGGTAAGTCCAACTTCGACCAAACGTTTAATCGACGGATCCAACTCGGCTGGGCAGCGTTCGGGTAACTGCGTCACATCTTCGCGTCGAGTATACCTCAATGTCTCAAAATCAAAGTCTACAACCAGTGCGTGTTTCCAGTGACGACATATGGAACAGAGACGTGGTCCTTCACTGCGGGCCGCACGAGCAAGCTCTGAATCGCTCAGCGAGCTATGGAAACGGGCTATGTTCGGAATCTCCCTGCGTGATAGAATCCGTAACGATGTTATCCGCAGCAGAACTAGAATAACCGACATAGACCTAAGGATTAGCAAGCTGAAGTGGCAATGGGTCGGCCATATAGTTCGTAGGACCGGTAACCGTTGGGGAAGAAAGGAGTGGTAACTACGTACCGACAAACGCAGTGTAGGGCGACCCCCCACTAGATGGAGCGACAACCTGCACGGTTTTGCGCGAAGTCTATGGATGCAGGTGGCTCAGGACCGTGTTTTGTGGCAATCTATGGGGGATGCCTATGTTCAACAGTCGACTAAAATATGCTGAAATTATGATACTTACCTAGTTACGCATTAAGAAGACCTACACCGCGATGGTACAACTTTGTCAATGCATGCCCGTCAAGCAGTAACATTCATGCCTACATACAGTCACGCCTTTTTTCCCTTATAAGGGTTAGGCAGAAGCCACGTTTCGCTACTTTTCGCCCTCGCGGGAATTGAGACGTGACGAGTGGCTAACCATTTTAGTACGAGTCTAAAAATTCTCACTTCCGATTGCGTTTCCACGAGCGGTTTAGTGACAGCATTGCATTTAATTATGTTATTCTGCACAAATAAAGGCTGTCCGTAGTATACCTTAGACGCTTCGGTAGAATAGAGGTAGTAGTTTTTTGGGCAGCATTTGTTGTGGGCGGACGTTGCACTTACCATCAGGTGAACGTTTTGCTCGTTTCGTCACTTTATACAATAAAAAAAATGTTTTCGCGGTTTTCGAAAAACGGCTAGGAGGACATCAGTAATAAAAATAATCCGATGCTAGTGATGATCACCACATTATCATCTAGCTCTGCCTTACCGACATGTGTGTGTACAGTAAAAAAAAAAACTAGTGCGAGCGTTAGGGCGCGGATTTAATATAGTTTACTTGACACTTGAGTGCCTCCTGTCGTGTCAAGGCTGTGACGTCACGCGCAAGCACTGATTTCATATCGGGCTTGAGTTTCCGATTGGTTTAAATTGCATTACACTGTATATAAAGTAAATCTTGTTTTATGATGCAGAAGAAGTGTTGATGTTATTTAATATTTTTTTAATTTCTATTACACTGCAGGTCGTGTATGTACGTACTCTTTTTTATTTCGACTTATATTTTATTACTTTTCCTTTTGCTTTATTTCATACTAGCTGATCCCCACGACATCATCCACTTTTTTAATTATCCCGTGGGATTTATTTGATTTTCCGGGATCAAAAGTATCCCATGTCCGTTTCCAAGGATGAAAGCTATCTCTGTCTATGGCAAATTTCGTCAAGATCGGTTCAGCGGTTGAACCGTGAGAAGGTAGCAAACAAATAGAGGGACACAGAGAGAGGTACTTTCGCATTTATAATATTAGTCTGGATGTCCGTTCTGCGGTACAAAGTATGAAACATATATTTATTATTTAAATCGTAAATTTTATTCTGTTTCTTTTTTCTAATTATGTTTATCTAATTTATGCATCATTATTATTTCATATAATATCTCACCCGTTACACTAACACATTTTATCCCTATCATACCGACAAAATATGTTTTTGTGTTATATAATATTCATGTTAAGTTTTATTTTCAAGATGTCCTCTCGGCCGATTGTGACGTCGTCTTCCGGTTAACAACATGGCGTTGACATTTCCTCACAATGAATCATAATGCCGAAATGATTAATCCTAATACAGGAGTTCACTACGCAATAAGATCGGAGATCATGTTCAGTGTCAGACACGAGACAAATACAGCCTTACGTTGCGCAAATAGACCCTTCGACTGGGATTTTTAACCCAGGTCCTCAGGAGGCATGGGTACTGATCTGTAAGCCACGCGGTCTAAATAATATGGAAATGATTCCATACATACACACATACAGTCACGTCTTTTTCCCATTGGGATGGGTGGTTTTCATACTAGCTCGTCGGCGTCGTTGCCGGTTGTCGAGGCCTTTCCATAAACGTCGATTTGATTGTGATACTTTTTTTTTATTGCATAAAGATATGAAACGAGCAAAACGTTCACCTGATGGTAAGTGCAATATACAAATGCTGTGCCCATAACAAATGCTGTGTCACGCAGAAAATTTCTGTGGGACACTACACTGTGCCCATCACCCTGAGACATAGGTTCTTAAGTCTCATATGCCCAGTGATTACGCTAACTCTCAGTGCCCTTTAAGACCGGAACACAGTAATGTTTGCACACTACCGCTTCACGGCAGAATACCCGGCCATTGGGTGGAACCTACCTAGGCGGATTCCTCCTTCGGATTCGGACTCTTACCACCAGTGAGTTGTTTTGGGTTTGGGGTGTTTGTCTATAAAAGACACCCCCGAAACAGTAGTCCAAGTGTGGGCATTGTTTTTTTTTACGAATAATGACTGAAATTAGCGTAGTAGTAGTGATCGTAGATTTGCGTAGCGTAGATGTGCGATCGTAGATGCCCATCAGTGGACGAAATTCATATTCCATAATTTTTTTAAAGTTTGTATGTTGTAGAGGTTTGAGTAATTATTTGTAGGCAACATTTTAAAATACTATGGCGACAGTCCCTACCGAGTTTGACATTGTCAGTATAAACGTCAATAATAAACGTTTTATTTTATTTAAATTAATGTAATAGTAACAAATCCATACTAATATCAAAAAAATAATAATTTTAGAGCGGCCCGCTCTGATTGAAAAACTAAATGGTCTCTTTAGTCATTATCTTGTGTAATGGTGTCATAGGGGAATCCATCACCATATAACATCCCGTGCGCGGCGTAATATATTTTTTTGTAATGGTGACAAACGGGCACTGACCACCTGATGGTGAGTGGTCAGTCATGATGACGATGCTTTGTCTTCCCTGACGATGAAATTGTGTCTTCTTGTACTTCGTGTTCTTTGTACTTCTCTTTATGTACTGCATGACCTAGTAATCAGAGTACTAGACTCCTGTGCCGTTCGAATCCCAGCCAGAGCCATGCAGAATCATTAATTGCTGGTTTTCGGGTCTGGTTGTGCTGTGCATGTGAAATTTATGCCTCTAAAACGCACTCATGATACAGGAAACATCCAAGTGTGGGGCATCATTTTTTTAACAAGATTAGATCCAGACTATCTACACTAATATTATAAACGCGAAAGTAACTCTCTTAGTCGCTCTGTCTGTTTGTTAGGTTTGTCGGTCTGTCGAAGTTGAACCGCTGAACCGAACTTGACGAAATTCTTCACGGAGATAGCTTGCATCCATTGAAGACGGACATAGGATACTTTTTATTTCGGAATATCAAAGAAAAACCTGCGCGGAGGTAGTCGCGGGCCTCAGCATACCACCATAGTTATATTTATATTCATATTAGCTAGTTATTATTTTATGTATAAATTGTATCTTTCCCGCTTCTTCGCCTTATAAACTTTACCTATGCCAAATCTCACACTCTGTGCCTATGCCAACTCCTATTGTGGGAGACACTAAAAAAAAATTCACGTGTAACTCGATACAGACACGAGACATTTATGTATATTAGAAATTTGGTTAAAATTAAAAATTCTCTTTAAAATAATTGTTCAGTATATAAAAGATAATTAAGAATTATAGAAACGTTGCACGGAAGAAACGCTGCACTCAAATGTTACTTTCATCGCGCCCAAAGAAGTTTCACTTCAAAAATATATTTATTTATTTAAAAAACGATGCCCCTCAGTAGGATTTCTCCTGAATCGTGGGTGGGTTTTGCAACTGCAAAATGCACAACACGACCAGACCCGAAAACCAACAATTCGTGTTTTTCACAAATGTTTGCTTCGGCTTGGATTCGAACCAACGCTTACCATTAGGCCACGCGGTCGTTAATCGTGATCTTTTGATTTTCATGATCGGGCTCTGAATATTCCGTTTTTGGATTATAGTCTTTCCGAAGTTACGAGGATTTACCATAATCACCTCAGGGGCCTGGTGCTCGCCTTTAATTTCATAGTACGCGAGTAACCTGGGTTCGATCCATGGTGCCAGCACCTCTATAATTGTTCTACAATTTTAAGTGCTGATTTAACACATGCAGCGGTGAAGGAAAACATCGTGACGAAACCTGCATGTCCGAGAAATAGTAATATTTCGAGGACATGTGAAGTCTGCCAACCCGCATTGGAGCAGCGTGGCGGACTATTCCCCGCTCCAAAACGCTCTCAGAAATGAGAGGAGGCCTGTGCTCAGCAGTGGGACATTTAATGACTGTTACTTTACTTTTTTACTTTTACCCTAATCACCTTGTTCGCCGACCGATCGGCGATCGCTCATCTTTCCGTCACATTATAGATATTTTAGGTCATCATTATGAGATGGTTATTCTACCATTTGTTGGTTTTATCAAGATTATTATCTTTTTATAGCTGAAAGTTGCAAGACGAGCTAAACGTTCACCTGAAGGTACAGCTGTCTGCTCACTACAGAACCAAATTTCTGTGTCACGACACTGCACCAGTCCTACTGAGACATCAGTTCTTAAGTCTCATATGCCCAGTTATTGCACTAGCTGTCAGTGCCCTTTAGATCGAAACACAGTAATTTTTGCACACTACTGCGGTATTACCTGACTAGACGGATTCCTGCAAATGAATCCTAACACCCGTAAAATTATTTTGTGTTTTGTTTAAAGATTTAATGATGAATATGGGGTTCCAAAACGAAAATAAAATTCAGAAAAGTTACGAAATGCAGTTCCGAATTGATTTTACCGAGAAAAACTGCAAAATTAATTTTTGATATGTTCTGGGTGACACAGCAATTGTTATGGGCAGACGTTGCACTTACCATCAGGTGAACGTTTTACTCGTTTCATCACTTTATACAATAAAAAAAAAACTACAATTCCTACGCATCAATATATTTTGGCTATAATCATATATCCAGGCCTGATTATCCTGGGAACACCAAGTCATAGTCATGAAATTATTGTATTGTCATCGGTCTTTAACACGTGTGTAAAATTTCATTTTTTTCGGACGTTCGGAACTGAGTGAAAATTAATTGTAAGATATTATTATTACATTGCTGTTTCAGCATCATCATTGTCATCATTTCAGCCTATCACTAGTCCATTACTGAACATAGGCCTCCCCCAAAGATTGTCACAAAAGGCTATAATTTATGGGGATTTTGCCATAGTTGTTTCGCTTCGCAGGCGAGTTGACAATCGTAGTTTTTTTATTCAGATGTTCTAGGAAAATGCGGCTGCCCATTTTTATATTTCAATTTTACACCTGTCGTCTTTTACGACACCTAGGGGATGACATGGGGTGGTTGATTCTCTAAGGCGCCACCACATGGAGTTGCTAGTTACATACACATATTCATTTTTTTTTTTTTTTTTTAAAGAATACTAGCAATGCTATACATTACTAATATTCCTGTTAACCACTCCAACTAAGCGTAAAAGCTTGTGCTAGGAGATGGTTCACGTCAATAGTCGGATGGCGGGATCGATCCTGCGACGTCATGTATCACAGTCCGTACCCTAAACCATTAGGCTATTGCCGCTAAATCACGCTTCATTAATTCATACATACACAGGTCAAGGTAATAAAATCGCGAACAGGATGACGGTCCAAGCCGAGGTCCCCTCTTGGGGGCCCTTGCGCCAGTCATCCATAAATAAAGGTTTCGGCTAAGCGCCCTCAGCGCTATGCCACCTTTCAATCCGGCGAAGCTGTAAAAGCCTTCGGGCTAATAGTGACCATCAGTCCTTAAAAATAAAAATAAAAATAAAATAAAATCGTGTTAAAAAAAGTACGCAAGTCCAAAGAAAAGATGATAGAGCAAGCGACTTGCAAAGGCGCGGTTTCAAAGAAAGAAATTGTCGATGCGTTAGAGTAAAAAAATTAGTTATCCGGATTCTCTTCGTTCTACTTTCACAATTTAGTTGTTTATCTTATTGCAGTTTAAAGAAACTTACCTAAACTATATAAATGTATGCACAGTATGACTGCTGATTTCTCCTGCATCGCACCGGACATGTATTTATTGCTCACTATAATTTTATGATAGATATAATCTACATATTTCCACATTTGAAAGTCTTCTGTAATTAGTGACTTTTGATATAATCTCTACCGTGATTCGATCATTAGGTGGTCACTAGTATCTCTTTTTTTTGTTTGATAAAACTGACGGAACGAGCAAAACGTTCACCTGATGGTAAGTGCAACGTCTGCCCATAACAAATGCTATGTCACCCAGAACATTTCTGTGTGACACTTCACTGCGCCCGTCACCCTGAGACATCAGTTCTTAAGTCTCATATGCCCTGTGATTACGCTAGCTCTCAGTGCCCTTCAAATCGAAACACAGTAATGTTTGCACACTACTGCTTCACGGCAGAATAAACCTGTAAAAGCAGTTTTTAAGCATGTAGAATAATGAAACGCCTGTAATCGCTTTTCAGTTTCAGTTTAATGTGCCTCTTAAACATTTTCAAGGTGACTTCGTTTTAGTTCCATTTAGAACAGTCAATATTTTGTTAGCTGTAAGTTCACTCATGGTATTCCTCGCTTCAATAGAATCACTACCTATATGAGGTAGTGAGGAACACAGTTCGTTGTCTTAAACAATGGACTGTCCAATAACAAAAGCTCCGGTGTGGACACAACCAAGCGTGCGGCTCTAATAGTCATCATCATCATTTCAGCCTAATACTACCCACTGCTGAACATAGGCCCCCCTTTAGATTTCTACAAAACGTTTTGTAGCTCTCATTTTTGGCGGAATTTTGTCATAGTTGCCACGCTTGGCAAGCGGGTAAGCAACCGCAGTTTATATATTCTAATGTTCGAGAAAGCTGCTGCTGCCCATTATCTGGTTTTCATTTTCCCTCCGTCGACTTTTACGACACCCACTGGATGAGATGGGGCGGTAGATTTTCTTAAGCCGCTACCACACGACACTAATAGTATTATTCGGTAAAACCTCTATCAATGCAATTACTGGTGGTAGGATTCCTATGCATGAATCCGTCTAGGTAGGTACCACCCCAGGTATACCCCTATAGCTGATGTAGTTACTGGGCATATGAGACTTAGAAACTGATGTTTCAGGATGACGAGAACACAGAAATATTCTGGGTGACACAGCATTTGTTGTGGGCGGACGTTGCACTTACCATCAGGTGAACGTTTTGCTCGTTTGGTCACTTTACACAATAAAAAAAAATTGGTCTGCGGTCCCAACAAGGCTCGTATTTATGAAAACAGCTTTTTGTTTAATTTTATCAAACACTGCCTCATTGAAAATTTCTTTAGTTTCGGGTACTAATGCTTCTGCATATTATACTTATGCTATATCAAAGGCATATATTATCAACTAACGCCTCAAAGTGATGAGCGCAACGCTGTCCTTCACAAGGCTTTGCAATTCAATGTTCTGTGCGACACCGAAAACGTTAAAGGCAAACGTTGCACACCAGTACGAGTGTTTGACTCGATCGTATTTTGTTAATGGAAAAAGCCACGGGCCGAGCAAATCATTCACCTGCTGGTAAGTGCAACGTCTGCCCACAAAAAATTCTGTGTCACCCAGAATATTTCTGTGTTCTCGTCATCCTGAAACATCAGTTTCTAAGTCTCATATGCCCAGTAACTATATCAGCTATTAGCGCCCTTTAGACCGAAACAGTAATGTTTGCGCACTACTGCTTCACGTCAGAATAACTGGCCCTGGGGTGGTACCTACCTAGACGGATTCCTGCATAGGATTACAATTAAAATTCTAGTATCAATTAAGAATTCTATCGAGCATATAATTAATTATTATTTAAATTTACATTGGGGATTGCTGACCCCGCACATATTTAGAATAGAATTATTTTTATTCTATATAGATTCATCATTTCAGCCTATCACTAGTCCACTGCTGAACATATGCCTTCCCCATATATTGCTACAAAAGTTTGTAGCTCTCATTTTGAGGTTTTTTACAATTGTTGCCACTCTTGGCACTCACTTCTTTTTTCTTTCACGTTTTTTATTTAGATGTTCCAGGAAAATGCTGCTGCTCCTCTTCTGGTTTTTAATTTTCCCTCTGTCGACTGTTACTGCACTCACGGGATGAGATGGGGTGGTAGATTCTCTTAAGCCACCACACGGCGTTATGTCTATGTATTTCTTATTGGTCATAGGACTGAGTATAATTCAGTGTCACACAAGTCCCTTTTGCACGGACAGACAGAGAGACTTGACTGACTTCGTTAAGTAAGCGATTACATAAAAAAAGTATTTTTAAATAACAAAATTGTGAAATCAGTACATATATCTATTTTATTTCTATTGATTTTCGATCTGAACGTATTAATCTCAGACCAACTAAAATGAACTTAAATGGCATGAAATTTGAGACCTTGACTTTATTACAAAATATCGCAAATAAGTCATAAATCAACACCATGTAATCTTTTAGAAGTTTTAAACACTCCTGTCCGATTTACGGCTATCTTTCACCTTGACTGCACAGAGTAACAAACCGGAGTAAACCGCACAATTTAATTTTGTCATGGAGAATTTCCTTAGCGCTTCCTAACAGATATTACAGACAGGCTCATAGCGATGGGCTTCCCCGCCGAGAAGTTGGAAGGGGTGTACAGAAATCACATCGACGAGGTGTACAGGTTCCTCGAGCAGATGCACAAGGACCATTACAAGATTTACAACCTCTGCTCCGAGAGGTCATATGATTCGAGCAAGTTTCACGAGAGGGTGAGTACATAGGTTTATGTTTATCATTTTTCTCTCGGCCTAAGGGGGAAAAAAATTCTTCGCATTTATATGTAAATTCAAGATATTTTTTTAAAAGTTTATTTACATTTAATTACAGTATATATGTGCCATTTTGTTTGATGATTTTTTTCCATCTTGGACGTAGTGACATGATCCCGTTGCTGCAGAAATTTTGATAGTTCTGAGCAAAAAACGCGACAAGTAGTTTTGGCAGTGTTTTGATGTTAACCTGACACTATCTAAATAATTCTGAAGGGACCGAAACAGGTGCAAATCTGAAGGTGCAGGGTCAGGGCTGTATGGTGGATACATTAACACCTCCCAGCCAAACTCTTAAGGTTTGCTGAGTGGCTTAATATGTGTGGTCTAGCGTTGTCGTGATGAAAGACCACACACTTAATCAATTCCGGCCGCTTTCTCTCAACTTCTTTCGCTTTATTCTCATCAGTTGTTGGCAGAAGAGATCCGAATCAATGGTTCTGCCCGGCGAAATTAGCTCATAATGAACAACGCCTTTCCACTCTCACCATACATACATACAGCATAACTCTCAACAAGTTGTGTTGAGAGTTAACTCGGGTTTTGGTACAGTCTAACCGACCCTGTGAAGCCTGACCGACCCTTTTCGAACGTAATCCACTTTTCTTCACCAGCTATCAATCTCTTAAAAAAGATTCGGTTTCATTACGTCTCAGTAAAGAATCGCAAATAAGTACACGGTTCATTAGGTTTCTTTCAGTGAGGTCGTGTGGCATCCAAATATCGAGCTTTTTTTGTCTAACCAGCTTTTTTCAAATGGGTTCAAAACTGTTTCTTGGCCAACTGGGAACTGGAACTGAACTGGAACTGGGGAACATAAACCTGCAGCTGCAGGTATGTCATAACTACTGATATGCCGATCTTGCTCCACTTTTACAAAAATGGCGTCCTTTCTATCCGTAACAGAGCGAGGTGCATCTTCGACGAAAATTAAACAAACTTTGTGCTACTCTTACTGACACTGCATGAGGTCCATAAACGTCACAATTTTTTTTTTGGGTCTTGCGTTGAATTTTTTCCTTTTTTGTAATAAAATTTTAAAATGTATTGAATTTCTTCATTAGATTCACTCATTTTGACAGAAAGAAAAACAATTAGCTGGAAATAACATTTTACTAATTGTCTTTATTTTTTGAAAGTTAACCTTTTTAATGTCATCAAAACCAGCCAGATACAAATTGATTTGAGTTTATTGGTTTATGTTTGACATTTTTCTCTCGGCCTAAGAAAATGCGACCTCCTCCGGTATTTTTTTATTTATAAAAATTTAACGTTCGGTCAATAACCAACTATATTAACAGCGACGATAAGGTTCAGGGCCGCGTGAGTATACTGAATAGATTTAACGAGTTACTGCTTATATCTATCATAGAAATTATACATAGTCCATCATCTTACTTATCTCATATTTCTTATAATAAAGCTGAGTTTGAACGTGCTAATCTCATGAGATATAAATCCGATTTAAAAAATTAGTATTGCATTAGATAGCCCGCTTATCGAGCAAGGTTATCCATACAAATATTATAAATGCGAAAGTAACTCTCTCTGTCCCTCTGTCTGTTTGTTACCTTTTCACAGCTCACAGAGCTAGCTTGCATCCTGGGGACGGACATGAAATACTTTTAAGTCCCGGAAAATCAAAAAAGTTTCCACGGGACATTGAAAAAACCTATATCCACGCGGATGAAGTCGCGGGCATCAGCTAGTTGTCTGTAAAACTTCTTGCTACTACCGACAAGGGTAAAACGTACGGCGCAGACAAGTGGTCGGCTTAGTTAACGATGACGGGCGTGGCCTAGGGGTTAGAGTACCTGACTACCACGCCGCGGGTCCTAGGCTCGAATCCCAGCCGGAGCCAACAAGCCAGTTGATAACTTCCGACAGTATTCGGTACCGGTCGCCGCGGTCGAAAATTGGCCAGGAAAATATCAGCATGTGAGTGAAACCGCGCGGCGCATCTAGTATTATATATTATGAGAATACTCTAATTTTAAGTGTCGATCTACCACATTCTCTGCGTTGAAGGAATACATCGTGAGAAAATCTGTAAATCGCATATTTTACTGGTGGTAGGATTCCTATGCGGAAATCCGTCTAGGCAGGTACCATCACAGGGCCGGTTATTCTGCCGTGAAGCAGTAGTGTGCAAGCATTACTGTGTTTCGGTTTGAAGGGCACTGTGCGCTAGCGCAATCACAGGGCATTTGAGACTTAAGAACTGATGTCTCAGGGTGACGGGCGCAGTGTGGGCGTCACACAGAAATATTCTGGGTGACACAGCTTTTGTTGTGGGCGGACGTTGCACTTACCATCAGGTGAACGTTTTGCTCGTTTCGTCACTTTATACAATTAAAAAAAAAAAATTAGGAAATATTCGCGATGTGAAATGGGTGAATATGCAGCAGTGTGGTTTCAAAGTAAGTTTTTTTTTTATCTAAGAGAGTAACGAGACAAGCAAAATGTTCACCTGTCACGTTCAGTGAAACGTCTGCCCATATCAAACGCTGTTTCACCCAGAACGTTTCTGTCTGTGGCCCCCGTGTTCGACCCTCTCAGTTCTCAAGTCTGATATAACCAGTGATTTGATCAGCTGTGGGACTCTTACAAGCTGCTATTACTTTTTAAATAAAAAAAAAACTATCTTTTCAGTAATATTTTGTTAGGCTATATATATTTTTTAGTTTAGAAAAATATAACCCCGTACATTTATAGGGTTGTACTGTTTACCGTGTGGTAGCGGTTTAAGAGAATCTACCACCCCATTTCATTCCTTGGGTGTCGTAAAAGTCGACAGAGGGAATAATAAAACCAGAAGATGGGCAGCGGCATCTTCCAGGAACATCTCAATAAATAAACTGCGGTTGCCAACCCGCTTGCCAAGCGTGGCAACTATGGCAAAATCACCCCTAAACGACCTGTTGAGGCAATCTATGGTGGAGGCCTATGTTCAGCAGTGGACTAGTGATGGCTGAAACGATGATTGTTTAGCTATATAAAATATATATCTTCGAAACTGTAGGTATACCCTTTCAAACTGCCAGTAACACTGGTCCGCCATATTCGGCATAGCCTTTTGATGATTTAACAGAAAATACCTCGCTTTGTTTCTGCGCTCCACAAAACTTTACAGTCAAAGTAATTATCATTCCATTAAGTATTCAATGTGTCGATTGGAACAGCCGGCTCGTCCGTATCTTTTGTTTGTTTTTTTTTTAATGGCAGATGGCCGGAATTACACCTGCGGCATTTGTATGTACAGCTTGTTTATTAATATCACTCGTAATGATGCTCTCCTAGCCGATTTCGACCACGGCGCCAACTTCCGAATTACTGTCGAGAGTCATCAACTGCGCGGGAGATATTATATTGCCACAAGTGTACGCGCAAACATAGAGGCACTCACTCGTCCCTAACTACCCGCGCCCGATGTGACGCTGATGCCATAAGATCGGAGGTAGGCTAGGATGCAGTGTCAGAAACACGGGGACAATCACAACACAACCAGACCCGGAAAACCAACAATTTGTGTTTAAGCTCGAACCCAGGACCCGCTGCGTAGAAGTCAGGTAGTCTGACCACTGGGCCACGCGGTCGTCATAATAACAGATATACATATATTTCGACGAATATGGATATAGTGTTATCAAAATCGGCGTTCCATGAATCGTTTGTAATTGGATTGGTATATTAAAAGAAAAAATGATGGTTCAATAAAATAATATTGTGCCGTGTGGTAGCGGCTTAATAGAATCTACCATCCCATCTCATCTCGTGGGTGTCGTAAAAGTCGACAGAGGGAAAATTAAAACCGGGATATGAGCAGCAGCATCTGCCTGGTACTAGACTACTACTGCCTGGTAATAAACAGCGGTTGCCAACCCGTCTGCCAACTTTTGTAGCAATCTATGTTCAGCAGTGGACTAGTGATAGGCTGAAATGATGGTGATGATGGTGAATAAAATAATTTGCTTTGACCAATTTTTTTTAATTGTTAATATACCATACATATTTACAAGGAGAACCTACACTACAATATTAAACGTTATTATAGTTTTTCTTTGTTCTATTTATAACTTATTACTAAGCAAGTAAAATATGTCTATTCTATTTATTTTATAAAACAATATTTTAGTGTAACGCGTTCGCTGACTGCCCAGCAATTATAAGAGAATAAATAAAGGGGCTGTCTACTACTAAAACGAAGGTAGCCTTGTATCGATGAATAAGTCATATGGATTTTCAAGATAATTAAAAATGAATATGAAATGGGCTTAAGAAAAGCATACAGAAGTAAAATACTCACCTAAATCTAGTTCGAATAATCTGCGATTGAGATAAATTCACTTCAAAAGACGTTTCTTTGGTGGTTGATTGAGCTTGAGTTTGATTGATTTAAGAGACCGGGTTTAGTCGCTCACTCGTTCTGCAATTTAAAGTGCTGATTTACCACGTGCTTAGTGGTGAAGGAAAACATCGTGAGGAAAGCTGGATGTCAGGAATAAAAATATTTCGAGGACATGCAAAGTCAAAAACCCGCATTAGAGCAGCGGGGACATCCCAGCTTCAAAACCTTCTCAGAAATAGAAGAGGCCTGTGATCCGCAGTGTAACATTTATAGGGTATCACATTAATAAGGTAGTTTGAAGGGAATATGTTCTTCAAATTCTTAATTTCTTCTTGAACATTTCTCTTATTTGAAGAGAATAAGAGAGAACAAGTAAACATCGCATATAAAGCGAAATTAACATTTTTTCCGGTTTACTTTTGTGAAATTAACTGGCGATCATGTTTTACATAGAAATTACTGTTGGCGGTGGTTAAAAGAACAACGCGCTTCCAGGGGCATAAACTTACTGTGGCTTAATTTAGGTATCCTAAATTTAAATTTCAAATTTTCTTACAAGCTCGACGCCGCTGTGCCTTGTAACAAAGGGGGAGGCTAATTAAAGAGCTTGCTAGTTGCCCGGCCGTTTGCATTCGTTCATAATTTATACTAATATTATTTTGCATTACGCGAACAACCCCGGAGGCTTTTAATAAGGTTTGGAGTTTTAAAAGTAAGTTATGCAATTTTAACTCTTACGAGTTTAGCGACATCTATGTCGCTACATGAGATGCTCAATATTCCATAATCGCGATATGAAATATTCTGCGATGCTAAATATATATACATACATACATACATACATAAGACCACGACTGTATCCCCTAAGGGGTAGACAGAGACTGGGCACTCACTGCAAAAACAGATGACTGCCAAAATCTACGTTTCACCAAAACAATATAATGCACAATGAGTATATGTAAGCAGACAATACCTGTTGTGATATTAACACAACAGGTATTGTCTGCTTACATATACTCCTTGCTATGTTGAACAACATTTGCCATGCATAATGTAGCCCACTGGTCCATACACAGAACCTGTACGTTACGTTGCTTCCTTCCTTTTATTTTGTTTTTTGAAAAAGAATACTAGGAGTGCTATTAACATTACTAATATTCCTGCCGCTTGGCCTAGTGGTCAGAGTACCTGACTTCTAAGCCGCGGGTCCTGGGTTCGAATCCCAGCCGGAGCCAACATTTGTGCTAAAACATAAATTGTTGGTTTTCGGGTCCGGTTCTGTTGTGATTGTCCCCGTGTTTCTGACACTGCATTCTAGCCTACCTCCGATCTTATCGCATCAGCGTTACATCGGGCGCGGGTAGGTTTGGGACCAGTGAGTGCCTCTGTGTTTGCGCGTACACTTGTGGCACTATAATATCTCCTGCGCAGTTGATGGCTCCATCCATCATTCCTGTTAACCACTCCAACTAAGCTAAGCTTGTGCTAAGAGATGGTTAACGACAATAGTCGATTGGCGGGCTCGATCCTGAGACGTCACGTTTCGCAGTCCGTGCCCTGAACCATTAGGCTGTTCCGGTTATTTTAGTCGTAAAGGGTGTCAACGTTTTTGAAGTGAACCTTCTTTCGACGAAAGTAGAGTAAAATAACCAAGGTCGTTAAATTTAGTTATTTTTGCTGATGATGATAAATGATATTAGCGAGAAAGTTTTTCTAAATATCCATCATCATCATTTCAGCCTATCACTAGTCCACTGCTGAACATAGGCCTCCACCATAGATTGCCACAAGTTAGTAGTAAGAGTTAGCCCTCATTTCGGGGGGATTTTGCCATAGATGAAACGCCTGCCAGGCGAGTTGGCAAACGCAGTTTATTTATTGAGGTGTTCCAGGAAGATGCTGCTGCCCATCTCTTGGTTTTAATTTTTCTTCTGTCGACTTTTACGACACCCATTGGATGAGATGGGGTGGTAGATTCTCTTAAGCCGCTGCCACAGTAATATTATAAATACGAAATTAACTTTGTCTGTCCATCTGTCTGTTTGTTACCTTTTCACGGCTCAACGGTTGAACCGATCTTGAAAAAATTTGGCACAGAGAAAGCTTCTTGCATACCCCAGACGGACATAGGATACTTTTTATTCCGAAAAAATCAAAGACGTAATTTAATAAAAAACCAAAATCCACGCGAACGTAGTCGCGGGCTTCACCTAGTGTTGTATAACGAGAGCAAAGAAGTTAATCAGGTTATGTTAATTAGCTCTATCGAATATCATTATTAACTGAGAATACGAGACATTCCTTATCAGGCGTTTGCATCAACTGAAAGTAGTGAACGTAGATAGCGAATTATCGATGATTCGTTAAATGTTCAAATTATTCATAATGAATACAAAGATATCAATAAAAACTAACGTTACCAGTTATTCTTCATGTTTAAGATAATACTTGATGTAATTTGTATTTCACGGTGTTTTGAATGAGACGTCTTAGATATTGGAAAAAAATTAAAGACATTTAACGAATTTGGTGGCCGTGTGGTGGCGGCCGAAGAGAATCTACCACCACCCCATCTCATCCCGTGGGTGTCGTAATAGTCGACAGAGGGAAAATTAAAACCAGAAGACGGGCAGCACTTTCTTCGTTGCACATTTTGCGGCAATCTGTGCGAGAGACCTGTTTAGCAGTGGACTAGTGATAGCCTGAAATGATGATGACGATGATGATCTGAGAAATTTTAGCAAAACAACCGCTTCTGACTGAAACTAATTTGACATTTATAGTTTTCATTACTGCGCGAAGGATTCATTTAAAACATTCGTTCATAAATAAAGAGTAATTAATTTTATTTATATATAATATATTTTTAATTAAAATTTGAAGTAATTTTTCAACCGCCCTCTCTTATACTGCTGGTTTACTAGATTCCTATGCAAGTATCCGTCTAGGTAGGTCCGCCGAGTGGGTCTTCCATACATATTTAAATACATACAAACAGTCACGCCTTTTCCCATATTATACGTAGGCAGAGACCACATCCGTAGACCACTTTACGCCCCTGAAACGAGACCTGTCGTCGCTGCCATTTTGGCAAGAGTTGAAATTCTTGCTTCCCATTCCGTCCGTTTCCACGATTAGCTAGGATAGATTTTTACTGGTGTAAGGATTCCTATGCAGGAATCCGTCTAGGTAGGTACTACCCCAGGGCCAGTTATTCTGCCGTGAAGCAGTAGTGTGCAATAATTACAGTGTTTCGGTTTGATGGGCACCGTGGGCTAGTGTAATCACTGGGCGTAAGAGACTTAAAAACTGATGTCTCAGGGTGACGGGCGCAGTGTGGTGTCACACGGAAAATGTAAGCTATACGTCATTTTCGTACGCAGGATGCGTCATGCTTGGGATGTAAACCTCTCACCCATTCTCATCCCATAGTAATTTATTTTATTTATTTATTAAAACTTTATTATACACCTTTATTAAAAGGGTAACAATGGGCGAACTTAATGCCTATTGGCATTTTCTCCCAGTCAACCCGTGGGCGTGGAGTAAGTTGTGAAGGGTGCAATATAAAGCAAAATAAAAATATAAACAAAAACATAAATACATATACAAATAAACATGCACACATATTCATACATACTTCCATATACATAAAACTGCAATGATCGAGGAAGACTAATACAAATCAGCTATCAACAGATGTCTTTATATAATGTGCCTGCACCAACCTTTTAAAAGTATTTTTATTGGATACTTTTTTTATATCTTTGGGCAGGTTGTTCCAGAAATCATCGTGAAAGTTGACTGGGAAATACCTGGAGAAATAATAAAAAGAAAAAAGAAATGCTCGCTTCTTCCTGGTTCTTCCCAGAACAGAAGCTTTTTTCGCGAACCGGTTTGTTTTAAGAAAATTACATGCAATGTGTATAATGTAATCAATTTATATTGAATAAAAATAATTCTTTTCTATTCTTATAAACTCTTAGCTTCTGTCAGTTGGCGATACATTCATGCACACCTAAATTTTTATTTAAATAATCGATATCGCACATTACAATTTGTTGACATATATGGTTTTGCAGAGTCAAACAGGAAGCAAAGAAAAAAAATACATACATAAAGTCGCGCCTTTATCCCATATAAGGGGTAGGCAGAGGCCACACACGTAGCACAATTTTCGCCCCCGCGGGAAATGCTGAACTTTGACATCATGATATTTTGTTTTAATACTACCAGCATCAAAACCTTGATGGTCGGTATTCCACCGTAGTGCGTTTGTCGCCGAATTTTCTCCCACGCTCGACCACTTTATGGAATCTGCTGGCGCCAGCGGTTTTTTCGGACCGATACGACTTCAGGACCCACAAAGGAAGAGCCTATTCCTTCCTCAAAGGTCGGCAACGCATCCACTGCTCTTCTGATATAGTAGATGTTCATGTGCGGCGGTGATCACTTACGGTCAGGCGAGCCGCTTGCTCGCTTGACTTTTCCCATATAATGGGTAGGCAAAGGATACTAATGTACGACGGGTGCCGAACCACGTCATGTCTCGTTTCCCTATGGTGTTATTCTGCACGAATAAAGGTTGTTCGTAAAACAATCAGTTCAGTCGCCTCTTACGACACCTCGGTAGAAAAGAGGTAGTTGTTGCTATTCTACTCTGCCAGACACCTATCGCCGTTATATACTAAGTCACTTTCTTTGTCACATATTTTTAGTTGAATACGAAAAAGAGAAAAACATATAACAGTATTAACATATACACACTGTCACGCCTTTTTCCGATTTGAAGTGTTAGGGAGAGACCATACTCATATCGAGCGGGAATGAATCGATGATCGCCGAGCCATTGCGCCAACCGAGCCGTCATACTGGCCGTTGAACGTAAATGCTTTCACATACACACTCTAGTGGTGGTAGGACTCCTATGCAGGAATCCGGCTAGGTACTACCGCAGTGCCAGTTACTCTGCTGTGAAGCAGTAGTGTGCAAACAATACTGTTTCGGTGTCAAGGGCGCTGAGAGCTAGTGTAATTACGAGACAGAAGAGACTTAAGAACTGATGTCTCGGGGTGAAACGCAGTGTGTTGTCACACAGAAATGTTTTGGGTGACACGCCATTCGTTACGGGCAGACGTTGCACTTACCATCAGGTAAATGATTTGATCGTTTAGTAGTAAAAAAAAAATTTTGAATCGTTCTACCGGGAAATCAACAATCTGGGTCTGGGATTTAGCTGTTATTGACATTAAAATTTGCTCGTATCGTCACTTGCCTCCTTCACAATAGACTCTATTTCGAGAATGGAGGTCTTTGGGACAGTGATCGCATACCATCAGGCGATCAGCTATGTGCACGTTAGTTTTTTTTAAAGATACTAACATCCATACTAATATTATAAAAGCGAAAGTAGCTCTCTCTGTCTCTTTGTTACGTTTTCACGGTTCAACCGCGTAACCGATCTTGACGAATATCGCCACAGAGATAGCATGCATCCTGGAAATAGACATAGGATACTATTCGCAAAGGAAAAACAAATAGTTCCCACGGCATAATAAAAAAAAAACCTTTATTCACGCGGACGAAGCCGCGGGCATCAGCTAGTTACTAATATTCCACTCCAACTAAGTCGAATGATGGGCTCGATACAATGACGTAATGTTTCGCAATCCGTTGAAATGAATAAAGTTGAAAATGTAGCAATCCATTCATTACTTATTGTAAAAACAAAGACTACCAATAATTTGAGTGATTTTTTTTGTCGGTTGGCAACACACGACGTCCTAAAAAGCCCTGACCCTAAGCAAACAATACCAATACAATCACAATATTGGACTCGGAGCTGTTAACCTTGGCTCACAAGGTAAACTTGTCGTCCAGTGGACTGCTAACGATTGTCGACCTCTGCCCGTAATTATTTATCCTTTGATACCGAAAGGAAAGGATAACATGCTGATGCTTACAACATGCTATAAAATAAGCACAAATAAATAAATAAGATTTGTCTGTCATATTCGATTTTTAGGTCACATATTTCCCTTAAGCATATTCGCTTTGTACCGCGCTGTCAACAAAAAAAACTCAAGAAGTCTGTAACCAACGTCTATAACTCGGAAAGTGATTCGACTTCACAAAGTCAGACGAACTCGCGTTGGAAAAAATTAACAACATTTGTTACTGAGCCTTCGCGACTCGTCTATGACAGTTAAAATAAATAAATAAAGGGTAATGTGAAGTCTCGCTGTTGGGTGAAGGTCCATTCTTACTTACGAGAGGGTTTTTTGAGTAGAAAAGAGTTCGCCGTGCGTTACAAACGGAGTTACAAGCCTCCAACGATCTCGAAATATTTTTTATTATTCCTTCAGCGTCGACCGGTTTCAGATATAAAATTGTACACGTGTTCAAATTCATTTTATATTTATGAATATAAATATAAATTTGAACCAGACTTCCTGTTCCAAATGTTAAGAGTTTTCATTTCGACTTGTATGAAATGTACTTTACTAAATTTACGGCGGCCATAATACAATATGTTTAATTTGTCTAATAGGATACATTTAACTATATAATGTAATTATTAAATTATTATTAATGTGACATTTACCTGTTTGTGACCAGTTGTATTGATTGAGGCGCAGAATATATGTTTGTATATCCTTCCTTAAATACATTACGATAGAATAATTATTAACGTGACCATAAGTCCCGCTTTTAAGCCGTGTTCTGTGTCTCCAAAATACTTAAAAAAAAAGACTAACATCAACAATTCATGTAAACAGTTCCACTTATATTTAAAAATTTAACTTTATGTAATTTCAGCCTGTCACTAGTCCATTGTTGAACATAGGCCTCCCCTATAGATTGCAAAAAGAGGTATTGCGATGGTTGCCACTCTTGGCGGGGAGCAGGTTGGCGACCGCAGTTTTATTCAGGTGTTTCAGGAAGATGCTGCTGCCTATCTCCTGGTTCTAATTCGCTCTGTCGAATTTTGCGAACATGCTCACAGACTGTAGTGAGGATTTATGTTTTTTAGCAATCCCGAGGGTACACTTTGATTCTCCGGAATAAAAAGTATCCCATGTCCGTCAACAGGACGCAAGCTAGCCCGTCTCCAGGACGCAAGCTACTCGTACCTGTGTGGTCACGGGAGGACTTAGGGGACAGATGTCCTGATGTCATATTAACCCGGAGTAGCTTCAGTTTTTAATTATTATTTTTGGTGATCCAGAACATGGTCACAGACTGCAGATTCTTGACACAGACTTCTTGTTCTTTGTACTTCTCTTTATGTACTGCGTGACCTATTAGTCAGAGTACTAGACTTCTGTGCCGTTCGAATTCCAGCCAGAGCCATGCAAAAACATTAATTGCTGGTTTTCGGGTCTGGTTGTGCTGTGCATGTGAAATTTATGCCTGTAAAACGCAGTGACGATAATGGAGAAATCGTAGTGAGGGCATCGTTTTATTAACAAGATTAGATTCATACTACATACATCCATGAGATCACGACTGTATCCCATAAGGGGTAGTCAGAGACTGGGCACACACTGCAAAAACAGATGACTGCCACAATCCACATTTCACCAAAACAATATAATGCACTTATGGTGTGATAGGTGGTGAGCCCATCGCCACCATGCGCTGTTGGGTGCACAGTGCAGTTTAATTCATTACTCGCCTTTTACGAGATCCATTGGATGAGATGGAGTAGTGGTATTCTTTTAACGAGCCGCCACCACACGCCGATTCATACTATCCACACTAATATTATAAATGGGAAAGTAACTCTCTGTCCCCCTCTGTCTGTTTGTTACCTTTTCAAGGCTCAACCGCAGAACCGATCCTGACAAAGTTTGGCACAAATATAGTTTGCATCCTGGAGACGGATATAGGATAATTTTTATCCCGTAAAATCCGTGAAGTGTGCAAACATTACTGTGTTTCGGTTTGAAGGACACTGCGAGCTAGCGTAATCACTGGGCATATGAGACTTAAGAACTGATGTCTCAGTGTGACGGACGCAGTGTGGTGTCACACAGAAATGTCCTAGGTGACACAGCATTTGTTATGGGCAGACGTTTCACTCACCATCAGGTGAACGTTTTGCTCCTTTCGTCACGTTACCCAAAAAAAAATAAAAAATTGTTCCCATGGGATATTTAAAAAATCTATTTCCAGGCGGACGAAGTCCCGGAGATAAGCTAGTAACATTTTAATTGCGAAAGTAGCTCTCTCTCTGTCCCTGCCTGTTTGTTACCTTTGCACGGCTCAACCGTTGTACCGATCTTGACGAAATTCGGCACACAGGTACGAGTAGCTTGCGTCCTGGAGACGGGCTAGCTTGCGTCCTGTTGACGGACATGGGATACTTTTTATTCCGGAGAATCAAAGTGTACCCTCGGGATTGCTAAAAAACATAAATCCTCACAGACGAAGTCGCGGACATCAGCTTATAACAAATAATTTTAAATTGAATGATAGCTGAAATGAATAAGATATCGGCTATAAAACATTATCGTATCACATCTGCAATAGGTCTTTATCTATCAAGTGTTACAATAGCCATTCTCAGAATTAAGTGCGTCGTAGACTGGATGTCTCCACTGGCCGCCCTCCCCGCGCCGGTTTGATAACCAGTTGCCGCGCTGATAACTGCTTTCAGACAGCCGGGCCTTAGGACGTTTGCAGATTACTGCTGTCTTCCGTAGGAAATATAAAATATAAAATACGTACTTTTCAATGTCATCCCTTGGGTATCGTAAAAGTCGACAGAGGGAAAATCAAAACCAGAAGATGGACAGCAGCATCTTCCTGGAGCATCTGAATGACATTGCGAAATATACTGCGGTCGTAAGGATCGGTTCTGCGGTTGAGCCGTGAAAAGTTAACAAACAGACAGAGGGGGCAGAGAGTTACTTTCCCATTTATAATATTAGTGTGGATAGTATGAATCGGCGTGTGGTGGCGGCTCGTTAAAAGAATACCACCACTCCATCTCATCCAATGGATCTCGTAAAAGGCGAGTAAGGAATTAAACTACACTGTGCACCCAACAGCGCATGGTGGCGATGGGCTCACCACCTATCACACCAAGTGCATTATATTGTTATGGTGAAACGTGGATTGTGGCAGTCATCTGTTTTTGCAGTGTGTGCCCAGTCTCTGACTACCCCTTATGGGATACAGTCGTGATCTCATGGATAAATGTATGGTTCCCTGAATAAATAAAATGAGCCTGCTAAGAACGCCTTGAATCGTTCTTGAGCTGTTTCATAATTTCACCGGGTTATTTGACATTAAAATCGACTTTTAAAGTTTGGGACTTGAGGCAGTTGAACAAGGACGGAGCAAAATTTTCCAAATTTAAATCCACGCGATAAGGCTATTATTTTTTAATAAATATTAAGTACAGGCTGATAAGTACAGGCAGACTTCGTCCACGTGGACTGAAGTTTTTAAAAAAATCACGTGGCCGGAATAAAAAGATATACATGCCAGTCTCCAGAATGCAAGCTCTGTGTCGAATTTCGTCAAGATCAGTTCCAACGGTTGAGCCGTGAAAAGGCAACAGAGAGAGGGACAGAGCCAGTTACTTTCGCATTTATAATATTAAGTACGGATTTAACATCTGTGTTTTATACCTATAAGTGTCCGGCAGAGTACAATAGCACGTACCTCTTTCCAACCGAGTTGTCGTGGGAGGCGACTAAGGTTTTCGTACGGACAGCCTTTCTTCGTGTAGAATAACACCATAATACGCAATTCTGTCACTTCACTGCTCGTGGGAACGCAATTTTTTTGACTCGTACCAAAATGGCGACGTGGGTCACGTTTTCTGCGGTGGCGCAAAATGGGCTACGTGTGTGGCCTCTGCTTACCCCATATGGGCTAAAGGCGTATGTATATTTTATCGAAAAGAATATCGAGGGGTGATATACTACAAATTACAAGAGTAATGAGAGTTTGGGGCATCGTTTTAAAAAAGGGTCGAAATTTTTTTTGTTTTATTTTCTTTCCTAGTAAAGAGAGAAGGACTAACAGAGATAGGAATAACAAACAGTCGGGACTCTATTATTTCCTTTTTCAGTTTTCGCCTCACTGTCCATTTGCTCAAGATCAATGTGGACTCAAAAAGATGCTTTCGAAGAGAACAATGACAGGAAAATTTAATCATGCTGTTTCTTTCAAAATATAAAAGCATTATGACAGGGATTTTGCGATAAAAGCTATAAATATACTTAATCTTTTTATCAGGTAGTGCTCGATGACCCTTCGTTCTTAAAATGTAAGAGATTAAGTAAAATTGTTGCCGTCGGAACTGTTACTTCCCCGAAGAGTTCCAATGACCTAGGTACTCATTTCAGAGGCTGTTTTTTGTTGCTACATCCTAAGGTTTTTTTTTCTATATTGGATAAAGTGATGAGACGAGCAAAACGTTCACCTGATGTAAAGTGCAACGTCTGCCCATAAATAATGCTGTGGCACCCAGAAAATTTCTGTGCGACACCACACTGTGTCCCTGGGACATAAGTTCTCATATGCCCAGTGATTACACTAGCTATCAGCGCCCTTCAAACCGAAACACAATAATGTTTGCACACAACTGCTTCACGCAGAACAACTGGCTGTGCGGTAGTGCCAAGACGGGTTCCTTTATAGGATACTACTAGAACCGATTATACTACTCGTATATACTTTCCGATTCAGTGGTTGTCAATGCAGTGTTTTTCATCGATTTATGTGGTAGATCATTGACGTTCGTTACGTGTCGAAATTTAAATTTATAATTTCGTTGATAATTGATCAAATTTTTGTTGTGAACATGAGTCAATAAAAATCAAAACCATATCATATTTGCTCGTGGGAACGCAATGGGGAGTAAGAATTTTTTGACTCTTACCAAAATGGCGGCGACGTGGTTCGCCACCCGTAACGTGTCGTTTCCAAAAGTTAGCTACGGGTGTGGTCTCTGCCTACACCTTATATGGGAGAAAGGCGAGATTGTATGTAAGTGGTCAAAATCGATCTTAATCTACCATTATAAGTCCGTTAATGGAGGAAGGTTCTAGGCTATAAAACTTCAAGGTCGATAGGTGCCCGGCAGAGTAGAATAGCACCTACCTCCTTCCTACCGAGGTGACGTAAGCGGCGACTAAGATATTGTATGGGCAGCTTTTGTTAGTGCAGAATAACACCATAATATGCAATGCTGTCATACTGCTCGTGAGGTGTAAGAATTTTTTGACTAGCACCAAAATGTCGGCGACGTGGTATGACGACGAACCCGTCACATCTCGTTTCCCGCGATAGCGACAAGTGGGTTGTGTGTGTTCTCTGCCTATCGCTTATAAGGGAAAAGGGCGTATGTATAAAACTACATGCTAAGGCCTTGAGGAGCCACACGCTGAGAATCGAACACCGAACCGAACCGAACCGGGACGGGGCGAACTGAATGCACAGGTCAGTAAGGCACCATGATGTACGGGGCAGTGATGTGGTACACTTCTTCCTCACGAGTGAAATCGCGCGGCACAGCTAGTCTATGTGTAATATTCAATGCTACCAACCTTTTTCAATAATTATTTTAGTAGGTAAACATTAGCATTATACCAATATAACTTTAGAGTTGTGAGATCGTTTTTGCGTTTGTATCGCACGTAATCTCGCCAATTTCTCGCGATAAACACGCCGATAAATCCGTTGGGTGCGCTTAAGTATGCCGTGATACATTATCGTATTTTAAACGGGTTCATATCTTTGCGGTCGCAATCACTAGGGGGAGCTGTTGGTGGCTCACGGGCGCGTGTACAGTAAAGGTACCTTCACACTGTCACTACACTTGCACCGTTAAGTTGATTTGCTTATAATACGGATGTGGTGCATAATGTATAAATTTTTATTTTTTCAAATAAAATTGTCAGTTCATAAATATCAACATAAATAAAACGCATAACGCTGCGTTTGTTTTTTGAAATTTCAACAAAGGGCTTGCTTTAATTACCGATAGGACTTCGTTATTTTTTTTCTCTAGTCTACCTAAAAAGCTTTCGTCTGATGATGATGATGACATAATTTCATGGACAACTTCATCCAACTAATTTATCTTTGCCTACGTGTTAATTGAACTAGTGTATAGTCACCTTAAGCTATTAAAACTAAATTTAATGTTAAAGCTTTGCCTTTCTTGCAGTTAACTCTTATAACAGAGTGATAATTTATTGTTCACGTACTTTGGCACGCTAATATATTAGTGTTGTACCGAATTCATCGCAAATTTACGCTAATTGTACCGCGTGGAACAAAGCCACATTTTATGCATTAAATTCGAAATCAAGCCGTTAATATAATAATTTAATGAAATTATTACATACATACATACATACAGTCACGCCTCTTTCCCATAGGAGTAGGCAGAGACCACATCTGTCCATTTGCTACGATCCTGACACACATCTTTAGCTTCTTCTACTTTCATTAGCGTTTTCACACACGCTCGTCGGTTGCGGGTACTTTTAACGTGACCTTTCCTCAAAAGTTCACCGATCTGATTGTGATACGTACGCCTAAGTCGACCCTTACCGGCTTTTCCATTCACACTTGCCTCATAAATCTGTTTCGTCTATCTCCTTTCATTCATCCTCTCTACGTGTCCAAACCATCTAAGCATGCCTTTCTCTATCTTTTTCACTACATCTTCAACCACACCGCAATATTAAGGAACAAAAAATAAGGTCTTAAATATAATTATCTACGTCACGTTCTTATGGGGGCGTTACAGGGGACGCGCGCCTAAAATTTCATTACACGCGTGTAACGTGGGTTCAAAACGGTGTCAAATATGGTTCCTGACACTTTTTAGTCATATTGCAATGCATTTATTCATTAGTTATTAAATATTGTATAACATTTTGTCATGGAGCGTGCTTTGGTTTTCTATGAGACTGTTCTTTGTAAATTTAGTTATTATGTACTTTTGACAAAGATAAAAAGTAACAAAATAGAGGATGTCTACGGAGTTTCTTTCGCCTGTTTCTTCTCCGACAGACGAACCTCATTACGAAACGGCGGTAGATTGTAAAAAATGACGTTTGACAAACGAAAATTATATTTCTTACGTTGAAGAATAAATAATTTTCATTTCATTTAATTTCAAATTGTTTGAACAGCTGCTAGACGGTGAAGGAAAACGTGATTAAGCCTGTATGTCTTCGAAGGTTTTCTCCTAAAACATGCATGATATTTCGACGTCGACAGTCATGAAATACAGAAGAACTTCGATTATCCGAACTTCCGCTATCCGAATCCTTCGTTGTCCGAAGGGTAAATGTTTTTTTATTAAATCTACATAGATGCCCCTTCCACGCGGAGTAAAGAAAATGTTATGACGGACTACTACTGACTAAAATCCCACGATGTTCCTCTCGTCGCCATTTGCCGGAACTGCGGGAACACTTTCGTACCATAGCCTTGACGGCGATGGCCCTCAGGAGGCCCCTCCTCGTTGAGGGGGTAGAATGACTCGACTCCCATCTACTTTTAGAGGCACGTGGGAACATCGCGCGCGTCACTACGAGGCCTCAACTACCAAGCGCCGGACCCCGGTGCTACGGACTAAGGCTTCATTTTGAGAAGACCATTATAGCCACTAAAAATCTTTTTTTTTTTAAAACGATGTCCCACTAAGTTTTCTATATCGTGAGTGCGTTTTACATACATCAATTCCACATACACAACACAGCCAAATCCGAAAACCAACGATTTGTGTTTTTAGCACAAATGTTGGTACCGGCTGGGATTCGAAGCCAGGACCTGCGGCATAGAAGTAAAGTACTCTCACCGCTAGGCCACGCGGTCGTCAGTCATGTGAAATGTGTTCCCGTCACTCACTCTCACTTGACTAAGCTAAGAATGTTTCACACCTTAGACGCTTCTCGTATCGGCTATTCCCCTGGTATTGTAGGTGTTCATGGGCGACGGTGATCACTTACCATCACGTGAGCCACCTGCTCGTTTGCCCTGTATTCTATAAAAAAAGGTGTTATTATTATAGTTATTGCACCATACACCTATCGACACGTAGCGAAATGTAGTGATAGTTGTTTTAACATATTTATAAACATTTTACTGGTACTGGGATTCCTATGCAGGAAACCGTCTATGTACTACCACCGCAGGGCCAGTTATTCCGGTAGCGCGCCAAAACAAGTGCTGTGTCACCGAAAACATTTCAGTGTATCACCGCACTGCGCTCGTCACCCCGAAACATCAGTTCTTAAGTCACATTAGCCCAGTCGTTACACTAGCTCTTAGTGCCCATTAAACCGAAACAGTAATGTTCGCACACCAGCTCCACGGCAGAATAACTGACACGGTTGTGGTAACTATCTAGACTGAGTCCTGTATAGAAATCTTACCAACACACCAGTAAAAAGTAGTTTTATTCATAGATACATAGAGTCGCGTAACTATAAGAAACTAGACCCGCCCCGGTGTGATGAGAAGTGCGTATGTGAAACTGAAAGTGACATTTTTTTTGGTTGTTATGGAAACCTGTGAAGACAGAACTGTCAAACTGAACGTCATTTTTTATTATTGAGCTTTTATTACAAAAGTGCCATCCAAATTTCCAACTTTTCCGGTGTATTGCGAAAAATTTTCTTTCTTCATCATCTTTTAATTCTGGCCTCTTTCAATAGAATTCTACCAATGTCAAGTCGGTCACGAGAGTGACAATAGATAATTCAAAATGTCGATCAACAGTCAAATGATAGATGACGTTTACTGAAGATTTGCTTGACTGATGGAGACAAAACGAAAAATACAATTCTGGTCTTAAATTGAATTTTCCAATAACTGTACACTTCCACAGGCACTTGCTGGATAATAAATTATCAATATTAAACATCAAAACTCAAAAATACACAGAAATTACAAAATTCAATTATAACACTACCGACACTTTTCGAGTTGGCGCCAAAACGCCAAATTTTCTTCCATACGATCCTTGTCTTTACAACGAACACAACAAAAGAATCAGCCAAATCGTTCGGCCAATTGATTTTTATTTATTTATACAAATATATGAATAAATAATATTATTTCCAATCATCTTCAGTTCACTTGTAATTCCCAAGGGTATGCTTAATAGATATTATATTGTACAACATTGTAACGAATAAATTCGTAATGTAGTTCATTAGACATAATATATTGATATGAAAGTGCTTACCCACGCAGGGAGAAGTAATTTATAATTCATTACCCCGGCCTAGTGAGGCTTCCAAGATTGATTCGGAACCGCCATTTTAAATTGGGGTGGGGTTTGGGGCCTCAAATAACTCCTTCAATTACGTCTTACACGGGATGTGTCTCGATTTTGCGTCAGAAGCTAAATTTGCGTGTATCTTTTTTAATTTTACCACAAGTATCAGATTTCTTTTTGCATGCTTGTTCTCTACCCAATGTATCCGGACCGCACATCCGTCCGTATTCTCTCACGTTTGATGCTTATAAATAGGGTTGACAGCCGTCTTTCAACGGTCGGAGTACATGCTTACGAAGTAGTGATTTCTGGGTTCCAATCCTAGATGAATTTAATAAATTGAGTTATTGAAATATTGTGCTTAGCCCAGTGTGCACTCTTCACTTATTTTTTCTTTTTTTAATGGAACTTAGGGTGATATACGACATACATACATATAATCACACTTTTTTCCCATATAAGGGGTAGGCAGAGGCCACTCACGTAGCCCACTTTTCGCCCTCGCGGTAAACGGGACGTGACGGGTGGCGAACCAAGTCGTTGTGTATATACGAGCTATATAATTATATACCACCATAGAACCAATTAGACGATATGATCGTAAGTGATCCAAGACTTCTATGTCTAAACCGTACGAAGGTGTCGTTGTCACCCCTGGGGACTATCATGATATGCCTCTATGCCAGTAATCTTGTCTTTAATTCCTTTTGGACCTCGATATGTCTCTTTTTTTATTTCATAAAAGTGACGGAACGAGCAAATAGTTTAGCTGATGGTAAGTGCCCATCAACGTCTGGCCATAACAAATGCTGTGTCACCTCGGACATTTCTGTGTGACACCACACTGCTCCCGTCACCCTGAGACAACAGTTATTAAGTCTCATATGCCCAGTGATTAGCCTAGCTGTACATGCCATGTTGGCATTGGCGGAGATTCGAAACCCTGGGCTGCGCGGTCGCCGTCAAGTAACTCTTATCATCATCATCATTTCAGCCTATCACTAGTCAACTGCTGAACATAGGCCTCCCCCATAGATTGCCGCAAAAGTTGGCAGCTCTCATTTTGGGGGGGGATTCGGCCATAGTTGCCACGCTTGGCAGGCAGATTGGCAACCGCAGTTTATTTATTCAGATGTTCCAGGAAGATGCTGCTGCCAATCCCACGCTGCTGCCATGCCCATAAGTCTATATAGAATACAATAACAAAACGTCTTGTTTCCGCTGTTGCAGGTGGAAAGATACGCTTTCGAGGACCACACGCCGCCAAACATCGAGCTGATCCAGCCGTTCTGCGAGGACGTTCATAAGTGGCTCAGCGCCGACCCCAGGAACGTCGCCGTGGTTCATTGTAAAGCAGGGAAAGGCCGAACAGGTGAGCGAGCGCTCTGATTATATTTATTTACTAGCTGTTTCCCCCGCGATTTCACCCGCGTAAAAAGCCAACCCCGATCGATGGTATACATATTCTTCCATATTTGAATCGGATTTTAGGGTTTTAGGGTTTTTGCGAATAAGCCTAAGTTACCCGCTATTATATAAGCTATCTGTCAGTGAAAGCCCGTTGAAATCGGTCCAGCCGTTTTCGAGATTAGCCGGAACAAACCGACAGACAGACAGACAAAAATTTAAAAACTAGTTTTTTTCTTATATGTGCCATATACTTTCATAAGCATTGAGTCAAAAGCCGTTATTTTTTTATTACAATCAGACACTTCAACTTTATTTATTTGAATAGATATTTAACATCATGTTAAAGATTAATTTTACCTAATGATTTCCGAAAGATAACAACCTATTTCATTAATTACCGTTGTCAAAAAAATGATCTCAAAAAGCAATGCCACTTAAAAGGCTCAAATTAATTCGTTTTTAGACACGCTTTTATCGAATATAATCTTCAAATTTAATTTTTCACTCTCTTCTGAAAATTTGCACATTTAGAACCGATGACATTACAATAATATCATGACTATATCCAAAAAACACTAGCTCTCAGTGCACTTCAGCCCGAAATACAGTAGTTCGCACCCTGCTGCTTCACGGCAGAATAGTTGACTCTATTGTGGTACGACCTATCTAGACGAATTTCTGCATAAGTACCGTATCACCAGCTGAAACTATTGTGATATAACCTATGTAATCGAATTTTTGTATAACATAAGATCAAGACTGTATCCCATAAGGGGTAGTCAGAGACTGGGCACTCACTGCAAAAACAGATGACTGCCACAATCCACGTTTCACCAAAACAATATAATGCACTTGGTGTGATAGGTGGTGAGCCCATCGCCACCATGCGCTGCTGGGTGCAAAGTGCAGTTTAATTCCTTACTCCCCTTTTACGAGATCCATTGGATGAGATGGAGTGGTAGTATTCTTTTAACGAGCCGCCACTACACGGCTCTTCTGTATAAGCTACCACAAAAACGTTTTCATTTTAATTTCTTTGTATTGAATAAATTAGGCTTGTTTGAAGCTCTTGTGAACGTCAAAATTTACACTATACTACCTTCAAATTAATGATTATGGGTACTCTTACATTTTTAAAATATGAATAATATATTAAAACAAATATATGTGTATGTATATATTCATTGATTTTAAGTATTTATGTACGAGGGTGGATTGAAAAGTACTCGGCCTAACACAGATCCATTCAATTATAAAAATCATCACATTATTTAGTTCAGTTCAGACTAGTTCATTGTGTGAAGTTCGAAACGTGTGCGATAATTAGTTGTGATTTTATAAATTTATTAACAAAGTAATCGGTCATAATTTCCGCGAATGGAGCAAATCGAGCAGCGTGCCGTCATTAAGTACCTCCATAAGAAGGGGCTATCATCAAAAGCCATCCATGATGACATGGTCAGTACATTAGGCGATTGTGCTCTGTCATATTCATCCGTCAAAAAA
This sequence comes from Luehdorfia chinensis, assembly GCA_019845155.1. Classification (NCBI taxonomy): domain Eukaryota; kingdom Metazoa; phylum Arthropoda; class Insecta; order Lepidoptera; family Papilionidae; genus Luehdorfia; species Luehdorfia chinensis. The sequence goes on along the minus strand of JAHVAK010000003.1, from coordinate 3,038,010 downwards.
TGGATAGCAGAATCTAAGCGTGGTAGAGAGAGTGTGAAAGATGAACCCCGCTCTGGAAGGCCTTCGACGTCAACTACTGACGAAAATATTAAAAAAGTACTTGATTTAATAATGGGAGACCGCAGATTAAAAATTAGAGAGATAGCCGAGATTATAGGCATCTCTTATGAACGAACTCAAAACATCATTGTCAACGAGTTGGGTTTCCACAAGGTGTCTGCGAGGTGGGTTCCGCGACTGCTTACAGTTGAACAAAAAAGGACGCAATTGACTATTTCACGCGACTGTTTGGAGTTATTTGAAGCCGATGCAGATGATTTTTTGAATCGTTTTGTTACTATGGACGAAACATGGGTTCATTACTGTACACCGGAAACAAAACAACAATCAAAACAGTGGAGAAGACCTGGTTCACCACCCCCTAAAAAGGCTAAGTCGATTTTGTCGGCAAATAAGGTGATGGCTTCAGTATTCTGGGACTCGAAAGGTGTGATTATGATTGATTATCTTGAAAGGGGTCAGACTATAAACTCTGATTACTACTGCACCTTACTACGTCGTTTACGAGAGGAAATAAAAGAAAAACGTCGAGGAATACTCAGAAGAAAAGTCCTGTTTCATCAAGATAACGCCCGTGTTCACACGTCAGTACAGTCAATGGCTGGAATTCACAACTGTGGCTTTGAACTGTTACCGCATCCGCCGTATTCACCTGATCTGGCACCATCAGACTTCTTTCTGTTCCCTAACCTAAAAAAGCACTTGGGAGGTCAAAGATTTTCGACAAACGACGAGGTGAAAGTAGCTGTAGACGCATATTTTGACTCTAAGGAAGAATCATTTTTTTTTAACGGTCTAAATGCTTGGAAGGGGAGGTGGCAAAAGTGTATTGAACTTGATGGTAATTATGTAGAAAAATAAAAATATAACTGATTTAGTATGTGTTTATTTTCTTGGTTAGGCCGAGTACTTTTCAATCCACCCTCGTATGTACATGTATAGGATATGTCTACAGTTCTCGAGTGTAATCTGTTTATATCATTCTCTGTCATCTTTTTGTACCGCCATTGAGTTTTTCTGCTATCCCAAAATTTCGCTAGTATAGCATGCAAAGTCCGCCTATAAATATTAAATAAATAAATGTAAAGCTCTTTGATCAGATTGGAATATAATAAAAAACTACATGAGTACAACAACTTTAGTGTGTCTGAATCTAGAAAGCGTTGTAAGGAAAGCGGCTTTTTATTTATGTGATAAAAGTGACGGAACTAGCAAAACGTTCACCTGATGGTAAGTGCAACGACTGCCCATAACAAATGCTGTGTCACCCGGAACAGTGTGACACCACAATTCGCCCGTCACCTTGAGACATCAGTTCTTAAGTCTCAAATGCCCAGTGATTACGCTAGCTCACAGTGCCCTTCAAACCGAAAGGATGTAACGTCTGAAAATGTTTTTTTTTTTGAAATAAAGAATATCGAAGCCATTTACGTTGCTGAAACTAAAATCTACAATAAATTACATTCATAACAGTTTACGATCGTATTCGAAATCAACTGCTCACAACAAAGAAATGTATTTTTGATGACCGGTGATTTGGGACCTCGTAGCAACAAGTTTCATTTGCATAATACTGTCATTGTATTACGTGCCGTATTGCGTACACCTAAGACATACAATCGCCCGCGAACGCGTACACGTGTAATGGTGGAGGTATAATAGATTTTCACGTAATATAACTTCAAAAGAATATGTTAAGAGATGGCACGATTCTATTCCAGATATGCGGTCTCTTGAAATTGCTTAGCATAATTGTATAATGGTGCATGTACACTAAGGCAACATTCGTAACTGTACTGTATTTTTTGCCTATTGCTGTATTCACACGTAAACATTTATCGGTATTAAGAGGACGTACAATTATGTAGTAGTAAAGAAACTGTGTAGGGCGCGCCCCCCCCCCCCCCCCCCACTAGACGGAGCGACGACCTGCGCGATTTTGCGGGAAGTCGATGGATGCAGGTGGCTCAGGACCGTGTTTTGTCGCAATCTATGGGGGAGGCCTATGTTCAACAGTGGACTAAGATAGGCTGAAATGATGATGGTGACGATGAAAGAAACTCTTTTTTTTTAATTCCTTCCACTATAGGCAGTTGAAATTATTTATTCAAATTTCAAAACTATCTGTGCGCCGCGGTTTCACTCGCGTAAAAAAAAACGACCCCTTTCGATGATATACATATATACTTCTCTATTTAAATCTGATTTTGTGGTTTTATTTTTTTTCCGCGAAATCTAAATTATTTTTCTCAAATAAAAGTTAACCGCTACAATATCAGCTATCTGTCAGTGAAAGTGCCGTCAAGATCGGCCCTGCCGTTTCGGAGATAAGCCGGAACAAACAGACAGACAGACAGACAAACACTTTAAAAAGTGTTTTTTTTCTTCTTTATAATTACCGTATATATTTTCATAAGCATTGATCCAAAAGCTGTTATTTTGTTATAACAAACACAGACACTTCAATTTTATTTATTTGTATAGATGGTATATCAAAATTATTTAATCAAAAAACCGACTTCGATGCAGCCGTTCAAAACTTGCTTACGCGTTAAGAATTTCGTCTCAACTCATGGATCCTGTCATCAGAATTTGTACAAACTCCTACAGTACCCACTTTCTAATAAACAGAGACTCAGTAAAATTCTCCTTTTTAGAAGTTGGTCAAAAATGGTGATTATAAAGTCAAGTTAAAAAAGTTGTATATTTTAAAAATTATTTTATTGTCCGTGTGGTGGCGGCTTAAGAGAATCTTCCACTCCATCTCATCCCGTGGGTGTCGTAAAAGTCGACAGAGGGCAAATTCAAACCAGGAGACGGGTAGCGGCATCTTCCTGGAACATCTAAATAACTAAACTGCTGTTGCCAACCCGCCTGCCAAGCGTGGCAACTGTGCCAAATTCACCCAAAAATGAGAGCTGCAAACTATGGACAATCTGTGGGGGAGGCCTATGTTCAGCAGTGGACTAGTGATAGGCTGAAATGATGATGATGATGATGATGATGATGATGATTTGTTATACTACTCGCAACTATAAAGTAAAACATCCGGAGGTAGATGAAACGAGCGAGAACGACCGTTCGCTGACTTCGACTTAAATGATGTTCGCGTTCGTTCGCACCCGTGGAGGACGCGTGCGCAACGCGATTTACGCTAGGGTTGCCATCCCCATATTTTGAAAGCCAGGAAATTGGAAATATCAGGACATTTCCTTTCAAAAACAGGACGCATTATTAGATCAGTAAATAGTAGTGTGGTAGCGGCCTAAGAGAATCTACCACCCCATCTCATCCCGTGGGTGTCGTAAAAGTCGACAGAGGGAAAATGTAAACCAGGAGATGGGCAGCAGCATCTTGCTGGAACATCTGAATAAATAAACTGCGGTTGCTAACCCGTCTGCCAAGCGTGGCAACTATGGCAAAATCCCCCCAAAACGAGAGCTACAAACTTTTGTGGCAATCTATGGGGGAGGCCTATGTTCAGCAGTGGACTATTGATAGGCTGAAACGACGACGACGACGACGAAATAGTAGTAAAACGGACTGAAAACATAGTTAATGACACTCCATTAATTGACATTAGTTATTAGTTACGATTTTTTATTAAATAAGAATTATTGAATTATAAAAAAGGACGTAACCAGGACCCTTCACAAAACCCCGGACACTGTTTGAACTATCCAGAACACCGCAGGACACCTCAAAAAGCCAGTAAACGTCCAGGGAAAAATGGACCGTTGGCAACTCTTAATTTACGCGATACATTTGGGAGCGCCCCGGCAACAAAGGCCAAAGCCAAATTACACGTGGTGCGCTGTTACACGGTCGTGTCTATTGTCGTGCAAACAAAAAATACCCCGAGCCGCAGGGCGCGTAATTGCGAAATTTCTTTACGACCTATAATTGGGCGAATTACAACGGCAACTTGCACGCCGGAATCGTAAATTTAGGTTGAAGGAGAAAAAAAATGGGACCTTTTCGAACCGCCTCTCTTGCGGTCGCTCCGAAAAGACATAAAAAACAACCGTAGGGCCGTATAGAAACACGATATGAAAGGAACACGTTTGTCGGCAAAAAAGGTTTGGTCCATTTCACTAAAATACATGCCCTCTCTCACGATTACCTTAAGAGATTTATTAAACTCGCCGCTGTTTCTTTCTATCGCGTATATATACGTATATACCGTTCAATATTCGTCCCTAATATACTAAATGGCGGTTTTTTCCATTACATGTGAAAGTAGGTTCGGAAATACGCTGACCTATAGTAACATTATGACAGTGGGTAGAGAAAAAAGCACCAGTGTAGTTATACGTTTATTTTAGAGATAAAACGTTGAACAGTTTCAATAGTTGTAAATACTTATGTGTATACTGGAGCCTAATACTTATGTATAATAGAGCCGTGGTAGCCCAGGGGCTAGGCGCTCGCTTTAAATTTCATAGTACGCGACTGACCTGGGTTCGATTCCCGGCTGGCACCACTATAATTGTTATTTGCAATTTTAGGTGCTGATTTACCACGTGCTCGGCGGTGAAGGAAAACATCACCAGGAAAACCCGCATGTCTGAGAAATAAAAAATATTTCGAAGACATGTGCAGTCCGCCAACCCGCATAGGAGCAGCGTGGCGGATTCTTCCTAGCTCCAAAACCCTCTCAGAAATGAGAGGAGGCCTGTGCTAAGTAGTGGGACATTTATAGGCTGAAACTTTTTTTATATATATACTAGCTGTGCCCTGCGGTTTCACACGCGTAAAAAACCCGACCCAATATATACCTATATTCTTCCCTATTTGAATCAGATTTTGGAGTAAATTGTTTTTCGCGGAACCCTAAATATATTTTCTATTTATATCTTCTTATTTTATATATTTTCTAAAATTAAAGTAGCCTTAGTTACCCGCTATAATATTGGCTATCTGTCAGTGAAAGTCCCGTCAAAATCGGTCCAGCCGTTTCAGAAATTCATCATCATCATCATTTCAGCCTATCACTAGTCCACTGTTAAACATAGGCCTCATTTTGTAAGGAATTTTGCCATAGTTGCCACAGTTGCTACGCGTGGCAGGCGGGTTGGCAACCGCAGTTTATTTATTCCATGCTCCAGAAAGATGCTGCTACTCATCTTCTGGTATTAATTTTCCCTCTGTCGACTTTTACGACACCAACGGGATGAGATGGTTTGGTAGATTCTCTTAAGCCGCCACCACACGGCGATTTCGGAGATTAGTCGGAACAAACACAGACAGACAAAAAAAAATAAGAAGTGTTTTTCACTTATAATTACCGTGTATACTTTCATAAGCATTGAGTAAAAAGCTGTTATTTTTTTATTACAAACAGACACTACCATTTTATTTATTTGTATAGATTATACACATCTCAGTTTGTACGTATGTGAGTATGTATGTATCTATGTGTATATATTTGTGTATAAATGTAAAAAGAAGTATAATTACAGGCTATAAATGTACCACTGCTGAGCAAAGGCCTCAAAGGGAAAGGTCCACGACGCTGCTACAATGCAGGTTGGCGGACTTCACATGTTCTCGATATATTTTTTATTCTTCAGATATGCAGGTTTCCTCACGGTGTGTTCCTTCACAGCTGAGTAAATGGTGCAGTGCCACACAGATGTGTTCTGAGTGACGTAGAATTAATTATCACATGGCAGACGTTGCAATTAACATCAAGGGAACGTTTTGCTCGTCTCGTTACTTTCTCCTGTAAAAAACACATCCAGTTGCCAAAAGCAAGCCTTGCACAGTCTATATAAGCTTTTCTATACTATGCTTATATACAGATTACAGATTAGATTGACCACCGCGTGGCCTAGTGGTCAGAGTACCTGACTTCTACGCCGCGGGTCCTGGGTTCGAATCCATGTCGGAGCCAACGTTTGTGCTAAAACACAAATTGTTGGTTTTCGGGTCTCGTTGTGTTGTGAATGTCCCCGTGTTTCTGACACTGCATCCTAGTCTACCTCCGATCTTATAGGTAGGTAGGTTGGGACGAGTGAGTGCCTCTGTGTTTGCGCGTACACTTGCGACACAAAAATAAATAAACATAAATAAATAAAAATGTAACTCACTGTTAAATAACTGCTCAGTATTCAAGCAATTAATAAATAATCGATAAGTATTAATTAAGAATAACAGAAACGTTGCAAGAAAACGCTGTAGTCAAAATTAATCTTGAGATTTTACTCTTTTCGCGCACAAAGAAGTTGCACTTCTAAAAATCAAAAACACTCTACTTGGTTGTATTTTATTCCCATGCCATTGATCAAGATCATTCGGATCGATTCGGAGCAACGGCGTTAAACATAAACCCTACAACAAAATAACTTCTGATGCAACTTCTACTAAAAGGCCTTCTTACGCATCCGTAGACAACCAATAGAATTAATGCTTAGGGCGGATTTCACCGTTGAAAATAAACCCGATCAGTTCAAGCTAAACGAAGTTTAAGCGTTTAACTGAGTTCAATGCTACAGACGTTCAACTTTTTAAACGCTTTCAGAGAGCTGTCATTGTCAATTGCACAACTATGTAAACACAAAAATTATTTTTAGTTCTTATTGTTTATTGTTTGCATACCATTGTAACCTATGGATAAAAAGAAGGTGTTTGATGTAGCGTATGGTGTGGAGACCTAGTCTGCTTCCAATCTATTTTATCATATAAGTATCTAGGGCTTTTTGTGGCAATCACCCCAAACATTAGACAAGACAGATGCAATTTTCTTCGCGCCGCCATTTTCAGAACATTGTTACTGTTTAAAATTGGGGTAATGTGACTTCTTCTAGGAACCTGAAAACAGTAGCGAGCACAAGCATTTTGTATGCGTTGTATTAAATGCTGTGTTCTTGACAGTAGGCATGGTCCATACACAGCATCACAGTAGTTAAGTCTTGAAAGAACTAGGCTTTCTACCAATTGTTTTCTTACATCCACACTAATATAGTCTCGTATGGTATATAATACTTTCAATCTATAGAAGCAGTTTTTAGTGACATTATTAATATGAGATTCAAACCGGAGCTCAGAGTCAATTTCAAGGCCAAGAATGCATGCTGTATTTACCATTTCTATAGTTTCACCTTTTATTATTATCATAGGCCTCTTTTTTTTTATAGTTTTTACTTGATGTCGACTTCCAAGTACCATGAACTTTGATTTTAACGGGTTCAATGCAAGTGAATTCTGTTCAGACCAGGCAACCACTCTTTTTAGGTCGAGTACATCGAGATTTTGTTTTAGATTGTGACGATATTTCATGTAAATTTCGTTTTTCTAAACGCGATGTAAATGGAGCTGGCGAAATCGGTAAGACGAAAACCGAGATCAAATGATACATTTGAACTCGGTTAAATAAAACGTGGTTTTATTAAACTTGATTTCCAAAGCGATCTTTGAAATCGGGTCTTAGTGAAGGGTGATATCGTGGTACGAAACGTGCGATCCGTCAACCAAAACTTCGCATTTCGCGTTTCGTATTAGATTCCCGATACCGGCATCACTGAAATTGCTAATTGCAAGTTCTTATTTACAATAAAAAAATATTACATTTTGACGATATACGGGGGACTCCCTGAATCCGAAATGAGAGAAGCCATGTACCCTGGTTTAGGACATTTATAAGCTGTTACTTAATTACATAAGATTACATAATAATTACCGAATTTTTAAGATTACATAATAATAATAATACAGTGTGGTGGCGGCTTTAGAGAATCTACCACCCAATCTCAACCCGGGGGTGTCGTAAAAGTCGACTGAGGGAAAATTCACAAAATTAAAACCAGGAGACGGGCAGCAGAATCTTCCTGGAACACATGAATAAATAAAGTGCGGTTGCCAACCCGCCTGCCAAGCGTGGCAACTATGGCAAAATCCCCTGCAAATGAGAGCTACTAACTTTTGTGGCAGTCTATGGGGGAGGCCTATGTTCAGCAGTGGACTAGTGATAGGCTGAAATGATAATGATGATGACTACATAATAATTCGCTTTTATTTACTGAAAAGACGAAGATTTTAGTGACATTATTCACACTTAAAAATATATATTTTATTATTATGACATTTTCTGTTATTAAATATTATCGATTTTGGTCATAATGATATCATGTGTATACATAATTTTTTTAATAAATTAAATAATTCAGCGACTACACATTATTTTTTTTTTGATATAGAGACCGCATTTCCTATTCTTTCCCTACCACTCCATCTCATCCAATGGATTTCGTAAAAGGCGAGTAAGCAATTAAACTGCACTGTGCGCCCAACAGCACATGGTGGCGATGGGCTCACCAACTGTCACACCAAGTGCATTATATTGTTTTGGTGAAACGTGGATTGTGGCAGTCATCTGTTTTTGCAGTGAGCGTCCAGTCTCTGACTACCCCTTATGGGATACAGTCGTGATCTTATGTATGTATTATCAAAATGTACATAAATATAACATACATTAATTTGTTCAGCATTATCCACACAGTTGTTAGGACGAGAGTGCCTTTCAACAAAACTAGTTTAGCTTTTAATTTAAAACGTATTAGATCCGATTTCACCGATCGCTTTGGAAACCAAGTTTAATAAAACCACGTTTTACTTAACTGAGTTCAAATGTATCATTTGATCTCGGTTTTCGTCTAACCGATATCACCGGCTCCATTTTGATCGCGTTCAGAAAAACGAAGTTTAACATGAAATATCGTCACAATCCAAAACAAAAAGTCGAGTTCGAATTATGCGACATCAAACAGCCTGTTTTTCTAAACAATACGAATTAAAAATATTTTTTATGTTTACATAGTTGTGTAATTGACAATGACAGCTCTCTAAACGCGTTTAGAGAGCTGAACGTCGAAAATTGGGCGTTCAGAATTTGAAGCGCGTTTAGCATTGACTGCGTTCATTTGATGTTGATGAAATGCAAACTGTACCATTGAACTCAGTTAAACGCTTAAACTTCGTTTTTCTCGAACTGATCGCGTTTATTTTCAACGGTGAAATCCGCCCTTATTTATGTAAAAAGATTACGTACGTTTTATACGTACAGCCGATAGGTGTCCAGCAGGGCTGAATAGCACCTACCTCTTTCCTACCGAGGTGACGTAAGAGGCGACTAAGATATTGTACGGACAGCCTATATTCGTGCGAATAACACCATAATATGCAATGCTGTCTAATACATATACTGCTCAGTGATTACACTAGCTCTCAGTGCCCTTCAGACCGACACACAGTAATGTTTGCACATTACTGCAGAATAATTGGCCGAGACGGATTCCTGCATAGAAATCCTACCACCAGAAAAAAAGAGGTAAAGGGTTCCGGGTGGAGTTTTTTAGGTATTAATATTGTACTAACCATATTACAGGCACAATGGTGTGCTGCTACCTACTCTACAGCGGGCAGAAGGCGACAGCAGACGAAGCGCTCAAGTTCTATGGAACGGAGAGGACCTATGATGAAAAGGGTAAGAGAATATTATGAATTTAATTTTTATTATTGAGGCATTGAATCTAAGATATATAGGTACTAGGACAACCGTTAAGGTACTAGGTCAACCGTTAAGTGGGCGGTGTCGAAAATTGCTACCTATATTAAAGACTCTGAAATTATATTGTAGGTATGTCAGCGATCAGAATTAAATATAAACATTGTCAATTTTATTCATCATTTCACATGCGAAATAGTACAACGGTATACAATTACACACAGAGTGGTTATTTGTTCTTTTTATCATATTTAAAAAAAGTAAATTAACACAAGGAAACATGCAAACGGACTAAAATCGATCATCATCATCATCATTTCAGCCTATCACTAGTCCACTGCTGAACATAGGGCTCCCCCATAGATTGCCACAAAAGTTGTTGCTCTCATTTTGGGGGGATTTCGCCATAGTTGCCACGCTTGGCAGGCGGGTTGGCAACCGCAGTTTATTTATTTAGATGTTCCAGGAGATGGGGTGGTAGATTCTCTTAAGCCGCTGCCACACGGCAAAATCTATCGTTCGGACAGAATACATATCGTTGGTTTTCGGATCTAGTAGTGTTGTGCACGTGAAATGTATGTCTGAAAACTGCACCCATGATGCAGTAGCAATCGTGCTGTGGGGCATCGGTTTTTGAAGGAAAAAAAAAATTGAAATAACGGTCGGCCCTGACTGGAGATGGACAGCAGAATCTGTCTGGAACATCTGAATAAATAAACTGCGGTTGGCAACCCGTTAACGTGGCAACTATGGCAAAATATCCCGAAAGTGAGCAAGTGATAGGCTTAAATTAAATGAAATAAAAATCCATTATTTTTCGACGTATTTTTACAATCTACCCGCCGTTTAGTAGGAACTCTGACGGAGAAGGAACAGGCGAAAGAAATTCCGTAGGTATCCTCTTTTTTGTAAATATTTTTTTTATCTTAGTCAAAATACATTAAAAATAAATTTACAAAGAATCATTATGATCATCATCATCATTTCGGCCCATCACTAGTCCACTGCTGTAGCTCTCATATTAGGAGGATTCGTCCGTAGTTGCCACGTTTTGCATGCGGGTTGCTGCTGCCCACGTCCCGATTTTTATTTCTCCTCGGTCGACTTTTACGACACCCACGGGATAAGATGGTGTGGAAGAATCTCTTAAGCCGCCACAGGGCAAAGAATAGACTCAAGGAAAACCAAAGCACGCTCCATCTTAAAATTCAATGCAATGTAGGCTCATGCGAAGCTCAAGAAATATTTCATACATTCCATAATCGCGCTAGGAAAGTTTCTGAGCTACGAACACGTCCGTCCCAGTTCAAACTACCCGATCTGGCGGGTAGCTCTCCCTTTCCTTTGCAATGTCATCTGCGTAAAGTATATTGAAAACTCGAGCAGATCAACCTCCGCCAACAGCACTTTTACTGGTGGTAGGATTCCTATGCAGGAATCCTCGGTACCACCCCGGGCCAGTTATTCTGCCGTGAAGCAGTAGTGTTCAAACATTACTGTGTTTCGGCTTGAAGGGCACTGAGAGCTGGCGTAATCACTGGGCATATGAGTATTAAGAACTGATGTCTCGTGGTGTCGGGCGTAGTGTGGTGTCACACATAAATGTTCTGGGTGACACAGCATTTGTTATGGGCAGACATTGCACTTACCATCAGGTGAACGTTTTGCTCGTTCCGTCACTTTTATTAATTAATAAAAAGCCGGTTTTCTCACAATGTTTTCTAGATTCAGACACTAAAGTTGTTGTACTCATGTAGTTTCTGTTATATTCCAATCTGATCAAAGAGCTTTACATTGCACTGCACGCTATACTACCCAAATTTTGGCATAGCAGAAAAACTCAATGGCGGTACAAAAATATGACAGAGAATGATATAAACAGATCACACTCGAGAACTGTAGACATATCCACATGTACATACATAAATACTTAAAATAAATAAATACATACATTCTGCCGTGAAGCAGCAGTGTGCAAGCATTACTGTGTTTCGGTTTGAAGGGCACTGTAAGCTAGTGTAATCACTGGGCATTTGAGACTTAAGAACTGATGCCTCAGGGTGACGGGCGCAGTGTGGTGTCACACAGAAATATTCTGGGTGACACAGCATTTGTTGTGGGCGGACGTTGCACTTACCATCAGGTGAATGTTTTGCCCGTTTCGTCACTTTATACATTAAAAAAAAACACATACATTTGTTTTGATATATTATTGATATTTAAAATTTAGATAGATATATATTGATATTTAGATAGGTGTGCGAGATAGAATTCCCTTATATGGGAAAAAGGCGTGACCGTATGTATGTTAAAAATGTGTGCGGCGGCCGCAGGCGTGACGATCCCGTCGCAGCGGCGCTACGTGGAGTACTACGCGGCGCTGGTGCGCTCGGGGCTGCGCTACTCGGCCACCAAGCTGCACGTGCGCGAGCTGCTGCTGTCGCCGCCGCCCGCGCTCAACGGCGCGCAGTGCACGCTCGAGTTCACCGCCTCGCAGGTGCAGCCGCCCTTCAAGGTACAACACGACGCCGGCCCGGGCGGACGCCCCCTTGCGGGCTACGTCCGGCGCGCGTTTCTAGTTTTTGGTTTTTTTTTTTAACCAACGCCCCGCAGTAGGTTTGCTTATCGCGGGTGCGTTTTACAAACAAAAAGCTGGTCGTGGGTTTTATATTTAGTGGTGCCGACAGAATAACAGCGCTGCGGCATTTTTGCTGTAGCATAATGCTGATTCGGGTTCTTTTCGTTGCTGCAATCCAATATAAATTATAATACTCTTTATTGTTAATTGTTTGTTTTTTATGTTGCTGTAGTGAGCGTAGCGACCAATAAAGTTATTTTCTTTCTTTCTTTCATTCAAAACCAACACTGGTGGTAGGATTCCTATGCAGGAACCGTCTCATTCTGCCGTGAAGCAATAGTGTGCAAACTTTATTGTGTTTCCGTTTGAAGGGCGCTGTGAGCTAACGTAATCACTGGGCATATGAGATCCTTGATGAGGTGAGATGAGGCTGGATCCGCATTTACATTTTCATTGAATATATTATACTGGCAGTGACCATTTACTATCGGAGTTCTAGCGACATGAAACTCCTTAGTCAATAGAATCAGACGTTTTGCGGATCCAATGTGATAAGGAAAGAATTCGCTTTAAAATATAAAATAATGTGTAAAAAAAGTAAAGTAACAGCCTATGACTCACTGCTGAGTACAGGCCTCCTCCCATTTTGAGTAGAATAGCACGAGGTGTCGTAAGAGGCGACTAAGGTAAGAATAAAAATTATAATACGCAATGTTGTCACCTATACCGCTTGTGGGAACGCAATGGGGAGTAAGAATTTGAATTTATATTCGACACACACCAAAACGACGGCGACGTGCTTCTCTATCCACGTCTCGTTTCCCGCGGTGAAAAGTGTGAAAAGGTTTACGGGCTCTCTGCCTACCCCTTGTATGGGAAAAAGGCGTTACTGTTTGTATGTTAAGTGAAAGTATGTGTGTGTGTGCGTGCAGGCGGCGCTGGGCAGCCAGGAGGTGCGCAAGGCGGGCGCGTGCGTGCGTGTGTGCGTGGCGCACTGCACCCCGCTGCGCGGCGACGTGCGCGTCGACGTGCACTGCAAGCCCAAGATGATGCGCCGCGACAAGCTCTTCCACTTCTGGTTCAACACCTTCTTCGTGGCCGCCGCCGTCGGCGCCGTGCGCGTGCCCTCGCCCGACGACAGTGAGTCACCTCGCACTCACCTTGAACTCCATCTAGCACTCACCTCGCACTCACCTCTAACACATCTAACACATCTAGCACTCACCTCAGACTCACCTCGTAATTCCATCTAGCACTTACCTCACCCACCTCTAACCCATCTAGCACTCACCTCACACCCACCTATAACCCATCTAGCACTCACCCCACACCCACCTCTAACCCATGTAGCATTCACCTCAGACTCACCTCGTAATTCCATCTAGCACTCACCTCACCCACCTCTAACCCATCTTGCACTCATCTCCCACCCAACTCTAACTCATCTCGCACTTATCCCGCACCCACATCATCCGTCGGCGCCGTGCGCGTGCCCTTGCCCGACGACAGTGAGTCATCTAACACCCATCTCAAATCCACCTTTTACCCATCTAGCACTCACTTCACATCCACTTTAGACTCACCTCTTACCCCATCTAGCACTCACCACACACACACCTCTCACTCATCCCGCACTCATCTCGCACCCACCTCATACTAATTGTGGCCGACAGTGCAAAAACGGCCTAAACTTAGTACTTTTAGTATGTAGATAATGAACATTGTATTATTGCAACAATTTTAAAATTTAATTAAAGCCTTAATTTTGAAGTAAAAAAAAATAATTGTACCCACCTCTTACTAATTCATACTCACCCTACCGATACTTGCCCTACTGGTATTCTAACATGCATTGTCTGACATGTCCTGCCTTCGCATGTAACTGACAATACAATAGAAAAATCTTTCTATTTAATATTTACCCACTTCCAGACGCCCGACTTTTGCACACGCGTTAACGATCGATGACAATGTAACTATTTCATGACTGACCTAGTGAGTTTAGCTAGGGGCTAGTGAGTTTCTGAAGTGAAGATCACTTATAAATGTGTTGAACGAATATCTGTCAAATAACTGTCTGCATACTGGCTATGATTACCCAGTATACATACATAAGATCACGACTGTATCCCATAAGGGGTAGTCAGAGACTGGGCACTCAATGCAAAAACAGATGACTGCCACAATCTACGTTTCACCAAAACAATATAATGCACTTGGTGTGATAGGTGGTGAGCCCATCGCCACCATGCGCTGCTGGGTGCACAGTGTAGTTTAATTCCTTACTCGCCTGTTACGAGATCCATTGGATGAGATGGAGTGGTAGTATTATTTAAACGAGCCGCCACCATACGGCTATTTTATCGAGCCGCCACCACACGGCACTAGTATGAAAAAAAATATTACAGATTTCCGTTCAACACTTTTATAAGTGATCTTTATTTTGGATACGTAATAGCCCCGCTGTTATGCTCACCGGAATCATCAGCACATTGTTGTTAAAGCATGTTTTTTTTTAGTTTTTAAACTATAACATGATCATTTTTGTTGTAGGTCCGAACTTGGAGACGTTCAAGCTGACGTTAAACAAGTGGCAGTTGGATGACGCGCACAAGGATAAGCAACACAAGCTATACAGTCCCGATTTTAAGGTTAGTCTCGCAATCGTCGCCTGTGGATCTCATTACATAAAATTTAACACAACGGTCAAAACCACCAGCTACCAACCAGCTATGGTCGTTGTTATCCATATCATTTAAAATGTATATGATAAGGTAAGTGAGACAGCGGGAGAGAAACTTAACGGGATGTGCTGTTTTATGAGTCCATACATGAATCCATTTAGTCAAAAATCTAGTGTCTTATATACGGTGGATTATCTATCTCAAATAATCATAATTGTCTATAATACCGTTGGCATGTTGGCATTACGCATTCAATCCCGGACCTATTAACTTGAACCAGGCTTGTTTTTTCGAGGAATTATATTGCAGATGATGAGTATAATTGCATTGTTATAACTGAGTGGTCACAAATTTTGTGCGGATAATTGCGTAGTAACCAAAATTTAGATCTCACACATGTGAGAAATAAGTGGCAGCACTACTCTCACACAAATGAACTTACTACGCATTCTCGAATAAACTGTGTAATCTCGAATGAAATAAAAACGCAAATTCTCGAATGAACCTGCAGCTCCACCACCACCATTTCAGCTCATCACTAGTCCACTGCTAAACATAGGCCCCCACAGATTACCACAAAAAATTGTGGCTCTCATTTTGTAGGGATTTTGCCATAGTTGCCACGCTTGACAGGCGGGTTGGCAACCGCAGTTTATTTATTCAAATGTTGCAAGAAGATGCTGCTGCCCATCTCTTGGTTTTAATTTTCCCTCTGTCGACGACACCCACGGGATGAGATGGGGTGGTAGATTGTCTTTAGCCGCTACCTGTAGCTCACTCACGGCTAAATAAAGTCAGAGGTATTAAGCATCCGCGCCGTCCCCAGGTGGAGCTGATAGTGCAGAAGCAGCCGTCGTCGTCGACGTTCAGCGGGCACGGGCTGCGGGCGCCGTCGCCGCCTTCCTCGTCCTCGTCGTCGTGCTCGGAGGCCGACACGGAGCCCGACGCGCACTGGGACTCGGGTGAGCCGCCCGCCACTGCCACCGCCACCGACGCCGACCGCCGCGACCACTCCTAGTGATGCGCGTCTGTGACGTTCAGTCATTGCTGTGCCGATATATTCATTTAAAAAAAAAACAAAAATGTTCATCTCTTATGTTTATTTCTCAAGATTATTTCATCAAAAAGCCGACTTGGGCGCAGCAGTTCAAAACAGAATGATTTTCTCATGGATCCCATTGAAAAAACTTGACCAAAATTATATGGGACCATCCGTAAGAGATCCCCTAGAAGAATATAATCAGTAAATTCAGCTCAAAAACAAATAAGTTAAGCTCTAAAGAAAAACTATATACAGACGGTATAAGACCTGCCGCGTTTTTTAAAGGTCGGTTCATAAAAAACAATAATCAATTTTCGAAATGACAGACAAATTGATTCTTTAAAAAAAATCCATAACAATCACTAAGCGTCACAACATGTTAATTATTAAGAACTTGTACACGGAGTATTTGCAATACACAGTTTGCGGCAATAGTTATATAAATTCTACATTGGCCCTGTTTCTTAGGATTCTGTAATACCAGTCGTTCAAGGGGACTCGCCGCTCGAATAGATAGAAATATTAATTAAGGACTGCGTAGGTTATTATTACAAGGTCATATACGTCACGTGTCAATGTCAATTTGAAGTTAATTTTAACGATATACGCTGCATTTGTGACATGTTTATTCAAATAAAACTTTAAAGTGTAAATTAAAAAAAGCCTACAGTTGTCTGACTGCTGACAGGCCCTAATTTATGGGAGGGTTTTTGGAGAAGAGACATTCTCGTACTAAGATATTTAACGCGGGAGGCGCTTATATTATTTTTAAATTATTTTCCAATAATTAGTTGTAATATTATCATTCAGTGCTCAATCTATCTCTATCTAAAATTTGTCCACAACAGTCCACAGCTAGACATAGGCCTCCCTACTCATTTACCGAAGCTACCTTCACAAATGCAATTATAATAATTATATTTCAAAATAATTAAATATCAAAATATTGGCATTGTAACATGTGACAGTTAGTGGATTAAAATAATAATTGTTGTTAGTTATTAAAATATTATATAATTGATTAGATTATATTGTTAAGATAGACGCTGCGTGGGGCGTCGAGCGTTAATTTGCGTACGCTAATGATCTCTGAGACCGATGGCGATTATTAATTATTCAAATTTAAACGGATCCTTTTATTGTAACGATTTGAGAAAATGAGAATAAAACTCTTAACGTTGCCCCTAAAACATAAAAAAGGTATTGTAATGCAATTTGCATACATTTTAAACGCTCAATAATAATTTTAATTTATACTCATTGAAATAAATTGATATCGTGAGGTTCATGTTCGTCAGCCTGCATTGTAGCAGCGTGGCGTAATATGCTCCGTTGCTAGTCTGTGTCCGCTGTAAATCGTACTACATTAAATATAAGTGGGGTGTAAATATAGAATTAAAACATAAATATTTAAAGTTAATCCAATAATAGAGAGTACATAAGGAGCGTTAATGATTAGAATGTTTTTCATTTCTATATGTATTCGGGAAAGTTAGTCATTGAGGATCATTTTCATGAACGGTGACGTCATTTTGAGGTGTTGGGGTATGTGGAAAAAAGTGTTATAAAAAGGAGTGAAATCATGTTAGAATATTTATATTGTGTCGCTGATATGGAGCATTTTGAGTTAATATTGTACGTTTATAATAATTGCGAAGACGATTAAGTTTTCAAATTGTCGGAGTAGTTCGACACAAATTCAAAGACAATGTCTCTCTATACGCAAAATGTAGACACGACAATGGTTTAATAAAATATATTTTAACGAGGAAAATAAATGTAAAACATGTATAATGAAAGGGTTGCAATAGTGTGTGCCCCACTCATCCCTCCCATTTAGTAATAATAATGCGAGATAATAACCGACCCACTGCTGCACGGCAGGGCCGCTGTGCGAGCGAGTGGGCCGCTACCGACAGCTGTCGCCCGACGACGCGCCGCACACGTAAATATGCACGCACACACGCACACACCCAAGCTCACGTACATACACACACACACATACATCATGTACGTACATACATACATACACATGCGCATCCACACGCACCTCCACACGCACGCACAGTTACGGATATCTCGATAAAAAAGTTACATACATATCAATTTCACAGACACATAATTAAAGATGCGTAACTGTTTATATATTCAAAGTTACAAGTAATGATTTAACACATATAGATATGACACATATACATATGGATGTCAACTGTACTATTTAGATTAAAAAAAATGAAACAAATAAATGCAATGTCATTAAATAAATGTGGTTTGTCTCTCTTAAAATATTATCGTACGTAATTTTTAATTTATGAATTTATTGCCGTAACAAATAGAAATGCTACTAATATCAAGTAAGAAAAAAGATAGAATAGAGAGAATATATAACAAAAGGTTATAAATATAATATATTAAAGATATAATATACTACCTTTTGGAAACGGCGCCCTTGCATTTTTTGGTACACTAGCGCCATAATAATTTATTCGACGGACACATTTAGATACGAGTCGGTGCTCCTTACCCTGTACTCTCCATAAACATAACACAAATTCAAATTACATGAATGCTTGTAATATCTTATGATTATTAATTAAGCCTAAGCTGTATAACACCGCAACATATTGTATTATATTTATTTGAAGTGAACTTTTATCGAGATAAATGTAACGAATTCTTTTCACAAGAACTACAAACGTGATACAGTATGTCACTTAATTCAAAACTATTTTTATAGTAAGAAAAGAAATTTTTGTTCCAATCTACGCATCACATTTATTGCTAAACGTAGCGTCAAAGTCACATACTCGGTCACATTAACACTAATGTCATATACATATATATAACGCTTCACACACGGTTTTACTCGTTCACCGCTTAGCTCCACATTCCTCGACTAGAGACGTTAATGTTATAGCCAATAAGGTTTCTTTTATTTTAAACTCTGTACTAATTTTTGTGTTCCGTTCGCTTACTACCCGGTGTTGTTTTTTTTTTCTTTGTTTCGTTGTGTGTATAATAAATGTTATTGCGTTTGGTTTCACAGTAAGCACATACGCAAGATTTTATTTTGTGAGAATTTAATTGCACATTTGCGTGTTGCTGTGAAGTCTTTACCTTTCGTGTGCATGCTTGTTTTGTCTTAATTGTACGTCTACTATAAGCCTTTTCTACATAATAGTCGTCTAATACTAAAAATAGGACAGAAAATGAAAAGTAATTTAGAAGTTACTTTTATGTGGAAGTTTTCGTTTTCTATCCTTATGTTGCTGTAACGGTGGAGTGTCTTTCATGTACATTCTTAATTCTATGGTCACTCTTTCCTTCTTCTGTGGAGTGTGTTATGTGTAAATGTTTCTATTTGATCTATTTTTTTTAAACCGTCGACAAGGGTAATATCAACACTAAGCTTCCTTAATTTATTCAATGAATTATTTACAATGTTTTTTTTTGCATGTGAACTGTACATAAAGTCATTACGTTCCAGCATACTTCTCATAATTGATAAAGTTGATAAATTGATATTATATTTTTATATAAAGAAATCAATTATGTCAAATTGATCTGCGAATATGCCTGTTTTATAAAGACTGAGATTGGATTTTTGTTATACGGTCATTTACTGTCGGATTATGATGTTGGAATTGTCGCATGTAGAAAATGTCGAAAGTTCGATATAGCCCTACCGACGGATTCGTTCACCCATCCATGTACATACTTAACAAAGTTCACCCGTAATAAAATCGTCTGCTTCGCACCACACTGAACGCATCACACATGCCGCATAACAGATGTTTTTAAACGCCTCGACGTTGCAGAGATCTTATTATGCTTTGAGATGTTACTAGTATATTTTTTTTTTTTTACATAAACAGAGTAGTATGTTAACTATTGAGGTAATGTTCTGCGCGAAACAAACTGTTAATCCTACCTTCTGAACGGAATAGGCTTAAAATATACGATTAAGTGAGAGAATTCCATGTGGCGCCGGCTTTAGACAATCTACCACCCCATATCGTCCCGTGGGTGTCGTAAAAGTCGACAGAGGGGAAATTAAAACATGGGATATGAGCAGCAGCATCTTCCTGGAACATCTGTTTAAATAAACTGCGGTTGCTAACCCGCCTGCCAAGCGTGGTAACTATGGCAAGATCACCCCAAAATGAGAGCTATGTTCAGCAGTGGACTAGTGATAGGCTGAAATAATGATGATGATGAATGAGAGAATAATACTCTTTCCATGATAAGGATGGGACGCGTAATTTTTACAAGCTTTTATTTAATTTGCAATGTTTGTATGTCTGTTAAAGTCAAAATTTGCGACTGAATTTTGAACCAGACTGAACTGAAAGACTGAAAAAAATTTGCGACTGAATTCTTGTAGTCCGAATAGTTCGAAATTTGGTATTCATTCATAAACATGATGAGAAGGCAATATTATGGTGAGCTGGCCCTGATGCTGCTGCCAGGGCCACCTGCAGACTACAGAACTCCTCAAAAGCTTACAGCAGCCATATCGTGTTTAGGCTCGTTAGACAAGTACTATAGCCCTTGCAATTGATGTCCACTATTGGACATAGGCCCCACAAATAAAAGCTTGTAGCAAAAATATATTTTTTGTTTATAATTTATTTTAATTTCACCAATCACGAGGAAGATTTTAGTCGGTTATTCCGTGATTGGTTAATTTCAAAAACTATACGTTCACTCAGTCACTTTTTTCTTATGTTGGACAGTATAAGTATAATAGTTTGTTTTAGCTTCGAAACGCATCTACGATTTAACATGAGAATGAGAGTATAATGTCACAAGTAGTATACCTGTGGCAATGGCAAACTGTTCTGTTTGAGGCATTCATTAGTCCACGGCGCTTAAATGGGTTTCTTACATTTTTCAGGTGAATCAACGTACTTGTGAGGGTGGCACGTGGGATCGTTGGGCTCACCACTTCTATAAAAAAACCGCTTTACTCCCCTCCACTATATGGCAAAGGCTTGAACTTTAACATGGTGCCGCAAAGACTACTTTCCCTTGAAGCCTTTACCGTAGCGACTTTACAGACTAGTAGTGTTCTATGTGTGTCTAAAATGTGTAGATATACGAATATAAAATAATAACGCGGGTTGTGCCATTGCCCTGTTGAATGTTGAACGGGAAGTCGACGATTTATCTTTTTTTTAATGAAAAAAGAAATGTGATAATATGGAGTGCTGTATGGACGTTTTTATTAAGAGTTATGTAAAGGGTGACTTTAACGTTATCACTTCCAATTACTTTTTATCATAATACTTTGCTGGATAAAATCTGCCTGGTCTACGCATAAATTGATTTCTTCAATTAATGCATTATGGTCCTCCCAAACCGGACCGATTAAGTATCATACTGTAGGGCAGTTTTAGTATATTCATTGAATTTTAGCTTCAATTGATACATTTTCTTGATGCCCACTACGATACGCAATTAATACAACATTAAACCATTAAAGAATATCTTAATAAATAATAATAATAAAGGACTATGAAGTTGAAATCTATTTTTTTAGTAAGTTTGTGAGTAAAGTGTACTTTAATATCTTTTTTTACTTACTAAATCCAGCAGCAGATTTAAGAGGTTTGTTGGAAGTGATAACAAATCGTAACTAACGATACACAAGGCCGGCCCCCACAGCGCCGCCGACTGTCCTGTTAGAGTGGTCACAACGTATGCTCTTATCTAAATGTAATTAACGTAGATCTTATAATGATGTACATTGAATTGTTTCTATTACGATATTTTTTTACTCTGCCTGTTAAACTTGGAGCATCCGACATTGGGGGGGCGATTCTAACGTTAGGTACTTGAACGCGTAGAGATACTTGTTGATATGAGATATATTGGTGTCGGATATTTCGTATCTATCGAGCCACAGACTGTAAAGGTGCTCTCCGACAGTCACTAAGACCTTATTTTTTTTAAACCTGAAACGCATGCTGACAAAAACCTCTACCGCCACATTTTATAACATAAAACTGCAAAAATGCTTTACTGCTGTTTTATTATAGGAATCCTTTTTTTAATCAGCCACTTTCCTAACGCATCGTACCCGCCAGTAGCGTATGCTCCGAGCTAAAAAGTACTAAATATTTCTTACCTCCTTATTTATAGAGGACGTAGTTTTAGAACTTATTTTTGTACCGATCGTAACACGTTATATCCTGATATGTTAGAAGGCGCTTTTGGTTTTCTTACGTTGCTCTCAATAGCGTAATACTTGCGTTCTCATTTCAATTATTAAAGCATTTTTTACACAACGAAGTCCACTCCGTTGTTATCGGCAGACGTGTTTCCGTCGTTGTACAAAATGAGTTTGAAAAATTAACGCCTTAATTTTATAAAACAGTATAGTTAACTGACGGCCAGTTTAAGTCAAACTAGGACTTTTGATAATATCCGGTACTTGATGGTGTTTTAAAGTGTTTTGAATTAAATTCGTTGTATTTGTGTTTTTAAAGGACATTGCTATGTTGACATGAAGAAACGTGGACGTTCTGAAAAAGGCTGTACTTATTTAATATCTCTTAAGTGGGACAGTGTCGACATTTTGTCAAAGTTGTGGAATATCCAACTGAGACTTGCTAAGATGGTTACAGTCATGTTTGCAGAATTATTTTTGTAACGAAATTCTGTTGCTCGTCGACCTTACCATCCATACTTCCATACTAATATTATAAATGACATGCTAATATTAAAAGTGACTCTCTCTCTGTCCCTCTGTCTGTTTGTTACCTTTTCACAGCTCAACCATTGAGCCGAACTTGACGAAATTCGGCACAGAGATAGCTTGCATCCCGGAGACGGACATAGGATACTTTTTATCCCGGAAAGTCAAATAGTTCCCACGGGATATTTAAAAACCTATATCCACGCGGACGGAGTCGCGGGCATCAGCTAGTTGACCATAAAAGGTTAGATGTTTTATGACTAGTTTTTGTGACTTTATTTATTTATCACTTAGTTATCGATTGACGACCGCGTGGCCTAGTGGTCAGAGTACCTGACTTCTAAGCCGCAGGTCCTGGGTTCGAATCCCAGCCGGAGCCAACATTTGTGCTCAAACACAAATTGTTGGTTTTCGAGTCTGGTTGTGTTGTGTTTGTCCCCGTGTTTCTGACACTGCATCCTTGCCTACCTCCGATCTTATCGCATCAGCGTTACATCGGGCGCGGGTAGGTTGGGACGAGTGAGTGCCTCTGTGTTTGCGCGTACACTTGTGGCACTATAATATCTCCTGCGCAGTTGATAGCCATCGACAATATTCGAAAGTGTGTCGCCGTGGTCGAAATCGGCCAGGAGAATATCACTTAGTTATCACTAAGCTCTTAAATCCTAAACGCTTTGTATTACGGAGGAGTAGATGTTAAGTATTATTGAGATATTATATAAGTACAGTCGAACATCCACAAAATTGAGTTCTCTAACACAATCAAGGAGTATTGAACCATAACTCTATCGTCATGTCTCATGTCAAAAACGATGGAATTTAGAGTTCGTTGCAAATCTGGTTTTTTTTTCCACATTTATAATTGCTTTCATCGTAAAGAATAATCTTGTCATGAAATGTTTAATTGGAGAAATAAAGAGTTTTTCAAATTACTATTGTGTGTTACAAGGTTAATCGTCGTTAAAAGAATGATTAATGTCCGATTTGCACGAACGCCGCGATGAATCCAAGTAATGACTTGCAAAATACGAGAATGGATTCAAGGTGTCGCTGATAGCGTTTCACTGCAACATCCTTCATTTTGCATAACTATTGTGAAATGTAAAACGTTCCATCTTTTGAAAGTCTTTATACATCAGAAGGCATTAGGCTATTTCATTATATTGCATGTCAATTTGCCGCATATACCGTTGGGTAGAATTGATCCTGCGAAGAATGTTACGGAAAGAGACAGCATGATGTGTTATTTCTCTTTCATAGCCTCGATTCGTTTCTAATTTGAAAACTCCTGTTCAATTGTTTCCAGTGGTACATGTTGTAAGCGTGCAATTATATATAGTACAAAACTATCACTTCATACATTTATCAACCAAAAATGTACGCTGATTTCCGCCATTACGGAGATCGATTATTTATTGTCACAGTTTCGTGTGATTTTTTTTTTTTGATTTTTTTTTGCGTTCCTCGAATTGGAATTATTCTATTGTACGTATATGTATGCTTATTTCGTTTAGGTAAATAGATTATTTTGTAATATGTAATTGTTGAAGAAACACATGCCGGCAGGCGAGGCAGATTTTCCCATCACCGGGGTTTTTGCATCGAGTTCTAGGAATATAATCGGACTTTAAATATAACATGAAATAATATAATACTCTTAATGAAACATTGCCATCGTTAATATATCCCAATAGACAGCTGTCAGATGTGTCGACTTTTTACAAAATGCCCAATTGCATTAAACACAAGTAAAAGAGAAATTATGCCGAGTAGGAAAGTATATAACTTAAACCACGTGTTCTTATTTCATCTACCAACGATTTTGGACTTATTTATTAATTTTATTTGAAACACAATATTATCGTGGTGTATATTCGCTTAGCCTTATCAATCAAATACAACTTAGTTCATAAAGGAATGCTCTTCAGAGTTGCCTTTTGAGTTGCTACGAACACTATGGAATTGTTATATTAAATGTGAAAAAAACGCTTTTGAAGAAATATCGTTATTAAATTTTCCGCCATTTTTCTTTAAATATCAGATTACAAAAACCACGTCATAACCAGTAACAGAGTTACATTTCAAAACCCAAGGAATAGATTGAATTTTCACTTTCGTGCGTTTGTGTGTAATATCAGAAGGCTCCTGGCGACTTCTGGCGGTTATTAAAACTAAATTTACGTGAAACAGTCATTTTTTCGTTCATGTATCGATAGCATGAAACAGTATTATGTCTTGTCACTCAGACATAAATACAATTTCATGTATTAGTATATAAACGTGTTTGGTAAGGACCTACGAATATCATACGATAATCTTTGTGAATTCATGGCAATCATCATCATCATTATAGCCTACCACTAGTCCACTGCTGAACATAGGCCTCCCCTATAGATGCCACAAAAGTTTGTAGGTCTCATTTTGGGGGGATTTTGCCATAGTTGCCACGCATGGCAGGCGGGTCGGGACCGCAGTTTATTCAGATGTTCCAGGAAGATGCTGCTGCCCATCTGGTTTGATTTCATGGCTATAGCTCAACAGTATTCGCCAGGCCTATTATTTTTAATGGACGTACAATGATTTCTAATTTGAAACTTCAATATTCGAAAATAGCAAACATTATTTTTGCTAAAATAAATCCCATAGTGATCGCTGGCCAGTGATATTACCGTCTTTAAAGAAATGTCACCGCGAATTTCTTTTGAACGCATCCACAACTTTGTTCAGATTCAAGTTAGTTACTTTTTAGATTTTTATTTATGATGTTTCCGTTATCGTGTGGCGATATAAATGCACACACATATAGTCACGCCTTTCTCCCATATAAGGGACGAGCACTTTTCGTACTCGCGACAAACGATACGTGACGGGCGCCATTTTGGTTCGAGTCGAAAAATTCTTACCCGCCATTGCGTTCCCACGAGCGAAACGATGAAAATATATGTAGGGTTACTACACAAATAAAATGTACGCTATTAATTTAAGAATAAGGTGTAATGTGCCCAAAGGAAGGTAACCAAATTTATCCGAAAATTCAATGAAATTCGATTGGGATGCGTTCAGAAGAAGTTCAGAAGTTAGTTATATTTATTTTTGTGGCAATCGAGACGATATATCGTTTTCATATTCCAGGCTTCCACCGAAACCATTTCGTAACGATTTACTGAAAAGTAGAAAATAATTTCTATTGCTTTAATCCATGATTTTAAAATACGACGTGTAGTTTAATTCAAATTTTAAAATAGTTTTGTGAAAGTCGGATTCTTTCATAGCCAACTTCATTTGCATTTATCGTTTTCATCGCCATTATCGTTGTAATTTTTAATGTCATCACCGCCATCTCATATTCATTATCATCATTGTCACCTTCAGTTTTATCATCAGCGCAGTAAATGACAGAGCGTTGGCTACGAAAGCGACCTGCTCTCATATCGCAAGGACATAATATTGTTTAAAACGGTCTAAATTTTTTTAATTTTCGAATTTTCTTTCTTGAGTGTACTCAAGGACGCAAAAATCTTTTACAGATGCTGCGTCCTTGGCGATGACAAGATTGCGTTAATTGATTGTTACATTCGCAGTTACAAATTGTGTTTTATCTAATTTCAATCGCTCATTCGTCGGGAATTGTGTCTTAATCATCGGTCTTATAGGATCATGTTTTTGAAGTCCAATTCTAAGACCCGATTTCACCGATCGCTTTGGAAACTAAGTTTAATAAAACCACGTTTTACTTAACTGAGTTCATATGTATCATTTGATCTCGGTTTTCGTCTATCCGATTTCAACGACTCCATTTTGATCGCGGTTAGAAACACGAAGTTTACATGAAATATCGTCACAATCTAAAACAAAAAGACGATTATATTTTTCTGGTACCTGGCACACGGCTTACTCTATTTCAGGTACCAGGGCTGTGATTGTAACTCATTTTTACAATAAACTATTACTATTATTTCGTATTTTGCGTCATCAAACAGCCTGTTTTATGCATAGGTTACATAGGTATGCAAACAATAAATAATACGAATTAAAAATATTTTTTGTGTCTACATAGTTGTGCAATTGACAATGACAGCTCTCTAAACGCGTTTAAAGAGCTGAACGTCGAAAATTGGGCGTTCAGAATTTGAAGCGCGTTTAGCATTGACTGCGTTCATTTGATGTTGATGAAATGCAAACTGTAGCATTGAACTCAGTTAAACGCTTAAACTTCGTTTTTCTTGAACTGATCGCGTTTAGTTTCAACGGTGAAATCCGCCCTAAGTCATAGAATATTTATATGTTTGCAAAATCTAACGCATGATATTTTAAATTGATAATGTTCTATAAAGCAAGATGCCCGAAATGAACGCAAGTTGGATTGTACATATTTAAATGTTCCTAAAGTAGAATACAATTGTCAACAATTTTTTTAAATGATCTACAACTTTCAAAAGTACAAATAATGTTTTATACGGACCTATCACGGAATCTTAAGAATTTTTTAAATGCATCATTATATTCGCCTAGGTAAACAATAAGTCATAACTCGATCTGCACCTTATGCCAGTCGTTTTAAGGTCTAGTTCAGGTATATATAGATCATTCAGAAATGGATTGTGTTTGCTAGTGTATTGTTTTTATAGCATTCTCTGACGTTGTTGAGTAACCTCGGAAAGTGTTAGATACTCGCTGCACTTCCTACCTTGTGAGAGCGCGCATACAGTTGACACAATATGCGTTTTATTGGCAAGTAACTAGAATCGAATACTCAGCAGGAGGCATTCCACGGCATTCTCTGGAGTGACAACTAGGGTTGCTAAGTTTTAGACACGTACCGTATACTTTTCTCAAGGTATTTCATCAATAAAATATAGGCTTTTACCAGAATTGAATATTTTCCGTTACCTTAAGTATACAATATTAAGTCCATTCCATACAAAGCATTCATTGTGAGTGTATTTGATGTGTATAATCCCTTTATAAGTATGGCAACCCTAGTGACAATGGATTTTTGTTATTTAGAAATTTGCGGGGATTCTTAAAAATGCCAGAACGGTTTAGTTTCAAAATTTTATTATTATGATTTTGCATGCCAGCACTGAAACTTCGATTAATGAATGATGTTGTGATTACAGCATATTTTGTTCCCGTTACGATCTTTCCATTAGTTAAAAAACTGACAAATTGGGCGTCTAAAGCCGCATATTATTACAAATCCTTGCCAAATGTAATAATATAATAATGGTAACCTGTTAAAATAAATACTTAACCTTCATGGATTTGGCAAGATTCTATGACGAGGATCGTGACGATAGTCGATGGAAAAGAATGTTAGATTTCTAGTTTACGGTAATATGGTTTAAAAATTACTTGCTCTTAACATTTTTACACACTGACCTGTGTAAACTTGTCGAAAATGCTGCTTACAATTTGAGATTTTGAGATATTTATCTGTTTGAATAAAAACCTTAAAATACCAATGATCGACAATATAATCTGTACTTTTGTTTATGACGACAAATTTATTATGGAGAGAAAGTGTGCTATCACAGATTTTGCGGATCCGTGCATACGTTTTTAATGACACCCGAAATTTACGTAATTGTGATGTGACGGAAGTAATGTGTGACGAAACTAATTATACATCTAAAGAGGCTGCATTATTGCTTGGAAGAAACCGGGGCAGCGTGAGATTTGAAGAATAAAGCTGCCATGATACCTAAATAAAATAACCAAAAACACGCTACTGACGTGTGTCCCGTGTAACTGCTTCCCGCGCATTGTGACGTCCAATATTTAGTTCATAGAATTAGACATGAAATGTTCAGAAATCGCTGAAAACTCATCGGTTTAAACTATTTGGCATTTTCAATGGGCTTAAGATTTTAATACGGAAAGGTTTAAGGTAGGTTAGATTAGGCTAGGAGCGTCATAGAATCAACGGAATGCAATTGCAAATTTGCAATGGAAATTAAAAAAAAATGTTTAATGAATGTGATTAATATTTTTAACGATAGAATGCGCCTCTGAGATTTAGTAACGATACAATTGACGCCATTTTATCACGGTCACGAAATGGTGCCTAGTTGGCAAAGCATAGTGTGCACGCATTAAATAAATTTTTGGTTAAATATCAGTCTCTAGCGCGCCCTCTACCGTTGAAAATATTTCATTTTCGGTTCGTTTAGGTTTTGTATTGTAAGTTTTTTTTTTGGTTAAGGCTGTCCAGTCACGCGAATGCTTCCAACTTTATTAGAATTTCGTTTTTATCGATCGTCATGAATTTGTAACATGTTTCTCATAAATTAGTTCGTAATTTAATTTTATAATGTATTGCTTCTTTCAAAATTCGAAATCTTATATTGGAAAGTTTAGGTTACTTATTTTTGTTCGGTTAATGCGTTTCTGTTTTGTGAATTTTTATCGAATTTCGTTTGTAATTATTGCGTCTGTTCACGTATACAGATCAGCGTCATCGAGTACAAATCGCTACATATTTTCCGGGTGCGGATTAATGATGTATATGGTTTAGTAAAAGATTATCACGTCTTTCAAAATTTTTCTTGAATTGTATTACATCGATATATTTATATCGTCACCTTTAGTATTAGACGTCTCCATTCCAGAAAATCATTCGAATTGTCCGTTTATTTGCAAGAAAATTTTCGCCATCGGTTTATCGCTCGAACTCCGCCACACTCCACCCTTTTCATTCAAAGGTTTAGCTTTAAAGATTGTTGTTTGCCTTATAAAAAAATGTGATCTTATGACGATTATACTTAAAGGATGCCGCAGGACGTCGTGGTCGCAGGCGTTTACAGTTTTTAGGTTAGCTTTGGTCCGCGCGACCGATTTCGTGTTGAACTTATATTGGTTAAGGAACGAACTTTCTCGAAAGTTTGTAAACTAAATTTTTGTTGTTCGGAAACATGCTGCGACCACGACGCTGAATGAAAGAATATGCCTTGTATAATTATAACAAATGAAAATAAATGTAATATAAGACTTGACAATGTGCGATGTTACGATAGGCTCAGTGTTACTGGTGTCAATTGGATACGGTTTAGTGCGGCGGGAAGGGCTCTATTGGTTGAATGCGTAATACCTTCATACAGGGAAAGTTCGTCGACAGTGAGGCAGTGGGAAAAGATAGGTCATAGAGTATTATTGTATACTTCAATTGATTATTTTCGTTTGTCATGCACTTAGTTGCACGTTACTATTGATGTGGTTATCGTAGTATATATTTTTGTCAGTAAATGGATCATATTACAAGTACGAGGTAGGATATAAAGTTAACATGAAAACTGTCCCCTTGTATTATATACTATGCTTTATTTTAACGCCAATAAAGCCCTGTTCCGCGTAATATAACTTTTCTATGAATCGTAAGAAAAATTCTTAGTTCCACAATGATTAAAATATGTAAATTTTTCTTATCTTAGTAAGTAAAAGATCTCATATGTCATATTTTTTTTGTTTTGTCTTTTTTATATTTTGAGGAACTCCGGAATAGTTGCGTTGAGTTAAAGACAACCTATGTAAAATAAAATATATTGATGTATATACAAGTTGGTTTTATTTTTAAACTGTTAAATGTGGCCGTGTTGTGGCGGCCTAAGCGAATCTACACCTACATCTCGTCCCGTGGATGTCGCAAAAGTTGACAGAGGGAAAATAAAAACCAGGAGATGGGCAGCAGCATCTTCCCGGAACATATGAATGAATAAACTGCGGTTGCCAAGCGTGGCAACTATGGCAAAATCCCCTCAAAATGAGAAGAAGTGAACTAGTGATAGGCTGAAATGATGATGATGAATGGACGTTCTTAAAATAGGTCAAATGAACAGTTTTGATGATCGAAGCTTATTATGCATTAAAAATCGAAGTACCCTCGGAAGAGAAAATGCAGGATACCATTCCCTCTTAAACTTATCTTAGAGATTATTATTATGTTTGATTTAATTACTCAAATCCGCATAAAAATGGCAATGTCATTTTCTCCTGGCGTAGGCCAATGAACAGCAGTCACATACGGTCTTCAGTTTCTGCTTGCACTGAATGCATGCATCTTATGCCAAAATCGTTTTGCAAGGAAACAAGGATAAGTGCAGTACATAACTTTTTCATAGGTGGTAGGATTCCTATGCAGGAGTCCGTCTAGGTAAATACCACCCCAGGGCTAGTTATTCTACCGTGAAGCAGTAGTGTTCAAACATTACTGTGTTTCGGTTTGAAGGGCTCTGTGAGCTAGCGTAATCACTGGGCATATGAGACTTAAGAACCTATGTCTCAGGTTGATGGGCACAGTGTAGTGTCACACAGAAATTTTGTGCATGGCACAGTATTTGTTATGGGCAGACGTTGCACTTACCATCAGGTGAACGTGTTGCTCGTTTCATCACTTTATGCTAAAAAAAAAATAACTTTGTAGGACGACAACATGGTCGTAGAGCAGAACAGCTAGCCGATACTGACACCTTGTCAAAGAGACAGGTTCAAATATCCGGAAACTAACCAGTTCACGATGACCTATTTAAATACGGTGGAAATTAAATCTACGTATATTTTGAGTTTTGATATTTTATATTGATGGTTTACGATGCAGAAAGTTGCTTGTGAAAGTGTACAGTGATTGGAAAATTCAATTCATGACTCGAATTCTACTTGTCTTTTTGTCTCCATCAGTCAACCAAATCTTCAGTAAAAGTCAACTATCATTTGACTGTGGATCGACATTTTGAATTACGAGGGTGGATTGAAAAGTACTCGGCCTAACCAAGAAAATAAACACATACTAAATCAGTTATATTTTTATTTTTCTACATAATCACCATCAAGTTCAATACATTTTTGCCACCTCCCCCTCCAAGCATTTAGACCGTTAAAAAAAATGATTCTTCCTTAGAGTCAAAATATGCGTCTACAGCTGCTTTGACATCGTCGTTTGTCGAAAATCTTTGACCTCCCAAATGCTTTTTTAGGTTAGGGAACAGAAAGAAGTCTGATGGTGCCAGATCAGGTGAATACGGCGGATGCGGTAACAGTTCAAAGCCACAGTTGTGAATTCCAGCCATTGACTGTACTGACGTGTGAACACGGGCGTTATCTTGATGAAACAGGACTTTTCTTCTGAGCATTCCTCGACGTTTTTCTTTTATTTCCTCTCGTAAACGACGTAGTAAGGTGCAGTAGTAATCAGAGTTTATAGTCTGACCCCTTTCAAGATAATCAATCATAATCACACCTTTCGAGTCCCAGAATACTGAAGCCATCACCTTATTTGCCGACAAAATCGACTTAGCCTTTTTAGGGGGTGGTGAACCAGGTCTTCTCCACTGTTTTGATTGTTGTTTTGTTTCCGGTGTACAGTAATGAACCCATGTTTCGTCCATAGTAACAAAACGATTCAAAAAATCATCTGCATCGGCTTCAAATAACTCCAAACAGTCGCGTGAAATAGTCAATCGCGTCCTTTTTTGTTCAACTGAAAGCAGTCACGGAACCCACCTCGCAGACACCTTGTGGAAACCCAACTCGTTGACAATGATGTTTTGAGTTCGTTCATAAGAGATGCCTATAATCTCGGCTATCTCTCTAATTTTTAATCTGCGGTCTCCCATTATTAAATCAAGTACTTTTTTAATATTTTCGTCAGTAGTTGACGTCGAAGGCCTTCCAGAGCGGGGTTAATCTTTCACACTCTCTCTACCACGCTTAAATTCTGCTATCCATTTTTTGACGGATGAATATGACAGAGCACAATCGCCTAATGTACTGACCATGTCATCATGGATGGCTTTTGATGATAGTCCTTTCTTATGGAGGTACTTAATGACGGCACGCTGCTCGATTTGCTCCATTCGCGGAAATTATGACCGATTACTTTGTTAATAAATTTATAAAATCACAACTAATTATCGCACACGTTTCGAACTTCACACAATGAACTAGTCTGAACTGAACTAAATAATGTGGGTAGATTTGATTTTTAGAATTGAATGGATCTGTGTTAGGCCGAGTACTTTTCAATCCACCCTCGTATCTATTGTCACTCTCGTGACTGACTTGACATTTGTTGACATTGGCAGAATTTTATTGAAAGAAACCAGAATTAAAAGAATAAGAAGAAATCTTAATCAAAAGTTCAAGGTTTTGTAAAACACAATACATCAACAGTAAAATTATAGTTGACATTGATGGAGTTTGTTGGACTGGTGGAATGAAAACTAAATGTACGATTTCAGCCTTTGATTGAATTTTCCAATCTCTACACTTTCACGAGTACTTAGTACACTATTAATCAATAAAAATTCGAAAATATACAAAAAATATCTATTTTTCTATTTGGAGCCTAAAGTCCGTTGCACATTAAGAATAACAAACACTTGTCAGTTGTAAATGTTGTGGCAGTTTATCCAGAAAAAACGACATCGACTATGATAAAAAATATACTTATACAATATGTTAAAAAGGTTTTCTGCTAGACAAATATAAATTAACTATCTAATCCGTGCGAATATTTCGCACAGTGTCGTTATCAAGAACAGAAGGCGCCATCTACCTTCTTTAAAGAATGTAAAGAACTCCACCCGACAGCTGTCGTGCATGTTAGTTTAAGAGATTGTCAACAGATGGCGCTTTATACAATTAAATAATTTAATCTTGGATTCTTTTTCTACAATTTAAAAAGAGATTTACTTATGGCGTATCAAACATTCATTTCGATACAGCATTAAGTAGGGCTATTTCACCCCGGGAATCTCGGTCTCAAAAATTTCGATAGTCTCGACGATTTTTTGGTATTTGTGTGACTACACTGATGTTTTCAGTCTCGGAAACATTGAGATTTTTGAGACTTACGTCACTTAATTAAACAGTATTAAAAAGCTACTAAATAAACAGTAATTTGTTGTTCTGGTAACATGAAGATGGCAATTCTGTAGAGTGGAGCTCAGATAATATACTCGTATTATATATAACGATAGTAATCTGTGAAATTATCAAAATCAAAAACTATTTCCTCTTTGTTTACTATGTGCCCACTATAAAAATAATTTGAATTTGAATTAATGAAGAAATTGATTAAAAAATTATATTTGACTCTCGAAAGTATCGTTTTTCTTGTGATTTTTAGACTGCACCTAATTTCGATTTTTTCCCGAGATGCGAGACGGAAAGCAGTAAGTATTAAGGTAGATATTTTATACTTTGCGAAATATTATACTATATAGATAGATTTTTAGAGCCTAATTTGATACTCACTTCTATTTTAAATAGTAAAATATTGGTACACATTTAAAAAAAATATATGAATTGATAACATTATGTCACGAAAACTGTGTTCAGTATAGATCATTCTGAAATGTGAATATTCGCTTAATGTTGTTAGGTAAACTTTAAGTTACTAGTGAATAAATAAGATAAGGTTCGCATTAAAATCTATATTTTGTAAAATCGACACCGTATGTAAATACACAACATATTAATGTAAATCAATAATTGTTTTTGACAAAGGTGTGTTGGTCTCCAGCCGTGGTGTATCTGTTGTAGTTTGGATTATGTAATCTGCAGAACATTGCTCCAAAGTAACACAGCGGCCGCTTGCGTGTCTTCGCAAGCCCAGTCTGCAGTGGCAGCCCAGGGCGCAGCGGCGCGGTCTCTCCGCACAGGTGCGGTTTTCGCAACGTGGCTCACAGCCATAGCGGCACACGTATTCCTCGCTTGGATCTGGACAACTTTCTGAGAGATTATTTTTAAAATTAGGATTACATTCATGTCATTATTTGTTATTTAATATGTTAATATATTTAAACCGTGTGGTGGCGGCTCGTTAAAAGAATACTACCACTCCATCTTATCCAATGGATCTCGTAAAAGGCGAGTAAGGAATTAAACTGCACTGTGCACCCAACAGCGCATGGTGGCGATGGGCTCACCACCTATCACTATTGCATTATATTGTTTTGGTGAAACGTGGATTGTGGCAGTCATCTCTTTTATGCAGTGAGTGCCCAGTCTCTGACTACCCCTTATGGGATACAGTCGTGATCTTATGTATAAAAAAGTAAAAAGTAAAGTTTCAGCCTATAAATGTCCCACTACTGAGCACAGGCCTCCTCTCATTTCTGAGAGGGTTTTGGAGCTAGGAAGAATCCGCCACGCTGCTCCAATGCGGGTTGGCGGACTTCACATGTCTTCGAAATATTTTTTATTCCTCAGACATGCAGGTTTCCTCACGATGTTTTCCTTCACCGCCGAGCACGTGGTAAATCAGCACTTAAAATTGCAATTAACAATTTTAGTGGTGCCGGCACCGGGAATCGAACCCAGGTCACTCACTTACTATGAAATTTAAAGCGAACGCCTAGCCCCTGAGCTACCACCATCTTATGTATGTATGGATGTAAATATATCTATGTTTTAGATATAATTTTATTTTATATATAGGAGATAGTGACGAGACGTGCAAAATGCTCACCTGATGGTAAGTGCAACATCTCTCCATATCAAATGCTGTGTCACTCAGAATCATTTATATAGGGCATCACACTTTGCTTATCCTCCTGAGATAGTTCTTAAGTCAGTAATATTTGCACACTACTGCTTCACGGCAGTATAACTGGACCCGGGGGTGGTACCGTAACTTAGCATTGTTCCAGATGCAAATGTTCCAATCTCCCTAAAGACAAACTTTTGCCACGTCTACTGTGAATGCTGTGTCATTCTATAATTTAAGTTAATATCTATACACAGTTAACTAAATATGTAATGACTCTTTGTATTCATTACATATTATATATATCTATACAAATAAATAAAATTAAAGTGTCTGTTTGTAATAACAAAATAACAGCTTTTTATTTAATGCTTAAAAAAGTATATACGGTACTTTTAAGATTTTTTTTTATTTTTGTCTGTCTGTTTGTTCCGGCTAATCTCCGATACGGCTGAACCGACTTTGACGGGAGTTTCACTGACAGATAGCTGATATTATAAGCCTAAGTTAGACTTTAATTTTAGAAAATAATAATAAGGGTTTCACGCAAAAAAAAAAAAATTAAAATCCCAAAATCAGTTTTTTTACGCTGGTGAAACCATTGCTAGTAACATACGAAAGAAATACAGAAAGAAGGAAAGAAACAAAGAAAGAAGGAGAGAAAGAAAGGAATGAATGAATGAAAGATTGAATAAATGAATAAATAATATGGCGGAGGTCTTACGCGGCAAGCAGTCCCTCTCCCTCACGCAGTGGCCGCTGTGGTGGCGCAGCAGCGGCGGGCGGCACAGGCAGCCCCGCGTGCACACGCCGGCCGGGCACCGCGGCGCCGGCTCGGAGCAGCTCGGCTCGCACCAGCCGCACGACAGGAACTCCTCGTCCGACCCGCAGTCCTCCACCGACGGCTCGTGGATTCCGATTTGAGTAACCTCTGCTATTGAATGTGCGTTTGCTTAAGAAAATACACTATGAGAAGCCGTGTAATTCAGAGCTCTCGACCACGATCATATGCCCGCCAGTGAGGGAACATTGACACATTGAACATTGAGAAGTTAAAAACATTCGACGTCATGTGAAATTAGCCAATTCGCGCTGGAGCGGCGTGTTGGATCGTTCCGGGTTTCAAAACCCTCTCAAAAATAACATCGAGAGCTACTCACAATTTAATATACAAAAACTATTATTGCAATAACCCTTTTTAAAAAGTCTTTGTTTAATAAAAGAGAATTGAACTTTTTGATTGAAAAAAGTTTGGAAATATAGTTGTAATATATATACATTGCCCCATGAAAGAGTTACTGGCTAACTTAAGACTTAAGTTAATCTGAGACTTAAATAAGTGCAATATAATTGTGATAGAGGCATTTAAAGACCGCCGAATCGCTTGACCTTGACATGTCGGGTATAAAGCACTATCTCACGCCGCTTCGCGCCATGATACGTGGAAAACAGATGTCTTAGACCCGATTTCACCGATTGCTTTGGAAACCAAGTTTAATAAAACCACGTTTTTCTTAACTGAGTTCAAATGTATTATTTAATCTCGGGTTTCGTCTAACCGATTTCACCGACCCTATTTTGATCGCGTTTAGAAAAACGAAGTTTACATGAAATATCGTCACAATCTAAAACAAAAAGACGATTTATTTCGTATTTTGCGACATCAAACAGCCTGTTTTCATGCATAGGTTACATAAGTATGCAAACAATAAATAATACGAATTAAAAATAATTTTTGTGTTTACATAGTTGTGCAATTGACAATGACAGCTCTCTAAACGCGTTATAGAGAGCTAAACGTCGGAAATTGGACGTTCAGAATTTGAACCCCGTTTAGCATTGACTGCGTTCATTTTGATGTTGATGAAATGCAAACTAGCATTGAACTCAATTAACGCTTAAGCTTCGTTTTGCTTGGACTGATCGCGTTTAGTTTCAACGGTGAAATCCGCCCTTAGAGTGACGAAGGCCTGTCCTGGGTGATACAGCATTTGTAATGGGCAGACGTTGCACTCACCATCAGGTTAATATTTTGCTCGTCTCGTCACTGTCGCCAATAAAAAAAACTACGACGAGGCGTCACCTATCAAATGTCCTGATAAAATACCTGATCCTCAGGCTAGCGCAGTCGATCCCACGGAGCCGCGAGTACATCTTAACTATCAAAGTGTACATATCGCAATGTTGCCGTGTGGCGGCGGCTTATGTGAATCTACCACCCCATCTCTTCCCGTGGGTGACGTAAAAATCGGCAGAGCGAAAACAAAAACCAGAACATGGGCAGCAGCATCTTCCTGGAACATCTGAATAAAGAAACTGCGGTTGCCAACCCCCCTGCCAAGCGTGGCAACTATGGCAAAAGCCGTCCATAATGAGAGCTACAAACTCTTGCCTGCCTATCGGGGAGGCCTATGTTCGTCGGTGGACTGGTGAAACTGAAATAATGATAATGATGATATCACAATGTTTAACGATATCATGGATTAGATCTTGGGCGCTGCTCTTCACATGCCCAGAAATCGATTTCGTGGTCTACTTGGTAGTAATTATGCAAGGCGACTGTAGTAAAAATGCGAATGTTGTATAAATTGCGACCGTGTGTTCTAGTGCTAGTGGTTCCTGGGTTGGAATGACAGCCGGAGTGATTTCGGGTCCGGTTGTGCTGTGCGGTTGTGTCCGGGTGTCCCCGTGTCTCTGACACTACATAGCTTACCTCCGATGTTAGTATGAGTGAGTGCTTCTGTCTTTGATCAAACACTTGGGGCACAATACATATATCTCCTACGCAGTTACGTCGTTGTCGCAAGTCAGGAAGATATCATTATCGATCCGCGCCGGTGGCCAGCCCAAATCGTTGAAAAAAACTAATTATCTAAAACTCGGATGGCTGCTCATGACTTGAAAATATAAACCCTTCATCACCTACATACATAAAAACGTTGTTTTTTTTTATAATTATTGATATTATGATCGAAGAATGTTTTATAATTGTAAAATAAATCAAATAAAAAGTAATGCCGCAGTATGCACACCTTTGGGACAGTCCTCTAGCTTCACACAGCGCCCATTGGGGTGTTTAACATAGCCATCTTCGCAAAAGCAGCCCACACGACACGGACCACCACAAGGTGGGCTTAAGTGGCTGCAGGTCTTCTCGCAACGCCGACACTTCTCGAATACTTTGTGAGGACCGCAGGAAATAATACCCCCTGCTGATATTTGCAAGCGATTATTTATGATATTATTATTTATATTACTAAAGTGCCATTCCCGCAAAAGTGTTATACTTTCGGATGACATGACTGATAAAGTAAAGAATAAATAAGCATCTGTGATACTATTTATTATCTTTGAGAAAAATTTATCAAAATAACGTTAATAATTTTAAGTTTAGTTAATACAGACAGATTTTATTAAATTTAACATTAAGAACGAAAGTGAACAGTAATCGCTCGGGGACATGAACCTTATAATAGAGCAAAAGGTCATCACGAATTATAAATAGATATTTTGGGCATTTTGAAATGTTGCAACGTACTACTACTTTCTGGCTGGCTGTTGTAATGGCATTTTTTTTATATTATATAAAGTGACGAAACGTGCAAAACGTTCACCTGATGGTAAGTGCAACGTCCGCCCCAACAAATGCAGTGTCACCCAGAATATTTCTGTGTGACACCACACTGCGCCCTTCACCCTGAGACATCAGTTCTTAAGTCTCATATGCCCAGTGATTACGCTAGCTCACAGTGCCCTTCAAACCGAAACACAGTAAAGTTTGCACTCACTGCTTCACGGCAGAATAACTGGCCCTGGAGTGGTACCTACCTAGATGGATTCCTGCATAGGATACTGTTGTTTTTAAATATTGCAATAAATTATTTTCAAAGAAGTAAAATATTTACTTTCGTTTCTGCCTGTGCATTTCTCTAACGTAACGCATCTCCCATCTCTATCCCTCATCAAGTCTTCTTTACAGAAACATCCCCTCTCGCAATGGTCAGAGCAGGACGGTTTGGGATTGTCGCAACTTCTGTAACAAGTCTCACAGAGCTTGAATTCCTCGTTTTCATTGCACGCTGGATCTTGGAAGAGATGCCTATCAAACTTTATGGATGACACTGGAAAATAATGTTAAACCTTCAGCTGATCTAAATTCAATTTATGATTAAAAGCATTTGATTTTAACTTATGCAGATATAAAAAGGATAGTATAAAATATAAACCTCTATAACTATAATTCTTTTCATGTATAGAATATGTATATAAAAGTAAAAGTAAAGTAAACTTTCAGCCTATAAATGTCCCGCTGCTGAGGGCAGTGGCACTGCTGAGCACAGGCCTCCTCTCAATACTGAGAGGGTTTTGTAGCTAGGAAGAATCCGCCACGCTGCTTCAATGAGGGTTGGCGGACTGCACATGTCTTCGAAATATTTTTATTTCTCATACAGCAGGTTTCCTCACGATGTTTTCCTTCGCCGCCGAGCACGTGGTAAATCAGCACAAAATTGCAATTAACAATTTTAGTAGTGCCGGCACCGGGAATCGAACCCGGGTCACTAGCGTACTATGAAATTTACAGCGAACGCCTAGCCTCTGAGCTACCACGTACATAATAGAAGTTAAATTAACTTCTATTATGCCTTGTGGTGGCGGCTCGTTAAAAGAATACTACCACTCCATCTCATCCAATGGATCTCGTAAAATGCGAGTAAGGAATAAAACTGCACTGTGCACCCAATAGCGCATAGGGCGGTGGCGATGGGCTCACCACCTATCACACCAAGTGCATTTTATTGTTTTGGTGAAACGTGGATTGTGGCAGTCATCGGCTTTTGCAGTGAGTGCCCAGTCTCTGACTACCCCTTATGGGATACAATCGTGATCTTATGTATGTATGTAAATTAACTTTAATCAGTGGTCTACACTGATAAGATAAGCTTTTTGTTAGACAATAGAGCGACAAATTTACATTAACAGATAATAATATCCTAAGTAATCACGTACAGATTTATATTTTATTTGTATTGTATTGACATTATTTTATATTTCTTTCTTAAATATATTATATATAGTATTCCTTTTTAAAATATATTTGATCACGCCTTACATTTATTAACATAAAACAAATCCTTAAAAATATCAAAGCATTAATCGTAGAACAGATTTAAGTGTATTATCTTCGTGAATCCATTTTTTTGGCGGATAATTTCAATTGCGAGTTGTGCGTCAGTGTTGCGACTCGTCATATAAACTGAATCAATAGTGCCAACTTCAACAATCGACTTCAAAGAAACGTACGAATAAAGACAAAGGAAAGCATCGTTTATCCACCGTAGGGGTGATGGTTGTTTAATTACACGAAATGTATGAAGCAACAACACGACACATTTGTTAGGAAACTGTACGTACCATATTTTGTGTATTTTAGTGGTGGTACGCCGATGGATGTCCGGCAGAGTAGAATAGCACCTACCTCTTTTCTACCGAGGTGTCGTAAGAAGCGACTAATTATTGTACGGACAGCCTCTATTCGTGCTAAGCTATCATTATACTGCTCGTGACCCCTGGCTCGCGAGCACAGTATTCGATGAGACATCACTTCTTTAGTCTCATATGCCCAGCGATTACGCTAGCTCTCAGTGCCCATCATACCGAAACACAGTAATGTTTGCTACTGCTTCACGGCAGCATAACTGGCCCTGGGGTGGTACCTACCTAGACGGCATACTACGGCTATCTAGACGGCACCTGCATAGGAATCCTACCACCATCGATTCCTTTGACTTGTACCAGAATAGCGACGACCTGGTTCGCCAAACACGACGTGACGGGACGTCTTGTTTTCCGCGGTGGAAAGTGGGCTACGTGTGTGGCTTCTGCCTTCCCCTCATATGGGAAAAAGGTGTGACTGTATTTATGTATGTCTTTGCGGAACTTGCGGCCGCCAGCGGTTTTTCCGGATCGATATGACTCAGGGACCTTCAAGAAAATAGCCTATTCCTTTCTCAAAGGCCGGCAACGCACCCGCGACTCCCCTGGTGTTGCGGATGTTCAGGGCGGTGATCGCTTAACATCAGGTGAGCCGCTTGCACGTTTGCCTCCTCTTCCAAAAAAAAAAAATGTCTACCGGTGGTAGAACGAATCCTGTGCAAGCACCACCACAGTGCTAGTTATGCTGCCGTCTAACAGTAGTATGAACATTTTACTGTGTTTCGGGCATGAACACATAAGAACAGTGTAGCGTGGCGCAGAATTTTGCAATTCAATGTTCTGTATGACACAGCAACTATTACGAGCAGACGTTGCGCTTTCCAGCAGTTGAACGATTTTCTCGACTCGTCTCTTTCTTGCGTAAAAAGTTTGCCATTTCTTAAAGTGTTTTGGAGCCAGGGAGATTCAGATACGCTGCTCGAATGCGGGTCTTCGCATGTCCTCGAAAAATTTCTCAGGCATGTACACACACACAACAATATCATAGCTTAAAATTGCAGAATATTTTTAGAAGTTCTTATTGTTTTTGTAAAAAAATGTCTAATTTTAAAAAGGAACCATTTTACGCCAGGGCTTAATATCGTCAATTTGGGTGCAAGTTACCAACAATGTGTGATCAACACGATTTAATTTAAAATTCTCAATTGTTTGATCAGAAATACCGGTGGTAGGATTCCTATGCAGGGATTCGTCTAGGTAGGTACCACCGCAGGGCCAGCTATTCTGCCGTGAAGCAGTTGTGTGCAAATATGTGTTTTGATTAGGTTTGAAGAGCTAGTGTAAATACTGGGCATATGAGACTTCAAAAGTGATGTACAGAGTTACGGGCGCGATTTTCTAGGTGACACAGTATTTGTTATTGGCAAACGTACGTTTAATAATCCCACCATAAAAGGATTGTTATGTTTGTATGTATGTACGTATGTATGTACGTATGTATGTACGTATGTATGTACGTATGTATGTACGTATGTATGTACGTATGTATGTATGTAAACGTGTTTATTCCACAATAACGATTGTTAAAATCCTTGCACCATTCCGAGTAACAACATCTAGAAAAACAATTTTATGTGCTAACTGAGATACATAAATGGATATCAGCCTCGATTTTTTTAATAAAAAAAACAGCAACAAAAATGAAATTCTTACTTCTAAAATATCATCACAATTTGTACTCATTTGACTATTGTACGAGTACTAATGCAGTAAAAACCACTGCGTTTATTTTCTGTGATTACCCTACCTAGCGAATACCGCCCCGAGATCGGTTAATGATGATTTAAAAATATCATGCATAGTCCGACCCGGAACTGTATTCACGAAAAAAAAATTCCTGTGATGATAATTTTCTGAATTCGATACAATAGGAAAACAGAAAGTATGACGTGGCAAAGCTAAAAATCTTGCATGCAGCACTAAATATAACAGTTTGGAGGAATAACTGCTGTCTCTAGTTCACGAGCGCAGTGTCCTGCCACACAGAAATGTTCTCGGTACGGTTGTTATGGGCAGACGTTGAGCTTACTATCAACTGAATGAATTGCAGTGAATCAATTGTCGTCTTGTAATTTACGCGCAGTAAAAAACATAGACTGTTGGTTTTCGGGTCATGATGTGTTGTGATTCTACCTGTGTCTCTGACACTGCATCTTCGCCAACCGATCTTATCGCATGAGCGTAACATCGGGCGCGTCTAGATTATGACAAGAGACTGGCTCTGTTTGCGCGTACATTTGTATCGCTATAAAATCTCCTGCATAGCTTTTATTAGATTGATCTGTATGTGTGTAATGGAATCTTCCAATTAAAATACTGGTGGTAGGATTCCTATGCAGATATCCATATGGGTAGGTAACGGCTCTGGGGGTTACTCTACCGTGAAGCAGTAGTGTACAAACATTACTGTGTTTTGGTTTGAAGGGCACTGAGAGCTAGTGTAATGACTGGAAATTTGAGACTTAAGAACTGATGTCTCAGGTTGACGGGCGCAGTATGGTCTCACACAGAAATGTTCTGGGTGACACAGCATTTGTTGCACTTACCATGAGGTGAACGTTTTGTTCGTTTTGTCATTTTATAAGAAAAATAAGATCAAATCACGTGCATTACGAATTATTTGAAATTAAGCACACGCATTAAAGACGTATGAAAATACAAACATTTCTAGACTAAGGCTGATATTCTCATTAGGAAACTTATTGCTGTTCGAGCGTGTTTTTTTAGTTTATTGAAACATTTGTTTTATTTCATAAATAAAAAATGGCACATACCATATGCACTGGTTATCACCACTGAACAAACTAAAAGGCAAGTTCTCATCTCGATGACTTTTCTGTCACTGTCGCTGTAAGGCTTGAAGGCGTTGACTTTGTTGATATTGTTGTTCAACAGAAATTACGCGCGTAATCAACGCACTTTACTCGCGATTGTTTGAATGAACTTTGGAATTCATTTTAATCTAGAACCTTTTTAACATTAAACTAAACGAAAAAAGTCTTAGAATCAAAACCGACCTTCTGGTTTGGGTAATTAGTTCTTAGTACACTAGAATTTCTTGTGTATGGTTTTTTTAGATAAAATGCTAAAAGTACACGGAATTCAGAACCTTTTCCCTAGTGGTGGTGTTGGCTACCACCAGTCTATAGGTTTTAGGTTCGGCAAATACGCATAGATTTTTTTCCAAAAGCCGGTCGCCGAGTGCAAGTGTATTCGTCATTCAGCCTATAGGTATTTAAAGACATTAAGATGAAACGTATATCCCACATCTCTGAACGTGCAGAGCTCGACCATTCTCTGATTTCCTTCAGAGGCTTTCGTTACGTTTTTTTTTTATTAAATGATAAAAATCTCGCATGGTCTTTGCATATAAAACTCGCCACAGCCACGTGTGACAATAAATCTAAAGTTATTGTCACTTTTAAAACCACAGAAGCCGATGCTTAAATTTAAATGTGAACTCATATATTGTACAATGTCGTCGGAGAGCCGTCGGTGTTTTCTGCTAAAGCTTGGCGCGAGTGATAGACTTTTTTATATGATAGACTTTGCAAACTAA
The DNA here is from genome assembly GCA_019845155.1 of Luehdorfia chinensis. Taxonomy (NCBI): domain Eukaryota; kingdom Metazoa; phylum Arthropoda; class Insecta; order Lepidoptera; family Papilionidae; genus Luehdorfia; species Luehdorfia chinensis. Next base: position 2,993,905 of record JAHVAK010000003.1, on the reverse strand, counting down.
AAAAAGTATGTAATAGTAAACTTTCTTTACTTTATAATGAATGTAAATGTAAATTTATAAGCAAAGTAATAAAATAAAATAATGTCATCATAAAATTATGTTACTGTGTACAATATTCATCAATACTAATATAAAGTAACTCTCTCTGTCCCTCCATCTGTTACCTTTTCACGACTCTACTGCTGAACCGATCCTGACGGAATTTGGTATAGATGCAGCGACATCTATGGTAGGATTCCTATGCAGGAATCCGTCTAGGTAGGTACCAACCCAGGGCCAGTTATTCTGCCGTGAAGCAGTAGTGCGCAAGCTTTACTGTGTTTCAGTTTTAAAGGGCACTGTGAGCTAGCGTAATCACTGGGCATTTGAGACTTAAGAACTGATGTCTCAGGGTGACGGGCGCAGTGTGGTGTCACACAGAAATATTCTGGGTGACACAGCATTTGTTGTGGTCGGACATTGCACTTACCATCAGGTGAACGTTTTGCACGTTTCGTCACTTTATACAATAAAAAAAAACATAAGAAGCTCAGGAAATATTATACATTCTATAATCGCGGTATGATAGTTTTCTGAGATGCTAACAATATAAAAACAAAATCTAAATATTACTACTAGGTCGAAACGTCTACCCCAGATCAGACCATCCGATCCCAGGTTATCCGCCAAACTGTTATACCTTGCACCCTAAAAACGGAGATGGATATTTTTAATCCTGGATATCAAATAGTTCCCACGGGATATTAAAAAAACCTATATTCACGCGGAAGAAGTCGCGGGCATCAGCTAGTAGCTCATGTTTTGAAGTGAGTAATGAAGTCCGCCCAAAGCAGCTTTTTTCGACGTTCTAAGTTTTTAAGCCTCTTAACAGTTATTAGTTTAACAGGTTCCGGGCCACTTTTCTTGGACATGACTTCATGTTATGAGACAAAAAATTCCATGCATTTCCACCCCGTCTATAGATGAACTGTCTGCGTTTGAAGTCCAGTGTCAGACTTACTACTTTGTTGGCAACGCAAGTTCAACTTGATTTATTTGTAAACATAGGTACATAGTATGATATTTTACTTTGAATGTTACATCCCCTATGTTTAGCCAGGCATCCCCTATGTTTTTTAGGGAATTTCTCAGGGTGACGGGCGCATTGTGGTGTAACACTGTTCTGGGTGACACAGCATTTGTTATGGGCAGACGTTGCATTTACCATCAGGTAAACGTTTTGCTCGTTCCGTCACTTTTATCAAATAAAAAAAAAACATGTGTCATATTAAAAACTGTACTTGTATTCGGTTTACAAAATACAAACATTTAAGATAGTTTTAGTTAAGTTAATTTTGGTATATTATATTGCGGGCTGTAAGAGAACAGAAGACTGCTTAAGGTCAAATCAAACATCTTCAAATCCTGTTTCTGAAAATTATTCTCTATAATCAATACCACACCGATAAATTACATCGCTTGTAATATGGACCATACGAGGGCAACAATTTCTTTAATGCATCGATTCCACGGTCATGGCTTATCACAGGCTCCCCATGGACCAGTTACCCTTTCCGTGGTCTTTATCGACGCGCCCTCTGTTGGGGATGGCGCTGTTACTGCTAATGGACGATCTTATCTCCATTTTACAGTTGCCGTTCGGGGTAAAAATATTTATTTTAGAATGATCTCGTGGATAGAGATTATGTTTTATATTCTGCGTAGAGTAGATTTTTGAAAATACCGCGTGGCTTAGTGGTCAGAGTACGTGACTTCTTCCCAGCCAGAGTCGACATGCGTGCTTTTTTATTGGATAACTAAGGTGACGAAACGAGGAAGACATTCACCTGATGAAACGTGCAACGTCTGCCCATAACAAATGCTGTGGCACCCTGCAGTGTGTGACACCACAATGCGCCCGTCACCCTGAGACATCAGTTCTTAAATCTCCTAGCTCTAAGTGCACTGAGTGCTAAAACACAAATTGTTGGTTTTCAGGTCCGGTTGTGTTATGATTGTCCCCGTGTTTCTGGCACTGCATTCTAGCTTACCCCTGATCTTATTGCATCAGCATTACATCGGGCGCGGGTAAGTTGGGACGAGTGGGTGCCTCTGTGTTTGCGCGTACACTTGTGGCACTATAGTATCTCCTGCGCAGTTGATAGCTCTCGACAATATTCGGAAGTTATCGCCGTGGTCGAAAACGGCCAGGAGGACATCATCATCACTTGTAAACTTGGAAATTCATTAATGTAACGATACCTCTAAATTAAGCTATAGGCTTATTTCCATCAGATACGGGAACGGGAGTAAAGAAGCGTTTCTTTCTTCTAGAGTCAAAATTATTCCTAAGAAAGTCAAATGTCTACAAAACTAAATGCGTTTAAAAATAATAACTGTATTATTATAAACAAGGCCATAAGTGAACAGAATAGCGCCTGCATCTGATGATGAGTGATGTTTGTCTTTCATCATATCAAAATAACAAAAAAATATCGGTCTAAGAATGTATTTCAGACACAGTGCTGAGGCCTGGGAGCCAGGACAGTAATTTGCTTATAATTTTCTGAAAAAGTCGCAGCAGTAAACCAGCTAGTTAGATGTGACTGTTCCATACTATAATAGAATAGAATAATTTTTATTCAATATAAATATTTCATAATATTTATTGAACATCATTTTTTAAACTACGCTGGGTCGCAAAAAGGGCCTGTTCTGAGAAGAACCAGCAACCCATAGGGCAAAATATTTTTTTTATTTAGAAAAATTACAGCAGTATTATAAAGATAAAGAAATATCTTGGCAGCGATCACCTCATTCCCAGGGGTTATCATCATCCATGTATTCTTTAATATTGTAATAAATCTTTTTATAAAGTCTTTTTTTAATAAAAAAATAGAACCTATATTCAGATTTTGTTGTAAAAGCGTACGCGTTTCGCCGTAAAAGAGGTTTGTATATTTTCGTATATAGCATGTAGCGTACTTATTTTGTTTTCACTCGATATGCGATTTGTCATATTTAGTCTGAATCAAAAAATTAACCCTAATCCTGTGTTATGGCTAATAAGCGCAACACTAGCGCCATATCGATTGGCGGTAATTATAAATATATACATTTCCTTCTTATTTTATCAAGATCTCTTTTCATCTGGCCTGTGTTTTTTTGTTTAGTTGTATTGAACCATTTACCTTTTTTAACCAACTCCTGGTCACGAGATTTTAAAGACTTCAGCGGTAATCATCATCATCATCATCATCATTTCAGCCTACCATAGTCCACTGTTGAACATAGGTGTTGAACATGGGGGAGCCCATAGATTGCCACAAAACACAGTCCTGAGCCACCTGCATCGATCGACTTACTTTAAAACCGTGTAGGTCGTCGGTTCGTGAAGTTCGAATTATTTAAAACTAAGAAAATACTAGAATATTTAGAAAAAAAAACTGGGTTCGTTCTATCTCAGTTACCGCGTTATAACAGTGACATTTACTGAGCGCGAAGACATCTCTGACAAGGGAAAAAGGGACAGATTTACTTATATAACGTAAAGCACGTCAGATTACACTCGGGACATAAGAAATATGGGCTGGGGAATATATTTTTATCATTGAAAATAAAACCCTCAGACTATTGATGAAATCTCAAAAAATTCCTATTTTTCCTGTCCTTTTCTTTATTTAAAAAAAAAAAGCAATTCTATTCTACGAAATTCTAATGCGCCTCGCATAACAATTTCGTCCGTGTCATTGGTGCATTTTACATACATGCACAACACAACTACATCCTAAAATTCAACATTATGTGTTCTTGCACAAATGTTGGGGCTGGCTGGGATTCGAACCCTGTACCCGTTTCGTGTCTTGGTGTTAGCGCGTGTGCAATTGATACATTTAAAACAATTATTATAAAGAGACAGTTCTTCAAAGACATTGCGGGTATGGGTTCGAATCCCAACCGTAGTTAATATTTGTACGAAAACACCTTATTTTTCTGTGTTTGGCTATGGTTGTGTTGTGCATGTGAAACGAGAAAACCCATTCTAGGCCCACCTGAGGATATCACACTAAGACTTTTATAAAATGTGCATTCAATATATGCAAAAATATGATTTTTGGATTGTTATAAGTCCGCCAAGAGTCTATTAACAGTTCTGTATTAAAATGGGAATACAACCTGTTGATAAGCAATGAACCTTTAATGATGTTACTGGATGTTGCTAGGCATAATAATGAAAATCGATTTTAGTATTCATATATTTTAATACTAATCGATCCTCGTTTCTGTTGATTTTTCCTTTTCATTACAAGGGAAAACGATAAAATTATTATATTATCCAAATATTATCGTGTTTAAAATATGTTGGTATGTTGGTTTATTAGTTTGCCCTATATTTACGTTTGCATCAACGAGAGCGCAATGGATTGACGTGATTTCTTGCATACAGTTTGTTTATGGATCGGAGAGTGGTAGATAGGGTTTTTATTCCAAAAAATGTTCCAGATAGTATGCAATAATAATAACTCTTTAAAACAACATAATTATTTCGTGCCTGCGATATCGATTAATCGATTTTACTTTTATGCCTTCAGTTTTCTGAAGCATATTGGTAACACTATTTTGCCATTGATTTAAATTTCATATCAATGGACTTTTGGCGCCAACTCGAAAAGTGGCGGCAGTGTTTTTAATTAAAATTTGTAATTTCTGTTTAAATATTGAGTTCGATGTTTAATATGCAGCAGTTATTATGCAGCAAGTGCTCCTGAAAGTGTAAAGTGATTGGACAATAAGTTCAAGACAAAAATTGTATTCTTCGTTTTGTCTTCATCAATCCAGCAAAATCCAGTAAAAGTCAACTGTCATTTTCGATGTCATTGTCGATCGAAATTTAGAAGTATCGCTGTTTCAAGATTGTATACCTGGATAATGTGTTACTTGCACTGGAGAATAGTTTACGACTGTTTCCATAAATAAATAAATAAAATTAATCTCAGTTGTCTACCTATCTAATATAATTCGCTTCGTTGTTGTTCTCGCGCATAGTGAATGTTTTATTTAGGTTATTGGATATCTTCGACAAGTTTGGAATATCATTAATTATCTTAATTATACTACCTATTTATTCATGTGTATTCACTAATAAATAATAATGGTTCTGGGAGTGTAGCCGGCAAACACATGGTTGACAACTTCCGAATACTGTCGAGAGCCATCAACTGCGCAGGAGATATTATAGTGCCGCAAGTGAACGCGCAAACACAGAGGCACTCACTCGTCCCAACCTTCCTGCGCCCGATGTAACGCCGATGCGATAAGATCGGAGGTAGGCTAGGATGCAGTGTCAGAAACACGGGGACAATCACAACACAACCAGACCCGAAAACCAACAATTTGTGTTTTAGCACAAACGTTGGCTTCGGACCCGCGGCGTAGAAGTCAGGACTCCGACCACTAGGCCACGCAGTCTTCCTAACGCACCTTTCTAAGTTATATTTAACTATTTAATAATATATTAATAATATTTGACAATTAAACAATTAAAGATGCAAACTAAATGTTGTTCTTATTAAAACTTCGACTTCCTAATATCTATTCACCATCATCATCATTTCAGCCTATCACAAGTCTATTGCTGAACGTAGGTCTGCCACCATACATTGCCACAAAAGTTTGAAGCTTTCATTTTGGGGCATTTTACCCAAAACGAGTGAAAAAATGCCAGTTAAAGGGAAAGAAACCGATTAAGTGTAAAGATTATTTATGTAAAGATTATTATCAGTATCAGCTAAGGCGGGCAACTGTAGGTATATTGTCCTTCAATTATGGATAAATTTAAATTAAAAAACAAGGCCAAAGTATTACGTAATCAGTTTCTTGGCCACGCAGGTCATCTGTTCCATTTGTAATCCATCCCGGGCGTACACGTGGGCCGGGATTAAATCGTCCGGAGGGACCAAGCCGTCCTCTCGGAGGACAACCCGATTGTATTTAACAACTGAGTTGCTTTCTGTAATCACTCGAAATCCCTTGTAGGCTTATTTAAGGTGGGGTTTCGAAGCGAATTACGTTGTTTCAGTATTACCCTTGTTCAACATGCTATCGATTTTTGTGCGAAGACTAGATGATTACATTAAATTGCTTAAAAATATAAATGAAGTAATTTTTAAACTCAAATACTAAACACATTTTTAATATTGTATATTATTAATAAGTAGCCATGCCCCTCGATTTCATCCGTGTAAAATACGCCGACCACATGATCGGTACTCGCTGACCTGACCATTCACAGTTCGGCCCTTCTCGGTAATATTTGGTTCTCCGACTGCGGTTTCTAAAGGCCGTAGCATGAAGTTTTATTACCTAGAACTTTCCTTAATAAAGGGGCTATCCAATGCGAAACGAAATTCTGAAATAAAATAAGTATTTCTTGAAATTAGCGCCATCAAACATCCGAATCACCAGCTTCATCATAGTTGTTATATGAGATAAAGACGTAAAAAGTAATTATTTAATCAAAAAACCGACTTCTACGAGGCAATTATGAGCTAAATTACGAGGTAAATTTAAGAGCTTGATATATTTCTAATGGATTCCATCATCTGAACTTAAACAAATTTATTTGACACGAACCTCTTTGCAATAAAAAAAAAATCGACATCGGTCCAAGTGCTAAAGAATTATCATTGTACAATAACTAGAAGGATGTTCTAACCCACTTATAAAGATATTATGATAAAAATTAAAACTGCCATGAACTTAAATAATAATGAAATAATGCAAATTAAAGCCACGCCTAACTCGTCCATAGCATAGCCCCTAATTTCCACTATTTTTCAGACTTTACCCTAAATGTTTCCAAAATAAAAAGTAGCTCAGATTGCTCTGTGAAACGTCAACATCGATAAAGCCGTTGCGGATATTAGCCCGGACAAAGAAACACACAGACAGACAACAAAAGTACCATAAGAGATTAAGAAAAAATCTTTATACAGAAATTCAGAACAGTCAGACACTCCAATTTTGTTTATTTGCGTGCGAATAATATAAATGAAGTAGCATATATTATTACAAAAGAATCGAAAATATTTAGTATGTTTAGAACGGTGGGTTGCTAAGGTATTTGTACAGGTGGGGAGGTTCAAACCCCAAAAACCCCTCCCCTTGCCTACAGCCTTGATGCTATCAGGCTATTATTGTTCCTTAAATGTACTACTGCTTAATAGTCATCTTATTTGGTACGAGTATATTGGCTGATCAACCCTTTGTCCGACGGCACGGAATGTAAAGCACTTGCGAGGCGTAACTTGATCATAGGTTCAAACGATGTAATCCATACTTATATTATAAATGCGAAAGTAACTCTCTCTGTCCCTCTGTCTGTTTGTTACCTTTTCACGGTTCAATCGGTGAACCGATCTTGACGAACTTTGGCACAGAGATAGCTCGCATACTGAGGGCGGACATAGGATACTTTTTATCCCGGAAAATAAAATATTTCCCACGGGATATTTGAAAAACCTATTTCCACGCGGACGAAGTCCCGGGCTTGAGCTAGTAATGACGTGAAGAGAAAACTATTTATAGATACTTCAACTCATCATGGCGCGCGGCGCTATGTTGCTTGTAAATATGCTTTGATTTGTGTGGCATTGACACGGCAGTCGTCGTCCGAGACTTGTCACGCACACGCAGTCACTGTATGTATACAATCTTTACGCACACATGGCGCCGCGCGCCAAGATGAGATGAAGTATCTAAGTCTTCACCAGCAATTTGTGTTTTGTGCAACACACAACTGTTGACTCCAGTGGCCGTGTGGTAGCGGCTTAAGAGAATCTACCACCCCATCTCGTCCCGTGGGTGTCGTAAAAGTCGACAAAGGGAAAATTAAAAGCAGAAGATGGGCAGCAGCATCTTCCTGAAACATCATAATAAATAAACTGCGGTTGCCAACCCGCCTGCCAAGCGTGGCAACTATGGCAAAATCCCCCCAAAATGAGAGCTACAAACTTTTGTTGCACTCCATGGGGGAGGCCTATGTTCAGCAGTGGACTAATGGCAGGCTGAAATGGTGGTGGTGGTGGTGGTTGACTCCAGCCGGGATTCGAAACCGCGGCGTGGTAATCAGGTACTAGCCTAACCACTAGGCTAGGCCTCGCGGTTGTCACCCCTAAAAACGGAATATGGCACCATTAAACGTCATACGTTATTAATATTAAGAAAGTAAGTGACGATACAAGCAAGCTGTTCACGTGATGGTGACCATCCCCATAACAGTTGCGGTACCCAGCACTTAGGAAGTGTGTTGCAATTGCAACACACTGCGCCCGTCGCTCTGTGACAGTTCTTAAGTCTCGCAGTAATCACACTAGCTCTCCGTGCCTACCTAGACCTGGAAAGAAATCATACCACTGTTACGTGAATTTTCACAATATCGGAGACACAAATTCAAAATCAGCAATTAAAAAATTTAGAAACATTTCCGCTGGGATTTAACGTTGAGACCTTCACTTCATCTCAGAATACAGGTTATGTATAAGTATAAGATTCTAGTGATTAAGTGACCTTTCTGGTTGTATTAATAAAATAAACTAAACGATTTCATATTCGTTTAAATTCAATATGTACATACTTGTTTAATATTTCGACAAATAATTACAATCCTCGGTAGTATAGTGGTGAGTATCCCCGCCTGTCACGCGGGAGACCGGGGTTCGATTCCCCGCCGTGGAGACTTTTTTTTATTTTCAAAATGAATAATAATATTACTTAGTAATAAAAAAAATTATCTCACTTATGCAAAAGGTCGAAAATGCAAAAGCAAAGCTATAACAGATAAAAGTATATTTCAATGACACTCGAATGTTTTATTTATGCATTAAGGATTTTTCAACATTAGATACATTTATCGTAAAAACAATATAACTTAAATCAGTAATTTTATATTGTTTAAGCTTATATCCTAAATATTAGTTAATATTTTTTGGAAAAACAATAATTTTTTTTAGAAACTTTCATTATTAAGTATTTAAGCTTAGTTCTATTATTGTGAACTATTTCTCATCACGTTATGTACCATCTTGTTCACCACAATGGCTACAATACTGCTGAAGAAATCGGGCACTCGTCGCCTTAAAATAACCATACTTTTCTGTAACAATGCATTCAAACAATCGACGCCTGCTTATAATTTTTCGAGCGCGCTACACAAGCGCGGTAGCTCCAACATTATCTTTAAGGCGTTGCTTATAATGGAACCGCAGAGTAATGCATACAGACACAATACAGGAGATTTAACATTTCCGACCGCCCAGTTTGTAAGGCTTATGTCCTATACGTTATGGGACGCCGTTAGCTGCACCCAATACAACAGTTTTCAATAGACAAGGGACCTCTACTATAGCATAGACGTCGTTCTGTAGTGTTTTGTCGTAAAAATAAACGTTCGTAAGTATCTAACCGATAAAACAAACCCGATGATGCATCAGTCTAAATAGAAAAAATCGTTTTTAAAAACAGACAAACATAAAAATGTGGCGTCACGGGACGACCGGCGGATGGGAGACATTGAAATTGATGGTTATTGAATAAAATTATAATTAAAAGAAAACCAATAAATAAATATGGAGTAAAACAAAAGTATTTCGCGTCGCGCATCGTTCAATAGAATTCACTAATCGTGTTGCCAAATTATAAAATATCTGGTGGCGCTGTTCATTAGCTTGTAATTTGCATGCTACTGTAGGAGGGCGGACGGTGCTCTTCAAAAACTTTTTCATGCGTATCTTAGCAAATTTACTTTTTTTCCTTCATTATAATGGATTTCCGCAAAGTAACGTCTAATTCTATTAACTATAACAAATTGTTAGTTTTCAGGTTTGGTGGTGTTGTAATTGTCGTTGTCTCCGACATTGCATTGTAGCCTACTTCCGATCTTATCGTATGAGCGTTACATAGGGCATGGGTAGATTTTTGCGAGTGAGTAGTGCCCCTGTGTTTGCGCGTACACTTGTGGCACTATAATATCTCTTGCGTAGTTGATAACTTCCGTCAGCATTTGGTAGTTGTCGCCGTGGCCGAAAACCGGCCTTCTGGCATTACACATTACATTACGTTTTATATAAATGGTGCCTGCAACTTTGTACGCATTTAAGATTTCTAAGTAGACTCAGGAATTATTTTAGTAATTGGAGAAAGTTAATTTGCTAATATACATGACCTACTACTATATATATGTACTAAAATGAATATACCATAGTCACTTTTAGTACATGTCGTTATATCTTGAAAGAATAAAGCTTCTTTCGAGATATATCGACAGGTCCTAGGTTTACCCTAACTTTAATCTAATCTGTGCAAAATTCTTGTCACCGCCTTTCGTAATTTTTTAGTAATGTATTTTAGTACAAAATGGCCAAGAAGTTAAATTAACTATAAAAATGTATGTTTTCATTTAACAAGATGATAAAATGACTTTTCTTTTTTATTAAAAGCTTTTTCTTTTTTTTTTTATTTAAGCATTTCTTATTATTATTAGTTTTTTGCCTTTTAGCGTGTTTTGCTAAACGTAAGTAAACTTAATGGCGCGTGATTATGCTCTGTCTAGTCTTTTGATTTAATTTTGTTAATTTTGTCTATATTTCGAGTTTTGAAGATTAATTACAAAGTAGTGGTTAGAAAATTTAAATCAATGTCGATGTTCTATAGTATAACCTTCACTGTTCAGGCTGCGCTATCTGGAACTCCTTGCCCAATAACATCAGGAAAGCGTCTCCAGGACCAGGACTCCTTCAAAAAATTGGTTCGTAATTATTTATTAAAGAATCATTACATGTTACATTCGATTTAATTTTGCATTATTTTGTGTATAAACACATATACTATTATATGTGTTTATATACTTATGTATGTATATGTGTTTCTTTTTACATATATGTAAATGTTATTAGATATATTTATATATAATATTTTAAATAAAAATTACACCTTCATCAAAATCTCACCACTCCATGGCTTGACTGGGAGGAAATGTCTAAAGGCATTAAGTCCGCCCTTTGTATCCTTCATTTGTAAGGGAAACAATAAAGATTAATGTATAAATAAATAAGAAGTCAGTTCTTCGACAATAAAACTGTGTTCATTTCTGTTTTCCGAAGTCTTTGTTTGTTTCATGTTCCTAATATTTTTTCTTGACGACCGCGTGACTACACTAGTCAGTGTACACTGACCACTAGTCAGAGTACCTGACTTCTACGCCGCGGGTCCAGGGTTCGATTCCCAGCCGGAGCCAACATTTGTGCTAAAACACAAATTCTTGGTTTTCGGGTCTGGTTGTGTTGTGTTTGTCCTCGTGTTTCTGACACTGGATCCTAGCCTACCTCCGATCTTATGGCATCAGCGTTACATCGGGCGCGGGTAGGTTGGGACGAGTGAGTGCCTGTGTTTGCGCGTACACTTGTGGCACTATAATATCTCCTGCGCAGTTGATGGCTCTCGACAGTATTCGGAAGTTGTCCCCGTGGTCGAAATCGGCTAGGAGAACATCATCATCACATCATCATTTTATCTTGAATATAATGCTGTTTACACTGGCAGAAGGTTAACGTTACGACAGTTGCCATAAATATAAAAATAAAACAGTCATTATTCCTACATCACTGGTGTTTATTGTTTCGTAGTTATTTCTGTGTCCATTTCGAGTTGCGGTATTTGAATGAATTTGGCAACCAGTGCTCATGAAATTGTACAGTAATTATTCAATTGAATTCGAGGCACAGGTCGTGGTTTTTGTTTTGAATCTTCAGTAAATTGAACTAGCCGTGTGGTGGCGGCTCGTTAAAAGAATACTACCACTCCATCTCATGCAATGGATCTCGTAAAAGGCGAGTAAGGAATTAAACTGCACTGTGCTTCCAACAGTGCATGGTGGCGATGGGCCCACCACCTATCACACCAAGTGCATTATATTGTTTTGGTGAAACATGGATTGTGGCAGTCATCTGTTTTGCACATAGTGCCCAGCCTCTGACTACCCCTTATGGGATACAGTCGTGATCTTATGTATGTATGTATGTAAATTGAACTATCAAATTACTGCGATTTTCTTATACACTCAGTCTGGCTATGAAGAATAAAGGTAGCTATTTATTTAAGTTATATGTTACTAGCACGGCGTAAATTCAAATTTAGAAAGGATGGATTTTTTAGCATTAAACTTTAAAAGTATCCTATGCAGGAATCCGTCTAGGTAAGCACCACCCCAGTGCCAGTTATTCTGCCGTGAAGCAGTAGTGTGCAAGCATTACTGTGTTTCGGTTGAAGGGCACTGAGAGCTAGCGTAATCACAGGGCATATGAGACTTATGAACTGATGTCTCAGTGTGACGGGCGCATTGTGGTGTCACACATGTTCTGGGTGACATAGAATTTGTTATGGGCAGACATTGCAATTACCATCAGGTGAACGCTTTGCTCGTTCCGTCACTTATATTAAATAAAAAAAAGTCAATTGGAAATCTAATGGTAACATATTTTTTAAAAGCGGATTAGTACTTCCAGAGATAAATGCGTCCAAACATAAAAGCTTTATTATGACTAAGATTATTTTATGTATTTTATAACAACATGATGTTGTTCGATATATATATTAAAGAAATGGTACAAAGCACGCTCTAATTTCTTTTTTTTATTGAAAATTTGAAATGAGAGTATTAAGTCGTTCACCTGATTGTAAGTGGCACCTAGAACACGCCGTGTGGCACCACACTGCGCCCGTCATGGTGATACGTCAGTTCTTTAGTCTCATATGTCCAGTAATTACACCAGTTTTTTGCAAAAACTAATATATTTTTACATAATTTCGGTATTTTGATAGTTGCGTTTTTCGTTGGTTGTAATGAGTTAATTAGGGACTTGTAGGGCTGTATGTTTACTCGTAACTACCATTGTTTTCTTTGTGTACCATTTGTCTTTCTGCCTTAGTTATCGTTAATATATTTTTGTAGGAATCAACGGTAGATTTTTAATCCTTAGAGCTAAAAATCATTCTACATCGAATAGGTGAAATATTTTGTATATTTTAATGTGTTTTCGACATGTCTTTTAGATTTCTATTAAGAAAGGTTAAGGGAATAAACAGAAATAAAGAGACATAATATTTCATTGAAATGCACTATATTTTCATTTCAGTTGCAATGAAAACTACAAAGTTAAAATATAAATGTTACGACAACGTAAACGTTATAAGAAAATATTTCATTTTTACACCAATAAGTACCTACGTTTTGCATATTGTGCTGGAAACGAACAATTTTGTGCAAACACCAAAAATTTCAATGGCGTGATGACCACAAAGGATTTACTTACAGACAGACCCTTACAACTATTTATTAAATTATTGTTGTAAAAAATCTTCATAATGAAACAAACCCAACTGCCTCTTTTTTAAACTTCCAATGTGGTCACCACACTGTCATTGACTAGACGAATAAATGTTAAAAAAATGTTCATTTCGGAGACAAAATTAAATAAACACATTTTTCTTGGGATCCTTAAAACAATTTCGTTAAAGTAAAAGTACATACAATTTTCTAATAAAAGTTCACAAAAATATATTTTAAAATAACGTTGAAACAGACAATGACAGAATTGGTCAACATTCTGACAGCTACCAAAATTGCAACCATATTTAATGCCTATGTGATATTCAAGAATAAAAAAACAGATTAAAAAATAATCGATTTCAGATTAAATTCAGTGTTTTTTTTTAATTTACGTTAACACAAATAAGTAAATTTCTGGACGGTAATTTGTCATTCTAAATTATGTTAAAAACTGTCAAAATACTTCAATTCAAATAGCTTATGTATTTTTCCTTGTTTTAAATCGATGAATTAGCCAGACGCATTTCGTGCAGGTAGGTATGTCTGTTCGAATGATGCGTAATGAAGAAAAAATCACAGAAATATATTTCTTTGAACTTAGCTTTATATGTACGAATCTATAAAACTTATATGTTACTTTAACGGTACAGATATAATGTTATAGAAATAAATTTAGCATTTCAATGTTTATTCAGTTCTCGTTTAACAAAATCACTTCAAAAGTGTAAAAGAAATACTTTTATTTTCTATTGTGTCAAAATGTGATTTATAAGCACGACATTTTTTATGTCTTAGAACATGTTTCATTATATTTACGAATTAAATACATTTAACTATATTTACTGGAAGTGATCTATTGCTTATGATTTTGTAAGAGGCATTTATAGATGTTATTACATCACTGCTATGTTATTTAAACTAAGTTTGTTTTTAAATCTGTACATTATGTTATTAACTATTATATTATACATTTCATGTGACAAAACAATCATGTTGTTACAATAATAAAATAGGCAATATATATTTGAAAATCGATGTTGAACAAGTGCTCTCTATTGAGCTGTGTCTACATTTGATAGTTTTCCAGATAAAAAAATTTTTTATATCCATATTATTTTCACAAATGCATACTTAAAAGGCACAAATAATTTAAGTACTTAACTACGAGCAAACCTTATAGTAAAATGTAAGCCATTAGATTTTGAAAAAAAAAAAACAATTTATAGATAATAAATGATGCGCAAATTACATTTTCCCGCAAACGCATGAAGCATGCTTCAGTACAATGTCAGCCGTTACATTTATTGTTTGAAGGTTAATAACTATCTTTACACAATATATTATATGTGGCAATTTATAATTGCCGTCACTTACATAGTTCAATACACAAATGATATTTTAAATTTCATACATTAATAGAAATACCTACTTACATAGATACAGTTTATATATTTTTACATTAACTGTATATCCAAAACCGTTATTTTAGCACGCTGCTATAATTTTTGGCACGCTACTAAAACGCGTAGCTCCTAATTCGTTAAATCTAACGTTAAATATAAACCGTTAATTAAAAAAAAATCCTAACAATATAACTATTTACATAGGAACGACTGTTTGTTATATATTTTCAAAATGTACTTGATAGACAATTGTATAGAGATAGACTTTTGATTTAAAATACTTTGTATACACTGTGGTTATTTGAGGATCATGCATGCAAGGCTATGTAGTTTTTACGTCACTTTGGTCTTTGACTTTCAATATCTCCCGCTCATTTTTATATTTTTTTTTGGGTTTTAAAATCTACAATGCTTTGTAAGTTGCAGCGTGTCTCTGGCATGTTTTATTAATTTTGTAAGTTAGTGCGTTTACCATCCATAACTACATCGCCACTTATTATAAGATGGAATCGTAGTTAGGACAAGTTTATTAATTTGAAAAAAGGGATCGCCTTCCATTGAGTGGAAAACGTTTATGTCTCTTTTGGAAATTATTTCTGTTCGCCTGCTTGTTCCTTACATCCAAGCTATGAAGATATTGAATTGTAAACTTATCGCGATATAAGCGTTACTATGGTCACGGTCAACGTTCCTTTAGGTAACTCAAAATGTTTTCACTTGTCGTTTCAAATGCTCTAACTAACGCCATTCGGAATAGACATTTTTGTTACTTAAAATGTACTATTATGTTATATATTCTTTGTCCCGGATGAACACTAACAGCTCCACAAAAAAGTAGATCCAGTTACATCTAAGTAATTCCTGGCGAGGAATTGAAAATGCAAAATCACTAGAAAGTTACACAATTTGAATCGGTGAATTTTATTACGTGCATTGCATTAAGTGTGTCGCGTTCTCAATAATGCTTAGTTTCAAGCATATTCCTGCATTATCGTATGTTTCAAGAAATTCAAGTTAAATTCTCACACGAAATTCAAAGTATTCCCACTTCTCCAGAGTTACAAGTTACAATTGTTCCAAGTTTCGTGGGTGTCACTGGTGTTATTATTTCTCAGATATTCGAGTGTTGCAGTACCCTAAATGCCCCAGGGGTGAAAGCTGTCGTAACAAGTTTTTAAACGATTTTATGTCTAATTAGTTACAGGTTTTCCAGATGTAGCAGCATGTATGTGTTGTTGCTATTCCAGGTGTTACAGGTTGTGACTGCTTCCGAAGCCCGTGTAGTCCAGATGTCCCGGGAGTAACGCCTTCTTTGGTGTACCAGTTGTTCCAGTTGTCCAGGTGTACCAGCTTGCAATTGTTCCTTGTCCTAGTAGATCGCCGATAGGTGTCCGGCAGAGTAGAATACCTACCGAGGTGTCGTAAGAGGTGACTAAGATATTGTACGAACAGCCTTTATTCGTGAATCCATATTATAATAGTATTAATGCGAAAGTAAGTCTCTCTTCACCTCTGCCTGTTTGTTACGAATTTTGGCACATATACAGCATGCATTCCGGAGACGGAGATAGGATACTTTTTATCCCATAAAATCAAGTAGTTTCTACGGTATATTTAATATACCTATATCCAAGTTGACGATGTGGCGGGCATCAGCTAGTAACACCATAATATGCAACGCTGTCGCGCAATGGGGGAGTAAGAATTTTTTGCTCCTTACCAAAATAGCGGCGAGCGTCCGCCACCGGTCACGTCTCGTGAATGGCCCCTGTCTACCCTTTATTTGGGAGAGGGCGTGACTGTGTGTAGTAGATCTAGGGACTAGGGGGCGGTGTAGGTGCAGTTAGGAGGCGAGCGCGCTGCGGTGCACGCTGGCGTACTCGCGGGCGGAGCGCGGGCGCGCGGCGCTGCGGGCCGGCGCGTCGCACGAGCTGAGCGACGACACGGACAGCGACTCCATGTAGTCAGACGTGTCGGACGCGCCGCTCGACGTGCTCTTGCTCGTCAGTTGGCTGTGCCGCGACTCGGCTGGCACCCCTGAACAATTGTTTCGTAAGTTTAGCGATGCTCACTCGATGGTGAGTGATCACTTTGGCCCACAGACATGACAGTAAAGGTGACTGTGTACTAAGTATGGAACCAGTTTTAGCAGAGACACGCCTATGAAAGTTTCCAGTCGCTGCGGGATCTCGACAGTTACTCGCAGTCCATCATCATCATTTCAGGTTATCACAAGTGCATAGCTTAACATAGACTTCCCCCATAGATTGCCGCAAAAGTTTGTAGCTCTTGTTTTGGAGAATTTTGCCATATTTGCCACGCTTGGGGTAGGCAACCGCAGTTTATTTATTTCGATGTTCCAGGAAGATGCTGCTGCCCATCTACTGGTTTTCGTTTTCTCTATTTCCACTTTTACGACACCCACGGGAAGACAAATATTTCTGACAAGCAAGGTGAAGACTGAAAATCCTGCTGTTTTGGGAAAGTTCTATGTCCAGCAGTGGACCATTTACTTGATTAATTTGACTATAAATATTCAACTCAACTTTTAAAATCTATTAACTTCATTAAAATTCTCAAGACACGCGACATTAAGATTTGTTACAATACTTCCACCTATATGGAACCAATGCGAATCTCCTGGTCAATTTCTACTACGACAATAATTATTCGCAGAAGCACAAAGGCACTTGGCATTTCCCTAGATATACACTCCTGATAAGAATATGACGTAAATTATAAAAATGAAATGACCCAGAGCAATCTATGTAATGAAAGGTCATGCCAACTTACCAGACTTTTTCTTCCGCCGTGTTAAAGTGTCCACATCAAACGAATTAGACTTTGCCAACGTAGCGACCTCCTCGAATTGAAACGACAAATGCTTCAGAGGATCTGAGGAGTTTGATTTGATGAAAGGCGTATGCACCGGTGTGAGTGTATTTCTGAACTGCTTATTATTCTTTAGGTGTTTCTTGTACGATTTGGAGTTCAATAGCGATGTTTCGAGCTCATTAAAGTCACCCTTGTGGTGTTTCAAAGATCCTGTTGATACTCCAGAATCGTTGGAGCTCGACGAGTCTCTATTTTTGTCGGATTTGCTCGGAACACTTGAAGATCTTCTAATTTTGACAGCGTCCCTAAACCGAGCTACTAGCATATTTTCGCTTTTGGGCTCCGGTACCTTAAAAGCTTTAACTTTCTGTTCGGATTGCTTTTGCATTTTCAGCGATATACCTTCGTTGATACGTTCCGTTTTATTTGATTTCCTAAGTACAGTGGGAGTGAAGCAGACTCTGTTGATGCCGTAGTCCTCGTCGTGCCTTTTGGTAAAATCCGCGGAGCTTGATCGTCGGGTGCTGATTGTGTTGTCGGTGTCGGAATGCTGCGTCGGATCAGATACGTGGCTGATTCTGCTGATGTTGTCGGAAAAGTTTCTGTTACTGTTACTGGAACTACTGTCTAAAGGCTCCATGTGCATGTAAGGTGAATGATCGTTGCAAAATTCGTTAGGGTGCACCGCTGTGTTCATAGTCGCGGTTGATATATCGTCGTCGTGCTCCGGAATATCTTCTAGAGCGTCCAGCTCCTCTTGACTAAATCCAGCGCTACGAAGGATCTGCAAGGAGCTTTCGAACTTTTCCAATGTAGCGTTAAGGTCTATATTCGCGTAATTTCCGTAGTCTATCGTTGGTTGGCTTTTGGTAACTGGGGTAACGTTGACGTAGTTGGACTGAGAGTCAACGGTTTCGTCGTTAACGCTAGTATCACACATGCTGTTAATTTCGGCAGCGTTTTGTCTGTTTTCCTCGCTTTTGGCTTCGTTCGCGTGTGAACAGATGCACGCTTGACCGTTTATGAGACATTTTAGTTTCTTTGGTGTGTCGTATAGGCTCGCAGCATCTGAGTTTACGTCTATTGGATGTTCCTGGAAGTAAAGAAATATTTTAAAACGTTTGCTTTTAGTATATTTATTTCAAAAGATCTTATTAACTTTTTTACTCTAGTGTTTTCGTTGAAAATTTCATTGTTAAATTATGAGTTAGGTTTATGAATCGGCACAAAGGAAGCCACGAGCGAAAACGAATGCGAAATATTTATTATGACAATAAATATTACCTGTATTAAAGGCATTGGCGTCTTTGGCACGTCGTAGTTCTCGTAAGGTCCGTTGAACTGTTTTTTCCTGCAGTTGCAAGTCTTCGGTTGTTGCCAGCACTGGCACGTGTTACCGGTCTTCACTGGCACAGTTGGCGTGCAGCAGCCAACAGGGCTGCCTCGTTTCGAATCGAAACTCTTGTCCAAAAGGCACGCGCTTCTTGGTACTGAGTACTCAGAAGCGCTGCCACTGGATCGAGAATAAATGGAAGCTCTGTCAGAATCAGAACGTTTCTCCATTATATTCTCCATTGTCCAAACCGGAGACATGATGGATCCTGGTGTGCCCATTGTTGAGGATCTGAAAATTGAATTTTTTTAGCATTTTGTAAAAAAATATATTTTGAAGACTATAGTCTCCCTTAAAGCCTTGTCAGGAATACATTGCGATTGATACACTTTCAAATTTTAGAGAAATTCTAGGAGCGGTATTCAAAAATTAAATCGTTTTTTTTTAATATTGTTCGAATGTATAATTGGCGGAACCGATATACTTAGCGGCATTCTTCGTTATTGGCATGTTATAATAACTACGTAAACATTAAAAAAATCATAAAATGTGATAAGAGAAAGTTTATCACATAAAGAATTTTTTGAAAACATGAATGGAATTCCATATGATAACTCAGTTTTGCTACTATCTTTACTTACCTGGTAAGCTGGCTCATCTTTCCCATGCAGCTGTATGAGCACCGTGGTAACGAAGTCGGTCTTCGGAACTTCTCCTCCCCATTGCTGTCGAGGCTGGAGTCCAAATCGGAGAGACAATGCATGGTCTGACTGGCAGGGCCGTTCCACGCGGGGGACACGGAGCGCATGGAAGTGTGGAAGCACTCGTCGACACAGGAACTGGTGTCCGAGAAACGTTTCTCTAGGACTGGGAGAATAATGTTTATTATAGCGTGTAAGTTTCACTTGGCATAACTTTATTTCAAAGTGTACGTTTCCATCTGGCTTTTGTTTAATCAAAAGATTGTAACCATGAAATGTCAGATAGATTAAGAACGGAAAATTGACCTTAAATTTTAATTATTATTAGAGTTGTAATTAATTTGGGTAAAGTGCAGTTTCAGAAATACGGGATGATCCCGAAAACCATATGCGCGTTTCATAAATATTGGCTTTGGCTGGGATTTGAACTCCAGACCAACCATTCAAATATGTACGTTGAATACCGTACCAGTCATAAGTTCTAGGAGTTTTAAATTTTTTTTTATAGGAGAAAGTGACGATACGAGTAAAACGTTGACCTGATGTTAAGTCTGCCCATAACAGATATTGTGTCACCCAGAACATTTCTGTGTATCTCCCTAGACGGATTCCTGTATATGAATCCTATCACCAGTAAAAACTAAGATTTTTTATGGAGCAGTGCAATCAATCATAGCAGCAGAACGAAACAAAAGTTATTTGGCGTCATGGCCTTGCCTAGTAGATCGTGACTACATGAAGAGAAGAATGCTGCTTATCCTAAATCTTACCCGATCCACTTCTAGACGCAACGCTGAGACGGGACTGCGCCTCGTGACTGTAAGCGTTGAGGAGGTCGGAGAGTTCCCGCCCGCCCTCCGCTGCGAACACGAAGAGGCCTTCACCCCGGCCGCACCTCGAGCCCCCCTCCACGCAAAATCGCTTGTCAATCACGCCGAAACGTCTGTAAAAGAATAGAGAAGATACAATTTAGTAGCACAAAGTTTGAACAGAGAGAGGAAATATTAAGGGTACTTTTTTACAAAAAGTATATCCTACTTTACCGCTACTAACCAGAAAAGCCTATGGCCTCCAAAGACTGGTTGAAATAACCAGCTCAAAGAGAATGGCGCGTAAGATGCGATATGTCTGGCGATTACGGAAAGCCCCCACAACTCTTGAAAGGGCTTATCTAGATATAAGCATTGAACTGCTTAAAGTCTGATTAAGAAGATATTTTTTTTAATTCTTCGACTTAAGACATTTTGTTTGTTCGACACACACAACGTATTTTTTCTGGCGAAAATATAGGGCGATGAAACTCCGTAGGAAAATTTGATTGACACAATAATAGATTTTATTAATAACTAATTGTTAATAGTTAATCGTAGCATGTTTTGCGATGAAAATTCACACAAAGCCCATAAATTATAATGTAGATAATATTTCAATAAAAGTTCATAGTCTAGTCACCGTCAGTCAGTTTCGCGTTAGTGCGTTGTTTGTGTACGTAACTGACCTACACACAATCGATCATACAAACAATAGCGGAACTTTCACTTTAATTAAATATTCCTCGTTCCTAATTAATTACCAACATACGGGCGGCAGTCAATCTTCAACCGCTGTCAACGGATCCATTAACGGACAAAGTGTAATTGTTCTATTAGTTTTAATTTGCCCCTAACTTTTACCAGTTGGAAGTTATATATATTTCAGCGTGCTAGTGATTACAAACTGCTTTGTGATAGTGACTATGCGGGTGGGCTCATCTTTGTCGATAAATTTGTAATACACGTACTGAATATGTCTTTTTATTATAGGAGACCAGTGTATGCTGTACAAGGGGGTCTTGTCGCCACACTTATGAATGGTATTGGTATGACGCATGGAAGTAACATTAATGCTGCGGATATGAGGAGTTTGAGGGTAGCTGGAGGCTAGTCAAGCTACTCTCAATATAATAACAAAAAAATAGATGGAAAAAGTGAGGAACACGAGATAAGGGAACTTTGCGATTAGTGACTAAGATAGATATAAGAAGAGAAAGGGATGCTTAGGGTTTGGACACATAGAGAGGTCGGATGAAAGAAGACTGACGAAACTGATTTATGAGATGAGTGTGGATGGGTAAGGGTCGACGTAGACAAACGTATTCGATCAGATCGAAGACGTTTTAAGAAAAGGCCACGTCAAAAGTATTTGCGACCGTCGAGCTTGTATGACAACGCTCGTAGCAAGCGGAAAGGTGTCGTCTTTGCCCAATGGGAAAGAGGCGTGATTGTGTGTATGTATGTATATACATATTTTGACGTAAAAGTTCACGTGAAACCAACATAAATATGTAAATATTTTAACGAAGTAACAAACACTGACCCCAAAAAAAAAAACAACCGCACCATATACTATGGTCAAGTAGGTATTTAAATTTGCATGAAACGGCTGAATTGCGATTTTTTTTATTAGACAAAGTGACGCCTTTTCCCATATACATGTAGCCCACTTTTCGCCCCCGAGGGAAAAATGGCTTGACGGGTGGCGAACCACGCCGCCGGCAATTGGTAATGGCCACAAAATCAATTCTGACTCTCCGTTGCGTTACCACGAGCAGTATAGTGGCAGCATTGCATATTATGAAATATAATAGCTCATAAAAGCAAAATGTTCACTTGATGGTAAGTGCAATGTTTTTCCGTAACAACTATGTCTACTATGTCACACAGTACTTAAGTCCCATATGCCCAGTGAATGCGCCAGCTCTCAGTGCCATTCAAACCGAAACACAGTAATGTTTGCACACTACTGCTTAATGGTAGAATAACTGGCTACACGGACCCTTTAGTAAATATAACTTGAATTCATGGGTACTTTCACTTCCTTTCGGCTTGTTACAAGCCTGTTTACCTAAAACGTTATATATAACAGGAAAAAGTATTTTAAAACCCTCATATTTAAAAATCACTGACGAACAGTCGATATGATACGATAGACCAAATTTAGACAGAACAATAGTTAACTGTCGTGTGGTGTCGGGTGGCACACCATTTCATAACGTGGGTATCGATTAATGGAAAAATAAAGTCGATTAATGAAAATGACAGGGAAATCCCGTGACTTCCAATGGCGGATTAACCGCAATTTAATCCAGAGCGATGACGGGCAGCGACGTCTAAAGTGCGAAATGTCTGGTACCGCGATCGCCAATCCGTCTGTCGAGCGTGACGATTACAGCTAATCTTGGTAAATCTTTAGGTCCAATAGTGGAATTTTAACAAGCTGGTCATTAAGGATGAATAGTTTTTTTTTGATTGTATAAAGTGACGAAACGAGCAAAACGTTCACCTGATGGTAAGTGCAACGTCCGCCCACAGCAAATGCTGTGTCACCCAGAATATTTCTGTGTGACACCACACTGCGCTCGTCACCCTGAGACATCAGTTCTTAAGTCTCAAATACCCAGTGATTACGCTAGCTCACAGTGCCCTTCAAACCGAAACACAGTAATGCTTGCACACTACTGCTTCATGGCAGAATAACTGGCCCTGGGGTGGTACCTACCTAAACGGATTCCTGCATAGGAATCCTACCACCAGTAAAGTAGTTAACTGGTAACACTCATAAAAATGTCAAAGATGACATTAGATTAGTCGAAGCTTATTCATCCTAAAAATTAACGATTAGGCTGCTAAATAATTGGGGGAAATCATTTTCAATAATTTTCTGTTACAAATGGGTGAGACGTCAATGATATACGAGCACTTCCAGCTTTATGACCACTCCAACCGTGTTAACACATACGGGAGCAAAGGAAGAACGATAGACTTTACGTTTCCTTCAAGGTATTGAATTTTTGGTTAACACAATTGACAGGCGGATAGCACTGCCCTTGTATATCTAAATATATTAGATATATAAAAAAAGTATTAAAGTGTAGCGTTAGCCCAACCAATAAGCAAAAACATGTGTTTTATTTAAAATCCAAAAAGAATACAGTGAAATTTTATCTGTGTCTGACATCCGACATTTACAACAGATAACACATTAAACAAAATAATGCAGAGGCACAGACAAAACACAACAAACGAATGCAGCACGATATGATTTATTACTTGACGTCTCTTAACTGACAACAGGGAAATGAAATTTCACGCAAAATGCACGTAAATCCAGCAGCAAAGAGATAAGGCAGTATGAAAATTATTTGACCGCGTCGGAATTTCATTTCGTGCAATGGCGGTGCTGACTGGCACCGGCGAATTTCATGGATGTCTGATATCCACTCCGCAGAATCTTCAGCAACATGTGTGTAATAAAACTGGAAGCGATTAATGTCCAGATTTTTCATTAACCTCTAAATTTGTCCAGTTTGTTTAAGTTTTATATATTTTGTTACTTGTACTCGTCGCTATCGTCGTTTCAGCCTATCACAAGTCCACAGCTGAATATAGGCCTCTCATTTTAGAGGGATTTTGCCATAGTTGCCACGCTTGGCAGGCGGATTGGCAACCGCAGTTATTTATTTAGATGTTCCAGGAAGATGCTCCTGTCCATCTCCTGGTTTTCGTTTTCCCTCTGTCGACTTTTACGACACCCACGGGATGAGATGGGGTGGTAGATTCTCTTAGGCCGCCAACACACTTGTACTCATTAAAAGAAATGGGCCTTCCGATAAAAATAAATAAGAGAGAGATTCACAAAAACCTGGTTTTTGTAGTCATTGTAGCTGTCCCGATTTGAAAATCAAAACGGGGTTCGAGAGGGAACCTTTCTTTCGTAGCTTCAAGTGAACGTTTTGATCGTTTCGTCACTTTATCCAATTAAAAAAAAACATAATACTATTTTTATAATTAAGCTATTACCACACATTGAATTAATAAAAAATAAAAATATTTAATTATTAATTAAATATTTACGAATTTTATTCGCAGTATTCCTTTAATTCCTATATTCAAGATAGTGTTAAATGTCCTAAATTCTAACCACAACATCCGGGCTATTTTCAGCTTTTAAGCATTTATTTTGGTTTAATTCATCAGTGATCCGTGACCAAGGGTGCTGCAAACATCTCTCGAAACTTCGGGAATTTAAAGTAAAATTAAACGCCATTAAATCTATAAATATTCAATTACCAAATTACTAATTTAAAAAAAAAAAAAACATTAAGTCACTTTCTGCAGTTTTATATTCGTGTTGTAGCTCGTGGTCTGTGTATAGCTTAAGATGCTAGGATAGAACCTGGAGCCGACGGGTCTCCTTTGACTCGTTTAATATCCTTCGTTCTTTGTATGAATTAAATTGGATCCGGTATTTGTAAGGCGGGATTGTTTTTGATTCAATTACTGCAGGGATAGCTGAATACCGATTTTACAAAACGATTACTTATCAATTACTTGATGAGAGATTTTGCTCGCAAAGAGATGAACGTGCAATATTGAACTCTGTCGTTATGAAAATGATGACGATACTTATTTATGAATTAACACACTCAAAAACATACACTGGTGGCAGGATTTACAGGAATCCGTCTAAGTAGGTACCATCCCAGGGCCAGTTACTCTGCCGTGAAGCAGTAGTGTGCAAACATTACTGCGATTCGGTTTGAAGGGTACTGAGAGCTAGCGTAATCACTGGGCATATGAGACTTAAGAACTGATGTCTCAGGGTGACGAGCACAGTGTGGTTTCACACAGAAATGTTCTGGGTGACAGCATCTGTTATGGGCAGGTGTTGCTCGTCGGTGAACGTTTTGCTCCTTCCGTCACTTTATCCAATAATAAAATTAGATATACTTATATGTTCATTATATATATACTTATTGTACAATATTATCGCTTAACTGAGATCTTTTCCAGGCAATCCGGTTGTGAAGGAGATTGATTAAATTGCGAAGACAGAAGAAGAAACTTGTGCGCGTCAAGATGTTTAGTAAACAAAAGTACAACTAGACTAGACACTATATAAAAGAAACAAAATTAAACTAAAACCATATAACAAAAATATAGTAAAACTATAAACACACTGAAAAGGAGTACGTACCACAAGACATCATACTAAACTAAACTGATTTAAATAAATACTTAGTTAATTTTTAAAGGACTCGAGGCTGAACATTTCTGATATATAACAAATTCCACAGCATCACAGGTCTAACACCAAAATAAGAGTGAAAAATTTTAGTGTTATGAGCATACGTAAAATAAGGTTATCAGTCTGCAGTTATCTTGATCTCCACCCAAAAGCTCAAACTTTTATTTGATACCGGTGTTTCCAGATCGGATTCGGTTCTATATTTTTCATTATTGATCAACTATTTTCATTATTCAAGCAACACAACGTCAATTTGTGGGTTAGGTAAGGAAGAATTCGAAACACGAGTCGTCTAAGACGCGATGTGTCTGGTACCGAAATCTGCAATCCGTCTGACAAGCGTGGTAAAGTAACCGCCTATAAATGTCCCACTAGAGTTTTGGCGCCAACTCGAAAAGTGGCGGTAGTGTTTTTATTGAGTTTTGTAATTTCTGTGTATATTTTGAGTTTTGATGTTTAATATTGATAGTTTATTATGCAGCAAGTGCACGTGAAAGTGTGCAGTGATTGGAAAATTTAATTCTAGACCAAAATTGTACTTTTTTTTGTCTAAATCAGTCCATCAAATCTTCAGTAAAAGTCAATCAGCCTTAATTTTACTCTGGATCGAAATTTTAAAATATCGTTGCTTGAATATTGCTACTTAACTAAAAATAATATATTTATACCTGGATATGTAGAAGGAAAATTATCACTCGACATTGGCAAATATGGCACGATTTGGTAACTAATTGCCAGGATCAAAAAGAAGAAGAAGAATGTCCCACTGCTATCCGCAGGCCCCCTCTCATTTCTGAAAGGGTTTTGGAGCCGGTAAGAGTTCGCCACGCTGTTCTTAAGCTGGTTGGCGTAATTCACATGTCGTCAAGTTTTTTTTTATATCTCAGACATGCAAACCTGCATGTCACGATATTTTCCTTCACTATTTTCAATTAATAGTCATAATGGTATACTACAACATTTAAAGCGAGCGCCTAGCTCCTGTGACGCTCATAAAGTTGCATAAAGAATCAATATTTTTAAGCGAAAAGTCATCAAAGATGGAAGTAGGTGTGTATAGTTTTCCATCATATAAGTATTGTGCTTTTGGCGAATGATGGTGCCAAGGAAAAGGGTAGCTACCCGCCAGATCGAATGGTCTGATCTGGGAAGGACGTCTCCTTCTACTAGTAATATTTAGATGTTGTATATATAGTTCGCATCTCAGAAAACTTTCATAGCGCGATTATGGAATGTATGAAATATCTCTTGAGATTCTCATGTGGCGACATAGATGTCGCTTCATGCTCATTTCTCACTTTTACTTAAAAATATATCCTGTTATTCGAACTTCAAAGCCGAGACCACACACGCCGGTGAGTCTTATCTTCGCGACCGCTTTCGCGCGACTTCCGCGTGTGTCAACAGCCTTATCTGCTCAAGTGTAATCAGCTGTGTTTAATTTCGTTAAGCACTGCCTTATCTTAGACTAAGTTCTCATTATTATCAGATTCTTGTGCAGGGGGTTCCTTCTCTTTGTTCCTAACAACTAACTAGAGAATAAAAGTTATCCATACTCATATTATAATTGCGAAAGCAACTCTCTCAGTCCCTGTGTCTGTTTGTTACCTTTTCACGGCTCAACCGTTGCACCGATCCTGACGAGATTCAGCACAGACAAAAACAGGCTGTTTGATGTCGCAAAATACGAAATCCATCGACTTTTTGTTTCAGATTGTGACGTTATTTCAAGTAAACTTCGTTTATCTAAACGCGATCAAAATGGAGCTGGTGAAATCGGTTAAACGAAAACCGAGATCAAATGATACATTTGAACTTAGTTAAGTAAAACGTGGTTTAATTAAACTTGGTTTTCAATGCGACCGGTGAAATCGGGTCTTAGTATGTCTGAGGAAACGTTTTTTCCTAACAGACAATCGTTACAGAAAGTGTTCCACCGTTCTCGACGATCAGCTGTTTACTTAACTTTATAAAGGCCCTACGCTTTACATTCGGGAGGCGCGTAGGATTTATTCGTCCCTTACAAGGGTTTATAGGGCAATAAAATCGAAATCTAGCGACGGATCTGCCGAGCGCGCGACACTTCCGGCAGTAAAATGTTTCGCGGAAACACCCCTTCCCTAAAACTAACGAAAACTATAACTTGCGTTATCTGCGCGGTGTAGACAGAATAAACTAAATCTAGAGATTGTATCATTAATGTGTGGGACCTTTTTAAAGATACTGAATTATGATTTCTTTATATTCGCTACCATGCAGCAGTGTGCAAACATTACTGTGTTTCGGTTTGAAGGGCACTGTGAGCTAGCGTAATCACTGGGCATATGAGACTTAGGAACGTGACTCAGGATTTGTTATGGGTTGTCGCTGCACTTGCCATCAGGTGAACGATTTCCGCATCACGTCGTAATCTTCGATAAAAAAAAATTAAGATGGTTAGTTATTACGCCCTCCGCCTTAAGTTATTGTCCAAGCATATAGCTTAGTCGTTAGCCCCCACAGAAATGTCATTATAGGGATAGAAAGTTACTTAGCTAAGATCCGCATGCAAAATATAAAATGTTAACCACTACAACACTACCATTAAGCACTACTTAAGTCGGGACCACGTGTTTCACCTCAAAACTACATTATCAAGTGTTATTGACTCTATGGAGGCTATAGTTCATAGAATCAGTTGTTACTTTGCGGAAATCCATTATAATAAAGGAAAGAAAGTTAATTTAAAATCCGCATGTAAAATTAAAGTAGCCGGCTGACTGTCGTAGTGCCAATAACACTTGATAATGCCTCGTTTTAAGGTGAAACCCGTGTCGTGTTCTCGACTTCAGTGGTGTGTATTGCCTAGTGGTAGAGTTTTAGCGGTGGAGGGTATCTTGTGGCGGCTCCCGGTGGCGGTATTGTTTTGCATGTGCACGCCGTTGAGGGTGGGCGAGCGGTGCCTTTCAAAAACTAGGTATTACACACCATTTTAAATTTTGCATGCGAATCTTAGCAAATTAACTTTCTTTCCTTTATTCTATTGAGGCTGTCTGGTGGAAGGCAAACTAGGTAATATACACGTTTCATATGTATTCTTCATCTTTGTAAATTAACTGACTTTCTCTATTATAATGGATTTCCGCAAATTAATGCCTGATTCTATTAACTACACTATATTATAGATCCAGTAATTCAAAAGTGTGAAACAGTGAACGGTATCATTAAGTAAAAAAGTTATGAAATACGTCTGAAAGCCAAACCGGGGATGATTTGGTCGATCACCTATCGACAATCGGGTCACGTAGCCGCTTTATTAAGGCCCTGTCCTATGAACGGCGGTTTAGTATGCATTGAATCATCTGAAGTGAAATTGTTTACGAGCCACGTAATTATGGGTATCCTGAAGTATCCACTATTTACTTGCAATTTAATCGTACTCGATATGGTCGTTGTCTTCCTGTACGAGTATGCAACTGTGATTTTTTTTGGAATATTTTGGATAATGCCATTGTCTACAGTGAATATCTACATACTACATATACGAATCCGCCTAGGACTAGGTGGGCACCACCGCAGTGCAGATATCCTGTCGCGAAACACTTCACGACAGAATATCTGCAACTAGTGTAGTTACCGGGCATATAAGACTTAAGAACTGTGACACAACATTTGTTATGATGTTAAGTCAGGTGAACGCTTTCCTAGTACTTTTATCATTAAAAAAAAAATTAATTACTCAATAACTGTAATGAATGCTAAATTATAAAATTCATTTAAAAAATGCTTACTTGATATGAAAGCAAACGTTTTAGTATTTTTTTAAATGTAGGAATGAATAGAAGAGTTATGTAGGCGTGTTGGAGACATTGAGGTTAATGGCATTTTTACTGCGTTCAGGGGTTTGATTCTGTCTGCTTAAGACAGTAAGGATTAATGGTTATGGGAGAGGAGATGGCGGAACTAAAGTAAGTTGTCCGTCGTAAGAAATAAATAACAAAAGGACAAAACACTCTCTGTAAAGGTATTATTTTTATCTCACTCATTCTAACGACTCTCCCATTGGGTTCGGAAAATTCTTGAAATAAAATATAAAACGAAGATGTGTGCGATGTATTTGAACTTAACATTTTTAGACGTAAGAAATAAATATTTCGTTTTTTTTTACAAACTACTGCCGTTTTGCAATGATGTTCCTCTGACGGGTAAGAAGAAGAAACGGACGAAAGAAACTTAAGTATTGTATTTTTTGACACTTTAATTCTAATCTATACTAAAAAAATTGTTAACTGCAAATACATTCCGTTTTTTTTTACAAAGGATAGTGTTATAGGCACGCTGTGCGAAGCACGCTCTTAAATATAATTTCAAACAAGAGAAATTCCAATAAAACAAAAAAAAATTCAATAATGTATCTAGTGGCAGGATACCTATGCAGGAATCCGTCGAGGTAGGTACCACGGTAGGGCCAGTTAATCTGCTGTAAAGCAGTAGAGTGCAAACATTACTGTTTCGGTTTGAAGGGCACTGAGAGCTAGTGTAATCACCGAGCATATGAGACTTAAGAACTGATGTCTCAGGATGACTCAGGGCGGCGATGTGGTGTCACTGCATTTGTTATGAGTAGACGTTGCACTTACCATTCAGACGAGCGTTGCGCTTGTCACATCACTTTATCTAATAAAAAATAAAACCTAAGTGTATTGCAAACTAAAACAGACCACCCCACAAGCACCTGTGAACGAGTATGACGCATGTGACAGTGTTTGGATTTACTACATCAGGACGTCTTATACCTCAGTCCTGCTATAAGCATAGCTGCTGCTCGAAACGTCTGGTTATAAATAGTAAAATTAAACGCAATAAAACGTCTGGTGACGGCTTAAGAGTGTCTACCACCCCATCTCATCTCGTTGGAGTCGTAAAAGTCGACAGAGGAAAAATTAAAACCAGGAGATGGGCAGCAGCGTCTTCCTGGAACTTCTGAATAAATAAACTGCGGTTGCCAACTATGGAAAAATATATATATATACAAACTTTTGTGGCAATCTATGGGGGAGGTTTTATGTTCAGCAGTGGACTAGTGATAGGCTGTAGGCTGATAGGCGACGACGACGAAACGCGATTCCTTTAAGTTTACATTATTTATTAGGTTTATCGTATCTTTTTACGTAAAGTTAACTTTAATACATTTTAACTGGATTTTCGTCTTCACCTGCTTAAGTTAAATTAAGATACTCGGTAACTTGGAAGCTGCACGGCATAAGTAAACTGACTTATCGGTTCAAAGTTGAGTCAGTTAATGCGCAACGTCAACATCGATTACTCGTACACGACGGCACGGTTACGTAGTTAAGTTAGCCGTGCTAGTTAAGTGTACATGATCCATTGTAGTGAAAATTAAAATGAAAATGCGAAAAACTCTAAAGCATACATTTTAGTTTGTACCATTTTCCGGTTGTTGCTTTTGACAATATGAATAGATATAGATATTTTTATTGTTCATCTAATATAAAATAAACCTTAAATAAAGAATATATCTTAATACTAAAAAAATACCAAAAGAATTACATAAATATATTTCGCAGGACCGTTACTATCTTAGACAGAACTTATCTGTCGGTCTCCGCACTAGGCAAAGCCTGTATCGAGAACGATCGAATTCAAAAAGGCTTAACAATCAGATACTCGTCGGACAGAATCAAAATAAGTTATTACCAAAGAAGAATAAAGGCAGTTTACAGCGTATACTCACATGTATACACACTTAACATACAGATATACAGTGTATATAATGGATATAAAGTAAATTAATAGTAAAAAGGATAATAAAATTTTTGGACTCAAACAAAAATTAAGATAAAGGAATTCACAGTTTTCGATGAATCATATGTCAATTCAAATTTTAATTTTGAACAAGTTTTCTGTCTCATCATACGTGAATGTATTTAGCCGCTTATAGATCACATTTTTCGCTTCTGTCACTGATTTGTTTTTAATGTCGCATTGTTTGACGACCCTGTTATAGATGTGCGATCGAATAAAATCTCTAAAACGATGCGCAAACCTTGTATTAACAGATGGTGTGTTGAGGCGATAAACTCTAAGATTTTAAAGCAATTCGTGGACACCGGATGATATGACTGATTTATGTACTGAAATCAATGTTTTAAGTATAAACAGTTGACGTACACTGAGCACTCCAGCTTCTTGGTATTGTGGTGGGGTACCTGTAGGGCTTCCCAAGCATAACCTTCAGAACCGAGCGTTGTGCTCTCTCAGCTTTAACCACCATTTTTTTTGCCCCGCTGCGATGTTATACAGTATTTAATTAGGGACTGCCAGAGTGTGTAGTATATTGATTTAAGGTTGTCAATAGAAGCCACATGTTGCAGATTTCGCATTACACTGATCACCTTTCTTATTCTAGCCGAGAGAACATCAATGTGCACTTTGAACGTAAGGTTTTCGTCGATATGGACTACAAGATATTTGAAAACTTTTGTGCGCGTCAGTAATTCACTAAAACAGGTCTGGGTATTAGCGTTACACATTTCATTATGGATTTTAATTTTTGTATCTCTTCCGGGAGCTGAAGCAGACGTTTTACGAAAACATAAATACGTGGTCTTCTTAGTGTTTAGTGTTAGAAGATTTTTTTTGTAACCAATTAATAACTATAGCCATACCTTGCTCAGTTGAAGAACATACAACAGGCCATGTAGGTCAATGAAAAATTATTGCAGTGTCATCTGCATAACACAATATATCAGCGTTTTTAATTGAGATCTCATGAATGTCGTTAATATAAAGTAGGAAAATGAAAAACCGGGAATTGGAGCGTGGGTTGGCGTAACAACGTAAGTCGGACAAATATTGGTATAAATTTTAATGAATTTAGTGTATATCAGTGTACACCACGATAAAGTGAACTATAATCTGGTATCGTCGAAATACATAAGAAAAAATATATAATAAAATCTCCTGATCGATTTCGACCACGGCGACAACTTCCGAATATTGTCGAGAGCTATCAACTACGCAGGAGCTATTATAGTGCCACAAGTGTCCGCGCAAACACAGAGGCACTTTCTCGTCTCTTCCTACCCGCCCGAGGTAACGCTAATGCGATAAGATCGGAGGTATACGAGGATGCAGTGTCAGAAACACGGGGACAATCACAACACAAACAGACTCAGAACTTAGGACCTGCGGCGTAGAATTTAGTTACTCTGATCACTAGGCCAGCCGGTCAGCCGGGTATCGAGAGAGTGTTTTACAGAGACGTACAACCACCTAAAGCGAGAAAGAACAACAATTTGCTCAGTAAACAAATATTTATTTGGTACGGAATTTAAAAACGCAGCCAGTAGCCCTTAAATCAAAAGCTACAGTTATTGTGCCAACCGTCAGTACTTTATCGCCTAAAACATTGCCTTTTGTCTGTGAAATTTAATATTAAAAAAGTTCTGTCCATATTAAAAAAATATTTAATTGTCTATAGCAAAAAAGTCTAATCGGACCTATGGAATTATTGTAGGGACCGGCCTAACGAATTTAGTAACGAAAAAGTATGAAAACGGCAAAAGAATCACGAATATTAATACATTAGAAAGCCTGAAACTTTTTTTCTTTTATCATGAAATAATTGGACCCGGAAAGGAAATAAAAGGCCTTTTCTGAGGAATGACGAAGTAACTTAACGACGGACCATAAAAATCAAAGGTAAGAATTTACTCAAAGTTTTAGACGCTGTTGCAAAGATAGAACGACGCAATTTGAATTCTTCGTTGAATTTATAGAACTCCAATAACTTTACTGCAATAGGTTGAATTAATTTGGTTTCGTCCACTTGGACACTTTGTATATGAACTATATAATTTTACTGTTAAATATATAATTTTTCCTTTACATAGACATTTATTTCAATAAACAATTCGCAATTTGTACGTAAATTAATGCAAATTCTATTTCAATTTTGATTTCCGACACATCAAGATGACAATTATTTGAATTATAAATCCATTTTTACTGTCATTTTTCTCCCAAAAAAAAAATAAAAAAAATTACGCCGGATTGCGGTATATGAGATAATCTATCACCATATAGCCTATACCTATGCACAGTAATCACTTCCCTCTCTTCACACATTTGACAACAAATCTGCAATCCAACTCACGTTATTATAAGAATGTAGCAATTAAAAGAAAATAAGATAGTGAGATAATTTTTTTGTTGCAGTATCTAGCAAATATTTTTACTAATGATCATGAGATGTATATATATCCACTCATAGCTACGAGTACCTATGGTTTAGATTAAAAAAAAATGTTGATCATGTAAAATGAAGGAACAAATTTTTTTAATAAAAAGGTTTGGGAAAAAAATAACACTTTATTTAAAAAAATAAAAATAGTCTTGTAATATTAACTGGCATCAAGTGGAACGTTCCATTTTTAAATGTTAAATGTTAATAAAGATCCTCAAGGCAGAGGAGGTTAATCGCTGGAATAAAGAGATAAAAATTAAACACTTTAATCTTTTGAAACGGGGCAAGTAGCTCCGCATTTCGAGGGCCGGAGCGAGATTCTACCGAATTCAAATATTAACTTTGATCTCGAATATTTCTTTAAAGATTAATATCGGAGCAGATGGAATCAATATTTCTCTTGATTTTGTTTTTGGTTATTACACGTTTATTTTACGTATATGTATAATAACGGTATTATAATAACGATTATTAGACCGCTCTTCTCTTTTTTAAAAAACATGTCCGACTTAAGGATTTCTCCAGCATCGTGAGTGCGTTGTATAGTTAAGTTATACAGGGTTCCTATGCAGGAATCCGCCTAGGTAGGTACCAACCCAGGGCCAGTTATCCTGCCGTGAAGCAGTAGTGTGCAAGCATTACTGTGTTTCGGTTTGAAGGGCACTGTGAGCTGCTGTGCATATGAGACTTAAGAACAGATGTCTCAGGGTGACGTGCGAGGTGCGATGTCAAGCAGAATTTTTTGTAATGTGTCACGACATTTGTTATGGGCAGACGTGGCACTTACCATCAGGTGAACGTTTTGCTCGTTCCGTCACATTATCTAATAAAGAAAACCCTGAGATATCAGTTCTTAAGTCTCATATGCCCAGTGGTAACTCTAACTCTCAGTGTCCTTCAGACAAGTCAGAAGTTAAATTCGGTTTGAGAAACAAACAGACCGTCGGAGATTACTTAGTAAACTTCTTATTTTCGGGCATAAATAAACCTGGTTCTCTAAAATTCAAATTATCCAAATTTCTATCTATTCTCTATACATTCATACAGTCTATTTCGTATACATACGTATTGAGATATGTATGTATACGAAATAGACATCTTTATTGCCCTTTTAAGGTAAGTAATTAATTAGTTCTATATTTTAAAAGAGAATAAAATCCTTCTTTATGATGATAATGATGATTGCCTGATGCCCGCGACTTCTTCAACGTGGATATAGGTTTTTTAAATAACCCGTGGGAACTATTTTATTTTCCGGGATAAAATGTATTCTATGATCGTCTCCAGGATGCAAGGTATCTTTGTGCCAGATTTCGTCAAGATCGGTTCAGCGGTTTAACCGTGAAAAGGTAACAAACAGACCGAGGGACAGAGAGAGTTAAATTTCGAACTTATAATATTATTATCGATTGTATATGATTAATGTTAATATTTTACTTTATTTTGTTAACGTACTATGAAAAGAACTTTAAATTTTAATTCTGACTTACAAATTTTTGTTTTATTTTTATTGTTATGTTTTAATTTTATCTTTGCTATTCGTATATTAACGCCTTCTTGCCTGGCAAAACATGGAGGATGTAACATTTTTGGCGAATATATTGCCAAGGAAAAGGGTACCTACCCGCCAGATCAAGTGGTCTGATCTGGGGAGAACGTCTCCTCCGACTAGTAATATTTTAGATATTGTATATATAGTTCGCATCTCAGAAAACTTTCATACATACATACATAAGATCACGACTGTATCCCATAAGGGGTAGTCAGAGACTGGGCACTCACTGCAAAAACAGATGACTGCCACAATCCACGTTTCACCAAAACAATATAATGCAATTGATAGGTGATAGGTGGTGAGCCCATCGCCACCATGCGCTGTTGGATGCACAGTGCAGTTTAATTCCTTACTCGCCTTTTACGAGATCCATTCGATGAGATGGAGTGGTAGTATTCTTTTAACGAGCCGCCACCACACGGCTTAGAAAACTTTCATAGCGCGATTATGGAAGTATGGGAATATTTCTTGAGCTTCTCTTACACGTTCAATGTAAAATCATAATAGAAGTTTAATTCTCAATAAAGTCACACTAGGCATCCGTTTTCATGGTCTCCGAAGGAAATCAAAACAATCAAAAGCCTTTATATCAAACCGATCCAATTGTTCTCAAATGCTCCACTTCTGTGATAAGATTTATTTTCATGCGTCGTAAAATTGACTGCAGTTGAAGCGAGAGTGCTGCATAAAATTTGCAGTAAAACGTAACGAGAAGATTTGTAGATGGCGGTGCAGCTGCAGATTTTATTAGTGCCTTCTACCGTCGCCATTTAACATCCCGATAAGTAATGAAACATTATCTTAGAGTTCCAGTGTCTCAATTCATAAGAATTTGAGCTGAAAATGCTAAATGACAAAGTGGATAATGTTTTGAATAAGAATGTTACTTTTTTTTTATTAAAGTGACGAGACGTGCAAAAAGTTCACCTGGTGGTAAGTGCAACGTTTGCCCATAACAAATGTTGCGTCACCCTGAACATTTCTGTGTAACGCCACACTGCGCTTGTCACCCTGAAACTTCAGTTCTTCAGTCTCACGTGGCCAGTGATTACGCTAGCTCTCAGTGCCCTTCGTATCGAAACAGTAATGTTTGCACACCGCTGCTTCACGGCAGCATAACTGGCCCTGTGGTGG
Organism: Luehdorfia chinensis; assembly: GCA_019845155.1. NCBI lineage: Eukaryota > Metazoa > Arthropoda > Insecta > Lepidoptera > Papilionidae > Luehdorfia > Luehdorfia chinensis. Next base: position 2,957,267 of record JAHVAK010000003.1, on the reverse strand, counting down.
TACCTACCAAGTATATTAATGATCTATAACTATTATTGACTGATTTTCGACTGGGGGTGACAACTTCAGAACACTGTCCAAATCTATAAATTGCGCAGCTCGCGCCCGATGTCCATGCGATAACATCGTAGGTGGGCTAGGGCAGTGACGTCCATGCGAAATGATCGTAGGTGGGCTAGGATGCTATGCCTGACACGGAGAAAATCAGAACACAATTAGACTGTTACACCAACAATTTGTTGTCGTGGTCGTAATTTCCAACAATGCTTTTATAGCGTGATTTCTCCATACACACAACACTTGTTAGATCACTTCAAAACCAGTTTAACCGTGTACAAAGCACAATTAACGCGCTCTGCGGCTTCACCCGGCACCACGATTCACAAACAAAAGCCACTAAATCGATCTACGCCAGACAACGATACATCTGAACGCAAAGCGAGCATCAAAGGCCAAACAACAACAGAGGAAAGGAGAATTCCAACTTCCATTATTTCCCATTGGCAAGCTCATTAGGGCGGTGTTTGTTTAGTTAAGGCGCATAGCCGCAGGCTGTAACGCTGAATTATTGTGGTCTAAATCATAAGAGTTACACATTGTTATTCTGTAATTACGAGGATTACTATAAAATCTCATTTTTAATACCGTTATTCGTTAAGTTCATTCGAGTTCGAATAAATATGGATAACAAACCGATAATTGAATTAATGAATAAATAAAAACCAGGAGATGTGCAGCAGCATCTTCCTGGAACATCCGAATAAATAAACTGCAGTTGCCAACCCGCCTGCGAAGCGTGGCAACTATGGCAAATCGACCCAAAATAAGAGCTACAATTTTTATGTAATGTATGGGGAGGAGGCCTATGTTAAGCAGCGGACTAGTGATGGGCTGAAATGATGATGATGATGAAAATAAGCATGATTCTATTAAAACTATCTTCATTGCTGGTCGGCTTAAATTAATACATAAGAATTTGAAAAGCGGATATTCATAAGTTCATATCAACAAACATACACGTGTAAAGTTTCGAAAAATATTCACTAGCTCAGTGTAGTTTTCTAAAAATGCAAGAATTTTTAGAGTTGATCCCGTAGTTTTTGAGATCAGCCCTGAAAAACATTAGTATGTAAATATAGATACGAATTTATTGTGTATAAATTATTTCTTTTGTGAGAAACGACTCCCCGCGCCAGGAGTTCTTCTGTACCGCACACACATGCACAATACAACGAGACCCGAAAACCAATGTTTTTGAACTTCGGTTGGGATTCGAGCCCAGAACCTGTTGCGTGGAAGTCAACTACTTTGATCACTAGGTCATGGTCACACAGTATAAGATGAGCAGTGGTAGTTTTTCTTCATAATCGTCATCATTTCAATCTACCACTAGTCCACTGCAGAACACGGGCCTCCCCCATAGATCGCCACAAAAGTTTGTAGCTATAATTTTGGGGGGATTTTGCCGTAGTTGCCACGCTTGGCAGGCGGGTTGGTAACCGCAGTTTATTTATTCAGATGATCCAGGAAGAAGCTTTTTTTTATTGTATAAAGTGACGAAACGAGCAAAACGTTCACCTGATGGTAAGTGCAACGTCCGCCCATAACAAATGCTGTGTCATCACACCACACTGCGCTCGTCACCCTGAGACATCAGTTCTTAAGTCTCAAATGCCCAGTGATTACGCTAGCTCACAATGCCCTTCAAACCGAAACACAGTAATGCTTGCACACTACTGCTTCACGGCAGAATAACTGGCCCTGGGGTGGTACCTACCTTGACGGATTCCTGCATGCAGGAATCCTACCACCAGTAACAAAGCTGTTGCCTATCACCTGGTTTTTATAATCCCTCTTTCGATTTAAACGACACTCATGGGATGAGATGGGGTGGTAGATTTCCTTAAGCCGCTACCACACGAACTTTCTTTCGTCATCACAAATGATTAGACCAGAAGTTTAGATAGTTTTAAACCGCTTCCGCTTGTAGCTTGTCGCCTAGACGCCGCAAACTATTGCCACCGCGCTATAATACACGGGGGATTCCCATAGGCACGTATGTGTGCACTTAATAATGAAATTAACCACCGATCGCTCGCTGCGTCCCCCAACATTGCGACCTGACTTATTAGTTGCCGTGCCCGTACGGGAGTTCGTAAGTCTGAAGCTTTACGTACTACACTTTGTTTGTTCTGGAATGTTGTTGTTGATTGTGTAAGGGTTTCACAAACACCTCCGCGTCAGTTATACAAGGTGTAAGTTAACAAGCAGAAAGGGGGTGAAAGTACCCGTATAAATTTTTTTACTATACGGTCAAATACGAAAGCGCAATCTGTCGTTTCATACAAAATTAAATACCTAGTCAACCAAAACATAGGGAGCAGCTGAAAGCGATTTCATTTGAAGTTGTTTCAGTTTTACATGTATAGGTTGCACAAGTAAGTCCCCAGTTGTTATACTTCTTACCAAACGAACGACAAATATGCCATATAGTCCCGTGGTTATCGCAAAAGTCGACCAAGTCAAATGCCAGAATATTCGCATGGCATCCGATTGATTATAGATAACCTGAAATATGCCTGGTGGTAGGATTCCTATGTAGGAATCCGTCTAGGTAGGTTCCACCCCAGGGCCAGTTATTATGCCGTGAAGCAGAAATGTGCAAACATTACCGTGTTTCGGTCTGAATTGCACTGTGAGCTAGTGTAATTACTGTGGATATGACACTTAAGAATGTCTCAGGGTGACGAGCGCAGTGTGGTGCCACACGAATGTTCTGTGTGACGCAGCATCTTTTATGGGCAGACGTTGCACTTACCATCAGGTGAACGTTTTGCTCGTTTCGTTACTTTATCCAATTAAAAAAAGGTACCACAACACTATAGGTTAATCTGCCGACAAGTAGTATAATTTACCGCATGCGACATCTGTGTCACCACTTAAGCCCCAAAAAATTGCTAAAGTGTCATGTCTTTAAACAACACAACAACACAACTAGCATGATAAATCCTAACTAATACGAGTATTATAAATGCGAAAGTAACTCTCTCTGTCCGTCTGTCTGTTTGTTACCATTTCACGGCTCAACCGTTGAACCGATCTTTACGAAACTCGGCACAGAGATAGCTTGCATCCTTGAGATAATTTGCATCGGACATAGGACTTTTATCCCGGAAAAAAAGGGTTTCTACGGTATATTTAAAAAACGTAAATCCACGCGAAGTTGCGGCCATCAGCTAGTAACAAATATTTTGACAACATGAGAAGTCCACCAATCTGCATTGGAGCTACGCGGTGAAATATTTTCAAGTCCAAAAATCCTCTTTAAATAAGCGGAGGCTTCTGCTGCAGTGAAACACTTGCAGGATGTTAAGACCGCATGTCCTAGTGGTTAAAAAGTAAAAAGTAAAGTAAAGTTTCAGCCTATAAATGTCGCACTGCTGAGCACAGGCCTCCTCTCATTTCTGAGAGGGTTTTGGAGCTAGGAAGAATCCGCCACGCTGCTCCAATGCGGATTGGCGGACTTCACATGTCCGCGAAATGTTTCTATTACTCGGACACGCAGGTTTCCTCACGATGTTTTCCTTCACCACTAAGCACGTGGTAAATCAGCCCTTAAATTTGTAGAACAATATTAGAGGTGCTGGCACCGGGGATTGAACCCAGGTTACTCGCTTACTATGAAATCAAAGGCGAGCACCAGGCCCCTGAGCTACCACGGCTTAGCGTGCTAGTGGTTAGCGTACCTGAATTCTACACCGCGGGTCTTCGGTTCGAATTCCAGCCGGAACCAACAATTGTTGGTCTTCGGGTTTGATTGTGTTGTGCATGTGAAATATAGGTCTATAATGCACCCACGATACAGGAGAAATCCTACTGTGGGTAATTTTTTTTGAGGGATTTATTTTTATATAAGATAAGATAAAGAAAGATGTACAACATTTTACTTAGTTACAAGTCAACCAGCAGACTTTAAAAAGAAACTGCATAACTGAAGGCGTCGTTATGGGAATTGAACGGCACATCCATCATTCCCGAGCATTATGATCTCTGACAGGTCATTATGATGAGCTCAGCCACTACAGCGCCTCAAGCGTTACTGGCACAGATAACTAATACGAACAAGAAATTAAACTAATGACCGTTCACTTGATTCGAAAACTTAGCTTTTGTACCACTTGCATTGTTTCTTTTGGCAGTTAGTTTACAGAAGGGCTAGGCGCTCGCTTTAAATTTCATAGTACGCGAGTAACCTGGGTTCGATTCCCGGTGCCGGCACCACTAAAATTGTTAATTGCAATTTTAAGTGCTGATTTACAACGTGCTCGGCGGTGAAGGAAAACATCGTGAGGAAACCTGCATGTCTGAGGAATAAAAAATATTTCGAAGACATGTGAAGTCCGCCAACCCGCATTGGAGCAGCGTGGCGGATTCTTCCTAGCTCCAAAACCCTCTCAGAAATGAGAGGAGGCCTGTGCTCAGTAGTGGGACATTTATAGGCTGAAACTTTACTTTACTTTTTTACAGAACATGAGATGCAAACTCTGTTTTAGGTGCGTAGTCTTTTATTAAGATATACAATTTCTTGTTAATTTCTTGAATTAATATTGTGGTATTTGTTACAGTGGGTTGTATTGTTAGCCGTGTGGTGGCGGCACAATAGAATCTACCACCCCATCTCTACCTGTCGGTGTCGTAAGTCGACAGAGGGAAAATTAAAACCGGAAGATGGGCAGCAGCATCTTCTTGGAACATCTGAATAAATAAACTGCGGTTGTATATCTATCTCCCCAAAATGAGAGCTACAAACTTTTGTGGAAATCTATGGGGGAGGCCTATGTCCAGCAGTGGACTAGTGATAGGCTGAAATGATGTTGATTATATTGTTACTGATACATAAATCATATGACATGATCATTAAAACTGCTTTTCATTGTCACTGGAGCAGACGTGACGATCATTACGACGTCGCATATGTTTCAACAACGGGCATTAAGACCCGATTTCACCGATCGCTTTCGAAACAAAGTTTAATAAAACCAAAAATGTGGTTTTATTAAACTTTGTTTCCAAAGCGACTTAACTGAGTTCCAATGTATCATTTCATCTCGGTTTTCGTCTAACCGATTTCACCAGCTCCATTTTGATCCCGTTTAGAAAAACGTAGTTTACATGAAATATCGTCACAATCTAAAACAAAACTCGATGTATTTCGTATTTTGCGACATCAAACAGCCTGTTTTTATGCATAGGTTACATAGGTATGCAAACAATAAATAATGTGAATTAAAAATCTTTTTGTGTTTACATAGTTGTGCAATTGACAATGACAGCTCTCTAAACGCGTTTAAAGAGTTCACCGTCGAAAATAAGGCGTTCTGAATATTAATCTCGTTTAGCTTTAACTGCGTTCATGTGATGTCGATGAATTGCAAACTGTAGCATTGAACTCAGTCAAACGCTTAAACTTCGTTTAGTTTGAAATGATCGGGTTTATTTTCAAAGGTGAAATCCGCCCTAAATGTCATTCATAAAAATATTCTAGATTCATCGATCATAATTAAAAATCGAATTACAGCGAAAACGGAGTTTCATGTAGCTTGCTCGATGTTGGGTCGGCAGATGAAGACATTCGAGAGAAATTTAACATAATAAGTAGTAGCTATTCAGAAATTCAGAAATATGTTACAAAATCGAGAACGATGCGAGGTTAATTTGCTAAAATCCGCAAATAGGCAATCAACGAGTTTTAAGTAGTCTGTAAACTCCCTGGTCTGTCTATGCGGATTTATTTAATTAAAATAATATTATATTAAAGTATTGTAAGTACCATAAATACTGAAGTGTACCTACTTAGTACCTTAACTCCAAGTGAACGAACTCGGACGGCTGGCTAGTTCATTCGTTTTAGGACAGACATAGTTCTTAAAGTTATATTAATCTACATAAAGTCACGCCTTTTTGACATATAAGGGGGAGGCAGAGGCCACTCACGTAGCCCACTTTTCGCCCTCGCGGGAAACGCGACGTGACGGGTGGCAAACCATGTCGCCACCATTTAGGTACGAATCAAAACATTCTTACTCCCCATTGCGTTCCCACGAGCAGTATAGTGACAGCATTGCATATTATGGTATTATTCTGCAAGAATAAAGGCTGACCATACAATAAATTAGTGGATTCTTACGACACCTCGGTAGGAAAGAGTTAGGTGCTATTCTACTCTGCTATCGGCAAAAAATTATCTATGATAACACACTTTTTTAATGGCTAACTTAAAAACATTCCGTCTGCATTTACTTTGAAACTACTGTTAATATGAAATCAGTATGAACTAGGTATAACGCTGACAACTATTTAGTTATTGTTTCATCGAAAAGGTTATAGACTGTAATGCAAACGTTCGAAACGAACGCACTCACACAGACGTACGCCACGACAATAATCTAAGCGGACGTCGCAGTGCTGTCAGTCGCGGGTGCCGCCTCGAGCCGATGGGTTACGTGTTGCGTCAATTAATGTTGCTTGCGCCACGGACAGTCTGTGATCGTGATACATCGCTATTTACCGTCATAATTTAAAATACAAGGACTGTAAAAAGTAAGTTCAAAATTAACCCGACTACTGAAAAATCACGCTCTAAAAAGTAAGTAGCTGTAAGAAATAAAGTATTTTCACCTACTTTATTCTTATCATAAAGTACAGAGTACAATTGCTCAAAATAACGTAACGTAACGTGGCAATCTTAGATATAAAGGTAAAAAAACGTTCTAAATTTTATAAGCCCTGTGGCGGCTCGTTAAAAGAATACTACCACTCCATTTCGTCCAATGGATCTCGTAAAAGGCTAGTAAGGAATTAAACTGCACTGTGCACCCAACAGCGCATGGTGGCGATGGGCTCACCACCTATCACACCAACTGCATTATATTGTTTTGGTGAAACGTGGATTGTGGCAGTCATCTGCTTTTGCAGTGAGTGCCCAGACTCTGACTAACCCTTATGGGGTAAAATCGTGATCTTATGTATGTATGTAAATTTTATAATACGCATAAGATGTGTGTTCGATCCCCGATGCTGGCGCCATTAAAATTAATAATTTATAAATGCTCATGAGTGAAATATCGTGAACCTGCATATCAGAGAAATATAAAATATTTCGTAGACATGTGAAGTCTGCCAGACCGCACTGCAATAGCGTGGCGGTCCCGTTCCAGGTCAAAAGTCTCTCAACAATGAGACGAGGCCTTTGCTGAGCTGTGGGGCATATAGACAAAGTAAAAACGCTTTTGGTGACCGATGTCTTTCATACTAAAATTAGTTCCACGAACTAGAATTCAGCATGAACCCGATAATAGCAAGTGTCGTATATAATAGCATCGTGAAAAACTTTTATTAGGCGAAACCACGGGAGGAGCACTTCCAGTTAATCGTCCAGAAACTTGGCGTTACGCTATTCGACCCCCGCCTCGCAATAAATTGAACAATGACGTCGTGCACAATAGACGATTGTCTCGATATTTTAGGACTTATTATATGTATCTGCAATTAAAAGATCCTATTTTACAAATCCTATAAAAACTATAAACGTATAATAATTTTTTTTTTTATTAGCAATTCAATAATCGATACTGATATCATAAATGCGAAAGTAACTCTCAATCGCTGAAGTAATCTGAACGAAATTAGACACAGAGATAGCTTGCATCCTGGAGAGGGACATAGGATACATTTTATCCCGGAAAATCAAATACTTCTCCCGGGATATATCCACGCGGACGAAGTCGTTAGCATCGACTTGTAACAAATGAAATTCTATTAAAAAGATAAACTAGAACATAATTTAAATATTTGTAACTTAAGAAAAAATGCACGTGTGGTGGCGGCTTCAGAGAATCTACCTCCTCATCTCATCCCGTGGGTGTCGTAAAAGTCGACAGAGGGAAAATAAAAACCAGATGGGCAGCAGCATCTTCCTGGAACATCTGAATAAATAAACTGCGGTTGCCAAGCCGCCCGGCAAGCGTGGCAACTACGGCAAAATCCCCCAAAATGAGTGCTACTAACTTTTGTGGCAACCTAAGGGGGAGGTCCTATGTTCAGCAGTGGACTAGTGATAGGCTGAAACGACGACGACGAATGAAATAAAATTAATTGGTGTTATAATTACCTAAACCGCCGAATACACGCTAATGTCCCGTTTTGGGTAAAAAATTAACGGTCACATTAACTGTTCACTGAATTCATAAAATGAGTTTTGAAACGGAACATTGTTCAAGCAGTATCACCTGAGGCTAGGTAAGACCCGACGTCAATTTGTCGCGGGCGTCGCGACGCGGCCACAAATCATGTCGGCCGGTGTTTACCCGCGCTGACAGTGACAAGCGGGACGGCCGCACCTCACTAACATTTCATGCGAATTAACGCAATTTAGAATATATATCCAAACACTATGGGTTCAAGATAGCATAACCATCATAAAACATGTAATAAGCTCATTATTTAACGCCGTTTATAGCCGTGGTAGCTCAGGGGCCTGGTGCTCGCCTTTAATTTCATAGTGAGCGAGTAACCTGGGTTCGATCCCCGGTGCCAGCACCTCTAAAATCGTTCTGCAATTTTAAGTGCTGATTTACCACGTGCTTAGCGGTGAAGGAAAACATCGTGAGGAAACCTGCATGTCCGAGGAATAGAAATATTTCGAAGACATGTGAAGTCCGCCAACCCGCATTGGAGCAGCGTGGCGGATTCTTCCTAGCTCCTAAAACCCTCTCAGAAATGAAAGGAGGCCTGTGCTCAGCAGTGGGACATGTTATAGGCTGAAACTTTACTTTTTTACTTTACTTAACGCCGTTTGGTTTCTGTTTATCTGCGACCTTTAATAACAATGAATGTAACTACAGAACTGGTGGTAGGATTCCAATGCTGGAATCCCGTCTAGGTACGACCCCAGAGCCAGTTATTCTACCGTGAAAGCAGTAGTGTGCAAACATTACTCTGTTTCGGTTTGAAGGGCACTGTGAGCTAGCGTAATCACTGGGCATATGAGACTTAAGAACTTATGTCTCAGGGTGATGGGCACAGTGTGGTGTCACACAGAAATTTTCTGGGTGACACAGCATTTGTTATGGGCAGACGTTGCACTTGCCATCAGGTAAACGTTTTGCTCGTTTCATCACTTGATACAATAAAAAAAAGCTAGGAAGAGTCCGCCACACCGCTTTAATGCGTTTGGGCTGACTTTACATGTCTTCGAAATATTCCTCGGAGATGCATAGTTCCTAACGATGATTTTTTCACCGCTGAGCACCTGGTAAATGAGAACTTAAATTGCAGAACAATTTAAGTGGTGCCGACACTGAGGCCGTGTGGTGGCGGCTTAAGAGAATCTACCACCCCATTTCACCCGTGGGTGTCGTATAAGTCGATGGGCAGCAGCATCTTCAAAATCATCAGCATCTTGGAAAATCCTAATAAATAAACTGCGGTTGCCAACCCGCCTGCCAAGCATGGCAACAATAGCAAAACCCCTCAAAATGATAGCTACAAACTTTTTTGGCAATCTATGGGGGAGGCCAATTTTCAGAAGTGGACTAGTGTTAGGCTGAAATGATGATGATGATGATGATGACACCGAGGATCGAAGTCAGATCACTCGCGTACAGCTCGGCCCCAGAGCTACTGTGTTTCGTACCACGGCCTATTTATATTTCGTACCTATGTGTGATATGCTATATGTACAAAATACGTATGTGTCAAATTCGCTTTACAAAACTATACAGCGACATCTAGCGATGTGTAAAGAAACGTATATTCAAGGATATTAATTGTTATTTATTTAAAAAACATAAGTAATGCTCAGCAAAGTAAAGGAAACTTCGATCGTTGCTGGCTTAGGGATCCGAGCGAAGTTTTAGTGAAATGCGAAATATCTCTGTGATTTTTCAAGCGCAGAGCGTACGCGCGACAGTCGCTATATCATTCCGTGCTAATTGGCCCGTTTCGGGGCGTTCTCCTATATTACTTTCTTATGCAAATTACATTATCACAATCTTTCCTCATTACGTTAAATGAGAGTCTGATATTGCATTAGCTTTTAAATTAATGCACACAATTTTATAGGTAATTAAGTCGGTTATTGCTTATTTTGTACGGTTAGAAAAGAGCAGAAATTGTAGAGACTTTCAACAAATTGAATGAATCGTTGATGGGCAGCAGATATATAATTTCGGTGATGTGATTGCTGTTAGCCTTTTTTGGATTTTACAGCTTCATCGGATACTGTGCTCACGGGCCAGGTTTGGTATGACCCAAACATAAATAAATAAATAAACTCCTACAAAAACCTCGAAATTCGGACTGAATCGCGTTCGCTGCGTGCTTGCTATTCGTCTATTGACCATCCGAGGGAGGCTGCGGGCCTACATTCGGACTGTCGACTTGTGTGTCGGTAACTCTGGGCGGTGAGAACCGCCCTGGAACACGGGTGTATCGTGTGTACGCGGTGTGGTTGTCGACTGCTGCGCGCCGCTCTCTACGGCGGTCGCGCGTCGTGGTGCGTGTTATATTAAAGCTATTAACTGTGTGTACAGTGTAGCCTGGATCGTGACTGACCGTATCGTGGTCAGGGAGTGGGAAAGCAGAGTGCATAAGTGCGAAGCGTGTTGTATTGCAATTGAAGATCCGCCTCCAAGCATGGTTCTTACTGGTGGTAGGATTCCTATGCAGGAATCCGTCTAGGTAGGTACCACCCCAGGGCCGGTTATTCTGCCGTGAAGCAGTAGTGTGCAAACATTGCTGTGTTTCGGTTTGAAGGGCACTGTGAGCTGGTGTAATCGCTGGGCATATGAGACTTAAGAACTGATGAACTGATCTCAGGGTGATGGGCGCAGTATTGTGTCACACAGAAATGTTCTCGGTGACACAGCATTTTCTATGGGTAGACATTGCATTTACCATCAGGTGAACGTTTTGTTCGTTTCATCACTTTATCCAATAAAAAAAATCGTGATTATAGCAAATTCTCCTTACGTCGAGAGAGACCTAGCAGACGTTTTATAGACTGAAAATGATTATGTATGTGTTTTTTTTTTCAGGTCTTTGATCTACTGTTACCCTCTGAAGCATCTCCTCAATTACGCTTGATTTTCTTTAAAATTATCATATATTGTCATATTGTGAATGATGCATGAATTTCAAGTCATTCACGAATCATAATATCTTTCATTCAGACACATATTTATTTATGTTTAACATATTACCTTGTTGTAATAATATTATAAAAAGTTATAGTGCCTCTATTTACTACACTACAGGACTATAATATTCTTTAATGGTAGCTTGTGATAAAAAAATATCGTTTAGATCGCCAACAGGGCATATGAGACTTAAGAACTGAAGTCTCTGGGTGACGTGCGCGGTGTCGTGTCACGCGTGCACGTGTTCTGGGTGACACAGCATTTGTTATAGGCAAACCTTGCACTTACCATCAGGTGAACGTTTTGCTCTTTTCGTCTCTTAATACAATAAAAAAACAGGTTCGTAAATATTTTCGTCATCTAGCGCACATTCTTTTCGTAATTCTGAAGAATTGTCATTAATCAGAGTTTAGTAATCCATACTATAATATTATAAATGCGAAAGTAACTCTCTCTGCCCCTCTGTATGTTTGTTACCTTTTCAATGTTCAACCGCTGAACTTATCTTGACGAAATTTGGCACAGAGATAGCTTGCATCCTGGAGACGGACACAGGATACTATCCATCCCGGAAAATCAAATAGTTCCCGCGGGACATTAAGAATACTTTTATCCACGCAGACGAAGTCGCGAGCATTAGCTAGCAACTGTTATAATTAAAGAAAACATTCAGCTATCATGCAATCGATTTGATAACACGGAACGTCAATTTTAAAGCTAAAACAATATTAATGAATTTAATTCAGTGAATGAAAGGATTATACAGGGAACGAATGAATACAGTTGCGAGTGAATGAAAACAAAATCCGTAAAAATTGGACACTGCGACGTGTTGACACTGGAATAGGATTTGCAAGTTTTAGTGCTATTCAATGGAAATTTTTAAGGGCGGGAGGAGATTTTAGTATTTTCGCAGACTTCGTTTAATTCCTGGATAACTCCAATCAATATGAATAAATTAAATCTATTTCTAGATTATTTCTATCGTAGTTTGTAGCTCTCATATTGGAGTGATTTTGCCATAGTTGCCACGCTTGGCAGGCGGGATGGCAACCGCAGTTTATTTATTCAGATGATGCCAAGAAGATGCTGCTGCCCGTATCCTGGTCTTAATTTCCCTCTGTCGACTTTTACGACACCCACGGAATGGGATGAGGTGGTAGATTCTCTTAGGCCGCTTACCACACGGCGAAGTATTCCTCTATTATAAAGTAATTTCTGCTCTTTGCCTGATTTTAATTAAAAAAAAAATTGCTCTGAAATCCATTTATATATACTTGAAGTCGTGGTGGGTGAGTAGCGAATGCGTTTACTTCATTATAACCCTTGTGCGTTTCCCGCCTGATCACCAATGTATAAAATGAATGATGAACTGATGTATCATGTGAACTGCGGAGAAGGAAAACATCATGAAAAAACTTGTACGTCATTTTTTTTTAAAAAAACGAAGTCCCACTGTTGCATTTCTCGTGTCGTGGGTGCGTTTTACAGACAAAAATTTCGCATGCACAACACAACCAGACCCGAAAACCCGAAATTTATGTTTTTGCTTCAATGTTGGTTTCGGCTGGGATTCGAACCCAGGACCCATGACGTAGAAGTCAGATAATCGGACCACGACGGCACGCGATCGTCATCACTCTGCCAATCCGCAGTGAAGCAGTATGGCCTAATCTCCAATCATCAACATCATTGAAGCCCACAGTAAGTCCACCGGTGAACGTAGGCATTTCTAAGGAAGTCTTCGGATCATAAAATGAACCATCGTATTCATTGAATATCTACAAAAGTTGACCGAACTTCACACCGTTTACGATAGAATAGAACTTATTGTTTGCAAATTATAATTTTTATAATTTGCGTACAATGTTAAAATGAATCAGAATGCAAAAGCATCTTCCTGGAATATCTGAGTAAATATCGTTATATATATCGGTTGCCGACCCACTGATGCGGTTGCCAAGCGTGGCAACAATGCCAAAGACCCCTCAAAATGATAGCTACAAACTTTTGTGGCAATCCATGGGGGAGGCCGATGTTCAACAGTGGACTTGTGACCTGAAATTATGATGATGAGAATGCAAATTTTAATGTTGTACGAACACTAAAATTCCTTATTACAATTTCACTATCAATATCACTAAAAAAAATTCTGGAGCCAATACGTTATTCTTTTTAACTTTTTTCAGCCTCTAATATAAGCCTAGTATGGCTTGTATGTTGCTAAAATTCATTTGGCGTAGATAATTTTATTCAACAGCAATCTCAGCAGTTGTGAGACCGAAATTTAGCCTCATAACCCCATATCCAATCTACGATTAAATGCTGTCATGCACGTCTCTCCTCTGGCAATACAGAAAATTACTGCGCGAAATATGACACATAGAAATTATTTCCTTTTGTTACGTCACGCTTTGTCACTGTGACGGAATGTGAGTATATTCTTATCAGTTTGTTCGTATTTCGACGACATATTCTTTTTATTGTGTTACCGTGTACTTTTTATATACGACTAAGCTGATGCCTCGCGACTTCGTCCGCAAGGATATAAGTTTTTTAGGTATCTCGTGTGAACTTTTTGATTTTTCGGGATAAAAGGTCCTATATCCGTCTATAATACAAGCTAAGATTGTGCCAAATTTCGTCAAGATCAGTTCAGCGGTTGAACCGCGAAAAGGTAACAAACAGACAGAGGGACAGAGTTACTTTCGCATTTATAATATTAGTATGGATGATGAAATGAAATTAGTCAATAAACATTATTTCGCACTGCTCATATAGAACTGTAGTAACTAATAATGACAAAATACACAACAAAACTACACAAACAAACTAACACAAAATGAGATATTATTTCTTGTATTAAACGTATATTATCAACGCGTCAACAACAGTTTTAAAGAAATTTAAATAAGCAGCCACTAGTATATATCGCCAAGAGATTTTTTTACTAAGTTAGAGATATTAAACAGTTCAGAAATCAGTTTTTCATATATTTTGGGAAAAATAACTTTTTGAGTTGTAACGGTTTTGTAACAGCAGTGCGATTTATTAACGTAACATTAACATAGGCAGAAAATGGTTGAGGAGTACGTACCCTATGTTAGGGTATACTTAGGGATGTATGTATGTTTAGGGATACCAGGAATTCATCATAATAATTATCATCACGGACATATTTTTAAAAATGAATAGCGACTTATCAAATACCTAATTATTTCCTTGAACAGTTCTCATCATGTCTCACGAGGCCTCTACATTAGATAGGATATACTATAGATTGGTAGAGTCTAGTTTTTGTAAATAATTTCAATATTCTAAATTGAAATATATCTTAAAGGATAACTTACAGTTGCGTCAAATTAGCATCCAACAAATCGCATTACTCTTTACCTCCCATTCGGAACAAGAACAGTCGAGTCCAATTTTAATGTAGCTACATCGCAGTTCAACTGGGTCAAACTCACCGGAATGGCGCGATTAGGCGCCCCATCTAATCTGTTTTAACATCGGAAAGAGCATACTATTTTAAACCAGCCGTTTTCCGCGGGTTTACCAATGAAAAATAGGCCGAATTAATTGCGCCGTACGGCCATTCTCGATAAAATTCAGTTATCAGCGTGATGTTCTCCTAGCCGATTTCGACCACGGCGACAACTGCCGACTTCTGTCGATAGCCATCAACTGCGCAGGAGATATTATAGAGCCACAAGTATACGCGCAAACACAGAGGCACTCACTCGTCCCAACCTACCCGCGCCCGATGTAACGCTGCTGCGATAAGATCGGAGGTAGGCTAGGATGCAGTGTCAGAAACACAGGGACAATCACAACACAACCAGACCCGAAAACCAACAATTTATGTTTTAGCACAAATGTTGGCTCCGGCTGGGATTCGAACCTAGGACCCGCGGCTTCGAAGTCAGGTACTTCTGACCACTCAACCTATCACTAGTCAACTGAACATTGGCCTCCCCATAGATTGCAAAAAAAGTTTGAATCTCTCATTTCGAGGGATTCTGCTATAGTTGCCTCGCGGCAGGGCGGGTTGGCAATCGTAGTTTATTTGTACAGATATTGCAGGAAGATGCCGCTACTCATCTCCTGGTTTTCATTTTCCCTCTGTCGACTTTTACGACACCCACGGGAAGAAATGGGGTTTGGACCGCCACCAGACTACAATAGACAGGCTATTAACGATAACCTTCCTCAAAAAAATTCAAATCGGATTAGTATTTCCTGAGATTAGCGCGTTCAAACAGACAAACTCTCCATTCTCATTATATTAGTTGATAAAAAAGACACGATACCTCACACTTTATTCTTTATTTTAATTTCTCCTGTATCTTGGATGCGTTTTATATTTTCGTATACCCAAGACTTGATTAAATGATTGGTGAAGGATGGACGATGAGTGAACGTTTAACATTAAGCGTGAATTCCAGAAGACGCGTTTAAATATATTAATATATTTTTGGTTTATCATGGTAACCCTATTCACGGACAAATGGCGGTATCGTGTCGAAATTAATGGTGTTTTTCGGAAAGTCGATTTAAAAGATTAGCCGGATCTGTCAATGCGATTGCAGTCACGAAATGGGGTGGATACGAGTGGAAAATGAAGGAAATTTATGCGTCGTCAATCCGTTATTTTGATGTATCTGCTGATTGAAGGTTGTTTATTTAATTTTTTTATTTATACTCTTTATTGCGCACATTAAAGAAAAATAAAATATTATGGTAACTAAATTTGTACAAACGGTGACCTTATCGCTTAACAGCGATCTCTACCAGGCAAACCTTCGATAAAGGAGGTTTAATTAAAAACAGAAAATGGAAGGAGGTGTGCACACAAATATAGATATAAGATTACAAGATATAAGATTACAAGATATAAGATTATTGAGTAATAACATCAAGTTACAATGACATTTTGCAACTTCATGCGATATTAGAGTTTATAGTATTACATTTTTTATTTCCTAATTTTCTATTGGTGGTTTTAGAATATTTTATGACTTTTGTCTGTATCATTGTAAAATAGTTTTTATACTGATTAAACAAAACGAATAACTCTTTTTTATTTGATAAAGTGACGAGACGAGTAAAAAGTTCATTCACCTGATGGTAAGTGCAACATCTGTCTATACAAGATGCTGTGTTACTGTAGCACCACACTGCGCCTGTCACCCAGAGACATAAGTTCTTAAGTCTCATATGCCCAGTGATTACACAAGCTCTCACTGCCCTTCAGACAGAAAAACAGTAATGTTTCCACACTACTGCTTCACGGTAGAATAACTGGCCCTGGGGTGGTACCTACTTACGACGGATTCCTGCATAGGAATCCTACCACCAGTTAAACATTACCTAAGTATTGAAATAGTATCAATACTAGTAATCAATAGGTTATTGTTTTATTTACGGAGCCCGCCAGATTGGAAGTGGTGATAAAAAATTGTACGTGTCATCTCCGACGCGCGTCTGGAGTTTACTCTTTAAATGCGATTGTCATTGTCTAATATATATTGTCATTGTCTATAATATAAATAAACGCGTCTCTTATACTACTGACGGCCTAAGAGAATCTAGCACCCTCATCTCATCCCATGGGTGTCGTAAAAGTCGGACAGAGGAATTAAAACCAGGAGATGGGCAGCAGAATTTTCCTGGAATATCTGAATAAATAGACTGCGGTTGGCCAATCCGCCTGCCAAGTGTGGCAACTATGGCAAAATCCCTCCAAAATAAGAGCTACAAATTTTTGTAGCTATCTATGGGGGAGGCCTTTGTTCAGCAGTGGACTTGTGATGGGCTGAAACGACGACGAAACGACGATACTACTGAAAACATTTATATACTTTTATATAAAATGTTATACATAAATCATGTATGCTGTACTGCCATCTATTGCCAGATAAGTGTACTACTACGTATGTTACAAAAATATGTTTAATTTTAAAATATTTTGCTTCGATGGCGCTAACAAAAACAACGCTTTTTGTTAACGCTCGATTCTACTTAACATTATACTACTCCAAAAATGGTCGTGTCTGGCGCCGAATGCCATATGCTAAGATTAGAATTACGATCCACAGCAAAGGTACCGGTTACTATAGAGGAATTCGTAATGGGTTTTGTTGTCAAAATTAAAAAAAAATTAAAATTGCACTTATTAAGTGTGTGCTTTAATTTGTCATAATAATCCTACCACCAGTGAATCGTCATCCTCCATTATCATCGTCGTCTCCGTACAGTGTTCTTCCAAGTTGGGAAGGGTGATGAAATGTCTAACTACGCCGCTATTGTGTCTGTTAGTTACTATTTTTAACGCGCTCCTCTCCAGCTGTTCCTTTCCGGACGATTAGAAGGAAGCCGACGTTATAGGCATTCCGAAGCCTAACAAGCCTAGGAACATTCCGTCCAATTATCGCCCAATAAGTCTCCTCAACTCGATGGATAAGATTTATGAGCGAATTATACTCAGTCGATTAAAAGACTATGTTCTTACTAATAACATTCTTCCCGACGAGGAGTTCGGCTTTCGCCCCGAACACTCATCAAGTGGACCGCTTAACGGAGCACATTTTAGAGAATTTAAACGACCGCTCTAAGCTTGTAGGCACAGGGGCCTTATTTTTCGATGTCGCAAAGGCATTTTACAAAATCTGGCACGACGGCTTGTATTACAAGTTGTATTACACTAAAGTGCCAGACAGACTCGTGAACATCATACGAGCCTTCTTGTCCAACCGCCTATTTCCATTCCGGGTAGAGGGTACGCGCTCTTCAAGCCGCCCTCTCCGAGCGGGGTGTCCCTCAGGGCTCCTGCCTCTCCCCAATCCTTTTATCGCTATATACTAGCGATATTCCTAGAGACCCGAAAGTCAATCTTGCGCTTTTCGCAGATGACACGGCCCTGTACTATTCCGACAAGCACAAGGGCTGCATAACGATTCATCTCCAAGCCGCAGCCGATCGCCTAGGCGAATGGTTCCGGAAACGGAGAATAGAGGTAAACCCCGAGAAAAGCGTAGCGAAATACTTCTCGTGGGGCACGCCAAAGCCCGCTAGACGAATTCACACAATCGGCAACAATCAACTAGGCACGATCACCCTATTCGGACGCTCTATTCCTTGGGAAAAGAGCGTCCGAATAGGGTGATCGTTCGAAATAGAGCGGCTTTTATCTCAAGCCGACTATATCCATTAACTTGCTCTTCAAGCAAAATGTGCTTAAGACACAAACTTCGTCTCTATAAGACTTGCATACGACCCATAATGGCCTATGCTTGCGTCGCTTTCGCTCACGCGACGGGCAATCAATTAAAGAAGTTACAGAGCGTTCAAAATTGATTCTTGCGAACTGCCACCGGAGCCGGTTGGTATCAACGTAACGTAGACCTTCACAGCGACTGTGAAATGCCCTTAATCTCTGAACACTTCAGAGCATTATCACGGCGGTTTTTCGAAAAAGCCGCGGTTCATCCAAACCCGCTGGTGGTTAAAGCAGCAAATTACCGACCAGATAGAAACGCGACCGTACGCAAACGTCGCCCGCGAAACGTGCTAGACGACACGGACGTCTCAGCACTCCCTGACCACGACACGGTCAGTCACGATCCAGGCTACACTGTACACACAGTTAATAGCTTTAATATAACACGCACCACGACTCGCGACCGCCGTAGAGAGCGGCGCGCAGCAGTCGACAATCACACCGCGTACACACGATACACTCGTGTTCCAGGGCGGTTCTCACCGCCCAGAGTTGGAGGAGGAGGGAGGAATGGAGGCCCGCAGCTTTCCTCGGACGGTCATTAGACAACTTAAAACCATTTGAGATATTCGAAATCGCGCAAGCACGCAGAGAACGCGACACAGTCCGAATTTCGAAGTTTTTGTAGGAGTTTATTTAAGTATTTATGTTTAGGTCAAACCAAACCAGGCACGCGGGCCCCTGGCTCGTGAGCACAGTAACCGATGATCGTCCGAGGGAGGGTTCGGACCTCCGTTCGGTCTATCGTCTTGAGTGTTGGTAACCGCCCTGGATCCTGTACCTACAGTATTGGAGAACTCACCATCATCACCGCACCTCTCCGACGTTTTAATTCTAATTAATAAAGTTTTATTTGTTTATTTTATTTTATTTATTTATTTATTTATTTATTTATTTACTTATTTATTTATTTATTTATTTATTTATTTATTTATTTATTTATTTATTTATTTATTTATTTATTTATTTATTTATTTATTTATTTATTTATTTATTTATTTATTCGTAAACTCAACAGCTTATTTTGCATAAGTATAATATTGCTAACATTTACAAACTCTTAAGCTAATGACAGAGTTCCACGACGAGACATGTTCCTGGGTATTTATTTTACTTAATATTTATTTACTAAGTGTACTATACTATACTATTATTATACACTGAATATCACAACAATATTAGTGTTGACGCGTTGTAACTATCACTTACAAAGCATTCATAGAATACAATGAGGTCAAGAAAGTAATCAAGATCCGAAACTAAAAAATGACTGAACCATGACTGAAAAATTAGTTTTGTAATGTTCATAAGGATAGGTTAATATAAGGTGAACAGGTACATGGTAGATATTAATAGTTTTTTTTTATTTTATTTATTTGCACGTGGAAAGGTTCATAGGACTGATTTGTTGCATAATAAAGGAAAACTTTCCCATAAGTGAACACCCACTGATATTTATACAATATAAGTTCTCGTTAAATGCTCCGCTGTGTAACATAAGCTTTAATTATTGTTATTAAATAAGTACATACAGTTAACATTATGGCCATCGCGAAAATTGTAAAGTGCGATAGTAGAGCAGCGATTTAATAGAAAATATTGCTTGCCCAGCCGGTGGTAGCTCAGTGGCCGGTCGTTCGCTCTAAACAACTAGCGTTCGATCCCCAGTGACGGCACCTCTAAAAATTTTATGCAATTTTAAGTGCTGATTTACCACGAACTCGGCGGTGAAGGAAAATATCGTGAGGAAACCTGCGTAGTCTGAGGAATAAAATATTTTCGTGGATATATAAAGTCCATTAGTCCGTATTGGAGGACTCTTTCAAAACCCTCTCAGAAATGAGGCAAGGCCTGTGCTCAACAGTCCGGACATTTATAGGCAGTATACTTTAGTTTTTTATTGTTTTATTTTAAATAGTTATAAGATAATTTACATTCCAGTGTAGGTACAATCGGCTGGCGTGGTGTCTAACGGCTAGATCAGGGTAGTGGCTAAGCGATTGGGTTCTAAACGATCGTGGGTTCGATTAGCAAAACAAAAAAAAAATGATACGGAAAAAATATTGGTATGGCATACATATACACTTTAGGTCTGAGTAACAGTGAAACGCCATCCAACATTTTTTTTTAAATAAAAATAATGGAATATCATTTTTAGGGTTCCGTAGTGAAAACGGTACCGTAATAATTTCGTCCTTTGCGCCTGTCCGTATGCAACAGCCGTTTTAATTGGAGACTATCGGCACTATATAGATGAAATTTTGAAGGAACGTGTTTTTTATGAACTGCTATAACAATAGTGTAGTAAAATTACGAAAAAAATAGGCATAGAAATAGTTTATTTGCTAAAAAACATACAGAATTACGTAAATTGTTGCTAGGGCTTCATTTTAAGTAAATATATACATGTGCCAGGATGCCGCGCTCTTCCATAACTAACAAATGTTATTTAACAAATATAAAATAACGGTATTGGTATTTTAACTAATAAATTATGTAATATATAGAAATATGTTCTTGATGTATATGCATATGTAAGTGTGTAGATGTGCTGGTGTATGTGTGTAATGTGTTTGTGTGTGTAGGTGTGTATACGAATGCATTTGTACGCCTGCGTAATCTTCTTGCTTATTTAACGACATGTAATAGTGAATTTCATCATATATAAGTTTGGAAAGGGATGGCACACAATGTTGACAAATTATAAAGATCTTTCCATATGACTATCTTACTTAAGCCAATAGTCTGTGAGGTAAGCGATTTAAGTCGTAAAAATATGACTTATTAACTAGGAGGTGAACATTTCTAAAAAAATTAGAGTGGTAGAACTCAGAAAGCACTTTTAACGAAAATCGATTTGAATGAGATATGACGTGTACTTTTTGAGATAGAGGTTATTTTCGCTTGCACGCTGTTTCTCTCTACGGTACCCTTCCACTGTGTGTGATCCGACATGCACTTGGCATTAAAATCAAATGCAATTGCCAATTAGCAGACGTGGCTATGCCTAAGCTTACCTCAGTAACTTGACGTCCCAGAGTGCGATGACCTCTGGCGGCCTGGAGACGCAGAGGGCCAGGCGGGGGCCACAGGCGTGCAGCCGCACAGGGCCGGGTCGGGCTCCGCTGGCGGCAGGCGCCGACACTATCACGGCTGCGAACTCCTTGCTGCTGCCTAGGTTATGTTGCACCTGGGAAGGGATTCACTCGTCAGTTAGTCTGTTAATTAAAAAATACTGACTGAAGACATTGCCGTGTGGTAGCGGCTTTAAGAGAATCTACCACCCCATCTCGTCCCGTGGGTGTACGTAAAAGTCGACAGAGGGAAAATTAAAAGCAGAAGATGGGCAGCAGCATCTTCCTGGAACATCATAATAAATAAACTGCGGTTGCCAACCCGCCTGCCAAGCGTGGCAACTATGGCAAAATCCCCCAAAATGAGAGCTACAGACTTTGGTTGCACTCTATGGGGGAGGCCTATGTTCAGCAGTGGACTAATGGTAGGCTGAAATGGTGGTGGTGGTGGACAGCAAGTCTTCAGTTTGGAAACAGTCAAATGCTTGAAATGGTGGTGGTGGTGGTGGACTGAAGACAGCAAGTCTTCAGTTTGGAAACAGTCAAATGCTGAGCCTTAGGACAAATGGATTTGCACAAGTCGTCACGCTTTGCAGGCGATTTAACAACCGCAGTGTCGAACGCTTTACACCTTAGGCGATGCGGCCTCTTTTTTTTTGTTAAAGTGATGAAACAAGCAAAACGTTCACCTGATGGTAAGTGTAACGACTGACCTATAGCAAATGCTGTGTCACCCAGAACGAAACGCAGTAATCTTTGCACACTACTGCTTCACGGCAGCTACCTACCTAGACGGATTCCTGAATAGGAATCCCACCACCAGTAAAATGTGTCACTAATTTAATAATATTTGGATAAGAATATAAAAAAATAAATTTTAGGATTTCATAACAAATACTGTCTTGTACGTGTTTGTTATATTTCCAAACGACGACCGCGTGGCCTAGTGGTCAGAGTACCTGACTTCTAAGCCGCGGGTCCCGGGTTCGAATCCCAGCCGGAGCCAACATTTGTGCTAAAACATAAATTGTTGGTTTTCGGGTCTGGTTGTGTTGTGATTGTCCCCGTGTTTCTGACACTGCAGAAAACTCCTAGCCTACCTCCGATCTTATCGCATCAGCGTTACATCGGGCGCGGGTAGGTAGGGACGAGTGAGTGAAAAAAAAAATATAATAACGATCAATCTCTCACCAATTTTATAAATAAATAAAAATAAAAATAGTTGTATGTGTGTATAAGTAGGACGGCAAACCTACACTGGAGCAGAGGATTATTCCCGACAAGTCTTACCGGCTAGGCGGCTGACTGTCGTAGAGTCCATATCACTCGATAATGCCTCGTTTTGAGGTGAAACACGTGTCGTGTTCTCGACCTCAGTGGTGTGTATTGCCCAGTGATAGTGTTGTAGTGGTGGAGGGTATCCGGTGGCGAGTCCCGGTGGCGGTAACGGTTTGCTTGTGCACGCTGTTGAGGGAGGGCGGGTGGTAACTCTCTATGACTCGGCGGCCGCCTGTCGTAGAGTCTATTACGCTTGATAATGCCTCGCTTTGGGGCGAAACACGTGTCGTGTTCTCGGCTTCGGTGGTGTATATTATCTAGTGGTGGTATTGTAGGGGTTGGTGGAGGGTACCTGGGGGCGGTGTTAGTTTGCTTGTGCACGCTACTGAGGGAGGGCGGGTGGTGCACTTCAAAAAACTAGGTAATATACACCATTTTTATATTTTGCATGCGGATCTTAGCAAAGTAACTTACTTTTCTTCATTACAATTAACTTTCTTTCTATTATTATAATGGATTTTTGGAGCTAAGAAGAATCCGCCCCACGCTGCTCCTATGCGGGTTGGCGGACTGCACATGTCTTCGAAATATTTTTTATTTCTCAGACATGCGGGTTTTCACATGATGTTTTCCTTCACCGCCGAGCACGTGGTAAATCGGCACTTAAGATTGCAATTAACAATTTTAGTGGTGCCGGCACCGGGAACCGAACCCAGGTCACTCGCGTACTATGAAATTTAAGCGAGCGCCTAGCCCCTGAGCTACCACGGCTCTACTGTAGCTCTACTGCTACAATGTAGTAATTAAAATACCTCTTTCTAAGTTTTACCTTAACTCTCCACTGAATGAGGATCTCTCTGGTATCAAACGCCAACACTGGTACTACGTCCTCGCACAGTATCGCAAGGGTATTGGACTCCTTGTCCAACGTGAATCCGGACTCGAACCCGAGGTACTGCTGAAGGGAAAGCGACGCCTTCGTCTGGCCGTTCTTCTGTCGCTCTTTAAGGTCTTTGTATAGTTGCAGGTGGACGCAGTCTGTGAAAACAAAAAAAATAATTAGATAGGTCGAAAGGGAAATAGTATAGAAATGAAAAATGAAAATTAAAATATATATGAAAAGGATGTAGATAGGTAAATAGTAAAAAAAAAATTATTTCATCATCCACACCAACGTCATTATAGGCCATCAAAATTCTGGCTGGACATGGGCATTTGCAATAGATTATCACACGAGATATGTGATCTTATTGCCCCAATGGTTATCAGTTTCAGGAGCTATATGGCCAACCAATAACGACTGTAATTTGTAGTAAGATTTTATCTTTTATATTCTCAGTAAGCTTTTATATTATGACCTGTTTCACGGCAGAATGACTGGCCCTGGGGTGGAACCTGCCTAGACGGATTCCCGCATAGGCTATATCGGCTAACCTAGTTCTGCGGATATTTATTGGGCATATGAGACTTAAGAACTGATGTCTCCGGGTGACGAGCGCATTGTGGTGTCACACTGTTCTGGTGACACAGCATTTGTTATGGGCAGACGTTGCACTTACCATCAGGTGAACGTTTTGCTCGTCTCGTCGCTTTCTCCTATAAAAACAAAGAATTGACAGCATATAGACTATTATCCGATCGCGTCCTTTAGGTGCTGTAAGAGGCAGAGGAATTAAATAAACCAATGACGGGGAATACTTTTACGACGAAAACTAGAGATTCGCCGAATATTCGGTCAGTTTGCCGAATAATTACCGAATATTTAAATATAAAGTAAGTAAGTAACTTAATATTATTTTAAGAGTAAATGACATATATAGTTAATAGAATCAGGAGTTACTTTGCGGAAATTCATTATAGTAAAGGAGAGAAAGTTCATTTGCTAAGATCCGCATGCAAAATGTAAAATGGTGTGTATTACCTAGTTTTGAAGAGCACCGCCAGCCCTCCCTCAACAGCGTGCACAAGAAAACCAATACCGCCACCGGGAGCCGCCACCAGATACTCCTCCACCAATACAACACTAACACTAGGCAATACACACCACTGAAGTCGAGAACACGACACGTGTTTCACCTCAAAACGAGGCATTATCAAATGATATTGACTCTACGACTTGACAGTCGTATGTCGTATGTCGTATGATACTCGTATATGTTAGAATGGCTTTATTCTGAGAACCGTACACAGTATTTATAAATGAAACAAACGCTGCCTTTGGTAACTATAATTTATTCATAAAATCAAAAGCTTAAAAATTAACATAAAATTCATAAAATAAACTAACTAAAATTACGATTTTTTGTAACTAACAAGTCGCTAAATATAATTTATGATTGATTCTGTTAATTTCATTTTAATGTTTGCACATTACTGCTTTACGGCAGAACAACTGACCCCCTGCGGTGGTATCTACCTAGACGGAACCCTACCACCAGTAAACTTAATACACGCCAAATTACACTTATGAATCTTATAACGTATAAAGCCATTACTACGTATTGGTTGTAATACTGAAGCCAATGCGTACGTACGAATTGGTTTCAGTAACAAATGGCTTTGAAATTACTAATCGTAAATTACTTATTAATCGAACAGTGCCATTAAATCAATGAATTATTCAAAGTTCTTGTAAGTTGAATACATTACTTCAATAACGATTCAATGTAATATTAAAGTTAGATCACGAACAATTGAAAGGGCAAGAACTAATTGAGCGTTGGATCTGAGATCCGCAATCTATTTCCGAAAATGCGTGCATATACGTTTCAAAATATGTTTCCAATTCATACTGGAATGTTTTCAAATTCACAGTGTAAAGTTGTCTTGAAAAAATTAATGAAAACCATCTATAAAATGTCCCTACGTAATCACGTTGAACAAAGTCTGATTCGGCGCCAAATACAACCCCCCTCGCTTAACACCAAAAATCGAGTTGCGAAAAAAGGAAATCGAGGCACGTCTTCGATGATTCCGGACGAATCGACCACTAGGGCCCAAGCACTCAACACTACACACACACAACACAATCACGACCACCAGGGCATATCAGACAAACTTATTCGCGATACCGCCGCATCTCAAGCCGGTTTTCCCCTAGCATCACAAATAGAATCGTCGGAGTTTCTTGCGTCAGTTCTTCTCCAGCGGTAACGCATTCCGAACTTGTGGTAAATGTCGATAATTCCGATAATAGTGTAAATGCCCTCTCGAATGAAGTAACTGACCGAGTCGCCCCGACTCGGAAGGAAGAAGGTCTAAGTCCCCTCAACGGAGGCCCTCATCCATAAATAAAGGTTTCGGCTAAGCGCCTTCAGCGCTCGGCCACGTTTCAATCCGGTTAAGCTGTAAAAGTCTTCGGGCTAACAGTGACATTCAGTTGAGAAAAATAACATCTGGAATACTGTAAATTAGTACGTTCAATAAGTTGTAGAGTTTCATATTGGTAAATAGAATAGCCGCTGTAATTTTGTAGGGCAGGCGCTCGCCTTATGGTTTGTCGGGTTTGGTTGTGTTGATTGTCCCCTTCAGATCTTATAGCACGAGCGTTACTTGGGGCACGTGTGCGAGTACAGTTGTGGCGTTACATATTGATACCTTCCGACGGTATTATTTACTAGTTACTGTACCCTTCAAACTGAAATCTAGTAATGCTTGCACGAGGTACACTTGTTGAACACACGCTTGGCGAAACCGGACTTGCTCGTTTACTATGCTGTTTAATGCTTGAACGCTACCCTTGAGCCGACTTAGAATTAATAGTTTATATATTTTTCCCGAGCTAAATAGGCCATAGTTATGCGAGGCCTGGCTCCAACTACTTGTAATTTTTTTTTATACCCGATGGTAAGTGCAACGTCCGCCTAAAACAAATGCTGTGTCACCCAGATTATTTCTGTGTGACACCAAACTGCGCCCGTCACCCTGAGACATCAGTTCTTAAGTCTCAAATGCCCAGTGATAACGCTAGCTCACAGTGCCCTTTAAACCGAAACACAGTAATGCTTGCACTACTACTGCTTCACGGCAGAATAACTGGCCCTGGGGTGGTACATACCTAGACGGATTCCTGCATAGGCATCCTACCACCTAAAAAGTTACTGTACCCTTCAATCTGAAATCCAGTAATGCCTGCACGAGGTACACTTGTTGAACACACGCTTGCCGAAACCGAACTTGCTCGTTGACTATGCTGTTTAATGCTTGAACGCTACCCTTAGCCGCCTTAGAATTAATAGTTTCTATATTTTTCCCGAGCTAAGAAGGCCAAAGAGTCAATACACGTGGCTCCACCTACTTGTAATATTTAGATCTCGTATATGGAGGCACGGCAAGGGCCTACCACGTACAGAATCCGTATAAAATTAGATAATACATATTTGACAATTTTATTTGAAACTGTACTCGCGACTTCGTTCGCGAAGAATTTGGATTTGTTTTTTTTTTAATGAAGTATATTAAGCGTTATATCAAGGTTCTGCTTTATTGTGGACTAGCTGACTTCATCCGCTAGGGTATGGGTTTTTTTAAATATCCCGTGGGAACTAATTGATTTTGCTAGATAAAAAGTGTCCTTTAGTCCGTCTACACGATGCAAGCTATCTCTGTGCCACATTTCCCCAAGATTGGGTCAGCGGTTGTACCGTGAAAAGGTAACAAACAGACAGAGGGACAGAGAGAGTTACTTTCGCATTAATAATATTAGTGAGGATAGGCATTCTGTGGCATATTATCGCAAAATGTTCATCTTTGGAATTTATGAAATAAACGGTATGAAATAGTCCAAGTGAGTCCTAGAGCTATTTATAATCTGTCTAAAATTCATGTCAACAGTTTTAGTACTCGTAGTTCCAGAGTTATATGTCCTCCTGGCCGATTTTCGCACGGATCTCAGCACAGTGACAACTACTGAATGCGCAGGAGATATTATAGTGCCACAAGTGTACACGCAAACAATGGCACTCACTCGTCCCTACCTACCCGTGCCCGATGTAACACTCATACGATAAGATCGGAGGCAGGCTAGGGTGCAATGTCAGAGACCCGCGGCGCTGTAGCCAGGCACTCTAACCACTAGAGTTAAATACAATCGTAAAGAATAAAAATGTACTTCTGTTTTTTATATGTATTCTAACATTAACCGAACGGTACCGTCGCAAAATTTAAGATAGGAAAGAGTGAAGCAGACAAAGTACTGGAATGAAATCGCTTTGCGCCATACGATATCACGCAGTAATGAGGCACAGTCTCGCTGCAAATAATGATCGACTGTGGAATGTTAAGGTAAGTTTACGCTAAATACATTTTTGTTTCTAGTATTTTTTTCTTTATGAAATTTAAAATCTCCACCAGTTCGTAAAATAAGACCTAAAGAAGAACCGACCAGAACCTCCGGGGTAGTAGTCCTGGTGGTAGGATTCCTATGCAGGAATCCGTGTAGGTAGGTAGGCAGTAGTGTGCAAACATTTCGGTTTGAAGGGCACTGTGAGCTAGCGTAATCACAGGGCATATGAGACTTAAAAACTGATAAAACGACTTAAGAAATGATGTCTCAGGGTGATGGGTACAATGAGGTGTCACACAGAAATGCTCTGGGTGACACAGCATTTGTTATGGGCAGACGTTGCACTTACCATCAGGTGAACGTTTTGCTCGTTGCATCCCTTTATACAATAAAATAAAAAAATAAACATTTATTACAGTGTCCGATGGATGTACGTTGAAGTCGATGGATGTAGGTGGCTCATGACCGTGTTTTGTGGCAAACTTAATGGGAGGCCTATGTTCAACAGTGGACTAAAAAAGGCTGAAATGATGATGATGATGTTGATGATTATTACAGTGTCATTCTGGTGGACATAAAAATATTCATTGGTTGTTTTATAATTGGTTTAAATCCATACTTTTAATAATTATTAAATGCTAATATTATAAATGCGAAACTCCCTCTGTATATCCCTCTATCTGTTTGTTACCTTTTCGCGGTTCAACCGCTGAATCGATCTTCACGAAATTTGGCACACAGCTTGCATCTTGGAGACTTTTAACCCCGCAAAACCAAATAGTTCCCACGGGCTATTTTAAAAACCTATAGCCACGCGGACGAAGTTGCGGGCAGTAGCTAGTTAGGTTATAATGTTGAAGTGTATGTATTAAAAGCCGAAGGTAGGTGCGGTTACACCCTAGTGTACGTATGACTTTAGAGTTTGGTTTGCAGCGTCATCTACACGACATGTGTACACGTATACGCCTGGAATATGTAAAATGACACTTCCTTGTTTGAACAACAAAAAATATTTCAAAATTAAATCTGCTTGAAGCGCACAAACGCTAGTATTTCCAAAATAAAATTTACAATATAAATTTTCGTCTACGTACGTACTGGTTGATTACCAACTCCGTTTCTTATTATTAAAAAACACATATTGGACTTATGGCGCCAACTCGAAAAGTGGCGGTAACTTTTTTAATGAATTTTGTAATTTGTGTATATTTTGAGTTTCGATGTTCAATATTGCTAGTTTATTATGCAGCGAGTGCTCGTGAAAGTGTACAGTGATTGGGAAATTTAATTCAAGACCAAAATTGTACTTGTCGTTTTGTCTCCATCAGTCCAGCAAATCTTCATCTCTATTACCATTCATCAGTCCAAAAGCATCAGTAAAAGTCAACTATCATTTTACTGTCGATCGAAAGTAAGAACTTGTTACAATTAAATTATTACTCGACTTTGGCAAAAATGGCTCGATTTGGTAGCTAATTGCCAGGATCAAAAAAGAAAACACATTTTACTCATTTTACAGATTTTATAACAGTCCTTATATTATATTATAGATGTAAGTAGTCGATAAACATAATTTTTTTTTTTATTATCTACTTAAAGTGACAATGACTTCCAGTTGAAATGAAAAGAAAAATGACGCTATACTTTTTCACAATATAGAGAAATGAAACGACTAAAAACACGACTGCGCAGAACAAACATATTAATTATGGGAACGTGTTCATTGCATATAACGCTTAGAGTCGTGGGTATAGAGTTTAAGTTACTGTGTCATAAAATTTCGCAGTAACATCCCGTCTTTCACCTATTATCTTACAAGCTTTGCTGAATTATCATACGAAGCAATTTCTACCTTATCTTGTAGGCTCAAGGTTTGAAATGCTTCGCTGCTCTTACCGGGCGACACATGACAGCCACTACATCAAAATCGAGTGTTCCATTTTCAAATTAATTCGGAACCGTTTTCTAATTGGCGCGACGTGACTCGGCTGTGTTCGGATCTAATCAGCGTGTGTTTGAATTCGGAATCTAATTTGTGTTTTGAACCTCTGCGATTGTACCGCTTTGTGTGTGCGCTAATAGTTTTAATTGGAACTGCGTATTTACATTTACAAAAACACGCACACATTTGCAATCGTTTTGTTTTTTTGCAAGTTATTTTGTAACATGGAAGATCTTTACTGAGGCTTTATTTTCAGAGTGCATTGTAAAGAACATAAAGAATCCTAAAAGAGACCACTGCCAAGTCAATTGAACGGCAGGGTGCACCATGGATATATTTTGAATAAGTAAAGTTCGCAAAATTACTGGAGCAACGTGACGGACTCTTCCCGCTATTAACCTGTTTACCTATTTCAAAGCCTATTTAATTTAATTGTTCCGTATATTTGTACCGAGAGATTAGAAACGAAATAGAGTTCTATATATTATACTTGGTAGGAATAGTATGCATATTAACACCGAACCTCGTTCCGCTGCTGATGCCCAAAAGTCCTTATCAATTGAAAAGATCTGGCCCTTTATATTGGACCCTAAATATTGTCAGGGTTTGATCGCTCGAGATCGTCAAGCGTCTTGAAAATGTAACAATTTAGTTAATAAATTGTAAGTACATTTATAATAATTTATTGATACAATTTATTAACGCAGGTAATTTCAAAATTAAAAAAAAACTATCGATATTATTACATTTATTAAAAACAAATCGAAAAAACATTTTCTTATATAAAAAGTGCTTAAATAGGTAAAGAACAACGATTATTTTTATGTTAATTCATTGGGATTCGTTTTGACGCAATGAAATACAAATAAAAATTAAAAATGAATAGAAAACATTTTTTTATAATGGAAACAGTTCATTCATGGAATTGGTTAGTTTAATTAATGAACAGTTTGGATAACCAATTCACAAAATAGACGAACGAAACTCTACTTTTACCAACCCTTTATACAATATACTGAAAGGGTCAGTTAACAAATACTCTAATTTATTTGTTGGCAGCGAATTTTTCGGGTGAAAAGATCCGCAACTATCTAATCAGTGGCCCAGGGCGAAAGAAAGCCCGGCAACACGCAAGCACTACAATGTTTACGGCCTTTTCTATGTCTATACCTACGTAACCGCCTCTACTATTGGAAATTGTAGAGAAAATATAAAGAGAATAGATAAAATAAGTCGAACCCAGCTATGAAAAGAAGTAAAAAAATGTTGAAACCTAAAATAGAAGAATTTATTTTCATTGTCAAAATGATAAGTATCATTACTGATTAGATAAAAAAAAATAACTGGCTGAAAAGTAATGTCAAAAAGACAACGATGACTTTTGGCGCCAACACGAAATGACCGTTGAGTTTTTGTTATTGAATTTTATTATTTTTGTGCACTTATATTTGTAGATATTTGATAATAAGTTTCGGCAGTCGTGTTTTAAATTTTTTTCTCCATCAGCCAACAAATGTTCACTAAAAGTGAACTATCATCGAACTTTCGATATTCTCACAAACTTTCAAGCGGTCGGAATTGCTATATAATTCTGAAAATTATATAACTAGTGGTGGTACTTCGACAATGCCGTAAAGCTTTGACTGTTGTCATAAACATAAAAGAAGACAAGAATGCCTTTTCGCGCCAACTCGAAAAGTAATAGTTGTGCTTTCTACTGAATTTTATTATTTTCGAGTAATTTTACAGGTTGGCGTGGAAAAACTGTTTAAAATCGATGTTATCTTTTTTTTAACTGGCTGTTGGCGGTGCTTGTACTATTTTATATAATTATGATACATAATATAATATCTATAATATTCGTGCTATTTGCCAAAAATTGTCACCCGTGTTTAATAGTATCTCAGGTATTTGCATGAAGACACCCGTCCGATCCCACCGCATATCGGCCTATAAGCCTCCTCAAGGCCTTAGGCAAGATATACGAACGCCTACTTCTCGCCCGCTTAAGAGACTTCATGCAGTCTCGAGGGATCCCCATCCACGAGCAGTTTGGATTCCGTGCCAAACACTCATGTACCCAGCAGGTGCACCGCATAACGGAGCACATTCAATCCCGCTTCATACGCGGGCTTCATACCGGAGCGCTCTTCTTCGACGTGGCGAAAGCGTTCGACAAGGTCTGGCACAACGGGCTCATATACAAGTTATATGGACTCGGTGTGCCAGATCGCCTCGTACTCATCATACGAGATTTCTTACGCAGTCGAACCTTCCGCTACCGCGTCGAGGGGGTGCGATCCGAATCACATCCCATCCTAGCCGGCGTACCACAAGGCTCAGTCCTAGGTCCCGTGCTCTACACCCTTTTCACGAACGACATACCGCACACCAGCGGCGTCGAACTCGCCCTCTTCGCAGATGATACCTGCCTATATGTGTCTGGACGTAATCCAGACACTATCTCTAAACGCCTCCATCCGCAGCCCGAACCCTCGGGAACTGGTTTCGGAATGGAGGATCGAGGTCAACCCAATCAAAAGTGCAGCCATGTACTTCTCGCGGGCGCATAACGCAGCATCTCCCCACAATAGAGTTATTCGATCGTCCAATCCCCTGGGAAAAGACCGTTCAATACTTAGGCGTCCTATTAGACTCGAGACTCAGCTTCGGTCCACATATTAACCGAGTAAGGAACCGAGCGGCGTTCGTACTCGGTCGATTACATCCCGTTACTAAATAAAAAATAGCAAAATGTCCCTACGTAATAAAATTACACTTTACAAAGCCTGTATTCGGCCAATTATGACATACGCAAGCCCCGTATTTGCGCATGCCTCCCCGCGTCAAATTCACCGACTTCAGGGTATACAAAATCGATTCATGCGTAAAGCCACGGGAGCACCGTGGTTCGTGCGTAATGCTAACCTTCATATCGATTTAGGGCTTCCTACCATAGCCCAATATCTAAAGTTGGCCTCTCGCCGATACTTCGACTCTGCCGCCACGCACCCCAACCCACTGGTTGTCAGTGCCGCCACTTACAACCCCCTCGCGATACACCAAAACTCGACCCGCGGAAAAAGGAGACCGAGGCACGTCCTCGAGGACCCTGACGACGCGACCACTATTGCCCAAGCGCTCTACTCAACACTACACAAACACCCATTATCACCATCATACCGCCCCCGCCGTCGGCGTGGGCGTATCAGACAAAGTTATTCGCGATACCGCCGCATCTCAGGCCGGTTTCCCCTAGCAGTAGTGTCATAAACAGAAGCGTCGCTGGAGTTTCTTGCGCCATTTCTTCTCCAGCGGAAACGCATTCCGAATTGGTGGTAAACTTATCTAATAATAATCATGGTATTAATAATTATAGTAGTAGTAATATTGCCCTCCCGATTGCAGTAACTGACCGAGCCGAGACCGGCCCCCTTGGGCACCCTCGAGTCTGTTACTCTCGCGAACAGGATGACGGTACATGGCCGTGGAAATAAAAAATGATTAAAATCAGTATCTTTTTAACTGGCGTTGCGGTTGTTTGTAATAGATATCATTATGATATATAATAAAATTATAATTTCGGCATTGCTGAAAAGTCACCGTGTTAATAGTATCTCAGGTATTTGCATGAAGACAGAGGTATTAACTTGTTTTCAGGTTCTATTTTCCAACAGAAATCTAAGCTGTAAGTATATCGATAGGATGTTTAGATGCAATGTAAGAGACTACTATAATATAATTGTGTGATTTTCAAAAGATAAAGACTTTGGACGATGTGAAACCCAATGCTCATAATTTAATAGTTACGTTGACCATTGAACCACCGTCACACTACTGGTGGTAGGATTCCTATGCGGGAGTCCGTCTAGGTAGGTACCAAGCCAGGGCCAGTTATTCTACCGTGAAGCATTAATGTGCAAACATTACTGTGTTTCGGTTTGAAAGGCACTGTGAGCTAGCGTAATCACTGGGCATACGAGACTTAAGAACCTATGTCTCAGGGTGATATGGGCACAGTGTAGTGTCACACAGAAATTGTCTGGGTGACACAGCATTTGTTATGGGCAGACGTTGCACTTACAATCAGGTGAACGTTGTGCTTCTTTCATCACTTTTTCCAATAAAATGGCTCCCTCGAAAAACGCTACTATACTTCGTTCTTGTAGTTATTTATCACATGACGAGATCGTTTCGAAAACGTTTAGTAGTAGATACATTTATGTATCTAGGCGTACAGAAACGTTTGTATGTAGGAGATTTCGTGACTGACCAATCTAGGATACGGCGGGTATCCTTGTACTACTGTCACGAGGCTATCGGGGTCATTCGATTCTAATTATATTATTATGTTAAATAATAAGAATATAATGAAAATATACGACACTGACAGTGACTTAAAACAAAGTTAAGTAACTGCTTGTGAATGTCTCTCTGCGGGGTATATCCTCACATTTTCGAGATATTTTTATTGATTACGATGTTTTCCATCGCCGGGGACTGAACCTAGGACACTCGTGTACTATATAATTTTAGCGAGCGGCCGGGCCCTGAGCTGCTTCGGATAAGAAAACTCATATCAACAGCAAGTAAGCACAGATATTAATAAAATTTATACCGATATGTTTTAAGAGACAAAGCCCAATTTTGTGAAAACCCACAAAATGGCGTAGGATATTTGTTATCTATATCAAAATTGAGTGGCGTTGTAGCTACTGAAGCGTGAACTAGAATTTATTCCTCGCAGCCGGCGACATGTATAAAAATATTCTCCGTCCGAACAGAATTATATTGGAAAACAGTACTAGTAAAAAAGAACTACGTACATTTGAAATTGTTTGCGTCCGTTGCTCGTATTATATCGTCTTCTTTCTATAAAGAAAGCTAGATATTTTATTTTTCATGAAATCCATTTCCAGAATTATTTTCCGTAGATGATTCTGTTATTCCACAGGACAAACTGGGGCTTTGTAATATAAAAGCAAAAAAGAGAAAATAACAAAATGGAATTTTACAAAAGGAACTAACTGTCATTTCTCCATCCACCGCGTTAGTGTTAAATGCAATTATCAACATTTTTATGTGTAATTAAGCGAAATCACATGATTCATGTCTTATCATAATTCTGAAAGTTTAATTTGCGTAAACAAAAGAACCGTTTTGACTGTACGGCTTATTTCTTCCGAAAACGCAATTCTTCCGTTGATTACAGCAACAAGAAATGTTCCATTGCTTCTTCCGTTTTTATTTGCGGCTTACGAAGTTGGGAAGAGTCCATTATTTCTAAAACGTGGAGATTTCCTCACGATATATTTCCTAGGCACTGTTAAATCTTAGTGACGAGGTATCGGAGACATATCGACGATAATCGTATTATAAATAAAGGCGATCACCCGGCACTTGAGCTCTTATTGAGATGCAACCAATTGAGACTGTAATATCATAACAAAAAAATATTGAATGGGTCTAAATTCATTATGTTCTCACATAACAAACATACTAGACGACACGGACGTCTCAGCACTCCCTGACCACGATATGGTCGGTCACGATCCAGGCTACACTGTACACACAGTTAATAGCTTTAATATAACACGCACCACGACCCACGACCGCCGTAGAGAGCGGCGCCCAGCAGTCGACAATCACACCGCCTACACACGATACACCCGTGTTCCAGGGCGGTTCTCACCGCCCAGAGTTACCGACACACAAGTCGACAGTCCGAATGGAGGCCCGCAGCCTCCCTCGGACGGTCATTAGACGACTTAAAATCGTATTGAGATATTCTAAATCGCGCAAGCACGCAGCGAACGCGACACAGTCCGAATTTCGAGGTTTTTGTAGGAGTTTATTTATTTATTTATATTTAGGTGAAACCAAACCTGGCACGCGGCCCCCTAGCCCGTGAGCACATCCGGTGTAGCTGTCAAAGCCAAAAAAGGCTAACAGCAATTACATCACCGAAATTATATCTCACATAACGTATATTGAGCGTTGTCTCTATACTGCGGACTTCACAAGTCTTTTACTACACTGTGGGTCTAAGGACTTCACAAGTCTATCATTAATAATATTATTATTGCGTAGACAGTTTTCACTACACTCTCGGTCTTCGGATATCACAAGTCTGTCTGTAACAATATTGTTATTGCGTGGACAGTTTTCAACAAGTCTATTTACTCCGCATTTCTTTTATTACACCCGCCCAGGAACATGCACGTCTAGTAGTTTTGTGGACTTAAATAACTTTCTATACACATTACTATGTTACCACGACTTAACCGTGGTAGCACAGGGGACGGGTGCTCGCCTTTCTTTTTTTTTAATTTCATAGTACGCGAGTAGCCTGGGTTTAATTCCCGGTGCCAGCACCTCTAAAATTGTTCTACAATTTTAAGTGCTGATTTACCACGTGCTCACCGTTGAAGGAAAACATCATGAGGAAACCAGCATATCCGAGGAATAGAAATATTTCGAGGACATGTGAAGTCCGCCAACCCGCATTGGAGCAGCATGGCGGACTGATCCCCGCTTCAAAACCCTCTCAGAAATGAGAGGAGGCCTGTGCTTAGCAATGAGACATTTATAGGCTGTAACTTTACTTTACTTTTTTACACGACTTAATCAAATAATGTACAGTGTGATTGTGCTTTCCTTCCCAGAAAAGTTAGGGTGTGATAGGTGGGTGGAATAAAACTATACACGGTATTAATTATTGACTATCTTTGGCTTTACTAGAGTCCCGTACATCCAACAAACTACATAAACCTAAGACATATTAGCCTGCCGCGGCAATAAATAAAACTTAAAAATGAGTAAAATAAACATGCCACGGCACACCCTACTTTTTCGGAGAAGGAGTGAACGAAAACCCTGTATATTTTTAATTCGAATCCTAAGTAACAGAAAGAACATATATCGTTCTCCCTTTTCATAAAAAAAATCTATTTCAATTATACCCAAATTCGTGCTGACTTTGCATTTAATACCCCATAGCGTTCCTGGCTAGATCATACGTTCGATCGTTTGAAGCCTCTCCCACCTTTTCGAAGGTGATTATGATAATAAACTACGACCGCGTCATGTAGTGTTCAGAATACATGATTTTAATGCCGCAGGTCCTGGATCTCTAATTCTGCATCTTAGCCTACCTCCGATCTTATCGCATGAGCGCTACACACACTTTTACTGGTGGTAGGACCCCTATGAGTAAAGCCATTTTACAGTATGGTTTTCTATGCGTTTTCGCATCGTTCGTCCTATTGGGTTGAAACTTTGTAAAGTTGTTGTTGGCACTTGCGCGAAAAAAATAAAAATGAAAAAAATCATTTTTTTTATTTGACAAAGTGACGAAACGAGCAAAACGTTCACCTGATGGTAAGTGCAACGTCTGCCCATAACAAATGCTGTGTCACCCAGAACATTTCCGTGTGACACCACACTGCGCCTATCACCCTGAGACATGAGTTCTTAAGTGTCATATGCCCCGTTATTACGCTAGCTCTCAGTGCCCTTCAAACCGAAACACAGTATGTTTGCACACTACCGCTTCACGGCAGAATAGCTGGCCCTGGGGTTGTAACTATTTAGACGGATTCCTGCATAGGAATGCTACCACATGTAATAATTTTGTACATGTACATGTTAATCTACAAATTACAATAAAAGAGGATTGAAAGACATTGCAGCGGATGCTAGATGTACATAAAACAAACCTATTGCAAAATTTGAGAGAACTATTATATAATGATTTCTTATATTTACGCGAACACTACTCATTTAAATGAAACTAATTTTACGGATTTTATCGCGTTTAATATTTTACTATTTATAACCCGACGTTTCGGGCGCTTTACAGCTCCCATGGTCACGGGGGGACTGAGGTGACAGTTGTCCCAATGTCATAGTTACCCCGGAGTACCTTCAGCTTTTAATTATTATTTTTAGTCCGATCTACGCAGAAAGAAGTTTCATTTAAATGAGTAGTGTTCGCGTAAATATAAGAAATCATTATGTGAACCAGTACGGACTGGAAATCGCAAATAAAATACGCCGGTTAGAAGATCTCAAGACCAAGCGCGCAAGATTCATAACATCTTTGAATTTCTTGAAGAGATGCAGAGACCATGATCTCATTCCTACGTGTGTCAAAATATCAGCTAAAAAGGACATTCGAGGAAGCGCTAAGATCTTAAAACAGGCAAGTAAAAAGTTGTTAAGAACGGGTATTCAGCAAAAACGTACCGATCTACATGTCATAAATACGTCCATAGACAATTTATCCAGTGTTTTAAAAACAGTTTTAACGACATTTGATTTTAATAATTGCATTGAAACATTAAATAAGCGTGAAACAGCTAGATATAATGATTGCAAAAATAAACATATAGAAAAATATCAAAAATTAACGACCAAATTCAATGTCAAACATCAATCTCAACGCATGAACGGAACGCGACCGTTGACTACGGACAATGATCATAGATTACGCGCGGTCTATAATCTGTCAAAACAAACACTGGATGAATCTACATTAAAAGTATTATCGAAGGGCATGAATTTCGCAGTAACACCGCGAAGAATACCGTACGAAGAAATTATCTGTAGTGTCGAAGATTTAAAATATAAAATTTCTGTTTAAAAACAATTTCAATAAAGAAGATTTGGAGGCCATACGTCAAGACATTTCGTCTATGTTACGTCGAAGCTCGGTGCCGAAACTAAATCTTTCTAAAGACGAATTAAAAGCGTTGAACAACCTACGGAACAGACCTGAACTCACGATCCTCCGCGCAGATAAAGGTAATGCTACGGTAGTCATGGATACGTCAGACTACAATTTTAAAATACAAGAACTTTTGTCGGACGAAAGTACATATAAAAAGGTCAAATCAGACCCAACTACTAATACGCTTAAAACAACTAGCGATCTTATTAAGAAACACTCCGAGAAATTGAATCTGGACGTTAGTTCGATAATACCATCTTGTGCTAAATCACCGAAGTTGTATGGATTACCAAAGATACACAAACCAAATGCTCCACTACGTCCAATAGTGAGCCAGATCGATTCACCAACCTACAGATTGGCTCAGCATGTGGCTAAAGTACTCTCACCACTCAGAGGACACACTAGAGCACACACAAAGGATTCATACCATTTTGTCAGTGAGATTAAAGACCTTCACCTGACTGACAATGAAACTATGGTCAGTTTTGATGTCCAGTCTCTATTCACATGCCTACCAGTAGACGACTGCATCTCAATTGTATCTAGGAAGCTAGCTGAAAACAACATGCCAGTGGAATATGCAGAACTACTAAGACATTGCCTTACATCTGGCTATCTATTGTGGAAGGAACAATACTACAAGCAAGTAGATGGTGTGGCGATGGGCTCCCCAGTATCCCCCATTGTCGCCGACATCTTCATGGAAGACTTTGAGGAGAGAGCCCTCCGTACTTCTCCAGTAAATCCAAGATTCTACAAGCGGCATGTAGATGATACTTTCACAATTTTACCATCAGATAAAGTAACTGCATTTCTAGACCACCTTAACTCCCTAAACTCTAAAATTCAATTTACAATGGAGTTAGAGGCAAATAACTCTTTAGCTTTTCTAGATGTTTTAGTAATTCGGAATCCTAATAACACCTTGAGTCACACTGTGTATAGGAAAAAGACCCATACTAACAGATATTTAAACGGTGAATCTCACCACCATCCATCACAGTTAGCTACCGTGGGTAAATCCTTGTTTCAGAGAGCACGAGGAATCTGTGACAGGAAACACCTGGCCGCCGAGCTTCAGCATGTCAAGCAAGTTTTGCACGACAACAAGCTTCGGGTTCCGCGCCTACGTCGCAGTGACCGAGTGAAACCGGCCACAGTCGAGCGTGTACCTGCTATTCTACCTTATGTCAGAGGAGTCACGGACAAGATTGGCTATATCTTGAAGCGGGCTTCCATAAAAACATACTTCAAGCCGCCGAAGAAGATAAGTCAGTTTTTACCATCTGTCAAGTGTAACATCCCTCTACAAGACGCAGAAGTATACAAGCTGGATTGTGAATGTGGTCTCTCTTACATAGGCCAAACAAGAAGATCGATAAAAACCCGCGTAAAAGAACACATAGCTGACGTGAAGCATCGTCGTTCTAGGAAGTCTGCAGTCTGTGACCATGTTCTGGATCATCCCAACCATTACATCAGATTTGATAGACCACAAATCCTTGCAAAAGAACACCGATTCCTACCAAGGATGATTCGCGAGGCTATTGAAATTAAAAGACATCCTAATTTCAATAGGGAAGATGGTTGGGTATTACCACCGGCTTGGGATCCTATTATTAATGAAATTAAATCAAAAACCAAGCATACCACTGCAAGGCTTCGAGACACAGTAAGCTCTTTCTGCGTAGATCGGACTAAAAATAATAATTAAAAACTGAAGGTACTCCGGGGTAACTATGACATTGGGACAACTGTCACCTCAGTCCCCCCGTGACCATGGGAGCTGTAAAGCGCCCGAAACGTCGGGTTATAAATAGTAAAATATTAAACGCGATAAAATCCGTAAAATTAGTTTTATTTACAAGAACTATTATAATTAAAAATAAATTATAATGGAAAATAAAAAAAAATATCGATATCAGATATAGCACCGTATGTTCCCATTTCAAATCCTCGAGCAAAATCTCTGCATGAGAGGACGAATTCTATTTTCCTCAGGGATCGTTAAACATGTGAATAAGTAATACTAGGGGTTCAAACGGGTCGCGGAGTTACTAAGCGACGCCTTACCTACAGCATAAATAACGAGTTGCCAGACGTACTTTGCTTTCTGTTTGGGTTTCGCGTATATCTGTTACCGTCTGTTTGTCTTGCACGGTCAAAGGCTGTGGAGTCTGATGGTATATTGACCGCCGCGCTATTTTTAAAGCTTTTGCTTTTATTTTTTGGGCGCCCTATTGTTTTGTTACGCGTCACAATATATCAATCAGGAGCTTTGTTAGTGAAAGGATTTCGTTTGTTTTAGGAAATTGTGGGTAAGGAATGAATTTTAACGTTCAATTCTGTAGACAGAACTTTTAGTGTTATTTTAGTAGTTTATATTTCTGATTTTAAAACCTCATTTGTAATAAATGAAAACGTAGCGAAAAATGAGTCTGAGATAAATTGTTTTGTATACACGTATGTAGAGGAATCCGTCTAGCTAGGTATCGCCCCAGGGCCAGTTATTCTGCCGTGAAGCAGTAGTGTGCAAACATTACTGTGTTTCGGCTTGAAGGGCACTGTGAGCTAGCATAATCACTGGGCATTTGAGACTTAGAACTGATGTCTCAGAGTGACACAGCATTTGCTATGGGCAGACGTTGCACTTACCATCAGGTGAACGTTTCGCTCGTTTCATCACTTTATACAATAAAAAAAGTCGTGGTAGCTCAGGGGCTAGGCGCTTTTATTTGTGTGCGTAGTAGATGTTTTACAAACTTCTGCGCTTCGTCTGGTGAGTGTAGGCCCACCCACCACCCTCCCCAAAACATGGTAGCGCTTGCTTTAAATTTCATAGTACGCGAGTGACCTGGGTTCGATTCCCGGTGCCAGCACCGCTAAAATTGTTAATTGTAGTTTAGGTGCCGACTTAACACGTGCTCGGCGGTGAAGGAAAACACCGTGAGGAAACCCGCATGTCAGACAAATACAAAACATTTCGACAATAAGTGAAATCTGCCAACCCGCATTGGGGCAGCGTGACGGATTCTTCACAGCTTCCAAAAGCAGTGGGACATTAATAGGCTGTTACCTTGCTTGCTTGCTATACACTTATGTATCACGAAATTTGTTTGGTTCGTAATTTTAACATGAAGCATGCTTTTCCTTGCTTATCATACCATACTTCATATACCTTTGTTTTTCTTATCCAGTGATTTTCTTTAAATACTGAATTTGTTTAAAGTATAAATAAGCTTGATAAAAATTTACACAAGACTCCGTCTACGTACCTAGGTATCGTCGTAGTGTCAGGTATTCTGCCGTGAAACAGTACTGTGCAAACGTTACCGTATTTCGGTCTTAAGGGCACTGAAAGCTAGTGTAATTACTGGGCATATGCGACTGAAGAACTTACGTCTGCTGAACACAGAGATGTTCTGGGTACTATTTCAGCTATTTCTACTGGTTCAGCTATTGCTATGAACAGTCGTTGCACTTACCG
Source organism: Luehdorfia chinensis (assembly GCA_019845155.1). Lineage (NCBI taxonomy): Eukaryota > Metazoa > Arthropoda > Insecta > Lepidoptera > Papilionidae > Luehdorfia > Luehdorfia chinensis. The sequence continues at coordinate 2,914,991 of JAHVAK010000003.1, read as the reverse complement.
TCAGTTGAACGACTGACTTGCAAGAAAAATTCATCGTCACTGTCATTTCAGCCCCCAACTAGTCCACTGCTGAACATAGGCCTCCCTGATAGATTGACACAAAAGTTTATAGCTCTCAATTTGGGGGTATAGTTGCCACGGTAGGCAGGCGGATTGGCAACCGCAGTTTATTCAGATGTTCCAGGGAGATGCTGCCGCCCATCTCCTGGTTTTAATTCCCCTCTGTCGACCTTTACGACACCCACGGCGCATAAGTTGGGATGGTAGATTCTCTTAAGCTCTTAAGAATTGTAATGATCAAAAATGTGGGAAACTTTATTTAATGGAATTTTACAAAAACACCTTCGTTACGCACCCGATTATTCACAAGCGTTTTGGTGGCGCTCGCGGCATGCCAACAAAAGAATTTGTGAGCATTTGTAAAAATGTCACGTTTGCAGGTCAACGGAATTACGAGCGAACGGTGGCCCCTAACGAGACCTTGGGAGTATGCCATGCGAATTTTAGAGGATCTTTTGTCTTTCTCTAATCGTGATCAGATTTTAAGATATTTAACATCCTAAGGTTGAGCATATTTACTAGCTGTACCCCGCAGTTTCACCTGCGTAACAAAGCCTACCCTGATCGATGATATACTCCCCTTTTGAATTGTATTTTGGGGTTTTAAATTTTTTTCCGCGGAACCTTAATTATTTTTCTAAAACTAAAGTACCCTAAGTCACCCGCTATAATATCAGCTATCTGTCAGTGAAAGTCCTTTCAAAATTGGTCGAGCCGTTACGGAGATTAGCCCGAACAAACATCATGCATGCGGATCTTAGCAAAGTAACTTACTTTCCTTCATTATAATATGCATGCGGATCTTAGCAAAGTAACTTACTTTCCTTAATTATAATGGATTTCCGCAAAGAAACGCCTGATTCTATTAACTAAAAATCTGTTATTTTGTTATTACAAACAGATACTACAATTTAATTTAATAACGGCGTACTTAATGCCTTTAGCCATTATCTCCCAGCCAATCCGACTCATTATTCTAATAATCTTATTTATTCATACAAATGTAAATTTTTATCACTAAACACGATATGTTAACTTCGAAAAGTTTTCCTTGAGCAACATTAAGAGAACCAGGTCAGATGTAAAATCTTATAATAAACTGGAAAACAAAATATCATCGCGGCTAAAGGTCGTTTAGAACTATTCCGAGTCGAGTGAGAGAGAATAAATAATGAGACAAGGCTTTTAAGGGAAAATAGCGGAGGCGCCTTTATTCGTATGGAAGCATCCGCAGGGACTATCACTTTGTCCTTTTTTCTATTCTCTAAATGTCTATAAACTGTGATCAAGGCTAACAGTGGTAGTCCCATGGGTGTCAGTTGCTGGCCGTTTGAAATCATGCGATAATCTCGAGGCTATCGGTTGGAAGGCGTTAAATATCTCGCCGCAGCATCATATAGCATAGATAGCATCGAGAGTAGCACAGTTGATATCATCATCATCATCATTTCAATAGTCCACTGCTGAACATAGGCCTCCCCCATAGATTGCCACAAAAGTTTGGAGCTCTCATTTTGGGGGGATTTCGCCATAGTAGTCACGATTCGCAGGCTTGGCGACCGCAGTTTATTTATTCAGATGTTCCAGGAACATGCTGCTGCCCACCTTCTAGTTTTAATTTTTCCTCTGACGACTTTTACGACACCCACGCGATGAGATGGGGTGGTAGATTCCCTTAAGCCGCCACCACACTTGGTGTCCGGTTCGGCCTCACACTTCATTACTTAAAAAAAAAACGATGCGTTAGGATTTCTCTTGTGTCGTGGGTGCGTTTTATAGCCCGATATAGTTTTTTGAACCAACGATTTGTGTTTTTGCCACAAATGTTGCCTCCAGCTGGGATTCGAACCCACGACCCGCTGCGTAGAAGTCCGGTACTCTTGACTACTAGAGCACCCGGTCTGCTTAGAGTTCTGAAAGTGTTATGCTATGGTTAATCAAAATCAAGGAAAAATCGTCTACAACCCTACAACCCAAATTATTTATAAACGAGCACTTTATTAAAGTCTTCAATTGAAACAAAAGAAAAAATGTTTCCATATTTTATTTCTCGCTAGGACCTCATTTATTTACCTGTTTGCGGGCCTCGAGAATACTTCAAGGCGTTCAAATCCATTTAGCTCTCATTTCTTAAGGAGTCTTTCGAAAATTAAAAAAAAATACACGTCATAATTAGAAGCCCACTTTGTTAACATTTCTTACTTTTCACATAGCGAAAAATTCAAAGATTGGCCTAGCTCCGGCAAAAATTACACTTCCAAATCACGTTTCAAATTTCTTTTAAATCTTTTTTACTCATTATCTTTAATGAAACGTTTCTTATAAGAGAAAAGTTCAATGCGGCTAAGCTATAATTTAAAGGCTCAGTGGTTTGTTCTACATTTCTAGATAGAAACATTGACAAAGAAATAAAGTGGAAAAAACATGTAGGTAAGGTTTGTATCAAAACAAACAGATTTAATTACTCACTTTCTAAATTGACAAAAGTAGCAACAATCATGACGTATTTTGCTTACGATGAGTCGGTTATACGCTACGAAATAATACATTTGGGGTAACAGTACAGACTGTGCGTCTAGGTATGTACCAGCCCTGGGCCAGTTATGCTGCCGTGAAACAGTAGTGTGCAAACATTACTGTGTTTCGGTTCGAAGGACACTGAGAGCTAGCGTAATCTTACTTAAGAACTGACGTCTTAGGGTGACGGGCGCAGTGTGCTGTCACACAGAAATTTTCTGGAAATAAAAAAAGACAGAGCTCCAGATGTATCATGCCAACCTGTATTCAAGGCATTGAGGACATTACCGTGCCTTGTTAATATATATTTGAAACAGCGAAATATGTAAAACGACTCGGCTTTTATTTCTACAAACTAAATAAAGACGCGGTATCTAGAAATATCAGATACGCAAAAAAGTTAATAATTAGCGATATACCTAAAACCAATACAGCAATTCATAACAAAACTGTATCAGTGGCGTCGTCAAAATACGTTTTACTCTGTGAACGAATCTTTAAATTATAGAGGACCTTAGTTAACCTCGGTGTTTTACCTAACTTTAAATTGGCAATCGTTAACATTTTTTTTAATAACATTGTGTAAGTTTATTTTGTTTGTGTAAAGTGTAGTACTTTTTATAATTTTCAATTTTGATTTTGTGATAAGCAATATTTTTATATTTGCATTCTGTCAGAAATGGTTGAGTTAGAAGACCTTAACTTTATTGACCACCATTGTTACCGACCACCATTCTCTTTTTGTAGTTCTTTTTTTTACTATAGTCAAAAACAAGGTAAATAAAATCTGCACGTCGGAGAAAAACATTTTTTTCGACTACGAAACAAGTTCGCCAACTCATGCTGGAGCAACGTGGCGGCATGGTCCCGGCTCCAAAATCAACCGCTTAAACCGCAATGAGCTGATGATCCTATTGAGCATACCAAGACGTCTATTTTGTAACTCTGGTAGGTTTCATGATCGGTTTTATTTTGGCTAATGAGGCTCTTTCATTTAATGGGATCAAATGAAACCGACCACAAAACCAACTAGAGTTACACAGTAGACCTCCAGGTCATACTCATGAAATTATCGTGTTGTCGTCGGTCCATAACATGTGTGAAAAACTTCAAATTAATCGGATGTCTGGAAGTAGGCGAAAATTTTATTGAAAGATTTTATTATTATTGTTAATTACATACATACACATACACGCATGCATAAACATACATACATACAGATGAAGTTAATAAAACAAAGTTTTATGAGTATAAATTATATTAACGTTAACACTAACCTTACCTAACTTACCGTGTGGTGACGGCTTAAGAGAATGTACCACGCCATCTCGTCCCATGGGTGACGTCAAAGTCGATAGAGGGAAAATGAAAAGCAGGAGATGGGCAGCAGCATCTTCCAGGAACAACTGAATAAATAAACTGCGGTTGCCAACACGCAAGTTAAGCGTGGCAACTATGGCAAAATATCCCCAAAATGAGAGCTACAAACTTTTGTAGCAATCTACGAGGAGGGGCAAATTTTCAGCAGTGGACTAGTGATGGGCTGAAATGATGATGATGATGAACACTAACCTCATAACTTTGTGGTATAAACATTAAATGTGCCGTCGGTCGATAAACTAAATAACTACTTTTTTATCGCTAAACTTAATAACAGTTTTAAAATCATTACAATTATATAGACTTATTTAGAATGTATTTTCATTTATATTATAATAATCTTAATCAGGGCTTGAGATATTTATAAGCATCCTGAGATCCTCGGCGTAGTAGACAGATATTGTGTTCACTATACCACGCGGTCGGAAAACTTTGTATAAGTTATTTATTTCGTTGGAAGTAATATATTATGTAAGTTTGGTCTACTGGAGTACTAATTATGCGAAACCAGTTCATTAAAGCACCTGAATTCGAAATAGCTTTGAATCGGCGCGAAACTTAAATTATTAAGTATTTAACTTGAATACATTTTGAACACGCAGCCTGTGTTAGTTACTTGAACACTGAATGGAGCCGCCTTTACGAAAATCAATTTAATGGAATGTAATATAATGGCGTCTATGTTAAATGTAATTAAATACATTTTTAATGGCAAACAGTAATGGCTCGATTGACATTGGTTAGGCGGTTGGCTTTTGCGCTGCGAGTCGCGGATTCGCTTGCCGCTGGAAACAACGCGAAATGTACCTCTTTCATTAGAAGTATCATGGCCCAGGTACAAGTATCCAGTATTTTTTTTTCTAGTATTATTTTTCTGCATCACTCTTTTACACGTAAGTCGGAGTTGACAACCCTAGCACTACGGCCGAGTGCAGGCATAAACATATAACATACATGAGCTGTTCTGTACACTCTATTTGTTTGCCATTCTAGTCAAAGATGCGGACAGTAGACGTGTGCAGCTCTTTAGTGAACCGGTTCACTGTTCCGAAACATCGATGTGATCCGAATGTTCCGGTCCGGTTCCGGAACACTTCTGTCAGTACAAAAGTTAAATTTGGGTCTCTAATTTCACCTATCAGGCGGTCGGTTACACTAACGTACGTGTTCTACGAACCAAATGCGAACCGTTTGTTGTTTTAGATTAAGAAATTCTTAATATGTTAAGTATGACACGGTGTTCCAAATGTTCCAAATGTAACATGTCACTGATCCGGAGCTCAGCACTGTTCTTGATGCAAGCATCCAATTTCGCTAAAGACGTCTAGCGGACAGTCACCGTACATCTAATCCCCAACACAAAAACCCGACAACAGACCGTAACAATCGGCTTAAGAAACAATATAACAACCCGATTCAGCAAACAATTCGATAGAAAGTGCAGTTGGGGCAATCATTCCGAAGACTTGTTACAACAAAGCATCGGGACGTGCCTGCGATCTGCGTTCATTGCGGTTACGTCATGGTTTTGTTCGCTTGTTCGAACCTTGGAACAAATGTTGATTGGAATATTTTTTTTTTTAATAAAGTGAATAGACGAGCCAAACGTTCGCCTGATGGTAAGTGCAACGTCTGCCCATAAAAGATGCTGTGTTACTCAGAATATTTCTGTGTAGCACCACACTGCGCCTGTCACCCGGAGACATAAGTTCTTAAGTCACATAGTGCCCTTCAGACCGAAACACAGTAGTGTTTGCACATTACTGCTTCACGGCAGAATAACTGGCCCTGGTGTGGTAGCTACCTAGACGGATTCCCGCATAGGAATCCTACCACCAGTAAAACAAACATTAAGATAATTAAAATTATTTAATCAAAAACCGACTTCAACGCAGCTACTGCAAACGAGCTGATGTGAATTTAAGAGTTTCATTATTTTCTCATGGTTCCCATCATCAGAAATTGACCAAATTTGTACGGGATCAACCTCGTGTATTACCAATTCATCTAAAAAGGAATTATTGAAATCGGTATTCAAAATTGGCGAAGATATCACGTAACATACACATAAAAAAAACCAGTCGAGTTGCCTCTCTACGTGACCAAACCATCTAAGCAACCCTTTCCTCTATCTTTGTCACTTTATCTTCTACCACACTACTTATACTTCCCTTATCACGTTCCTTAAGAATATGGCGTGTGAAAAGCGAGTATTTTCATAGAGAATTTTGCCTATACTGTTTAATAGATTAGCTTGATGCGATATGCATCTGCTATATGCGATCTTTGACCTTTGAGTACCGCGTTCAACTTTCGCTATGGCACGGTGCACGTAACCTGACATTATAAATTTGCAAACCTCTATAGGACCTATTTGTAAAAACCACGTGTTTATTAAACTCTTGCAATAAAACGTCTCGACGACCCCGCTTGTATGCTCCGAGTCCTGGGTTCGAATCCCAGCCGTAGCCGACTTTTGTGTAAATCACAAATCTTGACGATCCTCTACTACACGGACCGACAACTTGTACGGTTTTGCGGGAAGTCGTTGGGTGCCGGTGATTGAGAACCGTGTTTTGTGGCCTATGTTCAGCAGTGGGCCTGTGATGGGCTGAAATGATGATGATGAACAGCCTTCAGTAAGTCTGCCTGATGATTTTCTGTCGATTTTAATCATTACTACTTACTTTAGCGTAAGAATTAGGTCGTAATTGTCGCGGATGTGCTAACTAGACTCTTTTTGTTTAAATAAAACTATTTTTACGGATTTTATCGCGTTTAATTTAAACTATTTCTAATCCGTCGGATACATGGTTACGGGAGGAATGAGGTGACAGATGTCCTGATGTCATAGTTAACCCGAAGTACCTTCAGCTTTTAATTATTATTTTTTAGTCCGATCTACGCAGAAAGAGCTTACTGTGTCTTGAAGCCTTGCAGTGGTATGCTTGGTTTTTGATTTAATTTTATTAATAATAGGATCCCAAGCCGATGGTAGTACCCAACCATCTTCCCTATTGAAATTAGCATGTTTATTTTAATTTCAATTGCTTCGCGAATCATCCTTGGTAGGAATCGGTGTTCTTTTGCAAGGATTTGTGGGCTATCAAATCTGAATGTAATGGTTGGAATGATCCAGAACATTGTTTAACGCGTAAAAATTAGTTTTATTTAAATGTGTAGTATTCGCGTAAATAAAAGAAAACTCTTTTTCTTGGTTAGAGTAAATGACGAGGCGACCGAATCATTCACCTGATGTTAAGTGCGACGTCTACCTATAACAATGCTGTGTCGCCCAGAACAGTTATGTACGGCACCACACTACGTCACCCTGAGACATCAGTTCCTAAGTATCACATGCCCAGTAACACTAGCTCTCAGTGCCCTACAGACCGAAACACAGTAATGTTTGCACACTACTCATGACTGGCCCTACGGTGGTATCTACCTAGACGGATTCCAGCATAGAAATCCTACCACCAGTAATATACTATCTAATCCGTACGATTGTAAGCGAAGGACGGTAAGGATGTAGTGTTGGTGGTAGAAGGGCACTCGAGACAGGAAAATCGTATCTAAAGTTCCGCAAGTATTGACTTTCTCTAATATTTTTCATTCACGTCGTTCAAAACCTACCTATATCCATACAAGACATTAATATAAACAAACCCTCGGGGTATAACATTTGTAGGACTTTCGATTCAGCACAAACTCAACTAGAAGCTAAAGTGGCGCAAAGTCGAATGAAAATTGCTACGCACGCCTCTGGTCGATTTAACCGCTGGGACACCGAACCGTTTTCCTCTTTACCTTTCAATTTATAGAGATACGTAGTTTTCGAAGGGCAGTGTTTTTACCCGGTTTTCCTGTTTCCCATAGCCTAAGGGAAACGCGAGCGTACATATATGCCTATGTGCCGTGTGGTGGCGGCCCAATAAAAGAATACTACCACTCCATCTCATCCAATGGATCTCGTAAAAGGTGAGTAAGGAATTAAACTGCACTGTGCACCTGTGGACACGTGTAGTCCGCCAACCCACACTGGAGCAGCACCGCTGACTCTTCCCGACACCAACAAAAGAAAAAAAAATAGGAGGCCTGTGTTCAGCAGTCGGACATTTAAGTTACTTTATATACATCATTTCACTCAATCTTGAGAAAAGCTAGCGAACCGAGTTAAAAGAAAACGAATTGATAAACGTTCAAAGTAAAATTCTTTATTAAGTGACCACTAAAAAAGAAAATACACCCATAACAGGAACTAAAGCGAAGTTCTAATTTGACGCAGTCGTCATGCTCGAGACGAAAGAGTAGAATTTTTAATTAATATAAAACTTCGGCGAGGGAAAGGGACTTTTCCGCTTTAAATAAAAAAGTTAATTAGTTAAATGATTAAAAGTGTTTTAAATACAACACTTAATTAATAAACACTTATTTAAAAAAGAATACTTGAATATAACACAGGCTATGTCAAAAAGAAAAAATATTTTTAGTGAATGGAATTTTGAATTCTAATTAATCAGATTTTAACACTTTCTTAAGGTGGATAGGATTTCTTACAGGAATCCGTTTAGTTAGGTACCAGTACCCCAGACCAGTTTTTCTGCTGTGAAGTAGTGGTGTGCATACGTGTTTATGTTTGAAGGGCACTGAGGGCTAGCGTAATCACTAGGCATATGAGACTTAAGAGCTGATGTCTCAAGGTGACGGGCGCAGTGTGGTGCCACTAAGAAATGTTCTGGGGTACACAGCCTTTGTTACGGGCTGACGTTGCACTCACCATCAGGTGAACGTTTTGCTCGTTTCGTCACTTATACAATAAAAAAAGGACTAAAGCTAGTGTTCAATAAAAAAAACTTATCTTATGTTGTATTAAAGTAACAAAGAAGGTTTCGGAGTTAAAATCGAGTTGACGGAATTAAATTAATCTCTGAAATATTTTTAAAAACTATACATACAGTCACGCCTTTATACCATTACGGGGTAGGCAGAGGCCACTAATGTAGCCCACTTTTCGCCCTCGCGGGGAACGAGACGTGACGGGTGGCGAACCACAATTAAACGTAACACACACACCACAACGTAAAATTTTTAATTTTTCAGAAATGCTAGTTTTTTCTTTCAACATCAAGCAAGTAGTACATAATTATATTTAATCATAATTATTATTTTACATAATTTCAATGGTGCCGGTGCCTGGAACCGAACTTGGGTCACTATAGCACGCGTGCTATAAAATATAATGCGAGCGCCCAGCCTCTGAGCTACCATGGCTATATGTATACTCTTGTATTATTTACTACAGAAACTGTTAATTACGAATACGTAAGGTCTTTTGAAAGTACAAGAAATGCGACGACCAGTCTGACGATCAATATGTCAGGGCTGTCACCTCGTTAGAGCACGTCGTGAAGCGTGGACATAGACGCGTAGCTTGCGTAATTGTCGATAATTTCATATCAGTCGGCCAACAAATTAAGTAAGCGTTAATGAAGTTTGGAAACCACTTAGCGATGACAAAAAATTATGCGTATTACGCCTCTAATTACATAAATTGTGGTAAACTTTGTCATGTTCGCTTTAAATGGCCCTGAACAAAAAAAAAATCACTTAGGTTTTTAAATTTATTTAGGCGCATTTATTGTGGCGTCTGCCTACCCCTATCGGAAAGAGTAACCCTACACAATTTACTAAACAATAACCCTTAAGTGTATACCAAGTAATAGCAATGGGCCGGCCATATAGCTCGTAGAACCGATAACCGTTGGGGAGATGCGATCTGGTCTTGACTTAGATTATGAAACAGCAGAGAGACTGTTGAATTCGGGGGATGAGTATCATGAAGCGGTGACTGAAATCGAAGCTGTATATAACAGTAAAATTTAGGAGGTATTAATTTAGGATTATTGCACTAGACGGAGGAACGTAGCGATCGTTTCACTAGTCCGCCTCTCTGCACTTATACGTAACAATTACTGTGTTTCGGTTTGAAGGGTACTGATAGCTAATGTAATATTGGGCATTGTGGCTTAATGCCTGCAAGGTGAGGAGCGCAGTGTGGTGGCCACACAGAAATGTTCTGAGTGAAAATAATAATGCTCTTTCTGTGCATGCATACCTACTTCTTAATGTGTTCATAAAGTTATAAACTACTTTTAAAGATAATGTCATACGCGGCCACAGAGCACTATCTATGCAAATAAGTCAAATTTATTGCGTTTTGCACACAAAAACACTTCCAAGGCTAACAAGCCGAAATCAACTCTAGATTATAGAATATTAAATTCATTTTATGTATGTTGCGAAGCTTAAAATGCGGGTCAAAAAAAAAGTTAATTATGTTGCAATTTGATCCATCCGAAAAATTGCTTGTATGCTATTATTTAACAGACGACAAAATATAAACTATTGTTAACTTACATCTTACATTTCAGATGTAACTGAAACATAGTAAAGTAAAGCAAAGTAACAGCCTATAAATTTCCCACTGCTGAGCACAGGCCTCCTCTCATTTCTGAGTAGGTTCTCGAGCGGGGGATAGTCCGCCACGCTGCTCCAATGCGGGTTGGCGGACTTCACATGTCACATAATATTTCTATTCCTCGGATATGCAGGTTTTCTCGCGACGTTTTCCTTCACCGCTGAGCACGTAATAAATAAGCGCTTAGAATTAGTAGAACAATTTCAGAGGTGCCTGTGTACCGGGGATCGAACCCAGGTTACTCGCGTATTATGAAATTAAAAGAGAGCACCCGGCGCCGGAGCTACCACGGCTATTAACTGAAACATACACAAATATAATAAAAGAACAGACTAAGAAGTCTGCGCTTTGTGACATTTTCAGGACCGTCCAACCATCATATTAAATTAAATTTTTATTTATATTCAAAAACATGTGTTACTACAGAGTGCGGCATTGTGGGTATAGCAGAAATAAATTGTACGAGTACAAACATCTCTTGCCTCATTGGGAGGCGTACAAAATATTGGAGAAGACGCTCAGATTCCTACCAAGGGTGATTCGCTATTGACATTTAAAGTAAAAATTTAATGAGGGAAAAACGCTGGTACTACCATCGGCTTGGGATCCTATACTTATTAAAACTAAACCCAAAGCCAAGAATACCACAGCAAGACTTCAGGACACTTTTAGCTAGCCAGCAGGACCAAAACAAATAATTAAAAGTTGAATGTAGCCTGGATTAACTATGACATTGAAACTATTAGTAGAAAGTAGTCTAGAAACTCTAAACTAGAAGTAAATAGTAAAACGCGATGAAATCCGTCATAATTATTTTTATTAAATTTGTAATTTTCGCATAAATATATGAAGTCATTATATAACGGACCAAAATAAAAAATAAATATTTTGAATCAAAAGAAAAAAAAGTCTTTTCGTGTTTTCCAGATGATGATGACGTTCTCATAGCCGGTTTCGACTGCGGCGACAGCTTCCGAATATTGTCGAGAGCTATCAACTGCGCAGGAGATATTATAGTGCCACAAGTAGTACGCGCGAACACACAGGCACTCACTCGTCCCAACCTACCCACACTCGATATAACGGTCATTGCGATAAAATCAGAGGGATGCTAGGATGCAACCAGACCCAAAAACCAACAATTTGTGTTTTAACACAAATATTGGCTGCGGCTGGGATTCGAACCCGGGAGCCGTGACGTAGAAGTCAGGTACTCTGAACACTAGGCCACGCGGTGTTTTCCAGAATCCATGGTGTGATAGTTGTTTCAGTTATTTGCATATTCGCTTACTTATTTAAATACCACTGAGTGTGTACTTAGCGGTTGCTTACTTCTAAAAGATTCAGGTGTGACAGTGTTGCAAGCATATGAGGCCACTATTTAAAAATGCAACAATAAATCACAGTCGCTCCGAAACCGGAATTCGCAACCCGCCCACGGGCAACCACGATTTTTTAGTACATAAAGACAATCAACATTCACTCACGCCCGATGCTACGTGCTGATATGCGCTCGTTGCTAGATCTCTGAAGGTCGTAATATTAGCGAGATCGTTACGGATACGTCTCGTAACGGTATTGTTTAACGTGCGGATTCTAAATATTTATGTTTCATATAGTCAATGTTCTTCGTATAGTTTCATGTGTGTCGTATGAGTCGACTTCTGCGACAGATGGCAGTAGAAACGAAGTACAAAAGTAAAGTAACAGCCTATAAATGTCCCGCTGCTGAGAATAGGCTTCCTTTCTTTTATGAGAGGGCTTCGGAACTGGGAAGAGTCATTGAAATATATCGTTTTAAATTACAGACTAATTTTATAGGTGCCGGCACAGGGAATATTTTTAAAATAATGTTGTTTTCACCTTGCAAACTCCTACTGAGACTATTCAGTTTTTCTGTAATGTCGCCTAGAAAGGCTAAAATACACCACCATTTTCCATCCAGAGTCGGATTGTACTTGTAATGAGAAAATATAATTTCTGATAATCTCAAAAGGTGGCGAAGAATATTGAATTCGTTAACCCTATTGTATGTAAATAATGATTTCTTGTTTTTACGCGAACACTACACATTTAAATAAAACTATTTTTACGGATTTTATCGCGTTTAATTTAAACTATTTCTAACCCGACGTTTCGAGCGGTTTACAGCACCCATGGTCACGGGAGGACTGAGGTGACAGATGTCCCGATGTCATAGTTAATCCGAGTACCTTCAGCATTGCATAGCATTTTAATTATTATTTTTAGTCTGATCTACGCAGCAAGAGCTTACTGTGTCTTGAAGGCTTGTAGTGGTATGCTTGGTTTTTGATTTTTTGTTTTTATAATAGGATCCCAAGCCGGTGGTAGTACCCAACCATCTTCCCCATTGAAATTAGGATTTCTTTTATTTCACAGATGGTAAAAACTGACTTATCTTCTTCGGTGGCTTGAAAAATGTTCTTATAGAAACTCTTTTTATTTATTTTGTAACGGTTCAAATTTTTAAATATTGTATGTATACTTCATTATGCTATGCAACTGCTATGCCAGGCGGGCCACTCACAAAAGCTCGGCGGGCCGCAGGCTGAGTACAGTTAGATTCTAGAATAACTAAATGGTTAATCATCATTATCGTTGTTAAGATCATTCAACTGTTTGTTCGTTCAATTCATTCGATTCATTTAACTAAATTCGTTCACTCAAAAATTCGTGCACACTCCTAAAACGTATCTAATCCATCAAACAAATTAAACTCGACCCTAACAATTTTCAATTTAATGTGAAACAAGAAAAATAAAGCAAATATAAATAAAAACATTGTTTCCGGCATTGAATTAAATTCCTAAAATTGTAACCATAAATCTCGAACAATATACGGAGCAAACAAATTTGCGTTCCGAACACCCTTTTTTTACAATAGGCGCCATTGATAGAACTTTGTTGACTGGCGTTTTGTTTCCCCGGTTAAATTACACTGCAGGACGAACGATGGCGGATTGATGTGGATTTAATGGCATAAAGTAAATGTAGGAAAAAACGTAAACGTTTACTGGTGGTAGGATTCCTATGCAGACTAGGTAGGTACCAGGCCAGGGCCAGTTATTCTGCCGTGAAGCAGTAGTGTGCAAACATTACTGTGTTTCGGTCCGAAGTGCACTGAGAGCTAGTGTAATCACTGGGCATATGGGACTTAAGAACTGTTGTGTCAGTAGCACTAATCATCAGGTGAACGTTTTGGTCGTCTCGTACACTTTTACTAAAAAAAAAAAAATGTTATTTTAATTGCAGCTCAGAACAATAAAACTATCGTCTTTTTTACCGGTTAATTGATATTTTAAACTTCTATTTGTATCCACAGTTCACTTTGTCGGTGTTATGTAGATTGTTGTAGTTATGAGTGCGAACAGCTTTTGTTTGTAGCGCAATTGGCTTTATTTTGTAACGATTTAAGGGTTCCGTAGTCCGAAAAGTAGCGCCCTCTATAGATTGTTCACTTCATTCGTTCGTTCCAGTCGATCACAGCGTCAATTTTTTTACTGCTGTGAGACGATATGCGTTTCATATACCTATAATGAAGATTTAAAAGATACTACGATAAAAATAATTCAGTTTGTGTCCCAGCCCTCATTGTCTAAAGCTAATAACATTGATATATTTACGCGAATATTATAAATTTAAAAATCCGTCTAAGTAGGTACCACCCCAGGGCCAGTTATTCTGCCGTGAAGCAGTTGTGTGCAAACATTACTGTTTCGGTTTGAAGGGCACTGTAGAGCTAGCGTAATCACAGGGCATATGAGACTTAAGAACTGATGTCTCAGGGTGATGGGCACAGTGAGGTGTCACACATAAATATTCTGGGTGACACAGCATTTGTTATGGGCAGGCGTTGCAATTACCATTCGGTGAACGTTTTGTTCATTTCATCACTTTATACAATAAAAAAAAATTACAGATTTTATCGCGTCTTATTATGTCTTATTATGCTTGGTTTTCGATTTAATTTCATTTGTTATAGGTTCCCAAGCCTGTGGTAGTAACCAACCATCTACTCTATTTAATAAATAGAGTGTTTTAAAATTGCAACCGTCGCTAATCGGTGTTTTTTCTTGCAAGGATTTGTAGGTCTATCAAATCTGATATAATAGTTGGGATGATCTAGAACATGGCCACAAACTGTAGATTTCCAAGAGCGTCGATGCTTCATATAACTGGCAGAATGGAGTCTAGGAAGTCTGCAGTTTGTGATCATGTTCTGGATCAAATCCGTAAAATGACGTAATACGTTAATACACTTAATAACAAGGGGTAGTTCTAGAAAAACTTTTGAGTGAAATTTTCTTATTGCTTTTTATAGACAATACTTCCAAGGGTACATGACATTTTTCATTCCTTAGAGCGAAAGCAAAATGAACTGAACGCCATTTTATGGGGAAAAGGCGTAACTGTATGTAGGTACTCTTATGCATAAAAATAAACATTATTTGCGGATTCTTTAACCACTCCTTGATATCACTTTTACAGTGAAATTGTTTTAATATTAATGAAGTTTAAAGTTTCAACGGTAGCCGTTCTGGAGTTCTCAAACTGCAATGACAGCGTCTGAAGGAGCATCGAATTATCTGTGATGCTTCGGGCATATAAACGGCAGCTTAATAATCAAAGTTAAATCATTACTCATTTACTATTTCATTTCTCAGATTTGAATTAATGAACTAAATGTCAATATACATAGCGTGAGAAATTTAAAATAGGCGTGTTAGTGGTTGGGTCTTTTTTGACCGTTTATAAGTATGTACGAGTATGTCCCAAATAAGTTCTGGTATATTAAAATTATAATCTGACGTACGTCATTACTACCGTAGCCATTTCCATTTCCTTTAACTGCGTGAAGTATCGCGAGTTTGGGTTTAACGTCGAAATTCGAATTATTCATTGCATATATAAGGTACATTTATTTTTATTGGATGAATTGTCGAAGTATATGAAGTCGATAGATGCAGGTCGCTCAGAACCGTTTTTTGTGGCAATCTATGGGGGAGGCCTATGTTCAACAGTGGACTAAAATAGGATGAAATGAGGATGATGACGATGACCTGGATATAATGTTGCTTGACATTGAAAAAAAGTTTGTAACTTTGTGTTACTTTATAAACTTAACTATTTATATTTGGAAACTGCTACGACATAACGCGTCACAACATATCCGCTCCAGCTGGGAATAAATCACAGCGTCTGCATTGCCAACCTAAAATAAATAAATTAAGAGCGGAAGTTCTTGATGCGCTGAAAATCTTGCAAACGAGGGCTTAATCTCCGAAGTTTCGGATTTATGAACCCCTCGCTGTGTTTGAAATGCTTGGAGAAATACAGATATCAAACTTACGCCGCTATGATGTTTATAAGAAGTAAACGCAGAAATAAATTAATTTCTACTCTTTGCGTTAGTTCCTTACAATATCTATTACATATATACAAAACAGTTTTTTAAATATTCTACTATTTCTTAGATTCGTAGATTCAGTATGTTTGTAGTTGAAGGGAATCGAAAGTATAACTATAACTTTCAAACGCGAGCAGTTCCATTGTCAATATCAAAATAATGAACACTTTATATAATAAAACTAGATGTGCCCCGCGGTATCACCTGCGTAAAAAAGGCTAACCCGATCGATGATACGAGTATACATATACACTTCCCTATTTGAATCCGATTTTGTAATTTTAAATTTTTTGCCCGAAATCCTAATTATTTTTCTAAAATGAAAGTAGCCTAAGTTACCCGCTATAACACCAGCTATCTGTTAGTGAAAGTCCTGTCAAAGTCGTACAGCCGTTTCGGAGATTACCCGGAACCGACAGACAAAAATTTTAAAATTTTGTTTTTTTTTCTTATGAGTACCGTATTACTATACATATCATAAGCATTGAGTAAAAAACTGTTATTTTTTTTAATACAAACAGACACTTCAATTTTATTTATTCGTATATATAAAGCGCCTTTAGAAAATCGAAATGAAGTTTTTCATAGTGTTTTTTATTAGTGCTAGAATGTTATAAACGCTACTAATATTAATGTGAACCACTCCAACTAAGCTTTAAGCCTGTGCTAGGAGACGGTTCACGACATTAGTCGAATGGCGGCCTCGAACCTGCGACGTCTCGTTTCGCAGCCATGACGCTGTGGCACTTGCGGATTATCAATAAAATTATTCCATAAACATGACGTTGAGAAAATTTCGTAGAGCAATTATTTTATAACAGGGAGCAAATTTTGAATGCCCTTCCAAAGTTACTCATAAACTAACTATTATTAAATTTTAATAGTAATTTTGATGTGTTTTACGTTTAACTATACTAAGCTTAATTATTAAATTATAAACAAAAATACAAACATATTTATAAGGGGCTTACCAATCTAATGAAATTGGAGAGTTTGTATGTTTGGACGCGCTAATCTCAGAAAATACTAATTCGGTTTGAAAAATTATTTTTGGATTGGACAGCCCATTAATTGACGAAGGTTAAACTTCATTCTTCATTAAGGGCTAAACTTCATGCTATGGCCTTAAGCTACCGCACATTACTAATGGCCGAAATGTGAACGCTCAGATCAGTGAGCGTACACTTGTGGCACTATAATATATCTCCTGCGCAGTTGATGGCTCTCGACAGTATTCGGAAGTTGTCGCTGTGGTCGAAATCGGCTAGGAGAACATCATCATATCGTAAGAAATATCGATTGAAAAATATGAGACTTACGATCAGACCACCAGATCTGGCGGGGATCTGGGGGACCTGGGGCTTAATCGATGCGATGGAATGAAAGTTCGTGCTGCAGTGTCAACAATACAGAAACAGTCAAAAGACATTGAAGACCAACAAAATCAAGAAAACATGTAATGTGTGTGTTGCATTTTAGTCAGTTCTGTAAGTATTGGAATCCAGAACTACGTTTAGGATTCGCAGAACACCAAATTCCGCAGAGTGGTCATTTGTGGTGGAATAGTTTTCGATAAGCACATAATGTTCTCTAAAATTGTAAAAGAAAACATCGAGAGGAAGCAGCAATGTCTGAGGAAAGAAAATATTTCGAGTACATGTGAAGTCCGTCAACCTGAATTGGAGCAGCGTGGCGGATTCTTTCCGGCTCCGAAACCCTCTCATAAATGAGAGGAGTCCTGTGCTCAGCGGTGGGACATTTATAGGCTGTAACTGGAAGCGCACAGTGGTGTCAATGTTGTAATTTTAGTTATTCAGGGGCGAAGTGGGTCCTTAAAAAATTCTCTAATAACACTTTATTGTATTTCACTCCTCGCGTTAACGAGCAGACAGTAAAGTGACAGCTGTGAGCGATTGTAGCTCGTTATAAAGAACGCAACGTTATCATCGATCGTTAACGAGCCTTCGACGTCCGCTTTTGTTTGTTAATATTTATTAGTTTCATTTCTGATGCGCTTGTTGTTGAGCTTGGTTTACGACCTGTGTGACCTTCGCGGCCATGCTGCTCGCACACCTGCGTAACATAGGAATATAACGCTGTTTAGTTAAACCGTCTAGATAGGTACTACCCCAGGGCCGGTTATTCTGCCGTAAAGCAGCAGTGTGCAAGCATTACTGTGTTTCGGTCTGAAGGGCACTGCGAGCTAGTGTAACCACTGGGCATATGGGACTTAAGAACTTATGTCTCAGGGTCGCAGTGTGGTTGGACACATTTGTTATGTGCAGACGTTGCACTTGCCATCAGGTGAAAGACTTGCTCGTTTCGTCACCATATCAAATTAAAATAAAATCAAAAAAAAAACGTTTCGTATGTACGTATGTCTACGTAAGTCCTTGCGATATCGCAGCCAAATTAAATGTGTGGTTTGACGAAACGCAAATCGAATTGCATTATGCATTGTTACTGGCTGACCCGTGCGAATATTTCGCACGGTATCGTAATCATCAACAGATGGCGCCACCTACCTACTTTAAACAACCGACAGCTGTCGTGTCAGAATCTCGTGATTGAAGAAGATGTAAACAGATTGTCAACAGAAGGTTCTATCTACAATTAAATTGACCAAAACTTTTTTTTAACGAAAACATTAATTTTAAGTCATTTACTTATTTTTAGTCATTAAAGGGAAAAATAATCTTCCAAATGCCGTATTAAATATAGTTAATAGAATCAGGCGTTACTTTGCGGAAATCCATTATAGTAAAGGAAAGAAAGTTAATTTGCTAAGATCCGCATGCAAAATGTAAAATGGTGTGTATTACCTAGTTTTGAAGAGCACCGCCCGCCCCCCCACAACAGCGTGCACAAGAATTCTTGTTTCTTTCCTTTGCCGTATTAAATATTAATTTTGGTACAGTATTGTAGGAGATATTTTATATCTACAAAAACCACCTTTGAGTATAATACATAAATATTGGATTTTTAATTCACTAGATAGGTACCACTCCAGGCCAGTTATTCTACCGTGAAGCAGTACTGTGCAAACATTACTGTGTTACGGTCTGAAGGGCACTGATAGTTAATGTAATCACTGGGCATACGAAACTTAATAACTGATGTCTCAAGGTGACGGACACAGTGGGGTATATACGTTTAAAGTTTCAGCCTATAAATGTCCCACTGCTGGGCACAGGCCTCGTCTCATTTCTGAGAGGGTTTTAGAGCTAGGAAGAATCCGCCACGCTGCTCCAATGCGGGTTGGCGGACTTCACATGTCCTCGTAATATTTCTATTCCTCGGACATGCAGGTTTCCTCACGATGTTTTCCTTCACCGCTAAGCACGTGGTTTCAGCACTAAAATCGAAGAACAATATTTGAGGTGCTGGCACCGGGGATCGAATCCAGGTTACTCGCTTACTATGAAATTAAAGGCGAGCACCAAGAACTGAGCTACCACGGCTAGACGTTATTAAGAGCAGTTAATCACTAAGTATTGCTCAACTTTACGCCCTCAAAGGAGTGACGATGAAAAAAAGAAACGTAGGCGACGCACAGCATACTGGAGCTAGGGGGGAAACGGATTCTATCAGATTAGGACGGAGTCGCAAAACTTCCACCGGTCTCCTCTAAGCGGATTAGCCTTTATTCCCAAAGTTAATGCATGCACTTGTATGTTGGGTACGTTCCACAGACACACAACACTGTGTTACGGTCTGAAGGGCACTGATAGTTAATGTAATCACTGGGCATACGAAACTTAATAACTGATGTCTCAAGGTGACGGACACAGTGGGGTATATACGTTTAAAGTTTCAGCCTATAAATGTCCCACTGCTGAGCACAGGCCTCGTCTCATTTCTGAGAGGGTTTTAGAGCTAGGAAGAATCCGCCACGCTGCTCCAATGCGGGTTGGCGGACTTCACATGTCCTCGTAATATTTCTATTCCTCGGACATGCAGGTTTCCTCACGATGTTTTCCTTCACCGCTAAGCACGTGGTTTCAGCACTAAAATCGAAGAACAATATTTGAGGTGCTGGCACCGGGGATCGAATCCAGGTTACTCGCTTACTATGAAATTAAAGGCGAGCACCAAGAACTGAGCTACCACGGCTAGACGTTATTAAGAGCAGTTAATCACTAAGTATTGCTCAACTTTACGCCCTCAAAGGAGTGACGATGAAAAAAAGAAACGTAGGCGACGCACAGCATACTGGAGCTAGGGGGGAAACGGATTCTATCAGATTAGGACGGAGTCGCAAAACTTCCACCGGTCTCCTCTAAGCGGATTAGCCTTTATTCCCAAAGTTAATGCATGCACTTGTATGTTGGGTACGTTCCACAGACACACAAAGGTTTTATATATGTAATATATTCTTATCTTGAGTATTGGCGCCTACAGGTTAAAATACATACATATATTCATGGCTTTTTCCTATACAAAGTGATAGGCAGAAGCCTCACACGTAGCCCATTTTTTGCCCCCGCGTAAAACGAGGCGTGATGGGTGGCGAATCACGCCGCCGCCATTTTGGTAAGGGTCGAATAAAATTCTCACTCCCCATTGCGCTCCCACAAGCGGTGTAGTGACAGCATTGAATTTTATGGTGTGGTTTTCCACGAATTAAGGCTGTCTGTATAATACCTAGGGTAGGTAGGTACGTAGGTGTTATTCTACTCTGCCAGACACCTTTTTTTTAATGGATAAAGTGATAAAACGAGCAGAACGTTCACCAGATGGTAAGTGCAAGGTCTGCCCTTAAAAAATGCTGTGTCACCCAGGAAATTTCTGTGTGACTCCACACTGTACCCATCACCCTGAGACGAAGTTCTTAAGTCTCATATGCCTAGTGATTACGCTAGCTCACAGTGCCCTTCAAACCGAAACACAGTAATGTTTGCACACTACTGCTACACGGCAGAATAACTGGCCCCGGGGTGGTACCTACCTAGACGGATTCCTGCATAGGAATCCTACCACCAGTAAGACACCTATCGGCTTATTATTCACAAAGTTAATGCATGCACTTGCATATTAGGTGCGTTCTACACAAAAGTTTTAAATATGTTCAATATTCTTATCTAGAGTATCGCCGGGTGTACCCGGTTTATGTCAGTAATGTCCTTCACGACATAGATAAGCCCAGTTAATAGCCGTTGTTAAGGGTAATTATACTAGTTTGTAGATGTATAATCTCGCTAATAAATATTAAAAACGTGAAAGTTTGTACGTTTGTTACTCAATCACTCTCAAACGACCTAACGGACTTTAAAGAAATTTACTACATAAATTTAATAGAAAGAAACGAGACGGGTAAAATGTTACGATAAGTCAGTCAGTCAGTTGTTTTTACTGTTGTTAGGATTCCTATCCAGGAATGCGTCTAGGTAGGTACCACCCCAGGGCCAGTGATCTTTATTTTAAACTTCCATACTAAGGGCTTAAATTTTGTGGTTTTATGTAATTCTTAAGAATGTATTATGATGTTCTCCTAGCCGATTTCGACCACGGCGACAACTGCCCACTACTGTCGAGAGTCATCAACTGCGCAGGAGATATTATAGTGCCACAAGGGTACGCGCAAACACAGAGGCACTCACTCGTCCCAACCTACCCGCGCCCGATGTAACGCTGATGCGATAAGAACGGATGTCAGAAACACGGGGACAATCACAACTCAACCAGACCCGAAAACCAACAATTTATGTTTTAGCACAAATGTTGGCTCCGGCTGGGATTCGAACCCAGCACCCGCGGCTTAGACGTCAGGTACTCTGACCACTAGGCCACGCGGTCGTCGCGTAACAACTATAAGCGAATCAAATAAGGACGTTAACTTGCTTGCATAAACCATACTAATATTATAAATGCGAAAGTAACTCTCTCTGTCCCTCTGTTTGTTTGTTACCTTATCACGGCTTAACCGCTGAACCGATCTTGACGAAATATAGCACGGAGATAGCTTGCATCCTGGAGACGGACATAGGATACTTTTTATCCCGGAAAATCAAATAGTTCCCACGGGACGAAGACGTGGGCATCAGCTAGTAATTAATTAAAGCAAATATACCACTGTAAGACTTCAAGCCACTGTAAGCTCGTTTTGCGTAGATCGGATTAAAACTAATAATTAAAAGCGGAAGGTAGCCAGGATTAACTATGACATGAGGACGACTAGTACCTCAGTCCTCCCGTGACCATTATTATCATCATTTCAGCTTATCCCTAATCCACTGCTGAACATAACATACATACATAAGATCACGACTGTATCCCATAAGGGGTAGTCAGAGACTGGGCACTCACTGCAAAAACAGATAACTGCCACAATTCACGTTTCACCAAAACAATATAATGCACTTGGTGTGATAGGTGGTGAGCCCATCGCGAATATGCGTTGGGTGCACAGTGCAGTTTAATTCCTTACTCGCCTTTTACGAGATCCATTGGATGAGATGGAGTGGTAGTATTCTTTTAACGAGCCGCCACCACACGGCTTCTCCTGGTTTTAATTTCCCCTTTTTCGACTTTTACTACACCCACGGGATGAGACGGGTCGGAAGGTTCTCTTAGGTCGCCACACGGCAAAACGGAAACGGAAAACATTATTAATTTAATACTTTGACCTATATTACAATAAAACAGTTTTTATTAAAGAAGAGAGAAGTGAATTCAATCAATCTTAGTTCAAAGTTCACGCTTAAAGTGTTGATGCCTGCGAGCGAGGTGAGTAGAGTGAGTGACGTGTGACCTAGTTCATTAGAGAGTTAAGTTTGTGGTACAAGTAGTTAGGTCGGTGAGTGTTGTTGATGTGGTGGTAAACAACTGATTGATTGCAAATAATAATATGGGTACATCCATACTATTACAAATAATAGTATGGGTACATCCATACTATTATTATTATCACGTTACTCGTATTTAACGGATTATTTATTTTTTATTTATTTAATCTTAATTGTAACACCTTAACCTAAGGAATACAATGGGCGGACTTAATGCCTAGAGGCATTCTCTGCCAGTCAACCCTGGGAGACTAGAAAAGTGATGGCAGGTGCAAATATATAAAAAATGTGGAGTCTGGTGTAAAAATATAAATACTATTGAATAATAATTATATAATAATATAAATAACCAATATATACACAAAATTAACATAGATAAATACATACATACAAATAATATACTATACTACACAAATAATACATATATAAACAAAATAATAGGTGAAAATAAAACATCAGTTTGCCTCCAAATAGTGTTCCCTAAGATTATATAGAATCCTAAAAAAATAATAAGCACAAGATGGCGTGTATTTGAAAGCAGTTAGGCGATCGCCTGATCAAACGGCAGGGTCGTTGCTCGTTGTGTTCGAATCCCGGTTGTGGTTGATGTTTGTGTAACATAAAATCTTATTGGTCTCCGAGTTTATTTTGTTTTACCGTGGTTCGAACACTGCATCCTAAACCTGATCGAAATGATGCGATGATGACAATTATGTTGACCGCTTGATCGATTTCGACCACGGCGACGTCGCGAGGATCGTTGCGCGGACCAGAAGATCACACCTGGGCATTATATATTATTGTGTGAGCAGTAATTGGCTTCGGCGGATATTATAGATTAAGGACTTCACCTTACATTCACTTAAGATTGTCTCTATATGAGCAGATATTAATAAATAATATATACCCTTAAAACCATCCCATGATAATAACAGACAACCATACATACAGTCACGCCTTTTTACCATCTAGTGGGTAGGCACAGGCCACACATGTAGCCTACTTTTCGGCCCCGTGGGTAACGTTTCGTGACAGATTGCGAACCACGTCGCCGCCTTCTGGGTGCTAGTCAAAAAAATGTTTCTCCACATTGCGTTCCTAAGAGCAGCATAGTGACAGCATTCCATATTATGTTATTCTGCACCAATAAAGGCTGTCCGTACAGTACCTTAAAGGTCTTTTACGACACCTCAGTAGGAGAGAGGGAGGTGCTATTCTACTGCCGGACTCCTATCTGCTGTGATAACAACAACTTGCTATTTCAAATAGCCAGGAGTACATCAGAATTTTAATTGTCTTGCCGACAATTGGTTCCACACCACTACTCGTATGCAGAATAGCTGACACTGCGAAGGTCTCTGACACTTACTACACCCTACCACCAGTAACTTATTTTGTAATATAAGCACTTTACTGGTGGTAGGATTCCTATGCAGGGATCCGTCTAGGTAGGTACCACCCCAGGGCCAGTTATTCTGCCGTGAATCAGTCGCGCGCAAACATTACTGTGTTTCGGTTTGAAGGCCACTGAGAGCTAGCGTAATCACTGGGCATATGAGACTTAAGAACTGATGTCTCAGGGTGACGGACGCAGTGTGGTGTCACACAGTAATTTTCTGGGTGACACAGCATTTGTTATGTGCAGACGTTACACTTACCATCAGGTGAACGTTTTGCTCGTTCCGTCACTTTTAGGAAATAAAAAAAAAAAACTTGAAAAATAAAGCGAAATTGAAAGTATACACTTGCTACAGTCAAGATTAAGGCACTTAAAAAATAAAAACGTCCTAAATGAAATGTCTAAATCACATCAGCGTGCTCCTTTGTCGGAAAATCAAAACATAAACGCACGGAACGACGCCTGTACGGCGTTTCCCTCTCATTTTCGCGAGGAAAAGTTTAGCGTTGAGGAAAATTCGCAAGGAGTGCCTTCAGTCCGGAGCTTTATACGGAGCCTTTAATACCTATTAGCCGAAGCTGAGGAGCTCCTCGCTTCGAGATAACACAATCTGTACACTGCACGTCGGATTACGAGCTACGGGGCTTGGTTGGCTATTTTTTTTTGCTGTGCAAACATTCTTGATAAAATTAAACTAGCTACACGTTAGTTTATTACTAGTTTGCCGTGATGTGAAAAAAAAAAACTTAAAAGAGAGTACCAGACCCGAAAGCAACGATCTGTGTTGCAGAAATGAAGGCTTCGACTTCGAAAACAGAACACGTCACGGTTATGTCAGGTACTCCACGCCGAATTCGACTCCCTTCCACACGCCCAATCGAATTAACTAATAAACTGGCTTCCTCGTCATCTCCTTTAAAAAAATTGGATGTAGTGAAACGCCATTTTAATCAAGACTGTTTTATTATCTACCTTCAATCATTTAACAATAATTTTATAACAATTGTACCTACAATACACAATATACTACACATATATACAGCTGAAGCTAAGAAAAGCGTATAAAATATTTTTTTAATCTAAAAACCTACTTCAACGCAGCAGCTCCAATGATGTTTATTAGATTTTAAGAGTTTTGTGATTTCCTCATGGATCCCATCATCAGAACTTGACCAAAATTAAATGTTCCTTTCTAATAAAAGACTTATTAAAATCGGTTCTTAAACTAAGAAGTAATTTCCGAACATACATAAAAAATATACAGACGAATTCAGAACATCCGCCATTTTTTAAGTCGGTTAAAAAGGGACTAAATGGAACTTTACCAAGGTACTGCGTGGTTATTTCATGAACGCGCAATTGCGCATCGCTAGAATTGGTATATCGTTAACATGCTCCACTTACCTGCATTGAATATCTTCAGCATAATGCCTGCGTTTGGCAATCGTTTACATACGTACATTTGTCAGTGTATTGTGCATATAAAAACGCCAATCCATACTAATATTATAAATGCCAAAGTAACTCTCTCTGTCCCTCTGTCTGTCTGTCACCTTTTCACGGCTCAACTGCTAAATCGATCTTGTCGAATTTCGGCACAGAGGTAGCTTGCGTTCTGAAGACGGACATGGAATACTTTTTATGCCGGAAAAACAACTAATAACCGCGGGATATTTAAAATATCTATATCCAGTCGGTGGTAGTAGTACTGGTGGTAGGATTCCTATGCAGGAATCCGTCTAGGTAGATACCACCCCAGAGCCAGTTATTCTGCCGTGAAGCAGTAGTGGGCAAACTTTACTGTGTTTCGGTTTGAAGGGCACTGTGAGCTAGCGTAATCACTGGGCATATGAGACTTAAGAACTTATGTCTCAGGGTGATGGGCACAGTGAGGTGTCATACAGAAATGTTCTGGGTGACACTGCATTTGTTATGGGCAGACGTTGCACTTACCATCAGGTGAACGTTTTGCTTGTTTCATCACTTTATGTAATAAAAAAAAGATCTCCTGGTTTACATTTTGCCTCTGTCGACTGTTGATGGATGAGATTGGAGTGTTAGATTCTCTTAAGACACCACACGGCCAACCTTACCCTTAAGTTTTTATTTATTCTATGCACTCAAATTGTATATATGGCGGACTTAATGCCTGAAGACAATATCTCTCAGTCAACCATAAGGCTAAGCAGAGATAAACATACGAGTATGATGGGCGGTGCAGGAAACATTAAAAAGAAAAAAACAACATAAGAAAAAAAATTACATAAATAGCAATAAAAGATACATAATTATATCAATATATAACATACACATTCGAATATACGTTCATACACATACATACATATTACATAATTTATACACATACATACATATTACATATACATAAGTACTTATAACTACCATATATGTAGATATAAATATACTACTAGAACGTTATTATCAAAGAGGAACAGAAAGAAAACATTTTATTAAGTCGTTAAATCGTCGATTTATATGCAATGGAATTAACTCATACTTGCAGCGATTTTTTGAAATATTCCCTGACTTTATTTTTGAAGGAAAACCTTTTAGGTGCTTTTTTAATGTCAAGAGGTATGTATGTAAAGGCATTTGAAGCGTGTAATAAATTTATATGTCGCTCGGTTGGAGCACTGGTTAAATATTTATATGTCCTACAGTTATCCCGGGTCTTAGTATTTGTGAACGTGCAGTTACATGTATACTAATTCCCGTAGTTTTTTTTTTCATCACGGGACGGCGACCCGATTGGGTGGTAGAATCAGTCAGTCCACCACACATGGCAATGTTATACAATTACATTTAACACTCGCTTAATATAATTCACAAAGGAACCGATCACCACATAAATTGGAAGCATTATAATGTCATATTACGTTTGCGTGCATCGGATGCCTTAGTTATTAATTAGTTAACAAATATATAGTAAACTATTTCGGGGCATTTCACTAAGAGATAGTTATGTATATAATTCCGTAAGATGTCTTAAAGGTCACGAGTAAAAAAAAATATATTTTAAAATACTAAAAAACACGCTAGAACAGAAATTAGCAGTAGTCCTGGTGAACGGTCATCATCATCAGTTCAGACTATAACTAGTCCACTGCTGAACATAAGCCTCACCCATAGATTGCTACAAAAACTCTCATTTTTTGTAGCAAATTTTCATGGGACCATTCCTCTATAACAAACTAAGTCATATCTTAAATATATATCCCAAAAATAAATTTGGTTGTAAAACAGTAGTGTTAAAATTTCTTAAAACCCTAAACTACCAAGAAACGGAAAATCTTTTGTTAACCCACATTTAATATTCATACTCCCAACCTTCATAACACCGAATAACTTAGCTAAACTCATATATATATACCCACATTCTCTACTGACAAACCTACGAGTATATTCATACACACGCGTGCATGTGCACGCGTGTGTATGAATATGAGTATGTACTCATACACGCATAACATTCATACTTACAAACACAAAATGGTTCTTGCAATCCGCTTTGTTATTTATTTTTATTACTATTATTTTTTTGTTTTTTTTGAATTTTTATCATGTTAAATTTATATTTTCTTCTGGGGGGGGGGGGGGTTGGGGGGGCTGGTGACCTGTATCTCAGGTTTTTCTAAAACCTATCTCAGGCACCAGTCTCTCACAACGCCGTATCATTGCTATTTTAATATATATATCCTGTACGTACTAGCCAGTAAGTTGTGATGAGACAATTAAAGTGATTTTATTATTATTATTATTATTTTGGAGGGATTTTGCCATTGTTGCCACGCTTGGCAACCGCAGTTTATTTATTCAGTTGTTCTATGAAGATGCTGCTGCCCAATCTTCTGGTTTTCATTTTCTCTCTGTCGGCTTTTATGACACCCATGGGATGAGATAGGGTGTTGACATCAGTCCATAATACGGGAGCAATTTTTTTTTCTGTATTTCATAATGTGTCGAGACGAGCAAAACGTTCACCTGATGGTAAGTGCAACGTCTGCCCATAACAGATGCTGTGTTACTCAAAATATTTCTGTGTAGCACCACACTGCAAGTTCTTGAGTCTCATATGCAAAGTGATTACACTAGCTCTCAGTGCCCTTCACACCGAAACAGTAATGTTTGCACGCTACTGCTTCACGGCAGAATAACTGGCCCTGGTGGTACCTACCTAGAGGGATTCCTGCACAGGAATCCTACCACC
The DNA here is from genome assembly GCA_019845155.1 of Luehdorfia chinensis. Taxonomy (NCBI): domain Eukaryota; kingdom Metazoa; phylum Arthropoda; class Insecta; order Lepidoptera; family Papilionidae; genus Luehdorfia; species Luehdorfia chinensis. The sequence continues at coordinate 2,886,716 of JAHVAK010000003.1, read as the reverse complement.
AGTTAAATTAATTGGAAGATTCCATTACATTCATAAATAAAGTTAATAAAGCGTATTAAGAACGGTTTCATTTTGTAAAGGTATTATAATACGAAAATCCGTTTAAGCCGTGTGGTGGCGGCTCGTTAAAAGAATACTGCCACTCCATCTCATCCAATGGATTTTGTAAAAGGCGAGTAAGGAATTAAACTGCACTGTGCACCCAACAACGCATGGTGGCGATGGGCTCACCACCTATCACACCTAGTGCATTATATTGTTTTGGTGAAACGTGGATTGTGGCAGTCATCCGTTTTTGCAGTGAGTGCCCAGTCTCTGACTACCCCTAATGGGATACAGTCGTGATCTTATGTATGTATGCATGTAAATCCGTTTACATCATAAAGACGAACCTGTAGATTTTGCTAACACTAACCTGCTTGATAATACTCTACACGTCTGCGCGTAACATTCTTACCTGCAACAAAAGGAAAAAACAAATGTAGTGATGTTCATGCTAAAGCAGGAATGTGTTAGAAACTCAATGGACGTTAATATTCTTTACACGATCGCATGGTGTATGTTTCCCGGTACCGCGGAAAGCAATGCATGCGAGCAGATGTTGCATTCTGCTTATTATTTATACTTTGTGTTCGCTAATCATTTACATAGAAACATAACTAACAACAGTTAGTAATACCAGTACGTATTTTGTTTCATTTGTAAAAATATACGATGCCCCAGAGCAGGTTTTCTCCTGTGTCGCGAGTGCGGTTTCCAGACAAAAATTCCACATGCACAAACACACAGACCCAGAACAACTAAGTGTAGGCCATCAAGTATTCGTCCCGTGCGGGAATCAAAAAACCACCCGCGGCGCAGGAGCCAAGGGCTAAGCCACTGCGTAAGCCGAGCCGAACCTTATAAAAGCATTGGTTGGCGCATAGGTTCAGCGGGAAGCTTCTTCGTTCGATCCCCGCACGGGACAAATATTTGAATGAGTTGCAGATAGTTGTCCCGGGTTCCGTATTTGCGCATCTGGAATTTATGCATATCACACAAACTACATAGGAAAAATCTTAAAAGGGGTGAAAGTTTATTTAAAAACATGGTCTCCTTATTATACACTGTGCTACTCTTGATTTTGTGTGAACATGTCGTATGCTTAATAGAATACTGGCTTAACACAAAATAGTTTTTTGACTGGTGGTAGGATTCCTATGCAGGAATCCGACTAGGAAGGTACCACCCCAGGACCAGTTATTCTGCCGTGAAGCAGTAGTGTGCAAACGTTATTGTGTTTCGGTTTGAAGGGCACTGTGTATCATGGGCATATGAGACTTAAGAACACGTATGTCTCAGGGTGATGGGCATAGTGTGGTGTCACTGAGAAATTTTCGGGGTGACACAGCATTTGTTATGGGCCGACGTTGCACTTACCATAAGTTGAACGTTTTGCTCGTTTCATCACTTTATACAATAAAAAAAAAAACTGAATAATCGCCTTTAAATGTCTTGCAAACGAGGTCTTGGCTAATTGGAAAATGCAATAAATATGTAATTGAAATTTTTTATTAGACATTAGACATCAATTCTGGCGTTATATTATATATAAAATAGACTGTAACCAAAGTTAGTCTCAAGCTCAAATAGGTCAGTATTCTGTTAAGCGTGCGATGTGATAAATCAGCTCTAAAATTTACAATTTCAGTTTTATTGTTTCTATTAAAAATATATCGTAAGCCAATAAAACTCACCGCAGATTTATTGCACACCCATCCGAAATTCTCAAATAATCGACCATTAAAAATTATATTTTGTTTCTAAATGTTAATCGAGTAACTTAAGGGATACGTATCCTGGTAATTGAAAAGTATTTCAATTAACCGTTCTGATGGAAATGGGTTCCCGAGGGATTATAGTTATAAAACAGTGGAAACTGATGAAATACTTATTTACTTAACGCACTCCAGGGGGAGCGAGTCGGCATGGAGTTATAAAAGTCGCGTAACTGGTTACTGGGATGGCAACATTTTTTTTATAAAACAATTGTTATAATTTAAAAAAGGTTTACTTTGAAGGAAACGGTCGATTATTTTTATATGAATAAAATCTTATGTTCTTCTATATGAATAAAAATCAATTGCTGAATGTATGAAAGATCATCACTTGAGAACTCGACCGATTTGGCTGATTTTTTTTTCGTTCTGTTCGTAATTGTCATGACAACGTTTGTCTAAAAAAAATAGGAAATTTTGATGGTGTTTTTATTATTGTGCTAAAATCTCAATAAAAAAGTGACGTTCAGTTTGACACTGGAGATAGAGACATGTTATAAAGTAAACATTATAATATTTTTTGCTAAGCGCACTTCTTATTTTGATTCATTAGTAAATGGGGCGGTGGCGGGAAGAATATACATTAAATTGATATTTCGTCTCGTCTTTGTTAACTTTTTTTTGTATTAGATAGAGCGACGAAACGAGCAAAACGTTCACCTGATTGTAAAGTGCGACGTCTACCCATAACAAATGCTATGTCACCCAGAACATTTCTGTGTGACAATACACTGCGCCCGTCACCCAGAGACATCAGTTCTCAAGTCTCATATGCCCAGTGATTACGCTAGCTCACAGTGCCCTTCAAACCGAAACACTGTAATCCCCCTGGTGGTACCTACCTAACGGATTCTTGCATAGGAATCCTACCACCAGTAAAATATTAATTAATGAATAATTATAGAATTAGAGAAATTGCCTAAAAATGCCTGCATCGCGCTGTCGACTTTTACGACACCCACGAGATGAGATGGGGGTAGATTGCCTTAGGCCGCCACCAGACGGTTAATATATACCCCCTAAATGCTATCATAGAAAACTGGCGTCAACTAGTATACTGGTGGTATATAGCGCTTCCGAACGTATAGGAATACGAAAAGTCACTAAAATCTTTTGTTTATTCACTTATACAATGAACTTTGAATTCGACTCCGGGACCTTGACCTGCCTGAATGAAATTAGCATACAATGCAACATGGTAGTGACAATGACGGCTTGAATTATTTAAGAGGTTCATATCGAAGTCGAAAGACACTAATAGTCAGGCTGTTTGAACAAAACTGACGGTGTAAGCCAATATGAGTGCTTCCATCGACGTAAATTGATTGAATTAGTTTTTTAAGCGATTGTTAAAAGTTCTTCTAAGTTTTTTTTTATTATACGAGAACGTGACGATTTGGGCGAATCATTTACCTGATGGTAAGTGCAACATCTGCCCATAACATATGCTGCATCACACTAAAACATTTGAGTTTGGCATTTCTATGCCCGTCATCCTGAGACATCAGTTCCTAGGTCTCATATGCCCAGTGATTATACTAACTCTCAGTGCCCTTCAGACCGAAACAGCAATGTTTGCACATTACTGTTTCACGGCAAAAGAACTGGCCCTACTGGTACCTACCTAGACGGACCCTGCCCTGGGAATGTGTATAATCTACTTTGTATTTAGTCTCTCCCAAAGCTGATATTTATCTGGTGTTACTAGATAACATTCGGTTAGCGCAATGGTGATTGGCTTCGGCGTTCTGGAGAGCGAAACCGATTCCTGCATGGTTCCAAATTTGTATTGCTTACTCATGATTGTTCCGGATCTGCGTATTTGTGTATGTACAATATATGTCTGTGAGACACACCCACGATCCCAGTGTTTTTTTTATTGACGAATCGAGCAAAACGTTCACCTGATGGTAAGTGCAACGTTTGTTCATAATCAATGCTGCGTCACCCAGAACATTTGCGTGTGACACCACACTGCGCCCGTCACTCTGCGACATTAGTTCTTAAGTCCCATATGCCCAGTGATTACGGTAGCTCCCAGTGCCCTTCAAACCGAAACACAGTAATGTTTGCACACTACTGCTTCGCGGCAGAATAAATGGCCTTGGGGTGGTACCTACGTAGACGGATTCCTGCATCCTACCTACCTACTTTTTGATAACAAAAGATTTCTTTGCCGTCAAAACTTAAGAAGTACAAAGAATTGCAAGTACGTTCTAAAATCGAAATCGTTATATCATACCAGGAACTTAAATTATACGTATTAGATATGGATACCGATTCTTCTTCTTAACGACAGCTATGACCGACGGCCTCGCCATAATTTATCCAATAATTCACAATGACTGGGCGTATCTCAATATTTTTCTTCTTACGAAGCATTTTCCCAGCGATTCGTCCGAACCATTAAGTTAACATTGTGCCTAAAGGGGCCGTGCTAAACTTCGTCTATTACGTAAGTAGGATTTATGACTTAATTTTAAATCTTATAATTTTGTACACGATAGACAGCGATCAAATGCGCGCAACGTATAATGTTGTACAATTTCATCATCATCATCACCATTTTAGCCTATCACAGTCCACTGTTGAACATAGGCCATAAAACACGATCCTGAGCCACCTGCATCCATCGACTTCCAACAAAACCGCGCAGGTCGTCGCTCCATCTAATGGGGGTCGCCCTACACTGCGTTTGCTGGTACGAGGTTGCCACTCGATCACCTTTCTTCACCCAACGGTTATCAGTTCTACGAGCTATGTGGCCGGCCCATTGCTACTTCAGCTTGCTAATCCTTAGAGCTGAATCCTAAATCCAATTTAATACTGGTAAATGTTGGAGCCCGTCGTGTGGTGGCGGCTTCAGAGAATCCACTACCCCATCTCATCCCGTGGGTTTCATTCAAGTCAACAAAGGGAAAATGATAACCGGGAGATGGGCAGCAGCATCTTCCTGTAACATCTATCTAATAAATAGACTGCGATTGCTAACCCGCCAAGCGTGGCAGCCATGACAATATCCCCCTAAAATCAGAGCTACTACTTTTGTAGCAATGTATTAGGAAGGGTAAATTTTCAGCAGTGGACTAGTGATAGGCTGATATGATGATGATGATAATGCAGGGGTCTGTCTAAAGATACCATCGTAGTAGTAGCCAGTATTTCTTTTAATTGACCAATGTGAAGAGACCAAAATAACGTTAACCTGATGGCAAGTGCAACGCCTGCTAACAAATGCTGTGGCACCTAGAATTCAGGTTGCTTTCGTAATAATAATGGGTGTGTCTGGGCGAACAAAATAACTAAATTGCTTAGTCAGACATTCAGCATAAAAACAATTAAATAACTGAGTATGAGTACAGCGCTTTACAACCAAAACAGTCTTGCTAAGTAGCTATATTTGTTTATTTATTTATGTCTACGTCAGTACATAACCTCATCACCTGAAGGTTTTTTTAAATCACTGTAACAATACTTAAAATTGATAAAATAATTATATTCGTAATTAAATATTATTTTATTATAATTTAGATCACACGTGGATATGTCATTTACAACACAACTTGTAATGTAACGACCTAACGCATTACAAATTATTGTCGTTGATAGTTGCTGACTTGACGTTATTGAGGTTTGGGTAATAATGGACAAATATGTTGGCAACAGTTTAAAGTTCTTTGGCGACAATCTCCACTCTGTGCGACTGTTCGAACGACAGACTATAATGGGTTTAACATTGGCAGTATGAACGTAAACAAACAACAGACTATTATGTAATTGACATTGTTAGTATGGTAGTAAATAATGAATGTTATAATTTATTCCATTTAATCTATTTGGAACACATATTACATACGAGTATCAATTTAAACTTCCTCGCACAAAGACGGCACCTATGATACTAAGCCTAAAATAGTCTTACTTGCTGAGTACTCGCAAGATGTCCCGGACGAAAAGTAAGTAGTAGTAAGTCTGGGTGTATACCTCAGCATGCTCAGAATTTAGTTCGCCAAGACGCATCCAATACGTGAGAGGACAGCGCCCGAGCTACCACACTAAGAAAACAAAATGGGACGATTTCGAAATTTCAAATCCGAAAAGCGGATTGCACAACGTAATGTATTAAAATATGAACCATTACGCGGCTGTTCGCGAAACTTCGCTAGACAACGTCTAGTTTGAATAATTAGAGCGACTCCGTTGGAATTCTCGCAATGGATCCACTTTACAATGCTAATGCTCCTCGTCACAGTTTCGAATCTCGGCTGTGAGTACTTTACAAATGTTTCTGTTTGCACGCGCTGTATTGTTTACGCTGTAATGGTTCTGTGCTTCTGCCACAGTTTCAACTAATATTTATGTATATTGAAGCATGTACAAAAGGAACATTCTCAGCTTCGGAACTGATGAATACTGATTAGTGTAATATATGACAGCATCTGATAAATCGATGAAAATGATCACCCTGACTCGATCGACGAAGTGATGCGCACTTCGCTCCCTAGACGTTGCTGCGTGTCCCCTAGCCTTGGTAATATAGGGTCTATCATAATTCTCTTAACCTCCCACCACACGCTCTATCATCATTAACATCTATCATCCCATCCCATCCCGTGGGTGTCGTAAAAGTCGACAGAGGGAATAATTAATACCAAAAGATGGGCAGCCGCATTTTCCTGAAATATCTGAATAAAGAAACTGCGGTTGCCAACCTCCAATAAGGTACAAACTTTTGTTGCAATCTTTGGGGGAGGCCCATGTTCAGTAGTGGACTAGTGATAGGCTCAAGTGATGATGATGATTAAGATAATTGAGATGGTTATTAAACTAAAACTAAAACTAAAATAAAAAACAACAGCTAGTAAAAGTATTATGCCGGGAAGAGACCACGCTGCCCCAATACGGGTTGGCAGAATTCACATCTGCTCCAAATATTTCAATTCTTCTCACGTGCTGGTTGTCTCACGATCATTTCCTTTCACCGCTGAGCACTTCGTAAATCGGCACTTAAAATTTCAGAAAAATTTTGGAGGTCATAACCGGGGACTTAACTCAGATCAATGGCGAAATCAGAAATTTAAGGCGGGCGCACCACTTCTTCTTTTTTATTTTTTTATAAAGTGACATGACGAGCAAATGCTATGTTACTAAGAATATTTCTGTGAAGCACCACACTGCGCCTGCTGCACACGCGTTGGCTCCAGTTGGGATTCCAGCCCTGGACACGCAGCTTAAAAGTCAGGTACGCTATCCACTAGTCCACGTGGTCGACTAAAATTCAGGTACCTTGACCACTGCTATGCTATGGTGGTAGTATCAAGCTTGGTATTTTTTTTTAATACATTTGATAAAGTATCGAGACGAGCAAAACGTTCACCTAATGATAAGTACAACGTCTGCCCATAACAGATGCTGTGTTACTCAGAATATTTCTGAGTAGCACCATACTGCGCCCGTCACTCTTGCACATAAGTTCTTAAGTCTCATATGCCCAGTGATTACGCTAGTTCTCAGTGCCCTCCAGACCGAAACACAGTAATGTTTGCACGCTACTGCTTCACGGCGGAATTATTTGCTATGGGGGAACCTACCTAGATGGATTCCTGCATTCTGCTCTCCTGCATTCCTGGCTTAAATCTGTACTAATTTCGTGTGAATAGTTTTTGTAGTTTTAAGTCTAAGACACGCATATTTTCTATATTTCTGAGTGTTTTAACACAAGATGAAAGGAAGAATAAAAGGATGAATGAAAGAAGATTGACGAAACAGATTTATGAGGCGAGTGTGAATGGGAAAACAGGTAAGGCTCGACCTATTCGACAAGATCAGATCGGAGACCTTTTGAGGAAAGGTCCGAGCAACCGACGAGCGTGTATGAAAACGCTAATGAAAGTAGATGAAGCGTAATATGTGTGTCGGGATCGTAGCAAGTGGAAAGATGTGGTCTCTGCTTACCCAATTTCGAAGGAGGCGTGTATGTATTTATATCGTTGAAGACTTTATGGGTGCTCCAATTCCAATCTATCCGTAACTACAGCAACTTACATGTAACTCGTCACAATGGCTGGACCGATGAATCATGTGCATGCAAAACGCGCACCTGTCACGTGCGAGGTCAACGATCGCGGTATGGTCTCGTACCACATCGCGTAAAGTGAACTGAACGTGAGATTTTATTACTATACTAGTGTTTGACTACGATCCCACCTGAATAACGTCGGTCTTGGATGACTTTTCTATTAAATTAGTGGCAGAGTAAAATAGTACTTTTGTACCAAGGTGTAAGAGGGGACTAAGGTATTGTACGGATTCCAACTATGCGTTTCGTGGGAATACAAAAGGATAGTAAGAATGTTTCAACTTTCCACGTCGACGTCTCCTTGTCCGCGGGAGCGAAAAGTGGGTTACAGGTGTGGTCTCTGCCTAACCCTGATATAGGGAAAAGGTGTGACTGTATGTATGTATGTGATAATACGAAGACTAATGCTGGCAAATTATTCCAGTCCTTTGCTGTACTTATTATGAAGAACAAGAAGATGCAAAACTCTTCGACAGAATGGTGGATTAGACGCACGCTAGTTGTCTGGTGATGGAAATGGGATGGGGAACGAGATCGTGTTATTTCCTGCGCAACCTTCATACAATTTATCCTGTGGAACCAACAGACCGACATTACGCCTCTGCTCGACGCTTAACAGTCTGACAGTAACCAAATAGTCGTCACCGTAAAGCCTAGCCGTCATTACTCTAAATCCAAAGTTTCTAGTTTATACAGTAGCATTAGACGTACGTTGCATTTAATTAATAAGGATTCCTATGCAGGAATCCGTCTAGGTGGGTACCAACCCAGGGCCAGTTAGTCTGCCGTGAAGCAGTAGTGTGCAAACATTACTGTGTTTCGGTTTGAAGGGCACTGAGAGCTAGCGTAATCACTGGGCATATGAAACTTAACCTGAGATGTCTCAGGGTGACGGGCACAGTGGAAAAATACAATAAAAAAAAACTACTGCTTCACGGCAGAATAACTGGCCTTGCGTGACTACCTAGATTGATTCCTGCATAGGTATCCTACCACCTTTCAAATACAAGTTTCATAAAAAGTAACAAGAAAGATATCTAGCAGTTAATTTTTGCCATTTATCCATTATAATTTACTGGCGTAGCGGAGGTCGTTAATACGAATGAAATGGCATCACCCAATTATAATCAATTTCGGGCATTTTGGCGTATTATCCAACAAGAAATCGGGACAAAGCGTACGTCACATTCATCTGGATCCCTTCTTATGGAAGCCATTAAATTGACTTATTGCTTGGCCGCGCGATATTATAAGTGACATCGAATAATTGCTGCCGTTGGTTTTTACAGACGCATGTTCAGACCTTTGTCAATTTACTTTCATCATCATCATTACGACCCATCATAAGTCCCCAGGCAATAGTAAATATTTACGCAAAAGGAATTCCCTGCAATGGATGTACTCGTATATGTATACGAGTATGTTACGAGTTTTTCAGCATTAGAACTCTTTTAGATTTTCTATTCAAACGAGGTAAGAAAGCTGTTGTTCCCAAACAGCAGGGTGAAAGAGTAAAGTAACGTTACAACCTATAAGTGCAACCGCTGAGCACAGGCCCTATTCACGGTTTCAAAACTCTCTCAGAAATGAGAGTTTTGGTGAACAGTCCGCCACGCTGCTCCAATGCGTATTATCAGATTTAACATATACTCGAAATATTTTGTCCTCAGACATGCAGGTTTCCTCACATTTTCGTTTACCGTTGAGCACGTGGTAAATCAGCACTTACAATTGCAGAACAATTTTTAGAGGCGCAGTCACTGGGGATCGAATACAAGTCACCCTTATGAAATTTAAGGTGCTCGGCCCCTGAGCTACCTCCACTACACTACACTAGGCTCTCCACGACAAAGTGCACGTCTTAAGTTTCACAGTACGCGAGCAACCTGAGTTGGATTTACTGGTTGGTTGGTGGTAGGATTCCTATGCAGGAATCCGTCTAGGCAGGTACCACCCCAGGGCCAGTTATTCTGCCGTGAAGCAGTAGTGCGCAAACATTACTGTGTTTAGGTTTGAAGGGCACTGTGAGCTAGCGTAATCACTGGGCATATGAGACTTCAGGTGACTTCAACTGATGTTTCAGGGTGATGGGCACAGTGAGGTGTCACACAGAAATGTTCTGGGTGACACAGCATTTGTTATTGGCAGACGTTGCACTTACCATCAGGTGAACGTTTTGCTCGTTTCATCACTTTATACAATAAATATATATATGTATATACATACCTTATGGTAAAAAGGAGGCGTTAAAAGCGTATCCCGTAATCCTCTTGGGTTACCTCTGCAATATTAAGTACATCTCAGGATTCCGGATCAATTCTGCTAATGGAGCGTTATCGTGAACTTATTGGAGAACAAGCTTTTAAAATTAATTGGCTTGCGGAAAGTATTGTGTAGAATGAGCTGTGACTTTGATTTCGTACGACTTTAAGTAAATCTATGACATGAAAGTTCCTAATTTTTTAAGAAATATATCTATACTAGCAGATGCCCGCGACTTCGTCCACGTGGATATGGGTTTTTTAAATATCCAATGGAAACTACTTGATATTCCGAGATAAAAAGTATCCTGTGTCCGTCTCCAGGATTCAAGCTATCTTTGTTTCAAATTTCCTTAAGATCAGTTCAGCGGTTGAACCGTGAAAAGGTAACAAACAGACAGAGGGATGGAGAGAGTTACTTTTTCATTTATAATATTAGTATAGATTTCGTTTGTCAAATGTAATTTTTTTACCATCTACCACCGTTTCGTAATGAGGTTTCTCTAACAGACAAGAAACAAGCGAAAATCCGCAGGTATGATACCTTTTTTATTTTTTTATTATAAATTTATAAATAACGTTCTCGTAGGCCGTGGTAGCTCAGGCCTGGTGCTCGCCTTTAATTTCATAGTAAGCGAGTAACCTGGGTTCGATTCCCGGTGCCAGCACCTCTAATATTGTTCTACAATTTTAAGTGCTGATTTACCACGTGCTTAGCGGTGAAGGAAAACATCGTGAGGAAACCTGCATGTCCGAGGAATAGAAATATTTCGAGGACATGTGAAGTCCGCCAACCCGCATTGGAGCTGCGTGGCGGATTCTTCCTAGCTCCAAAAAACCCTCTCAGAAATGAGAGGAGGCCTGTGCTCAGCAGTGGGACATATATAGACTGAAACTTTACTTTTACTTTTTACTTTTTTAGTCAACCGAAGCATGCTCTATGATAAATTCTCAAACAAGACGGATTCAATTAAATATAAGTATATAACAACCTCAAGTAACTAATTTTTTTTTTTATTTGATAAAGTGTCGAGACGAGCAAAATGTTCACCTAAAGGTAAGTGCAACGTTTGCCCATAACAGATGCTGTGTTCTCTGAATATTTCTTCACTCAGAATATTTCTGTGTAGCACCACACTGCGCCCGTCACCCTGAGACAAGTTCTTAAGTCTAATATGCCCAGTGATTACGCTAGCTCTCAGTGGCCTTCAGACTGAAACACAGTAATGTTTGCCTAGACTACCTACCTAGACGGATTCCTGCATAGGAATCCTACCACCAGTAAATATTGAAATATTATTATTGTAAGACTTTCGTCTCTTTCTTTTATTCAATCAATGACTTTGAATTTCGACTTCTACAGTGCTGTATATTGTGAAATGCAAAAAAAAATTTTGAAGTTGTACTTCTTTGGGCGCGTTGAAAGTAAAATTTTTACTGGCAGGCGTTGCCGTTACCATCAGGTAATCGATTTGCTCGTTTCGTCACTTTATCCAATAAAATGAAAAGAAAAAGATAAAGTCGCCTAGACTTTGGACGAGAATTCTTTACTCCAGGCCGTATATAAGATATTATAACGAAACAAATAATAAATAGTTCCCCGAGTTAAATGCACGTAATATACACATTGTTTCATATGAATACTTAATTTTTAAGCTAAATAATTTGCAACGGACAGACAGATAAATTGAGATACCGTAACATATTATAATTCTTCTGTACTTGTGAATGTCACTAAACTCCTTCTAAACAGCTGGATCGATTTAGATTTTTTTTTTGTGTGAATCCCTGGATGATTTAGATTCACAATTAGACCCGTTAGATGGCGCTGCGATCGAGTTCTAGGAAAATGTCAAATTACACTTAGTATATAGTTTATCGAGGATTTCAGTATCGAAAAAACATTTGCTGAATCCTTTAAAAGGAGGCAAGACAGCGTTCAGGCAGACAACGTCTGTCAGATCAGCTAGTTCAATATATATTTTGACCCTCACAGAGAGAGACTTCTGTTTTATTCATGTTCTAGTTGTGCACCGCGGTTTTACCCGCGTAAAAAAACCCCGATCGATGATATATATACATACTTGTCTATTTGAATCGGATTTTGGGGTTTTAATTTCTTTGCACGGAACCCTAAACATTTTTCTACAATTAAAGTAGCCTAAGTTACCCGCTAGAATATCAACTATCTGTCATTGAAAGTTCCGTCAAAATCGGTCCACCCGTTTTGGATATTAGCCGGAACAAACAGACAGACAGACAAAAATTTTAAAAATTCTTTTTTCTTATAAGTACCGTATATACTTTCAAAAGCATTGAGTAAAAAGCTGTTAATTTGTTATAACAAACAGACATGATTTCTTTTATTTACGCGAATACTACACATGTAAATAAAACTTAGTTTTACGGATTTTATCGCGTTTTAAACGTTATTTAGACATATTTTAGTAGACTGTTTTTGGTAGTCTTTTAATATTTATCTCAATAACACACGAACTAAAGCTTGTACAAACATCTGCTTAAGTATTTGCAAACAAATGTAAACTTACCTCAAATTTTCTCTATAACTTTTTCAATTAAATTCATTATTAACGCGACGACACAGCTGGCGGCATCGCGAGAGGAACTGACTAATTGTTTAATAGTTCAACGCGAATTGATAATGGGACTAAAAAATTGAATACTAGTGATATACCGTGGGAGCGTTCGTGTGGCAATCGATTTGGACGCTCGAACGCAATTTTCAGACATTTACTGATACCTATCAATTTTATTTTAACGTGCTTGAATATAAAACAAACGATTGATAGAGTTATAAAGTCCTTACATACTGTCAGATAGCTAACTGCGTAGAAAATATTATAGTGCCTCAAGTGTACGATCAAACAGAGGCACTCGCCTCACCTCAATCGGAAGTAGACTAGGATGCAGTGTCAGAAACACGGAGACATTTCCTACACAACTAGACCCGAAAACTCCGACTGGGATTCGAACCCAGGACCCAGGAGCAGGCGTAGCAGTCAGGTACGCTAACCACTAGGCCACGCGGTCGTCAAGTCGGTGGACATGTATTCCATTGCTGGAGATAAACTTTACCCAAATGTCATGGAAATGCGCTTACAGGCTCCTGCTGCTGATGATGATGATCTGAGTGACAAGACTTACGGTCGCATAACCCACCGAGTAAATAAAAATAAATTGTTTAAGGATATAATTCCCCATGAACTTTAACAGTTATTGGATTCTGACACCTTTATTGCCAACGTTCAATAGTCGATCTTTTATGACCAACCGTTTTATGGACGCCATGATCATTCACCGGTTTACTTGCGTCTTCGTTCGTCTACTGGTATAGAGTATTTCGAATGTTTTTTTATGTAAAACCTCTTTGGGCGCGACAAAATATTAATTTCGCATTTAATTGCTACCTTTCTGTCAATTGTTAATCGATATTTATCGATTAATTAATAATTATTTATATACCGAGCAATTATTTTACAGTGAGTATTTTCGTTCATTCATGTTTACTTATTTTCATTTTAATAAAATTTCCAATACGTAAGTTTTAATTCTGTCCCTTTTTTAATATTCCGTACCAACCGTAATTTTTCCGGCCCTGTTACCCCGACCCAGAAGCGGTCGTTGTTTCATTAAGTCTTTATCGAGCCCTGAGATATTGAAGACTCTAAATAAGTGCTCCCTCAATGAGATCTCTAAGTTTTATAGCACGCGAGTGCCCTGGGTTCGACCCCTGATGCCGGCACCTGTAAAATTGTTCTGCAATTTTATATGCTCGTTTACCTACTGCTTAGCGGTGAAGGAAAATATCGTGATAAAGCGTACATGTCTGAGAAATTAAAATATTTCAAGTACTGATTTACCACGTGCCCTGAGGTGAATAAATGATGATCAGGATACCGGCTTGTCTGAGGAAACCATTTAAGGACATAAGCCGACAGGTGTCCGGCGGAGTAGAATAGCACATACCTCTTTCCTACCTACGTGTCCTAAGAGACGACTGAGGTATTGAAAGAACAGCATTTATTCGTGCAGTAAAGTAAAGTAAAGTAAAGTTTCAGCCTATAAATGTCCCACTACTGAGCAAAGGCCTCCTCTCATTTCTGAGAGGGTTTTGGAGCTAGGAAGAATCCGCCACGCTGCTCCAATGCGGGTTGACGGACTTCACATGTCTTCGAAATATTTTTTATTCCTCAGACATGCAGGTTTCCTCGCGATGTTTTCCTTCACCGCCGAGCACGTGGTAAATCAGCACTTAAAATTGCAATTAACAATTTTAGTGGTGCCGGCACCGGGAATCGAACCCAGGTCACTCGCGTACTATGAAATTTAAAGCGAGCGCCTAGCCCCTGAGCTACCACGGCTCTTATTCGTGCAGATTAACACCATAATATAAAGCAATGGGGAGTAAGAATTGTTTGACCAAAGCATCTCGTTTCCCGACGAAAAGCGGGCTACGGGTATGGTCTGTATGGGAGAAAGGGGTGACTGTATCTACGTGTGAAGTCAGCCAACTTGCACTGGAATAGCGTGGCGGATGGAAATAAGAGGAGGCAGGAGGATTTTGTTCACTTATAAAGTAATAGCTTTGCAAATCATAACACCGACATCCATAGAACTCCGTTATGTTAATTGTAGGTGTTGTTTCCAATTTGTTAAAACAATGTGATCATTTGGATGGGCAAAATAAACAGACAAACAAAACATCGGAATGCAATTTGCATTAATGTACAGTTTTGATAACCGCCGCCCACACAGTGCACTAGTTGATAATGATTATTGCGACCGCTCCGCTGCAAACTTGTTGACCATTTTTAACTACTTTATGCTATGTCTATGCACAGAACAGAATCTATTCTATCTATATTTATTATTTCTCGAAGGCGATTTTTTGTCGGTATGAAATATCTCATTTAATACTGTATGAAAATTAATGTTCGATACGTCATTTTGAAGATTATTTTCCCCTCTAATGACGAAAAATAGGTCAGTAAAGTAAATGTCTTAAAGTTAATCATTTCGTTAGAAAAATGGATTAAAAAGAATGAAGTCTCACATGCACGACAGCTGTAGGTTGGAGATGTTTTTTTCTTTAAAGAAGGTAGATGGCGCCATCTGTTCATGATCACGATACTGTGCGAAATATTCGCACGGGTAGCTAGTCTATATACATTCCATAAAATCGATTTAGCACTGAGTCATCACGATATCTCCGAAACTACAAGATCCATTCATGACTTGAAATTTGGAAGACATATTCCTTTCCCGACGTAGACACCCTCTAAGAATGGATTTCACGATCATTTACTTTTAAATGTGTAAAATTTTTTTAAAGAAGAGACGAGCATCGTTCACCCGATGAGAAGTGTAACGTCTGCCCATAACAAATGCTGTGTCACCCAGAACATATCTGAATGGTACCACACTGCGCTGTGAGGTGGCGGCTAAAGAGAATCTACCACCCCATCTCATCCCGTGGGTGTCGTAAATGTCGTCGTCGTCATCGTTTCAGCCTATCACAAGTCCACTGCTGAACATAGGCCTCCCCATAGATAGCCACAAAAGTTTGTAGCTCTCATATTGGAGGGATTTTTCCATAGTTGCCACGCTTGCCAGGCGGGTTGGCAACCGCAGTTTATTTATTCAGATGTTCCAGAAAGATGCTGCTGCCCATCTCCTGATTTTAATTCCCTCTGTCGACTTTTACGACACCCACGGTGGTGGGATGGGGTGGTAGATTCTCTTATGTCAACGGAGGGAAAATGAAAACCAGGAGATGGGTAGCATCTCCATGTCACATTGGACTAAATACACTGGGATTGTCAACCCGCCTGCTAAGCGTGTCAACAATGGCAAAATCCCTCCAAAATGAGAGCCACAATTTTTTGTGGCAATTCTTGGGGGAGGCCTATATAATGGTGATGATGACCACACTGCGCTCGTCACCCTGAGTCAACAGAAAGAAGCACATATGCTAGTTAATACTAGCTAACAATACCTGCTGCGCTGCGGATCGCAATTGCGGCGCTCCGATCTCTCTCCCTCTCCGCAGCCTCCCGCGACATTTCTTTTTCGCAGAAGGCAACGCCGGCGCTCCACGGTCTCTTGCTACTGACCATGGCCCTGAGCCCTGAGACATCAGTTCTTAAGTCATATAATTTTTCACTAGTTTTTTTTAAACGATGCCCTACACTTTTCTCATGCACAACACAGCCAGATCCGACAACCTTCGATTTGTAACCCAGGAACCAAAACATAAATGTCAGTACTAGTATTTGACCGGTCACGAGGTCTTCACCGCGTCACACAGTGCTCTTCGGTCGAAAATACATTAATGCGCACTACTGTTTCGCGGTGTAATAACTGGCACTGTATAACTAATACCTCACTAGAAGCAACTTAATCTAGTGTGTTTACGTCTTAAGCATATGTAACGTGACCGTAAAATCTGCCAGGAGCGGGAGCAGACCGCCAGCTATATTTAACACGGTCGCCGACCGACGTCGGGCCGCATAACCGCAAATCTGGATGCATTTCGAAACAGAATCCTTTGCGGCCGGCGTCTTATTGGTTTTGTTTCTGAACGTACATACATACAATTACGCCTTTTTTATATAAGGGATAGGCAGGAGCCACTCACGTATGCCACTTTTTGTCCTCGCCGTTTCTGAACGGAGCGGTATTATGTAGCCGATTGCTACCAGATAAAAAAAATCGTGACATCTTCATTCAAAATATGTAGGAGTGACTGTTTATCTGTGGCTGGATAAATGAGCGAAAGAACATAAGAAGAGGAATGGAAAGGAAGGGTGAATGGTAAAAATTTGATATGGTATGGGCGATTCTAGGTGGGAAATGCAAACATAGTTATTGTGATTTTTTTGAAATTAAATGATTTATTAAGCTTTCTAGGGAGTTTCTTTTCGAAGTTCGCTTCTACATGTATAGATTAAGATGTATTTAGCGTACCTGAGTCAGATAATATATAAGATAGCTGGCCCGCCAGACTTTGCTCTGTCATTTCCGGTAGGTGACGCGATGAGTTTGATTTCATAAACTACATTTAAGCATGGAACTAAAGGTTCCTGCATTATAATCAAATACATGTGGTTTGAGCAATCACACAGAGTGACGGAGTGCGACACAGCGCCACCTACCGGGTCCAGATTTTGTGATTTTGGTGGTTTTTGTTCTCAGGAATCCGTCTAGGTAGGTACCACACCAGGGCCAGTTATTCTGCCGTGAAGCAGTAGTGTGCAAACATTACTGTGTTTAGGTTTGAAGGGCACTGTGAGCTCGCGTAATCCCCTGTGATTACGCGAGCATATGAGACTTAAGAACTGATGTCTCAGGGTGATGGGCACAGTGAGGTGTGACAAAGAAATGTTCTGGATGACACAGCATTTGTTATGGGCAGACGTTGCACTTACCACCAGGTGAACGTTTTGCTCGTTTCATCACTTTATACAATACGAAAAAAAATTGGATATATTGTGGATATGATTTATTTAGGGGATACTACAGTGCTACAAGTGCACGAACACGAATACTAACAGACGCACCATCGATCATCTATGTTATTAATACGTAAAGCGAAAATGTTGTACCCATTTTAAAGTATATTGCGCGCACGAAGGAGTGTGAAATTTGGCATAGTTAAATTGTCTATAGAGAAGAAACAAGGTAGCTAAAATATAAATATAGTTATAATATGTGTTACAAATACATAAAATTTAATAAAATAAAACATTTAATATTTCATACTGGCAATGTGTCTGTACAATCTGTCAGACAGTCGCACAAAGATTGTCACCATAGATATTTAAAATGTTGCCAACAAATAATTACTCAAACCTCATTGACGTTTTAACTAAAAAAAATATCATCATCATCATTTCAGCCAATCGCTTGTCCACTACTGGACATAGGCCTCCCCCATAGACATCCACAAAAGTTTGCAGCTCTTATTTTAGGGGGATTTTGCCACGCTTGGCAAGCGAGTTGGCAACCGCAGTTTAATTATTCAGATGTTCCAGCAAGATCCTGCTGCCGATCCTCTGGTTTTAATTTTTCCTTTGTCGACTTTTACTGCACCCACGGGATAAGATGGGTGGAAGATTCTTTTAAGCCGTTTCCACTATTATATATAAAGATAAATAGTTATGCAGATTATAATTTTATTATTACTGTTTATCACATACAAGCATTCATAGGTTATGACACAACATTTTTCATTAAACAACTCCTCATGTCTTTGAATCGACGCGCGTGTACGAAATAGAGAATGAAAATATTTGTTTTGCTGTTCTCGACAGCGGGAAGCTGTCGTAAAATTGTCGATACCAAATTACGGTGTCCAGTTATAATACGTTTATAGGACAGTCTTGAGATAAATCAATGTAATTATTTATTCTAATATCAAACGTGAAAGTTTTGACAATCTATAACAGGGGTGCTCAAACTTGAAGTGCAGGCGATCTACCTCAATATTGTTAGACTACGATCGATCGACTCTGAGAGGCTGCAAGTATGTGTGATGGAGGATTGTCGTCTAGATAGGATGTATCGAGGCATAGATATTAGTTTTCCGCACAATATGCATGTCTTTAGTCGAGATCGCGATCGACCGTTTTAGCACCCCTGATCTAAAAGATCTCCCTGATGAGTAAAAAAAAATGACGTTCGACTTAACCATCAGGTGAATGTTTTGCTACTTCCGTCATATATATATATATATATATATATATATAGTATAAAAAATAGACTGTAAATCCATAATAATAATCTCAATACTATTATAGATAATAATCGCAAACAAGACTTTAAGCCAAGATTAAAGAGAAAATTGGGTCATGGGTGTGATCCCTGCGTATCCCTCATATGTGAAAAAGGCGTGACTTTATATATAAATTAAAATTTTTAAAGTCAAGTGAACCAATAAGGACAAGGGCAAGGCGCTCCCCCTTAATAAAATAGCGCGAACAAGCTGAGCTTCTACCTTAGTGCCGGGTGAATTTAAAATTGTATATTCCAATTTAATTATGGATTTACAGTCTGTTTTTTATAGGAGAAAGTGACGGAACGAGCAAAACGTTCACCTGATGGTAAGTGGTAAGTGCAACATCCGCCCACAACAAATGCTGTGTCACCCAGGAAATTTCTGTGTGACACTACAATGCGCCCAGTTCAGCCTCAGTTCTTAAGTCTCAAATGCTCAGTGATTACGCTAGCGCACAGTGTCCTTCAAACCGAAACACAGTAATGTTTGCACACCACTGCTTCACGGCAGAATAACTGACCCAGGGGTGGCACCTACCTAGACAGATTCCTGCATAGGAATCCTACATACATACATAAGATCACGACTGTATCCCATAAGGGGTAGTCAGAGACTGGGCACTCACTGCAAAAACAGATGACTGCCACAATCCACGTTTCACCAAAACAATATAATGCACTTGGTGTGATAGGTGGTGAGCCCATCGCCACCATGCGCTGTTGGGTGCACAGTGCAGTTTAATTCCTTACTCGCCTTTTACGAGATCCATTGGATGAGATGGAGTGGCAGTATTCTTTTAACGAGCCGCCACCACACGGCCAACCTACCACCACCAAAATACACAAACATCGAAAATTCAAAATGTAAATTCAAGTCGATAGCTAACCAATTTTCTACCGTTACCGTTTCGGTAAATTTGTATTTCGTGACAGGGAAAGTTGTAGATAAAGCCGCGTCCGCATTTTCGCTGTGTGACTGATGGGACGCGGGACTGTAACTAAATACGGGCTGCCAATGATATCCGTTACATGGATAGGATTGATTGATGCGACTAAAGTATTGTACGGACAGCCCTCTTTCGTGCAGATTAACACCATAATGAGTCACTAAACTGTTCGTTGGACGGAGTCAATTTTTTTTTACTTGATATTAAAATGGCGGCGATGTGTCTCGCCAGTCACGTCTCGTCGCCCATGGGGCGTAAAGTAGGCTACATGTGTATCCTCTGCCTACCCCTTATAAAGAAAGAAAGTAAAAGGTTTATTGGTAACCAGTAAAAAACATACGAAAGGAAATAAAATAAAAACAACACAAAGCAACAATATTTGTACAAATTTAACATTAAACAATTTAAAAAAAGGAAAACATTTTTTTTAAGAAAATTATAAGGGAAAAGGCTTGACTATATGTGCGTATGCACTTCACTTTACATGATAGTGGTCATGTGTTCTTAGATGAAATCTATATGAAGGCAGATTTCAAGAATGCACTAAAACGCCTTCAGAACTTATGCATAGACTAGAGAATCTTTAGAATTCGTATTAGTAAAATATTTAATGTAGTAAAATAAACAACAATAGAAATACCAAAGTCTTGTTTTATTTTAAAGTCCTAAATAGGAGTGAAACTTTAGATAATTAGATCATATCCCACTTTGAGCTCATATCGTTTGGCGAACATATACGAAAGGGAATATTGCGGAAAAGGCTGAGCGGCGGCCAAATAAAAACTCGATCGATATAATAAAAGAAAAAAAAATATCGTATTCGCTTTGCATATTCAACTTTTGGGACCTCGAGTCGCGTGAGTGCACGTTGTTTTTCAGTCGCTCTGTTTGTTCAGATGAAGTGGGAGTCGAGAAGTGAATAGACGTGCGAACTTTCATCGCTCGCGGACATGGGAATTGCATTTTAATGACTTTTGCACTTCGTTTACAAGGCGATAGGTGTCCCGCAGAGTAAAGCGCCTACCTCTATCCTACCGAGGTGTCGTAAGAGGCGACAAAGGCCTTTATTCGGGCAGAAAAATGCCACACTATGCAAATATATCGCTAAACTACGTGAGAGGAAGCAAATTTTTCGAATCATACCAAAATGGTGATGACGTGGTTATGCCTCCCGTCACGTATCGTTTCTTTTCATCTTGAACAGACCCGAACTTACTAAAAGTACTATATCATTGCAATTTTTTTAAACGAATACTATTTTTCTTCAACACAAAGGTGACAACTCTAGCTGGGAGTGAAGGGGAGAATTTAAAAAATCAAGGGGGAGGGGTAGACGAGCTGAGCAGCACCGTTTCTCGTAGTGTCGCTATTTCTCGTAATTATTCATCAGCATTCCTTTTTCTTGGCTGCCTGCCAATAAGGCTTATAATGAAACGAACATAACAACAATAATTGGGGCTATGACGTACAAGAAATCACGCAGAGACAAATGTACATACAAATCTCTACCAAATAAATTAATTAGTACAGCGCGGTCTGTCTGTTCACAACCACATGCGACAACATGTTAAGTGAGGTCCACTTTGATATTCCGACGGATAGTGTTGTGTCAGAGTGAATCACTAATAAAGTCGATTAAGAAATAAAAAAAATTAAACATACTTTTCGCATATTTTCTCTTCTGGGATCTAGAATAAATGGCCGGTTTTAATTGATCGTCATCATCATCATCATCATCATTTCAGCCCATCTCTAGTCCACAGCTGAACACAGGTCTCCCCCATGGATTGCCACAAAATTTTGTGTATTGGGGATATTGTTATAGTTGCCACGCTTGGCAGGCGGGTTAACAACTGCTGTTTAGTCATTCAGATGTTCCAGGAAGATGCTGCTGCCCATCTCCTGCTAATAAAAACTTTTTAAACAATGCTATGCAACTAATTTTCTAGGTTTTCCTTGTATCGTGGGTGCATTTTACACATCAATTTCACATTCACAACACGACCAGACCCGGTTATTTGGGTCTAGTTGTGTTGTCAATTTGTGTTTTAGCACAAATATTGGCTCCGATTTCGATTCGAACTCAGGACCCGCGGCGTAGAAGTCAGGTTCTCTGACCAATAGGCCACGCGATCGTCGTCCTATAGTTTAGGGAAATTTACTACTATTTTTAAAAGTGCGACAGACCGAATAGACAAAGTAACAAGATACATACATTGGTTTCTGTCTGTGCTGATTTTTTTTAGCCTGAGAGAGCTTTTGTAAGGTTTTTAGCTTTCATTTAGCTTAAGTCTATGTATCATCAGCATGAAGAAGTGTTTTCAACGTATGCCTTTCTAATAATATAAAAATTAAACTTGAATAACGGTAATGATTTCATTGCGCATAAAGCCGTCCTCCTAGACCCACTTGCAGCCCAATTGAATTTAATGGAGATACTGCGTGCGAACCAAGTTTACATCTTTCCCCGTAGCACCGAGCGTCGCTTATTTACCAACACACACAAAACATGTATTTAAAATAAGACAGTTAAAGATCACTTTGGCGTACATGATCGTATAAAGACAAGGTAACTTCTGTAGGCGACTGTAGTCACCTCCATCGTTTGGAACGAGTGTCGTCTATCCACGTTTCTCGTTAATAAAATAATGCCGACAAGGGAAATGGCAAGACAATGGCTGAGTCATCAAAAAGAGCTTAAAATTGAGTATTATTACGAAAAACTTCCTTCATAATGTTCGATTCCGTTCGTTCCATTGTGTGAGCTTTCCCAGCGAATATTAATCATTTTGTTTTCTTTCCAAGGAGTATTTTTGTAGGTCAGTCGTCTGTTAGTTCGTTGTTAGTAACGTAACAGCCCTAATTTATTCTCACTAATGAGCACAGGCCTCATCTCATTTTTTTAATCCATTCGCCGTGTGGTAGCGACTTAAGAGAATCTACCACCCCATCTCATCGCGTGGGTGTCGTAAAAGTCTACAGAGGAAAAATGAAAACCAGGAGATGGGCCGAAGCAGATGTTCTTCCGGGAACATCTGAATAAATCAACTGCGGTTTTTTTTTTATAAAAGTGTCGAGACGAGCAAAACTTTCACCTGATGGTACGTGGAACGTTTGCCCATAACAGATGCTGTTACTCAGAATATTTCTGTGTAGCACCACACTGCGCCCGTCACCCTGAGACATCAGTTCTTAAGTCTCAAATGCCCAGTGATTACGCTAGCTCACGGTGCCCCTCAAACCGAAACACAGTAATGCTTGCACACTACTGCTTCACGGCAGAATAAATGGCACTGGGGTGGTTCCTACCTAGACGGATTCCTGCATAGGAATCCTACCACCAGTAAAAGCTATAGATAATTTGATGCATAAACAAGTAATGATGAATAGAAACATTAATTTTTTTTATTGGAGAAAGTGACGAAACGTGCAAAACGTTCAACTGATGGTAAGTGCGACTTCTGTCCACAACAAATGCTGTGTCATCCAGAACAACTTTGTGTGACACCACACTGCGCCCGTCAGCCTGAGAAATCGGTCTGTTAAGTCTCATATGCCCAGTGTTTACACTAGCTCACAGTGTCCTTCAGACCGAAACACAGTAATGTTTGCACACAACTGCTTCACGGCAGAATAACTGGCCATGGGATGGTATGGAATCCTACCTCCAGTAAATGGTGTCGTAAGGAAATTCATGACTGCATTTTGTAAAGAGGGTGTCAGAGTTGAAAAGATAATATTAGTTATGAAGAGAATTCTTCATTTCTCGATAGAAGAAATATAAATGTCGATTGTCAAACGTTCGCTGCGGGCTAGTCGTTAGCGTGCCGATATGCCCTGGGACTAGGCGACCCCAGAATAAGGATAGCCTTGCTCAAGCTTAGCTCGGTTTTGGGGTGGACAGCATCTTCCCTAGCTGCTCGTGGCTATACAATGGGGGAATAAAATTTTAGCTCGTACCAAAATGGCGGCAACGTTCGCTACCCGTTACGACTGTTTTCTCGCGGATGCGAAAAGTGGGCTCACTGTATGTATATATTTGTCAAACATATTTTTTTTATTGAATGGGGTAGAAGATGTCGTTACAGTTAAAGATAAAAAACGCCATCGAATAAAAAAGTCTCGCTAAATTATAGTACGTTGGTCATCAGATACAATAAGATGTACACTACCTCTTGGTATTGACTAGACGATAGTTATGCGACACACACACGATGACGACCGCGTGGCCTAACGGTCAGAGTACCTGACTTCTAAGCCGCGGGTCCTGGGTTCGAACCCCAGCCGGAGCCAACATTTGTGCTAAAACATAAATTGTTGGTTTTCGGGTCTGGTTGTGTTGTGATTGTCCCCGTGTTTCTGACACTGCATCCTAGCCTACCTCCGATCTTATCGCATCAGCGATACATCGGGCGCAGGCAGTTTGGGACGAGTGAGTGCCTCTGTGTTGGCGCGTACACTTGTGGCACTATAATATCTCCTGCGCAGTTGATGGCTCTCGACTGTAGTCGGAAGTTATCGCCGTGGTCGAAATCGGCTAGGAGAACATCATCATCATCATCACATCAGTTATGCGAGTATTAAACGCTCATAAAAGGTCGGAGATATTTAAAAATCCATCGAATGATTATTTAATTTCAACAGACGTATTTGTCACGCACACAATTATGTTTCGACTCTATAATTCCAGCAAAACAAAATTTAACTTCTTACAAAAAGTACAAAAGCACATAATCGAGTGGCTTGTGACTTCACAAACGAACCTCGCCCTGTAATTATTCATGTGTTGTAAAAAATAAAACTTAACTAGGGTTGGCACGTGTCTAAAAGTGTTTACGTATAAAAATAAAGTGACGACAGCGTGGCTCAGTGGTCTGAGTAGGTCCGAGGTTCGAATCCCAGCCAGAGCCAACATTTGTGCTAAAACACAAATTTTCGGTTTTCGGGTTTGGTTGTGTTGTGATTGTCCCCGTGTTTCTGACACTGCACCCTAACCTACCTCCGATCTTATCGCAGCGTTACATCGGGCGCGGGTACGGTGGGACGATTTAGTGCCTCTATGTTTGCGCGTACACATATGACACTATAATTTCTTTTGCGCAGTTGATAGCTCTCGATAATAATGTGGTCGTGGTCGAAATCGGCTAGGAGAACATCATCATCATCATAGTGAATTTTAAAGAGGTGTTCTTTACAATACACTTAATTTTTAATATGTACAGTCCAGTGGTGGTCAACTGCGCCTGTCACCCTGAGACATCAGTACTTATGTCTCATACGTCCTGTGATTACACTAGCTCCCGGTGCCCTTCAAACCGAAACACAGGAATGTCTGCACACTTCTGCTTCACTGCAGAATACCTGGCCCTGGGGTACCTACCTAGACAGATTCCAGCATAGGAATCCTACCACAAGTAATAATATATTTTAGATTCTAAATATTAAATATTATTTGACACCCTTAATCCAGAGCTCGTGCCTCCAATAATTCCATCTAAAGCTATTAATACAACCATATTTTTATGGCGCGACATATTTTTATTATTACCATCGCTCATCTAACTTTAAATACACGTGGAGCCAAAAAAAACGTACGCTGGTATTTTATTCATCTATGATAATCGTTTGTGTCGTCTCGGCATTTTTTATCGATTGCCTAAATGTTTGAACGTGTAATAAATTTATAACTAGAGGATCTGTAAGTAAAATGTTACTTGTGTAAGAAATCCATTATGTATTGAATATATTAAATTGTTTCCCCCAAATATTTCGATATATATAAATAGTATGTATATGACATAGATGTTAATATAATTTATATGTAACATGAGAAGCAACAAGGACAGAATAACATATTTTTATTTAGATCATTTACTTATTAAGCTGTGTGGTGGCGGCTCGTTAAAAGAATACTACCACTCCATCTCATCCAATGGATCTCGTAAAAGGCGAGTAAGGAATTAAACTGCACTGTGCACCCAACAGCGCATGGTGGCGATGGGCTCACCACCTATCATACCAAGTGCATTATATTGTTTTGGTGAAACGTGGATTGTGGCAGTCATCTGTTTTTGCAGTGAGTGCCCAGTCTCTGACTACCCCTTATGGGATACAGTCGTGATCTTATGTACGTATGTATTTACTTATTGCAAGTAGTTTTTTTTAAATTACACAGGTTCGCAATAAATACTTCTGTCACGGGACAATCTAGCAAGAAACCAATTATACATTTTTTTCTTGTTAATAATTTTAAAAAACAATGTTAAATACTACGAGTATTATATTTACAAAATCCTTTTATTCCAAGGAAGAAAGCGACGAGGCGATCAAATTCGTCCACCAATAGTAAAACAAATGCCGTGTCATCTAGAACACATCTGCGTGGCACACCACTGCGATCGTCACCCTGAGACATCAGTTCTTGAGTCTCATATGCCCAACAATTACACTAACAGCATCGGTGCGAAAAACATTAATGTTTGCACACTACTGCCTATAAATGTCTCACTGCTGCGCACAGGCCTCCTCTGATTTCTGAGAGGGTTTTGGAGCTAGGAAGAATCCGCCACGCTGCTCCAATGCGGGTTGGCGTGTTGTTTATGTTTTCGAAATACTTTTCATTTCTCAGACATGCAGGTATCCTCACGATGTTTTCCTCCACCGCCGAGCACGTGGTAAATCAGCACTTAAAATTGCAATTAACAATTTTAGTGGTGCCGGCACCGGGAATCGAACCCAGGTCACTCGCGTACTATGAAATTTAAAGCGAGCGCCTAGCCCCTTATTAATAAAATAACTGGAATTGCAGTACCGACCTAGACAGATTGGAATCGCGCATAGGAATCCTACCACCAATAAAATTGATATTCCCATTGCTAAATACGAGTAATAAAATTGAAGACTTAAGACGAATCCCTTCGAACCAAATTATATTCTAAATAAATGGATGCGAAACATTGTCTAAATCTATCCATAAGATTTATCCAATCTGTTCCTTAATTCTGAAAATTTATTTATGATAATTACGATTTCCAATTCGATGATCAGACTGTTAATAATCTGCTACTGGGTTTAGGGACTCGTGACGTGAAGCAGTAGTGTGTAAACATTACTGTGTTTCGGTTTGAAGGGCACTGTGAGCTAGCGTAATCACTGGGCATACGAGACTTAAGAACTGATGTCTCAGGGTGATGGGCGCAGTAGTGTCACACAAATGTTCTCGGTAACACAGCATTTGCTATGGGCAGACGTTACACTTACCATCAGGTGAACGTTTTGCTCGTTTCAAACTCTCTCGCTCGTTGGAAACATCGTCGACGACGTACAATTGGATCCACCATTCCACTATTTACACACAAGGTTTTAACATTTTATTTCGAGGGGTTAACATAGTTGTGTAGCGACATCTACGTCGCCACATGAGAAGCTCTAGAAATATTTCATACATTCCATAATCGCGCTATGAAAGTTTTCTGAGATGCGAACTATATATACAACATCTAAATATATACTATATATACGACATCTAGTAGGAGGAGACGTCCTCCCCAGATCACCACCATCACACCCTTTTCCTTTGCAATATCATCCGCCAAAGTTGCAACATTGCGATTGCTTTTTTTGAATGTTACGGCAAGGACAACGGTGTTTCTGTATTCACTTTGACGCTTTAGGCACCTCCCTTTCAGTGGGCATTTACTGGAATTGGAAAATGTCGATTTTCTATTTTGGATTATGAAAATGTCTACAACGATACGCATGCAAACAAGCAAACAGTTACATAAATTAATGGTTACTTATTACACGCGGAACACCAGCCCTTATTACTAATTATGTGGCAGAACTTATTAATACAATCCACACTTTCATGTTATTATTATAAACGCGATAGTAACTATCTCTGTCAGTCTTTCTGTTTGTTATCGTTTCACAGCTCAACCGATAAACGGATCTTTTTAAATTCGGCACAGAGATAGCTTGCATACTTGAGACGGACATACTTTTTATTCCGGAAGATCAAAGAGTTCCCACGGTTTTTTTTTAAAAAACAATCCACGCGGACGTAGTCGCCTAGTAGTAGTGCTTCAGCTAGTGGCAACATTAATTTATTGCCACTTAATTTAATAAGCTATATTGCCTACATTGGTGTTGTTTTTGCTCGTCAGTGTATTTCTGTCGTGGGCTTTAAAGGCCAATTAGTAAAAAAAAATGTCTAATTACTTTTCCGTGTGAATGGTGCTGTCACATGAGAACCATTTGAAATAAATGTGAATTATATGATAGACTTCAAAGACAGTGGACATGTGCGTTAGAGAAGTTAAAAAAAAAATATGGCACGCAGTTACATAAGTGTTGAATGAATAGGAAATATAATATGAAAAAAACAATGTTTATGCGAAATATATCACCGCATAGTGACAATATTTATGATCACAGTTTCAGAAAATTAAACATTTAAAAAAAATATGAAAACTTTTGTTTTATGTTTAGTTTAAAAATACATCCTCTTAAGAGTCTTAGTCTAAACATTCTTAATACAGAATCCTTTTAAGTTGAACACGACATATAATTTATTTTTGATGGGAATCGAGACTTAAGAACTGAAGGGCTATTGCGTATCAAAAGTGATGATCACTTATAAAAGTGTTGAACGAATATCTGCTAAGTAAGTGTCTGTATACTGGTTATGATTATCAAAAAAGACGTCATATGAAAAATAGTCGTCATTTTTGTTAACCATAACTAGTTTTTACTGGTGGTAGAATTCCCATGCAGGAGTCCGTCTAGGTAGGTACCACCCCAGGGCCAGTTATTCCGCCGTAAAACAGTAGTGTGCAAACATTACTGTGTTTCGGTTTGAATGGCACTGTGAGCTAGCGTAATCACTGGGCATATGAGACTTAAGCACCTATGTCTCAGGGAGATGGGCACAGTGTAGTGTCACACATAAATTTTCTGGGTGACACAGCATTTGTTATGGGCAGACGTTGCACTTACCATCAGGTGAACGTTTTACTCGTTTCATCACTTTATGCAATAAAAAAAAAAGTATGAAATCAAATATTTGATAGATATTCGTTCAACACTTTTATAAGTGATCTTCACTTTGGATACGTAATAGCCCTACAGTTCTTAAGTTATACGTATTGGGCAGATGTCTCAGAGTAGCGCCACACAAAAAAGTCTGCGTGACACAGCATCTGTTATGGACAGACGTTGCACTTACCTATATATATTTATGGGTGAGCGTATTGCTCGTCCAGTCACTTTACCGGAAAAAAGAAATCACAAAATTTTGACTAGGTACAACCTCAGTGCAAGTAATGCTGCGTTCATGCAAATCACAGTTTCGGTTTCTAGGGCACTGCAGCAATTCAAATAACACGGCTTACGAGACTTAAGAACCGATGTCTCGTGGAAATGAGAGCACAGAACCTTCCAAGGGGAGGTTCTAGGTGTAACGTTCACTGTTATAGGATTGCGTATTACTTAATAATGTTAATAAAAAGTAATATTTCCAATAAAACATCACTGGATAGTATGATACGATGTGATATCGCCTCATCATCATTATTTCATCCTACCACTAGTCCACTGCTGAATACAGGCAATATTTGTCACGCATGTCAGACGGGTTAGCAGCCGCAGTTTATAAAGATGTTCCAGATAGATCGTCGTCGTCGTCGTTACAGCCTATCACAAGTCCACTGCTGAACATAGGCCTCCCCCATAGATAGCTACAAAAGTTTGTAGCTCTCATATTGGAGGGATTTTGCCATAGTTGCCACGCTTGGCGGACGGGTTGGCAACCGCAGTTTATTTATTCAGATGTTCTAGGAATGTGCTGCTGCTCATCTCATGGTTTTAATTTTCTCTCTGTCGACATTTACGACACAGATGGATGTGTTGGGGTGGTTGATTCTCTTAAGCCGCCACCACTCGGCCAATTCAGTTCAAATGTTGCCATAATGTTATTTTTTATGGGTGATAGTGACAAGACTGGTGGTAAGTGAAACGGCTGCCCATAAAAAACGCTTGCGCTCGCCATACTGAAACATCAGTTTTGACGTCGCATATACCCCGTAATTACACTAGCTAACGGCTTAATGGCAGAATAACTTGCACTGCGCTGGTACCTTAGAGTCAAGGCCGTATAGGGTCTAGACGAATTCCTGCATAGAAACCAGTAACAAGTGTGAAGAACAGAGATTTTGTAAATTGCTTTATTTTTATTTTTGCTTTACTTTACATAAAAGTTATTGTATTGCTTTACATAATAGTTACCAGTGACTATTCTCTGAGGGAAAAATTGTTAGAGAAATTGGGGAATCATTTTAAAAGTGATTTACTTCTTGATTTTGTCAGTTGAAATGACAAAATTTCAGTAATGAAGACATTTCTTGAATTGGTTGTACTGCATTTTTGAATATCGAAGACAATTAAAAAAAAACTAATGTATCGTCATCGGACCCCTCTTTCAACAGTTCACTAAACTTTTTCACACTGACAAGTCGATAAATTTGAAAATCCTCCCGAGCAGCAATGAATCAATATAAACGTAGATTGGCGGGAACGTGCGTTTCCGGCCACAGACTATCAATTTAGAAAGCGTCGGACGCACCATAAGTTATAGTCTCGCTCCCGCCACGCTCGCAGCGCTACCGTCCATTAGTGACAAACGTTTTACGCTTTAGTGTTATTTTAGAGGAATTAGTGGCGGTTTTAAACTAATGCACGTCAATATATTTTGACTATGGATCCATATCTATATCGTATGGTCATGAATTATTCATCTGCTTTAGCTCGGCTGTGTAAATCTGACGATATTTGGAGCAAATTTAACATCCACTGTGAACTGTATTATTATATTTACAAAAATTGTCAGTATTATTTTAGGTGAGCATTGTGTTGATAACATTGCACCTGGCAACACTGATCTTGCATACTTTAGTAGTGTTGATACTGATCCAATAAATTACTCCAACAATTTTGACATCAAAGAATGGTCACAGGTAACTTTTCTTGTAGACTATAAGACTGGCAGGATTCCTAAGCAGGAATAAGGCTAGGGTACCAGCGCAGTTCCAGTTATTCTGCCGTCATGCAGTAGTGTGCAAACATTGCTGTGTTCAGTCTGAAGGGAACTGTTAGCTAGTGTATTACTGGGAATTTGCGATTTAAGAACTGATGTTTCAGGATGACGAGTGCAAGCGTTTGTTATAAGCAGACGTTGCAATTACCACTAGTCTTGTATAGTTACACCCACCCTTAAAAATAACATTATGGCAACATTTTAAACTGAATTGGCCGTGTGGTGGCCGCTTAAGACAATCTACCGCCCCTCTCTTCCCGCGGGTGTTGTAAAAGTCGACAGAGGGGAAATTAAAACCAGAAGCTGGGCAGCAGCATCTTCCTGGAATATCTCAATAAATAAACTGCGGTTGTCAACCCGTCTGCCAAGCGCGGCAACAAAGTTTTATAGCAGTCTATGGGAGAAGCGTATGTTCCGCAGGGAACTATTGATAGGCTGAAATGACGATGATGACACCAAAATCAAAGCGATGATTAATGATCACGTCTACCTAAAGACGCCTTTTCTCTTTTAAAGAGAGAGAATATCGTTACATTGTGAACTTTTTTAGTGTTGATTAAATATATGAGGCGATGTAATAAATAAGTAATCGAAGAGAATCACTTCATTCAACAACAGCGGTGTAACATGCACTACGCCGGGAGGTCATTGCATTATTAAATATTTATTAAGCGTTATGTGAACAAGTGAGCTCAAACATCGGAGGAACGGGATTATCGGCCGGACGTTGGGTAACATCAACGAGTGTTGAGTTACTATTTTATAACTATTTATTGGGTCAGCCGAGAGCTCTCAGAGATAACATTGAAATTGATACAGTCCATTAGAGTCGCTGCATTTAAAAGAAAAAATACATAGTGGGAAACTTAAGCCGTGTGTCTTCAGTCAGTATTTTTATTGACTTTCAGAAAAACCGCGTGGCTTAGTAGTCAAACTATCCGGCGTCTACAGCGCGGGTCCTGAGTTCGATTTCCAAACGGAGCCAAAATTTCTGCAGAAACAAAATGTTGGTTTCCGGATCTGGTTGTGTTGCGCATGCGAAACACACTCACAATATAAGAGACATATTAGTGTTGTGCATTTTTTTTATTAAATGATGAAAGATGCTTATTGTTAAAGAAAATGTGGAGGAGGTGTGGTGGAGGATTAGAGCTGAAATGGCAATGAGTCGAGCGTGTTGTTTGTGGAACCGATAACAGTTCGAAGGGATGGTTCGCGAGCAGCCCCTAATCCGCCGACGAACTGCTCGGAAGTCAATGGATGCCGTGTTTTGAGACAATCCAATGGGGGAGGTCTATGTTCAACAGTGGAGTTGTGATGGACTGAAATGATGATTTTTTTTATTTGATAAAAGTGACGGAACAAGGAGAACGCTCACCTGATGGTAAGTGCAACGTCTGCTCATAACAAATGCTGTGTCACCCAGAACATTTCTCTGTGACACCACACTGCGCCCGTCATCCCGAGACATCAGTTCTTAAGTCTCAAATGCCCAGTGATTACGCTAGCTCTCAGTGCCCTTCAAACCGAAACACAGTAATGTTTCACACTGCTGCTTCACGGCAGAATAACTGGCCCTGGGTAGTACCTACCTAGACGGATGCCTGCATAGGAATCCTACCACCAGAAAAAATGTACATTGCATTGTACCGTTACTTTACTATTATCGTGGGTGGTCTACTCTTTTACGCGTTTGCCTTTTGTGCCGAGGGGTTCTCCCATACATATTTAAATACATACACACAATCACGCCTTTTTCCCATATAAAGCGTAGGCAGAGACCACATTCGTAGACCACTATTCGCCCTCGATACGAGACCTGGCGTCGCTGCCATTTTGGTAAGAGTTGAAATTCTTGCTTCCCATTGCGTTCGTTTCCACGAGTAGCTAGCGAAGGGCACGGCAACCACTGGCTTGGCGGAGAGTTTTTAATATTATTTTATAAATGATTGCAATAATATTATAATTATTTATATATTACATACTAATATATATTTTTTTGGTATAAACGACATCGGATTGCAACGGGGGTTGACACTGAAAAACAGTGCTGTGACGGAATTCTCTTCCGCCGCAGGGTATGCTGAGTTGTCAACCTTGTTTGCTAGGAGTACGGCGTACAATTTCCATACTTTTTAGGTGTTAATGGTGTTTTAGTTTCTTCTTTTTTTTGTATATTTTGTACTTTATATTATTTTTTATTACGTATTACTTATGCCGTGTGGTAGCGGCTTAAGAGAATCTACCACCCCATCTCATCCCGTGGGTGTCGTAAAAGTCGACAGAGGGAGAATTAAAACCAGAAGGTGGGCAGCAGCATCTTCCTAGAACATCATAATAAATGAACTGCGGTTGCCAACCCGCCTGCCAAGCGTGGCAACTATGGCAAATTCCTTCCAAAATGAGAGCTTCAAACTTTTGTAGCAATAGGCTGAAATGATGATGATGATAATGTATATTACTTTTGTTTCTAGCAAATCAATTATTTTGATTTCTTTCTTTCTTTTTAAGAGAGGAAATGCACTGGGTGTAGGGTAGGTATAAGATACTACTCTCTCGAAGGAGCTGAAGGAGACAGCAGTAGATCGGGAGGCCGGGGTAGCTTTCCCGATACTCTACCGTATTTGCTGGACAAGACAACTAAGTCAAGTATATAGTAAGTTAAGTTTTTAACTTTTTTTTCTTAACGTATATATATGTTTTGCAGGATTTTATATTTAGTATCAATCATGGGCTTACGTTCGTTTTAATCTAATCAACAGTAATCCGTAAGAATGACATACGTTTTAAAAGCATCGACCTTTCTTTGACTTTGATGGCATTATCTGCCAACCTTTCTGTTTCTTATATCAATACAGATAAAAAGAAGTGGACATTTTTTCTTTATTAAAGCATTAAAATGGTACAAAATATAACACAATTGGAAGACAAATCAGTTGTATTGACTTAACTAAGAAAAATATTGTATAATAATTAATTCAGACTCATCATCATCATTTCAGCCTATAATAGTCCACTGTTGAACAGATGGCCACAAAACACGGTCCTGAGCCACCTGCATCCATCGATTTCCCGCAAAACCGTGCAGGTCTTTGCTCCATCTAATGAGGGGTCGCCCTACACTGCGGTTGCCGGTACGAGGTTGCCAATCGAGGACCTTTCTTCCCCAACGGTTATCGGTTCCACTTCAGCTTGCTAATCCTTAGGACTATGTCGGTTATTCTAGTTCTGCTGCGGATAACATCATTACGGATTCCATCTCGCAGGGAGATTCCAAACATAGCCCTTTCCATAACTCGCTGCGCGACTCTCGAGCTTCCTCATGCGTTCTGCAGTGAGGGTCCATGTCTCGGTTCCGTATGTCATCACTGGTTGTATACTTTTATTTTCAGACATTGAGGTATACTCGACGAGGAGATGTGACGCAGTTTCCCGAACGCTGCCTAACCGAGTTGGATCCGTCGATTGTCGATGGACCTCTTGGTTAATTCAGATTAATAGGCTGAAATTATGATGATGAAATCTCAATTTACTGCTAACTAGCTGAAGTCCGCGACAAAGTCCGCCGTATTGAGAATACCGTGGGAACTCTTTACTCGAATGTGGTAGAAAGAACTTATCCCTTAAGTCATCATTAATAGTTAATACTCTTTACTCTTTGCCGTGTGGTAGCGGCTTAAGAGAATCTACCACCCCATCTCATCCCGTGGGTGTCGTAAAAGTCGACAGAAGGAAAATGAAAACCAGGAGATGGGCAGCAGCATCTTGCTGTAACATCTGAATAAATAAACTGCGGTTGCCAACCCGTCTGCCAAGCGTGGCAACTATGGCA
Organism: Luehdorfia chinensis; assembly: GCA_019845155.1. Lineage (NCBI taxonomy): Eukaryota > Metazoa > Arthropoda > Insecta > Lepidoptera > Papilionidae > Luehdorfia > Luehdorfia chinensis. Next base: position 2,851,892 of record JAHVAK010000003.1, on the reverse strand, counting down.
AAATCCCCCCAAAACGAGAGCTGCAAACATTTGTGGCAATCTATGGGGGAGGCCTATGTTCAGCAGTGGACTATTGATAGGCTGAAACGACGACGACGACGACGACTCTTCTCAAAACCTTAATCAACCTTCATTAAAACACGTAAGCTGACTCAAGTCAACTAGCTCAAGTCTGCGACTACATCCGCGTGGATTTAGATTTTTTAAAATACCGTGGAAACTCTTTGATTTTGCCGGAGTAAAAAGCATCCTATGTCCGTCTCCAGGATACAAGCTGTATCTATATATATCTCTCTATATATGGTCTCTAGTGAAAAGGTGACAAGCAGACAGATGGATAGGGAAGGTTACTTTCGCATTCATAATATTCGTATGAATATTCACTTAATTTTATAAAGAGGATATTGGTTCGTTTGTGCAAACATTTGCTCCAATACACTTGCAACGGGAGTTCAATAGCCGCTGGCCGCACATGCAAACACGGGGTCGCGCAGACCCGAAGGGTTACGGGTGACACACTGTTGAATATGTATTCAACATTAGTGTCGTAATGTAATGAGTTTTGTTCCAGAAGTGTGTAAGGGCAGCTTGAATAAAACATATTTTCATTCTGAATATATATGAATGATACATGAGATTGCTAACTTCTGATTTGCCGTCTTTCCTCAGCCATATATTTCAATTTTCGTAAGTCGCGACGACATGCTCAAATTCGTCTCCGTCTCACTTGTCGTATATAGAAAGACTGAATGTTTGTTTCATTATATCTTAAACAAATTATAATTTTACAATAAATGTTTTTAAGTTGTCTATGCGGATCGACGACCGCGTGGCCTAGTGGTCAGAGTACCTGACTTCTAAGCCGCGGGTCCTGGGTTCGAATCCCGGCCGGAGCCAACATTTGTGCTAAAACATAAATTGTTAGTTTTCGGGTCTGGTTGTGTTGTGATCATCCCCGTGTTTCTGACACTGCATCCTAGCCTACCTCCGATCTTATCGCATCATCGTTACATCGGGCGCAGGTAGGTTGGGACGAGTGAGTGCCTCTGTGTTTGCGCGTACACTTGTGGCACTATAATATCTCCTGCGCAGTTGATGGCTCTCTACTGTAGTCGGAAGTTGTCGCCGTGGTCGAAATCGGCTAGATGAACATCATACGGATTTTGTTATATGTAGTATTAATAATCTGCTCATCTATCACGTGTTTCAGATTTTTTCATATTTTTATACACCTGTTATGTCCCTCTTCTGGATAAAGGTTTCCACTAAATCCTTCAATTGGTTGTTGCGAGAATACATCTAACTCTCAGTGCTCTTTCGACAGAAACACAGTAATGTTTGCACACTACTGCTTCACGGCGGAATAACTGGCCCTGCGGTGGAAACTACTTAGATGGTTTCCTGCATAGGAATCATACCGCCAGTAAAAGAATCTGTTCTCTGGGTGTCTGTTCGCGTTCGCTAATCCTATTCTGCAGCGGCTGGTGGGTAAAAATAATTTGTAAAGACAAATGTATTAATTATTAGGCCGTGTGGTGGCGGCTCGATAATAGAATACTACCAGTCCACCTCATCCAATGGATCTCGTAAAACGCGAGTAAGGAATTAAACTGCACTGTGCATCCAACAGCGCATGGTGGCTATGGGCGCACCACCTATCATACTAAGTGCATTATATTGTTTTGGTGAAACGTGGAATGTGGCAGTCATCTATTTTAGCAGTGAGTGCCCAGTCTCTGACTACCCCTTATGGGATACAGTCGTGATCTTATGTATGTATGTATGTCAATGTATTAATATTATTTAAACCCACAAAGTAACAATTTATTTCTGATACAATAAAACTAACCATGACCCAAAATGATCGCAGAACAATTAAAAGCGTCGAAGGAAACTGGGGCCGTTTAATATTTCACTTTTATACAAAACAAGTCACTTAATGCACTTACCGAATAAGTAAGTGAAACGGATATGACGTATGCAATTAAGACCCGATTTCACCGATTGTTTTGAAAACCAAGTTTAATAAAACCGCATTATGCTTAATACATACATACATAAATAAGATCACAACTGTATCCCATAAGGGGTAGTCAGAGACTGGGCACTCACTGCAAACGCAGATGACTGCCACAATCCACGGTTCACCAAAACAATATAATGCACTTGGTGTGATAGGTGGTGAGCCCATCGCCACCATGCGCTGCTGGGTGCACAGTGCAGTTTTATTCCTTACTCGCCTTTTACGAGATCCATTGGATGAGATGGCGTGGTAGTATTCTTTTAACGAGCCGCCACCACACGGCATTTTGCTTAACTGAGTTCAAATGTATCATTTGATCTCGGTTTTCGTCTAACCGATTTCACCGACTCCATTTTGATCGCGTTCAGAAAAACGAAGTTTACATGAAATATCGTCACAATCTAAAACAAAAAGACGATTTATTTCGTATTTTGCGACATCAAACAGCATGTTTTTATGTTGCATAGGTATGCAAACAATAAATAATAATAATTATAAAAATAATTTTTGTGTTTACATAGTTGTGCAATTGACAATGACAGCTCTCTAAACGAGTTTAGAGAGCTGAACGTCGAAATTTGGGCGTTCAGAATTTGAACCGCGTTTAGCATTGACTGCGTTCATTCGATGTTGATGAAATGCAAACTGTAGCATTGAACTCAGTTAAACGCTTAAACTTCGTTTTTCTCGAACTGATCGCGTTTAGTTTCAACGGTGACATCCGCCCTAAATATCCGCGTGCATAAATTAGCTTACCGATAACCGTGTTTGGTTTATTTGCTTTTACATATGGGCTACGTATAACTTGCGACAGTTCTTAAGTGACTACAATAACCAAAATGAAAAGTCATTAAGATTTATATCTATTACTTCTAAACAATTATTAATTAATCAATAAATGCGAGGTGTGGTAGCTGTATATAATGCGAGTGATCTAAGTTGGTTCCTGGTGCCGGCACCTCTGAAATTATTCTGCAATTTTAAGTGCTCGTTTACCTGCACTTAATATCGCAGACATTGACCACGTGCCCAGTGGTCAGGGAAAACATCGCAAAACCAGTCTGAGAAATAAATATATCGAAGACATGTGAAGTCCGCCAATCATCACTTGAGTAGCGTGGCGGACTCTTCCCGACTCCGAAACCCTCTCAGAAATGAGACAAGGCTTGTGTTCAGCAGTGGGATATTTATAAGCTATTTTAATTTTTACTTTACATTTTACATATCCCTTATTCGTACTTTACGCCAAATTTACTTATTTAAATGAAACTAATTTTACGGATTTTATCGCGTTTCATTGTTTACTATTTACGACGTTTCGAGTGCTTTATAGCACCTATGGTCACGGGAGGACTGAGGTGACAGATGTCTTAGGGGTACCTTCAACTTTTAATTATTATTTTTGGTCCGATCTACGCAGAAAAAGCACTTAAAGCACTCGAAACGTCGGGTTATAAATAGTAAACAATTAAACGCGATAAAATCCGTAAAATTAGTTTCATTTAAATGGGTAGTGTTCGCGTAAATATAAGAAATCATTAAATTTACTTATGATAGAAATATTAATAAAAAAGGTATATTAAAACAGTGATTGTAAAATGAATTGCCGTTAAAATAATATCATATGATTTGATTGGATATAAAATTGTATTGGTGGTAGGGTTCCTTTGCAGAATTTCGTCTGGACAGATATCAACTCAGTGCCTGTTATTCTGCATGAAGCAGTAGTGTGGAAACATTACTGTGTTTCGCTTTCAAGAGTACTAATAACTAGTGTAAGAGTAATTATTGGGCGTATGAGACTTAAGAACTGATATCTCAGGGCGACGAGCGCAATCTCATGCCTCAAAGCAAGGTTCTAGGTGAAAAGCATTTGTTATGGGCAGACGTGGTACTTACCATGGAGAAATATTTGTAGGTTTCGTGTAAAAAATATATATAATTTTAAAAAGCCTACGAAGCCTCGAAACACTAAAACTACACCCATTCTTTAGATGAGGTTACACAAGGAAGCGAGCGGCAAAATATTTTTTCCTGGATAACTTACAAAACTTGGAAAACCACCTAAAGCTGTTTCGAATGTTACGAGGCGTGTGCCCTCGTGGATAATCGTGCGACGTCTGTATCACTACACTTATTTTCCAATTGCGTTGCTTCGAATGTGTTCAGGCTGGGGCGTTTAAAATTTCCTTCAGAGGGTCTTTCCCTCGCCCCTGTTAAAACGCTGTGTAAAAGGTGAGAGATAGGCGATGATAGGTGAATACAATATGACCACAGTTTCGAAATGCTGGTCAGCTCGAGTTTCCAATATAATTATAAATTTGTTATTGAATCTTGTCTAAAGTTTTAACATGCATGAACATTTTAGCATGCTTTGGTTTTCTTTAAGGCCATTCCTTGTAAATTTATTTCATCATCATGATATAAAAATAAATTTTTTTCTTACTTTTTTGTTGTTATTTAATTTATAGTAATGATTTTTTTTTTTTTGTAAATTTATTTTTACTAATGTATATTTGATTAAGATAAAAAAAAAGTAATTGACTAATAAGAGGATCGCTACGGAGTTTCTTTCGCCTGTTTCTTCTCCGTCAGAGGAAACGTACGTAATACGTTTGGTAAACGTAATTTATATTTCTTATTTCGAAAAGTAAAGTATTTTTATTTAATTTCATTTCAAAACGTCTGTCGCGGTCTTTTTTGTTATGTATGTGTTGATTATTCCCATCCTGGACGATTTTTGACCACGGCTACAACTTCACAACACTTCCGAATACTTCCGGGTGTGGGCGCAAATACAGGAGCACTCACTCGTTCACTACCCGCGCCAGAAATTATGCGATAAGACCTAAGGTAAGCTAGGACACACGAGGACCATCACGACGAAAGCAGACTCAATAACCAACGATTTGTATTTTTTCAAAATTGAAATCAAGCTCTGACCACTAGGCCACGGCCAAGATCTGACCACAACGCAAGCTCGTATCGGTTAACGTAACGAAGGACGACTCACAACTACATTGCGTTGGCATTATGCGGGAAGTCAATGGATGTAGACAGCTAAGAGTCCGGGGGTCTTTATTCAGCAGTAAATCATGTGAATATTTTGACCCTGTGAGGGTATTGACATTTAAATAAGAAGAAAAACAACACACAAGATATGTTTTTAGTCGTTATAAATTAAAATTATTTTCTTAAGATAGATTATCCAGCCGTGAACTAGTATATTCGCTGGGCATGTGAGATTTAAGAAATGATGTCTCAGATGGGCTGGCGCAGTGTGGCGCCACACTGGAATGTTCTGTGTGACACTGAATTATGGAAAGACGTTGTACTTGCCATCAGGTGATCGGTTTGCTCGTATAGTCATTTTAACCTTATCTACAACGCACACTTTATCCACGATACAGAACAGTATTCTCTCCTGCATCGTGTCACATACTGGTGGTAGGATTTCTATGCAGGATTCCGTCTGGATAGGTACCAACCCAGGGCCAGTTATTCTGCCTTGAAGCAGTAGTGTGCAAACATTACTGCGTTTCGGTCTTAAGGGCATTGAGAGCTAGGGTAATCACTGGGCATATGAGACTTAAGAACTGATGCAAAGAAATGTGTTGGCTGACATTGGTTATAGGCAAGTGTTGCACTTACCATCAGGTGAACGTTTTGCTCGTTTAGTCACTTTATTCAATACAAAAAAATATCTGTAAGTAATACAAATATTCGTTCAGTGCTAATAGTTTAGCTTCTGAGCCAGCAGAGTCGCTAAATGATATTTCGAAATGAGGGGGAAAGAGGAAATCTCATACAAACCAACAGTCACGCCTTTTTGCCATGTAAGGGGTAGGCAAAGGCAGAGGCTCTCGGGGGAAACGAGACGTGACTCATGGCGAACCACGTCGCGGCCATTTTGGGTCAAACAATTCAAACTCCCCATTGCGTTCCCACGAATTAAGGCTTTCCATGCAATACCTTAGTCGCCTCCTATGACATCTCGGTAGGATAGAGGAAGGTACTATACTACTCTGCCCGACACCTATCGGAGATTGAACTATCTGAAATTATTTCATAATTAAACAAATCGCGCTCTCATCATACATAAATAACATACATAAATAAGATCACAACTGTATCCCATAAGGGGTAGTCAGAGACTGGGCACTCACTGCAAACGCAGATGACTGCCACAATCCACGGTTCACCAAAACAATATAATGCACTTGGTGTGATAGGTGGTGAGCCCATCGCCACCATGCGCTGCTGGGTGCACAGTGCAGTTTTATTCCTTACTCGCCTTTTACGAGATCCATTGGATGAGATGGCGTGGTAGTATTCTTTTAACGAGCCGCCACCACACGGCATTTTGCTTAACTGAGTTCAAATGTATCATTTGATCTCGGTTTTCGTCTAACCGATTTCACCGACTCCATTTTGATCGCGTTCAGAAAAACGAAGTTTACATGAAATATCGTCACAATCTAAAACAAAAAGACGATTTATTTCGTATTTTGCGACATCAAACAGCCTGTTTTTATGTTACATAGGTATGCAAACAATAAATAATAATAATTATAAAAAAATAAATTTTTGTTTACATAGTTGTGCAATTGACAATGACAGCTCTCTAAACTCGTTTAGAGAGCTGAACGTCGAAATTTGGGCGTTCAGAATTTGAACCGCGTTTAGCATTGACTGCGTTCATTTGATGTTGATGAAATGCAAACTGTAGCGTTGAACTCAGTTAAACGCTTAAACTTCGTTTTTCTCGAACTGATCGCGTTTAGTTTCAACGGTGACATCCGCCCTAAATATCCGCGTGCATAAATTAGCTTACCGATAACCGTGTTTGGTTTATTTGCTTTTACATATGGGCTACGTATAACTTGCGACAGTTCTTAAGTGACTACAATAACCAAAATGAAAAGTCATTAAGATTTATATCTATTACTTCTAAACAATTATTAATTAATCAATAAATGCGAGGTGTGGTAGCTGTATATAATGCGAGTGATCTAAGTTGGTTCCTGGTGCCGGCACCTCTGAAATTATTCTGCAATTTTAAGTGCTCGTTTACCTGCACTTAATATCGCAGACATTGACCACGTGCCCAGTGGTCAGGGAAAACATCGCAAAACCAGTCTGAGAAATAAATATATCGAAGACATGTGAAGTCCGCCAATCATCACTTGAGTAGCGTGGCGGACTCTTCCCGACTCCGAAACCCTCTCAGAAATGAGACAAGGCTTGTGTTCAGCAGTGGGATATTTATAAGCTATTTTAATTTTTACTTTACATTTTACATATCCCTTATTCGTACTTTACGCCAAATTTACTTATTTAAATGAAACTAATTTTACGGATTTTATCGCGTTTCATTGTTTACTATTTACGACGTTTCGAGTGCTTTATAGCACCTATGGTCACGGGAGGACTGAGGTGACAGATGTCTTAGGGGTACCTTCAACTTTTAATTATTATTTTTGGTCCGATCTACGCAGAAAAAGCACTTAAAGCACTCGAAACGTCGGGTTATAAATAGTAAACAATTAAACGCGATAAAATCCGTAAAATTAGTTTCATTTAAATGGGTAGTGTTCGCGTAAATATAAGAAATCATTAAATTTACTTATGATAGAAATATTAATAAAAAAGGTATATTAAAACAGTGATTGTAAAATGAATTGCCGTTAAAATAATATCATATGATTTGATTGGATATAAAATTGTATTGGTGGTAGGGTTCCTTTGCAGAATTTCGTCTGGACAGATATCAACTCAGTGCCTGTTATTCTGCATGAAGCAGTAGTGTGGAAACATTACTGTGTTTCGCTTTCAAGAGTACTAATAACTAGTGTAAGAGTAATTATTGGGCGTATGAGACTTAAGAACTGATATCTCAGGGCGACGAGCGCAATCTCATGCCTCAAAGCAAGGTTCTAGGTGAAAAGCATTTGTTATGGGCAGACGTGGTACTTACCATGGAGAAATATTTGTAGGTTTCGTGTAAAAAATATATATAATTTTAAAAAGCCTACGAAGCCTCGAAACACTAAAACTACACCCATTCTTTAGATGAGGTTACACAAGGAAGCGAGCGGCAAAATATTTTTTCCTGGATAACTTACAAAACTTGGAAAACCACCTAAAGCTGTTTCGAATGTTACGAGGCGTGTGCCCTCGTGGATAATCGTGCGACGTCTGTATCACTACACTTATTTTCCAATTGCGTTGCTTCGAATGTGTTCAGGCTGGGGCGTTTAAAATTTCCTTCAGAGGGTCTTTCCCTCGCCCCTGTTAAAACGCTGTGTAAAAGGTGAGAGATAGGCGATGATAGGTGAATACAATATGACCACAGTTTCGAAATGCTGGTCAGCTCGAGTTTCCAATATAATTATAAATTTGTTATTGAATCTTGTCTAAAGTTTTAACATGCATGAACATTTTAGCATGCTTTGGTTTTCTTTAAGGCCATTCCTTGTAAATTTATTTCATCATCATGATATAAAAATAATTTTTTTTCTTACTTTTTTGTTGTTATTTAATTTATAGTAATGATTTTTTTTTTTTTGTAAATTTATTTTTACTAATGTATATTTGATTAAGATAAAAAAAAAGTAATTGACTAATAAGAGGATCGCTACGGAGTTTCTTTCGCCTGTTTCTTCTCCGTCAGAGGAAACGTACGTAATACGTTTGGTAAACGTAATTTATATTTCTTATTTCGAAAAGTAAAGTATTTTTATTTAATTTCATTTCAAAACGTCTGTCGCGGTCTTTTTTGTTATGTATGTGTTGATTATTCCCATCCTGGACGATTTTTGACCACGGCTACAACTTCACAACACTTCCGAATACTTCCGGGTGTGGGCGCAAATACAGGAGCACTCACTCGTTCACTACCCGCGCCAGAAATTATGCGATAAGACCTAAGGTAAGCTAGGACACACGAGGACCATCACGACGAAAGCAGACTCAATAACCAACGATTTGTATTTTTTCAAAATTGAAATCAAGCTCTGACCACTAGGCCACGGCCAAGATCTGACCACAACGCAAGCTCGTATCGGTTAACGTAACGAAGGACGACTCACAACTACATTGCGTTGGCATTATGCGGGAAGTCAATGGATGTAGACAGCTAAGAGTCCGGGGGTCTTTATTCAGCAGTAAATCATGTGAATATTTTGACCCTGTGAGGGTATTGACATTTAAATAAGAAGAAAAACAACACACAAGATATGTTTTTAGTCGTTATAAATTAAAATTATTTTCTTAAGATAGATTATCCAGCCGTGAACTAGTATATTCGCTGGGCATGTGAGATTTAAGAAATGATGTCTCAGATGGGCTGGCGCAGTGTGGCGCCACACTGGAATGTTCTGTGTGACACTGAATTATGGAAAGACGTTGTACTTGCCATCAGGTGATCGGTTTGCTCGTATAGTCATTTTAACCTTATCTACAACGCACACTTTATCCACGATACAGAACAGTATTCTCTCCTGCATCGTGTCACATACTGGTGGTAGGATTTCTATGCAGGATTCCGTCTGGATAGGTACCAACCCAGGGCCAGTTATTCTGCCTTGAAGCAGTAGTGTGCAAACATTACTGCGTTTCGGTCTTAAGGGCATTGAGAGCTAGGGTAATCACTGGGCATATGAGACTTAAGAACTGATGCAAAGAAATGTGTTGGCTGACATTGGTTATAGGCAAGTGTTGCACTTACCATCAGGTGAACGTTTTGCTCGTTTAGTCACTTTATTCAATACAAAAAAATATCTGTAAGTAATACAAATATTCGTTCAGTGCTAATAGTTTAGCTTCTGAGCCAGCAGAGTCGCTAAATGATATTTCGAAATGAGGGGGAAAGAGGAAATCTCATACAAACCAACAGTCACGCCTTTTTGCCATGTAAGGGGTAGGCAAAGGCAGAGGCTCTCGGGGGAAACGAGACGTGACTCATGGCGAACCACGTCGCGGCCATTTTGGGTCAAACAATTCAAACTCCCCATTGCGTTCCCACGAATTAAGGCTTTCCATGCAATACCTTAGTCGCCTCCTATGACATCTCGGTAGGATAGAGGAAGGTACTATACTACTCTGCCCGACACCTATCGGAGATTGAACTATCTGAAATTATTTCATAATTAAACAAATCGCGCTCTCATCATACATAAATAACATACATAAATAAGATCACAACTGTATCCCATAAGGGGTAGTCAGAGACTGGGCACTCACTGCAAACGCAGATGACTGCCACAATCCACGGTTCACCAAAACAATATAATGCACTTGGTGTGATAGGTGGTGAGCCCATCGCCACCATGCGCTGCTGGGTGCACAGTGCAGTTTTATTCCTTACTCGCCTTTTACGAGATCCATTGGATGAGATGGCGTGGTAGTATTCTTTTAACGAGCCGCCACCACACGGCATTTTGCTTAACTGAGTTCAAATGTATCATTTGATCTCGGTTTTCGTCTAACCGATTTCACCGACTCCATTTTGATCGCGTTCAGAAAAACGAAGTTTACATGAAATATCGTCACAATCTAAAACAAAAAGACGATTTATTTCGTATTTTGCGACATCAAACAGCCTGTTTTTATGTTACATAGGTATGCAAACAATAAATAATAATAATTATAAAAAAATAAATTTTTGTTTACATAGTTGTGCAATTGACAATGACAGCTCTCTAAACTCGTTTAGAGAGCTGAACGTCGAAATTTGGGCGTTCAGAATTTGAACCGCGTTTAGCATTGACTGCGTTCATTTGATGTTGATGAAATGCAAACTGTAGCGTTGAACTCAGTTAAACGCTTAAACTTCGTTTTTCTCGAACTGATCGCGTTTAGTTTCAACGGTGACATCCGCCCTAAATATCCGCGTGCATAAATTAGCTTACCGATAACCGTGTTTGGTTTATTTGCTTTTACATATGGGCTACGTATAACTTGCGACAGTTCTTAAGTGACTACAATAACCAAAATGAAAAGTCATTAAGATTTATATCTATTACTTCTAAACAATTATTAATTAATCAATAAATGCGAGGTGTGGTAGCTGTATATAATGCGAGTGATCTAAGTTGGTTCCTGGTGCCGGCACCTCTGAAATTATTCTGCAATTTTAAGTGCTCGTTTACCTGCACTTAATATCGCAGACATTGACCACGTGCCCAGTGGTCAGGGAAAACATCGCAAAACCAGTCTGAGAAATAAATATATCGAAGACATGTGAAGTCCGCCAATCATCACTTGAGTAGCGTGGCGGACTCTTCCCGACTCCGAAACCCTCTCAGAAATGAGACAAGGCTTGTGTTCAGCAGTGGGATATTTATAAGCTATTTTAATTTTTACTTTACATTTTACATATCCCTTATTCGTACTTTACGCCAAATTTACTTATTTAAATGAAACTAATTTTACGGATTTTATCGCGTTTCATTGTTTACTATTTACGACGTTTCGAGTGCTTTATAGCACCTATGGTCACGGGAGGACTGAGGTGACAGATGTCTTAGGGGTACCTTCAACTTTTAATTATTATTTTTGGTCCGATCTACGCAGAAAAAGCACTTAAAGCACTCGAAACGTCGGGTTATAAATAGTAAACAATTAAACGCGATAAAATCCGTAAAATTAGTTTCATTTAAATGGGTAGTGTTCGCGTAAATATAAGAAATCATTAAATTTACTTATGATAGAAATATTAATAAAAAAGGTATATTAAAACAGTGATTGTAAAATGAATTGCCGTTAAAATAATATCATATGATTTGATTGGATATAAAATTGTATTGGTGGTAGGGTTCCTTTGCAGAATTTCGTCTGGACAGATATCAACTCAGTGCCTGTTATTCTGCATGAAGCAGTAGTGTGGAAACATTACTGTGTTTCGCTTTCAAGAGTACTAATAACTAGTGTAAGAGTAATTATTGGGCGTATGAGACTTAAGAACTGATATCTCAGGGCGACGAGCGCAATCTCATGCCTCAAAGCAAGGTTCTAGGTGAAAAGCATTTGTTATGGGCAGACGTGGTACTTACCATGGAGAAATATTTGTAGGTTTCGTGTAAAAAATATATATAATTTTAAAAAGCCTACGAAGCCTCGAAACACTAAAACTACACCCATTCTTTAGATGAGGTTACACAAGGAAGCGAGCGGCAAAATATTTTTTCCTGGATAACTTACAAAACTTGGAAAACCACCTAAAGCTGTTTCGAATGTTACGAGGCGTGTGCCCTCGTGGATAATCGTGCGACGTCTGTATCACTACACTTATTTTCCAATTGCGTTGCTTCGAATGTGTTCAGGCTGGGGCGTTTAAAATTTCCTTCAGAGGGTCTTTCCCTCGCCCCTGTTAAAACGCTGTGTAAAAGGTGAGAGATAGGCGATGATAGGTGAATACAATATGACCACAGTTTCGAAATGCTGGTCAGCTCGAGTTTCCAATATAATTATAAATTTGTTATTGAATCTTGTCTAAAGTTTTAACATGCATGAACATTTTAGCATGCTTTGGTTTTCTTTAAGGCCATTCCTTGTAAATTTATTTCATCATCATGATATAAAAATAAATTTTTTTCTTACTTTTTTGTTGTTATTTAATTTATAGTAATGATTTTTTTTTTTTTGTAAATTTATTTTTACTAATGTATATTTGATTAAGATAAAAAAAAAGTAATTGACTAATAAGAGGATCGCTACGGAGTTTCTTTCGCCTGTTTCTTCTCCGTCAGAGGAAACGTACGTAATACGTTTGGTAAACGTAATTTATATTTCTTATTTCGAAAAGTAAAGTATTTTTATTTAATTTCATTTCAAAACGTCTGTCGCGGTCTTTTTTGTTATGTATGTGTTGATTATTCCCATCCTGGACGATTTTTGACCACGGCTACAACTTCACAACACTTCCGAATACTTCCGGGTGTGGGCGCAAATACAGGAGCACTCACTCGTTCACTACCCGCGCCAGAAATTATGCGATAAGACCTAAGGTAAGCTAGGACACACGAGGACCATCACGACGAAAGCAGACTCAATAACCAACGATTTGTATTTTTTCAAAATTGAAATCAAGCTCTGACCACTAGGCCACGGCCAAGATCTGACCACAACGCAAGCTCGTATCGGTTAACGTAACGAAGGACGACTCACAACTACATTGCGTTGGCATTATGCGGGATGTCAATGGATGTAGACAGCTAAGAGTCTGGGGGTCTTTATTCAGCAGTAAATCATGTGAATATTTTGACCCTGTGAGGGTATTGACATTTAAATAAGAAGAAAAACAACACACAAAATATGTTTTTAGTCGTTATAAATTAAAATTATTTTCTTAAGATAGATTACGTCCAGGTTATACACCGCGGTGCCAGTTACCCAGCCGTGAACTAGTATATTCGCTGGGCATGTGAGACTTAAGAACTGATGTCTCAGATGGGCTGGCGCAGTGTGGCGCCACACTGGAAAGTTCTGTGTGACACTGAATTATGGAAAGACGTTGTACTTGCCATCAGGTGATTGGTTTGCTCGTTTAGTCATTTTAAACCTTATCTACAACGCACACTTTATCCACGATACAGAACAGTATTCTCTCCTGCATCGTGTCACATACTGGTGGTAGGATTCCTATGCAGGAATCCGTCTGGATAGGTACCAACCCAGGGCCAGTTATTCTGCCTTGAAGCAGTAGTGTGCAAACATTACTGCGTTTCGGTCTTAAGGGCATTGAGAGCTAGCGTAATCACTGGGCATATGAGACTTAAGAACTGATGTCTTAGAGTGACCGGCGCAGTGTGGTGTCGCAAAGAAATGTGTTGGCTGACATTGGTTATAGGCAAGTGTTGCACTTACCATCAGGTGAACGTTTTGCTCGTTTAGTCACTTTATTCAATACAAAAAAATATCTGTAAGTAATACAAATATTCGTTCAGTGCTAATAGTTTAGCTTCTGAGCCAGCAGAGTCGCTAAATGATATTTCTAAATGAGGGGGATAAAGGAAATTACATACAAACACACAGTCACGCCTTTTTCCCATATAAGAGGTAGGCAGAGGCAGAAGCTCTCGGAGGAAACGAGACGTGCCATATGGCGAAGCACGTCGCGGCAGTTTTGGTACGAGGCAAACAATTCTTACTCCCCATTTATTAGACGACCGCGTGGCCTAGTGGTCAGAGTACCTGACTTCTACGCCGCGGGTCCTGGGTTCGAATCCCAGCCGGAGCCAACATTTGTGCTAAAACACAAATTGTTGGTTTTCGGGTCTGGTTGTGTTGTGTTTGTCCCCGTGTTTCTGACACTGCATCCTAGCCTACCTCCGATCTTATCGCATAAGCGTTATGTCGGGCGCGGTCAGGTTGGGACGAGTGAGTGCCTCTGTGTTTGCGCGTACACTTGTGGCACTATAATATCTCCTGCGCAGTTGATGGCTCTCGACATTCGGATTCGGAAGTTGTCCCCGTGGTCGAAATCGGCTAGGAGAACATCATCATCATCATCATCACTCCCCATTTCGTTCCCACAGTAGAGCAGTATAGTGAAAGCATTGCATATTATGGTTTTATTCAGCACGAATAAAGGCTTTCCATGCAATACCTTAGTCGCCTCCTATGACATCTCGGTAGGATAGAGGAAGGTACTATTCTACTCTGCCCGACACCTATCGGAGATTGAACTATCTGAAATTATTTAATAATTAAACAAATCGCGCTCGCTTGTAACACGGTCGACGAGGGTCGGGTAACCAGTTCCAAATAAAACGTTCAGAGCATTAAACTTGAATTTTCCGTGCGCACACCTGTTTCAGGGGTGAGCCGTTCACAGTTTACAGCGCTGGCTGCGCAATGGATTTCACGTTAGCCGTATGAATGGGGCGCAACTTTACACCGCTCGTACGGTCGTCTGGATGCTTGTTTTTAAACGTTTCAGACTATTTACATGCGAGTAATATTACCCACAAAAAAATAGTAGTCTGACAGTAATTTACGAAATTACTAAGTTTTATATATTAAATAGTGTCATATATTCGTTGACTTGAAACATTCCTCGTCGTCACTGTCTGTCCGAATTCCGAAATGGCTTAAAAACTACATAATCAAAACATGGAAATGCATTACGGAAAATAGATCTCGGATCTATTTAGTATATACACTCGGCGTCAAAAAAATCGCACATCCGAAAAAAATAATT
Organism: Luehdorfia chinensis; assembly: GCA_019845155.1. Classification (NCBI taxonomy): domain Eukaryota; kingdom Metazoa; phylum Arthropoda; class Insecta; order Lepidoptera; family Papilionidae; genus Luehdorfia; species Luehdorfia chinensis. The sequence continues at coordinate 2,836,665 of JAHVAK010000003.1, read as the reverse complement.
TAAATACTATTTTAACACAACAGGCCAATGGCAATGTTGTGGTTTGAGGGTATCATTCGAAAGGTAATTTCATTAGCTTTCAGGAATTTTATTTTTATAACGAGACGAAAGAGAAATTAAAGAAAAAGACAGGGTATGTACAAATTTGCAAATTAATAATTTAAAAAAAAACTTAATAATTACAAAAAAGTTCTTAAAACCTAGTGTTACCCCCCCTTGCCTTGATAACGGCTTCCATGCGATCTTTCATGGACCTTACAAGGATCGCAACAGCCTCTTGGGGTATTTGTTCCCACTCTTCAAGTACCGCATCTTGAAGCTCTTGAAGAGTGGCTGGAGCTGGATCTCGAGCTCGCACGCGCCGTTTTAGGTCATCCCAGAGATGTTCTATTGGGTTAAGGTCTGGACTTCGTTCTGGCCAATGCATAACAGGGATATGGACCTCCTGTAAATAATCCCGTACAATAGCCGCGGTGTGGCAACGAGCATTATCATGCATTAACATGAATCCATCACCGACATAACCAGCATACGGGACCACACGTTTTCCCGTCGACGGAAATGCCGCCCCAAAACATACACGAGCCTCCCCCGTAATCGACGGATTCTTCGAAGCAGGGTTGTGTGAACCTCTCCCCCTGTCTTCTGTAGACCCTTCTACGTCTGTCATTGCAGAAGAGACAGACCCTCGTCTCATCAGAGAAGAGTACGGTCTGCCACTGTTCTAGAGTCCACTCGCAATGATTGCGAGCAAACTCTAGGCGATCTCTGCGATGCTGTGCAGTAAGTTTTGGACCTTTAGCAGGTCTATGGGCTGTTAAAATCTTTTCGTGTAACCTTCTTCTTATCGTAGAAACACCCACAGATGTTCTCCGAGTTGATCGAAGCTGTTGTTGCAACTCAACAGAATTTGTAAAACGGTTTCGTAAAGATGTCGTAACGATGAAACGGTCATCTCTTTCTGATGTGCACCGTTTTCTTCCAGATCCCGGTTTTCTAACATAACCACCAGTCTGCTGAAAACGTTGGAACACCCGTCGAACTGAAAAACGGGACAGGTTCAACTGTCCAGCAACGTCACACTGCCGCATCCCCGATTGCAATAGGGCAATCACTTGAGCGGCTTCTTCAGAGCTGGTGTCCATCTTTACTTGTTCTTACTTGGGTTACTTGTTCACGTGTGTTCACTGCAAATTCTAAATTACGACTGGCCCATATTTCATCCAGATCGACCCTTCTATACCCTTTTTAGGTGGTGTAACTAGCGTCCTTACTAACGAGCATTTGACAGTGTTTATTTTTGACGCTCTATAATGATAAATGTTTTAATGATTTCATGATTTTTTTATTAATAATGTAAAGCTATTCAAATACCCATTTCAAACATACCAATATTTATATAAATATAATTTGTTTATAGCCATTACAGCCATTTTTCGCGCAAACTCAGAGAGGTGCGATTTTTTTGACGCCGAGTGTATTTCATGATATTTTTTTTAAAAGTACCCGCAACCAACGAGCATGTATGAAAACGCTAATGAAAGTAGAAGAAGGGTGTCAGGATCGTAGCAAGTGGAAAGATGTGGTCTCTGCTTACCCCAGTGGGAAAGAGGCGTGACTGTATGTATGTATGTTCATGACAATATCTACTGATTTTTTTTTATTGGATAGAGCGACGAAACGAGCAAACGAACGAGACGAAACTTTCACCTGATGTAAAGTGCAACGTACTACCCATAACAAATGCTATGTCACCCAGAACATTTCTGTGTGACACTACACGAAGTGTGTTTTGTTTTGTTTTATGAAGTTTTGCGACTCCGTCCTAATCTGATAGAATCCGTTTCCCCCCTAGCTCCAGTATGCTGTGCGTCGCCTTCGATTCATTTTGTGATCGTCACTCCTCTGAGGGCGTAAAGTTGAGCAATACTTGGTGATTAACTGATTTTAATAACGTTTATACCCCACTGTGCCCGTCACCCTGAGACATCAGTTCTTAAGTCTCATATGCCCAGTTATTACGCTAGCTCACAGTGCCCTATAAACCGAAACACAGTAATGTTTGCACACTACTGCTTCACGGCAGAATAACTGGCCCTGGGTTGGTACCTACCTAGACGGATTCCGGCATAGGAATCCTACCACCAACATTTACTTCAATCGAGAAGATGGTTGGGTACAAACGACAGCTTGGGATCCTGTCGTTACACTGCAAGACTTTAAGTCACTGTCAGCTCATTTTGCTTAGATAGGACAAAAAAATTATAATTTACAAGCTGAAGGATAAACTATGACTTCAGGATGTCTGTCACCTCAGTCCTCCCGTGACCATGGGTGCTGTAAAGAGCTTAAAATGCTCAGGTTGTAATAAAACTTGTATAGGCACGTCCCATTCAGCGGCTTGTATACGCATACATACACTAATATATATACTCGTAGTGCCGGTATCTGCAAGTTATTACATTAACATTTTGTTTAACATTTCATAGTTTTAAATTTTCACCTCAGTCGACAGTTCTTAATGACTACTTTTTTGTTTTAATTTTAATTCTTGTTGTCTATTGTATGCCGTGTGGTAGCGGCGTAAGAGAACAGCAACTATGGCAAAATCCTCCCCAAGTTAGAACTTCAATTTTTTGTGGCAATCTGTGGAGGAGGCCTATGTTCAGTAGTGGACTAGTGATAGGCTGAAATGATGATGATGATGTCTATTTTTAAGTGGTAAAATCTAAAGTTAAAGATAATCTTCAGAAAGCCTGTTCGTTAATTAGTAGGTATCAGATTTTTGGTGACGTTAAATTAAATTAGTATATTTGAAATTATACCAGAGATTCTGATGTAAACAGCAGTTAAATATTGCAGGGATTTTCTAATAGCATCTGCTAACTGAAAAACATTTACAATCCCATTAAAAAAATTAATTGCATATCCTAATATTAATTTATATATAATCGATAGCAATTAATATTTAATCACCAAAAAGGGGAAACGTACCTGTTATAAATTTCCCGAAATATTGTTTCAATATAAATCAAGTACCTTCGCATAATCCCGTTTTGAAGGCCCCGAGTTTCAAAAGGGGAGACACTAAATTAATATCTAATTTCAGGGGTGAGCAGCCCCAATTTTCATTAGGCCGGAGGAAGCTGGAGTGAAAGACGTTGCATGATAGGCTATTAATCTCGTTATGGAGCGTGATGGCGGTTTTGATTAGCCGACACGCGAGCACAGTGTAACAGTTTAAAACTCTACTAGGGACGCCATAAGCGCACTCTTAAATCCCGGACATGATCATCTTAAACTGAGATTAATGATTATTAGCGGGAAAATCAGCTTAGTTAATTGTGATCATGATGACTTCATAGAGCTTCTGCGAGAAGTTTATATAGGTAAGACACTTGCGGAGCTAAATTTTAAAAAATATTTTTTTTTTTGGATAAAGTGATGAAACGAGCAAAACGTTCACCTCATAGTAAATGCAACGTCTGCACATAGCAAATGCTGTGTCAACCAGAACATTTCTGTGTGACACTACACTGCGCCCATCAACCTGAGACATCAGTTCTTAAGTCTCATATGCCCAGTGATTACACTAGCTCACGCCCTTCAGTTGCAGTGCCCTTCAGATCGAAACACAGAAACACATGTTTGCACAATACTGCACTTTTCACAATGCTTCACGGCAGAATTACTGGCCCTGGGGAGGTACCTACTAGACGTATTCCTGCATAGGAATCCTACCACCAGTAAAAAAATATATACATATATTGTTTTTTTTACCGGTGGTAGGAAAACCCATATTAGTAGGAATCCGTCTATTTTTTTTAATAGATATGTAGTTCTGCGGTGACACAATAAATTGTGAGCGTTTTGCTTATCTCGTCAGTTTCTCCTATAAAAATTGACTTGGAAAATCTCATTGCTTCTAGCAGATGGCGAAAACATTTCGAGAATTAACAGACCAAAAATACACAGAAGAATGACGTTCAACAGCATAATCATACTCCTGCATCTTGTATAGGGATGTTAAACTTGACAAATGGTAAAAACTGACTTATCTTCTTCGGCGGCTTGAATAATGTTCTTATAGAAGCTAGCTACGGTACGAGTACTAATAAGAAAAAAACAATTTTGAATTTTTTTGTCTGTCTGTTTGTTCTGGCTAATCTCCGAAAGGACTAGACCGATTTGACGGGACTTTCGCTGACAGATAGCTGATATCTTACGCGCAAAAAAATTAAAACACAAAAAAAGTCAAATAGGGAAGTATATATGTATATCATCGTTCGGGGTCGGTTTTTTAAGCGGGTGAAACCGCAAGGTACAGCTAGTACAAAAATATTTTTTTTAAATCGGATTACTATTTCCGGAGATTCGGCGCGTTCAAAAATACAGTCTCCATCTTAATTACAGTTGAAAGATAAATAAATCAATTTAGTCCCGATATTTCGATCCAGTAAATGGTTGCTTTAATCTGGATCGTAATATCCCGAGTTTTGATGGTCTACAAAAATAATTTTAGCCCGAAATGAGCTTAAATTGAACAAGAATGTTTGCTTTTTTAATATCACATAAATAGGCCCTGATTATGAGCATAGATGCTCGTACACGTTAGAGACATTAACAAACGATGTGTGTGTGCAAATGGTCACTGCGCTGTACATGTATACGGCTATATCTTATTATACTTGAGACTTTTGGCGCCAACTCGAAAAGTGGCGGTAGTTTTTTTATTAAATTTTGTAGTTTCTGTATATATATTAAGTATTGATGTTTAATATTGATAGTTTATTATGCAGCAAGTGCTCGTGAAAGTGCACAGTGATTGGAAAATTCAATTCAAAATTACAATTGTACTTCTCGTTTAGTCTCCATCAGTCCAGCAGATTACTTTCGATCGAAATTTAGAAGTCTCGCTGTCTTACGATTTTATACTTGGATAATATTTTACTTGACACTGGAAAATAGTTTTAGACTATTTCCATAAATAAATAAAAATAATATCTTATTATACAAATTTACTTTCTTTCTTTCACAAGTTTTTTTTTAATAAAAGTGTAATGGTGATTGCTGTGGTCACTTGTTGTTATGGTCGATCCTTCGCTTTATTTTGATACAGGAAATTTTACTGCTAACATTAACAAATTGCAAGTGAATGAAAGAGCAAAAAAAAAAAAATAACAAACGTAACTACTGAAATAAGAATTTATTAGTATTACTAGTACGAAAAAGCAAACTCATCGAAAACCTTTACAAAGTGGTTTAAATAACTTGATTATATAATTATGCAAGTAATACATACATACAGTCACGCCTTTTCCCATATAAGAGGTAGACAGGGGACACTAATGGAGGCCACTTTACACCATCGCGGGAAACGAGATGTGATGGATGGCGAATAACGTCGCCGCCATTTTGGTACGAGTCAAAGAATCCTTACTCCCAGATATATTGACAGCATTGCGTAATATTGTGTTATTCTGCACGAATAAAGGCTGTCCGTACAATACCTTAGTCGCCTCTTACGACACCTCGGTGGGAAAGAGGTAGGTGCTATTCTACTCTGCCAGACACCTATCGGCTTACATACAAATAATACATAAGAAAATATATATTTTTTTTAATTTAAAAAATCTCAGACACTGAAGCAACCTTCATGACAGAATTTTAGACAAGACAGATTTAATAAAACTAACTGCAATGTAAACTCGACCACACCTTCCACTGGTGGTAGGATTCTTATGCAGGAATCCGTCTTGTTAGGTACCACCTCAGGGCCAGTTATTCTGCCGTGAAGCAGTAGTGTGCAAACATTACTGCGTTTCGGTTTGAAGGGCACTGTGATCTAGCGTAATCACTGGGCATATGAGACTTAAGAACTGATGTCTCAGGGTGACGGGCGCAGTGTAGTGTCACACTGAAATGTTCTGGGTGACATAGCATTTGTTATGGGTAGACGTTGCACTTTACATCAGGTGAACGTTTTTCTCGTTTCGTCGCTCTTACCTATAAAAAATAACAAGAAGCACCTATTCCCAAGTATGACGCATTTGGCAGTCGTTGCCCCTCTCAACCATATTAAAGGGAAGTGGACGACCCGTCATACGCCGCCGCAAGCAGTCATTATTAATTAGAACTGTATTCATACCCGGTTATATCATAACATCGTTCAGTATCACTTTTTGTCGAAGGAGCGCTTCTGGCGATGTGCCAGCGTACCGGACTTTATTGCGTCGATACCTAAAGCATCACGGGCAGCTTAATGTCCGACATTGTCGCGGTACGACGGCCAAGTTCTTAGGACGGGCCCGCCATTTTAAACGACCTCACCGAATTTATATTAGAGATAATTACACTGGCTGAAGTCGTCCTTGCGAGAAGTCGATGGATACAGATGTTTCAGGACTATTATGGAAATCTTCCAGAGATAGGATACCTTTGTACATATCCGATTAGGTATCCGTCAAGTTATCTTGCAGTATTGTGCGCGTGTGTGTGTTTGTATATATATTTTCGGTGATGTAATTGCTGTTAGCCTTCTCGGCTTTTACAGCTTCATCGGATACTGTGCTTGGCCCGCGTGCCAGGTTTGGTTTGACCCAAACATAAATAAATAAATAAAAACTCCTACAAAAACCTCGAAGTTCGGACAGTGTCGCGTTCGCTGCGTGCTTTCGCGATTTCGAAAATCTTAAATATTTTAAGTCGTCTATTGACCGTCCGAAGGAGGCTGCGCGCGTCCATTCGGACTGTCGACTTGTGTGTCGGTAACTCTGGGCGGTGAGAACCGCCCTGAATTGTGTGTTTGTGTGTGTGTTAGCTAGTGTAAATAAATTATATAACGTTTCGAGTTCCTTGACGATTTTCATCCACGATTTTATACACAATACACAATAACATATATGTATAACATCGGTTAAATATGTATACTTGATCGTCTCGTTGCTTAATAGCATAAATGAGAATACTAAATCAAAGTTATTGCATGATAACATTTATGGGACAGTATCGTGAATTCCCGTTCCCATCTTTAATATAAACCTGTTCCCTTTCTCTAGCGCTACAACTTTACTGAAACATTTGTCATGTCGTATTTTCTAGAACTTGCTAAACACAAAACAAGTCGCAGGACCAATGCTCCGCAAATCTTTGTATGTTGTAAAGCGATTCGAATCCATTTCGAATTCACAGGCAACTGAAGCTATGTCGACTTTGAGTGTCGTATTGGAATTTTGTTCCTAGTGCTTTGCTTTCTGAGAGCTTACCTAAACTGTAGCTCTTACAACTTAGTAAAGTGTTTGTTAATGTTGTTTTGTTCTTTTTTATATGAGAAAATGACGGGACGGGCAAACCGTTCACTTGATAGTAAGTGCAGCGTCTGCCCATAATAAATACAACCTAGAATACAAACATACACCATACTGCACTCGTCACCCTGAGACATCAGTTCTTAAGTCGCATATGCCCAGTATTTACACAAGCTATCAGTGCCATTCAGACCCAAATACAGTAATGTATGCACACTACTGCTTCACGGCAGAATAACTGACACTGTTGTGGTACTTCAGGTAATCTTGACGTGTTCCAGCATAGGAATCCTAGCACTAGTAAAAGATGGCAAGGAACGGCATCTACGGCGATGATCCGGCACAGCGCTGACCAAAACCGGCGCTGTGAGAATCGACAAACCTTCCACTAAATGCATGCAATGTAATGCATGCTCGTGCTGAGGCTTTCCCGGAAATGCCCGCCGTACTGGTGTGGTCTCTGCCTGCCTTATATAGGGAAAAAGGCGTGCCTTGGTTGTAAATAGTAGAACGTGTAATATAAGTTTAGGTAAGCTGTAAAATTATTCTTAAAATCAAATGCTCGCTTTGTTTTTTTTTTTTATTGTATAAAGTGACGAAACGAGCTAAACGTTCACCTGATGGTAAGTGCAACATCCTCCCACAACAAATGCTGTGTCACCCAGAATATTTCTGTGTGACACCACACTACGCCCTTCAAACCGAAACACAGTAACACTTGCACACTACTGCTTCACGGCAGAATAACTGGCCCGGGGGTGGTACCTACCTAGACGGATTCCTGCATAGGAATCCTACCACCACTAAATTCAATCCTTCCTTTCAAATATTCCATACAACGCTCATATCCACCATAATGTTCTTATAAATTTTGTTGCAATTTAAAAAAATATAAGGTTAAGTTCAGCGTTGCCAAATTTTAACTTACTGCTTCCTATCTACCGAGTTTGAGTTAAACATATTAAAGGGCTGCACCGTTGATACAAGTCAAAGGAAAGAGTACCTTTATGAATAAGCAATAAAGTTTAATTATGTACAAATATAGCTAAATGTTGTTTTGCTCGGCCATCTGGCGGCCGGGGGAATAAAACGTGAGGTTTACTGTTATGCGATTTTCCGTTTATTAAGCCGATGGCATGAGGCAAAAACATTAACGATTGTGTACCAAATGTTCTAAATATGGTGCACACGAAATGCGCGAATGACATCATGTTTGTGTATGCATAAATTGAAATTATGATGAAATTTAGTGTTGGCTTTAGTGGATTAGTTAGGTGAAAAATGAATTCCAGGGTACGTGTCTCAACCATTAATCGTAAAGATAAATTACGTAATAGAGTAAAGGATTAATCGAGGCGGACTCTTCCTGCCGATAGGTGTTCGGCAGACTAGAATAGCATCTACCTCTTTCCTCCTGAGGTGTCGTAAGAGACGACCGTAGCATGAATTTTTATATAGCCGAGAACCTTTCTCAATAAACGGGCTATCCAATGCAAAAATATTTTTTCAATTCGGATTAGTATTTTCTGAGATAAGCGTGATCAAACATACAAACTCTTCAGCTTTATTAATGATGTCCTCCTGGCCGATTTCGAGCACGACGACAACTTCCGAATATTGTCGGGAGCTATCAACTGCACAGGAGATATTGTAGTGTCACAAGAGTACGCGCAAACACAGAGGCACTCACTCGTCCCAACCTACCCGCGCTCGATGTAACGATGCGAATAGATCGGAGGTAGGCTGGAAACCCGGGGACAATCACACACAATATAAGTACGGCCGTGTGGTGACGGCTAAAAGGAATGTACCACCCCATCTCATTCTGTGGGTGTCGTAAATACGACAAAGGGAAAATTAACACCAGAAGATGGGTAGTAGCATCTTCTTGTAACAACTGAATAAATAAACTGTGACACTATGGCAAATATAACGCAAATAAAAAATTATAGCTACAAACTTTTGTGGCAATCTATGGGTGAGGCCTATGTTCAACAGTGGACTAGTTATATAGGCTGAAGTGATGATGATGATGATGAAGACGAATATAAGTTATACTTAAAAAACAAAAAGAAAAGCGTGAACGCTGATTTATTGTTGTATACCGTTGTATTTTAACACTTTAAAGTCAAATAACAGCAAGATACGCTCTGACTTCGCTATCGCCCCACAATCAACTGTGCTGATAATGTCACTGGCTGACAGTATTTGGGTCGAGGGACACACACGACGTCTCAAGGTTCATCGCACTGATAAGCTGGAGGACCGTTACAGATTAAAGTCGAACGAAATTCAGTCTGTTATGTGTTGAAAATCATTTTTTAACGACATCGACCATTCATTCATTCACGAATGCGTGGCCCAGTTGTCAGGGTACCTTCTACGCCGCGGGTTCTGCATTCGAATCCAGGAACGTTTTGTTTTTGAATCTCCCACTGTCTCTACGTACTAGCGTCATATCGGATGTACGTAGGATAGAATGTGAGTGCCTCTGTGTGCGCATACACTTGTTGCATATCTCCCGTACGGTTGATAACTGTATTCGAAGAAAACTGTATGAGAGATCACCTCGTGCTCGGCGATGAAGGAAAACATTGTGAGGAAGCCTGAATAATGAATAATAACAACGACGAGATTGGAGGAAAGGTAATCGTTGTAGTTGCTGTACAACTCAGTTCTAGACCCACCGGCGTAGGCAGTGCGTCGCCTGTCAGTCGGAACGACAAGTTTTTTTTTTGAGTAGATTAACTGTAAAGGAGAGAAAGTTAATTTGCTAAGATCCGCAAATGATCATGCAAAACTGTAAAATGGTGTGTATTACCTAGTTTTGAAGAGCACCGCCCGCACTCCCTTCCCTTGCCTTGCCTTGAGGATGACTATAATGGATTTCCGCAAAGTAACGCCTGATTCTATTAACTAGACTAACTGTGCACCGCGGTTCCACCCGCTTAAAAAAGCCGACCCCGATCGATGATATACATATACACTTACCTATTTGAATCGGATTTTCGGGTTTTAATTTTTTTGGCACCCTCATAATTAAAAAAAGAGTAGCGTAAGTTACCCGCTATAATATCAGCTATCTGTCAGTAAGTGTCCCGTCATAATCGGTCCTTCGTTTTCGGAGATTAGCCGAAACAAACAGACAGACAGAGAATTTTTTTTAAAGTAGTTGTTTTTCTTATCAGTACCGTATATACTTTAATATGCAAGCAAAGGAGTTAAAAGCTGTTATTTTGTTATTTGTATAGATTAAAAAAGACATTCTTATTTTACACGCGGTGAGAAAGTCGATGCAGCATTTACCTGAAACAAACATAGTTTCATTATTAGTGAGGGCGATATAATAAATTCTATACCATAATGATGCCCTAATTAATTTACAACTCTTTAAAAATTTTATTAAATTTTCATAATTTTTAACGTAAGAATTATATTAAATTTTCGTTTGTTGAGCTTCACATTTTATTACAATCTATCACAGTTTCTTAGTGATTTTTCCTTCATGGATAAGAAACGGACGAAAGAAACTGCGCGAGTGCCCTCTTTTTAGTCATTTTTTTATATACCAGTAAACTACACGGTTACACCAGTAACCTACTAGCCATTTTTGATTTTTTTTTATAAACAGCGCAAAATCCATTATTATTTGTTGCATTATCTGTATACACTTACTAGTCCGCACCTTTCCGATGGAAACGGTTATGCGATAAGATCGGTGGATTGGGCGCAGTGTCAAACTATATCAAAATCCGAAAAGCAGTAATTTGTGTCGCACAAATATTAGCTTTGACTGGGATTTAAACCCGGGGCCCACGACTAAGCAGGCAGCTACTTTAACATTAATATTTATAACTAATTACGAACAACCTCATTGATGTACTATCTTTTAATAATACACAATAATGCTATCCGAAGCTATATAAATAAAAAATCAAGAAGGTAAAAAATCGAATAATTGCGATATTGATTGAGCAGACAACTTTTTTTGCTTTAAAATAAACGGATTATCGCCCCACCAGGATTTCTCCTGTATGCTAAAGAACATACAGGAATACAAAAAAAACAAATGTTACTTTTGGACTGGGATTCAAACCCAAGATCCGCGACGTAGTAGTCAGTTACTCCGACCACTTGGCCACGCGTTCGCTGGATCTATTATAACATTAATAAAAGCCTATATTTTTCTTCCGTATCTGTATTTTTTTCCGTATAATAATTTACGAATTCACAAGTCGAGGGAAAATAGAAACAAAAACGGTAAGCAAAGAGGAAGTTTCGATGATAATGCTTTCAAAAGAAAAGAAGTCAATCCTTCATATTCGCGGAACGAACTGAACTGTCAATTTCATCCTTTCTTTATCCAATCTACATCTTTTTATCCAACTTTATTGTAGCTGTCAATGAATAGAAAACGAAAATAAATCATGGCCGCTACAGAGTGCTCCGAGAAACAAACCAAACCGTGTGAGTTTGAAAAATGAACATCTCAACAGTCTGGCGTCGTTACTAAGGCTCGTATAAACTGGGGTCACGAATGCCTGTTAGATTAAACGTTGGATAAAATATCAACAGTAAAATATTTTCGTATCTTATAATATTTTAATGGTTATCAGTGACATGCGAGCAAGTGATTCCTGCATAGCAATTATACCACCAGTAAGTTCATTGTGGGGGAGGCCTAATGGGCAGGCTTAACACTCCGCTATTTGTATATTTCATCCAAAAACAGTCGAAATCAGATTAAGAGTTGCTAGGCATTATTTGGAGTAAGAAAGAAACTTTTACAAATTTCGAAACAAGTATTTTTTTTAATTATTGCGTTTATTTGTAATATTTCAATAGCAGCTTGTAGTTTTTTTCCTCGCTTTTCTTCACAGGATCATAGTCCAAAGTCTCTATGATAATCTTTTGTGAAATGCGATTTCGCAAGTCTGTTTATTTGATATTTTCTTAATCGTAATTTACTAACGATCCATAAAGGTTATCAGTACGCCTAGCCCACTCATACTACGCTTTATCATTGACTGAATATACCATTACATGGAACGTGAGACACATACTTGTGGGTTCGGGAAGCGGTAGTTTCGCGAGCCGTCCCGCCAAATTAGGGACACCTCGCAACGGTTGATCAGACGCAATGTAAAGACACGGGACAATCGTAATACATCCAGATTCGAAAACGAATATTTTGAGCCCTGCATAAAAACTACTTCGGATGGGATGAGATCCTTGGACCCAGGACTCAAGTGTGTAACAGGTTAACAGCCCAACAACAAGATAAATTTTCCTTGCGATCGACAGTTCTAATGCGTTTGCTTAATTCAGTTTGAAACTTGGCGAAACACGTTCCAATAAATTTTCAGAATTAAGGAACATGATTGAATAAGTTTTATGAATAGCGTTATACAATGTTACGCACACATTTAAATTGAATATGATGGATGTGTTCGAAGGGCTTCGTCTTAAGTCTTCATTTTTATTATTTAGCAACGGGAAGATCAACGACAATCAGACTAATTTATCAACGCCATTGCTTAGTATTTTGTCTTTAACGTCAGATGGCGTTTAACGCTAATCTTACTACTATAACAAAGTTTCAGTGTGCTAATAACAAATAAGTACTATAACAAAGTGTTTGCGTGCTAATCTCAATACTAATCCGATAGTATCTGGAAATACTAATTAGATTTGGATTTTTTTTTAAATTGCGTTAGATAGCACATTTTTCGGCATTTATGGCTTTAACTCTGCCGAGCAGGACCAAACTGTGAATGCTCAGGTCAGCGAGGTTACGCGGGTGAAACCGCGGGGCACAGATAGTTAACATTAAGACTGTCACAAAAGAACCAAAAACTTTAAACTTCATCGAAATCGTTAAAGCCCTCTTTAGAACAGTACATGTTCAAAACAGTTTAGAGAACAATTCAAAAGTAAGTAGCCCATTCTATCGCAGATCTCTGAATACTGAATAATAAATGAATCTTAGTCATTGAAGTGGTTGAAGCATACGATATTAAATATGCAAGTTACACTGGCAGGTTTCTCAGATAACACCTGAAACAATCTTGTGGCAGATGTATATTATTTATACTTATTCCTGCGGTAGTAACACTTTTTTTAATATTTTTTAATTTTAATATTTTAAAGTGATCTTAATTAAACAAAATGTAATCTATATACTTAAGAATAAAAAATCTTCCAATATTATTGACTGGGAAAAGTTATTGAAAGGCGATGGTCGCAGGAGATAATTATGGTTTTATTGTGCAACTCACGAGCGGACTAGAATCGTTTGACGTCGAGCTGTTGCGAATCACAAAAGACAAACAGGGGTAGATATAATACGAACAATACATACATACATAAGATCACGACTGTATCCCATAAGGGGTAGTCAAAAACAGATGACTGCCGCAATCCACGTTTCACCTAAACAGTATAATGCACTTGGTGTGAAAGGTGGTGAGCCCATCGCCACCATGCGCTGTTGGGTGCACAGTGCAGTTTAATTCCTTACTCGCCTTTTACGAGATCCATTGGATGAGATGGAGTGGTAGTATTCTTTTAACGAGCCGCCACCACAATACCCGACGGTAAATGCAACGTCTGCCAACATAACAAATGCTATCACTCAGAATATTTCTGTATGGCATCACTGCGCTTGTCACCCTGAGACATCAGTTCTTATGTCTCATATGCTCAGTAGTTAAACGAGCTCTAAGTGCCCTTCAGACCGAAAAACAGTAATGTTTGCGTACAACTGTTTCACAGCCCTGGCCAGAATAACTGGCCCTGCGGTGGTACTTACTCGTACCTAGATGGATTCCCTGCATAGGAATCCTACTACCAGTAAGTACTCATCGCGTGGGTATCGTATGCGTCGACTAAACGAATTGAAGAATGTCATGGATTCCTACGTATATCAGAATAACTATCTCGTAAGTCTGAAAATACACAGACCGGTTACGACAGTAGCGTGTTTAAAGTGCGAGCGTTTTGTTCTCCCGCACGAGCAAGTGGCTCACCTGATGGAAAGTGATCATCACCGCCCATAAACATCCACGATGCATCATACACATCTGCTTGCTAAACTTTAACGGCAAACCTTCTTCCAATCGGCGCTACTGAGCACGTTCTTCGGCTATAAGCATCCATTTGCCGGCCGTCAATGAGTCGTCGATACATATGGAAAGAGTTCTACTCCAGGACTCGCCTACTCCAACGGTTTTCTGATAAGTCCATTTATTTATTGTTCTAAAAATATACACGAAACCAAATTAAAAGTTTCTAAAGTAGATTTTAGATAATATTTCCAAATCGACAACCGCACCCCAAGCCATTAAGGCGCTCCTTAAAAATGTTTACATTTATTTATTCCCATATATTCCTACATTGACATGATTATGTAAAGGCGAACGGTGAACGGTTACTTGCAATTTTTCCAACCTCAAGCGAACCACCCTTCGATAGATTTCGTCCGTGTTTCCGGTAACGTCAATCAGTCCTCTCTCATTCCCCACTGACAGCTACCGGATTGAGGAAACTTTTTTAAAAAGCGTGTAAATGTAAATTTAGGCGTGCGCCCGCGGATTCGGGGATTGCGTGTTCATTTTTTTTAATTTACGTTTACATTGTTATGATTTTTCTGTTCATACATAAATATTCAACAAATAAGATATGTAATATAGTGCGACACCACAATGCGCCCGTCACCCTGAGACATCAGTTCTTAAGTCTCATATGCCCTGTGAATACGTTAGCTCACAGTGCCCTTCAAACCGAAACACAGTAATGTTTGCACACTACTGATTCACGGCAGAATAACTGGCCCTGGGGTGGTACCTACCTAGACGGATTCCTGCATAGGAATCCCACCCGCTATGTCTAAACCCGCACTGGAACAGCGTGGCGGACTGTTCCCGGAACCAAACCCCTCTCTAAATAGATGAAGCATACTATGCCATATTTATATGTAGCAACAGCATTTTTCATTTTTACAAATATTGTTTTCAACTGGGATTCGAACCCAGAATCCATAATTCAGTAACCCAGTATGCTGTCACTTAGCTACTTGGTCGTGACAAAGTAAACTTAATCGTACAAAATGACGAAAAAGAAATTTATACAAGGACAAACTTAATCAAAACCAAAGTAATTACAAGTATATTTAAAAAAAAATGTTTTTTTATTATAGGGGGATAATTTCGTAAGCAATTCGAACAAAAGAATATTTCTATATAGACATCAATCAACAGAAAGTTAAAATTACGTAACTTCAACGCTCACAATATGATCAACCGAGGTATTTTAATGCATTTGCGTAACAGCAATCTTTTGTATACGATTCGGAGAGAAATGCGCTTTCATTTTTTAAAAAAAAGCTTCGGAAATGGAAAAACAACAGTTCTATGTTGGAATTGGGCGCGCTAATTCGTGCGCGGCGAGATCAAAGGCCGCGGCGGACCTATTACGGCGGTGCGTACGCGGCTAAACGCTCCAGTTAGAATCAGTCCGGGCTTAAGTTACAAGCCGCTGGCAAAATACTTACAATATTAATATTACAGTGACAGTTTGTACCCCAGTAAGGTCATAAGATCCATCACATCCTCATTTAATTTAAATTTCGAATACTGGCCAGAAATGTTTTTGAATGAGGAACTTTTGCGCCATCTTCAAATTAAAAAGAAATTGATTGCGTTGCATTTAAAAAAAAGGAGTAGAAGGAAAAGGGAGACAGGGTCTCGGTCTTTGCGCCGAGATTTTTGAACTTCTGCAAAAACAACGCCACTGCGTTTATTCTACTATCAAACGATTTAGTGATGTTTCGACCTTTGGAGACCGTAAAAGGATGCCAACGTACGGTTAGGACACCAGCGGACATCAAAGCCTCACCTCAGCATCACTATTACATTAATGGCAAGCGCCGTACCAGAGCTACCTGCCGATGTCAATTACTACTCAAAATTAATTGAACTCGCACCATACGCTAAGTTTTGTTAGCAGGTTGTAGATGTTGAAATGGTTGGAATTTAGATATGGTTTTGGCTGCCAGGAAATGCGCCTTATATATTCTTTAAAAGATTCCATTATTTCAATCATAAGACAACCTGGATTCTGGAAAATAAACCGCAAAATTATACAAGGTGTCAGGTAAAGAGGGTAAACAGCCGAAAGAGCCAGGAGTTAACCAAGGAGTCAAAAATACGAGATCGGAAAATTTTTATACAAAATTAAATACCTACTCAAGAATTAGAATTACTTTATTTGCTTTTAAATAGGGAGGCCGACAGGTGTCCGGCAGAAAATACGAGTAATAACACCTACCTCTTTCCCACAGTGGTGTCGTAAGAGACGACTTATATACGAAGGTATTGTATGGATAGGCTTTACTCCTGCAGATTATGACTATGAAATATGTGTGTCAGGATCGCAGCAAGTGGAAAGATGTGGTCTCTGTCTATCCCAATGGGAAAGAGGCGGTAAATAGCATCGGCAGTATTCTTAAAACAAATAAAAAAAACCTGAAGGATCTCTTCTGCATCATGCAAAAGTAAAAAAAGTAAAGTTAATAGAATCAGGCGTTACTTTGCGGAAATCCATTATAATGAAGGAAGGTAAGTTACTTTGCTAAGATCCGCATACAAAATATAAAAATGGTGTATATTACCTAGTTTTTTGAAGAGCACCGCCCGCCCTCCCTCAGTAGCGTGCACAAGCAAACTATCACCGCCACCAGGTACCCTCCACCAACCACTACAATACCACCACTAGATAATATACACCACTGAAGCCGAGAACACGACACGTGTTTCGCCCCAAAACTCTACGACAGACGGCCGCCGAGATCACTCGGTATGCAATTAACAATTATTAGTGGTGCCGGCACCGGGAATCGAACCCAGGTCACTCGAGTACTATGAAATTTAAAGCGAGCGCCTAGCGCCTGAGCTACCACGGCATGTAAGTGGTATAAAATAGAATCATGCCCTTACAGCGGGCGAGGCCGTCTCGAAATGAATTAAGCTGACGTTAACTCATCAATGTTAATAATCATCGAGGGTGAGTTAGACATTATTAATGTATCCAAGATCCTCATTACTTATGGCAGCCATAAGGTGCTTATAGTGCTCAAGGGAGTACCAAAATAAAAATAGTTTTTATTACCTCGCAGCGCCCTTTACGGCTTTCATGTTTTGCGGCGTGTGACTTGTAATTTGTTTGTTCGGCTATGGGGGCCGAGTCGTTATTGTCGCTCGTGTCCGCTCTCCATCATTTAACAATATTACTGCCGGAAATGGGAAACGGTAGGGGCTTCTTGTTGATTAAATTTAGCATTTCAATGTAACTGGATTTTTTGCGAGGTTTTATCCATATTTCCATCTTCAAATTAGAGCAGTGGTGCCACACGAAGCCTGAAGTCTTAACGTAAAAAGAAGATTTGTTGCATACTGTGTTTGTATACTGTTACTGGTGGTAGGATCCCTATGCAGGAATCCGTCTAGGTAGATACCACCCCTTGGCCAGTTATTCTGCCGTGAAGCAGTACTCGTAGTATGCAAACATTACTGTGTTTCGGTCTGAAGGGCACTGAGAGCTAGCGTAATCACTGGGCATATGAGACTTAAGATGAGCATTTGATATGGGCAAACGTTGCACCATCAGGTGAACATTTTGCTCGTCTCGTCTATTTTCTTATAAAAAATAATAGAGTTAATGTGATTTTATGGTACTAGCTGACCCGCCCCGGCTTCCTTCGGAAGTTATTGTTATGTTTAAGTCTGTGTAAAGAAAACAGCAACAGCACGTTTTCACATTTAGGAGTGAATTATCGTAAAATCTGTTTCTAGTGAGTGTCTATGTCGCGTAAAGAATTTTGGTGGTACGAATCCTATGCACGCATTCGTCTAGGAAGGTACCACCGCAGGATCAGTTATACTGCCGTGAAACAGTAGTGTGCAAACATGACTGTATTTTGGTCCAAACGGCACTGTGAGGTAGTGTAATTACTGGGCACATCAGCCTTAACAACTGATGTCTCCGAGTGACGAGCGCAGCGCGGTGAAAATGTTATCGGAACTCTTTAAGCAAAGTTATGGGTGACATTTCAGTGTAGCGCCACACCCACCCTGATACAACAGTTCTGATTTATTAATTTTTTATTTTTATTCTTTAGTACACTATGTTATTAACATTAAATCTATTTATAAGTAATTAATGTACAAAGGCGAGCTTAACTCTAAAAGAGTTTTCTTCCAGCAAACCTTCTTAAGTCTCATATGCCCAGTGATTACACTAGCTCACAGTTTTTTTTTACCACTGCTTGACGGAAGAATAACTGGCACTGCGATAGTGCTTAGGCGGATTCTTGCATAGGATGAATATGTTATACTTTGCTCGGGCTGGGTTTCAAACTAAAGCTTCAAAAGACGTGTGGTGGCGGCTTAAGAGAATCTACCACCCCATCTCATCCCGTGGGTGTCGACATAGAAAATGAAAACCAGTAGATGAGCAGCAGCATCTTCCTGGAACATCGCAATAAATAAACTACGGTTGCCAATCCGGTTGCTTAACGTCAACTATGACGAAAGCCCCTAAAATAAGAGCTACAAACTTTCGTGGGAATCTATGAGGGAGGCCTATGTTCAGCATTGGACTCGTGATATGCTGAAATGATGATGATGATGACTCAAAAGACAGTGACCTCTGAGCCGAATTGCCGATAACGCTTGATTCTATTAACTATGATAATATTTTGTATTTATTTATAGGTTCATCATGTATTTTATATTTGCATATACATATAAACACATACTTTAAATATATTTTATATATACATATATATTGTGTTTAAGACGATGTTGGCTGGTATAGAGTAGGCAGTCACGCCAACTGTAGAAGCTTAAGACATCCAGTTGACTGTATATACAATACAATCGCCTTAAACTTTCAAAATTATTGAAACTACAATAATTTTGTTAAATTACTAATGAATATTAATACCCAACCAACGAGTTGACAACTTCGTTATGATGAGAGAATAACTTGAAGGAGGCGCTAACTCGTCTAGGAAGTTCGGACAGGGGCCCTCGAGTCGGCGCACTGTTTTAATTGCGACAAGACTAACGCATTTGCAAGATTACGTCGCTGCCAACTGTCGCGCCACAGATCGGGACGTCTGTGTGCCACTTAACGCGTAGGGCTGTCGACTGTTTGCGACTTGAGTTAGCGAGTTCGAGGCGGTATGATGCAACGGAAATTGAGTTACAACAAACAACAACAAATAAGGTTTAAATATAATTTCCAGAACTGTCAATTAGATTTGGTTTTGGAGTTAAATATTAAAATCCATCCAAGACAAATCACTATAATAAAAAAATTCTACTTGCGCAATCTATAGTCGTACCCACTATTGATTATGCTGATGTTACCCAGACCTGAATCAAAATCTTCTGAACAAACTAGAGCGCCTCCTTAACAATTGTATTAGATTTGTTACCGATCTACGTAAATATGACCATATCTCTTAATATCGTATTCGACTTAAATGGCTTACTATACAATTTTAATTGTTCTCTTTTTCATTGTAAATGATGTTAAAGATACATCATCACCTTCTTATCTTCAGGATAAATTTCAGTTTCTTTAATTCATGATAGAGTTCTTCATTATTTAAGTAATCTTAAGATATCCATCCAACTCTTTTACTGTTCAGGCAATACAACTCTGGAACTCCTTGCCCGAAACTGACGAAGGTACGAAACAAGAACTCCTTCAAGAAACTGGTTAAGGAACATTTTTTAACAACTGTGGATAATACTATTTCATAGTGATTATCAAACATTCACATTTATACACTTGTTTGTATGTGTATATGTATGTTGTATATAGATGTGTTTGGATATACAGGGTCATTCGTAATGTCCTATACATCCCGCCGGCTAGGCTTAGGGACGATGTGTATATGCCCCAAAAAATATAATGAGCCTCGTAGGAGATATGTCGACTTAAAGAATTTGCTTAAAACTCATAGGTGACTACCCTGTTATACAGCTGATCGAGGCAATGAACTCATAAATTTAATTGGGCGTTTTTCTGTTAAGCTGCCATCGAAAGAACTTGCAAGTACTAGGATAACATGAAGCTTAAGGAAATCTGTTGCGAAATAAATCTGTTAGTATGACGTAGTCGTCGTCGTCGACGTCGTCGTTTCTGCCTAACACAAGTCCACTTCTGAACATAGGCCTCCCCCATAGATAGCCACAAAAGTTTGTAGCTCTCATATTGGAGCGATTTTGCCATAGTTGCCACGCTAGGCGGGTCGGCAACCGCAGTTTATTTATTCAGATGTTCCAGGAAGATTGCTGCTGCCAATGTCCTTATTTTCATTTTCCCTCTGTCGACTTTTACGACACCCACGGGATGAGATGGGGTGGATGATTCTCTTCAGCCGCATTTATGCGGCCAATTGCTTAGATAATTGATTTAAATATCCATATCCATATCTCATAGTCCAGATGGATCAGACAAAACGAATCATTTGCGGTAGATAAAAATGAAATAAAACATATAAATGTTGATTTTATATATATATCTGGTGGTAGGATCCCTGCAGGAATATGCCTAGGTAGGTACCACCGCAGCGCCAATTATGCCTGATGTCAAGCAATACTGTGTTTAAGTCTAAAAGGCACTGACAGCTAGTGCAATTATTGAACCTAGGAGACCTGATGTTTCAGGGTGACAAGCACAGTGTGGTTCCAATGTATTTTTTTCTCACAGTCAGATATGCTTTTTTTCGTAACGATATATCAGGAGTACCCTAGGACCAGTTATTCTGCAGTGAAACAGTAGTGTGCAAACATTACTGTGTTTCGGTTGGAAGGGCTCTGCGAGCTAGTGTAATCACTGCGGGCATATGAGACTTAAGAACTGATGTCTAAGGATGACAGGCGCAGTGTGGTGGCACACAGAAATGTTCTGGGTGTCACAGCATTTGTTGTGGGCAGACGTTGCACTTACCGTCGTATGACCGGTTTGCGCGTCTCGTCACACGCTTCCATAAAAACCATTAAATTAATGGTTCAATTATTTACGGACTTATCTCTTTCACAACCCTGAACCAGGGCGAGATTATTTACTTGAATATTAAAAGGTCTTTAGCAATTCTAAGATCGACTGCATCCTTGCGGACGGCGTTCCTTGCTCTGCGAATTTCTCCCGCATTTTAAGGATTACTCGTGCTATTTTTACCATTTCCACCGCCGCGCCGCAAGTTATTTTAACACTAACAGTTCGCGTTGTATTTGCATTCTATAAGCTATTGAATGGAATCAGACGACAACAGTTATAATTGAATGCTGTATGTTGAATTTGATACAATATTATTAAGCTCCTTAAGGATTATTTTTTTATTGGATAAAGTGACGAAACGAGCAAAACCTTCACCTGATGTAAAGTGAAACGTCTACCCATAACAAATGCTATGTCACCCAGAACATTTCTGTGTGACACTACACTGCGCCCGTCACCCTGAGACATTAGTTCTTAAGTGTCATATGCCCAGTGATTACGCTAGCTCACAGTGCCCTTCAAACCGAAACACAGTAATGTTTGCACACTACTGCTTCACGGCAGAATAACTGGCCCCGGGGTGGTATCTATCTAGACGGATTCCTGCATAGGAATTCTAACATGATTAATGATGAACTGTATTAAAGCAAAATAAACCAGCGATCGCACTGAAGGGCGATCATCTACTAGATTGTGCGACGACTTGCATGGTTTTTTGTAAGGTCCGCGGAAACAGGTGATGAGGTCTGTGTTTTGTGGCAATCTATGGGATGGGCTCATGTCCAGCAGTGGACTTGTGATAGGTTATATCAATGACGATTATAAAATTGTCACCTATGACGTAACCATTGGTACCTTTGACATGATATCTTGTATCACTCGTCAACGTTTGATAGAAATGAAAACAGCGTTAATCATTTTGAGCTCTAGTTTATCATTCAAGACGTATCGATAAGAAGAATTTGTCGCCACCGCAGAATATAGTATCATCGTGCCGTAGTGTCGACAACATCACAGTAGAGCTCCTCGTCATATTCTCATATAAAGAAATGTGCTGATGTGATTGGAACCAAAGATACGATACAAACAGATATGCTGAACACTGAGCAACGTGTTCACGACTGGTCCAATGGTTAGAGAACCTGGATACCGAGTCACTGCTCCTGGATTCGATTACCAGCAGGGCTAGAAGTTGTGCAACACACAAATTATTGGATTTCGAGTATGGTTGTATTGCTGGGTGTCCTTTGTTGTAGACACTGCATCGAAACCTTCCGCCGATCTTATCGCACAGGCGTTACATAAAAATAAAGTGGCCGAGGACTTGTCGAGGCGACATGAAAATGTCGTAAAATCAACCAATCAAACATCCATTAATATATACTACACATACAACATCAATAAAAAATTGTGAAGTTCTTGTTAATTAAGACAAGCAGATCGGTGGTTATTTATATAGTTAACATTCTCAGAGATTTGTTCGGCTACAAACGAGACTTGCAGATGCACTCGTCGCCAGAAATAGTACGCAGCGGTCTAGCGCCTTCGATTCCCGAGCAACAGGACTTGTGTATCGCTGTAAGCAGTTCGGCAGAGGTAAGGCTATCTACACACTGAGTCGCAAGGCGTGGTAGTTAAGTTCGTTGCATATTTTTACTGGTGGTAGGATTGCTATGCAGGAATCCGTCTAGGTAGGTACCACCCCAGGGCCAGTTATTCTGCCGTGAAGCAGTAGTGTGCAAACATTACTGAGTTTCGGTTTGAAGGGCACTGTGAGCTAGCGTAATCACTGGGCATATGAGACTCAAGAACCTATGTCTCATGGTGATGGGCACAGTGGAGACAGAAAGTTTCTGGGTGACACAGCATTTGTCATGGGCAGACGTTGCACTTACAATCAGGTGAGCGTTTTGCTCGTTTCATCACTTTATACAATAAAAAAAAAATCTTTGTATATGAATCTGTGAACGATAGGTGTCCGGCAGAGTAGAATAGCACCTACCTCACCAACCGAGGTGTCGTAAGAGGCGACTGAGGTAGTTGTACGGACAGCCTATATTCGTGCAGAATAAGCCCAGAATATGCAATGCTGTCAATACTGCTCGTGAGAACGCAATGGAGAGTAAGAGTTTTTTTAACTCGTACCAAAATGGCGGGCGACGTGGTTACGCCACCCGACCCGTATCTTTTAACGCGCGGCGGAAAGTTGCCTACGTGAATGGCCTCTGCCTATCTTTTATACCTTTTATGGTAAAAAAGCATGACTGTGTGTTTGTATGTCAGGCAGCAGAGCGTGAGTGACATGGACTCGATCTCCGATTCAACCTGACTTCTACGCCGCAGGTCCTTGGTTCGAATCCCAGCCGGAGCCAACATTTGTGCTAAAACACAAATTGTTGGTTTTCGGGTCTGGTTGTGTTGTGATTGTCCCCGTGTTTCTGACACTGCATCCTAGCCTACCTCCGATTTTATCGCATTAGCGTTACATCGGGCGGGTAGGTGGGACGAGTGAGTGCCTCTATGTTTACGCGTACACTTGTGGCACTATAATATCTCCTGCGCAGTTGATAGCCCTCGACAATATTCGGAAGTTGTCGCCGTGGTCGAAATCGGCCAGGAGAACATCATCAACTGTTGCAATTTTAAATTGGATTTACCATGTGTCTCCACCGAGGGAGACGAAAAATATCTAGAGGAAACTTGCACGTTTATACAAAAAATATCATCGTTAACAATAAAAAAGCTGCATGTCTGTGTGACTAAATAAATATTTTTTTATAGCATAAAGTGATGAAACGAGCAAAACGTACACCTGATGGTAAGTGCAACGTCTGCCCATAACAAATGCAGTGTCACCCAGAACATTTCTGTGTGACACCTCACTGTGCCCATCACCCTGAGACATCAGTTCTTAAGTCTCATATGCCCAGTGATTACGCTAGCTCTCAGTGCCCTTCAAACCGAAACACAGTAATGTTTGCACACTACTGCTTCACGGCAGAATAACTGGCCCTGGGGTGGTAACTACCTAGACGGATTCCTGCATAGGAATCCTACCACCAGTAAAACTGAACCAGTAAAATAATATTCAATATTTTTTAAATAGTGCCATTAAATTTAAATTATTGTATTCATGAGGACACCTCAACGCAAAGTGATCCGTTGGCTTATTTTAACGGTCGCGTAAAGTAAGACGTACAAACATATAAATATATACTTATAAACATATATTAGTGTCTTTAGGGAAAATAAACACTGTACAATAATGTAACCCAAAATAATTTTATTATCTCATCATGTAGTGTAATACGAAAACAACTAAGGTGTAACGGAGCATCTATTTTTGATAAATTGTTCCTAAAAGTCAGTCATATAGCAATATTAAAAGCGTTTAGTACTTATGTACATTTAAGTCACTTACGTATGCTTTTTTCTGTAAGAAAGTCTACCTTATATGGGATGAAGAGACGAGACGAGCAAAACGTTTGGTGACATGTAAATTACACCCCCCAGCCGTGGAAAACCTCTTAATGAAAATGCCGTTAACTACAAATAAATGAGATACCATTTGTACGTAGAAAATAATAAGAAAAAAATTAGTATTTGTCATTTAGTCCACTTTTCGTCCCGCGCGGGAAACTAGACGTGACTGGTGGCGGAACACATCGCCGCCATTTTGGTACGAGTTAAAAAAATCTTTATCTCCATTGCGTTCCCATTGCATATTCTGCGCTCATTCTGCACGTATAAAGGCTGTCCGTACAAAACCTTAGTCGCCGTACTACACCACGGTTGGAAAGAGGTAGGTGCTATTCCTACTCTGCCGGACGCCTATCGGTTACCACGGCACCGGTTAGTCAAGTATAGTCAACTATTTAAATGAAACTAAATTTTACGGATTTTATCGCGTTTATATTTACTATTTATATCCCGACGTTTCGAGTGCTTTACAGCACCCATGGTCACGGGAGGACATAGGTGACAGAGGTCCTGATGCCATTGTTAACCCGGAATACCTTCAGCTTATTATTTTTGTACCGATCTACGCAGAAAGAGCTAACTGTATCTTGAAGTCTTGAAGTGGTATGCTTGGTTTTTGATTTAATTTTAGTCCTCCGGTGACCGGTGGACTCTATAGACGTCTGTGGAGGTGCTGTAAAGCACTCGAAGCGTCGGGATATAAATTGTAAATATAAACGCGATAAAATCCGTAAAATTTAGTTTCATTCAAATGTGTAGTGTTCGCGTAAATATAAGAAATCATTATAGTCAGCTATATTTAAGTCAACTATAGTAATTTCTCATTTAACAGCAAACGCTGTAGTGAGTCGACAGCTTCAGTTCACGGAAAGCTGAGCTCATCAATAATGTTGGTCTCGGATCTGTTGCTGGTTAGTATCCATCAAGGACTTAGAAGTCTAGACGTGCTAAAAGTACAATGAGAGGATTTTAAATTTACATTGCTATATAAGAAAACATAAAAATAAATATATAATTAAAAAAATTAAAACTAGAATATGGGCAGCAGCATCTTCCTGGAACATCAGAATAAATAAACTGCGGTTACGAACCCGCCTGCCAAGTGTGGCAACTATGGCAGAATTCCTTCCAAAACGAGAGCTACCAACTCTTGTGGCAATCTATTGGGGAGGCCTATGTTCAGCAGTGGACTAGTGATAGGCAAAACAAGTCATTAATAAAAAAAAACGATTAATGAATTGACAAACAGAAAGAAACGACGCAGTATTTATTCATTACTTATGTTAGTATATTCCCAGTAGGCATTAATTTGTGATAAATATATATGCGTTGCCTATCTGCGTTTTATTTATATAGAAGAACCTTTTTTATTTTATAATTTGTGGATTTATTGTATGTATCTGTGAATATTATAAAAACACTTTTTTATAGGACAAAGGGACGAGATGAGCAAACGTTTTCTTGATGGTATGTGCAATGTGTGCCCATAACAAATGCTGATCCAGCCCAGAACAATTTGTTTTTCTGCTAAAATGTGGCGTAGCAATTAGGAACTCTGCCCACTAGGCCACGCAGTCGTGGCCGAAAATCGAACTGCATAACACCATCATCATCTGTTCATCATTGTTAGCTCTTAGCAAATTTTTTCTTTTTTTCGTTTAAGAAAGTGACGAAACGAGCAAAACGTTCACCTGATGATAAGTGCAGCGTCTACCCATAACAAATGCTGTGTCATCAGAACACTTCTGTGTCACCACACAACGCTCGTCATCCAGAGACATCAGTTCTTAAGTCTCATATGCCCAGTGATTACGCTAGCTCTCAGCGCTCTTCGAACCGAAGCACAGTAATGTTTGCACACTACTACTTCACGGCAGAACAACTGGCCCTCGAGTGGTACCTACCTAGACGGATACCTGCATAGAAATCCTACCACCAGTAGTTTTACCAAGTTTATAAATCAGTTTGAGTGATAATTGCTTCATCTAAACACTTAAACCGTTTCTTATTTGACAGTCGCTAATAACTTAACGGAAATTCCCGCCGCGGCAAAGGTTAAACGTTGTTTCGATACCCGTGATGTTGAAATTTTCGGAAATATTGGAGGTGGCCAAGATGCTGTCGCTTGTATTCGAAATAAATAAAGTAAATAAAAAGAAAAATCATTATAAAAAATCTTACCACCACTGTACCAAGAGGTGGGCTCTTTCGAACTTTCGCACTAAGTGTTCGGTACATTATAACACACACATAAAGGGGCCGTGTGCTAGCCTGTAAAATTTGTTTTAAAATAAATTTGTTGGGCGGTGAAAGAAAACATCGCGCGGAAAACTCTTATTTCGATGACATGTGATGATGAGGCGGCACCCCCGACATGACAGCACTGCGACGTCCGCTCAGACTATTGGCCAAAAAGGCTAACAGCAATTACATCACCGAAATTATATACTCGTATCAGACTATTGTTGAAGCGTGCGTCTGTGTGGGTGTGTTTGTTTCGAACAGTTGGACGTTGTTGCGTACTGCTTTATATATTTACTGTGATTAGATGTGGAACAATTATATATTGTTACTTTACTTTCTTAATTTGTATATTAAAATGTTATTTATTAATTCTTTGCTGGGTTCGAAACGGTAAACTTATTACTCATATATTAGACATTAAGGAAGTAATATAGCCTCATTACCATAATGCAAGGCGAAATAGAAAAAAAGTAAAAAAAACAGTTATTAACGATGAAGTGGGCGCTCCTCGCTGGCCGTCCTTCTAGCGCCATTAATTATATCTCCTCGTGCAAGTGCCACTCGCAGCCTGCGTCCTGATTAAGCGGGTTCCAACGAAGTGTCGGTGGGACTAAAAATTTGGGTTTAATTTTTAGTTACGTCGGTAACCGTCTGTGAATAGATGATGTAACTACACTAGCAAAAATACCCGGCGTTGCTCGGATGATATTTTTTTTACTGGATAAAGTGACGAGCAAAACGTTCGAGTGAAACAATGCTGTGGCCCACATTACACATCTGAGCGGCACCACACTGCGCCCGTCACCTTGAGACATCAGTTCATAAGTCTCATATGCCCTTCAGACCGAAGCACTGTAATGTTTGCATACTACTGCTTCACTGCAGAATACACTATCTAGACGGATTCCTATGCAGTAATCCGCGAATCCTACCACCAGAAAATTTATAAGTATTAAATATTATTTAATTTCTTGCCGGATGCCGCACGTTCTGTATGTGTTTTGCTCTGAGAGCTCACACGAGCGTGGTCCTGAAAAACTCATTCTTATTGAACTACCATATAACAAAAACTTATCCCGCAGGAGGCCTTCAGATATCAGACCTCTATCCTAATAGTTTCTCGTTTCTATTTATACCCACTTCTATTCACTAGAATTAATTGTTCATTTTTAATGGCCCTCCGAGACCATGAGTGTTGCAAAAGCGCCGACTTATAAATCGTTAATCTAGTTTTATTAAATATATAATATTCGTGTAAATATAATATGATTCATTTTTATTATGACGTCGTCGTCGTTTCAGCCTATCAGAAGTCCACTGCTGAACATAGGCCTCCCCGATTGATAGCCACAAAAGTTTGTAGCTCTCATTTCTGGAGGGATTTTGCCATAGATGCCACGCTTGGCAGGCGGGTTGGCAACCGCAGTTTATTTATTCAGATGTTCCAGGAAGATGCTGCTGCTCATCTCCTGGTGTTCATTTTCCCTCTGTCGGCTTTTACGACACCCACAGGATGTGATGGGGTGGTAGATTTTCTTAGGCCGCCACCACACGGCAGTATCCATAATATTGGGAATTATGACGTCATAATCCCAATATTATGGATACTAATACTTTACATTGCAGTTCTATACTATATCAAGCACAGTTGATGTTGGCGATACTATAGCTATACAATATTATATAGATCAATAGCGGTTTGACTCTCCAGTATTATGCTGATGGGCCACATTAAGAGTTTTTGTATTACTTGAGTTTTAAATTTTCATGGCTATTTTTGATTTTTTTGCTCTATAACAAATAGTATTATATATTACTGATGATGGGATTCCCAAGTAAAAATCCGTCTAGGTAGGTTGGTACCTAGCAGGGCCAGTTATTCTGCAGTCAAACGTGCGAACATTACTGTGTTTAAGTATGTGTGTAATTACTGGGCACATGAGAGTTATGAACAGATGTCTCAAGGACACGGGCGCAGTTTTGCTCGTCTCGTCACTTTCTCCTATAAAAAAGGTTTCTTTCTTTCAATTGGCTATTACAAAATCGGTGTTAACTGTATCGGTAAAGTAAACATTCATTCGGACCAACGCCCTAAGTTATATTTCAAGATCTACTGAATCCGGCTACCATTAAAGGAGATAGAATCTATTTACAATGTCAGCGGGCCTGCACCATAGCGATATTTACGGCAATCGAGCGGAAATAGTTTATGGCCAACATTTGGTGCGTTCACCCCATTTTGTTTCCCGCCAATCGGATTCGGATTAGGAAACGACTCCATCGCGCTTACAAACATCTGAGAAGATTTTCGCGGGGCAACATTACGGAATCGAATTTTGATTTTTGTTGAGAACGCCATTAGGTGTATATTCGCGGCACATGAACAGACTACACCTGTTATAAAAACTCTTCTCACGTATTTGATTTTTTTCTCTTTAACGATTTAGGAAATACTTTGATTTAGAATTTGCTATTAAGACATCTGATATGTGTTATCTACACGCGTAAGGAGAAAGATTGCACCGTAGACACAGTGCGGTTTAAAAACTTCTTACTTTTTCTTTACCCTTTTAAATAAATGACCTTACCAACAAAACGCACACTGGAGATGCGATTTACAGACGTAGATGACAACAACAGAACCAGATATATAAAATTTCGGTGATGTAATTGCTGTTAGCCTTTTTGGCTTTTAGAGCTTCATCGGATACTGTGCTCCCGGGCCAGGGGCCCGCGTGCCACTCCTACAAAAACCTCGAAATTCCGACTGTGTCGCGTTCGCTGCGTGCTTTCGCGATTTTGAATAATAATGACCGTCCGAGGGAGGCTGCGGGCGTCCATTCGGACTGTCGGCTTGTGTGTCGGTAACTCTGGGCGGTGAGAACCGCCCTGGAACACGGGTGAATCGTGTGTACGCGGTGTGATTATTGACTATTGCGCGCGCGCAGTCGCGCGTCGTGGTGCGCCAGAGCCAGAAGAAGTATCTGTAAGCCATATAAGTAGCAAAAACCAATCTCTAAGAGAGTGCGGAAAACGAGCCGATAATGTATTTTTTGTCTCAGAGGTTTCTTAACCATACACCAGGAGTCGAGGTAGGTACCACCCCAGTTTTTTCTGCTGTGAAGCAGTAGTGTGGAAATATAACTAACTGTGTTCCGGTCTGAACAGCACTGATAGTTAGTGGGCATATGAGACTTAAGAACTGATGTCTCAGTGATGGGCGCAGTGTGATGCCACACATTATGTTCTGGGCGACACAGCATTTGTTATGGGCAGACGTTGCACTTACCATCAGTTGAACGTTTGCTCGTCTCGTCACTTGGGTTTAAAGATCTTTATTTTCCATGCACTAATAATGTTAAGATCTTGTTGTGCTTGAGTTATGATTTCTTGAATTTTGTGTCCAAAATAAAACTATAAGTTAAAAATACACTTAAAAATATAAATACGAATTTCAGTGATCTCAGGATGCACGCGTAAGTACTTATTATGAAATATACACGCACCCGACTTATGAACTACCGTGATTCTTACAAAAGAGTACTTTGTTTTCCAAACAGTTCTAAAGTATAGGAAGGATTCATAGTTTCTAGTTTATATTCTTAATCGGTATGGGTGACTAAGCGATTGTATTGCGGGTAGCGGGTTTGATTTCCACACGGAACAAATATTCTAATACGTGCAGTTTATTTATAAAATGGTTCTACGATACAGTAGAAATCTTAATGTGGGGCGATGAAAGATTCGGCAATTTATTCCAAAATTAGTATATACATCGTATTTTGAATCGAATTTACAGTTATTAAGGTGTCAGAACTGGACTGCAATCGCCCCACCTACTTATAAACAATAATTATTTTATACCTCACGGCGGGTGGCCAGTAAACCCATTTCGACGTGAAATCCGTAATGTGCACAATGTAGACTTAAGAATTTTATGTCCATTGGCAAAGTTAACTTTAATAAATGAATGTGAAAGTTGCTGCCCATATAATTTTTATTAAATGTAGATTTTTTATTTATTTAATAAAGTGAAGAAACTTGCAAAACGTTCACCTGATCTAAAGTGCAACGCCTACCCATAACAAATGCATGCGTCATCCAGAACATTTCTGTGTGACACCACACTGCACTCGTCAACCATAGACATCAGTTCTTAAGTCTCATATGCCCAATTATTACGCTAGCTCTCAGTGTCCTTCGAAATGTTTGCACACTGCTACTTCACGGCAGAATAACTGGCACTGGGGATGCACCCAACTAGACTAGGACTACTGACTAGGATTCCTGCATAGAAAGCGTACCACCAGTAAAATTATTTATCAGACTTTACATAATGCTCATTGAACGATTTTACAAACTACAGTCGCAAAAATTCTGTCCTTGGAAAAATCCGCAAGAAACCCAGCGGGCAGTATTTTTTTTAATGTTTTTGTCTAACATTTTAGAGTCGCGGTAGCTCAGCCGGGCGATCACCTTAAATTTCAAAGTACGCGAAGTGACCTGAGTTCGATTCCTGATGCCAGCACCACTAAAACTCTAAAGTACTAATTTACCACGTGATCAGCGGTGGATCAGGAAAACACCGTGAGGAAACCTGCATGTCTAAGGAATAAAAATATTTCAAAGATATGTGAAATCCGCCAACCCGTATTAGAGCAGCGTGGCGGTCTTTTCCTGGCTCTGAAACCCTCACACAAAATTAAAGAAGAGCAGTGCTCAGCAGAGAGATATTTATAGACCGTTACTTTTCGTTTTTTTTTATTTTAAAAACTACAATAGTATTATAAACATGAAAATGTTATAAGTTGGCAGCGATCACCTCATTCCCAGGCGTTATTATCATCGATATTTTTAATATTATAATTATCCTTTTTATAAAGTCTTTGCTGAGTAAAAATTTGAAACTTATTGACAGGTCGGACTTTGCGCACTTATACTCACTCATAGGTTGTAAAATGTGAACATTGCCCCATGATTGGAGTCAGTGAAGTCGAGTAACTGGCATTGCTAATTTTTTTTAATTATATCGATTAAAGTTCTTACGTATATGCATAAAGTTTTCATATACATACTGTGAGGCAAAGGTTAAGACATAAAGTTCTGTAAATTTGTCACTAAGATTATCGTGGTAACTAGAGCCAAGATTAAAAGCCCTTACGACCCTTTTTTTGCAAATTCGTTGAATTTCCTCACATGTATGCCGTTTGATGGCGGTTTAAGAGAATCTACCACCCAATATCATCTTGTTGTTGTCGTGAAAGTCGACAGAGGATAAATTAAAACCAGAAGATGGCCAGCAGCACCTTCTTGGAACATCTGAATAAATGAACTGCGGTTGCCAACGCGCCTGCCAAAATGAGAGCTACAAACTTTTGTGGCAATCTATGGGGTAGGTCTTGTGCAGCAGTGGACTAGTAATAGGCTGTAATGATAAAGATGATGATTTCCTCACAGCCAAAAGGCATGATACATTACATACCTTGCATTCGGACGAAGCATTTAGCTTCGTCGTTCATAATGCATACAGCAAAGGACTGGAATAATTTGCTTGCATCGGTCTTCCCGTCCGATTATAATGTGGGTGTCTTCAAGAGAAGAGTGAATAGGCTTTTTCTAAGCTAGTGTGGTAACCATCAAAAACTACACTTACCATCAGAAGGGATTGTAGTTAAATGCTAGCTTATAAGAATAAAGAATATTTTGTTGTGCAAATATCTAAAGTAAACCATTTTAGCTGTTTTAATATTTGTCAGGTTCCTAATTTTATTACAATAACTGCAGAGCAAAGTCTGCTTGCCAGCTTAGACGAATATCCCATTGCTTGATCTCACTCAGCTATTTGGTACCGGAAAGAGAAGAAGTTCTGTCATCGACACTTTCGTAAATACATTATTACATTCGTATAACTTAACCGTTATCACCCAGTTAAATAGACCGCTTCTGGACAAAGGCCTGTCCCAAGAAGTACTACTTTTTTTTATTGAATAAAGTGGTGAAACGAGCAAAACGTTGTCGTGATGGTAAGTGCAACGTCCGCCCATAACAAATGCTGTGTCACCCAGAAAATTTCTGTGTGACACCACACTGTGTCCATCACCCTGAGACATAAGTTCTTAAGTCTCATATGCCTAGTGATTACGCTAGCTCACAGTTCCCTTCAAACCGAAACACAGTAATGCTTGCACACTACTGCTTCACGGCAGAATAACTGGCCCTGAGGTGCTACTTTCCTAGACGGATTCCTATGGGACCGTCTAGGCAGGGACAGTTGTTCTGCCGTGACGCAGTAGTGTGCAACTGTGTTTCGGTCTGAAGGGTCCTGAGAGCTAGTGTTATTAAGAATCGATGTCCCACCATGATGAGTGCAGTGGAGAGACGTTGCACTTACCATCAGGTAAAGGATTGGTTCGTCTCGTCACTATTTTAAATGAAAAACTGGACATAGTTAATAAGTTTTTTTAGAATTTGTTATTAAATTGCAATATAAGAAAAAAAGGCATAAAAATAATATTGATTTTCAGGGAATTAAGGCTCCATTTCGATCAGCACCGCGTGTTGAAGCTACCTTATAGAGTTCACTGTTTATCTAGGACGGCATCAACATGACACTGAGCGGCCGGGCGTGCGCTTTGAAACAATGAGCAAGCGAACCGCCCTACATTTGGACCAGTGCAATATTAACATGTCAATGGGATCACTTTATATTGTTCTAGTACTGATCTATACTAATTTGCTATCTTGTGAGTGTATGTGGGTATGTATGTGTGGATATGTGTATGTGCAAATGCCAGTTTTGTAACACAATCAATCACAAAAAACAAATATAACTATCGGCTGAGCTTGTAAAGATCACATCAGTCACGATCCAGGCTACACTGTACACACAGTTAATAGCTTTAATATAACACACACCACGACGCGCGACCGCCGTAGGGCGCCCAGCAGTTGACAATCACACCGAGTACACACGATACACCCGTGTTCCAGGGCGGTTCTCACCGCCCAGAGTTACCGACACATAATTCGACAGTCCGAATGGAGACCCGCAGCCTCCCTCGGACGGTCATTAGACGACTTAAAATCATATTGAGATATTCTAAATCGCGCAAACACGCAGCGAACGTGACATTCCGAATTTCGAGGTTATTGTAGGAGTTTATTTATGTCTTTATGTTTGGGTCAAACTAAACCTGGGCTTCTGGCCCGTGAGCACAGTATCCGATGAAGCTGTAAAAGCCAAAAAAAAGGCTAACAGCAATTACACCACCGAAATTATATAAAGATCACTGAAAATCAGTGTTGCGCTTGTTAGCGCAACAATATGCTGAGTGATGACAACTTAGTAATTAGCCATTTTTTAATATCGTTACTTTGATGTAAGGTTTTGCCAAATAAACTTTCTTTCTTTCTTTCTTGTTCTATAGGATGTCATGTAGTCCTATTATTATTGACAGTGTGGCCTAGTGTTTAAGCGACATGGAAGTTTGCCTAACTTCCACGTCGCTGGTTCTGGGTTCGAATCCCAGCTGGAGCGAACATTTGAGCAAAGACACAAATTGTTGGTTTTGTGGTGTGGTTGTGTTGTTCGTGTGAAATGTATGTCAACAAAGCGCACTCACTACACAGGAGAAATCCTAGTGTGAGGCATCGTTTTATAAATAACTCGCTGTGCCCTGCGATTTCTCCCGCGTAAAAAAGCCGAATCCGATCGATGATATACATATATACTTCCCTATTTGAATCGGATTTTAGGGTTTTAGTTTTATATTTGCGCGAAATCCTATTTATGTTTCTAAAATTAAAGTAGCCCAACTTATCCGCAATAATATAAGTTATCTGACAGTGAACGTCCCGTCAAAATCGGTCCAGCCGTTTCGGAGATAAGACGGAAAAAACAGACAGACAAAAAATATAAAAATTGATTTTTTCTTATAAGTACCGTATATACTTTCATAAGCATTGAATAAAAAGCTGTTATTTTGTAGTTATAAACAGACACTACATTTGTATTTATTTGTATAGATAATAAATAAAATACTACGCATTTTCAACGGAAGTTTAAGGTTTAAAAATTTTAGCAAGTTCATTTTATTTGTTCGGTTGGATTTTTACGCTCTCGAAAATTAGAGGAGACTTATTACCAGCTATGCGACATTCATATTTAACTTGAGATTTAAGTAAGGTTCAGTGAAAATACAGGGTTTAAGTGATTCAAATAACTATTCAATAAAATCAGTCCGATAATGTCTTTAATTGTTCCTACAATCGAGTAGCGTATAACTGTCCGCCAGCTGACCACAGCCCTCCCCTCCCGGCATCGCGGATTTTAGAGCCGGAAAGATTCCACCACGCTGCTAGTGTTGGTTGGTGGACTTCCACTAAGGGAAATATTTCAATAAAAACAACGTAGCATATTCAAATGTAAATATATTTATTAATAAATATATCATCATTTCAACCTATCACTAGTTCACCGATCAACATAGGCCTCCTCCATTGATTACTACAAAAATTTGTAGCTCTCTTTTTGGCGGGATTTTGACATAGTTGCCACGCGGCAGGCGGGTTGGCAACCGCAGTTTATTTATTCTGATGTTCCAGGAAGATGCTGCTGCCCATGCATCTTCTGGTTTTAATTTTTTTAATTCTCCCTCTGTCGACTTTTACGACAGCCACGGGATGAGATGGGGTGGTAGATTCTCTAAAGCCGTTAACACACGGCATACATTTGAGGAAATGCAACGAATTTGCAAAAGAGGGTCGTAAGGGCTTTCATAATCCTGGCTCTGTATCGATTATCTTAGTGAAAACTAACTGCTCAGTATATAAACAATTATTAATTAATCGATAAATATTAATTAATAATAAAAGAAACGTTGCACGAAAATTGAGATCAAATTCTATCTTGAAATATTACCCAAAGAAGTTACACTTCGAACTATTAAAAATCCCAACCTGTCACTTCCAGTTCGCGCCAAAAGTCTTCTAATACAGACTTATGGCAAAGCAACATTGCTAGTCAAAGGTGAGCATCGCTGAGAGCTCGACCGCCATCCACTAGCGACCAGAGTGAATGACAACACTCGGTCGTTTTATGGGAGACGGGATTGTATATCAAAGGTATTGAAGGGTGGGTGTAAATAACACAAGTGCAACGCACACTGGAATACTTCGCTGAAAAGTTTACATGTTTAACTTCACGAGATGCTTTGAAAAGTCGATCTGAACGATGAACTGTATGATAATAGCTTTTTAGATTTTGAAGTGAAACTTCTGTGAGTAAAATTTCGGCGTAGAGTTTGAGTACAACTTTTTAATATTTAATATTTCAATATGAGAAAAAGGTCGGCAATTAGGTTCTAGTTCTAAACTAAATCTCATAAATACTACATATTAGTCTTTTTGGAATATTTTCCTCCTTTTCTATCTCTCTATTGTTTTATTCTACTATATACTTATTAGTCCAGGTTTAAATCGCCAAAGAATTTTCACTTCTGTCTCGTGTATTGAGTTGCATGTTGCTCTTTCTTTTCTAAAAACATTTGATCTAATAGGAGTGTCTCGTGAGTTACAGGCATAAACTGCACCCAGACAGGAATCCGTCTAGTTAGGTACCAGCCCCAGGACCAGTTATTCTGCCGTGAAGCAGTAGTGTGCAAACATTGCTGTGTTTAGGTCTGAAGGGCACTGTGAGCTAGCGTAATCACTAGGCATTTGAGACTTAAGAACTTATCTCTCAGGGTGACGGGCACAGTGTGATGTCACACAGAAATATTCTGGGTGACACAGCATTTGTTGTGGGCGGACGTTGCTCTTACCGTCAGGTGAACGTTTTGCTCGTTTCGTCACTTTATACAATAAAAAAAAAACCTATCTGTAGTTTATAGAAGTATTTTTACCTTGCGAATAGCACGAGCCAATCGCGTATCCTGATCAAGTAGATTGCAGTAGAACAATGAAAAATTTACATCTAAGACTAAATGAGTGCCAAGTCAGTATTATACCAATAGCAAATTCCGATTTTTCAAATGTTGATTACTATTAAAAATCGGAAATCGCGAATCTATATTCGCGTCCCGAAACATAAAGAAGCAAAACTTTTGGTGCTTCCACACCTATGCTCGGTATATGTTACAAAATCCCTTTAATTTTAACGCGCTTAGTGAAATTCGAAGGCGATGATTATTTTATTTCTTTCTATTATGGTTGCCGACTTATATTCGTCGTTATGTAGTACTATAAAATACGCAATTAAAAAAAAATTGGAATCCGCATGAGAACTCGGGTCGTAGCTTTCCGTGTTTTCAAACTGAAGAGGCAATGGGCTGGTCACATCAGTGGTGACCACCGTTCGAGTACGCTAGTCACAGTGGAGACTTTAGGCGAATCTAGTATGGGACGTCCCTTGAAGAAAGGGAGCGACCTGCGTAAGACGGCTAACAGAACTGGGTCCGTGAAGAGAAGGTCGGACTAAGTGGCTTTTATTGAGAGATTTCTAGGTCCAATAGTGGACTGTTGCAGGCTGTTGGTGATGAATAAAATATTTTTATTTCATTAATAACGTTAGATAATTATCAATTATAGATAAAAAGAATAAAATAGAATCTCTAGTTTGAAATTTCATAGTACGCGAGAGACCTGGGTTCGATTCCCGGTGCCGGCACCACTAAAATTGTCAATTTCAATTTTCAGTTCTGATTTACTACGTGCTCAGCGGTGAAGGAAAACATTGTGAGGAAAACTGCATGTCTGAGAACACGCATTGGAGCAACGTGGCCAATTTTTTTCCTGCTCCAAAACCCTCTCGGAAATGAAAGAGGCCTGTGCCCAGCAAGTGGGACATTTAAAAGGCTGATACTTTACTACTTTTTAAATATCAATCCTTATTACTGCTTAAATAACGTAAAAATGCAGATAGTAAGTAAAATCTGTTTTACTTTTGTCTATTATTGTAAAGGTAAATATGTAATTGTGACAACCCTATATACAACAACGCAATCGCTTAGCGCATACCTTTAAATGTCAATATGATGTTATATTCATTACATCAGGGCGTCCTCGAGGTGCGAGTGAGTTAATTATATTCTATGATACGCAATATCCGACTGTATTCCATTTATTGTTTTATTGACTAATCTTAATTCTTGTTATAAAGAGCTGTATACTTTGTTTGAAGTGTATCCAGCCGATTTCAATTAAACGAATCGATTAATATTGCGTTATGGAATGGAATTTAAGAATATGAAGTCTCTCTATCGTTTTTTTCTTATTTGAAACGCGAATATTGTGTAAATGGTTGCTAGCGTCTTTATGCCATTTACTAGTTTCATTACGCAGCGGGTAACATCGCAGTGTCAGTTATTCCGCCATCAAGCAGCGATGTGCTAGTTTATCGGACTTTATTCGCCACTTTTCATATTTTTCATGATAAAATAGTAGTTCTTATCGCAGATAACAATTTTTATGACACGGCATCGGGAACCAAACTTTGGTTGTTCTTTGAAAGTTAAGTCGGGCGCCCGGCCTTGCGTCACAGATGTAATAAGTGTTTAATTGTATTTGTTATTTCTTGCTATAATTAAATTGTTAAACAAACAATTCAATTTTTATTATATATATTTTTATTTAACAGTTTTTTTAAAGAAAGAAAACTGTTAAATAAACAATTTTTTTATTAGAATTTCAAAGTAAGTGCGTTGAACGTACCGTTATTTATAGTTTATCGATCCAGAAACTTACAAATAAACTTAAAACGCATAATAATTAAAATTAAATCAATAAAACTAAAGTAAAGTCACAGCCTGTAAATATCCCACTGCTGGACAAAGGCTTTCACTCAAACATGTTGTGGAGCCGGTCAGAGTCCGCCATGCAGCTTCAGTGCGGGTTGGGCGAATTTGCATGTCGTCGAAGTATTTTCTATCGCGGTTTCTTCACGATGAGTCCCTTCGCCGCCTTGCCCCTGGTAAACAAGCACTAAAAACTGCTCCGGGAATCGAATCCCATGTACTATAAAATTTAAAGCAAGCACCCTGCACCTGATCCACGACGGCACTAAGTAAACAATATATGTATTTATCTATACAAATAAATAAAATTGAAGTGACTGTTTGTAAAAAAAAAATAACAGCTTTTTACTCAATGCTTATGAAATAGTAAAAAACTATATTTAAAATTTTTGTCTGTCTTTCTGTCTTTTTGTTCCGGCTAATCTCCGAACCGGCTTGACCGATTTTACCGGGACTTTCACTGACAGATAGTTAATATTATAGCGGGTAACTTGGGCTACTTTAATATTAGAAAAATAATTAGAGTTCCCCGCAAAAAAATTAAAACCCCAAAATACGATTCAAATAGGGAAGTATATATGTATATCATCGATCGGAGTCGGCCGTTTTTATGCGGGATCAAACCGCGGGGACACATCTAGCAATATTATTAAAAACTTATTGTTTAGTGTACGCCTGCGTCCTTATGACCTAAAATAGTGTACAATATAACAACAAAGCGTAAACTGCTAAGTGGGCATCATCGGATGTTTTCGTTCGGCGGTGTTTACACTGCGATAAGTTATGGGGGCGGCGAGACGCGTCGTGTGGGAGCGCCGTGTGTACGCGAGACTCAAACAAGTTCGGTGCAAGGTCTCGGTCATCCTTGTTCATTCAACGAACCGTTCAATTGTTATGATCACCATTCATTCGAAGGTACTTGGTGTAGATAAAAGAATGTGATGCAGTTTGATATTTTTTTTAATTTATACGTACAAATAACAATAATAACAGACAGAAATAGCAATATAACAATA
The DNA here is from genome assembly GCA_019845155.1 of Luehdorfia chinensis. Lineage (NCBI taxonomy): Eukaryota > Metazoa > Arthropoda > Insecta > Lepidoptera > Papilionidae > Luehdorfia > Luehdorfia chinensis. The sequence continues at coordinate 2,796,753 of JAHVAK010000003.1, read as the reverse complement.
ATATAACAATTATGTTATATTATTGTTATATTGCTATTTCCAGTAATTAATGTGAGGAGCTGGTAGGCCGAAAACCTGTAGTACAGATCACCTAGGTCCTCGCCTCGGGACCGGAGCAGCTATTTACCTATTGAATACAATTCATTCATTATAGAAATAAAGTGATGTGTACGGTGCGTGCGTGTGTGTGTGTGTGTGTAGGAGATGAGATGCGAGGTCTCTGTGTGTGACTGTTCGTTACAACAAGAAACAGGAAACAGTTCAGATTTAAAGTTGCCGCGTTTTTGGCATTGTTAACAATGCAGGCATTATTTATTTGTTTATGGCAATAGTGGTAAGCTTTTAGCCAGTAAAAAAGATAACTTCAATTATCAAATTAGCTAACTACTAGGTTTGTGAGAACACCGTTCACCGTTTTGCTTAGACTAATTTAACAATGATTTTAAGGACGTTTTCTATAAATATATAATAAAACTGTAGCTGGTAGCTCAGGGGCTAGGCGCTCGCTTTAAATTTCATAGTACGCGAGTGACCTGGGTTCGATTCCCGGTGCCAGAACCACTAAAATTGTTAATTGCAATTTTAAGTGCTGATTTACCACGTGCTCGGCGGTGAAGGAAAACATCGTGAGGATACCTGCATGTCGGAGAAATAAAAAGTATTTCGAAAACTTAAACAACACGCCAACCCGCATTGGAGCAGCGTGGCGGATTCTTTCTAGCTCCAAAACCCTCTCAGAAAAGAGAGGATCGCCTGTGCTCAGCAGTGGGACATTCATAAGGCTTTACTTTACTTTACTTTTCATAGCGGGCAATACCGGCTCAAGATTACACTCAGGTGGTGCTGAAAAGTGCGGGCATCCGTAACATAAACATCAAAAGGCGTCGCTCGTGTTCAGGAGGTCTATTTTGTAACTTTGGTAGGTTTCGTGGTCGGTTTTATTGTGTCGTAAGAAGCTCATTCATTTTTTTTTAATTATATTTATTGCTTTATGGTATCAAATTGTAGATTAGATTATACAGTAGACCCCAAATTGATGTTTCTGAAAGGGAAGAAAGGCCGATGGTCTCGTTCTATCCAGCATTCGAACCGGCAACTAACACTTGGACCAGCAGAAAAACAATAACCGTAAGCTGAAATGGCAACGGGCCGGCCATATGGCTCGCAGGACCGTTAACCGCCTAAGAAGAAAGGTTCTCGATTGACAATCTCTTACCGACAGACGCACTGTAAACAGTCAGATTAGCTGACTTCTACGCCGCGGGCCCTAGGTTCGAATACCAGTCGGAGCCAACAATTGATGGTTTTCGGGTCTGGCTGCGTTGAATGTCTCAGTGTTTCTGACACTTCATCCTAGCTTACCTCCGATGTTATTGTAGTGTCGCCCACGCGACTTATTTATCCGACAATCTTTGATGTCCTTAATAATACTCTTATAATAACACAGGAACACTAATATAAATATGTCGCGTGGGCCACACTACATTATCGCATCAGCGTTACATCGGACGAAGGTAGGCGGGTCGAGTGAGTGCCTCACTTGTGGCACTATAATATCTAAGAGCAGTTGATAGCTCTCGTCAATATTCCAAATCGATCCGTCCTGCACGGTTCTGCGGGAAGTAGATGGATGGAATGCCTCGGTGTTTTGTATCTATGGGGGATGACTAAGTTCAGCAGTGGACTTGTGACGGGCTGAAATGATGATGATGATGATGATCTATAAAGACGGCTATACCGCCACCTGCCACAGGCTATGAGATTTTCAAGGTGTACCCTTACAGTGACACACCGTCTCATCCTGTGGGTCTTTTGAGGTCACACTACAATATGTCACGTTTATGAAGTCGGTACTAAAAGCTAATCGCAGAGTTCCACATTACTATCATGATAATCTCCTTTCACGTTGCGGGCGCAGCCTTGCTCAACGCATTAGCATACAAAGTGCGACAAGCGAGGTTGTTGGCGCAACATTTTCAAGTTTTTTTGAACATAAGTCATTGCCCGTGCCTTGTACGCGTTGACTTTGTGTATCATTTAACTTGATAGTATTTAACGTATTGTAATCAAATAAAAGCTAAATTGATCGCAGAGTTACTATTCACAGGTAATAAGATCGGTACTTATAAAGGGGACATCCATTATAGTAATGGAGCCAGGCAAGAGCGTCGCCGACCAGTGGGCCAGGGGGAGGGAGAGAGTTTTCGACCAGGGCATTGTTAGTTATCAACTGCGCAAGACCTTACGACGCAGGTATGAACATGCATGTATATAAGTAATCAAAACGAGCTTTGCAGTTCCCCCTTCGTGTTCCGGCGACGCCCTTGGAGGCAGGCGCCAGGATCTCGTCGTAAGGTTTTTTATTTTATCGGAAAAAGTGACTAGACGAGCAAACGGTTCACCTGATGGTAAGTGCAACGTCTGCCCATAAGAATTGCTGTGTCATCCATAATATTTCCATGTGACACTGCGCCCGTCACCCTGAGACATAAGTTCTTAAGTCTCATATGTCCAGTAATTACTCTAGCCCTCAGTGCCCTTCAGACTTAAACTGTTATGTTTGCACACTCTTGCTTCATGGCAAAGTAACCTGCCCTGCGGTGGTCCTACATTAGGAATCCAACCTGTCAATATATCACCTACAGTATGCGAGTGACCTGATACGTTCCCCGATGCTCAACACTAAAACGGATTTATATTTAAGTGCTTATTCACCACGAGCTCGGTGGTGAATGTAAACATCGTCAGAAAATCAATTTTATTTTATTTATTTATTTAGACACCAACAAGATATGAGCTTTACAAGTTGCAGCAAAACAAACTAAGAAACGAGCATATCAGTCAAGCTATATCTTAATTACAATAAATAATAATTTCGGTGATGTAATTCCTGTTAGCATTTTTGGCTTTTACAGCTTCATCGGATATTACAGCTTCATCGGATTTACAGCTTCATCGGATTTACAGCTTCATCAGATTTACAGCTTCATCGGATGATCTTAATTACAGGTGACCACGGCTAAATAAAACTAATTAGAGTAGTAGACAACTAAACTTCTGAATAAATACACATTTAAATATAAAAATTACAAATCTATAGCTAAGCCATTAGCTAACTAGAAAAAAAAACAGAATAGGTAAAGTAGACCAGTTACGACGTCAAAATGAGAAAGGACTTAATTAAAATTAGTGCTATACAATTTTAGATACATATTTTGGAGTATACATGAGACCAGATTTCCCTTTTAAATTTTCGGGGACTCAGGACGAATATGTATATATGTATATGTATGTCGATATCCAATTTCTTATTTATTAAATTATACTGAACCTGTAGTCGATTTACACAAGAATAATGACCTAAACTACTTCTAATATATTTAGTTCTAAAAAGTGTGTATTTACATTTACGATGGAGATTGTAAGGAATATGAAAAGTCCACCAGACGGAGTAGTTGGTTAAAATATAAAAGTTTCGACGAAATGTGAAGCCCACCAACCTGTAAAACCCTTTTAAAAATTAGGGGACTTGTGCTCAGAAGTGGGAAGAAAATAAATTGCTACGATCCGCAAGCAGATAAAAAATTATTTAGTATTAGCTAGTTTTAAAGGGCGCCTTCGGATGGTCGGAAGACCTAGATTACACATACAGAATCAAATCATGACGTCTATCGTGTAACTCTGGTAGGTTTCGGGATTGGTTTCATTCGATCCCGATTAACCAATGAATGAGGTTCAAACGCCAAATTAAACCTATCACGAAACCTACCAGAGTTACACAATAGACCTGAAACAAAAATCTATATAAACATTCGCTTAGTTCATTTAATTGAATCCGCGACCCGTAGAGGAGAAACACATCGCTAGCTTTTTCGCTATTGATCCCACTCCTCTGTTGAACATAGGCCTCCACCATAGATTGCCACACAAGTTTGTAGCTCTCATCTTGGGGGGATTTTGCCATAGTTGCCACCATTGGTCGCTTGTAAAGAAATAAATTAGAAAAATACCACACTGATTTATTATACCTTTAACCATAACAAGAATTATAATGGACGTATTAAAAACTTTAGTAGCCCAGTCGCTAAATCCACCACGATAACTCACACAGAAATGGTGGCCATAAATAAGATAACTAAATAAGCAATGAAAACAAACTCAAAATTCGTCATGATCCGAATAGGCGGTCGCCGGCTACTGTATTGACTAAAGAAGCGGTCTTATGAGGTGCACTGCGGAGTTAATGGACGCTCGGAGACCAGTCGAACTCGTCAACAGGTGCGGACTCCGGGCACCTGCGGCCTGCATGTAAATCGAACGTCGGATCGTGATGGATGTGGAATTTCTGTTATCGCTTTTTAACTAACAACTTTCATAAGATCAAGTAATTATTTGAACTGTCCCGTTCGGCAAGACGCATATATTAGTGAATAAAACAGATTTGTCAGTTTGTGCTTTGAAATTTTTAATTGTAGAAGGTGACAACGTGGATAAATTGACGCGCCCTTCTAACCGAAACACAGTAATGTTTGCACACTATTGGTTCACGGCAGAATAACTAGCCCTGGGCTGGTACCTACTGAGACGGATTCCTGCACAGGAATACTACCACCAGTGAAAAATTACATTTATGTATTACAAATATACAAAAGCCATGACGCATCTGCTTGTATAATACCAGGAGTGTTGTTATATAGAGACGACACTGCAGTTCGAGGAAGCCGCCATCGCGCATAACAACACCGAGTGAAAACCAGAGGCAAACTGTAAGCCCAAAGTTTCATACAAATATTTTTGCTGATCACGGTCACAGTTATCATTTAAGGATGGGTAAAAAAAAACGTGTCTAACTCTTCGTTTTTGTTCCATAGTAAATTTCGTAAAGCTCTTGAATTTCAGTTATTCTAAAGACCACGTATACCTTCGAGATGGGGTCGGTTGGGCATAACTTGTATAAATTAACAATAATAAAGAAGTTAGTTTATAATTTGTCTTAATTTTTTAATATGCTATGGTATCATATGAGCTCACAGTCCCTGATATGGTCACTACACACAGCGACATATATACCTTGTATCAAAATGCACACGCCTTGGCAACCCTGAGAACAAATTATACATTGTAGCTTGTTGCCAGCAATTGAGTAGCTCAAAGCTAGGAGTTAACATTGATATACTTTTATAAGGAATCAAATGAGGAAATGAAAAAAGATCCGTTAATACAAAGTGAAAGTAGTGTTAATAGAAACTGATATTATGGCAAAAATATCCCACCAAATTCACCATTTCCGTCCATGACAAGTGTGTCATCATCTTCCATCACCACCATTTCCCTCAAAACCGCGCATGTCGCTCTATCGAGTGCGCAGTCCACTTTCCTTTCCAACTGTTATCAGTTCTACGAGCTATATGGCCGTTAGCCAACTAATTTTTCAACGTTTTTTAATTAATTCAGTCAGAAGTTGCCCGAGAACCAAAGCCGTTATGATTATTATGTGAATTTAATTAAAACGAATTACACATCAAATATTCTAATGGAAACTTTATCGACGATTGATTTGAAGGTTCCCGAGGCGTGGAACGAAACAGCTATAACGATGTGTGGAAACGGCGCCTTTAGTAATTAGCATTCATTACTTTTCATTCGATGGGCTATCTTTTACGACTCATGAATGCATTTACATATGTTATAAAGCCCTTTGTATGTTTCCTAAATGTAAAAATAGGTCAATCTAATAAGACTCGCACCTCATTTAAGTCGGAGTTAATGATTTTTTTCCACTAATGATTTCTTTTGTCTTACGTCTATTCACAGTCCATCGCTATTTCATTAAGATGCTCTGACCGGAGTGGAAACCACAAAACGAATTCCGCAGAGATCCTATCGTTTTGTCATTTGTGCGCCAAAGTTTCAACCTATAAATGTACCACTGCTGAGCACAGGACTCGTCTCATTTCTGAGAGGGTTTTAGGAGCTAGGAAGAATCCGCAACGCTGCTCCAATGCGGGTTGGCGGACTTCACATGTCCTCGAAATATTTCTATTCCTCGGACATGCAGATTTCCTCACGATGTTTTCCTTCACCGCTAAGCACGGGGTAAATCAGCACTTAAAATTGAAGAACAATTTAAGAGGTGCTGGCACCGGGGATTGAACCCAGGTTACTCGCTTACTATGAAATTAAAGGCGAGCACCAGGCCCCTGAGCTACCACGGCGTGTGTGTGCCAATACAAAAATAATGCCCACGCAAGCAACCAAAGCAAATTTGCTCTACGACGAAAATTCATATACACTAATTCCCATACATAGTGTCGATTGCAAAGTTGAGCAGATCAAGCCACTCTTGTTCCCCTGATTGGAGCAGTCACACCTAATGAAACTATTACGTAAGTCATCTATTTTTTTTATCAATACTTTTCATCACCACATTAATATAAAAAGTAAACCTATATAACAGTAGGCACGTTCAATGTTGGAGAGAGCGTTAGATTATAAAAAGACATCCAATGATATTCTCCAGAAACAGGCTTAATTAGTGTAATACGATAATGATTTTGATATTTACGCGAATACTACACATTTAAATGAAATTAATTTTTACGGATTTTATCGCGTTTAATTTTATACTATTTATAACCCGACTTTTCGAGCGCTTTACAGCACCCATGCTCACGGGAGGACGGAGGTGACAGATGTCCTGATGTCATAGTTAACTCGGGGTACCTTCAGCTTTTAATTCTGAGTAGATCGGACCAAAAAATAATAACGGTGCTGTAAAGCGCTCGATAAGTCGAGTTATAAATAGTTCAAAATTAAACGCGATAAAATCCGTAAAATTTAGTTGTATATAAAAAAAAGTAGAATAAGACTTGGGTAATAATCCGCTTTACTTTTTGACGTTGACCAGCCGAAACTTATTACCAGTACCTAGCGCCTAAAATACTTCACTTGATAACATAAATATATACAAAGGCACTAAAAATATATTATTCTTCTCGGATTTTGTCGATTTTATTTCTCATTTTGACAAAGCAACTTTGTAAACCGACGTGCGAGGCGACGACAGATAGAATTCGATTTCAAATGGGAACAAACAAAGTAAATCAAATCACCACACAAGGAAATAAAGTTTTAGGAAAGAATGGTAAGAATTTCAGAATTGACCTGAAATATCTTGCGGCGCGCTTAAATTTGTACCTTATTCTTTTCTTTTAATAGTTTCTATTTTATGTACATTTATTGAAAGTTACTGGTACGGTAATTTCTCTACAGGTAAGCTTTATTTATTATTAGTGAGGAATAATGTTGCAACTATTATTGATAAATTTATCCAAAAATATATAATGAATATTTCATCGTATGGATGTTGTGTGGTGCTGGCATTTAAATACCACTAGTAAAGATTACAGATATAATATCAATCACCTTGACTAGATGGATTTACAATGAAAACATTCAGGTAGAATGCAATCGGTAAACTTACAAACAGTGAAGAAAAGGAAAAATCTAAAGGTTATCCGCTAGGACGTAAAGTTTATAGATTCTAGTACATACGAGTAACTTCATCGCGACGTTTAAAAATAGAATTACACATTTATTTACATTTAATTACGGCTTGGGATACTATTATTAATAAAATTAAATCAAAAACCAAGCAGACCTCTGCAAGTTTTCAAGATATAATAAGCTCATTCTGCGTAGATCGGACCAAAAATAATAATTAAAAGCTGAAGTTAGCTCGGATAACGATGGCATCAGGACGTCTGTGTGTGCTGTGTGTCGGGAAATAAATAGTTAAAATAAACGCGTAAAACATAGTTTTATTAGTTATCTCGGAATTCAGGCAGTATACAATACTCATTGTATTGTATACTGCCTCAGTTCTGTGTGTGTAAGTGTTTGCATACTTCTCTAATTGCATTAAATAAAAGTTGCACAACGCACGTAGTCAATATAAAATTAAATAATAATAAAATGTAACTAACAACAATTGGTCATACAACCAATTAATTATTAATTAATTATTTATCAATGACTTACCGACCTCCAGGGGTAGGCAGAGGCCACTCACGTAGCCCACTTTTCGTCCTCGCGGGAAACGAGACGTGACAGGTGGCGAACCACGTCGCCGCCATTTTGGTCCGAGTCAAAAAATTCTTACTCCCCATTGCGTTCCCACGAGCAGTATAGTGACAAAATTGCATATTATGGTGTTATTCTACACGAATACAGGCTGTCCGTACAATACCTTAGTCGCCTTTTGAGACACCTCTGTAGGAAAGAGGCTATTCAACACTGCCGGACACCTATAGGATTTTAAATTCATAAGAAATATTAACTATATATTACGGGAGACAAATATTATAATATTAATTATTACATTTGAATACAATTATACTACTATAGCTTCGCCTTTACCGACAGAGGTTTCAAAATAAGTGTGCTTTGTCTGCACTTGAGCCGGAGGGCGCAGGGAAGTTTTCCGGGTCCCTATCTGTTCTCTTTGTGCAGGGCGAACCGTAAGCTTGTTGTCGTCCGCCAAATTAAGTCGCAGACAAAGAGTATCCGTTGCGAGAACAGGATTACAGAGCCGAAGGCTTGAGAATTAATTTGACAGCACACACTTTGATGTATGAGGTTTGAAAATGAGACTCCTTATTTTTTTAACGGTTTCCATAGACAATTTTTATCTAACCCCACAAGTAAAGAATGCTGTTCAAGGTAAAATGTAATTTAAACAGGTTAATAACGAAATTAGTTTGAATGGATAACATCAAAAATATTTTTTAAATCCACGATGGTCAAACTTGACCTTCGTCATACCTGATGGTTAGCGATGATAGGGTCTGGAAGGTATTTTCGCACTCACCTGGAACAATAAAAAGGGCAAGAGTTAGCTCAGGCGCACCTGCCAAGTTTACAAATTTGCTACACAATTTATCAAAAGTCGACTTTATTGATCCAAGCAGAAATTCCGTCTAGGTAGATACCGCCCCAGGGCCAGTTATTCTGCCATGAAGCAGAAGTGAGCAAACACCGTGTTTCGGTCTGAAGGTCACTGAGTGCCAGCGTAATCACTGGGCATATGAGACTAAAGAACAGATGTCTCTGGGTGCCGGGCTCAGTGTGGTACCACACAGAACTGTTCTGGGTGGCACAGCAGCTGTTGTGTGCGGACGTTCCACTTACCATCAGGTGAACGTTTTGCTCGTTTCGTCAAACAAAAAAAAAGCTAACTTGTTATGAGGATATCATTCTTCTTCGTATTATAGATGATGATGAATTTCACAACCAAACTGATAAGCCTGCGGCTTGTAGTGCGATCACCAGGCCCGTCAATGTGGAATGCTTTGAGGCTACTATGTTCCATAACACCAACGGTTTTGTTCAAAAATGTATTTTTTATCAAAAGCAAACCTTTTGACAACAAAAAATTAAAAGCATTTATCCTGGCGGCAAAAGTGTACCTATTACATTAAGCAACCGCGTTTGCGTAAAAGAGGGTAAGATTTATTTAATTTGCAGATAAGTCGAAAACATCGCGTAAATTGCTTAGGAAGATGAGCGGGACGTAATCCGAAGTTTTTCATAAACCACAAACAGAAATTGTCGAAGCGTATTCCATGTCATCACATGAGACACTCTAGGTGTGTCGGTCACCAGCACGCCAGATCGGGAAGTCTGAAAGCATCGTTCCCAGATCAGATCGAATCCCGTTTTTATGTCAGAACTTAAAAGTAACAGGTTATTAATGTCCCACTGCTGATGGTTTCGGAGCCGGGAAGAATCAGCCACGCTACTTCAATGCGAGTTGGTGGACTTCACATGTCCTCGAATTATTTTTATTTCTCAGACATGCTGGTTTCCTCACGATGTTTTCCATTCCTTCCGAGCACGTGGTAAATCAACACTAAAAATTGCAGTACAATTTTAGAGGTGCCGGCACCGGGGATCGCACTCAGTGACCTGAGTAACGTAACGCGTACTATGAAATAGCTGAGCTACCATGACTCTTATCAGAGCTTTTTTTTTTCATTAAAGAAGTGACGAAACGAGCAAAATGTTCACCTGATGGTAAGTACAACGCCTACCCATAACAAATCATCATGTCATGTCAATCATCAAAGGATGTCATCCAGAACATTTCTGTGTGACACAACACTGCGCTCGTCACCCGGAGACATCAGTTCTTAAGTCTCATATGGCCAGTGATTACGCTAGCTCTCAGTGCCCTTCAAACCGAAACACAGTAATGTTTGCACACCACTGCTTCACGGCAGAATAACTGGCACGGTCAATAACTAATAATTACCTTTCAAACAGGATATGTACTTTTGTTCGATTTTCTACCACTGGAGATATTATAGTGCCACACGTGTACGCTAACACGAGGCACTAACTCGTTATCAGGCCGCGCACGATGTAACGCTCATGCGATATTTTGAGATCGGATAGGTTGCAGTGTCTGAGACACGGAGACAATTACAAAACAACAAGATACGTAAACAAACAATTTGTGTTTTTGCACATTTGCAAAATATTTGACTACTCAAGATTTTATATTAGAATCCAAAAAAAAAGTAACTGTCCATGCTTGGGTTTAACAAATTATTTCGTAAAGCAAAAGTTAATTATTTCTTTATCTGATATGATTTCAAGTTATCAGACCCTGTCGATTCGAGTTAAAGGAATGACAGTTACATACGTTAAAAATTGCACGTATTACATCGGCAGGTGAGCGGAAGAGCAGATGGTGACCACCGAACAGTGAAAAAGATTACTGTATTTTTTGGCCAATAACATTGTACGCAACGAGATGTATATAATGAATGGAGACTTAAGCATGGAAAGAAACTTTAATTAGTTTAAGTATGGTGTTTCGAGAATGTTCGTTGCTTTGAAACATACACACCGGCACAATTAGCGGAACTTTTTAAAAAAAAGGACAGAGTACAGAAATAATAACGTGTATATTAAAACAAATAATAATCAGACGTGAAGTAACAAACTGATAAACGTCTTTTAACATCGACTTTGAGAAGTTTTTAATGAGATCTTGCTGACCACTGCGTCACTGTTATACCCACATGGTTTAGATATGCTTGGACTGACCGAGCACTGTGAGCCCGAGCATTACCCTGCATCAGAATAAGGCTGTCTTCATTATAGGGGGCCAATGGCGCAACGTGTTACTTCTAAAATATCCCTGATGTACCTATCAGTAGTCATATTCCCTCCATCGACCATCACTTACTCCATACGAGCTCCGAAAGTTATCCCTCCTCACACCATAACTGAGCCGCTCCCATATGCCACCGTATTTTCAAAATTAGGCTCAATGTATCGTTCTGCTTTGCGTCTCCATATTCTCTGCCTTCCATCGCTCTGATTTGAGGGCACTCTACACGCATCAGTGACAAGTACCCGCCTCCATTGGTTTATGTCCCAAAAACGATCTTCGCGTGCCAAATTTAACCGAAGTAAACGATGGTGTCTCTCAAGTTTTAGAGCTTTGCACGGTACATACGAACTTTTGCCCACTTCTTAAAATCTTCTGCGAACTGTGCACGACTTCAAGCTCAATTCGTGCTTAACACCCGCGTGTTCCTGCGAGCTGTGCACTTTCTTCTGCCTTGGCCCCTCCTCCTCACAAGAGAATCAGTCAGACACTTCGAATACTACGATGAACCGTTGAAATTGATGGCTGCAATCTGGCGGTAATAGATCTGTAGGAAGGTTCATCTGCCCTAATAATCTCTGGTGGTGTTAATCGGGCATTTTTAGTATATTTCAACTAAGGTTACTACCTATGCCTACTATTGGCACGAAAAAAAATACTTTTACTAGTAAAATTTACAATTTATCGAAGTTATAAAACGTTTAAATTTCTCCTCACACTGAGCTAGAACCACTAACAAATCAGTATTACAGGGGAAACAGAAAAAAAATGGATGAAAAAAATTGACTGTCGCCTTCCATTTTTAAGTTAAAGTTCTGGCCAGTCTTTTATGAAAGATTGTGAAAAATAACGGTTTTTTTTTGTGTTCGGATAATTGTGCCGGTGTGTGCATATGATTTTAAAAATAAATCTAAAGATGAAAATGACAAGCATACAGATAACCGTATTCTTTAACAAAGATTAAGTAGTTATTACGACTTCAAAAAAGATGAAGGTTCCCCAATCGTCATAATCTTTTCAGCTTATCACAAGTCCACAGCTGAACATCCCCCCATAGACAGCCACAAAAGTTTGTAGCTCTCATTTTGGAGTGATTTCGCCATAGTTGCCACGCTCGGCAGGCGGGTTGGCAACCGCAGTTAATTTATTCAGAAGTTCCAAGAAGATATTGCTGCCCATCTCTTGGTAGATTCCCTTAAGCCACACGTCTGTTTAACAGTTTAAATTCCTTTATAAATTTAAAAATACACACATGTTGGGAACAAAACGGTAACTTTTATTTTATTTATTAGGAAAACTTACAGTTATTAAACAAACACTTGTTTACATTGCACATGGAATACTATTAATCATTTACAAGTTTCCACAAATAATATTTTATATATCTGTATATTTTTTTATAGATGTTCATACATAAAAAAGCATAACTTCTGTGTTTATGAACCGATTTTATGATTTTTTTTTTATTAGAAAGGGAATATCGTAAGTGTGGTCCTTTATAGTTTCAGTCAAATTCTGATGACGGGATCCATGAGAAAATCATGAATCTCTGTTTGGAGCTGCTGCAATGAAGTCGGTTTCTTTATTCAATAATTATTTTTTCTCCGCTTTGTATTCGAACCTACTAACGCACAGCGCGTTGGCCAGTGAGCTATGTAGTCGTGAAATAATGGAAATAAATTAAAGCTGGCAATCGAAATGATTGCCTCTTTAATGACGTTATTAAATAATCGTATAAATTGTTGTAAAATGATAACTGTTGTTTATTAGGGGGCGGGCAGAACGTCCTATAAATTATTGGAATCGGAAATTACGAATAAATCATCTTACTTCTCTATAGAATTTGTTAACAAATCAACAGCAAACGTTTAATGTATTGCACTACAACTTAATTGGTTCAATCGATCGTGATATATGATTACATATCTAACGTAATATTTTATGCGGAATAGGCGCCCGCTTTAAATTTTATAGTAAGCGAGGTTCTGTGAACCTGGGATCGATTCCCGGTGCCGGCACCACTAAATTTGTTAATTGCAATTTTAAGTGCTGATTCACCACGAGCTCGGCGGTGAAGGAAAACATCGTGAGGAAACCGGCATATATGAGAAATAAAAAAAATATTTCGATGACATGTGCAGTCCGCCAACCCGAATTGGAGCAGCGTGGCGGATTCTTCCTAGCTCCAAAACCCTCACAGAAATGAGAGGAGGCCTGTGCTCAGCAGTGGGACATTTATAGGCTAAAACTTTACTTACTCTACTAATATTCACAGAAATCAACTGACTTAAAGTTCACTCATTTGATAAGTTAGATATAATAAGTTAGATTTATTTAGGTTTCATTGGTGTTAGGATTCCTATGCAGGAATCCGTCTAGGTAGGTACGACCCCAGGACCAGTTATTCTGCCGTGAAGCAGTAGTGTGCAAGCATTACTGTGTTTCGGAGCACTGTGAACTAGCGTAATCACTGGGCATATGAGACTTAAGAACTGATGTCTCAGGGTGACGGGTGCAGTGTGGTGTAACACAGTCGTATTCTGAGTGAAACAGCATTTGTGTGGGCCAACAAACGCTGCAAAAAAAATATATAAATCCTAAAGTGGCAGCTTTGTTTTAGAAGAGAGATATTATTTTATAGTTTTCTTCCCGCCACCTATACCTCGATGTTATTAAATTATTCTCCTTTAGGAATTACATTCTAGGAGCCATGCATATAATTTAAATATCATTAACTATGTCTTACAAGTACTTCTTGATACTGTAAAAAATAGAATTAATTGTAACATACAGTGTGGTGGCGGCTCGTTAAAAGAATACTACCACTCCATCTCATCCAATGGATCTCGTAAAAGGCGAGTTAGGAATTAAACTGCACTGTGCACCCAACAGCGCATGGTGGAGATGGGCTCACCACCTATCACACCAAGTGCATTATATTGTTTTGGTGAAATGTGGATTGTGGCAGTTACCTGTTTTTGCAGTGAGTGCCCAGTCTCTGACTACCCCTTATGGGATACAGTCGTGATCTTATGTATGTATGTATATTGTTTAATTAATTTGAATGCTTCTTTTTATATTTAATAACGCCCTCTAGTGTATATTGTGTGAATAAATGTGACGTCATGCGGGTGGCTCACAGATCGTGTACATTAGAATTTAAACTATACGTTATAGATTGGTCACTTCATTTAATTTGTATATCCTTGTACTCATTATTGTATGAAATAACGCCCGTCTTCGAATAATTTATAAAAATAAATGAAGGAATTTTTCAATACAGGCCTAGTTGATTCCTTCTCGAATTTTCGCCGTAACAGTCGCCCGCCAAGAACGTCCTGTCGTGTTAAAAAAAGTCAAAGGTGTTTTAATTTTACCTATCTACAGTCCATCCGCTACAGATACAATAAAAAAAACCACATGTGACAAGAGACGCATTTAACCATTTTTTAATCCTGGTTGGATAATATATGGGATCAACCCTACACCTTGTATCTCTTAACAAAAATACACTCACCTATATAGAAAAGTCGATGGTTCACGTTTATAATTTATTTAATGTGGTAGGTAGGATGCAGGAATCCGTCTAGGTAGGTATCATCCCAGGGCCAGTTATTCTACCGTGAAGCAGTAGTGTGCAAGCATTACTGTGTTTCGGAGCACTGTGAGCTAGCGTAATCACAGGGCACATGAGACTTAAGAACTGATGTCTGAGGGTGACGGGCGCAGTGTGGTGTAACACAGAGGTATTCTGAGTGACACAGCATTTGTTGTGGGCGGACGTTGCACTTACCATCAGGTGAACGTTTTGCTCGTTTCGTGACTTTAATCAATAAAAAAAAGCTTATAACGGATACAAAAGGTTTAATTTGCTGTAAACTTGATTTAACATCATTATCACGATTCAAAGGAATCACAATATCCATTTCTAACGTCGAAAATTTCGAAGTAAGTTGTTAAAACTAAAAACTTCGACGGTTTTGGAATTGTTTTATTTTCATTGTCCATTACTGTCTCAAAAAAAATAGACGTACAATTAAAAGAGATTGTAGTTTCTGACCTCAACAAATCGTATAAGAAAAATGTTATTTACAGTTTAAAAACTTCGTTACCAACATGAAAACGAACAGATAATACAACTTTTTATTAAAAATGAAACTTATCTCGAAATATGCCATTTAAAATGGCTGTCATTACGTAAGGTTTTGTTCGACTTTTTTTGGTTATTATACTTTATAGTCAGTCGCTTCCGGATGGATGGTGACTCGAGAGGCGGGCAGTATTTGGAATGGCCACAACAATTTATTTGATGGTTAACACTCAGCGGAGAACATTAAGGAGATATCGCGTAACTGTATAATACAGAATATAACAGTTTTTAAAAAATAAGTTTTGTATAATGGATTAGTTTTGATTTAATAATATTATAAGCAGAAATCAATCATCATCAGAAAGCAATCTTTGGGGGAGGCCTATGTACACAAGTCCACAGCTGAACATCCCCCCATAGACAGCCACAAAAGATTGTAGCTCTCATTTTGGAGTGATTTCGCCATAGTTGCCACGCTCGGCAGGCGGGTTGGCAACCGCAGTTTATTTATTCAGAAGTTCCAAGAAGATATTGCTGCCCATCTCTTGGTAGATTCCCTTAAGCCACACGTCTGTTTAACAGTTTAAATTCCTTTATAAATTTAAAAATACACACATGTTGGGAACAAAACGGTAACTTTTATTTTATTTATTAGGAAAACTTACAGTTATTAAACAAACATTTGTTTACATTGCACATGGAGTACTATTAACCATTTACAAGTTTCCACAAATAATATTTTATATATCTGTATATTTTTTTATAGATTTTGATACATAAAAAAAGCATAACTTCTGTGTTTATGAACCGATTTTATGATTTTTTTTATTAGAAAGGGAATATCGTAAGTGTGGTCCTTTATAGTTTCAGTCAAATTCTGATGACGGGATCCATGAGAAAATCATGAATCTCTGTTTGGAGCTGCTGCAATGAAGTCGGTTTTTTGATTCAATAATTATTTTTTCTCCGCTTTGTATTCGAACCTACTTACGCACAGCGCGTTGGCCAGTGAGCTATGTAGTCGTGAAATAATGGAAATAAATTAAAGCTGGCAATCGAAATGATTGCCTCTTTAATGACGTTATTAAATAATCGTATAAATTGTTGTAAAATGATAACTGTTGTTTATTAGGGGGCGGGCAGAACGTCCTATAAATTATTGGAATCGGAAATTACGAATAAATCAGCTTACTTCTCTATAGAATTTGTTAACAAATCAACAGCAAACGTTTAATGTATTGCACTACAACTTAATTGGTTCAATCGATCGTGATATATGATTACAACTCTAACGTAATATTTTATGCGGAATAGGCGCCCGCTTTAAATTTTATAGTAAGCGAGGTTCTGTGAACCTGGGATCGATTCCCGGTGCCGGCACCACTAAATTTGTTAATTGCAATTTTAAGTGCTGATTCACCACGAGCTCGGCGGTGAAGGAAAACATCGAGAGGAAACCGGCATATCTGAGAAATAAAAAAAATATTTCGATGACATGTGCAGTCCGCCAACCCGAATTGGAGCAGCGTGGCGGATTCTTCCTAGCTCCAAAACCCTCACAGAAATGAGAGGAGGCCTGTGCTCAGCAGTGGGACATTTATAGGCTAAAACTTTACTTACTCTACTAATATTCACAGAAACCAAACTGACTTAAAGTTCACTCATTTGATAAGTTAGATATAATAAGTTAGATTTATTTAGGTTTCATTGGTGTTAGGATTCCTATGCAGGAATCCGTCTAGGTAGGTACGACCCCAGGACCAGTTATTCTGCCGTGAAGCAGTAGTGTGCAAGCATTACTGTGTTTCGGAGCACTGTGAGCTAGCGTAATCACTGGGCATATGAGACTTAAGAACTGATGTCTCAGGGTGACGGGTGCAGTGTGGTGTAACACAGTCGTATTCTGAGTGACACAGCATTTGTTCCAGCAGTGGATTTTGATATTGATAGGCTGAAATGATGATGATGATAATGAAAAAGCAATATCTTAGACGAGAAGTTATCAACAGATAACATATCTATTTCAATGTACTATAGTATAAACCAGTAAGTAATAAAACTTTTATTTGTGGTAGGATTTCTATGCACGAATCAGTCTAGGAAGGTACCACCTCAGGGACAGTTATTCTGCCGTGAAGCAGTAGTGTGCAAACATTATTATGTTTCGGTTTGAAGGGCACTGTGAGCTAGCGTAATCACTGGGTATATGAGACTTAAGAACTGATTTCTCAGGGGCACAGTGAGGTGTCACACAGAAATTTTCTGGTTGACACAGCATTTGTTATGGGTTGCACTTACCATCAGGTGAACGTTTTGCTCGTTTCATCACTTTATAGAAAAAAACCTGTCTGAGAAATAAAAATATTTCGAAGACATGTGCAGTCCGCCAACCCGCATTGGAGCAGCGTGGCGGATTCTGCCCAGCTCATAAGTTATATATACAGTTTCACTAAGTGAATTAAAAGTGTCTACCTATTAAGGAAAATAGCCTTGAAATAAAAACTTGAAAGATCTTAAGAAAATTTATGACTCAACTATAATTTGGAGGAGTATCACAACAAGAAATTGTGCGTAATCCGAGACAATGCTCTCCTAGATAACGATATAAAAAATGGTAAAGTAACAGCCTATAAATGTCCCACACCTGTGCACTGGCTCCTCCTCTAATTTCTGAGAGGGTTTTGGAGCCGGGAAGAGGGCCGCCACCATGCTCCAATGCGGGTTGGCGGGCTTCACATGTCTTCGAAATATTTATTATTCCTCAGACATGCAGGTTTCCTTACGGTGTTTTCTTTTTTACCTTCACCGACGAGCACGTGGTAAATCGGCACTTAAAATTGCAATTAACGATTTTGGTGGTGCCGGCATACGGAATCGAACCCAGGTCACTCGCGTACTATGAAATTTAAAGCTAACGCCTAGCCCCTGAGCTACCACGGCTGCATAACTATATGCCGTACATAAATAAATCTAAATTTTAAAAGTTGGTAGCAGATGCCTTAGATACAAGAAGCAAACAGAACGATACAAATGTATGAAAAAAGGTATTTATTAACATGATTGCTCACTTCCCTACGTAAACAATTCGGCGGGAAGGCTATCTTTTTTCCAAGTGAAGTCATCCCATAATTCAATGTGTTACAAGCGAGATAGTCAAAAAAGGAAGGAGACGCGTTAATCTCCCTGCATGCAAATACAAGTGACAAAAAATAAGTCCGCTTTACCACCTGTCGGCGAGTCAACAACACTATAAACACCTTTGTCAGTAACTAAGTGATTGCAGTTAACATTTCTATTAAGTATCGATAAAATTAAAAATTAAATAATAAAAACTTATAATATAGACTGAAAAAAAAAATTAAAATCAAGTCAGAAAAATATTCTATTAATTAAAGAGAACATTTATATTCTTGGCACTGTACTTATCTTTGTACGGATATTTGATTAGAATTTTCAACAGCTTATCGTAAGGATTTCTTGTACTATCACCTCTTTTCTATGTCTAATATAAAGTAACTAAATAGTTTTAAAAAAATGAAACATTCTCTTTCTCATATTACTTTTTTATCCAGAATTAAATTGTAACAAAAAAATCTCAAACGCACTTCGCTTTGTCTGTTCAGTAATATCAGTAATTGAGAGTGCATAGATTGGTTTATTTAGGTCAATACGGGTAGCAATTAAACTCGTATTTAAATAGGTCATAGTTAAATGTGCACCACAAAGCATTCTGCATCTATGAGTCGCTTCCCGTTACAGTTTATAAATAAAATTAACTGAACCGGCATTAGCAATCGACATTTCCGGTGGCAGTCACATCACTATTTTAACCACGAGTCGTTATCGTTTCGGGTTTTGGTGTGCAAATGTGAGTCAGCAAAAACAGGTACATTTCACAAGTTTTACGGTGCATATTACACAAGGAATATTTCCCTCTTTTCACGTATGTAGTAAAGGTGCTTTTCGAATGGCGTTTGTTCAACAAAAGATAAATACAAAAACATTATTTTGAAAGTTATTAGGGCAAGCATTTTTAAGAGTAAAGTGAGGTTGCCACAGAACTTGTAATTTATTTTAATCTGATTAAAAATATAACAAAAGATTTAGTATTTATAAGTTAGTATATTTATAAAAACTACATTAGAAAAATAAATAAGTATATTAATTTTACACATTTGTAATTTTTTTTTATTTCATAAAAGTGACGGAACGAGCAAAACGTTCACCTGATGGTAAGTGAAACGTCTGCCCATAACAAATGTTGTGTCACTCAGAAACTTACTGTGTTTTAATTTCTGTGTGACACCACATTGTGCCCGTCACCCTGAGACATCAGTTCTTAAGTCTCATATGTCCAGTGATTACGCTAGCTCTCAGTGCCCTTCAAACCGAAACACAGCAATGTTTGCACACTACTGCTTCACGGCAGAATAACTGGCCCTGGGGTGGTACCTACCTAGACGGATTCCTGCATAGGAATCCTACCACCAGTACCTTAATAATTACCATATACATTAATTACCATATACAATTTAAAAGCAGATGGAAAGAAAATCCAACCTTTTTACAATTAAACAGGACATAAAGAAATAGACAAAATATGATTCTCAAATATGATGTCCTGCAATCGATGCATCAACCTTTAATACAAAGAAGTGAATGTCTTTGCCCACATCAACTCTTAAATATAAAGACGTTTTACTATTTAAAGCATACGTAGTAATGTAGTACATAGGCAATTTCAGGTAATTCTTTTAAAATGAAAGGCACTAAAAATTCGTTTACATATGTGGAAAAAAATTAAGTTTATTTTTAATAAAGCTACGTACGTAAACCGTACTTTCAATTGGTCCAAAGATTTTTTATCACATTTCAACATTCTCAAAGTTTTTAATTCCGGGGTTTCAGCCTTACACATGGCACAACAACATTTTTGAACGTGAAAAATTTTCATTTTTCGACATACATTTCGTTTCTCAATCGCCATTTTTAATACAAACTACCGCCATTTCGTGATGATGAGAAATTCTGCAGGTATTTACTATTATATCAAATCAAAGTCGAAGAATTAAATTTTTGAAATGAAACTTTCGTTGCACTGACCATCAGGTGAAAGTTTTGCTCGTTTCATCACTTTATCCAATAAAAAAAAACATCTTTGGACGCAATGAGGGTAAAAATTTCAAAGTCGAAATTGAGTGCAGCGTTTTCTTATTTAATATTTATCGATTAATTAATAATAGTTATATAATGAGTAGTTATTTTATAGTGAATAATATTTTTGTTAATTAATGTTTATTTATTTTTATTTTAAATAAATTTTTATTACACATACATTTCACTTCTGTCACGTGTACTTAGCTTTTCCCCTGCAATAATTTACTTGAGTTTTTTCATTGGTATTTATTCTAAAAGGCAGACAATTATTTTCTGTGTACGGTCTATCGCTGTTTATGATTCAATTATGTAATGTTATTTGCAAATGGAATGTAATGACGAAGTGTAATATAAAATCAACATTCATATTTCATAAGCACGATTTATGTTTTGTTAGTAATTAGTAGTAAAGTTAGTAATTTGTAAAAAAATTCATATTAGGACCTTATATAAAATACGACTTGGTTAGTGTCATTGGTACAGCGATCGGTTACTGCGTCACGGGTCGTCGGTTCGATTCTAAGATGGGACAAAAGAGTTCCGTATCTGGGTGTTTGTGGACGTGATATAGAAGTCCTCCTGGTATGGTGCAAGGCAAAAAATCAAAGAGAAAACGTAGTGCTGTTTTGTGAATGGAGTCCGGCCGTCCGGTCCGGTCCGACCGGACGGACCGGTCCGTCCAGTCTCGTAGAACCGGACAAGACAGGTTCTAGAGTGACAGCCCCGTACCGGCAAGCGATGTGCACGGTTCTGTGGGAAGTCGATGGATGTGGCTCAGGACCGTGTTTTGTGGCAATCTATGGGGGGAAGCCTATGTTCAACAGTGAACTTAGATAGGATGAAATGATGATGATAATGATATGGCGGCGACTCGTAACAATTCTCACTATATTGACTTGTGTATTATTATAATATAAGCTTATTGGTAAATGGAAATGGTAAATGTGAATTGCTATTAGTTAGAAAAATTGATTTAAAAAAGTTTTCAAATATTATGTATACGATATGTGTGTATATATATATATATATATATATATATATATATATATATATATATATACACGAGCTCAGTCTGTTATTGCGATCGTTTTTATCAGAGCACCGTCGCGTGTCAGTAGCAAAGCAAATAAAGGGAACGGTTATTGCTTCGGTAGGTTTCGACTTGTATTCCGTTGCTCAGTCCGACCCCATTCAAAAGGCAGTAGGTTTAATCTCTTTGAAATCATATCGGAGTACACAATGTGTTTGGTAAATAGTATAAAAAGCGGGAATTTACACTTGTGACCTATATCCGCATGTAAATATTTTGATGATGTAACACTGGGAAAATAAAAACCAGGAGATGGGCAGCAGCATCTTCCTGGTAGAATTGAATAAATAAACTACGGTTGCCAACCTGCCAGCCAAGCGTGGCAACTATGGAGACATCCCCTGAAAATGAGAGCCAGAAACTTTTATAGCAATCTTTTGGGGAGGCCTATGTTCAGCAGTAGACTAGAGAGAGGAATGAAGTGATGATGATGATGATAAAAGAACACTGAAATATCAAAAAAATCAGAATCAAAGAAGTTATTTCATTTTGTATGAAGCGGCTGATTTTTTTCATATTTCGTATTTGACCTTATAGTAAAAGTTACTTGCATTAATGTTACTTTCCCCTTTTGGGCTAGTTACGCTCTTTATCTAGCACCTTATATAAAGTAAAAAAAATCGTGTCGTAAGAGTTGACTGAGGGAAAATCCTTAGAGAGGGAAGGATATGTTGATAAGGGATCTCCCCGAGAAGAGGCCGCCGATGGTGGGCAGGCGGCATCGGGGCTTGAGGATGGCAATGAGCGTTCCCGTTTCCCCACTACCATCCGGCGAAGGCGGAAC
This sequence comes from Luehdorfia chinensis, assembly GCA_019845155.1. Taxonomy (NCBI): domain Eukaryota; kingdom Metazoa; phylum Arthropoda; class Insecta; order Lepidoptera; family Papilionidae; genus Luehdorfia; species Luehdorfia chinensis. The sequence goes on along the minus strand of JAHVAK010000003.1, from coordinate 2,774,453 downwards.
ACAATGGGGCTTTACTCGGTCCAAGCCCTTCCCGTTCTTGTCTTGGGGCAAGAGACATTTCCCCATGTAAATAGATAAAGGCTATGAAACGGAGCTCCTTTCAAGATTGACTAACTCACGCATAACGTGTGTGTGAATGTGTAAAATAAAAGTTTGTACCTACATCAGTCAGAATTAAACGGATTGGGAATGTAGATATAAAACTATGTCCAGTCAAACAGCCTCTAAAGTTTAACGCTTAACGATCGACTTTACAACGAGGAATGGCTTTGATAGTCTCGAACTCATGCAACTCTTCGCTCGCAGTGAGCATTCACAGAAGCCCACAAAGTAACGCGTTGACAGATTTATGGTATCAAAATAGCCGCCTCACTCGCACCTTCGCTATATCACAGATTCTTAAAAGCTGATGTCAGATTTGTTTCTCGGTAAAAGAAGCGCCTATTCCATTGTGCAGAGTAATTATTATTCAGAGACAACTCGTGTTAATTTAATTAAGACACTGTCATTTTTCTCTTGAAACCAGTTTTCATACATAGATTACGCCTGCGATACTGCTCCGCTGTAGGACTTTACACGTCTTCGTATACTATCAAGTAGATTTATTGACGTTTTTTTGCTTATTATAATTAATTTTCATTCTCCAATTATTTGAACTTATTATCTCCTCCGCAACATGTGGTGACAGGGAGAGAATACGAATAGGTATTAAATTCGCTTTTTGTAACCGTGTTATTTCAGGTGAATCCAAAAAGTATAGTTATAAATGTTCATATTGGATACTAATTTGTTATAATTAAATTGTTTTCCAGGAAACTCGATCGCTAAACGTACATTATATTTACGAAAGCTAAATTAGCTGTCTAAATTAACCGTGTGGTAGCGGCTTAAGAGAATCTACCACCCCATCTCATCCCATGGGTGTCGCAAAAGTCGACAGAGGGATAATGAAAACCTGGAGATGGGTAGCAGCGTCTTCCTGGAACATCTGAATAAATGACCTGCGGTTGCCAACACGCTTGCCGCGCGTGGCAACTATGGCAATATCCCCCCAAAATGAGAGCCACTAACTTTTGTGGCAATCTATGTGGGAGGCCTATGTTCTGCGGTGGACTAGTGATAGGCTGAGATGATGATGAAATTAGCCGAGCTTTGTTAGCGCAGGGGCCGGACTCTCGTCTCAAATTTCATAGTAAGCGAGTGACATAAGTTGACCCCTGGTGCCGGCACCTCTAAAACTGATCCGCAATTTTCAGTGCTGATTTACCACGTGCTCAGCGGTGAAGGAAAACATCGTGAGGAAACCTGCATGTCCGAGCAATAGAAATATTCCGAGGACATGTGAAGTCCGCCAACTGACATTGGAGCGAATGACAGACTCTTCGAAGCTCCAAAGCTCTCTTAAAAAGAAGGAGGAGGACTGTGCTCAGCAGTGGGACTTTTATAGACTGTCACATTCTTTTAAAATTTTAATTAGCTTTTTAATTCCTACATTATTTTGGACCAACATTAACAATGCCTTCGCATCGTCATTTACTACTGTTGCTACTGCATTTCTTATAAGTTTAAATCTTACCGTATATCAAAATTGTGTTTTTTCAACTCTGTGAAAACCCACAATCGAATCTATTCCGATTTTCTGAAACCATAAAGTCAAAAAGCAACTCCCATTTATTATTCGACATTATTTATTACTAAGTCATAAAACACGCTTATATAACACAGACGTTTTCTAATTTTATTATAAAATAGCTGATGATGAATGGTGCTGATCGTCCCCGTGGATATAATTATTTTTTAAATATCTCTTAAAAACTATTTGATTTTCTTGAATAAAAAGTATCCTTTGCCCGTCTCCAGGATGAAAGCTATCTGTGTGCCAAATTTTGTAAGGATCATTTCAGCGATTGAGCCGTAAGGGTAACACAGACAGGGGGACAGAGAGTTACTTTCGCTTACTTTATTATATATGTTATGAATGGATAACTAGAAAATTCACTGTGCACACAGAATACGCACGTAAGAATGCACTGGGATTAAATGCACTTGTCACGTCTAGTCTTTCACTGCTCTATGCCCACACTGACTAAAGGTATATTTACAGATGGGTCGGTGTCAAGAGCGATCCGCCGCTATATTAAGAATGGATCTTACGTCGCGTATAATATTCGTCTCTGTAATAGTCTTGACTATAAGCGAAGGAAATAGCATCTCCGCGAATCTAATTTATCGCGAGCTTTAGTATCTCATGAGGTTGGCGTTAAGCTAGCGATAGAGAATTTAGGAATATAACTAAATTCCCTACTAGATTCCGTACTATTCTACATAAGTAAGTTTAATGTGGAAATCTAAATAAAAAAGGTTTTAGCGAATGAAGGGTTTTAGCAGCGACATCATGTTTCGCAGGCCATACCCTAAACCATTAGGATGTTCGCACTTTCATTCGATTTCACAAAAGCGTTTTATCTTTTAACTGTCTAATCTTATTTTTTTATTTAATATAACGGAATGTGGATACCCCAGTGTGGATACAGTAGGAGAAATCCTACTCCTACTAAGATTTCTCCAACAGGATGGCGACGTGATTCCCCACCCGTCACGTCTCGTTTCCCTCGAAAAGTGGTCTACGTGAGTTGCCTCTGCCAACCCTTTATATGGAAACAAGGCGTTTCAGTATGCATGTATATAATTAAAATACATTTAATGGTACAAAATCTCCACCCCGCTTGATACAATCCATCATTCCCAAGCTCGAATATTGGATCGAGGCAAATGTGTGCTTATAACATTACAAATATAATTCATCAAACCATATGAAAAATTGCCTTGTAATATTTATTCGAAATTCTTTCAAATGTGCCGGAAATAAAAAAAAAGATTTATGCGCGTGATATATATAACAAGTAAAGGAAATAATATTTTTTAAAAAAATCCATAATTTTTATTTATAGTTTTCGACAGAAAGACGGCGCCGCAGCACGACTGTTGTAGGTCTATTTTGTAACTCTGGTGGCTGCAGGTTTCGTGATAGGTTTTATTTTGTCGTATGAAGCTTATTCAATTGTTTATGAGATCGAATGAAACCGATCACGAAACTATAGTTACACAGTAGACCCCCTCGTTGCTACAATCCAATATAAACATAAATACATACATAAGATCACGACTGTATCCCATAAGGGGTAGTCAGAGACTGGGCACTCACTGCAAAAACAGATGACTGCCACAATCCACGTTTCACCAAAACAATATAAATAGGTGGTGAGCCCATCGCCACCATGCGCTGTTGGGTGCACAGTGCAGTTCTATTCCTTACTCGCCTTTTACGAGAGCCATTGGATGAGATGGAGTGGTAGAATTCTTTTAACGTGCCGCCACCACACGGCTAATCCAATATAAACTGAAATATATATACAGTCTTTTGTATATACTAGTGTGTTGTATTTGTAGCGACGCATAAAATTTATTACTTTCTTTCAAAGCTATATGTGGTTATCGAAAAAAAATCATTTGAAGAACGTTAGATTTTCGTTAAAAATTGATCTATTAGTAAATACACTTCCAGTTTAATCAACATCGCCGCATTTTGTCGCTAAAAAAAAACTAAAAAAAACATCCGTAACGTGACAGGTGACTGGACTACGCTGTTAGTATCGGACCGAAAATAAAATTGCCCGGTAGGCCGCTATCGTTCCCTTAAAATGTGGTATGCTGTGTAGACCTACATGGACATATTGTACTCGTAACTACATGCTACCGCAGGGCACAGGCCCTCTGTTATATATAGGAGTCGGATGTGACGGATTGAACTCACTACAAAAAACGAGACGATATAAAATAAAATCTGTATTGAAATAAGTTTCGCTAAAAGATAATTATTTATTGAAAGAAGTTTTTTTATTTTTTATTATTGTATAAAGTGACGAAACGAGCAAAACGTTCACCTGATGGTAAGTGCAACGTCCGCCCACAACAAAATGCTATGTCACCCAGAATTTTCTGTGTGACACCACTGCGCCCGTCACCCACTGCAGTGATTCCTGCCCCCGGTAAAGTAAATATTTTTTACTCTGCCACCAGGATTTACAAAATCGATTTAAAGCAGTAAGTATTAATTAGATTATGTCTTTAGGTTAAATGCGATTGGTTACAGCGAGACATCCGTTTATATCATATCGTAGTTTAAATATTTTAGTTACTATACATACATAATTGTGATATGATCATTTTCACCCTCTTTTAATTAATAATTTAAAGAAAAATAAATTTTGCGAGGCACCGAAGCATCATAATTTAGTGTCCAGAAAGACGTTTAAATCTCGTACCGTGCAAATTGCCAGACTTAGAAGGCAAAATGTAAATGCTTCTAAATTAAAATATATATGTTACGACCATATCAGTACATTACAATCTTAATTACTCGTACCAAGCGAGCACATTAGGTCCATATTTCTCGCTAATTAACAGTCTAACGGTTACTTTTCGCGAATTTTTAGGGTCCCGTTTTCACTTATCCCATGATCCCATGATATTGTTCGTTTCTTTAGCGCAGTGGCTTAGCGATAACATTTTGCACTATAGGTCGCGGGTTCGATACCCTCACTGGATAAACATTTGCATGGCCTGCAGATAGTTTTTTCATGCCTAAGTGTTTGTGTGTGTGGAATTTGTCTCTAAAATGTACCCACGACACAGGACAAATCAGGCTTATTGTGTATTGTAGATACTTGAATAATTTATTTCAACGCAAGACCAAAAATGGATATACACGAATGAAAAATAAATTGATATACTTTTAAATTACAAAACCATACTGAGACACTGCCGCGTGGTAGCGGCGTACGAATGCCGTGTGGTAGCGGCGTCAGCCCATCTCATCCCGTGGGTGCCGTAATAGTCGACAGAGGCAAAATGAAAACCAGGAGATAGGCAGCTGCAGAGTTTCCACGGTATTTAAAAAAAAGTCTAAATCCACGAGGTTTCTGCCAGTAACCTATATAAATAAAATTAAAGCTAGGTTCACCAACGTGAGGCTATCACGCAAAAACTACGACAAATATTTCATTTTTTGACTGACTGTTGGTGTTAATGTCCAAAAAAAAAATTAATATTACTTGGACGATGGCCTTGGCGGCTGCAATGCCCTCGACTACGCTTTTTCTTTTCTACCGAGAAGAGAGCAACATGATCTAAAATATATTTTGTTATTTAATAAAACATGCGGCCGAAGCAAGCAATAAATAATTTAGTTAATAGAATCAGGCGTTGCTTTGCGGAAATCCATTATAATTAACGAAACATAATTAAATTACTAAGAACCGCACGCAAAGTCGTTTTGAGATGAAACGCGTGTCGTGTTGTAGATTTTCAGTGATGTGTATTGCCTAGTTTTAGTGTTAGAGGTGTGGGGTATCTGGTGGCGGTTACCACAGGTGTTAGGAGGGGGTGGGGGGGTGATATCTAATCGTAATCGTAAGTATTAAAAATATTGATACACCAAGTGGTAGCTTATAGGAGATTCATTAGGAGCATATTTATAAAAAAATTAAATCTATTCAAGTAGCTAGTCATGATCGATCCTTAACAAAGTGAACGTGCTTGACCAAAAATTTACGATGATTACATTTAGAAAGTAACACTCTACTTTCTAGAAGGAATACGTCAACAATGTTCTCTGCAACGCTATCTACGCTCGCTGTTCGCTCAGTCAGTTTTTCATAAGCTATCATTAGTGCCATACGGATTACATTATCTGTAATTATTTTATAATCCGCCGGTTTCATTAACTTAGCGACACTAATTGCAAGGTTATGACAGATATACGCTAACTTTTAAATTCAATTACCGAACAGCTTATATCAAAAAAACTCAATACGGTTTTTGATAAAAAAAATATAACATAGGAAATACTTGTGGTGGCCAAATCGGACAACGGGAGAGCGTAACACCTTTACCAAATTCAGTGGTAGGGTTCCAATGCAGGAATCCGCATAGATTGACTCAGGGTGACGACCACAGCGCACACTGCATTTGTTGTGGGCGAACGTTGCACTTACCATCAGGTGAGCGTTTTACTCAATCCCGTCACTTTAAATAAAACGAAATCCCACCACCAGTATGAGCGAACTGACTATTGTTCATTTTGAGAAATAGATAACTTCGTAAACGAACTGTGTTGATCGATTTACATTGTAAAACACAGTCAAGAGACAAAGTAAACAGATTGCCTATATGTATGCGGTAAGCGGAATGGCCTCACTTACCTATACTTCTTAGAAAACAGCGAGCGAACAAATGACATCACAGCAGAAGATATTCCGTCTGATTTCAACGATGCGAGGTCCGTTCAAACGCCTTTAATGATTATTTATGACCGTAAACACTAGATAATGGATATAATGATGTGATTTATTTGTGTGCCGTCATACGTAGGAATTAATTATATCTAAGTAACACTATGGCCAATTTATGTCATCGAAGAGATTTTATTTAACATTACATAAATTTCGATGTCGTTTTTCATCTTGAAATGCCAGTTATGATTTATCTGCCTAAAGTTAAAGACGTACAGGATTATCATCATATTTTTTTATGAAAGAAAGTGTCAAGACTATGGAATCGTTCACCTGATGGTAAGTACGTCTGCCCATAACTAATACGGTGTCACAAAGAACATTACACATCGCACTGCGCCCGTCACCCTCATCAGCACTTAAGGCTCATATATCCGAAACACAGTAATGCTTGCACGCTACTTTTTGACGGTAGAATAACTGACACTGCGGTGGTACCAACCTAGGCGGATTCCTGCGTAGGATAACTGTCACCAGTAAGAAAGCATTTTAAAAAACCTTCAGATAAGTAAACAAACATTTTATGTTTAATACAAATATTGAGTTCGGCTGGGATTTTGAACATAAGATCCACGATTCAGCAAGCAGGTACGCTAACCGCTAAGCTACCCTAATCGTTACCCAAAATATGTGATGTTCTTCGATGATGTGCTAAATATGCATGAAACCAGGGTTATATATATAGTACATATATCATTATTTTTGAGGAACACTGGTTTGTTTTTATTGGATAAAGTGACGAGACGAGCAAAACGTTTACCTGATGGTAAATGCAGCGTGCCCATAGCAATTGTTATGGGCAGACACAGACATAGCTTTCATTTACAAAGAAATATTTGTATGCTGCATTTTATATCAAAAGTACTGTATACGCCGATCCGTGGTGTAATAGATTCATGTTAAATTTAGGAATTATTTACTTTGATACCGTTTGGTTAACTTCAAGGAAGGATGCGCATAACAATTTCACGGTGTCGTTGAAAATTGAAATTTTCAGTGTCGGGATTTTCGCGGCGAGCGGTGCTTTGAATTCTCGACATTTCCGGGCGCCGCAACTTTGTATGGCGTGGGTCGATGCATAAGTTTCGGAATACCGTGAGAATCTGTTGAAGCTTGAATATCCAAAGCGTTGTTGTCGTTACTATACCAGGACTTGATATCTTAAAGAGCATGCATTTACAAGTCCGTTGTAGGTTTAGTTTTGAAAATATTATTATGTACGAAATGTATGAACGTATCCTGTAGTTGAAACGATAGCGAGCGGAGTGGTAGCAGCTTAAGAGAATATGCCACCCCATCTCATCCCGTGGGTTTCGTAAAAGTCGACTGAGGGAAAATTAAAACCAGAAGATAGGTAACAGCCTCTTCTTGGAACATCTGAATAAATAAACAGCGGTTAACAGCCCGCCTGTCAAACGTAGCAACTATGGCAAAATCCCCCTAAAATGAGAGCTACAAACTTTTGTGGCAATCTACGGGGAAGGCTTATGTTCAGCAGCAGACTAGTGATAGGCTGAAATCATGATGATCCTTTAGAATGAATCGAGGTTATGCGCGCCGAGGGCCGCAAGCTTGCCTAAAATATCACTTAGATCTTCGGGCTTCAATCCCTGGTCCAACTCTAAAATTTTTGTCTCCCATTCTAAGTTTCCATAAATCAGATCCACCACGTGCTCAGCGCTGAATGTTGCGTGCGTCTTAGGAATAAAAATATTTCGTGGACTTATTCGATGTTTTTAAACTACCCGACCCTAACGACCCTTTTATAAACTAAAAAAAAAAATAGGAATTAGAGATATTTTTTGGAAAGTGTTGTCTTTTGTCTGAATGTTAACAGTGTTAGGAAATCTGCTTGTGTTAAAAAATAATTACAGGATACGTGTCGTCCAGCCCAATTGGAGTCGAGTGGCGGATTCTTCCGTAGTTGGGAATTGGAGTCATTGAGAGACTTCAGTGCGTTTGCCGGTATGAGGTTGCCACTCGAGAACATTCTTTCACAGTTCTAAGACATCGATCCATTGCCACTTTACCCTATTGATCCATAAGGCTATGTTATCCTGGTACCACTACGGATATCCTCTTACATATTCCTTGCCGTCGAGAAACTTCCAACTCCCTCCTTGATTCGTAGAGTAACTGTTATTAAAACAAAAAATCCAGAATTTGATTAACAAACTTACAGCTATGGCATGTTTAAGATTTAAGTCTTGCTTAAGTAGCCGCCTAGTTGTGTTTATTTATACGTTAATATGTATCATGACTCTAGCCTCGTGTTGGCGATATCTGAGCCCCAGACATTTAATTTCCTGTCAGTCTGTTCGCATCTCGGAAGTGAAATAAAAGACACCTCCAAGAACTGGGACATTTCGCTCGATTAAATAGTCGTTCGTCCGTTGAATCAATATCAATAATGTATACTCACACTTAACAAATTTATATTTTAAATCGCAAGTTAATGATCCATACTAATATTATAAATGTGAAAAAGTCAGGCAGATTGAAAAACCGTGTCATCAGAAACAAGACAAAAATCATAGACATAACATCTAAAATCAGAAGGCTCAAACGGCGATGGGCAGGGCACATGATAAGAGGACAAGACTAATGGATTAAAATTGTGACACGATGGTACCCTAGAGAAGGTAAAAGGAAAAGAGGTAGACCACAGAAAAGGTGGGATGACGACATCAGACAAGTGGCAGGAGTGATGTGGAACAGAGTGGCTCAAGAAAGACACGAATGGAAAAGGTTGGAGGAGGCCTTTGCCGACTGGCAAACAGATCTGCAGTCAACAGGCATGAAACAAACTACTATTTGTTTCTTGCTTGTAATCTTGAATCTTGTAGTAATATTTAAAATGTAATATTAAGTTGATCAGTATAAAAGGCTTTATTATTAATATTATAAATGCGAAAGTATTTTTTCTCGGTTCCACCGCTAAACCGATCTTGACAAATTTAGCACAGAGAAAACTTGCATCCTGGAGACGGACACAGGATACTTTTTCTTACATCACGGACGGCTGACACGATGACAAAGTAATTACCTTCCGCGTAATCACCAATCTCGTCTGGTCACTTAATTCTGTATTAAAAATACCCGTCACATACAATCCCGATCTTGCGCGCGCCGGGGAATTTGCTCTTTGCTCGAAAATAATTCTAATATATTCTGTATGAGAAATTCAGTTGAAAAAATGTAATTTAATATATGCATTATTAAGAACTGTAATAGTAACTATAAAAGCTTTTACTGTGTATCTGCCGTTTACTGTGCGCACAAGGAAAGATACTTACGTAATAATTTTATATACTTCAAACTAGAAAATTAGTTTTTTATTTATTTTGAACACAACGCAAAGTTGAGATTAATTAAATTTTAAGCATCTGTACAATCATACGACAACCGCGTGACTTAGTGGTCAGAGTACCTGGCTTCAACGCCGCGGATCCTGGGATCCAATACCAGCCGGAGCCATAACTTATTGTGCATATGAAATTTATGTCTGTAAATCGCACTCACGAAAGTGGAGAAATTGGGCATTATTTTTTAAATATGAAATATTCATGGCATCTCAAACTACCTACTGGATATTAAAACAAATGTTAAATAGGTTTATTTAGAAACAAAATAATTCCTACAAGATACCCAAAGTGTGCCTCCTCAAAGCGCAAAATAAGTTGGACAGGAGGAAACGCAATCAGCACTAATACTCAGAACGAAACAGTGCAGATCCAGCCGGCTTTCCTTATCTCCCCCTCCAAGTTTAATGGAACCCTTCCCCGACAAACGCGCGGATTTAACGCGCAAATAAATTTGTTTCTAGCCGCTTTATTGATGACACTTTGTTCTCCCTCTCAAATCGATTAGGTTACCTGAGTACACACGATAGGATGGCGAAGCATTTCGATTTTAATCGCTAGTTGATGTGTCTAAATTTTTTCTCAGTGTATTTTGTATGTTACGAGTATATAGAATAAGTAAAGAGTAAGTAAAGAGTAAGTAGCCGTGTGGTGGCGGCTCGTTAAAAGAATACTACCACTCCATCTCATCCAATGGATCTCGTAAAAGGCAAGTAAGGAATTAAACTGCACTGTGCACCCAACAGCGCATGGTGGCGATGGGCTCACCACCTATCACACCAAGTGCATTATATTGTTTTGGTGAAACGTGAATTGTGGCAGTCATCTGTTTTTGCAGTGAGTGCCCAGTCTCTGACTACCCCTTATGGGATACAGTCGTGATCTTATGTATGTATGTATGTAAGTATTAATGTCCCAATGCTGAGCACAGGCCTCCTCTAATTTCCGCGAGGGTTTTTGCAGCCGGGAAGAGTCCGCCACGCAGTTCGTGTGAGGGCTGGCGGATTCCAAATGATCTCGAAACATGTGTTAATCCTTAGACAGACTCCTTAGACTCTTAGAATATGTATATATATATACATGGTCATTCGTAATGTCCTATGAATCCCGGTAGGCTGGGCTTAAGGACGATGTGTATATGCCCCAAAAAATATAATGAGCCTCATAGCGTGATACCTGTAGGAGATATGTCGACTTAAAGAATTTGCTTAAAACAAATAGGTGACTACCCTGTTATACAGCTGATCGATGCAATGAACTCATACATTTAATTGAGCGTTTTTCTGTTAAGCTGCCATCGAAAGAACTTGCAAGTACTAGGATAACATGAAGCTTAAGGAAATCTGTTGGGAAAGTAAATCTGTTACTATGACGCCGTAGTTTGGTAACATAAATTAAATGAAGAAAACGTATTTTGAATTAGTCTGGTTCGGGGCAACGAGTTTCTGAGTTAGGGTCACGAAAAGTTATACAAAACAAATAAGTTTAAAGTTTTGTATGGACATTTTTAGTATTCAATTTTGTCATTAAAGCTTCACCGTTGTGTTTATCAGATCAAAGTAGCATGGGTAGGTCCTGGGATGTTATACCAATTATAAATAAAATTGTATACCATCATCATCATTTCTGTCTATAACTAGTCCACTGCTGAACATAGGCCTCCCCCCATAGATTTCCATAGATTGCCACACAAGTTAGTAGCTATCATCTTAGGGATTTAGCCATAGTTGCCACACTAGGCAGGCGGGTTGGCAACTGCAGTTGATTTATTCAGATGTGCCAGGAAGATGCTGCTGCCCATCTCCTGGTTTTAATTTTCCCTCTGTCGTCTCTTACGACACTCAAGAGATGAGATGGGGTTGTAGATTCTCTTAAGCCGCCACCACACATATATTTTATTTATTTGTATGAATTTTGCTGGTACCAATAAACACTTTTTCTTTTTTTCTTTCTTAGACATGCAGATTTTCTTCATCGCTAAGCACGTGTTAAATCAGCACTTAAAATTGCTAAACAATTTTAGAGATGCCGACACGGGTATCAAATTCAAGGTCTCTTGCGTACTTTTAAATTTAAGGCGAGCGCCCGGACACTGAGCTACCACGGCTCAACATAAAACACGGCACGGCTTAACATAAAATCGTAAAATAACTGTAAAGTAACAGCCCATAAATGTACCAATGCGGATGGGTATGGTGTCGCGAAGAGTTCTGTTCATTTTAATTTAAACAATGTTGCCCCACGTTAGGATTCCCTTCTGCATCGTAACAGACACAAATCTATAAAAATGAATAAAATTGTAGTGTCTGTTTAAAATAACAAAGTAACTTATAAAAAAAAAACTATTTTTAAATTTTTTGTCTGTCTGTATGTCTGTTTGTTCCGGCTAATCTCCAAAACGGTTCGACTGATTCAGACGGGACTTTCACTGACAGATAGCTGATATTAAAGTTAGCTACTTTAACTTCAGTAAAGTAATTGGGGTTCCGCACAAAAAAATTAAAACCCCAAAATCCAATTCATAAAGGGAAGTATATATATATCATCGATCGGGGTCGGCTTTTTTACGCGGGTAAACCGCGGGGCTGAGCTAGTTCTAAATATAATTCCAAATATCCAGACCTGAAACTATCTGTAGGCAACAGAAATATTTGTTCCGAGCGGGAATGTAACCCGCGACCTACAGGCATTTAATATGTGGTGGTAGGATTCCTATGCAGGAATCCGTCGAGGTAGATACCACCCCAGGGCCAGTTATTCTGCCGTTAAGCTAGTGTGCAAACATTACTGTGTTTAGGTTTGAAGGGCACTGAGAGCTAGCGTAATCACTGGGCATATGAGACTTAACAACTGATGTCTCAGGATGACGGACGTAGTGTGGTGTGACACAGAAATGTTCAAGGTCCTCGACATTTGTTAGGGCCAGACGTTGCACTCTTACCATCAGGTGAACGTTTTGGTCGTTTCGTCACTTCATGCAATAAAAAAATAACGCTAATGCTTACGTTTTTACTTTACTCGTGGGCCCGCGGTTCAGAGTGAGGTATTCACAGCAGAGCATTCACAGTTCGGCCCCTGTCGGTAATGTTTTTTTTTGTTAAAGTGACGAGACGAGCAAAATGTTCACCTCGTTGTAAGTGCAACGTCTGCGCATAACATGCTGTTTTACTCAGAATATTTCTGTGTAGCACTACACTGCGCCTGTCACCCTGAGCCATAAGTTCGTAAGTCTCATATGCCTAGCGATTTCACTAGCTCTCAGTGCCCTTCAGACCGAAACACAGTAATGTTTGCACATTACTGCTTCACGGCGGAATAACTGGCCCTGCCGTGTTGCCTACCTAGACGGATTCCTGCATAGGAATCCTACCACTAATAAAGTTCGGTTCTCAATGTGCGACTACAACGTAGCACGAAGTTTTTTAGACTACAACTTTCCTAAACAAACGGAACACGAATGCACAAAGTATTGTCCAAATCGGATTAGTATTTGTTGAGATAAGCGCATTCAAGCATACAAACTACAGATTTAATAAGATAAGATTACTCAACACTTTTAAAAGATAATGAATTCTTCTATATTTGAGAATATCCATCATTTCAGCCTATCACTAGTCCACTGTTGAATATAGGCCCACCGGTTGCCACAAAAAATTTTAGCTCTCATTTTGGGGGGATTTTGCCATAGTTGCCATGCTTCATTTTCATTTGGTTTCATTTTCCCTCTGTGGACTTTTACGACACCCACGGGATGAGATGGGGCGGTAGATTCTCTTCAGCGGATACCACACATTATAAAGTTGAAAAACTAAATTTATGGACTTTATCGCGTTTAATTTAACTATTTACGACCGTTGAGTAATAAATAGTTTCGGGCAATTAGCAACCATGGTCACGGGAGGACTACGGCTTTAAACGTGATGTCATAGTTAAGAGCCTCATTATTTTTTTTTTAAAGAAAAAATGTAAACATGCATTACAGATAACAAAGTTAACATTTCCGTGAAAATAATACAAAAGTTAGCGGAACGTGCCGTAATGAAGGCTTCAAAGGCCTTTTCTGCGTAATGCTGATGATTATCTTGTAACTTGCGACCTCGTTATAAAATTTACGCTTTTCTTTATACCTTTGATGGATAACAGGCGTACAGATACAAAACAACGTACACAAATTACAGATAAATAAGGTTTAATCACAACAGCTTTCTATGCTGACATTAAAGAAGAAAATCGTTGCTTAGTTGTGTCATGTAAATTTTGTTGTTTTTAAAATACTATAATAATTATAAAATTATTGTTTTTTTAGTTTATTATTTACTGAAGAGTTATAATCTACCATCCCATCTCAACCTGGGGTATCGTAAAAGTCGACAGAGGTAAAATTATAACCAGAAGACGAGCAGCAACACCTTCTTGTGACATCTGAATACTATAATAATATATAATAACTGCGTTTGCCTATCCCCCCAAAATAAGAGCTACAAACTTTTGTAGTAATCTGTGGGGGAGGCCTATCTTCAGCAGTGGACTAGTGATCATGATTATGATACATAATATTTACAATATATATTAATAGTTGGAATAGTTATACTTGAGATTATACTGCCTGAGTTTACTTAGGAAGAGCTCGCGAACTTTGATATTTAAAAATGTAGAGATTCTTTGCAGTCTTCTAGCTTTGTGTCATGATTGGAGGAATAATTAACGAATTACCAGATGTCGTTTTACTTTCTTTATGACACAAAAAGCATTGTTAATAAAAATGCCGTGTGGTGGCGGCTCCTTTAAAGAATACTACCACTCCATCTCATCCAATGGATCTCGTAAAAGGCGTGTAAGGAATTAAACTGCACTGTGCACCCAGCAGCGCATGGTGGCGATGGGCTCACCACCTATCACACCAAGTGCATTATATTGTTTTGGTGAATCGTGGATTGTGGCAGTCATCTGTTTTTGCAGTGAGTGCCCAGTCTCAGGGGTAGTCCCCCGTATGGGATACAGTCGTGATCTTATGTATGTATGTTAATAAAAAAGCTCTTACCTGCTACTGGTGACAGTTTCCGCATAACACACCACCGCGACTTCCACTGGGGAGAAAAAAGATTCTTGTTAATTATCACAGACATACATATTAATAATATTTTATTGAATAACGACCGCTAGGCCTGGTGAACGAAGTATTTGACTAATACTGTGCGGGTTCTGGGTCCGAACTCATTTGTGTGAAAACACATTTTTTATGTTTTTGGGTCTGGCTGTATTTCGATTAAACCATACGTTAGTTCTTAAGATTAACCAGTTGATCTGATAACCTATTGATTTGGGTAACCGAACTGAATAGGTAATCTTATGAAAAGCCGTGTGGTGGCGGCTCGTTAAAAGAATACTACCACTCCATCTCATCCAATGGATCTCGTATAAGTCGAGTAAGGAATTAAACTGCACTGTGCACCCAACAGCGCATGGTGGCGATGGGCTCACCACCTATCACACCAAGTGGATTATTGTTTTGGTGAAACGTGGATTGTGGCGGTCATCTATTTTTGCAGTGCCCAGTCTCTGACTACCCCTTATGGGATACAGTCGTGATCTTATGTATGTATGAAAAGGTTAGGCAAATAAAGAGCTAGTATCCAATGTATTACATGAATGGAAAGTATTCGTCAATACAAAGTTAGTTAAACACAACTACTGACTTTATGAAAATAGAGTATAAATTCGCACGAAATTACACTAGTTGCTTCGCTGTCTACAAGCGCCGTACACGTGTGCAGGCAACTTTAAATCATCCATCTCACACTTATGCGTGGGAAATTACGTTCAATATGTGGCTATCCTGCTTACACTCTGTCCGTTAAGACTCGGCGTAAATGTTCGAGTCGGCCTTAGATATAAGTTTATATGGTGACCATGTATAGAGACATTGAAAAAAAATTAATCATATCAAAATACTTTTTCTAACCAGTCTTACTATGGTCAATTTAAAAAGTAAGTTGTTATTATTGAAGAATCGGAATTCATAAATAGAAGCCTGGTAACTACACATATATACTATGTATGACAAAAATATTGTGTAAGCATTACTTAATAATAAAGGTAAATAGATAATCGAGAGCGCAAATTGAAAAGCAAGCACAGAAAATTAATAAATGGATGTATAAACAGTTTTCGCCTTTATTTATCGTGTGGCGACATTACGGCAAGCGCGATACTCGCGCAACAGCAGTGCCCCCGTTTCGGCGCCATCTTCTTTTAGTTGCGCAGTGTGTGCGAGGCTGACAGCACGTCGAAGTTATCAAAAACAATATGGGCGAAATAGACCCGGAAAAACTGATCAAATCAATGAAAACCCGACCAGCGTTATACAATAAAAATGATAAAATGTACTACAGCCACCGAAGGTTTAAAGACAAGTTGTGGAGGGAGGTGTGCGGAGAGGTGTTTACCAATTGGGAAGAGCTGCGACCGAACGAAAGAAGCGAATACGGTGCGTATGAGTTGATAATCTGATGAATGCATGACGTTGTGTCAGGCTTACATCTGTCTATGGACTATGTGTTATTCGAGTACGCTTGCGCGAGTGTGGCGAATACTATGGTCTAAATTAACAATTTATAAATTAATACCTTACAGGTCCGGTACCGCAGGGCCAGTTATTCTGCCATAAAGCGCAGTGTGCAAACATTACTGTGTTGCGGTTCGAAGGGCACTGAGAGCTAGTATAATTACTGGGCGTATGAAATTTAAACCGTATCACACAGAAATGTTCTGGGTGACACAGCTTTTGTTATGGGCAGACGTTGCAGCTTAACATCAGGTAAACGTTACGCTAACTTGCTTGCCCGCCCTCTCACAACATGCTTGCTAATACCAGTAAACCTAATACCGCCACCGGGATTCGCCACCAGATACCCTCCACCATTATATCACTGAAGTTCGAGAACACGGACAAGTGTTTCATCCTCAAAATGAAGGCATTATCAAGTGATAAGTCACGATCATTTTATTTATGTAGGATGGCGGCCTAGCTGCTCAAACACTAGGTAATACACACCATTTTAAAATTTGCATGCGGATCTTAGCAAATTAACATTCTTTATGTCATCATATCATTCTTATAATGGATTTTCGCAAAGTAACGCCTGATTTTATTAACTATATTAATGTGACAATGGCACCCACAAAGCGTAGAAAAGGGATTACTAAAACGATTTGGAAACCCTTACGAGCTCAAAATTTAGGCAACACTGACGGTCGCTTGCAATTAAAAGTAATTCTTACCGTGCTGAGATTTTGCTTAACGGGTATCGTAAGAGAAATGTAAGCCATCTTAAAGACGATTATATTGAATAACGTTAGTGCCCGCTGGGACATTGGTACTGGGTTTGAATACTAGCCAACAGTGCCTCACTCAAAATATTAGTTTTCGGGTCTGCATAAATTGTGACTGTTACAGTGACTTTCACGTTTTTTTTTCAATTGTATGTTATAATAAAGCAAAGTGAGGAAAGTTATCGCCTGAGTTTTTATTTAAACACTAGGATTAATCATGCGTATGAGTGCGTTTTGCAGGACTTGAACTCCACATGCACAAACACCCGTTACAAGTTTTTGTCATGCGGGAATCGAACCCAGGTCCCACAGCGCAGAAGCCACATGCTCGGCCACTGCATCAACCTAGCCGACAACTTAAGGCACTGTACATCATCATTCATCATCGATGAAGAATGTAGCAGTCATTGCCACTTCGTTGTTGGGTTCTCGTCACTCACTATAAAGCAAGACTATTAATTTCCCCCCTGCTGAGCAAAGATCACTAGATGGAGCGACGACCACTGCACTTTTTTTTTGTATTCCATAGAGTGACGAAACGAGCAAAGCGTCCACCTTGATGTAAAGTGCAACGTCTACCCATAACAAATGCTATGTCACCCAGAACATTTCTGTGTGACTCTACACTGCGCCCGTCACCCTGAGACATCAGTTCTTAAGTCTTCTTAAGTGTCACTGGGCATATAGTGATTACGCTAGCTCACAGTATCCTTCAAACCGAAACATAGTACCTAATGTTTGCACACTATTGCTTCACGGCAGAATAACTGGCCCTGGGGTGGTACCTACCTAGACGGATTCCTGTATAAGAATCCTACCACCAGCGAGTGTTTGTGTTGTTGGTTATCCGAGAGTATCACGGAAACCAACAACTTGTGTTTTTGCCAATGCTCCAGCTGGGATTCGAACCCTGAACCCGCGGCGATCGTAGAATATTAAAAGTAAAACTTTAACGTCAAACGGAATAACGAACTTACACTTTTGCGTTGCCTTCGATCTCCAAAAGCTACATGTCTAAAGTAACATTAAATAAACATGTACAAATTCCAGACGTAAGTCGGATTCAGTTCATATAATGTACCGTTAAAACTACGCCTTTCATGTCGATGTCGCACAGTACGTGCTCTATTTACAGCGGAACAGACGCGACGAAATAATTCCCAACTTGCGGAAACATCGCAACTCGCGTCCGGGGACATTTTTCGAGTGGAACTTAAACAAGAGTTTTACGCTTTGCGTCTGAACGCGGAAAAAACTTCGCGCCAACTAAAAATTCACTTTAACATTTCAGTTCGTGAATTGCAGAAGCGCTGGAAGAGCCTCCGGACTTGTTTCACTAGAGAGCTTTGCAGCCAGAAACAGGAAAAACTAAAGCAAGAGACGTCCGGCTGTCCAGTCAAGAAAAGGAAGAGATATGAATATTTTGATATGATGACTTTTCTTATCAATCCCGATGAGGTAGACGAGAGTGATAACAACGATTCCTCAGATCCTTTAGAAAATGATATCAAAAGCGAGGAAATTGTGTACAGATATGGCGAAGCCTCGCGAAATAGAGATTCCAAAATCAATCATCGTGCTGTGGAAAATAATGAGGCGAATAATTTTCAACAATCCTACGTTTTTGAAAGAAATGAAACGGTAGAGGAGAAAATTCTAGATATGTTAAAAGAAGTAAAAAAGGATGAGGGCGATGAAGACAGGCAGTTCATGCTGTCGCTGGTACCCTGCTTCAAAAAACTAAACGATAAGCAGAAATTTGAAGCGAGGATTGAAATATTGAGGGTATTAAAGAGTATCACATTTGAAGAGAAAACATCGACGTCGTAGTTGTTTTATTGTTATAATTTTGTCTATTGTTTTGTTTACAAGTTGTCATACATTATGTTGTTTTTTCAATGATTGTTTTTAAATTTTATGTTTACTACAGATTTTTTTTACGTTTAAAGTTATTGTACTTTGTGAATATCCGGTTGTTCGTGGGGTCAGTAAAGATCCGGACTGAAAACTACTGCTCCTCTGTTTTCGGGTTACATTTTTTGCTCCGAAATCCGGTTTCACTGAAAATCAGTGCTGGAGCGAATGCTTCAGTTTTTTGCTGAGTGGGACCATTTTGGCATCACGCAGTTCATTCTTCGATGCACATTGCGACCCCGCTATTCGAAGGAAGTTGATGTGTAAAGTAATACCTAAAATGATATTTAGTTATTTATTTATTTTTTATTTGAATTTTGTTTTGCTTTACCTTAGTTTTTATTTATTTGCAATTTCGATTTTTTAGATTTGATTATGTTTTTTCTTGTGTGCTCATTTTTTTTCTCATTGTTATTGTTATATATGTGTTGCCAAATAAATCCATTCTATTCTATTTTTTTATTCTAAAACCAGTGCTGTAATACCACACTTGTTTTCCCTTATGTTTCACACTATGTTTCTCTCTTTTTTATGAATGTTCATTTTAGACTTATTGCTCCTGTAAATAAAGAATTTGGACTGGATAAACACTCTATTATTCATATCAGCCTAAACAGCTACTGCTGATCTTTTCTCATTATAAGACGGTACGAACGGTAATCCGTCAGGCAGCTACCCGAAAACGTTTACCTTTAGCGCTAAGCATGTGTAAAGTATATTTAAAGTTTTCGTTTCGGAATTTAATACGAAAATGTTACATACTAAATGCAAACTCGGTGTACTTGATTTATATTAACAGCGGAAACGTTCTCGGCTGAGACTGCATTTTTTAATTTATTTTAATTATGGGAACTGCACAATTAGAACATTTTTTCAGAGAATTTATTATTACTGGGAATTGAGTAAATTAAAAACTCGCATACAAATCATAACATAAAGTTGTACTTTTTATTGAAACTGCTTCTTAATCGATTTTACTATAGTGTCACAGCAAAAACTTTTTGTTTACCGTAAGAAGCGAAGAACAGCTACATTGTCGCCAACCGCAGTAAGTCCAATGGGAGTTTTTAGACTCCCTATTGCTTATGAAATTGTTCTCAGACAGGTTTACAGGTTGTTTTCATTCGCTGTACATACCTTAATAAGTCTGCACCTGACATTTTGCAATTCACAATGAACAAAGGCAAATTCCCATACGTTTACCTGATATCATCGCATGCCTCGTAGCTAGTATTAGCATCGTAATAGGAAACAATGTTGACGATTGGGGTCGCATAACCTAATCGTTTTCAAGATGTTCTTCTATACTAATGAAAGACATTGAAGTGTGAACGTAATCAAGTTACAAAATCATTGGACTGCCAATAAATAAAATGCTCTTCTCAAATGGCATTCTCCGCAGTCTCTGCATGGGTTTCCATGGGTTCTGCAAGGGATAAAACTAAAGATAAATGATGAACACAACAGTGTCAGTTTAGTCTAGTGTAGTCACCGTCAATAATTAGTGTCAATTTCATTAGTTATTTTAAAAGTAACAGATTTTACAACTTAACATACCACTATCAATATATTTATTTTGAATTGTTGGTTGTTTTTTAGTATTAATTATTTTGTAACAAAATCGTAATGACTACTTTTTTTAGCATTAGTGATTTAAAATGATTTCGCCCACGGATAAAACCAGAACCCAATAATATTTTTAGTCAAATAAGAGTCCATTAAATAATTTGGTAACGGCTCTAACGTGTGAAACAGATTTCGTATAAAAAAACGAGCTAATTAAATGACGTTTTTGTCAGGTAAAATCTTGCCATTACCTTTGAAGTAGTTCACTCTGGTCACATTTTATTATTTAAGTCTGTACCAAATATGTACAGACTAAGATTATTAATGATCATGATCATAATTTCAGCCTATCACTCTCTATCACTATATATCACTATCCACTGCTGACTGGTCCAATAGTTGTCACGCTTGGGTTGGCAACCGCAGTTCTTTTATTCAGATGTTCCGGGAACATGTTGCTGCCAATCTCCTGGTTTGTATTTTCCCTCTGTCAACTTTTACGACACCCACGGGATGAGATGGGGTGGTAGATTCTCTTAAGCCGCTGCCACACGTCACGAACAATCTTACTGGTTTCTTTTATAATAATTATTTATTTGTATTAGCTTATCGCTTTTGTGATAATTAAAGAGACTCAGATGGTTGCAGTGAAAATTAAAAAGAGTCAGATTGGCGTAGTGATCGATATTTTGATTCGGACAAAACTCAGAGCGCATCGAAATTTATTAACTCTACTGTCTACTACCCGAAAGTATTATATCAAATCAGAATGCTGAAGACTTCGCTCTGTTTTTGTCAGAACTTATTTCCTCACGCAAACGGTTTCCTCCCAGGGTTTCTCAATATAAGCTGTTGTTTTTGCGAATACTCACTGGTCGGTATAGACGTCGCAGAGCGAACCTGGCGGGACAACTTGGCTGAATTCGCTAAGCCGTATTTAATTGATTATCTTCAGGAAACCAAACAGGGCACTGTAATTGATATTGAGTCTAGACATTAATATAAAAATGTATACTAACATATTTCATTACATAAAGGAATAAGCTTACCTAGTAAAATTCTTAATTAATTTACATTGGCTTCTCCGTTGTTCGATTCCCGCAAAATCCCCCCACAACGAGAGCTATAAACTTTTGTGGCAATCTATGGGGGAGGCCATGTTCAACAATGGACTAGTGATAGGCTGAAATGATGATGATGATAATGACGAAGATTGTTCTGGCCCTTACACCATCGTAGGCATTGTATTCGTCAAATTAGCCGAATTTAAACATATGTACAGGATGAGACGAGATAGCAGCGATTATCTTTGAGCACCACTTGGCTTCCGAATATTAACAGTCTAAAGTTGAATTCAACTTTTTAATCTGCGAATACTGGGGTAATGGGTTGCTTTTGAGCTTTTGCCACTTTATTGGCTATATTCCTACAGCCCATCATTATTCGCTTCTTAACTAATATTTTTCCAAATACTACTGTGATCTTCGGTTATTTATAAAAACAATATATTGTCTGTTCTCTAAATGCTCTTGGACTGAAATCTGAAGTAGAGATGTAATGTCACGTTCAATGTGAATACACGTTTACACATGCTTATAGAGCGTATAAACAAAATTCATAAACATTAACTTTTAAGCTAATTCGAATCTAAATATTTTAGACACTTCTTTCCGATCCGTCATTTCGGATAACAACCAGTTTCTATAAAAACGAAGGATAACAATAAAAAACAGCATTTTAACCGACCCTTTTCAACTCAGCGTTGGTTCAGGACCGACATACACTTTTTGGCATCAAAACAAAGTTGATATTTGTTTTTTTTTTTTACCAATGTTTCGGTACGTTGAATACCGCGTACGACCCAGGGCAATTGAGCTGTTGCGGAGCATGCGTGGCTGAACTTGACAGATCGTTTCACTCGATTCCTTTTCATGTATCATTGTGGAAGATTTTGAATTTTGGCGGCAAATCGAAAGGGATTGTTGTGTTTTTCATTGAATATTTACAGAAAAATATTCTGTAAATATTTCTTAGTTACTACGTTAAATATTGATAATGTATTATGCAGAAAATGCACGTGAATATGTAACGTTTTATTTTACGGAATAAGTGAAGTGAAGAGCAAATCGTTCAGCTGATGGTAAACACAACTGCCCATGACAAATGCTGTGTCACCCAGAACATTTCTGTGCGACGCCACACTACGCTCGTCACAGACTTCTAAAGTCTCACATGACCAGTAATAACACTAGCCATCAGTACTCTTAATTGAAAGTGACTGGAAAATTCGACTAACGCCAAAATCGTGCTTTTCGTTTTGTTTCCATCAGGCGAACATATCTTCAGTAAAAGTCTACTGTCATTTTACTTTTGATGTTATTACAACCTGAGCGAGACTTTTTCAAATCAGTGGCAAGACTTCGGTTGGAAAGAAGTAATCGAACAGCACAAATTAAAAAACAAAACATTTCACATCGACATTTATAATAATTATGACAAAATTGACGGCACTATGGACGAGGCCTCAAAATAACGTTTTATGTCAAAATAATTATGTCAAGCAGAATATCAAAGTGAATTTTACACTTGATATATACTGAAAAAAAGAAAAAACACGCAAGTTTAATACATCAGGTTACTTGCCTGAAATACATCAAATAGATAACATTATCAATAAATTGATGGTAAGATGACACAGCATTTGTTATATCCAGACGTTGCACTTACCGTCATGTGAACGATTTCCTCGTTTAGTCACTATATCCAATAAAAAAAAATCACTTTTAGACATTTGAAGCTGATGTCGTAGTACATAGCTTAATACTTCATGTTGTTGTTTTACAGCTTATAATTGATTTACTGCTTATTATTACAGTATTAAATTTTTACAGTGAGTATTCTATAGTATTAACTGAGAAGTGTATTTTATTTAGAGCTATTGAGGTATGAGCATGGGCCTCCTCTCATTTCTATGACGGCATTGAACTAGGAAGAGTATGCTATGCTGCTCCAATGCGGGTTGGCGGACTTCGCATGACCTCGAAATATTGTCTTTAATCCTGTGACGTGCAGGTTTCCTCACGATGTTTTCCCTCACCGTCTAAATTGGGTCCTGCATAAATTAATGTGTATCCAGAACGTATCTAAAAAGGCACGACTAGCTGTACATATATAGTACATGTACAGACTAGCCCTACACCTTTGTATTGTAGTGAATGTTGCAGACCCAGCAGAAGAACCATGAAAGTAAGATTAATGCTGTGGAAATTAAAAGTTTGAGAAGTATAGCTGGAGTGACTTTGTAAGACAAAGTGAGGAACGGCGTGATGAGGGAAAGGTATGCTTAGATGGGTTGGACACGTAGAGAGGATTGATGAAAGAAAATTAAAGAAACAGATTTATGAGGCGAATGTGAATGGGCAATCCGGTAAGGGTTGCCGTAGGCGAACGTATCACGATCAAATCGAAGTCTTATTAATTTATTTGTTAGGGACAATAAACAGCTTGCTGCATGGAGGAAGGTACAATTTTGCAACCCACTACATTATCCACATATTAAATAACTAACATTATTACAAACAGAAGCCACTAGATGCGATAACATGAGATATAAAAGATAAATAATATTAAAAATAAATGTAATTAAGGTAAAATTCAAGTAACGATAAAAAACAGTGGTAGCTCAGGGCTAGCCCCTGAGCGCTCGCTTTAAATTTCTTAGTACGCGAGTGACCTGGGTCGATTCCCGGTGCCGGCACCACTAAAATTGTTAATTGCAATTTTAAGTGCTGAAATACCACGTGGTGCCGACCACATGAAGGAAAACATTGTGATGAAACATGTGTGTCTGAGAAATAAAAAAAAATATTTCAAAGACATGTGCAGTCCGCCAACCCGCATTGGAGCAGCGTGGCGGATTCTTCCTAGCTCCAAAACCCTCTCAGAAATGAGAGGGAGGCCTGTGCTCAGCAGTGAGACATTTGTAGGCTAAAACTTTACTTTTTTTTACTTTTACTTCTATTACAAGGCTGTTAGACTGGAAGTATGTAGAAAAGAAAATCGATCAGTTTATCTTATTTCGAGTTGCAATTGTTTGGTTTTAAAATTTAAATTGAGAGGCATGTAAAAATATTTATATCTATAAAAGTAGAATTACAAAACTTAAGCATGCGATGCATAGGGCACCGTAATCCAGAATTAGTCCGGCAGGTATTAACAGAGAGCAGTGCGCCTGGACGAACTTTACGTTTGTTTACTCTGCGTAGTACCAAATAACAAAGTTTTGTTCTTAGTTCTGTACAGTCGTAATGGTTGTGCACGATACCATGCAGTACATTAGCTTCGAGATAATTGCGTCTTGCCTCAAGCGATAACAGTTTGTGATTTAATAGCTGCGAATACATACATAAATACATACATAAGATCACGACTGTATCCCATAAGGGGTAGTCAGAGACTGGGCACTCACTGCAAAAACAGATGACTGCCTCAATCCACGTTTCACCAAAACAATATAATGCACTTGGTGTGATAGGTGGTGAGCCCATCGCCACCATGCGCTGTTGGGTGCACAGTGCAGTTTAATTCCTTACTCGCCTTTTACGAGATCCACCGAGCCGCCACCACACGGTAAATAAGGTTTGTGATACCTCATAGTGATATTGCATGGAGCGAAGAAACTTTTGTTGGACCTTCTCAATCCCGCTTACATAATTACAAAGGGTTCCAGACTGGAACGACTGTTTTGAAATGATAAAGATGAAATTCTGGCTTTTAGAATTCAATAGAAGACCTCATCACAAAACCATACATTTTAAAAGCGTTATTTATGATACTATCAACATGCAGATTTAGTAACAATTTATTATCAAGCAATTTATCATCAAATATTTAATAACCGTTTTTTTGTTACATAGATTCAGCATTACATTGAGTATAACTAAACTATATATAAACGAATAAAGCTAATTTGAAACGGACGAAGTGAATGTTCCAATTAAAGCAGAGTTTAACATCATAAATATTAAAAAGTACAGATTTATCACGTCATAAAGGGAAAAAACGCAACATTTAATCTGATAATTAAAAAACATTCCGGATGGCAGCTAAAATGCACGGTAACACCGCGGCGGTCTTTCCCAGGCTCCATTACCTGTCGTCTCAAAATAAAAGGCTTATGCTCGGTAGCGGAAAGTTATTAGGGTGTTTTTTTTCTTCAATTATAAAAAAATAATCGTATCGAACCTGGTATAGGTTCGATACGATTAATTTTTTATATAGACTTTCGATAGCGCCTACTATACACACGATATATAACATTTAAAAAAAGACGTTTAATGGGTTAATAATATCTTCTAAAGAGAATAATTTCCACCCCTTTTTAAGCATATTGCGGGCACGAACGAGTGTGGGATTTGGCATAGTTAAAGTTTTTATGGAGAAGAAGCAAGAAAACTAAAATTTATATAAAATATGTGTAACAAATGCATTCAATTGATTAAAATAAACCGCGTGGTGGTGGCCTAAGAGAATCTAACAGCCCATCACATCCCGTGGGTGTCGTAAAAGTCGACAGAGGGAAAAAGAAAACCAGGAGGAGGCGAAACCCCCCAAAATTAGAGCATCAAACATTTGTGGCAATCTATGGGAGACGCCTATGTTCAGCAGTGGACTTGTGATTGGCTGAAACGACGACGACGACGATTTTAATAAAACAGTCATTGTTTACGTTCATACTAACAATGTTAATTAATAGATCTTAGTCTATTCGCGAGTAGCGCGGGCGAGCGTAGTACTGTTCGCTCACACCGCGGCATTTTTCTTGCTGTTAGCATTTTTATACCTGTCGTAACTTCTAAACGATAGGTTCGATTCGAATAATTTAAAGAGAACTTATCATGTACATTATCAACCTTGACTATGAAACTATTTTGTAGGATAAGGATTAATATCATGATACGAATGTCATCATCTTTCGATTTTACCCGTGTTTTGATAGACTAATTTGAACAAAAAGCGGTTTGTAAGTAATGATGAGTACTATTAAAATGTAGTACATTATTTTCTTCATCATCAATAGTTTTTGCAGCGCACGCCAAATAATGACTTATCATGTTTTTCATATTTTACTGACATGATTTATCAGTAAAATTTTGATACCTTGAGTTACATCATGGCAATTTTCGTAGGGATCTCGCTTTTTTAAAATTAAATACGAGTACAACTCATGTTAGTCGGTGATAATGTACTTTTATAGAGGTGAAAGTTTTTTTTTAAATTGGTTCAGTAGTTTTTGAGTTTATTCATTACAACCACACATACAAAAAATCAAATCTTTCCTCTTTATAATATAAGTTTAGATTAGATATGATCCGACATAGATTCTGTAACAAAAAAATATTTTGGCATATGCGACTTGAGACCTATGTCTTGAGACATACATAATTCAAAATTTTTCACCTTGAGGTGAAGGGCAAAGTTTGGTGTACCAAAGGAATTTTATGGGTGACACAGCATTTGTTATGGGCAGACGTGGCACTTACCATCAGGTGAACGTTTTGCTCGTTTCATCACTTTATGCAATAAAAATAAAAATACATCAATTTCATGCAACGTATTAGCTAAATGTACTCTAAGTGTTTTGAGCGACCTGTAAAATAAGTTAATATTAATGAATTCTGTATTGTATGTGTCAGTGGAACGGTGTAGGAAGGAATTACGGGTACATCTTCGGTGAAAACGCGGAGGAACAAAAAGTGAAAGTTTACGAGTCCCAACATACATAAAAGAGAAATATATATACAGACGAATTCAGAACCAACTCCTTTTTTGAAGTCGGTTAAAAAGTAGCGGGTAATCAGTACGTATGTGTGCGGGCGTCTGATTCTCTAAATTTACGAGTGCAAAGTATGTAAATAGATGCGTAAGGTATGCGCAGAAGTGCTCTAAACGAGACACTTAAGAATGTGGCATGTCCACATTTAGTACATGTAGTAATAAGAAAAAGAATATTTTAGGAGCGGTTAGCATGAATTTTAATTGTGGCGGTAGGATTTCTATGCAGGAAGACATCTTAAAAACGAACTTAAGTAGTTTGTCTCTTGATATGTGTTTATGATGATGATGATCTAATCCTGGCCGATGTCGACCACGGCGACAACTTCCGAATATTATTGCTAGAATGCAGTGTTAGAAACACGGGGACAATAACAATACAACGAGACCCGAAAACCAACAATTTGTGTTTTAGCATAAATATTGGCCCCGGCTGGGATTCGAACCCAGTACCTGCACCTTAACTGTAAGTAACAAACTTCACTGTCTCCTGCGGGCTAAACCAAGGTCACTCGAGAACAGCCATATTTCAGTCGAGCGCTCCTCTGAGCTGCCTCGGCTCTTAATCGAAGTGACTAGAACAATTTATATTGTTTTATTAATCTGTTTCCAAAAATTAGGAGAAATACATAGATTTTATGTGTTCGGTATCGGGTATAGCTTCTTGTTTATAAACCGATTTTTGTTAGAAATGGATAACTTTTTTTAAAGGATAGCTTTTTTATTAGAAAGGGGATATCGTAAGGGTGGTATATAATTTGGTCAAGTTCTGATGATGGGATCCATGACAAAATCATGAAACTATGTTCGGAACTGTCGGTTTTTTTTACTTAAATAATTATTTAATAATTTCTTGTATTTACGCACTACACATTTAAATGAAACTAATTTTACAGATTTTATGGCGTTTAATGTTAGTTTTAGTTTAGCTCTTTCTGCGTAGATCGGACAAAAGTAATAAAAAAAATGATAATTAAAAGCTGAAGGTACTCCGGATTAACTATGACATCAGAACATCCGTCACCTCATTCCTATCGTGCTATAATAAATAGTAAAAATTAAACGCGATAAAATCCGTAAAATTAGTTTCATTTAAATAAATAATTATTGTCAACGTATTTAATACGAAATCTGGTTCCAAAACAACGGGCGGTGCGGAGTCAGCCAACATAAATTTCGACGAGTTACCGTCGGATGTATTTCACAATTAGGGCCAAGGCGGAATTTGGAAACGAGCTGGTTCCAGTGGTGACTGCACTAACGTTGATTCGACATAAAACAAACGGCCCGTGAGCAAATCAATCTTATTGACGTGGTTTAAATAAAGCTATACGTGAATTAGAATACTCTAAACATTATTTTTTTATAGAAGATACGAGAGGAGATGGTAAGACGTCCGCCCATAATAAATGCTGTATCATCCAGTACATTTCTGTGTGACACTACGCCGTCTTCTTGAGCCATCAGTTTTTAAATCTCATATGCTCAGTAATCGCACTAGTTATATGTTTTTTTTTTTAATTGTATAAAGTGACGAAACTAGCAAAACGTTCACATGATGGTAAGTGCAACGTCCACCCACAACAAATGCTTTGTCACCCAGAATATTTCTGTGTGACACCACACTGCGCACGTCACCCTGAGACATCAGTTCTTAAGTCTCAAATGATTAGTCCATCCAGTGATTACGCTAGCTCACAGTGCCCTTCAAACCGAAATACAGAAATGCTTGCACACTACTGCTTCACGGCAGAATAACTGGATCCGGGGTGGTACCTGCTACCACTGGGATCGGGAAGGTCTCTCCCGGAATATCCAATTAAAACCAAGCGCCCGGATCCTAAGCCACGGGCGTATAATGTAAAACTGTGGACATGTTGTAAAAATTTTGTATCACAATAAAACAGCGGTGACACATGTGAGTGAAGATTTCGTCGTATTTATTCAAATCGGAACAATAACGTCTCTCTGTGTCGTGGATTCGGTGAACTAGTAGTTTATGATGTTTCATTATGTGCGGCTGACATGAAGGTGATGCTGATGTTCCTCCAAGTCTCGTCACCATTAGTACTTCCTCAGTCCATCCACCGCCTTAAGTGTGATAGAAGATCAAGTGACAAAGACAGAGAGAGACATACTAGCACAGTGCCATGACGTTGAGATGTTAGCGTATTAAATAGGTTTATATATTGGACATGCTTATATATATTATCTACAGTTTTTTCTGCTTATCTTTTTGTTCGTTTAAAAATTTTGTGACATGATATTAATTAACAATGTATTGAGGTGTAATATTTTAACGTAGTGGTGTATTGGAGCTTCCTCTGTCAAACATAATTGTGAATGTTTTAAATAAAAAAAGGGATGCTTTGGTTTGGACACGTAGAGAGGATGGATGAGAGTAGACTGATGAAATTCTTTCGACGAAGCTGCAAAGGCCGCCGAGCTAATAGTGTACCATACCACATATATACAAAAAAATCAAACTTGTTTTTCATAGACGTTTTATATCTAGTACGCTGCAACCGACGAGCTTGTATGAAAACGCTAATGATAGTAGAATAAGCGAAAGATTTGTGTCAGTATCGTAGCAAGTGGAAATATTTAGAAAAAGGCGTGACGTCTATCTTGTACGCATATCACGTAATACGCTAATTACCAACATAAGAACATTGTACTCGTATGTAAATTTACACCCGTGCTTCAAGGACAACAATAATACATCTATTACAAATAAATAAAATTAAAGTGTCTGTTTGTAAAAACAATATAAACAGCTTTTTACTCAATGATTATGAATTTACTGGTGGTAGGATTCCACCACCCCAGTGCCAGATATTCTGCCGTGAAGCAGTGGTGTGCAAGCATTGCTGTGTTTCGGTTTGAAGGGCACTGTGTGCTAGCATAATCACTGGGCATATGAGACTTAAGAACTGATTATGAACTTATGTCTCATGGTGCCATCACCTTCAAATCAGTCCAGTCGTTTCGGAAATTAGCCGGAACAAACCTACAGACAGGCTGCTAACAAATGCTGTGTCACCCAGAACATTTCTGTGTGTGTGACATCACACTGCGCCCGTCACCCTGAGACATCAGTTCTTAATCAAATGCCTAGTGATTACGCTAGCTCAGTGCCCTTCAAACCGAAACACAGTAATGCTTGCACACTACTGCTTCACGGCAGAATAACTGGGCCTGGGGTGGTACCTACCTAGACGGATTCCTGCATAGGAATCCTACCACCAGTTGTTACTACATTAGTGATAATTAAGGCACCCTCTCCACGCGAGTTAAGCTCCGCACTTGTCCGTTTTTTTTTTTTAATTACTTGTCTAAACAAATTCAAAGTCCACGCGAACGAAGTCGTGGATACAGTCAGTATATAATAGCGTACGTGTAGGTTGATCTGGTCGAATCAGTATGCTAACAAATATCGATTCGCTATGTAACAAAAGGGGCGTTAAGTGGCGAGCACGTGTCTGGTATCTCCACGTAACACTAGAATTAGATAGTTTCCCGTTGATAGCAGGCGCCAATGCGCACCGTCTATGAGTCCCATACCTAAATGATCGCTAACTAAAATCTTTATAAGTTTTTCTGATGCGGGAAATTATTAGCCAGTTCTCTTATGTGTGATTGTCATAAATGATGAGCATCAGGCTGAAGTTAATCTATTTAAAACTAAGTAAATCAAACATCCTATGCAGGAATCCGTCAGGTAGGTACCACCCAAGGGCCAGTTACTCTGCCGTGAAGCAGTAGTGTGCAAACATTACTGTGTTTCGGTTTGCAGGGCACTGTGAGCTAGCGTAATCACTGAGCATATGAGACTTAAGAACTTATGTCTCAGGGTGATGGGCACAGTGTGGTGTCACACAGAAATTTTCAGGGTGACACAGCATTTGTTATGGGCAGACGTTGCACTTACCATCAGGTGAACGTTTTGCTCGTTTCTTCACTTTATCCAATAAAAAAAATTTTTTTTTTTCAATTTTGGCTTTTTAACGCTTCTATGAACACTGTGAAAAAATTAAACTCTTTACAAGAGTGTCCACCTTCCTTTGAAATTCGTCTGGGAAGGTACCACACCAGGGCCAGTTATTCTGTCGTGAAGCAGTAGTGTGCAAACTGAGCAAACTAGCGTAATTACTGGGCATATGAGACTTAAGAACTGATGTCTCAGAGTGACGGTCGCGGTGTGGTGTACATAAATATTCAGGGCGATACAGCACTTGTTATGGGCAAACGTTGCACTTAACGTCAACGTGAACGTTTTGTTCGTCTCGACTCTTCTCTCGTCTACTCGTCTTTATCAACTTCTGAAACGGAATTTTCATAGGCAATTAAAACTCATTTCTGAAAGTCGTTTTTAGTGACATTTTTAAAACATTGTGTAATGACTTAGAAAATGTTAATGGATTAGAAATAATTCGATAATTTTTGGACTACAAAGAAGTGAATAATTATAATCATTTTTGGTTACACTAAGTACAACGAAAGCTTTTAAGAGTTTTTAAAATAATAATTCATTCACTGAATACGTAGACTGATTTTTCATCATAATCGTTAAGCTTGTGAATGATGTCCTCCTGGCCGATTTGCGACCGCGGCGACAACTTCCGAATACTACCAGGAACTCAACTGCGCAGGAGATATTATAGTGCCACAAGTGTACGCTAAAACACAGATGCACTCAACTCGTCCTTGACAACCCACGATGTAATGTTCACGTGATAACATCGTAGGTAGGCTAGGATGCAGTTTCGGAAACACAGGGACAATCACAACACAACCAGAACCGAAAATCAAAAATTTGTGTTTTACACAAATGTTATTATCGTCTGGGATTCCAACCCAGGACTCGCGGCGTGGTAGTCAGGTAATCTGACCACTAGGCCACGCAAGCTTGTTAATAGTCCTTCGTAATTTTTGACTCGCGACAGTATTCGGTAGTTATCGCCATCATTATTTCTGTCTTAATATCAAATTACTGTTAGGGTGAGGTCAAGGTAATTTTGTAAGTAGTCGTTCGCGTTTTCGAGTCTATCCGGGGTCGATCCAAGGGGCTAGCACCAAAATTGCATGGCAGTTTTATGTGGTGATTAAACACGAGCTCGGCGGTAAAGATGACAAAGCCTGCATATCTGAGAAATTCACATCAAAAATTCACGGCTCAGCATTGGAGCAATCTAGAATTTATAGTAGAACAAGAATATCGTAAAAAAACTTTTACACACGTCCTTTTTACAATGCACTGAAAGTTAGTTTATAATCAACTAGCTGATGTCCGCGACTTCGTCCACATAGATACAGGTTTTTTAAGTATCCCGTGAGAACTATTTGATTTTCCGGGATTAAAAGTATCCTATGTCCGTCCCCAGGATGTAAGCTATCTCTGTGCCAAATTTCGTCAAGATCGGTTCAGCGGTTGAGCCGTGAAAAGGTAACAAACAGGCAGAGGGACAGAGAGAGTTACTTTCACATTTATAATATTAGTGTGGATTGCAAAATTCGGAAAAAAGCGTGTTAATAATGTCATTGTCTCTAGCTCCTCGGGAATTTAGTTTAAAAATAATTTACTAAATTTGACCCAAACAGACACACAATACGACTTAATAAAAACGTGGTAATTTTTTTTTTATTGTATAAAGTGACGAAACGAGCAAAACGTTCACCGGATGGAAAGTGCAACGTCCGCCCGCAACAAATCCTGTGTCACTCAGAATTTTACTGTGTGACACCACACCGCGCCCGTCACCCTGAGACATCAGTTCTTAAGTCTCAAATGCCCAGTGACTACGCTAGCTCACAGTGCCCTTCAAACCGAAACACAGTAATGCTTGCACACTACTGCTTCACGGCAGAATAACTGGCCCTGGAGTGGTGCCTACCTAGACGGATTCCTGCATAGGAATCCTACCACCAGTTAAAATAATAGCTTTCTTTTTTTTTAACACACAAAACAAATGTTTCGTAACAGGACGACGATATGACTAAAAACAGCAAATCACTGCGTTAGATGGCGGAAGTCTATTTCGCGACATAAATATCAATAATCGAGCGGAAACAGTCGTGAATCATGTTAGCGTAGATACTATCAGTTTGCCATATGACTAAGAAGCGTCTGGAAACTTACGAATACCATTGTTTTGAATATCGCGTATCCGTTGGTTAGTATATATATTTTCGGTGATGTAATTGCTGTTAGCCTTTCGGCTTTTACAGCTTCATCGGATACTGTGCTCGCGGGCCAGGGGCCCGTGTGCCATGTTTGGTTTGACTCAAACATAAATAAATAAATAAATAAAAACTCCTACAAAACCCTCGAAGTTCGGACTGTGTCGCGTTCGCTGCGTGCTTTCGCGATTTCGAAAATCTTAAACATTTTAAGTCGTCTACTGACCGTCCGAAGGAGGCTGCGCGCGTCCATTCGGACTGTCGACTTGTGTGTCGGTAACTCTGGGCGGTGAGAACCGCCCTGGAACACGGGTGAATCTTGTGTACGCGATGTGAATGGTGGCTGAATTTGTTAGTGAATGCGAAAACATGATCGAACATTGGATCCTACGAGGTACGCGATTTATGAAATACCAGCTGCGACCCGCTGTTCCGCCCGAGTAATAAAGCCGACCTTGAACAAGTAAATTCCGAGCAAATTGGCTCTGACACGGACAGAGTCCTACGAGTGATCCTGTAGGGATTCCGTTTTTTTCATACGGTGGTACGGAACCCTAAAAAGTAGATTTTAGTGTATACGTGTATATGTATGAGTATGTATATATGTAAGTATGTATGTATGTATGTATGTATGTATGTATGTATGTATGTATGTATGTATGTATGTAAGTATATATGTATATAAATATGTGATTATGTCATTGTGTGTGTATGTGTATATATATTTTGTGATTTTATGATATTCTTTTTTTTTTCTCTTTTCTTTTTATCAAAAGTGCACATCGAGTCTGCTTCTCTTTAATATATCTTTAGGATATCCAGTAACAGGCCTGCTGGAAGAAATTTCATCATGAAATAAGCAGTGCCTTTGTACTAATTTACTATCTTTGTAATTTCCACTGTAATTTTTATGTGTACATAAACAGTAAAATAAATAAATAACATTTTACATGCAAAGTTTTCAATAGTCGAGGGTTCCTCTATTATACTAAGGATGAATTTCAGTAGAATATTATTAAAACAATGTTCGTAACTTTAAAAACCGCTGAAACAAACACATTGAAAGTGCTCTAAGTTGTTTCCAGAGTTGTTAATTTATAACTCGTGTAAAATATATGCCAATAACTTTAGAAGTTATCGAGTTAAATCGGTTCGTACAGACGGAAGCAAAAAGGGGACTTCTGTTTAATATATATGGACTAGATGTGCCCCGCGCTTTCACCAGCGTAAAATGCCGGCCCTGATCGATGATATGCATATATACTTCCCTATTTGAATAGGATTTTAGGGTCCTATTATCTTTGCGCGCCGTCTCTAATTATTTTTCTAAAATTAATGTTGCCTAAGTTACCCGCTATAATATCATCTATGTGTCAGTGAAAGTCCCGTCAAAATCGGTGCAGCCATTTACGAGATTAGCCGGAACAAACAGACTGACAGACAGACAAAAACTTTAAAAATTGTTTTTATTTTATAAGTACCATATATGCTTTCATAAGCATGGAGTAAAAAGCGGTTATTTTGTTATTACAAACAAACACTTCAATTTAATTTATTTGTATAGATGTTTAGACAATATGTTACAAAACCTCTTCGGTAGGCGTAATGTGTCCAGCCTGTTTACCCATTCAGGAATAAATGATCGTAAAAAGAAATGCAATGAAAATATATTAAAAGGCGGTGGTTATTAAAAAATACAACAAAATGTTGTGATGATTTTGGACCTTGATATACAATAAAAGTGCGCACAATGCCAAATTTCATCAAGATCGGTTCAGTGGTTGAACCGTGAATAGGTAACAAACAGACAGAGAGGCCGGGAGAGTTACTTACTCACTTTCCCATATAATATTAGTATGGATGATTTTCACATTAATACTTAACTACTGTACTTACGTATCTTTGGAAAAATTTACGATAACTTCATACATTTTTGTGCTACGCTATGCACTGACATATTTCTTGATATCGATAACATATCATGCGCTAAACAAATGAACCGTACCTATTTATAAAGAACATACGTCAACAAATTCTACCGACTGTGGCCCTCGATTACTTTAGCAATACTGTGTAAATTACATTGACATAAAGTATACAGTGAACTAATGTGCGAATATCCATACTAATATAATAAATGCGAAAGTAACTCCCTCTGTCCCTCTGTCTGTTTGTCACCTTTTCACGGTTCAACCGCTAAACCGATCTTGACGAAATTTGGCACACAGATAGCTTGCATTCTGGCGACGGACATAGGATACTTTTTATCCCGAACAATCAAATAGTTCACACGGGATATTTAAAAAAACCTATATCCAAGCAGACGAAATCGCGGCCATCGGCTAGTATTAGAATAAAATCTTCGAACGTTTGTCACTTACACGTGACATTTGAATTGATATTTCAAAGTGTTTTGAACATTCAGGGAAATGCCAATTCTATTCAAAATTCAGACACTGAAAAAACTTTTTTTTTTTATGGAAGGAAGAGACGAGACGAACAAATCGGTAAGTGCACAATGTCTGCCCATAACAAATGATTTGTCACTCAGACCATTTCTGTGTCGCTCGTCACCCTGTAACATCAACGGTCTCATATGCACAGTAATTACAATAGCTATCAATGCTCTTCAGACTGAAACACAGTAATGATTGAATACTACTGCCTGAAGGCAAAAGAACTGGCACTGCGGTGGTACCTACTTAGACGGAAACCAGCATGAGCCTCCTACCACCAGTGATCATTAAAGTTGTAGTTAATACCTACACTGTGAGTCTATTATATTGTGTTTAAACCCATCCAATTCATCTCTTTTTGCGATTTTACAGCGACATATGATAAAAAATCTAAATTTCAATGGCTCAAAGTTTGTATCAGTGAAAATGTGGAAGGAATACAGGAACACACCGTAAAACACCTTATGGTCCATGGACACGTACATTCTCAACATGGTATTCCTTGCAACTGGACCTCCATGGCACAACCAGTAAAATTAACAGTCTACAAATGTCCCACTGTTGAGCACAGACCTCCTTTTATTTTTTGATAAGGTAGGAACCTTCCTCGGGAAGAGTCCGCCACGTCGCATGTGGTTGGCGAAGAATCGACATAAGTAGTCACTTATGTTGATTTTTTTCTCACACATGCACTTGATAAATCAGCGCTTAAAATTTTAATTATGCTATAAAATACAAAATACCATGGCTCAGAATCAGACACGACAATAACATTGAAGATATGTATGCATTTAGTAAGAATTAAAATTTAGTTTCGAACAATAAGTAGCATCACTAGAGACAATGTCGCTATGTTTATCTAGTTAAATTACCACGCAATATGCATTCTTATTGTTTATGCATATAGGCGAAATTTCCTTGCGGTTTTTAATAGAAAGCATTTATAGCAAACCTTGAGACTCGCGTCATATGACTCTTGGCACATATCAACTCGTTATCATTTTTGCCAATCTAAAAAGCACCTTGCGCAAGATTAGGAGATAAGAAACAATGGACTTTATTGCAATTGTACTACAACCAAAATTTCTATATTTTA
The DNA here is from genome assembly GCA_019845155.1 of Luehdorfia chinensis. Classification (NCBI taxonomy): domain Eukaryota; kingdom Metazoa; phylum Arthropoda; class Insecta; order Lepidoptera; family Papilionidae; genus Luehdorfia; species Luehdorfia chinensis. The sequence continues at coordinate 2,737,360 of JAHVAK010000003.1, read as the reverse complement.
GTGTAAAATTAGGTACGAATTTCGTAACAAGTGTTTTAAATATTACATTTAAAAAGACATTTTGCAGTGTATTCAGTGTAAGCGAATATTTGTAAGAGATTTTAGTGTCATAGACAAATTATACTTTGTTCTTTATTATGACAATTGTTCTGTTCGTTTACGTGTTTGTCACGCTTGTTGGTTTTCGCGTTTGAAGGTGTTGTAGTTGTCGTTGTCTCCGACACTGTGTCCTTACCTACATCCGATTTCATTACATGAGCGGTAAGGTCAGGGTAGTTATGTACGGGTGTCTGTAGTTGAGCGTATACCTGTGGCACTATAATAATGCGCACTTTATTCCATACTTATAAATGGCTAAGTATTAGAAGTAGAAATACTCGTATGAGTAATATATAAAACTTTATAGAATAAAAATATATCTATTGCTTAAAAAAAATAACTAAAATTATGTTTTTTTATTGTATGTGGTGAGGAAACGAGCTTAACGTTCACCCGATGGGAAGTGCAACGTCCTGCCCATAACGAATACTGTCTCACCCAGAAAATTTCTGTGTGAGACATCGGTTCTTATGTCTCCATGCCCAGTGATTACGCTAGGTCTCTGTGCCCTTCAAACCGAAACGCAGTAATGTTTGGACACAACTGCTTCACGGCAGAATAACTGGCCCTGGGGTGGTACCTACCTAGACGGATTCCTGCATAGGTATCCTACCACCAGTATAACGCTGGTAGTGGTAAACGTCACTGCAAATGGAACAACGTGGCGGAGTCTTCCCGGCTCCAAGCCCTTCTCAGAAATGAGAGGAGGTCTGTGCTTAGTATGGACATTTATAGGCTGTTACTTTTCTCAAGCCGAGGCGTGGTAGCTCAGGGGCTGCACGCTCGCCATAAATTTCACGGTACGTGAGTGACATTTTGGAAGACAGCTTTGGTGCACCCGATCCCTAAAAAAGGCGACCGCTCAGATCCATCCAACTACGTGCCGATTGCCATCACCTCCTTGCTCTCGAAAATTATGGCGTCCATTATGAACTGCCAGCTCTTGAGGTACTTAGAGGAGCACCAGCTGATTAGCGACCGCCAGTACGGTTTCCGTCGGGGTCGCTCGGCTGGTGATCTTCTAGTGTACCTCACTCATCGATGGGCGGAGGCAGTCGAGAGTAAGGGGGAGGCCCTGGCAGTTAGCTTGGACATAGCGAAGGCCTTTGATCGGGTCTGGCACAAAGCGCTTCTTTCGAAGCTGCCTTCTTACGGGCTTCCCAAGAAATTTTGTAATTGGGTCACCAGTTTTCTCACAGACCGGAGCATCAAGGTCGTAGTTGAGGGTGCATGCTCGGACTCTAAGTCTGTGAATGCTGGTGTCCCACAAGGCTGTGTGCTATCACCAACCCTGTTTCTTCTGCATATCAATGATATGTTGCAAATTAGTAACATTCATTGCTATGCAGATGACAGCACTGGTGATGCCGTATACACCGGCCATGCCGTGAACAAACTTGTGTCTGAAGTCGAGTTTTTGTTAGACAAAATCTCGAATTGGGGCCGACTACATCTAGTCCAGTTCAACCCCAAGAAGACAGGTTTGCGCGTTTACCGCTAAAAAGAAACCCTTCGTCGTATCACCTAATTTTGAGAGCACTTCCCTCGTTGCCTCAGCCAGTATCGGTATTCTTGGCGTCGACATATCGAACGCTTGCAACTTTATAAAGCGCAGGTTCGGTCGCACATGGAGTACTGTTCTCATCTCTGGGCGGGAGCGCTCCAGTGTCAGCTACTTCCATTTGACCGCATTCAATGGAGAGCGGCTCGAATCGTCGACGACCATGTTCTATCTGATCGGCTTGATCCACTGGCTTTGCGAAGAGATGTTGCATCCCTTTGCATTTTTTATAAGATCTACCATAGGGAGTGTTCCGAAGAATTGTTCGGATTAATTCCAGCCGCTGATTTTCACCATCGCACATTGCGGCACAGAGCGAAATTCCATCGTCACCACCTTGATGGTTGGCATTCCAGCACAGTGCGTTTTTCGCGCAATTTTCTGCCTAATTTTCTCACAAGCACCTTATGGAATCTGCTGCCGCCAGCGGTTTTTCCGGACGGATACGACTTAGGGACCTTCAAGAAAAGAGCCTATTCCTTCCTCAAAGGCCGGCAACGCATCTGCTATTCCTCTGGTATTGTAGATGTTCATGGGTGTGGGAAATTGATCTGCGATTTTAAGTGCATATTACTACCACTCCATCTCATCCAATGGATCTCGTAAAAGGCGAGTAAGGAATTAAACTGCACTGTGCACCCAATAGCGCAATGGTGGCGATGGGCTCACCACCTATCACACCAAGTGCATTATATTGTTTTGGTGAAACGTGGATTGTGGCAGTCATCTGTTTTTGCAGTGAGTGCCCAGTCTCTGACTACCCCTTATGGGATACAGTCGTGATCTTATGTATGTATGTTAGCCTGTAAAGGGAAACATCATGAGGAAACCTGCATGACTTAGGAATAAAAATATTTCGTGGACATTGGAAGTCCGCCAAACCGCATTGGAGCAGCGTGGCGAACTCTTCCCTGGCTCCGAAACCCTTTTAGAAATGACAGAGGGCTTGTGCTCAGTCGTGGGACCTTTATTTATATTACTTTACTTTTTTTAGCCGATAGGAGTCCGGTAGAGTAGAATATCAACTACCTCTTTTATACCGAGGTGTCGTAAGATGCCACTAAGGGAAAGGCTAAGGAACGCATGTACCAAAATGGCGGCGCCGTGGTTCGACACCCATTACGTCTCGTTTCCCACGGGGGCGAAAAGTGGGCTACGTATGTGGCCTCTGCCTACCCCTTATACGGGATTTCAGATGCAGAAATGGATATATTTTACACCGATTTCAATTATGAAATTATTTCTTATATCGGATAGTTTCTAATACGGTTTCGGTTATGGATATTTTTCTACGCAGATATTCGATAGTTTCGGTTAGGAAGCCCCATTACTTCCTTGTATTCCTCGCTAAATATAGCGGGTGGCACCTGTGGGGAAATGTCGCACGCTGAAATCGACCTTGCTCAAATCGATTATAAAATTTTGAAGATCTTTTTAATATTTTTTTTATTGTATAAATTGATGAAACGAGCAAAACGCTCATCTGATGGTAAGTGCAGCGTCTGCCCATAACAAATGCTGTGTCACCCAGAAAATTTCTGTGTGACACCACACTGTGCCCATCACCCTGAGACATAGGTTCTTAAGTCTCATATGCCCAGTGATTACGCCAGCTCACAGTGCCCTTCAAACCGATACACAGCAATGCTTGCACACTGCTGCTTCACGGCAGAATAACTGGCCCTGAGGTGGTACCTACCTAGACGGATTCCTGGACAGGAATCCTACCACCAGTAAAATCTTGTTGGTTTGGCATTTTTCAGTATATGCCGCAGCATGTCTGAAGCCATGACATTGTCATTATATGGATTGGTACGACACCCGATGTTGCAGCAGATTTCCTTATGCCGCCTATACTGGTTAGTGAATAGAACAAACTAGCTGCGCCCCGTGGTTTCACTCGCGTAAAATAAGCCAACCACCTCGACGATCTGAGCGCTCACAGTTCGGCCCTTCTTAAGCGTGCACGATTTTTATACCTAAATACCTTTCTCAATAAAAGGGCTATGTAATGCAAAAATAATTTCTTAAATCGGATTAGAATTTCTTGACATTTGGGGTTTCAAACATACAAACTTTATCATAGTAGTGAGATAAATAATGTTCTACGATCCAAACTGGAAACAAGCAGACAATGCATCATTCAAAGTTTACTCGTGTATGGTGCAATAAAATGCGAGTTTCGACAATTCGGACAGCGACTGATGGTATGCGCAGCAGCGTAACTTCCCAATGACGATAAAAAAAAGACGATACAAATACGAGTATTTATTAAAGCTTGACACAATAAACCATTTTTTAAACTCCTTTATTTACAAGCACACATTTCAAGGATACTATTTTTATTAGGAAATGATAAAAATCACAGCATTAGCGAGCATCCGGGTCTTTCTCTTTCTAAGTGATGAGGCGAGCAAAACGTTCACCTGATGGTAAATGCTACGTCTGCCCATAACAGATTTTGTGTCACTCAGAATATTTCTGTGTAGGACCACACTGGGCCTGTCACCCTGAGAGATAAGTTTTTGAGTCTCATATGCCCAGTGATTACACTGGTGCGAGTTATTTTGCCGTGAAGCAGTAGTGTGCAAACATTACTGTGTATCGGCCTAAAGGTCACTGAGGACTAGTTTCCATTAATTACTAGGCATATGAGACTTAAGAACTCATGTCGCAGAGGGACGGACGCAGTGTGATGTCACACAAAAAAGTTCTGGGTGACAAAGCATTACTTATGGGCAGACGTTGCATTTACCATCAGGTGAATGATTTGAACGTCTCGACACATTCTCCTTTAAAAAAATCGACTGCATGTGAAGTACGTCAACCCGCACTGCAGCCAGGGCTCTTCTCTGCTCCAAAAACTCTCTCAAAATTTTTTAAACACTTTATCCGATTACTATTTATTGAGTGGTAAGCCCTTGCCGTGACATTTAGTTTGCTGTCAAATATCGTGTTTTAATTTTACGAATGCTTTGTTATCCAGAACACCACACTGCACTCGACCCTCTTAGACATCAATTCTTGAGTTCCTTTAGACCGTAACACAGTAATGTTTGCACACTACTGCTTTACGGCAGAAAAATTGGTCCTGTGGTGGTACCTACCTAGACGGACTCCATCCACCAAGAATCCTACGACCAGCACAAACGAATCCTTCATCAACTTCCAGTCTTTGAGCCTGTTATTTCACTTTCCAAAAGCTAAATATAAGATATTGCTTGTTGGGTTTGTATATGGATGAAGCCACACATTAGTTTTTAAACCTCATTTTACAAAGTGTGTCGTTACTTTCTTAAAACATGAGATCTTTTCACTTTGGTTAATTTGTTTGTTTATGATACGGTAGTAATCGATAATTTGTTTATGATACGGTAGTAATTGACCAAAAGCTTCCGGATTTTAACAAACGTATGCGATAAGCTGAAAACCTACATACTTTATTATATTGGTTTCATCTCTACAAAGAGTCGAGTCAACGAAAAAGTTGATTGCGGCGACTTTCACTCGCCCGGACAGGCCAACCGGCATAATGTAAAGGGCAATGCATTGGTAGCACGATTTCATTGCATTAATAATTTTGAAGCGCCCATAGCTTAATGGTTTAGGGCACGGAATGCGGACCATAGTTCGCAGTTGCCCGACATTTGACTACTGCCGTGAACGCAACTATTTTGTCGAAGGGAAATCTGCATAGATATCACACCGCCGCGGGGGCAAGAAAGGGGTAATACCGGACTCGTTCCGGCTAAAATTAGTGGTGGAGGCGAAGAGAGGAATTTGTCGGGACTGCGAGAAGGCTTTCGCACACAACCGTAGCCAAGACGCCAATGCGCCTTAGTAGGCTACTTTTTGTAGAAAGAGTAGAGCTGTAGGAACCCTACCCCAACTACAATTAAGAGACGCTGCAGTATTCCCGTGCCAGTTCGAGGCCTAATATACCATACGACGGGATGACCGTCCGCAGTGTCCGTCGCCGAAGCCTCTTTTTGAGAAGAGCCTTTCTGAGAAAAGCCATCGTAGCTCAGGGACTAGGCGCTCGCTTTAAATGTCATAGTACGCCTGTGATCTGCGGTGTGGGTTCGATTCCCAGTGCCGGCACCACTAAAATTGTTAATTGGCAATTTTAAGTGTTGATTTACTACGTGCTCGGCGGTGAAGGAAAACATCGTAAGGAAACCTGCATGTCTGAGGAATACAAAATATTTCGAAGACATGTGCGGTTGCACGTTGCACGTTGCACTTACCATCAGGTGGAGGTGAAGGAAAACATCGTTGGGAAACCTGCATGTCTGAGAAATAATAAATATTTCGAAGACATGTGAAGTCCGCCAACCCGCATTGGAGCAGCGTGGTAAACCTTTTTTTAGTAACTTTACTTTTACTGTCTGAGTATCTCTCGGGCCACAGAGAGGAACAGAGGGCGTACGGTCTGCGAAACACGACTTTGCTGTACTTTTGACTCTCCCAAATTCGTTACATTTAGATTTTAAGTCCTTGACAGTTTTTACAACTCTTAAAAAAATACTATTCTATGCGAGATAAGCGAGTATAGAAACACTATTTGACTCACCTTCTTCCCATCGCGAAATTTTACAGTGCCCTCGATAATCGAATTGGCGGGACTGGAGTCCGTCATTTTGTTCCAAGATCACGTGACGCGACCACAGCGCCGCCGCGGCGGCATTATGCACTAGCACATTTTAGTTGTACCACACTAAAACCAATTGTTGACCAATGAACCTGAAACAAAAGGAGAGTCTGGTTACGGTTGTGTTTGGGTTATTTCAATTGGGATAATATTACATTTTTTGTTTTTATATGTTTCTTAGTATAAATGCGTAACGTTGAATCAAGAACATTTGGAACTGGTTTCGGGAATGAATCGACGTCAACCCCACCAAAAGTGCAGCCATGTACTTTTCGCCGCGCATAACGCCGCATCTCCCTACCATAGAGTTATTTGATGGTCAATTCCCTGGGAAAAGACAGTCAAATACAGGAGTATAGACCCTGACGACGCGACCACTAGGGCCCAAGCGCTCTACCCAGCACGACACACACTCACAAGACAATCACGATCATACCGCCCCCGCCGTCGGCGAGGGCGTATCTCATTTTGTGGCAATCTATGTGGGAGGTAGCTCAGAGCTAGGCGCTCGCTTTAAATTTCATAGTACGCGAGTGACCTGGGTTCGATTCCCGGTGCCGGCACCATTAAATTGTTAATTGCAATTTTGAGTGCTGATTTACCACGTGATCGGCGGTGAAGGAAAACATCGTAAGGAAACCTGCATGTCTGAGGAATACAAAATATTTCGAAGACATGTGCGGTTGCACGTTGCACGTTGCACTTACCATCAGGTGAACGTTTTGCTCGATTCGTCACTTTATCAAAAAAAAGATAGATTATATTCTAGCGCGACAGTACATAAAGGAAATATCATTTATTTGTACACAGTAACAAGTTTACAGAACACGATTGTATGTTGGTGAAATACCAAAGAAAGGCGTCTTTACCAACTAAAAAAAAGTAAAGTTTCAGCCTATAAATGTCCCACTGCTGAGCACTGGCCTCCTCTCATTTCTGAGAGGGTTTTGGAGCTAGGAAGAATCCGCCACGCTGCTCCAATGCGGGATGGCGGATTGAAATGCACGTTTTCGAAATATTTTTTATTTCTCAGACATGCAGGTTTCTTCACGATGTTTTCCTTCACCGCCGAGCACGTGGTAAATCAACACTTAAAATTGTAGAACAATATTAGAGGTGCTGGCACCGGGGGTCGAACCAATGTTACTCGCTTACTATGAAATTAAAGGCGAGCACCAGGCTCCTGCGCTACCACGGCTCAATTATTTCATCTGCACGGTACAAATATAATTTGGATTAAGGTAATGATATATTACCTGAAAGTAAAGTATTTATTAATTACATAAATAATTCAAAAAGATATCGAAGTCAACGTTTTTGAAACTTTAAAGTTTCGTTTACTTCGTCGCTCGATTATGATCACTACAAACGTAACCCAAAGACAACGATCACTCCAACAACAACAACAACAATAAATGTCACATCCCCGGCGAAATTAATTGGGTGACTTGGTATCATGGAAACAATGACGAAAGTACTCGCGATTTCGTTACAGTAACTAAATAATGTTCAATTATTACAAGTCTGAATTATTAATAGCGAATTTCAGCGCACAACCCAAAGGGAGCTCTTACGGAGCCCCTATTTATATTTAAAGCGAACTTACTTAATACTTAAATACAGACATCTCTTTGAAGACTTAAGTCGAACAAGCAGAACTTCGGACTGAATACTTAAGCGAGTTCTCTGGATATTCCGTAAGGAGCGTGTGCCGAAATATTGTTTCGGATTCTGTGAAGTTTTTGTAGCTTAATCTGCTTAAATTAAAAGCAATTCAAGTCTCAGAACGTGGAAGATTACAGTAATTTCTTATTTAAAATATATTACTTTCGTTACTTTACGCTTAATAATAAATGCAACCTTATTCAGTAAGTAAACTATGGCAAACCTATAATACCACTTGAACTTTAAACTTTGGAAAGACGTCTTATTTTGGAAATTGTTTCATTTTAACTTTTCCGTTATGCGTCGCGGCTTCTATTCCCGCACGAGACAAGTATCTGTATGACCTACAGAGAGTTGTCCGTAGTGGGGTAAACGCACCCATGATACATAAGAAATCCTAAAGTCGTTGCCCCATCCTAAAACTTTGCTCATGTCGAGGGATATTATAATTAAACCTGTTTAAACCTGTTCCTGTGTGCACATACCTATTCTCATGTAGGCACACATTTTAATACGATGCTTTAACACACACGCACACATCGCGCACACGATATAATTATATTCTCCTGTATCTATTGTGTGATATTGTATAATAATTGTATAGCGCATCGGCTATATAAACATTTGTCGCGTGCGGAAATCGAACCCATAACCCATAGCGGAGAAGCCAATCGCTTAACCACGGCGCCAACCGAGCCGACAAATGTTACCGAGTTTTAACAAGTCCCCGTTACACCTTTGTTTCATGTGTGCTACAATAAAAACAATGGCTGTCTGTCCTTCCGCCTGAAGCGACTCCGGAACAACTATTCCTGTATCCGTAATATTGACAGAGTTTGGAACAGCTCTACGTTTCAACAAGTTTGAACAAGATAACATAGGCTTTCCGTTTGAAGGCTTTTGAAGTAATTCACTACAGGCGTGTGTACTGAATACGAATAGACGACTTCATCAAACTATTTTTTACTTTTACTATGTGGTGGCGGCTAAAGAGAATCTACCACCCCATCTCATCCCGAGGGTGTCTTAAAAGTCGACAGAGGGCAAAAGAAAACCAGAACATGGGCAGCAGCATCTTCCTGGAACATCTGAATAAATGAACTTCGGTTGCCAACCCATGCTAGGCAACTACGGCAAAATCCCCCTAAATTGAGAGCAACATACTTTTGTGGCAATCTATGGGGGAGCCCTGTGTTCACTAGACTTATGACTAGTTGTGGGCTGAAATGATGATGATGATGCCTTTTACTAATTGCAGGACTCCTATGCTACAATTAGTCTAGGTAGGTAACACCGCATCGCTATTCAGCCGTCAAGCAGCAGAGTTCAAACATGCAGGAATCCGTCTAGGTAGGCACCACCCCAGGGCCAGTTATTCTGCCGTGAAGCAGTAGTGTGCAAGCATTACTGTGTTTCGGTTTGAAGGGCACTGAGAGCTAGACTAATCACTGGGCATTTGATACTTAACAACTGATGTCTCTGGGTGACGGGCGCAGTGTGGTGTCACAGAAATATTCTGGATGACACAGCATTTGTTGTGGGCGGACGTTGCACTTACCATTATGTGAACGATTTGCTCGTTTCGTCACTTTATACAATAAAAAAAAACATTTCGGTCAGAAAGGCATTAAGACCTGGTGTAATTACTGGGCATGTGAGACTTAAGAACTGATGTCTCAGAGGGACGGGCGCAGTGTGGTGCCACACAAAAATGTTTTAGGCGACACAGCGTTTGTTATGGGCAGACGCACTACCATCAGGTGAAAGATTTTTCTTGTCACCATCTTCCGTAAAAGAAGAGTGATAGGGTGATGAAGTTACGCCGTCATCACACAGTAAAGCTAACAACTGAGTCTAAGCATGAAGTTTTATTCTGAGACGTACGTTTCAATGTTACATCTTAAAATAAATTAAGTAACTTAAAATTTTAATACCTCGCTTCTTAAAATTGAATTAGTTTGGACCGACGCAGACGAGCGGGAATTTAATATTTGCATTGCCAAAAGAACAAATCGGCCCAGGAGCGAGGGTAAAGTTTCCAAATTAAAAAACTTTCGAAGATCTGATCAATACGTCAATCTTGCGTTGAATATTGACGCTGGTGTTAATTTTGTAAATGAATATTGACATAAACCTTGTGTACTATGAATTTGATTAATGACGACCTCCTTTTGGCCTTGTTGTGAACAGACAATGTACCTAATTGCTGAGGTGTGGATCCTAGGTTAGAATCTAAACCAAATAAACGAAACACAACGCAGTAATGTTTGCACACTACTGCTTTACGGCAGAATAAATGGCCCTGGGGTGGTACCTACCTAGACGAAGTCCTGCAAAGAAATCTTTCCACCAGTAAATATAAGCTTTCGCTGTGCCCGTCATCTGCCGTCAAACAGAAGTAGAAGTAGTGTGCAAACATTACTGTGTTTACGTCAGAAGGGCAAAAATATTTACTCGGCCCTACCGTGCACCACACTGCAGTCCGTCTCCTTTTAACAACAGTTCTTAAGTCTCATCTGCAAATTAATTACATTAACCCTCAGTGCTGTTCAGACCGTAATAAAGCAATGTCTGCACAGTACTGCTTCACGGAATAACTGGCCCTGCGGTGGTACCTAGAGCGAAACATCTTGATTTGGACATCCAGAAAAGTTCTGTTACACTCATATTATTAATCTTTAATAACCATCACAATAAAGCTAAAACGAATTAAAGCCGACCAGAGCGAACAGAACACACACTTGCGCTTTTCCCTTTCAATTTTATGTATAAAATTATAAATGCAAATGTCTCTTTGAAACTCAATAAAAGCACTTTATATTAATTCCCAAATCCATAAATGCCCAGTGTCCAAAATGGGGGGACGAATTCAATGAGCGCTCAGAATAGCCCCCCGGTGAACGATAAATATGTCGTACGCGATTACTGGATCCGTGCATTTCGCAAATATTGTTTCTGTATCGATTTAAAAGGTAAACGCGTATACAGCGTGTTTTGTTTTATCGAAACGTTACTCTATTTAAATATAAAATAAAATATTATATATTATATTTTTACACGAAAAAACCCTTTCGTAATGGTTTATAATTACGAAAAAGGTTGCGCAATAAACTCTAATAACAGATAACAAATCTGTTATTTGAACATAAGTTTTTATCTAAAAACGTATACTTTTAAATGTTAGAAAATTTGATGACCGCTGGACTACTGGTCAAAGTACCTGACTACTACGTCTTGGGTCGTGGGTTCGAGTGCCAGCCGGAGCCAAGATTTGTGCGTAAACCGAAATTGTTATTTTTCGGGACCGGTTGTGTTGTGCATGTGACCGGGTGTGTTGTGTTATCTTCGTAAAAACTACTACCCTACACTAGGAGTTCTCCTATATCGTGGGTGCATTGTTTTTTCAAAATTGACGGAGAAGTCGAATGTAACGTAATTTTTTTTTATAGGATAATGTGCTGAAACGAGCAAAACGGTCACCTGATGGTAAGTGCAACGTCTGCCCATAACAAATGCCTGTATCACCCAGAAAATTTCTGTGTGGCACCACACTGTGTCCTCCTCTTAAGTCTCATATGCCCAGTGATTACGCTAGTTCACAGTGCCCTTCAAACCGAAACACAGTAATGCTTGCACACTACTGCTTCACGGCAGAATTACTGGCCCTGGGGTGGTACATACCTAGACGGATTCCTGTATAGGAATCCGTCTAGGTAGATGTAGATAGATGCGCCGAAAACAGCACCGCGCGGACGATAGGTATGAAATTTATAATTTTTAACAATTACATCGACCTTGTGTAGCATTTTGATGATATATTCGCGCGGCATATCAACAGCGTTACCTTCAGCCCGTTCTACTTCCTGGGCTTAATTAGCGTCTATTTAATCCATCTGTAAGAGAATTTCTAATGTGAGCGTATCGCGTGTTGCACGAAGTTAAAGTTGTGCTTATTATGGTGGTATTTAATTGACCATCTGTTTAATAATAGACTGAGAGTCGACTGGACTATCGTTACGAAGCAAGAGGTAAAGGTATGGAGTAAAACAAATCGATTTACTGTGTCATTACTGTTTTAGCGAGTTAGAATATACCTTTTCTGAGAAAATAAATTAACTTTATTGTGGTATTAGCTAAAAATATTTTATGTTGATATTCAGAGTAAATTAAACGTCGTATTAGTTAAATTTTAACTTCATTGTCGTTTTTATTCAAATAGATACTCAACGTAAGTATAGCTATAGATAGAATATATATATCTTACTAACTACTTAACTGAGTCACATAAACGAGTGGATTCCTGTGTGAGGTATTGGGAAGTTTATAGGCTGGTTTATTACTATCACATTATCTTTTTTCTTCAAACAAATAATTACTCCAAATTTCTAGCACCATCTAATACCAAGAGTATAAAAAGATCAGCCTGTACCTACGTTTACGCAAGGGTGAGGCAAATCCTTATTACCGAAATCGAATATTTTCGTTAAAATTATTAATATCCACCCCATTTCTATCGCCATATTGCGTTTAAGGTTCGGCCTTTCAATATCTGGATCAATTTATCTGCATTATGCCCTCGCGTGCATTTCATATTACACAATAGCCATAACAAATTGGCTATTTCCATTCGTTTAAATTGGACGACGTTAAGTCATTGCTTTGTGATATTGCTCATTTCTATAAATTTATAACAGACAGACAGTCACGCCTTCTTCCCATTTAAAAGGGGTAGGCAGAGGCTACACGCGGAGTCCACTTTTCACCTTTTGTGATGAACTACGTCGCCGCCATTTTGGTACAAGTCAAAAAAATCTGACCCCGTTGCGTTCCCAAGGGCAATATAGTGACAGCATTGCATATTATGGTGTTAATCTGCACAAATAATAGTTAATAGCAAATACACTTCGGTAGGAAAGAGGTTGGTCCTATTCTACTCTGTCGGACACCTATCGGCGGACACCTAAATTTATAAGCTAGTTCTTTACTGGTGGTAGGATTACTATGAAGGAATCCGTCTAGGCAGGTGCCACCCCAGGCCAATATTTAATCTGTCGTGAAGCAGTAGTTTCCAAACAACTGTATTTCGGTCCGAAAGGCACTAAGAGCTAGCGTAATCACTGAGCATATGAGACTTAAGAACTGGTGTCACAAGATGACGAGCGCAGTGTGGTGCTACACAGAAATGTTCTGGGTGACACAGCATTTATTATGGGCAGGATGTTGAAGCTTACCATAAGGTAAACGTTTCGTTCGTCTTGTCACTTTATCCTATATAAAAAACTACGATCCGAGCTGATGGTGAGTGGCGATGTACTTTTTGATGGTAAACGCACTAGCTTAGAAAAAGACTATTCATCATCTCTTGAAGACACACAAATTGTAATCACACGGGAAATCTGATGCGGGCAAATTATTCCAGTCCTTTTGATGTATCATCAATATATCATCATTTCAGCATATTCCTAACCACTGCTGGGCAATAAGCCATAGAGTGCAACAAAAGTTTGTAACTCTCCTTTTGGGGTGGATTTTGCCATAGTTGCCACGCTTGGCAGGCAGGGTTGGCAATCGCAGTTTATTTATTCAGACAGGAAGATGCTGCCGCCCATCTCGTGGTTTTCATTTTCGCTCTGACGACTTTTTCGACACCCACGAGATGAGGTGGAGTGGTAAATTCTCTTAGGCCACTACCACATGGCATATCCACAGCAAAAGGATGGAAAGCTGCCGTCCTTATTTTTTTCTTTTAAGCGTTATGACAGTTGCATTGAAGTCTGTTTTTTAACGTGATGATGAAGATGAGATTGTATATCGGGGCTCGTGATAACACAATAAAAAACGGTCCGGGTATCTTATACTTTAAGATAGCTATTCTTGTATATATGTACATACGAGTATATATGTAATTGGTTTCTTGGAAAGAGCAGGTGGAATTTGGATGGAATTTTGTATTTAGATAATGTTTTACTTTTGTAGTTAATTTAGGTTTCGGTAGGTTTCGTTTTCACATTAGTAATCCAACCATTAAATAACGATTAGCACAAAAATTAAAAACAAAACGAGTTTAAAAAAAATCGAGGGTTTGTTATTGGACCAAAAAACTGCCAGACAATAAAGCATCGCAGGTAGTTTTTTCACCCACTTAACATCTGCTCGAACATCTGCCGAAGGAGAGCATTTTAAATACGTTAAGATGTTCTATCGATATAATGGCGATATTGTGAATTTGCACACTTTCCGGAAACTTAGGACGTTAACAGTGGTTGTCTTTATTCTTGTTACATCTGTCTTTACACAATAGATAAAGTTTACTGTGGCGTATTCGAGATATACGAGTACGAGTAGATAGGGCTGGCACACTGAGGTGTAATGGCAACATTTGTAGATTTTAAAAAGTGTTTGAGATCTTAGTTCAAAAAAATTTTACTACTCCCTGCGTTATAATACAATGGCGATGTATTTGTAATCTTTTTAACACCCTTTTTTTATTAGTCGAGTTTTGTGTCGTGTTCAACTTTCTACTTTTTTTTATAAATTTATTTTTAAATGATCTAATATTACTAAATAAAAAAATATAACAATTTCCTAAGACAACAATCACTTCAATCCTCAATGATAAACACTCCTTTTTTTGAATTACATATAAATCCGTACTAATATTATAAATGCGAAAGTAACTCTCTTTGCCCCCCTGTTTGTTACCTTTTTACGGGTCAACCGCTGAACCAATCCTGACGAAATTTGGCATTTGGGATTTTTATCACGGAATATTGAATAGATCCCATGGGATATTTAACCAACCTATATATACGCAGACGAAGTCGCGGGCATCAGCTAGTACATAATAAAGTGGAAACTAATTTAGCTCGTGAAATGTTCGTATTCTGTAAGAAATCACTTCACCGTGTAAATGGGAAGCAATACTTTTTACATTTTATCACTATATTTTCGAAGCAATAAAGAAAAAAATTCGTCTTGTGACGAGACGAGCAAAACAATCACCTGATGGTAAGTGCAACGTCTGCCCATAACAAATGCTGTGTCACCCAGAACATTTCTGTGTGGCACTACACTGCGTCCGTCTCTCTGAAACAGTTCTTAAGTATCATAATTATGTCAGTAATTACACTAGCTCTTATTGCCCTTCAGACCGAAACACAGTAGTGTTGGTACCTACCTAAACGGATTACTGCATAGGAATCCTAACACGAGTATTTCTTTAAACTTTTTAATAAGGTTATAAAGGATTTCTATACTTCAGAATTCGGGCGTTACTTTGCACGGCACGTAAAAAGTTTCAGCCTATAAATGTCCCACTGCTGAGCACAGGCCTCCTCTCATTTCTGAGAGGGTTTAGGAGGTAGGAAGAATCCGCCACGCTGCTCCAATGCTGATTGGCGGACTTCACATGTCCCTGAAATATTTCTATTCCTCGGACATGCAGGTTTCCTCACGATGTTTTCCTTCACAACTAAGCACGTGGTAAATCAGCACTTAAAATTGTAGAACAATTTTAGAGGTGCTGGCACCGGGGATCGAACCCAGGTTACTCGCGTACTATGAAATTAAAGGCGAGCACCAGGCCCCTGAGCTACCACGGCTGGCGTTTAATTATTGATACTAGTTATAACGAATTCTTCTACGCCGTCATTACATTAGACAAGGCTGTCCAATCCCAGGCCCGTAGACGCCTTTACATTAGTTCATACGATTTAAATTGTCATGAAGCTACATAATATAGTTTATAACTAGTATTAGCTATGTACTTAGTTAAGATAAAGAGATAGTGAAAATGCGTCATAAAGAGGTGTAAGCATGAGTACACGTGTAGACAATAATGGTTAAAATGGTTGTATAATAACATTTTACTACCAGCCCTTACAATAATTCGCGGAGATACCGTTGACCGAGCGCTTTGTCCGGGGACACCTGACGGCTCCCAGGTTTCGAACATTACAGCTTTATTTAGATCCCTTTCTTCGGGGAAGTCGTATAATTTTTATGACTTTATTTTGACCTCATTTAATAAAATAATGCAGATTTTTTTTAATAGTGTATAATTTCGGTGATGTAATTGCTGTTAGCCTTTTTCGGATTTTACAGCTTCATCGGATACTGTGCTCACGGTTCAGGGGCCGTGTGTAGCCGTGGTAGCTCAGGGGCCTGGTGCTCGTTAATTTCATAGTACGCGAGTAACCTGCGTTCGATCCCCGGTGCCAGCACCTCTAAAATTGGTCTACAATTTTAAGTGCTGATTTACCACGGGCTTAGCGGTGAAGGAAAACATCGCGAGGAAACCTGCATGTCCGAGTAATAGAAATATTTCGAGGACATGTGTAGTCCGCCAACCCGCATTGGAGCAGCGTGACGGACTAGTCCCAGCTCCAAAACCCTCTCAGAAATGAGAGGAGGCCTGTACTAAGCAGTGAGACATTTATAGGCTGTTACTTTACTTTACTATACTAAGTATACGAAGGTACTATTTGTATTGACAAGTGTAGGTTTATCTCAAAAATAAAACTTATTATTTTTAACAAATAATATTTAATTATTTATTAATATAAAAGCAGAAGATGGGCAGCAGCATCTTCCTGGAACATCATAATAAATAAACCGCGGTTGCCAACCCGCCTGCCAAGCGTGGCAACTATGGCAAAATCCCCCCAAAATGAGAGCTACAAACTTTTGTTGCACTCTATGGGGGAGGCCTATGTTCAGCAGTGGACTAATGGTAGGCAGAAATGGATGGATGGATGGATGGAAATAATATTTGCGGAAATTCAACTCGTACTAATAAATCATGTCCAAAAAGATAAATAAAACAACCTTGAAGCAGGAATGGGTTCGTCTCGCCACTCTGATGTGAAGGGTTATAGGACTGTTTACGAGTTTACGAATTTTTTTCATTTCTAAGTCATGCAATCCTAACGACGTCTGAGCATGCGGTAATCAATACTCAAAATTGCATTTTAACTGATTCATTAAAATGAATTAACATAAACCTCAAAACAAAGGTGTAAAGAAGCGGTCATCTAGGATATTTTCTTTTTCATAGAAGAAGGTGACTATACGAACAAGTGGCTCACCTGATGGTAAGTGCAACTTCTGTCCATTACCAATGCTGTGCCACCCAGAACATTTCTGTGTAGCACCACACTGCTCTCGTTACCCTGAGACATCAGTTCTTGAGTCACACATGCCCAGTAATTACACTATCAGTGTCATTGAAACCGAATCACGATAATGTTTGCACACTACTGTTTGACGACAGAATAACCGGCACTGCTGTGGTAAGTACCAAGCTGACCCTAGACGGATTCCTGTATTATCCCACACTTAAATATCGCATGTATCGTGAGGGCATTTTATATACCAACCATCTGTAGACATTTCAACCTATTTATTCGTGCGAGATTCAACCTGCAACCTGTAGTACAGGAACCAATCGAACAGTATTTACCGAGATAGGAAACATATGATACATATTTACTGAAATCGTATATCATATTAGACAAGTTACAATATGCGAACGAAGTGCCATCATACATAATATATAAAGTGATACGTTTCACATGTATCTACATGAGATATGTGCGTGATATAGATCCCATATGTGTACGTTAAAATTATAAGGTTTCGTATAGTAATAACTTATGGTTGGGTATAAATTTACCAGTGTTAGATTCTATGAATTCATATGAGGCATTAGGCGTCTTTAGTCCACCGGGAATGTTTAATTTGTAAATCTCACCCGAAACCGTATAAAAACCACCGCATCCGCCATATGCCGCGAGCGGTACATCGAATTATCGTCAGACGATAATGCAAATTTACCGAACTGGAAAATTACTCTTTCACTCGTGCAATAAAGCTTACTTTTGCATGAAATGGAATAAGTTACAGCACGAGAGATTAGGTTGTTCCTCCATTGCGTAAATGTGGTCAGACGAAATCTTCACGAAGACCAAAATGGTGTAACTGTGCTACGATTCTCGGTGTAATATTTATTTTAATGTGTAATTTGTATAAAAATAGCAGCTAACATAGCGTACGTATCATTTTAACTTCTTACACATTATGATTTATTATATTTACGCGAACACTACACATTTAAATGAAACTAAGTTTACGGATTTTATCGCGTTTAATTTATTACTATTTATAACCCGACGTTTCGAGTGCTTTACAGCACCCATGGTCACGGGAGGACTGAGGTGACAGATGTCCTGATGTCATAGTTAACATGGGGTACCTTCAGCTTTTTATTATTATTTTTGGGTCCGATCTACGCAGAAAGAGCTAACTGTGTCTTGAAGTCTTGCAGTGTTATGCTTGGTTTTTGATTTAATTTTATTTATTATTGGATCCCAAGCTGGTGGTAATACCCAACCATCTTCTCTATTGAAATTAGGATGTTTTTTGATTTCAATAGCCTCGCGAATCATCCTTGGTAGGAATCGGTGTTCTTTTGCAAGGATCTGTGGTTTATCAAATCTGATGTTCTTACACATTATTGCATTATTCATAAGCATTGAGTAAAAAGCTGTTGTTTTTATAACAAACAGACACTTCAATTGTATTTATTTGTATATATATATAGATAAAAGCGCCACTGAATCATCACGATATCTCGTAACTACAAGATCCGTTGTCTTAGATATTTTACTTTATTGTTTTAAAGAGGGTTTCATCTAGTTAGATCATGTCACGCTTATAGATACAAATCACATACAATACACAACATAGCAATCGGACAATAATCATCTTTTTTTAAATTAACTAATTTAAAATCTTTGTGACTTCGTCTGACAAAGGAGTAAGCCAAAATCCAGTCAAAAGTCAAAATTTCTTTATTCAGTTTAGGCTTGTATAAAGCTCTTATGAATGTCAAAATCTACACCGGTTTAAAAAATTAGACTTTCTCAGAGAAGAACCGGCAGGAAAGCTCTGGGGTCTTAATTTTTACAATGCCATATTACATTTATAAATTACATAAAAAATTACATCATAAATTTAGCAGGTTTGCAAGTGCCCAGTAGGTAAGAGTTATTTCCACACATCTCTGTCCTCTATGTAATGATCTATTTTATAATACGCTTAATACGCTATAATGTCTTCTTGACAAGTTTATTGAGTCACACTTTAAGGAATTTTGTTAATTTTTTTTATGGATCTACTAAGAGAAGATTTTCTAGTTTTTGCCAACCTAAACACAGGAACCACTAGCGTGTCGCTTCGCCCATTCTACAGGATACAGTTACTTTTTTATTAAATAAATTCATGTGTTTCCGTAAGTACATTATATTTACAAGTGAAGTATTATATTTAAAAAGTTTAGTTGCCTTCTGTGGATATCGTTCCCCTTATACTCCATCATAATGTGAACTTCATCTTCTTCTACTGCACACTCTGTGTCGAAACAGCTGTGTGTGTTGACTTGAAATATGGGACATCCCTTTCCCGACAGAGACACCGACTAAGAACGAATTTTACCAACATTTACTATTAAACGTGTAAACGGGCTGAGGCCGTATGTCTGTATACATACTTTAACACAACAACTTCCGTGCGAAGCTATGGCGTGTCAGCTGGTATGTTATAAATGTAACAAATGAAGCTTCTAAGTTTGCTTGTTCGACATACAATCACGCTAAACCGACTAAATGGTTTTAATGAAATTTGGCATAAAAGCAAAATTTGTAACGGAAAATGTTAAAAGACATATTTTAATTTTTTATGTCGAAGTCTCATGGTGAAGAACGCGGTTATACAGAACGTGCTTCCGAGTTAGTGGTCCCTGTCCCGTCGCCTACTACCGTTGAAATTATCTGTTTATCATCATCATTTCAGCCTAACACTAGTCCACTGTTGAACATAGGCCTCCCCCATTGATTGCTACAAAAGTTTGTAGCTCTCATTTTGGGGGGAATTTCGCCATAGTTGCCACGCTTGGCAGGCGGGTTGGCGACCGCAGTTTATATTCAGATGTTCCAGGAAGATGCTGCTGCCCATCTTCTGGGTTTAATTTTCCCTTTGTCGTCTTTTACGACACCCACGGAATGGTAGATTCTCTTAAGCCGCTACCACACGGTGTCATCTGTCAGTATCAAATATTACCTGATTCACTAAGGACCAATAATAATACCCGAGAAAAACACGCTTCCGCTTTCCCTAACAATAGGGACACGACTCAATAGGGTTAGGTATCGATAAAAATTAATCTTACACGTTTATTAAGTATGCTTTGTGTGAGGTGCTCTCAGTTAGAGAGGTGCGGAACAGAAGCGCGTCGATCGATTCTACTCGAGATAACATACATACATACATAAGATCACGACTGTATCCCTTAAGGGGTAGTCAAAGACTGGGCACTCACTGCAAACGCAGATGACTGCCACACTCCACGTTTCACCAAAACAATACTCGTATAATGCACTTGGTGGGATAGGTGGTGAGCCCGTCGCCACCGTGCGCTGTTGGGTGCACAGTGCAGTTTAATTCCTTACTCGCCTTTTACGAGATCCATTGGATGAGATGGAGTGGTTGTATTCTTTTAACGAGCCGCCACCACACGGCTACTCGAGATAACGCTTACACTAAAACCGAACTGGGCGACTTTACAACATAAGCCGGGAACTTCCAACGTACATACTCTTACGATTTCGCTTCTTTAAATTACTGTTGCACTTTCTGTATCGTGATCATGATCAGATCGACGATAGATGGCGCCATCTGAATCAATGAACCAACCGACTGCTGTCGACAGCTGTCGTGCATGTTAGTTGAACAGATTTGAAGAATTAAAGAAACATTGATTTTAAGATATTTACTTATTTTTCGTCATTAAAGGGAAATATTATCTTTAAAATTAGCGTTAACAACATTAATTTTGATATTCATACCGACAAAAAACACCTTAGAGAAATCCATACTAATATTATAAATGCGAAAGTAACTCTCTCTGTCCCTCTTTTCGTTTGTTATCTTTTCACGGCTTAACCGCTGAACCGATCTTCACGAAATTTGGCACAGAGATAGCTTGCATCCTGAAGACGGACATAGCATACTTTTTATCCTGAAAAATAGCTCCTAAGGGTCCTAATTTAATAAAACTTTATCCACGCGGTCGTAGTCGCGGGCAACAGCTAGTAATATATATGTAAAACATGAAAGAAATATAGATAAAGATCGTAGTGAGCTAGCGGTCATCGCGCTTCGTGAGTCGAATAAGATAACAAGTACATCAAGGAATGAGCTACAATATACATTTGAATTAACACTACTCGTATTGCACTGTGGTTGACAAGTGAACTGCATGCAGAATTGGTAGGCGTGTGTAAATGGGCTATAATTGGCAAATTTTTGTAACAAACCGGCCAGAAACAAAACCATACTTTAAAAAGCAATTAAAAGTAAATAATCTTTTCAATTAAGAGTTATGGTGTAGTATATAGTGACGTGAAGATAATATGTACTGACAGGCGTCTCTTTGTTTGGGAGCAGTCACTAGTAAGATCCGTAAAAAGTGAAGAAACAACCTTAAATGTTGCCCATAATCAGGCCTCCACTCATTTTTGAGAGGGTTTTATATGCCGCTAGTTTGCGGACTTCGAGTTTAAATCGAAACAAATAAATATAATTGAGGTGTCTGTTTGTAATAACAAAATAACAGCTTTTTACTCAATGCTTATGAAAGTATATACGGTACTTATAAGTAAAGTACAATGTCTGCTTGTCTGTTTGTTCCGGCTAATCTCCGTAACGGCTGAACCGATTTTAACGGGAATTTGACTGACAGATAGCTGATATTATAGCGAATAATTTACGCTACTTTATTTTTAGAAAAATAATTAGGGGTTCGCGCAAAAAAAATTAAAACGCCAAAATCCGATTCAAACAGTGAAGTATATCATCGATCGGGGTCGGATTTTCTACTTCTTCTAGTAAGTCATAAATAACGTTTATCTTTGAAATCAAAATGTTAAGCTTGAATTAATATTTACTCTGAACACAGAATGTCTTAATTGCCATGTAATCCTTCATGGATTAATTTTATGAAATTGATATGGAATCACAAGAAATGGTCTTTTTGTTATTTACATATTTCTTAATCTGATAGATGTCCAGCAGAGATGAATAGCACCTACCTCTTTCCTACAAAGGTGTCATGAGACACGACTAAAGTATTGTACGGACAGCCTTTATTCCTGCAGAATTGTTATTCTGGTGTTCCATAATATGCAATGCTGTCACTATACTGCTCATGGAAAAACAATGGGATGTAAGATTTTTTTTTACTCGCATCTAAATGGCAGCGACGTGTTTCGTCTCCCCTCACGCCTCGTATCCCGCGAGGGCGAAAAGCGGGCTACATGAGTGGCTTCTGCCTAGCCCTTTTATAAGAAAATGTATAATTATTTAACCTCCTGAGCATTTATAGCTTAATGAAAATGAATCTTACTTAAATAAAAGCTGAAATAAAAGTTAACTGTATAGTTCAGACTTAAATGTAATTATGATTTAAGTACAATGAAGACAAAGCCGTAAGTAATACAGCAGCGTTGCAAGCATCACGCCGCATGAAATGCTTATACTAAACAGTAGGCCTAGAGGTTAAATACTTATAAAAACGAAAAGTAAGTTAATTTGCTAAGATCCGCATGCAAAATGTAAAATGGTGTGTATTTGCTAGTTTTGAAGAGAACCGCCCGCCCTCCAATATTGACTCTACGAAAGTCAGCCGCCGATTCGCCGCTGTCGTAGAGTCAATATCACTTACTTACTTGATAATTCGTCGTTATAAGGTGAAACCCGTGTCGTGTTCTCGACTTCAGTGGTGAGTATTGCCTAGTGGTATTGTTAGTAGTGCTGTGGTGAAGGTATCTGGTGGCGGCTCCCGGTTGCGGTATTGGTTTGCTTGTGCACGCTCTTAAGGGAGGGCGGGCGGTACTCTTCAAATCTAGGAAATACACACCATTTTACATTTTGCAAGCGGATCATAGCAAATTAGCTTTCTTTTCTTTATTATAATGGATTGTCGCAAAGTAACGTCTGATTCTATTAACTATCTTAAATACTTAGTCCTTTTTTCTCTCGTAAAAGGCTCACGATTTACATTAATTATACGCACGCGCGAAATAGCTAATTAAACGCGTTATAGTCTATATCACAATGCAGCTTAAACACGATCATTCCGTGAAGCCAATTAAATTTTAATATAAAAGCGAAATTGGCATGACAGCTTCCGACATCGCCAAATGTCATTCGCACCGCGGCATCATGAACGCGACAATAACGAGACAAGGGATTGCAGACTAACAGTTACAGCCCGTCGCCATGGTAACGTTTTAATGGACTATTTGGCAGCGGTGCCAAACCGCGGAGTGTTAGACGAATGCAATGACGACACTTAGTTTGCAAGCTATGCTTCATCCGTTTTTAAGTTTTAACTGCCTGTGAATTTATGTCTTAACTTTTACAGAGTGTATAAATCTACAAATCCCAATAGGCATGAAACATAAAGAAAGAATAGCGAATTCAGTACGGGAGACCAAAGTCCGATAGGTGTCCGGCAGAGTAGAAGGTAGATGCTGAATACGAACTCTTACATTTTCCGAAATAAAAAAACGTACAAGTTCGTTTGCAGAATGAGCTTGCATTCTGGAAACGATAATGTATTTTTTTTTATTAAAAGTCTCTGTGTGTCGTCTGTGTTATTAAAAATCTCTGTGTCGAATTTCGTCAAGATCAGTACAACTGTTACAGGTAACAGACAGAGAGACAGAGGGACAGAGACAGATACTTTCGCAGTTATAATATTAAATATGAATTTAACATATGTGTTTTATACCGATAGATGCCCAGCTGAGTAAAATAGCATCTACTATAATCCTACCTAGGTGTCGTAAGATGCAACTAAGGTATAGTACGGGCACCCTTTTTTCGAACAGGATAATGCCATGCAGTGCTGTCGCTATACTGCTCGTGGGAACGCAATGGGCAGTAAGATTTTCTTTAACTGGTACCAAAACGGTGGCGGCGTGGTTCGCCACCCGTCTCGTATCGTTTCCGGCGAGGGCGAAAAGTGGGCTACGGGTCTGTATGTATGTAGACCAATGACAGGGCTAAGGGTTTTCATGGTGTATTGTGATATCGAGTCTTCGCAAACTTCCCCTTATAAGACATAATTTGAAATCTTAACTGTGGCTCGTCCACTTCAGTCATGACCAAGATACTAGTTTTATCTACGGTGAAATAATTTTTTTTATGTGTTAACTACTTTCGATGTTGCAGATTTTGACATCTCGAAAATAGCAATATCAAAATACTTTTACGTTTATATATCGTTTACATCCGCGGGATTATGCCTGAACGCCTCTAAGGCCGAAGCCAGCCTAGCCGAATCCGGCAAGGATATGCACACTGTGGAGCTCCGAGAGTCGGGAGGCTCTAAACAATGTGACTTTACTAGTCGCGCTGCCCTCGTGCGGTGCGACGTCGTGGCCCATTTGGATCTCGGTGAACGGTGCTATCGGTTTTAACACGTGCGCCACGGCACCGAGGGTCCGATTTAACCTCAGTTCGATGTCGGAGCTCGGAATAGTCTGTAGACGACTTACGTTCCTGGCGGGGTGTTGTGCTCGGTAGAGCAGCGTCGTGCTGCGATCTGTTGAGACTCAGCCCTACGCCAGGTGATATATTATTGATTAACCTCCGGTGATTTTACCTAAGCAGACGGTAAAAGCCAAAAAAGGCTAACAGCAATTACATCACCGAAATTATATATGTGGCTAAGCAGGTAAAGGCTTCTGCGCTGCGGTTCAAGGGTTTGATTCCCGATAGTTTTATATGACCTACACAAATTATGTGTAAAATGAAAACATGTGCAATTCGCACAAAAAATAACAGACAATCAAGGGAAATTTAGAAATAGAGGGATTGAATACAAAGGAGATGACCCAGTGCTGGACAAAGCTATTAAAATAAAATAAATAAATAGGGGAACCTTTTGAATCCGAAAACTACGAAAAAAAGTATTCACGTATAATATGTTCCATTCTGTTCCCACACAAACGCGCGGGTTTTTTACACAACCACACAGTTATAACGTGATCTAACGATTTCCAACGGAGAGTAGAGATTCCTCGTTAAAGCTATATCGCAATAATAAAATACACGATCTCCAAAGCACCAAAAAGGTAATAAACATAAGCGGTAGACGCAAATGCGCCGTAGTCTGCCAAGCAATCATTATTGTTATTGCTAATGTAGTGGCGCCATTGATTTATGTCCGTCCGGACATGTCCCGGTTAAAGTACGTTTAGTTGTGTATAATGTACCAAAATTTTGTTTTTGTACGGACAAGGAAGCCGTAGTAGCTCGGGGGCCTGGTGCTCGCCTTTAATTTCATAGTACGCGAGTAAGCTGGTTTCGATGCCCGATGCAATCACTTCTATAATTGTTCTACAATTTTAAGTGCTGATTTACCACGTGCTTAGCGGTGAAGGAAAACATAGTGAGGAAACCTGCATGTCCGAGGAATAGAAATATGGACCTACGAACGGTGGTACCTACCTAGACGGATTCCTGCATAGGAATCTGTCTAGGTAGGTACCACCCCAGGGCCAGTTATTCTGCCGTGAAGCAGTAGTGTGCAAACATTACTGTGTTTCGGTTTGAAGGGCACTGTGCGCTAGCGTAATCACTGGGCATATGAGACTTAAGAACTTATGTCTCAGGGTGATGGGCACAGGTTGATGGGCAGTGTGGTGTCACACAGAATTTTTCTGGGTGACACAGCATTTGATACAGGCAGACGTTGCAAAAATCGAGGACATGTGAAGTCCGCAACCCGCATTGGAACAGCGTGGCGAACTATTCCCAGCTTCAAATCCTTCACAGAAATGAGAGGCAGCTTATGCTCAGCAGTGGGACATTTATATACTTTACTTTTTTTTTTACGGACACGTAAAATTTGACTATAGAGTCATTGTCATTATTTGTTTGTATTATGGGGTATATGATACCCGTTATGAGTAAAGTTTAAGATTACAGATATAAATTGCACAAGCACACAGAGCAGCCTAAGGTGACGATCCCCGCTTGTCGTTATTACAAAATAGCATGGCGAAACCTACTTTTTTTTTAAATAAGGAATATTTTTTGGAAAACTAACTATAAAAATAAAAAAAGAAAGAAAGAAAAAGAATTTTTTGCTAGAAACGGACGTACACAAAAGTAATACATAATAAAAAAAAATATAAAGTACAAAAAAATCCGAAAAAAAAGAAACTAAAACACCTTTATTAACTAAAATAAAAGTATGGAGATTGTACGCCGTACTCCTAGCCAACGAGGTTGACAACTCAGCATACACTGCGGCGGAAGCGAATTCCGTCACAGCACTGTTTTTCAGTATCAAACCCCGTTGCACTCTGATTACGTTTAAACTTAAAAATATATTGTAATGTAATATATAAATAATTATAATATTACTGTAATTATTTATAAAATTGTATTAAAATTTGGAAAAAAAATACGTAGCTTTCTGATACTCCGTAAAACAATGGATTTCATCATGGCGAATCTTATTTCGTGCAAGCAAAACTTACCAATTAAATTAAATTCTATAAGATGTTGTAATCGATGCCTTTATGTATATAGTTGTTTGCATCTTTATAATATCTATCCATATGTTGCTTATAATTGGCACCAACAGAATAACAGCGCTGCGGCAATTTTTCTAATCATAATGCTGAGCCTTTTCGTTGGTGCGATTCAATATCACTATATTAATACGTGAACGTCATATTAGTATTTGTTATAAAAGGTGTTTTTTTTTATTTTACCACTCGAAACGTAGTGTGTCGTCGACGCACAAAAAATGTTTATGTGTGTATGTTGCCGTTGAGGCAGGTAAAATAAACTGAACATACACAGATGATTTTTTCCATACAAATATCTTAACCAATTAATTTTGACCACGTAGCTGGCTGTATGAGCTAAGTTCCCTTTGCCTTCTCTGCACGGAAAAATATTACCAATAAAAGTTATGTAAACGAATATTATTTTACTGGTGGTAGGATTCCTATGCAGAAATCCGTCTTTGTAGGTACCACCCCAGGGCCAGTTATTCTTCCGTGAAGCAGTAGTGTGCAAACATTACTGTGTTTCGGTTTGAAGGGCACTGAGAGCTAATTTAATCACTGGGCATATGAGAGTTAAGAACTGATGTCTCAGGAGGACGGGCGCAGTGTGGTGTCACTCAGAAATGTTCTGGATGACATAGGATTTGTTATGGGCAGACGTTGCACTTACTATGATGTGGTTTTGCTAGTGTTGTCACTTTATCAAATAAAAAAAAACAGCATTGTGTCCATTACGCGTTGGCGTTACTTTACCAACATAATTGGTCGAACACATGCGATACTAGAACATTTTAAATGTTTTAATAATTAAAACATTTGCTTACCAATCAATAAATATTTTCTTTCTTTCTGATTTAATTTGAGCCGTGGTAGCTCAGGGAGCCGTGGTAGCTCAGGAGCTAGGCGCTCGCTTTTAATTTTCATAGTACGCGAGTGACCTGGGTTCGGTTCCCGGTGCCGGCACCACTAAAATTGTTAATTGCAATTTTATGTGCTGACTTACCACGTGCTCAGCGGTGAAGGAAAACATCGTGAGGAAACCTGCATGTCTGAGAAATTAAAAATATTTCGACGACATGTGAAGTCCGCCAACCCGCATTGGAGCAGCGTGGCGGATTCTTCCTAGCTCCAAAACCCTCTCAGAAATGAGAGGAGGCCTGTGCTCAGTAGTGGGACATTTATGGGCTGAAACTTTACTTTTTTTTACTTTGATTTAATTTAAAAACGTTTGAGAATTTCGGTCGTTGTCTTCAATAATTCTTAACCATGGTCACCATGAAGCAATACCACGAGTAATTTGGCAAAGTTCCTTGCTTATGCTATTCAATAGTCTGCTTCAAAAACTCGTTGACTTCATAATTTAAGAGTTTAATTGTACACCTTTACTAACGAATCACAGTCGAAAATAAACGAGACAAGATTTTACAATGCAATTTAGAATTAATCATGGTGCGTTATTAACGATATCGCTCGTAAAGCAAAACATTAAAATTATGCTTACGATGATATAAAGTTAAGTTAGAAATATAAATATTATTACCATCTGGACAGATTGCATAAAAACTTGCAGTAATCTCAAGTTTATAGAAAGTGATTTAAGACATCGATTATCTTTTAGTGTCTATGACACTGCAGCCCAGACTACGATCTTATGCATGAGCGTTACATTAGGCGCGTGAAGATGAGGACGAGTGAGTGCATCTGTGTTTGCGCATACATTTGTGGCACTATAATATCTCCTGCGCAGTTGATAACCTACGACAGTATTCAGAAGTTAGCCAGGTGGACATCACCCTTTAGTAAACCACCACCACCACAATCATTTCAGCCTACCATTAGTCCACTGCTGAACATAGGCCTCCCCCATAGTTTGTAGCTCTCATTTTGGGGGGATTTTGCCATAGTTGCCACGCTTGGCACGCGGGTTGGCAACCGCAGTTTATTTATTATGATGTTCCAGGAAGATGGTGCTGCCCATCTTCTGGCTTTAATTTTCCCTCTGACGACTTTTACGACACCCACGGGATGAGATGAGGTGGTAGATTCTCTTAAGTCGCTACCACACGGCGGTTTAGTAAACAGAGAAATTTATTCCGTTGCTCTAAGACACAAAGCTTTATAAACCATATGTTATTTCTCATGACAGTTCCTCCCCTTCTTAGATAGTCACACACATCTCTTCATGCAAGCAGATGAAAAAGTATCTTATGAACATAGATTTTTGGTACAAATTTTACTATAAGCTACAAGTGTCTTAAGCGCATGATTAGTTACAGTAAACAGAGGCGCAAATAGAATAGAATAGAATAGAATAGAATAGAATAGAATAGAATAGAATAGAATAGAATTGAATAGAATAAATTTTTATTCAATATAGATTATTTACATAATACTTATTGAAAGTCATTTTTTTTAAACTGAACCAGTAAGAAACCCAGCGGGCTTTTTTTTTAGTCATTTTTAAAATAATGTACAATAACAGCAGTAATATAAAGATGTAGAAATGGCTTGGCGGCGATCATTTTATGAAGTCATTGTTTACTATAAAATTTGAACTTTTTGATAGAAAGACATTTAGCACTTTCTGGGATTTTGTTGTAAAAACGTATACATAGTCCCATAAAAGAGTTACTGACTCTGTGAAGTCGGGTAACTGGCATAATTAATTTGTGCTTGTTCCTGGTATTCACATTATGAACATCACTTTTTTAGTGAACTGGTTTATGTTCTTGTGTACATACAAAACGTTTTCAAATATATATTGGGAGACCAATGTTAAGATATTAATTTCTTTAAATTTATCCCTAAGAGACACTTTAGAGCCAAGATTATTATAGCTCTTACGGCCCTCTTTTGCTAAACAAAAAATTACTTCTACATCAGTTGCATTTCCCCATAGCAAAATACCATAAGACATTATGCTCTGAAAACAACTAAAATAAACCAATCTAGAAGTTTCAACGTTAGTCAAATTCTTAATTTTTTTACAGCATGTGCTGCAGAGCTAAGTCTACTTGCTAGTTTAGATATATGGGGGCTCGAATAAACTTATCTATGTTCAATTGGCTTTATTTACTTAGAGGTTATATGTAGTCAAAACGCTAAGATGTTTCTACGCAGGAGCGCTATTAAGTAACCTGTTAGTCAGTTTTAATGTTATTAAGTCGGATGTACCAGCGCTCTCAGATCTTTTTTTATTTGAAGCAAGTGACGAGACGAGTCATTCACCTGATAGTATCACGTATGCCTATAACAAAGTTTTCTCTTTACATTATTTTTTTATTGGATAAAGTGATGAAACGGGCAAAACGTTCACCTGATGGTAAGTGTAACGTCTGTCCATAACAAATGCTGTATCACCCAGAAAATTTCCGTGCGGCACCACACTGTGCCCATCACCCTGCGACATAAGTACTTAAGTCTCATATGCCCAGTGATTACACTAGCTCACAGTGCCCTTCAAACCGAAACAGTAATGTTTGCACACTACTGCATCACGGCAGAATAACTGGCCCTGCGGTGGTACCTACCTAGACGGATTCCTGCATAGGAATCCTACCACCATATATAAAGTAATTGTGACATTCTAATTGCACAGAAAAGTAAAATGAATTCAAATATGCTGAAAAACAGCATCAACACTAAACATGCGAATTTTGTATTTGATTTGAACATTTTATAATTTAAGAGTTTTTTTGTACTGTTCTTAAGTGGAGTAAGTAAAGTTATTGAACTCAATAAAAAAAATCACTGGTACGGTATCACGTTTGACTCTTATTAAACTAATTATGTTCTTTGCAAGTCCATAGATTACAATAATAACAGACAGGGCGTCGCAAATATCCTTTTAACGTGAATTTTAGCGCACGATTTGGAATGGAGCGGAGTTAAGATATAGATCTCTACAATTCAACGTTACCCAACCGGTATTGAGATGTAGTGATATATTGATATTAAATATGGTATGAAGGTATTGCATGAGCATAGCGTTGAACAATAATTTGATTCATCGATAAATTTTGTTCATTCGTTTTGATTTTATACTTTCTAGTATTGTAAAACAAAATTTTGTCTTCTTGTTTGATTTTTTTTTATTGTATAATGTGACGAAACGAGCAAAACGTTCACCTGATGGTAAGTGCAAAGTCCGCCCACAACAAATGCTGTGTCACCCAGAATATTTCTGTGTGACACCACACTGCGCCCGTCACCCTGAGACATCAGTTCTGAAATCTCAAATGTCCAGTGATTACGCTAGCTCACAGTGCCACAGTCAAACCGAAACACAGTAAATCTTGCACACTACTGCTTCACGGCAGAATAACTGCCCCTGAAGTGGTACCTACCTAGACGGATTCCTGCATAGGAAATCATTACAATTTCATCATCATCGTCATTTCAGCCCGTCACTAGTTGCCGTTGCCAGAGAACAATTTAATCGATAAAAGGTAATAAGCTAAGGTAACTCGGATTAACTATGACAGGAGGTCAAACATCTCAGGCCTCCCGTGACTGTAACCCGTGACGTGATGTAAAGCACTCGAAACGTCAGGTTCCGTCACGGGTCTCCCGGCAGATGTGAAAATTCAAATTGATGGTTATTGAAAGAACTTATAATTATAACCAATAAACCAATAAATATATATTTAATTAAATATACATATATATATATTTCGCGTCTCGCGTTGTTCAATAAAATTCACTAATCGTGTTGCCAAATTATAACACTAAATCATTTCTTTACTCAATGAGGTATTTGTTTTCGGATATTAATGAACTGAAATCATCTATTGATCTCGTGATGAAGTAGTTAGTCAGTTAGTCACTTTATTATATATATATATATATATACATATATAAATTAAAAAATACGTTATAATTATAGCCTTTTAATGTCTCAAAATTATAATGGCTATAATTATTTATGAATTTAACGTTATAATTTGAACTGAACAATTCCGTCACGGCGCACGAGTCGGTCTTACCCCCAAGGCGAGCCAACACGCAGAAGGTACACATTAATAAACGCAATAAAATCCTTAAAATTACTTTCTTAAATGCATAATATTCGCGTAAAGAAATCATTGTACGATATCAAAAGTAAATTGGTCTTATCTGGTTGGTTTACTGGTGGTAGCATTCCTATACAGCAATCCGTCTAGGTAGGTACCACCCCAGGCCAATTAATAATTACTGTGTATTAGTCGGAAGTCCTCTGAGAGGTAGTGTTACTGGTAATATGAGACATAAGAACTGATGTCTCAGGGGGATGAGCGTAGTGTGGTACGACCCAAAACTGTTTTGTGTGACGCAGTATTTGTTATTAAGAGACGTTGCACTTACCATAACGTGAACGTTTTGCTCGTCTCGTCAGTTTCTCTAATAAAAAACATCCACTACGTTACTCAACGATAATTATATATGAACTATATATATCCCTGCTTTCATCAAGAGGTTAGTTCTACTCCTTTTAATAATTTCCCTATGGCTATTGATTAGCAAAATGACCACCTTACTTTGCATGCGAAAACTGGCATAACACGTACCGTCTCGAACCGGCCACATGGATCATAATTGCAGTGAAGCATGGATTTCTAAATTACACTACTTCTGCCATATTTAATATCAGGGTTAACGAGCTTTAATATGATAGTATATAGTGGGAGACGGTGACGAAAATTTGTTACGTTTTAATACACTACAAGTTCTCACGAGTAAATTTATAACAGAGCTGCGCCAGCGACTTTGTACGCGTTGACTTTATAATTTATTTAACTCTTATAAGTACTAGGAATTACAATGAAACAAATAATTTGTTTAAATGTCAACTTCAACAAATTATGGTTAGATTAAAAAACTTTCATAGTTTTCAAATAGATTCATCATCATCATCACTTCAGCCCATCACTAGTCCACTGCTGAACATAGGCCTCCCCCATAGATTGCTACAAACGTTCGTAGCTCTCATCTGAGGGAAATTTGCCATAGTTGCCACGCATGGCAGGCGGGTTGGCAATCGCAGTTTCAAACTAATTGTCTGTTGTGTTCTGTCAAACTAAACATTCAAACGTACGCGTCCACGTCCGCACGGGAAACCACATCCCTTACCATAAATCAACTTCTAAATAATCAGCTACCACTAATCGAACGCAACCGACTGAAACGTAAACAAAGGAAACGTTTAGTGCGCACATGGATATTACAAACAATATTAATTAGTGTGCGTGTGAAGACGTTAACAATCCAAACATTAGAAAGAGAAACAAACACTGTCAAATGTAAGTTTCTTTGATGGCACTTTCTGTCGATGGATGATGCACGAAGGGCATGAAAGTAGAGACACGAAACATACGTCTAATACAAAAAACATGTGTCTAACCAATTCATCTCAACTTACTCGGTTGATGGTATGTTTTTTTAATGGAAGAAAGTGTCAAGATGAGCGAGTCGTTTGCCGGATGGTAAGTAAAGTCTGCTCATAACAAATGAAAGCAAATCCAAATTGCAAAGATTTGTGAGAAAAAGCAATGCTTAGGCGACGACGATCGCTGCACCAGATGAGCCGCAACAAAAGGAGTAGGGGCCTGTATGATTGCGTTGATTCAGTCTTTAGGAGGCTACTAGATTTTCTTGAAATTTAATTTACGCTCGGTTTTTGTATTCACAAAACGAGACGAGTAAAACGTTCACTTGATAGCAAGTGCAACGTATGCCCATAACAAATGCTGTGTCACTCAGAACATTTCTGTGTGCGCACCAAACTGCGCTTGTCACCCTGAGACATCAGGTCTCAAGTCTCATACATACATAAGATCACGACTGTATCCCATAAGGGGTAGTCAGAGACTGGGCACTCACTGCAAAAACAGATGACTGCCACAATCCACGTTTCACCAAAACAATATAATGCACTTGATGTGATAGGTGGTGAGCCCATCGCCACCATGCGCTGTTGGGTGCACAGTGCAGTTTAATTCCTTACTCGCCTTTTACGAGATCCATTGGATGAGATGGAGTGGTAGTATTCTTTTAACGAGCCGCCACCACACGGTCAAGTCTCATACGCCCAGTAATTTCACTAACAGTGCCCTTCAAGCCGAAAGACAGTAATGTTTGCTCACTACTGCCTCACGGCAGAATAACTGTCACTGCGGTAGTACCTATCTAGACGGAATACTTCATAGGAATCCTACCACCGGTAAAATTGTAAAACTTCTGTGCGCCAATCAAATCAATGACTTTGAACTTGAAATGCTTTGGTCGTTCTTACAAATAGAAATAAGTCAGATCTTGTTTAAATTATTTAATTAAATTCGCATACTACGACATGATCGTACATGTTGTAATCCCGGGATCAACTGTTTGCCTTATCGTGATACTGATAAGGAAAGAAAGTTAATTTGCTAAGATCCGCATACAAAACATGTTGTATACTATCTAGTTTTTGAAGTGCAAAGCACGCCCTCCCACGACAGCGTGCACAAGCAAACTAACAGCGTAACCGGGATTGTCGACGCCACGACACATGTTTCACGGTTCACCTCAGTATGTTTGTTCTGCGTGCGGATCTTAGCAAAATAACTTACTTTCCCTATTATAATGGATTTCCGCGAAGTAACGCCTGATTCTATGAACACATCGTAAAAAATTACTGTTCTGGACTTACAATCGAATCCTGAATCGAATTCGGAAGTCAATAAACAAGTTGTATGTAATCTATACAAATAAATAAAATGTTTGTTTGTAATAACAAAATAACAGTTTACTCAATTCTTATGACACTATATACGGTACTTATAAGATAAGAACAATTTTTTAAATTTTGTCTGATGTCAGTTTGTTTCGGATAATAGCTGATATTCCGCGCTAAAACTTAAAATCCTGAAATCCGATTCAAATAGGGAAGGATATATGCCAACGACCGGGGTCGGCTTTTTACGCGGGTGAAACCGCTAGTAATTAATATATGCCTGTAATTAATATATGCCTACAATGATATAGATATCCCTACTCGATTTCGTAAGTCCTGAATAATGTATAATAGAGAAAAGCGCTATAAAGTTCTTTTATTAGTCCTCGCCGAAACGATGTTATTGACGAAAGGCAAGCTTTATACCAGCAATAAAGTCGTGGATGAGCCCGTGACAAATTTATTTATCGCAGGACGCTGGCGACTGGCTCGTTTTTGAACGGAGTTTTGATAATATCAAAGGCAATTCGTGCTCTTTGTAATTCGATCAATGTTAAGTTCGAACATACACAGAGTCACGCCGCTTTCCAATTGGGTCCTCACACACATCTTTCGCTTCTTCTACTTTCAATTTAATTAAACTAACCAAGGATGATTCGCGAGGCTCTTGAAATTAAGAAACATCCTAATTTTAATAGAGAAGATGGTTGGGTATTGCCACCAGCTTGGGATCCTATAATTAATAAAATTAAATCAAGAACCAAGCATACAACTGCAAGACTTCAAGATACAGTTAGCTCTTTCTGCGTAGATCGGACCAAAAGTAATAATTAAACGCTGAAGGTACTCCGGGTTAACTATGACATCAGGACATCTGTCACCTCAGTCCTCCCGTGACCACGGGTGCTGTAAAGCACTCGAAACGTCGGGATATAAATAGTAAATAAAAACGCGATAAAACCCGTAAAATTTAGTTTCATTTAAATGTAGTGTACTGTTTATTTATTTACCCTTTATTGAAAACACCTTAAGCTAAGGGCTACAATAGGCGGACTTAATGCCTTGTGGCATTCTCTACCAGTCAACCTTTGTTATGGTGAAAAGCAGAAGGCAGGTGTTAACTAAAGAACAAAAATAATAATAATAAATAGGAAGAAAATAAATTTATGATATTTTTATATGATGTGTTCGCGTAAATATAGGAAATCTTCTACTATCGTTAGCGTTTTCAAACAAGCTCGTCGGTAGAGGGTACTTTTGCCATAGCCTTTTCTTAAAACGACTTCGCTCTGATCGTGATACGTTCGCCTACGTCGAACATTACCGGCATGCCCATTCACACTCACCTCAAAAATTTGTTTCGTCAATCTTATTTCATCCATCCTCTCTATGTGTCCAAAACATCAAAACACCCTTTTTTTATTGGATAAAGTGACAACACGTGCAAAACGTTCACCCGATGGTAAGTGCAACGTCTGCCCATAACAAATGCTGTCACCCAGAACATTTCTTTGTGGCACCACACTGGGCCGGCCCCAGAGACATCAGTTCTTAAGTCTACCTCTTCATACATATTCCTGCGTAGGAATCCTACAACCAGTAAATGATATTTTAGAACGCAAACCCTCTTAAAGATGATCCGTGAAAGCGGTTTAACTGTGATCAACTGGCGTCGTAGACTAGTTTGGTTTTTTTATCTACGTTTTTTTCTCGAACGTACTAACTCGTTAGTCTATTGCTCGATCTATTTAGGGTAATCACACTTTCCTATTACAAGTGATTCTTGCAAAGCGCCTATACCGATGGACAGCGTACTTACACTAAGATAAGTAAGTATATTTATTTTTATAATAGTTGCAATGCGGGCTCAATCCCGCGACGTCACGTTTCTCATACTTTACCCGTTAGGTATTAGGCCATTGGCGCTTTATTATTAGCTGTTACTTTTTTTTAATTGTCAGTAAAATAGTTCTTATGCCAAAGCACCAGCCTGTTGAGGTATAGGACCCCATTACTAATCCTCCAATTTCTTAAGTCATGATTCGCCCGAGTGTAATGTACTCAACCCTTAATATATACTGGTGGTGGGATTCTCATGCTTGAATTCTGTCGTGAAGCAGTAGTTTGAAAGCATTACTGTGTTTCGGTTTTAAGGGCACTGAGGGCTAGTGTAATCACTGGGCATATCCGTATGAGATTTACGAGTAAGAACTTATGTATCAGGGTGACGGGCGCAGTTTGGTGTCACACAGAAATGTTCTGCGCGACACAGCATTTGTCATGGGCTGAGTTTGCATTTCATCAGGTGAACGTTTTGGTCGTGTCGTCACTTTATCCAATATAAAATATATATATTTACGTTTATCACCAAATGACCATGTTTAGATAGACAAATAATAAAAATCACCATTTAATGGGACTCGTGGGTTCGGTTTTATGTCACAGATAAAACTACTTTCGGGACCGGACGAACAGCTCTGTAGTAAATATAAAAGTACTACGAATTTATATGCGTAGAAAAATACAAGCACATATTTATGGATATTACTGACAACTGTAATAAACCGAGCTCGTATACTTTAATGGTATATTACTAAGACCTCATCGATAAATTGATGTGGCCAGTGCGAACATAGTTGCGTCCTTCATCACCAGCCTTTCGAAGTCCATTGCTGAACAGCCTTGCTCAAAAAGGCCCATTGCATGCATTCTATTCAAGATTTGCTTAGGATTCCTCCGCAGGAAACCTTCTAGAAAGCACTGCAAAGCCAGTTATTCTAACGTAACGATGTAGTGTGATTTTTTTTTAATTTTTTTTTAATTTGATAAAAGTGACGGAACGAGCTAAACGTTCACCTGATGGTTAGTGCAACGCCTGCCCATAACAAATGCTGTGTCACCCAGAAAATTTCTGTGTGACACCACACTGTGCCCTTCACCCTGAAACATAAGTTCTTAAGTCTCATATGCCCAGTGATTACGCTAGCTCAAAGTGCCCTTCAGACCGAAACACAGTAATGTTTGCACACTCCTGCTTCACGGCAGAATAACTGGCCCTGGGGTGGTACCCACCTAGACGGATTCCTGCATAGGAATCCTACCACCAGCAAAATATATATACGTAGGTATAAATAATATATATATACGTAGGTATGCCAAAATTTAGCTCAATCAGACATTGAAAAGTTGGTCAAATTTGGCAAGCAAGATTTGAACTTCACTAACTTACGTTACAAGTTAAATAAAAGCTTGTAAAATGTCCCAATATACGTATATAGCAATATATAATATGCGCCGGTAGATGTAGGCCAGAGTAGAATAGCACCCACCTCCTACCGAGGTGTCATTAGAGACGACTATATTGCACGAACAGTCTTCATACGCAGAATTACACCGTAATATGTAATGATGTCGCTATACTGCTCGTGGGTGTCGTAAGAGTCGACAGAGGGTAAACGAAAACCAGGAAATAGGCAGCAGCATCTTCCTGAAACATCTGAATAAATAAACTGCGGTTGCCAACCCGCCTGCCAAGCGTGGCAACTATTGCAAAATCCCCTAAAATGAGAGCTACAAAGTTTTGTAGCAATCTGAGGGAGGCCAATGTTCAGCAGTGGACTAGTGATAAGCTGAAATGGTGATGATGATACTGCTCGACAGAAGTAAGAATTTTTTGACTCGTGCTAAAATGGCGGCGTCGTGATACGCCAACCGTTATGTCTCGTTTCCGGCGAGGGCGAAAAGTGGGCTACGAGAGTGGCCTCTGCCCACCCCTTATATAAGAAAAAGGCGTGACTGTATGTATGTAAAATATCCATAATCGTAAAGTAAAACGTCAACCAAATGACGTTTTGTTCTATTTTAGGCCACGCAACTTATGTAAGCTTTCCTTTTAAACCAAACACAATTAAATAATAGAATTCGAAAAGTCCAAACTAAGAAGATAGAAGACAATAAAAGCAATGTAATACGAAACGAAAATAACACCCTCACGCCACGCTTTAATGGATGCGAGCAAAAAAACGTGTACCTAATAATAAACCGACTGTCTGTCTGTTTGAAATATGACCACAGATGCACAAAGCTCTGTGCAGCTGGGTTTGAATACTGGCGAATGCAATTACACTAACATCCGTATGTGAAAAATTGTGATATTTGTATGTTCAACAGGGCTCTATTTACGGACTCCATAATAACGAGGTTGTGCTCCTGGACATTTTTTGGCCGCGGCGACATTTCAATAAATGATATTCTCCTGGCCGATTTAGACCACGGCGTCAACTTCCGGATATTGTCGATAGCTATCAATTGCGCAGGAGATATTATAGTGCCACAAGTGTACGCGCAAACGCAGAGGCACTCACTCGTCCCAACCTACCCGTGCCCGATGTAACGCTGATGCGATAAGATCGGAGGTAGGCAAGGCAGTGTCAGAAACACGGGGATAATCACAACACAACCAGACCCGAAAACCAACAATTTGTGTTTGAGCACAAATGTTGGCTCCGGCTGGAATTCGAACCCTGGACCTGCGGCTTAGAAGTCAGGTACTCTGACCACTAGGCCACGCGGTCGTCCAGCATTTAATAATCTTTGTAGTGTCACAAAAGTGCTGGTGGTAAGAATTCTAACCACAAATCCGTCTAGATTATTCTGCCGCAAAGCCTGTTGTTCTGCCGTGAAGGAGTAGTTTTGGTGTTTAATAAAACTACTTTTACGGATTTTATCGAGTTTAATTTTTAAACTATATATAACCCGACGTTTCGAGCACTTTACAGCACCCATGGTCACGGGGGGACTGAGGTGACAGATGTCCCGATGCCATAGTTAATCCGGGGTACCTTCAGCTTTTAATTATTTTTTTTTTTTGGTCCCATCTACGCAAAATGAGCTTACAGTATCTTGAAGTCTTGCAGTGGTATGCTTGGTTTTCAATTTAATTTTGACAGAAAGACAAGCGTAGTAATAGTAGTAAATATAAGAAATCATTCGTTTTGTTATTTTATTGCTTTTTTTATATTAATATATTTATATTTTATATCCTTCTGATATGGCAAGCGACCACAAGGCGTAGGCGGAACATCAACACTGATTATCATCATACAGTACACGCTGAATCGATCACTTTTGCTATCTTATGATTTCATTTATTTTGTTGTATTACATGTTTTATTTTAAGTATTCTGTTATATTATAACTTGTATACCTATTTTATTTCTTAAGAAAAGACAGCAAGATGTTAAATAATTATTATAATATAATCAAAATAACTACTACCAAAGCATTTAAATGAAACTAATTTTTTGTAGATCGGAACAAAAATAATAATTCAAAGCTGAAGGTACTCCGGGTTACTATGACATCAGGACATCTGTCACCTCAGTCCTCCCGTGACCATGGGTGCTGTAAAGCACTCGAAACGTCGGATTATAAATAATAAAATTAAACGCGATAAAATCCGTAAAATTAGTTTCATTTAAATGTGTAGTGTTCGCGTAAATATATGAATTCATTATACTACCAAAGTAATCATTGCTGTGCTTTGGTCTGAAGGAGACTGAGAGCTAGTGTAATCGGTGGTCACATGAGACTTAAGAAGTGATGTCTCAGAGTGACGGGCGCTGTGTGGTGCCAACCAGAACTGTGTGTTGTGGCAGTCGTTGCACTCAGCATCAGGTGAACGCTTTTCTCGTCATGTCACTTTCTTTCATAAAATGTTGACATCCTGCCACGGTGTTCGACCACGGTGACATTGCAATAACCTCTATAGTGTCATATAAGTAAAGGCAAATTTAGAAGCACTCACTCATCCTAACCTCAGATAAGATCGGAGAATAGGATGCAGTGTCAGAGACTCTAAGAAATGTGAAGTCCTCTAAGACTCACTGGAGCAGCGTGGTGGACTTTTCCCGACTCCAAAAAAGCTTTCAGAAATGGGAGGATGCCTGTGCTCAGCAGTGGTACATTGATAGACTGTAACTTTAATACACTTCTTAAGTTTGGTTAAGCTGGTGTTTCGCTACTAGTGACATTCAAAATAGGTATTGATCTTGCAATCAATAGAAGACTAACATCAAGACGATCCATTAATATTGCATGACTTAACCGAGAACGAAACATAAAACAAGACCGAGCGACAAAACCAAGAACAAGAGAAAAAATAAATTAAAATAAGTTATTCTTTGAATCTACGAGGAGAATATTTTTAAAGAATATAACATGAAAAGGTTTCCAGTTAAAAATCCAATGTTAAACTTTAGCATCTAACAAAGCGATAAGAGCCCTTTCACACGGGCGGTAACGTTGACACTAACGAGGGCGCCGATGCCTCACGACAACATCATATATATTTTTATCTAAGATGTTTCTGTTGTTACCTTTCAAAGTTTTTCGAATTCGGGACTCGACATCCAAACGTCTCGTAAGCTAACTATAAAAACTGCTAGTATTAAGTACATAATCATTGTTGTCCTTATTTGTTTGAATTTACTAATTTACATCAGGTGAGCCGTTAGGTAGGTACCACCCCAGCGCCAGTTATTCTGCCGTGAAGCAGTAGTGTGCAAACATTACTATGTTTCGGTCTGAAGGGCACTGAGAGCTAGCGTAATCACTGGGCATATGAGACTTAAGAACTGATGTCTTAGGGTGACGGGCGCAGTGTCGTACACAGAAATATTCTGAGTAACACAGCATCTGCACTTACCATCAGGTGAACGTTTTGCTCGTCTCGACAATTTATCAAATAAAAAAAAGATCGCCCACTCTCGTTCAAAAAATACGTCATTTTTTCGCTGTGTAAGTCTTCTGCTTGGATGGTCAACTTATTTCGATCAGACAGGGCGGCATCCAAACTGCTCTTGTACGAAGGAAGCGGCATTCAACGGTGGGCGCGAGAAATGTGACGTAACCGTTTTAAAAAGTGTGAGGGCAGTATCAGCTTTTGGCTAGCTGACCAACGGGGCTGTTGCGTATCCAAAGTGAAGATCACTTACAAAAGTGTTGAACTAATATACATACATACATAAATAAGATCACGACTGTATCCCATATGGGGTAGTCAGAGACTGGGCACTCACTGCAAAAACAGATGACTGCCACAATCCACGTTTCACCAAAACAATATAATGCACTTGGTGTGATAGGTGGCGAGCCCATCGCCACCATGCGCTGTTGGGTGCACAGTGCAGTTTAATTCCTTACTCGCCTTTTACGAGATCCATTGGATGACATGGAGTGATAGTATTCTTTTATCGAGCCGCCACCACACGGAACGAATATCTGTCAAATAATTGTTTTCATACTGGTTATGGTTAACGATAATGACGATTGTTTTTAATATGACGTCTTTTCTGTCAATCATAATCAGTATGCAGACACTTACTTAGCAGATATTCGTTCAACACTTTTATAAGTGATCATCACTTTGGATACGCAATAGCCCAGCAGATCTGGCTGTGATCAGAGGAAATACGTTGTAATTGAATATATATATTACCTATGAAATTAAATATATATGTTATCTGACGCAAGAATTAAAATTACGTTGGCAAATGTCACATTTTATAATCTACCACAGTTTCTTGATGAGGTACTTCCTACGGAGAAGAAACAGGCGAAAGAAACTCCGCTGGTATTCTACTATGCTATGTCTAATGTTTTTACATTACTAAAACAGGATTTTCATAAAGGATGACATCAGCGTCAGAGTTACCGTTGTGTGAACAGGTCTTAAATAATTTCAGACACGTTCACAGGCGTTGTTGTTAGTTACTTTGTTAACTATTGTCAAGTTGGATATTATTTTACTTTTGCGAAAAATACTTTAATATGAAAAGCCCTTTCAGAAATTTCTTCGTGAAGACAAAAGAGGAGAAGAGACAAAAGATGGAAAATGAGAAACAAAGTGAAAAGTGATCACGTTTTACTGAAAAAGAAAATAAGAAGACTGCTAATTAAAATATAGTTTTAAAAAGTTTTCATATCTGTTGATAATAATCCAGAAAGAGATTTTTTCTTCTTTCTTTCTTCTTCGTTAATTTAAATATAGTTAGTTATACAAACAATTATAGAAACTTTCTTGATCTGGTTGGTAACCTGTGTACCTACTGAAAGTTATGGTAAACAGGTTGATATTAATTTACTTAAAACTAGATTTTTCGGATTTTATTGCAATTAATTTAACTGTTTATGACCCGACGTTTCGAACACCTTGCAGCACCCATGGTCACAAGAGGACTCAGTCCGAGTGAACATGGGTGTTGTAAAGCGTTCGAAACGTCGGGTTATCTATACAAATAAATAATAATGAAGTGACTGTTTGTAATAACAATATAACAGGTTTTCACTCAATGCAATCAATTATGAAAGAATATACGGTACTTATAGGAAAAAAAAACAATATTTAAAATTTTGTCTGTCTGTTTGTTCTGGCTAATATCCAAAACAGCTTGACCTATTTTGACGGGACTTTCACTGACAGATAGATAAATTTTTATTCAATATAGATTATGTACATAATACTTATTGAAAGTGATTTTCTTTTCTTTTTTTTAAACTACACTGGTTTTCAAAAAATGCCTCTGTCCTGGGAAGAACCAGTAAGAAACCCAGCGGGAAGTATAGAAAAAATAATTAGGGTTACGCGCAAAATTTTAAAACCCCAAAATCCGATTCAAATACCGATGATATACGTATATACTTTCCGTATATGTGTATATCATCGATCAGGGTAGGTTTTTTTACGCGGATGAAACCGCGGAATACTTTTATTTAAATGTGT
This sequence comes from Luehdorfia chinensis, assembly GCA_019845155.1. Taxonomy (NCBI): domain Eukaryota; kingdom Metazoa; phylum Arthropoda; class Insecta; order Lepidoptera; family Papilionidae; genus Luehdorfia; species Luehdorfia chinensis. The sequence goes on along the minus strand of JAHVAK010000003.1, from coordinate 2,694,265 downwards.
AGTATTCGCGTTAATATCAGAAATCATTAGGTTGATATTAAATATTGATCGTATATACAATTTATCATGGAAGGGAGCGTCGAGACGAGTAAGTGGTGGTACCTGATGGTAAGTGCAACACCTACCCATAAAAACTGCGGTGTCATCCCGAAATATGTCAGCATAGTACCTGGGTACAGTGTTACCGAGAGCTATGAGCGTGGCACTGAGAGCTATGTAATCACTGGGCATATGAGACTTAAGAACTGACGTCTTAGGGTGACGGGCGCAGTGTGGTGTCATACAGAAGTGTTCTGGGTAACATAGCATTTGTTATGGGCAGACGTTGCACTACCATCAGGTGAACGTTAGGAACCTTTCGCCAAAAATGCGAAAGTAACTCTCTCTGTTTCTGTCTGTTACCTTTTCATGGCTGAACCGATCATGAAGGAATTTGGCACAGAGATAGCTTGCTCTTTGAGACGGAAGAAGGACTTTTTATTCCAGAAAATGTAATACTTACTACCAAAGGATATGATTGAAAAACCTATAAGGACGCGGACGAAGTCGCGGGAATTAGCTGGTATTCCATAACGCTGTGTGGTTCTATTTATTACTGAACGCCCATGACCAGTTTATAAAACGCATCAGGTAACACAGACAGACACACACACACACACACACACACACACACACACACACACACACACAAACACACACACAAACACACACAAAAGAAACTGCACGGGATTTTCGCGTACGCCGCCTACCAAAAGAAATTCCTTTGGATCCATTGTGTTCCGAATGCCCTGGGTCTGGCAAAAAAATAATGAAGTCTTTTGATGTAACTCGAAAGAAGATTATCCGTATCGCTAAATTGAATCTTCTCAATTCTATTGAAAGCCATTCACGGTATCACCACTGCCGGCTTTCTGCTAATTGATGTTTTGCAATTACTTTTTCAATTTAAATATTACTGATGAATCAAAAATACCGAAATATACAATAAATATCTCAATTAAAAATGACTGATATATGAAAAGTGGGCTACGGATGAGGTCTCTGCCTACATTTATGCGGGAAAAGGCGTCTAATAGATAATCCCAATGTGTACTTTTTAACAGACTTGGTTAATATAAGTTTTATTTTTTATTTTTATTGGATAAAGTGATGAAACGAGCAAAACGTTCACCTGATGGTAAATGCAACGTCTGCCCATAGCAAATGCAGTGTCACTCAGAACATTTCTGTGTGACACCCCACTGCGCTCATCACCCTGAGACATCAGTTCTAAGTCCCAAATGCCCAGTATTTACACTAGCTCTCAATGAGTATTTCGCAATAGTCGATTCACTGCCCGATTGTTGTGTTGACTAAGCGATCGACTTCTGGGGTACGACTGGCCGGTTCGATTCCTGAACTAAAAATATTCTATTCCACGGATAGTGATTATACGTATGTTAACGTATCTACGATACAGGAGAAATGAGTGTTAGGCGACGTTTTTAACATACATACAGTCACGCTTTTACAAGGGGTAGGCAGAGACATCACCCGACAAAAAAAAAACAATTAAACACCTTATGGACATCTTAGCCGTGTGGTGGCGGCTCGTTAAAAGAATACTACCACTCCATCTTATCCCATGGATCTCGTAAAAGGCGAGTAAGGAATTAAACTTCACTGTGCACCCAACAGCGGATGGTGGCGATGGGCTCACCACCTATCACACCAAGTGCATAATATTGTTTTAGTGTAACGCGGATAGTGACAGTCATCTGTTTTTGCAGTGAGTGCCCAGTCTCTGACTACTCCATATGGGATACAGTCGTGATCTTATGTATGTATGTATGTATGAACATCTTGCTTAATGTGACTTGCAGAGTACTTCGTCGACAATAATCGCGTGTAGGAATGAACAGTAATGCGGCGTACAGTCTAATCGTATCGTAAATAATAATTGAGTCTTTTAGTAACGATTTTTAATTGCACAGCAATGGAGAATAATTGTACTTTCACATAATTTCACGTTACGTGTTCTTACAAGCGTTAAACGTCAGCGTAATGTCCAGAGATATTTATGAGCGGAGAAAACAGAAATGACCAAAATATTATACAATACATACGAGTACATACATAAGATCACTACTGTATCCCATAAGGGGTAGTCGGAGACTGGGCACTCACTGCAAAAACAGATAACTGCCACAATCCACGTTTCACCGAAACAATATAATGCACTTGGTGTGATAGGTGGTGAGCCCATCGCCACCATGCGCTGTTGGGTGCACAGTGCAGTTTCATTCCTTACTCGCCTTTTACGATATCCATGGAATGAGATGGAGTGGTAGTATTCTTTTAACGAGCCGCCACCACACGGCTAAAATAAATGCTAAAGTAACTCTCTCTGTTCCTCTGTCTGTTTGCTACCTTTTCACGGTTCGATAGCTTGCATCCTGTAGACGGACATAGGATACTTTTTATCCAGGAAAATCAAATAATTTCCACGGGATATTTAAAAAAACGAAGTCGCGAGCATCAGATAGTCTGGTATAATATCAAACACGTGATGTTAGGGTTGCCAACAATTTTGGAGTTGAGTTATGTAATTATTTTACTGGTAGTAAGATTCCTATTCAAATCCGTGTAGGTAGCTCCCCACATTATGCTGCAATTGTATAAAAATAAATGTATTTTTTGTGATCGCACATATTGATGTACATAATATGTTCGATAGTTAACAGAACGAGGCGGAAATAAAATATATTATTATTTCTTTGCACCTTGTGGTGGCGGCCTAAGAGAATCTACCACCCCATCTCATCTCGTGGGTGTCGTAAAAGTCGACAGACGGTTAATGAAAACCGGGAGATGGGCAGAAGTATCTTCCTGGAATGACTGAATAAATAAACTGCGGTTGCCACCCACAAATCCGATAAATAAATACATAACGTATGATGAAGAAGAACAATTGTGGGTAACACTGCTTTGGTATTTATTTTATTTATTTATTCTTCATGGGCGTACCTTATGCCTTGTGGCATTCTCCGCCAGTCAACCCTGGTCGATGGAGAAAAATAATGGACAATCACAATACAACCAGACCCGAAAACCAACAACCAGAGTAATACAGACTGTACAGTAAAAGAAGAACTAATAAAGACAGAAGTGGGGAGAAGTTGGACAAAATACACTGAATTCTGACATCCTAAAGTTTCTAGAGAAATGAGTGAATAACCTCAATTAAACGTCCTTCTAACTTAATTGTTACATATCAACAATAGAACTAGCAATAAAAAAAAAATCTTAAGAGTACCAGACAATTGACTCTGAACAAAGGAAATTCCTTAGTTTCCTTCGAAGCACGGAAATCGTTAAGAACAAGTCTCCGCTCCGCTTCACCGCAGCTCTGTAAATACAAAGTAAAAGTTAATAGACGAAGTCAGCCTAGCCAGTGTAGTATCGAATGAAATCTTAAGACAATTAACTCTAGTATGTCGACTGCTTAGGTTTCATGATTTCCTGGTACTTAAGACTGCAGTATAATTACGTGTCATTGGAAATGGCGACTTGAGACGTAATCAAAGGTATTTATGGCTTAATTAAGGTGATATTTGCAATCTACTATCCTCACAACTGTAACTGCCGCACTCAGCAACGTTTAATGGTTACTTAACAAACCCCTTAATGTCGTATTGATTCATCATCATCACTTCTTCCCATCACAAGTCCATTGCAGAACATAGGCCTCCCCAATAGATTGCCACAAAAGTTTACAGCTCTCATTTTGGGGCATTTTGTCATAGTTGCCACGCTTGGAAGGCGGGTCGGCAACTGCTGCCCAACTTCTGGTTATAATTTTCCCTCTGTCGACTTTTACGACATCCACACATACATGTTACTGGTGGTAGGATTACTATGCAGGAATCCGTCTAGGTACCTACCAGTTATTCTACCGTGAAGCAGTAGTGTGCAAACATTATTGTGTTTCGGTCCGAAGGGCACTGAGAGTGGTAGTGTAATGACAATCATATGCCCATATGAGACTTAAAAACTGATGTCTCAGGGTGACGGGTGCAGTGCGCTGCCACACAGAAACGTCGTGGGTTCAAAGCATTTGTGATGGGCAGTCGTTGCACTCACGTTTCGCTCGTCTCGTCACCTTAACCAATAGAAGAAAAAATATCTAGCGCCGCAATCAAAGCACGAATCAAGTGCTTTTAGCTTGAAGCTAATCATCCGGCACAAACAGCATGAACAGCTGTTTGCTCCGCAATCAAGCGTTCGTTCACGGATAAACTGCATACGCTTACGCAGAAACTGCATCTCGTTCGAGTGTTATTTAAGATCGGTTCCCACCACGCCCCATTACGTACGCAGCGACCTTTATATTCACTTCTCCTTTCACGACGTAATTGCAACGTCGCGTTGACTCGTTTTAAAAATAGTGACATATTTTGCTTAAGAATAAGGAATCAAATAAAATAAAAGTGCCCGGCGCAATGAGGCTTTGGGGTTCTGTTTCCGGCTCCATCTTGTTTTTAATCGTCATTGTTACTATCTATTGATGAAAGGTTTTCGCCATAGTCATGATTCTCGGTCTGGGTCGAATGCTTTAAGTTAGAGTATGTATACTTCTACCAATAATCTGGTTTATTTAATCACGAGAACAAAGATGTGTAAAAAAAGGTCTAGGTAGGTACCACCCCAGGGCCAGTTATTCTGTCGTGAAGCAGTAGTGTGCAAACATTACTGTGTTTCGGTCTGAAGGCCACTGAGAGCTAGCGTAATCACTGGGCATATGAGACTTAAGAACTTAATGCTCGGCACCGTGCCCAGCAAGCGCACGGAGTTGCATTTTTTACCTGACTTACAAAGAAAGAAAATAATTCTTAATAGCCGATAGCAGACAGCCGATGGTGTAATAAATACGAAAGAAACGCAATAGAGAGTAAGAATTTCTTGACTCGTACCGAAATGGCGGTGACGTGGTTCGCCACCCGTTACGTCTAGTTTCCCGCGGGGGCGAAAAGTGGGCTGTGGGGTTGTCTCTGCCTACCTAGGATAGGCATGATCGTATGTATTGTAAACATAAAGCGTTAGTACAATTTACTATACTAAATAAATATTCTGGCATATAATAAAAGTGTGGTAGCTTGTGGTAGCGGCTTAAGAGAATCTACCAGATGGGCAGCAGCATCTTCCTGGAACGTCTGAATAAAGAAACCAGCCAGGCGTGGCAACAATGACAAAATACCTCCAAAATGAGAATAAATAAACTGCGGTTGCCAACCCATGCTAGGCAACTACGGCAAAATCAAGAACCCTGCCTGCCTGTCAAGCGTGACAACTATTCCCCCCCAAAATTAAAGGTGTAGCAATCTATGGGGGAGGCCTAAGTTCAGCAGTGGACTAGTGATAGGCTGAAGTGATCATGATGATAATAAAATTGAAACCATATTTATTTTAAATAAAAAATATCACGACAATACACAAAAAACGTAAGACTGGGCAATGAATACCTTGTGGATTTGCTAATACGATGATAAGTGTAAATTACATACATACATACATAACATCACGATTGTATCCCATAAGGGGTAGTCAGAGACTGGGCACTCACTGCAAAAACATATGACTGCCACAATTCACGTTTCACCAAAACAATATAATGCACATGGTGTGACAGGTGGTGAGCCCATCGCCACCATGCGCTGTTGGGTGCACAGTGCAGTTTAATTTCTTAGTGTAAATTACTTTATAATATTTATATTGTATATTGACGAACACAAAACTTTATATTTCTTTTAAAGCTAGACATAATTTCGTCATTGCCCAAGGTTGAAAGATTAGGAAATGACGCTTTGAACTAAATGACCTCGTACACATCTATAATAACTCGTTATGACGTCATTTCGGAGATTTACGCTAACCAATTACATTGTATATTAGCACCGCGTGACCTGACGATCAAAGTTGACTTCTATATCGCGGGTCCTACGTACGATAAAGAAAGTTTTTTTTTTTATGTAAGAGGGGACAAACGTGCAAGCGGCTCACCTGATGGTAAGTGATCACCGCTGCCCATGAACATCTACAATACCAGAGGAATAGCAGATGCGTTGTCGGCCAAACGAGAAAGGCAAAAGGCTCTTTTCTTGAAGGTCCTTAAGTCGTATCGGTCCGGAAAAACCAGATTCCATAAAGTGCTTGTGCGTGGCAGAAAATTGCGCGAAAAAGGGTTGTATTGTGAATTTCTCCGTGTCTCAATTTGTCTCAGCATATCTGCGATCTCATCAGACGAGCGGTAGGTGGCACTATAATATCTCCTGCGCAGTTAATACCCTCCATTTAATACCGTGTAACAGTAACCGAAAGTACTCGCCGATTGTAAAATTCGGTCAGGACGACATCGCGCCTAAACCCAAAATTTAATTTGTTTCTGCACAAGGATGCAGATGGATCTGAAGCCAAGCTCAAGAATCAGATGGCGGGTACACTGACCTACGCGCCATGCGGTCGTCAAGCAAACAACATCGTATTACGTATGCAATGTCTGTCTGTAGTACGACAAGAATCTGAAACACGAGGAGCGCGTCCCAAGCGACAGATACGGCGTGTCGGTATTTTTCCTAGGAAAGCGTATTGTTTGTCGATTACAAAACAATATTTGACATTACTCCCGATATATAATCTATCGAAACGATCAAAGATATAAATTGTATTTGGAAATATCAAGTTGGAACAAGTTCCAAGAATGCTAGCAATGCTGTTGACATAACTAGACTTCCTGTTATCCATTCCAAGTACGGCGTTAACCATGATTTATACGTCGACGGGCCAATGTTAGGTTTCACATTATACCACCTAGAGATTCCACACGTGCCTTTTTTACGAAAACTGTGACGAAACGAACTAATCGATCATCATCATCATTATTCAGCTCATCACAAGTCCACTGCTGAGCATTGGCCTCCTCCATAGACTGCCACCAGTATTCATTCATTCCCACAAAACCGGGCAGGTCCACGCTCCATCTAGTGGGGATTCGCCCTACACTGCGTTCGCCGGTGCTAACTTGAAGGGGCAAACATTTTATTTATGCCAATTTTTAATCCATTTTTTTAATTGCAATTTTCATGGTTTTTTCAGATAGTGCCCGTCACCAGCAAAATACGTGCTAATTACTGAATTTGTGTTCCGGTATGATTCCTGAAGAAGTTTTCTGGAGAATAGGTCGAAACTGTTTTTCTATCACGTTCCGTCGTTCAATATCTTCAAAACTAAGCGTTCGCCATTCAGACATAGACATAGACATAGACTTCATTCAACGTACACAATACAGAAACCACACAGATAATGCAAATAATATATATATCTATATATATGCAGTACAATAAAAAAGAAGAAAGAAACAAGATCAGTTAAATAAACACTGGAAACAATAGTGACGCTGTATTGTGAAGTCGAAACGGACTCCACTCAGCAAAGAATTTTGAGACCTTATCAACGCTTTACATAAAGTAACAGTCCATGGACAGGCTCCACCAAGGTGGGACAATTTGTTATACATTTGACAAGGGAATTGGCTACAATATTACGAGTGACGGAATTCGGTACTTTCCGTCACTGGTTTGTTTTGCATAAATATGGCATACAAACTTACGGTAATAATACTACGGTAATGTTCAGTTCTCAGTGTGCGGCTTCTTAAGGCCATAGCATGAAATTTTACAGCCTAGATCCTCTCAAGCGTCTTAAATAGGAGGTCTATCTAATGCTTGTAAATGTATATACGGTACTTATAAGAAAGTAACATTTAAAAAAAATTGTCTGTCTGTCTGTCATTCTGATTGTTCCAGCTAATCTCCGAAATGGTTGGATCGATTTTGACGGGACTTTCACAGACAGATAGCTGATATTATAACTGGTAACTAAGGCTACTTTAACTTGAGAAAAATAATTATGGTTCTGCGCAAAGAAATTAAAACTTCAAAATACGATTCAAAAAGGAAGTATATACGTATATCATCGACCGGGGTTGGCGTTTTTACGCAGGTGATACCGCGGGGCACAGCTAGTGTAAACATTATTAGAATTTGAGTACGCCGCGGGTCCTGGGTTCGAATCCCAGCCGGAGACAAATGTGGTAAAACACAAATTGTTGGTTTTCTGATCTGGTTGTGTTGTGTCACTGCAGTCCTATCCTACCTCTGATCTTATCGCATCAGCGTTACATCGGTCGGGGGTAGTTTAGGACGAGTGACTGCCTCTGTGTTTGCGCGTACACTTGTGGCACTATAATATCTCCCGCGCATTTGATAGCTCTCGGCAATGTTCGGAAGTTGTCAGCGTGTTCGAAATCGGCCAGAATGACATCATAAACATCATTACTTCATCGTCATCGTCATCGTTTCAACCTATCAAAAGTCTACTACTGAACATAGCCTCCTCCATAGACAGCCACAAAAGTTTGTAGCTCTCATTTTGGAGTGATTTTGCCATAGTTGCCACGCAAAAAATGTAGTAGTGGGTACATGTATCATAACGATAGGCAGAGTAGAATGGCACCCGTCTTTTTCCTACCGAGGTGTCCTAACAGACGACTAGGGCATTGCGCGGGTATCCTTTATTCACTGTCACTATACTGCTCGTGGGAACGCAATGGAGAGTAAAAATTTATTTGACTCCTTCCGAAATGGACTGGAGGGGGAAGTAGGCTACGTGAATGGCCTATGCCTACTCCTTATATGGGAAAAAAGCGTGACTGTGTGTAGTTATGTATCAGGACCTACACAATTTACTGTTTGCTTACCTGATGGTAAGTGACCACCACCGCCCATGAACATCCTGCAATACCAGAGTGAGGTGCGTTGCTGGCCTTTAAGCAAGGCATAAGTTTTATTCTTGAAGGTACACCGCAAGCAGCAAAGAGTTTAAACATTCACTGACTGCAGTTACAATAAGTTTTTACTTTTTGCTCCATTTCTGTAAATACTCGTACGACCGACTGTCCGTATGAAAGCAAAACCTCGCGAATCGTGCGTCTGCAGCGCACGGCACTCCCAATTGATATGATTTGACACTTTTTGAGATTCCGAGTCCCTGAGCTATGTTTATGTGTGCGTTGCTGGAGCGCACATTTATATGAAGCTTATCTTCCGTACTCTCTCTATTTACGCCTACCGGCTACTCAAGATATTTTCCTGTGCGCGATTTTTTCCTTCAATCACTGCGCCAACTAAACCGACATATTATGAAACTAGTGAGTGAACCTTGCCGCTGCCGTGGCCTTGCGCTGCCGCGGCCTTGCGAATAATCTAGAATTATTGTTAAACCACAACATCACTGGTTTTTCAACAGTCCACAGCTACATGTCAAAAGTGAGTGTACAGTTTAAGTCACCTAAGTCGACCGATTCAAGGTGATCATTTTCGATTTGTACGGAAACTACACTGAATAATTTGTTAAAAATAACTTCATACGAATATCCTCTGTCCCTCATTTTTGAGATTGGCAGATTCATTATGCTGATTTTTTTTTATTACGCATGGCGCGAGGTTTTTCCTCACCACCGAGTATTCGGTTAGTAAATTAGAGCTTGCAATTAAAAGTTTTAAGACCGAGGCCGTGTGGTGGCTTAAGAGAATCTACCAGCCCATTCCATCCCGTAGGTGTCGTAAAAGTCGACAGAGGTAAAATGAAAACCAGAAGATGGGCAGCAGCGTCTTCCTGGAACATCTGAATAAATAAACTGCGGTTGCCAATCCGCCTGTCAAACGTGGCAACTATGGCAAAATCACCTAAAATGAGAGCTACAAATTTTTGTGGCCATCTATTGTGGAGGCCTATGTTCAACAGTGGACTTGTGATAGCTATAGATAGAGAGATAGCTGTGGATTGGAGCAGCGTGGCGGACTATTTCCGGCTCCAAAACCCTGAGAAATGAGAGGAGGCCTGTGCTCAGCAGTGGGACATTTATAGGCTGTTACTTTTTATCCAGATTGTCCGTGACTGACACTCGTAGGCATCAGCTGAATATTACCTTACAGCGCTACCTTAACTAGTAGCTTTATGCTGAGCTGACTACCTTTTGGTCGTCGCATATACCATACCTACACTCGGCCGGGAAAATGTAATGAAGAAAAATAGAGCTAGAAGAAATGTAGTAGAGGGTACTTGTATCATGTCGATAGGCAGAGTAGTATGGCACAGCCTGTCTTTTTCCTAACGAGGTGTCCTAAGAGACGACTAGAGTATTGCACATATATATATATAAATCAATACTTATATTTTATTTTATGCATTGTAACAAATCAATATTATTTAATTTATCTATGTAAATTAGTTATTTTTTGTTCTCTTACAATTTTATCGTTTTTTCTGTAAATGAACTGTTTTATTGTGAACGATTAATAAGATTTTTCTATTCTATTCTATTCAGTGTGGTACCACCACACATAAATGTATTGGGTGACGGCACTTACCATTAGGTGACCGACTTACTCATCTAGTCAATTACTTCCATTAAAAGAACACGATGTTGAGGTGTGCGGTCAAACTTATATGACACGGTCATGTCGTGCAGAGGCAGGTCATGAGGTTTACGTGTCATGGTTATTGGTTAGTATTAAGCTCAGGGGCTAGGCGCTCGCTTTAAATTTCATAGTACGCGAGTGACCTGGGTTCGATTCCCGGTGCCGGCACCACTAAAATTGTTAATTGCAATTTTAAGTGCAGATTTACCACGTGCTCGGCGGTGAAGGAAAACATCGTGAGGAAACCTGCATGTTTGAGAAATAAACAATATTTCGAAGACATGTGCAGTCCGCCAACCCGCATTAGGTGCAGCGTGGTGGATTCTTCCTAGCTTCCAAAACCCTCTCAGAAATTAGAGGAGGCCTGTGCTCAGCTTTTTTTTATTAAAATAGTGCTATTCATTCAAAAATGGCTGTGCCCCACGATTTCACCAACGTAAAAAGCCGATCCCGATCGATGATATACATATATACTTCCTTATTTGAAACGCATTTTTGGGGTTTTACTACTTCCGTATTTATAATATTAGTATGGATATTCCCGCCAAATCATAGATTATGGGCAACCCTAAATCTATAATTTGGCGGGAATATAGCGTCGGAGGCAGAAAATTGTGTGGTGGCGGCTTAACAGAATCTACCATCCCATCTCATCTCGTAGGTGGCGTAAAAGTCGGCAGAGAGAACATAAAAACTAGACGATGGGCAGAAGCATCTTCCTTGAACGTGTGCAGTACATGTGCAACACGTTCAGTAGTGGACTAGTGATAGGCTGAAATGAATGAATAAATGAATGAATTGACAAAAAGTCATCTTTTCTTCTATGTTCAACACAGGTATTGCAATTGTAAGTAATGACTTCGAAGATGAAGGTGTGTTACCGAGTACATTACGGAACGTTGTAAATAGCTCCTAAAGCCACAGGCTCGTAATAACGACTGCGGATAGAACAAAAAACAATGATCAAGACATGAGTCAAACTCAAGTTACAGTTATTATTATTGCATAAGCAGTACAAGTCTTTATAATTTGTTTTAAATTAACTTTCGGTGCTCCGTAATATCTGGACGCAAGAGAATGGACTATTAAAGGAAAGTAGAAATTCGGTACTTATCTACTTTCGAATTTGACGTTATTAAAGTGAATTATACATTATATTATAAATAGTTAATAGAATCAAGATCATTAGCCGTGGCAGCTCAGCGGCGTACTTAAATTTCATAGTACGCGGTGACTTGGGTTCGAAAATTGTTAAAGTCGGCGTGCTATGCTATACGACGAAGTAATGTTGGCGGATTAATTTTACACAGGTGAAACCGAGGGGAACAGCTAGTGCGTAATAATAGTAATAGTAGTCATTTCCGACCGACAAATTATTCATCTGAATACTTTCACACGTCCTCCGACGCGATCCGACACTGACGGCTGAGAGATTGTGTCGTTTTGTTATCCAACATTGTGCTTATAGATCAAGGTCAGCGGTATACAGCACAGCACGGAGGCTGGGATGGTAGGATTCCTATGCATGAACCCGTCTAGGTAGGTACCACCCCAGGGCCAGTTATTCTGTCGTGAAGCAGTAGTGTGCAAACATTACTGTGTTTCGGTTTGAATGGCACTGAGAGCTTGCGTAATCACTGGGCATATGAGACTTAAGAACTGATGACTCAGAGTGACGGGCGCAGTGTGGCATCACACAGCATAGTTATGGGTGACACAGCATTTGTTATGGGCAGACGTTGCGCTTACCATCAGGTGAACGTTTTGCTAGTTTCGTCACTTTATCCAATAAAAAAAGCCGTGGTTACCGGTTTTCAGTCCAAGCTAACGGAGAAAAAAATATATTTTACAGTTGAAATATTTTTGCGAAAAACTCCCCTTCTACTGATCCATGGGTTTTAGGCTAGAGGTCCAAGTCTAACCACTGTTCATTATTAAATTTTATTTCACCTTATAATAATTTTAGAAATGAATATTCTCATTTTGAATATGTCACCATTTCTTTAGAGATCATATTATTAGCCGATAGGCGTCCATCAGCACAGATGTCGTAAGAGGCGACTAAGGTCTTTATCCGTGCAGAATAACACCATAATATGCAATGCTGTCACTAGTACTGCTCGTGGGAACTCGTACCAAAATAGCGGGGACGTGGTACGCTACCCGTCACCTTTTGTTTCGACGAGGGCGACAAATGGATCACGCTGAATGGCTCTGCCTACCCCGTATATGGGAAAAAGACTTGACTGTATGTATGTATAGTATTATAACAATTTTTTTGTTAAGATATACTCCCTGCTTGAAAAGTTCTCTCGCATATCCTTCCATATGTTTCTGTCCTATTTAAAATGCATATCTTGATTAAAGCATCGAAGTAGTTTCTAATTTCTTTATCTGCATATTTATACCAATTAAATTACTGGCTCTAGTACCTACTAAAGACAGACGAACGTTCCCATCGCCTGTCCCCTATGAAATCTTTCTTCCCGTTAGAATTCCCCCGTACCACGCAACGGACAGGTGCGGGAAGTGACCACGTTTTTTTCCCAACTATTCCAAGGCTTCTACCCCGAAATCTTGTGAGAACGTAATTCTATCTCTGTTGGGCGCAAGCCGAGGCGGATGTACATTGACTGCACATCGCACCGATCGAACACCCTTCTACGTTATCATAAGGTTGACATTCGCGTAACTGTCACACTTGATCCGCTGTCAAGTGCATCGGTGTGGACCCACCGCTGAGATGGCGTCGGCCTACTTTCATATCAGTGGGTGTAAGGCTCCGTCTTCTAATATCTACATAAAGGAAGATTTATTGTATTTTCTGTGAAGTGTGGATATTTACGGAGCATTCCTACAATGATAATAAAAGAAGGTTTTATGTAACCTTCGTATTGTTTTATACGCTTCTTAACAAACATTAATTCTGATATACTTTACTTACTTCAGAATGTAACGAATAATAAAATAAATGTTTAAATTTTTTTACTGGTGGTAGGATTCTTATGCAGGAATCCGTCTAGGCAGGTACCACCCCAGGACCGGTGTGCAAACTTTACTGTGTTTCGGTTTGAAGGGCACTGTAAGCTAGCGTAATCACTGGGCATATGAGACTTAAGAACTGATCTCTCAGGGTGATGGGCACAGTGTGGTGTCACACAGAAATGTTCTGGGTGACACAGCATTTGTTATGGGCAGAAGTTGCACTTACCATCAGGTGAACGTTCTGCTCGTTTCGGCACTTTATACAATAAAAAAAATATTGAAGTACAAATTAAAATGTCTCAGGGCTACCCTGGGTGCAGTGCGGTGAAACACAAAAACGTTCTGCGTGACGCAGCATTTGTTATGGCAGACGTTGCACTTACCATCAGATGAACGTTTCGCTCGTCTCGTTACTACCTTCAATAAAAAAATCCAATTGATAATGGCCTTGATGTGCTTTAACGTTAGCCCAATTTAGTCATTTTTCGGCACTATCGACTTTAACTTTTCACGTTCAGCAAATTACGTAAACTTCCATGCCCCGCTGAATTACAGGCTGGGAATTAGGAGCAATTGATGTGAGGTTGGAAGAAATTCTGCGAAGCTTAATAAGCCGATATTGCTACAAATTTTGTATTGGACCCGTTTTCTTTTTTTCTTAAGCGAAATAAGCAAAAATAGATGTTGTAACAGATGCAGTGTATTATAAATTGCTCAGTTGTGCAGTTCTCACTTTCCCAAAGGATTCTGCCTAAGTAGGTACCTCCGCAGTGCCAGTTATTCTGCCGTCAAGCAGTAGTGTGCAAACACTGTGTTTCAGTCTGAATAGCACTAAAAGCTAACGTGATTACTGAGCTTTCTACTGAGACTTAATAGCCACTATGTCCGGAATTCGAACCCAGTACCTATGACTCAGTGGACAGGTATGCTGATCACAGAACCACGCGATCGTCAACTGTGCTTCGGTTTGAAGGGCACTGTGAGCTAGCGTAATCACTGGGCATATGAGACTTAAGAGCTAATGTCTCAGGTCCCAACAGGATTCTGCCTAAGAAGGTACCTCCGCAGTGCCAGTTATTCTGCCGTCAAGCAGTAGTGTGCAAACACTGTGTTTCAGGCTGAATAGCACTGACAGCTAACGTGAATACTGCGCCTTCTACTGAGACTTAATAGCCACTATGTCCGGAATTCGAACCTAGTACCTACGACTCAGTGGACAGGTATGCTGATCACAGAACCACGCGATCGTCAACTGTCAGCTTGTACTGTAGTTTGTTAAAGGAACTCCCACCAACAAAGAAACAATACCGTTTCATAGAATGTGCGCAACTTGTATATCAAATGGTAGAATCTAACGCCGCGCGGGTCCTACACAGTGTAGACAAATCAGCAATGAATAATATGATAGGAAGTCATCCAAAGATTTGACACACTAAGAACTACTTACTGGTGGTAGGATTCCTATGCAGTAATCCGTCTAGGTAGGTACCACCCCAGGGCCAGTTATTCTGCCGTGAAGCAGTAGTGTGCAAACATAACTGTGTTTCGGTTTGAAAGGCACTGAGAGCTAGAGTTATCACTGGACATATGCGACTTAAGAGCTGATATCTCAGGGTGACGGTGGTAACAAGAATTCCACCAGCTTATTTAAATTAATTATACTTCTTCATATAAATTTGGAGTTTTGATTAATGTTAGCTAATAAAGTATACGGAAGAGTCTGTACAGTGCGACAGATAATGGCGAAGCATAACTATTGAAAAGATATCAACACACGTACACATTACATTTACACATTAAATTTTATGAACAACATTATTTATGTTTCATTATTAATGGTCACAGCTATTGCAAAGTTAAAACCAAAAAAGAAAGAAGTATATAGATTCATTGCCCCCAGAGCTCTCGTAAATTGCAAGAACTGTAAAGAATATATATTCTTCTTAGAAGAGGGGGAAACGAGCGAGCGGGCTCTTCTGATAGTAAGTGATCACCGTCGCCCTTGAACACGCGCAATACCAGAGGAATTCCGGAAGCGTTAACGGCCTTTGAGAAAGAAGTAGGCTCTTTTCTTGAAGGTCTCCAAGTGGTAATGTTTCAGCCTATAAATGTCCCACTGCTGAGCACAGGCCTCCTCTCATTTCTGAGAGAGTTTTGGAGCTAAGAAGAATCCGCCACGCTGCTCCAATGCGGGTTGGCGGACTGCACATACATATTTAAGATCACGACTGTATCCCATTAGGAGTAGTCAGAGACTGGGCACTCACTGCAAAAACAGATTACTGCCACATTCCACGTTTCACCAAAACAATGTAATGCACTTGGTGTGATAGGTGGTGAGCCCATCGCCACCATGTGCTGTTGGGTGCGTAGTTCAGTTTAATTCGTTACTCGCCTTTTACGAGATCCATTGGATGAGATGGAGTGGTAGTATTCTTTTAACGAGCCGCCACCACACGGCCACTCGGCGGACTGCACATGTCTTCGAAATATTTTTTATTCCTCAGACATGCAGGTTCCCTCACGATGTTTTCCTTCACCGCCTAGCACGTGGTAAATCGGCACTTATAATTGCAATTATTAATATTAAAACGAGCAAAACGTTTACCTGATGGTAAGTACAACGTTCGCCTACAACAAATGCTGTGTCACCCGGAATATTTCTGCGTGACACAACACTGCGCCCGTCACTCTGAGACATCAGTTCTTAAGTCTCAAATGATTACGCTAGCTCACAGTGCCCTTCAAACCGAAACACAGTAATGCTTGCACACTACTGCTTCACGACAGAATAAATGGCCCTGGGGTGGTACCTACCTAGACCTAAAACCTGCATAGGAATCCTACCACCAGTGAAAAAAAATAGAATATATTTAATGTTGTCTGCCACATAACAATGAGTACTTTTTATTTGCTGTTACGCTCTCTCTTTACTAAGTGTAATATGTCCATTACCCGTTTAGGAGTAGATTTTCGTTAGTCCGTTATTTTCAAATCAATAGGTCTCGTTGCCGTGTGGTGGCGGCTTGCGACACTCTACCGCCCCATCTCATCCCGTGGGTGTCGTGAAAGTCGAGAGAGGGAAAACCAAAACTGGGAGATGGGCTGCAGCGTCTTCCTGGTAACAACGGAATGAATAAACTGCGGTTGCCAACCCGCCTGTCAAACGTGGCAACTATGGAAAAATAGATAGATAGATAGATAGATAAAAGTTTATTTGCATATCACAATACAGTACACGCATAGCCAAAATATAAAACACAATTTAAAAAAAAACTAAGACACAATGAGTAAAATGTAATAATTAACAAAAACAAAATAAAAAAAAAAACTATTTATATACATACACATACGCACATCAAAATATAAAACTATCCAAGGTATGCCTGCACTGCAGTATGACAAAACAAAAGGGTCTACACTCAGCATGAGCTGCGATCATACGCAGCGCTGATTTTCAGTGCAACCCTCGGTCCATCTCAGACAGGTAGTGTACCTTTACTAAAATACTTAAAATTAGTTACGAAATTATTATTTTATTACAAAAACCAAAAAACCAAAAACAAAAAAACGCAAAATGCTATAAAACAGAACATCAACATGCAAATATAATTATATTAAAGACTGCGACAAAAAACAAGATTTTTTTTTTTATTTATTTACGTCTGCTTTTGTATGTTTAGGAGCCAAGCCTTATACTTGACCCTAAAGTAAAAATCACCCCAAAATGATAGCTACAAACTTGTGGCAATCAAAGTGGACTAGTGATAGGCTGAAATGATGATGATGAGGTCTTGTCGTTTCGGAGAATCGTAATGAGACAGTAGAATAGATAGACATGATATAATAATTGAGACCAAAATATAGAAGAATACATTAGTTTTGGCAGCCCTAGTCACGATTCAAAAACCAACACTTTGTAGGTTGTACAAATATTGTCATTAGTTGGAATTCGAATTATGCGGCCATTGTATTAAAATCATAACGTATCTTATTTACTTCATCTAATTTTACGTATCATAAAAAAAAAACTTGAATCGAATCATAATACCTCCTTGTGCACTTACAATTTCTTATTCAAGTAAGAAACTTGGGTTCATTTCAGCGAGGTTCGGATAAATGAAAAATCTTAACCTAGTAACGAAGGAACTTTCTCGAAACTACTTTTAATTAAATTCTTGGTGCGATTTTTCTCTTTTATTCAAGCAAATCGTGCAATTTGAAAACTAGCTATGAAACAATTACACTAGTAAAACGACAAGAAACAAAGTTAATTTGCTAAGATCCCCATACAAAACCCGCCCCACTATTGGACTCCGGGTGTGGTCTTCGCCTACCCGTTATTTAGGAAAAAGGCGTGACAATATGTATGTGTATATGTTCTCTTTACGACTAATTTGCTTACGTGTTCATCCGCGCTCGGATATGTTGGAGCTATGTGCAGACGTTGACGGCCGAGTGGCCTAGTGGTTAGAGCAACGGACATTCTACGCCGCGAGTTCTGGGTTCGAATCCCAGCTGTAGCCAATTATTGTGCTAAAACACAAATTGTTGGTTTTCGGGTCGGGTTTGGTCGTGATTGTCCACGTGTCTCTGACACTGCATCCTACCTTATCGTATGGTCGTTACAACGGGCGCGGGAAGGTATGGACAAGTGAATGCTCCTGTGTTTGCGCGTACACCTACATACATACATAAGATCACGACTGTATACCATAAGGGGTAGTCAGATACTGGGCACTCACTGCAAAAACAGATTACTGCCACAATCCACGTATCACCAAAACAATATAATGCACTTGGTGCGATAGGCGGTGAGCCCATCGCCACCATGCGCTGTTGGGTGCACAGTGCAGTTTAATTCCTTACTCGCCCTGTACGAGATCTATTGGATGATATGGAGTGGTAGTATTCTTTTAACGAGCCGCCGCCACACGGCTACACCTGTGGCACTATAATATCTCCTGCGCAGTTGATAACTTCCGACATTATTTGGACGTTGTCGCCTTGATCGATATTCGGCCAGGAGGATACCATACTTAATTTTTTTTCAAATTCGCGGGTAACAGTTAGTTATTTATATAGGTGACGTCATAAGCAGATCGCAGTGGGCCGTTATCTGTGGGAGCCGTCTGACCGCCAGCATTAAGTGCTCGCTTAATTCGCGTTGCTCTTTCGATCGCAACAAAGTAGAATTGAGTGCCGCCATGTGGTCGCTCCGGGTCAATAGTCGTTAGTCGACAGCGTAGACTCCCAATGGTCTGTGTGAACCGGCAGGGGTCGATTTCCCCTTATAACGGGGGGTTCATGCCAGGCACAACAAAATGGGGGGCGTAGAAATTAAAGCTCTTCGGAAAACAAAACAGGTCGGTCTACGGTGCAAACTGGTTGGCAGCTCCATGTTCACAAGTTCGTATTAGCAATTTAAATGAATAGACAATAGTCCCGTAAAAACCGTATGGCTACCGTGACGTCACTATTACGTCATAACTATTTACAAATTATGAACTTACTAGCTGATGCCGGCGTCTTTTTTAAATGTCCCGTGGGAGCTATCTGATTCTCCGGGAAAAAAAGAATCCTACGTCCGTCTCCATGATGCAAGCTAACTCTGTGCTGAATCTCGTCAAGATCGGTACAAAGGTGAAAGGGTAACACACATGGACAGACAGAGTTACTTTCATATTACAATATTAGTATGGATTATTCTGTGCATGTTTTAGCAAATAAAATCGACCAACTTGCTTCATATGCGGCGTGGTCGAAGATGTAACAGATTTGGTACTTGGAATCATTGTATATAGTATACTTAGGGCTACCATACGTTCTGTGTATCCGGGATGTATGTTCAGTTTATAAATAAGTATTGGCGTGACTATAAAAAATAGTAATTAGATTATATTTGTAGGAGAAAGTCCCGATGCGAACAAAACGTTCACCTAATAGCAGGTTCAACGTTTGCCCATAACAACTGCCGCGTCACTAAGAAAATTTGTGTGGCACCACACTGCGTTCGTCACTTCGGGACATCAATTCACAAGTCTCTTCTGCCCGGTAATCACGCTAGCTCTGTGCCCTTCAGACCGAAACACAGTGAAGTTTACACACTACGACAGAATAACTGACCCTGCGGTGGTGTTCCTGCATCCATCTAGGTAGGTACCACCGTTTGGTTTTTAATGATAACTAAGCCATATTTAAAGTTTTATTTATTTAGGCCTTACCTTCCCGCAATAATTCCGAGAAGTGTAATGCCTAGATGGCGGTAAAAGTATGCTGTAAAACCATCACAAATTTGTGGTTATGTGTTGTAGGGTTTTGACTACGTCATAGTACGGTTTATATATTATAGTGCCGTAGATATAACTTCTCATTCGTCTTCTGTGTTCGATGTAACGCTGTGTTAGTTGGAGTAAGATGCAGTACAGTCCCGAGTCCTGCTCCATTTAAGTCAAAAAATGTAAAGTAACAGCTTATTAATGTCCCTCTGCTGGGCAGAAGCTTCCTCTCACTTCTGTAGCCGTTGGGAGCTGGTAAGTGTCCGCCATGCTGCTCCAATGCGTGTTGACATGTCCTCGAACTACTCGTATTTGTATTCTTCAAGATGCCGGCTTCCTCACAAAGTTTTCTTTCACTGCTAAGAACGTGGTAAATCGGCGTATAAAATTACAGAACAATTTAAGAGGTTCCGGTAGCGAGTATCGAGCTTCCCTCCTGTCACCTAGTCCCTGAGCTACCACGGCTGTTTTCGGCTGAGATCCGAACCTAGGGACTCAACAAGCAAGTACACTGAGCTCTGAGCCGAGTGTTCGCCGAAATACATCATCACAATATATCAACGTCAATCGTAGGTCTGACGAACAATTCAAAATATATTAACATATCAACGATTTCTAGACACGATTTATGAACAGATGCAAGTAATTTCATAATCACAGATCACCTCGATAATAACTTGTCGGGACGTGTTCGAACGCCGCGTCGGCGGTCGTTTTAGCATCTTCCGCCCCAACCGGTTTCGCCGAAAACGAATAAGACGTCGGAAAAAAAATGGTTTATTCTTTCGATCCAGTTTTAGATATTATGCGGTTCGGGATTCTTAATGTTCAAGAGATGAGTTGTGTATTTTTTGTAATGGTTAATAATATGTTTTCTTAATTTTTTTGTGATAGTAGATAATACTAACGTTCCAATGATGTATGTATGTGTAAGTTGAAATGACAGGGCAAACAGCCCAATGGTTTAAGACACGGACTGCGAAATGACGTTGCAGAGTTGAGCAAGCCTTTGATCTTTTCAACTTAATGAAGGAAAGAAAGTTAATTTCACCTTATTGTCACCGCCCACAGAATCGTGCACGAGAAAACAAACACCGCCACCTGGAACCGCCACCAGATACCCTCCACCACTAAAACACTACCACTAGGCAATATACACCACTGAAGTCGAGAACACGACACGTGTTTCACCTCAAAACGAGGCATTATCAAGTGATATTGACTCTACGACAGTCCGCCGCCGAGTATTTTGCATGCGGATCTTAGCAAATTAATTTCTTACCTTCATTACAATGGATTTCCGCAAAGTAACGTCTGATTCTATTAACTTAGGGAGACTGACAGGAATATTAGTAATGTTAATAGTTTTACAAGTATTCTTTAAAATAAAAATGACACAGCAAACCGCAAGTTACTGGTGATACGATTCCTATGCAGGAATCCGTCCAGGGTTAGGATGCCATAAATGCTGAGATGCCGACCCGTGGCATTTAGAACAGACATAGGCCGACTATTCAAAAACTCGGGTAACATGCCTCGTATATCGCAGACGCGGCACTTACGAAACGGTAGCTTACGAGTTGTGTGCATGCCGGGACAAGTGACTTGCTGAGCGTTGTGTACTCTTCAAATCGGGACAAGTCCCGGTGTACCGGGACGTATTGCAGCCCTAATCTAAGAGTGTATTAAATAGTGCTGCCAGGTACAGTGCGTCAAATTTCGGGACGGAATGTAAAAATAATATGAATTTTGTTTTAATCATCACTTTTTTTTATGGGACGGTATTTTTTTTAAATTGCTATGTTACCATTGATTAGTACAAGTATCTAAACTAATAAAACTTAAACATGCATATATACAGTCATGCTTTTTTCCATAAGTGTCCATAAGTGTCGTCCCCGCACACGAAATTTTGTGGCTCTCATTTTAGGGGGATTTTGCTATAGTTGCCACGTTTGGCAGGCGGGTTGGCAACCGCAGTTTATTTATTCAGATGTTCCAGGATGATGCTGCTGCCCATCTACTGGTTTTAATTTCCTCTGTCGACTTTTACGACACCCACGGGATTGGATGGGGTAGATTCTCTTAGGCTGCTACCACACGGCGGTATTGACAACGAAATAAACATAAATCGTAAATAAGAGTTCATAGAGCACCTCCGCAGACATCATTTCACCATCGTTCATAATGGCGTAGAAACTAGCAAAACTGCGGTAAAAAAATATTCGCGTAGTGAATAACTACATTGCTTTATTATTGTAATTTCTGAGCGGAGCGTGCAAAGCGTCTTTGTAATCCGCCTCAGGGTCAGGGCGAAAGAAATCCGCGCAAGAGAATACGCTAATCTTTTTTTTTCTCGTTCCTATTTCGCTTCGTTTCGGTTTATTCCTCATGATTATTGCCTGTCTTAACGCAAAATGGTTGGCTATTGCCCGTACAAATCGGCACTTAAGGAAACATGACGCGGGTAGTTTTTTGTGACGTAATTTTCTAATTGTGCTCGTAAATTTTGGAACGGTGGTAGGATTGCTACGCGCGAATCAGTCTAGGTAGATCTGCTGTGAAGCAGTAGTGTGCAAACATTACTGTTTCGACTTAAGAACTGCTCTTTTTATAGGAGAAAGTGACGAGACGAGCAAAAAGTTCATCATCATCATTTCAGCCTATCTTAGTCCATAGTTGAACATAGGCCTCCCCCATAGATTGCCGCAAAGCAAGGTTTTAAGCCACCTGCGTCCATCGACTTCCCGCAAAATAGCGCAGGTCGTTGCTCCATATAGTGGGGGGCGCACTGCGTTTGCCGGTACGAGACTGTCCACTCTTCACGTGCTGGTAAGTGCAACTTCTCCTCATAACAAATTCTGGGGCACCCAGAACATTCGTGTGACACCGCACTGCTAAGACATCAGTTCATAAGTCTGATATGCTCAGTAATTACACTAGTACTCAGTGCCCTTCGGCCCGAAACATAGTAATGTTTGCACACTACTGCTTCAAGGCATCATAACTGGACAGGGGTGGTGCCTACCTAGACGGATTTCTGCATAGGAGTTAATTATGAACAGTCATCCAGTTCTAAGCTATGTTTAAAGTTCCAAGTCTCTCTAACTTCTCGGGAAGTTAGTTTAAAATCGATTAACACATTTGACCCGGAACAGACATACACGAAAGCGAAGTTAATAAAAACGAGGTAAAATGCTCAAATATGTGGGAAGCAAGATGTCTAAAAACAGTTTACTTTTCGTATCTTAGAATGCTTTTAATACACAATAACAAAAAGTTAAAGATTAGAACATGTTATATTATTAAAAAAAAAATGTTTAGTAAAAAAGGCGCGTGTATCGCAGTGCACTTGATAGAAGTGAATGTAACAATAAATTTTAAAAATTTGATTAAAAAAAAAAGAATTACAAAATTATTACTCACTGCTCAGTATATGTATCAACAATTATAAATTAATCGATAAAAAATAATTATGAATCACAGAAACTTTGCAATCGAAACGCGACCTTGAAATTCTCGCGACCATAGAGTTTTTACTTCAACAACGTAACCCCGCAGTAGTATTGACTAACATTAATTTCTGATATTTCGCAGGACATACCGACATAACGCTAGTTTACGATAACCACAACAGCAATTTCCTCCTGCTGTTTGATAAGTTACAAATCCTCAAACATTTGCTAACAGATATAAATGTTGTTAATGTGTTAGAATCAAACAAATAATTAACACGAATGCAGATAACAAATGTTGGCTGCCTGGCAGACAATTAGGGTTATCGACAGTCACGTACACAACTTCGAGTTGACCTTGAGTTTTTTTTTTTAATGACGGCGAATGTTTGACGGAGGTAAAGCCAAGATAAGAATATATATATTTTTATTATTGATCGTACGTTGTCAACTACAAAATGCAAACGTCATAATTTTACTGGTGGTAGGATTCCTATGCAGGTCCAATCCGTCTAGGTAGGTACCACCCAAGGGCCAGTTATTCTGCCGTGAAGCAGTAGTGTGCAAACATTACTGTGTTTCGGTTTGAAGGGCACTGTCAGCTAGAGTAATCACTGGGCATATGAGACTTAAGAACTTATGTCTCAGGGTGATGGACACAGTGTGGTGTCACACAGAAATTTTCTGGGTGACACAGCATTTGTTATGGGCAGACGTTACACTTACCATCGGGTGAACGTTTTGCTTGTTTCATCACTTTAAAAAAGATAAATAAAAACAATGGAGATGCCGTCACTCAAGGATAAAAAATACGCACGGCATACGGCATTTGAATTGAATTACAACGTTATTAATGTGAATCTGCCAGAAGACTTCAATAGCACTAAATAAACTGGAATATCCAAAATATCAATAGACTTGTCGTAATCAATAAGGCGATGATTGCAATCAGAACCTAACTTGTTTCTTAATTTTTAATTTATTTCATTTATGCCTAGTGTGGTTAAAGGTTTGGAAACTTTTTTCTTTTAATTATATTTTTTTTCGTCATTTTTTTATTATTTTCCTTATATTTAATATGGTTTTCAGTAGGGAACTGTAGGTAATTTTGCTGCAATGCTAGTTGCCTGACTTGTATATACCACCAAAATATGTTACATTTCTCTGACGTACTTATGTGGTAAATAACCAATTAAAATTACAATTAACAGCTTCAGTGGGAATCGAACTCAGGTTACCCGTACTACACGTACGCGTAATATGAAATTTCGGCGAGATACGCCTGATCGGCTCTATTTAAACACGTGAGCATTCTTGCAAATAAGTAAAAGTCACGTCGAGCGCAGCAATGGAGTCGTCAGAGCGTCCAATTAAGCGGTGCGGACACGTTGAGAAAAAGGAAACAAAACTCAGATAACGAGAGAGCTGTTGGGAGGTACGAGGTCGAAACAACGAATAGAAGCGTCGAATGAGTTTTGAATTAAGTTTTGAATAAGTCTTCGCGTATATTTTATAATTCAAACAAGATTTGACTCAGTTCAGTTATTATCTAAATTAATCGCATAGTTATGGTCCTTAAGCAGTGTCATAAACTGGTGGTAGGATTCCTAAGCAGGAATCCGTCTAGGTAGGTATAATCCCAGGGCCAGTTATTCTGCCGTGAATATATATCTGCAGTAGTGTGCAAACATTACTGTGTTTCAGTTTAAAGGGCACTGTGAGCTAGCGTAATCACTTAAGAACTGATGTCTCAGGGTGTCGGGCGCAGTGTAGTGTCACACAGAAATGTTCTGGGTGACATAGCATTTGTTATGGGTAGACATTGCACTTTACATCAGGTGAACGTTTTGCTCGTTTAGTCGCACTATCCAAAAAAAGATAAAAAACGGAAACCAATCACAACGCAACCCAAAAATAATAATTTTTTTTCCACAAATTTTAGCCTTGGTTGGGATACGAACCCAGGACCCGCCGCAATAGTCAGTTACTCTGACCACTGTCGGTCGATTTGAAATATAACGACGAAACGAATAGATAATCTCAGGGTTACTATCTATAATCTGCGTTAATTTCATGTCTATAGTTTTAGCAGTTAATCTTTATTCAGTTGTATGTATTACATGTTTTTTATGACTGATGGTCACTGTCCGAAGGCTTTCACAGCTTCGCCGGATTGAAAGGTGGCAGAGCGCTGAGGGCGCTTAGCCGAAACCTTTATTTATGGATGACTGGCGCAAGGGCCTCGAGGGTGCCCAAGGGGGCCGGCCTCGGCGCGGTCAGTTACTTCAATCGGGAGGGCAGTATTACTAATAGTATTAATATTATCCAACAATTCGGAATGCGTTTCCGCGGGAGAAGAAATGGCGCAAGAAACTCCAGCGACGCTTTTGTTATTGTATTACATGTATCATAGGTAATTCGCACAGATAAACGATAGTTACAAAAGATACTAACTTTATAAGAAATGTTTTAAAAAATATATGTATGTGGGTTCTATTTCGGCCTGTGCTTCATATTTTATTTATCTAAATGAAATATTAAAATACAAATATACCACGAATAACGCGAGGTGAAGCAAAAATTCGTGAGCAAGCTTAGATGTCAGACTAACTTGTGTGGCTAATAAACAATAAAGAACCCTGTGTTCTGCGGACTTGAGTGCAGATTTCTTTAATAATCGTTTACAATAATAAAAAAAACAACAAAACAGTTAAAACGTATTTCGAAGCTGCGTCCAAAACACCGCGCAGAACTGAAACAACTAGACTTTTTTCCTCAAGCGACCAAGGTCAGTCCCATTTAAAAAAAAAAGGTGTAAATGCAATAGCAGAGGTCGTCGGAACCTGTTAAAACATAATCGAGTACATAAAACAAGGAACGTGAGAACAATGAATGGGCATATGATCATAAATTCCTGGAATGCATATCCGTGGAGTCTAGGTAGGTAGTCGCATTCCGAGAATTCTGTTTGACCGCCATGTTAGAAATGAGACTGGGTAGTCGATAGATATAATAACATACATACAGACACGCCTTTGTCCCATCTCAGAGGTAGGCACAGACCACGCGCGTAACCTACTTTTCGCCTCCGCGGGAACGGAGATGGGTGGCGAACCGCAATTTTGGTAAGAGTCAAAATATCTTACTTGACATTGCGTTCCCTCGAGCACTATAGCGACAGCATTGAATATATGGTGTTATTCTAGACGAATGAAGGTTGTCCTTATGCCGACGTTGGACTTACTCGTACCATCAGGTGAACGTTTTGTCGTTTCATCACTTTATGCAATAAAAAAAGTGAAGTTTCGGCCTATAAATATCTCACTGCTGAGCACAGGCCTCCTCTAACTTTGAGAGGGTTTTGGAGCTAGGAAGAATCCGCCACGCTGCTCCAATGCGGGTCGGCGGACTGCACATGTCTTCGAAATATTTTTTATTTCTCAGACATGAAAGGTTTCCTAACGATGTTTTCCTTCACCGCCAAGCACGTAAAATAAGCACTTAAAATTGGAATTGACAAATTTTAATGGTGCCGGCACCGGGAATCGAACCCTGCGCCCGTCGCCCTGAGACATCAGTTCTTTAGTCTCATATGTCTCATATGCCCAGTGATTAAACTAGCTAGAATAACTGGCCCTGAGGGTGGAACCTATGTAGACGGATTGCATAGGAATCCTACCACCAGTAAGCGTTTTTTTCAAACAAGTGAAGCATAAATATATTATAATTATGAGAGGACTTTTTCAATTAATTTTGCATTCAAAATTAAGTCAAGCGTTCTCCTATTACACCATAGATGCCACACCTTTTGTGGAATATTATTGAAAAATTGTTTATGACTTTAGAACCTGAAAAGCATACACGTTTCGACACCTAATGTTGGTCTCAGTGTTAATCCATAACTTTTGTAAAATTCACGTTAATAGCTTTAGTAGTTCTCCAGTTAAATCCGTTCATAAAGACAGACAGACAAAAAAGGTGCTTCTATATTTTATATATGTAATTTGGCAAAAACGACCTCACTTAACCTGCATTAAGTACAATCGCAGTCATCGTCTCGTATGATGAGTAACCAATAGTCGTATAATTAAATTACTTCTTAAATTGACATGCTTTCCTGGTACTTTAAAGCGTCATAAAATCTTACTAATCTTACATACATACAGTCACGCCTCTTTCCCGTTGGGGTAGGCAGAGACCACATCTACACTTGCTATCCTGACACACATCTTTCGTTTCTTCTACTTTCATTAGCGTTTTCATACACGCTCGTCGGTTGCGGGTACTTTCACTAATCTTCCTATTATAAAAAGCTGTAGTGTTGGTACGTTCGAACGCGCTGATATCAGAAAATACTTATTAGATTTAAAAAAAAATTGCATGAGATAGCCCGTTTATTGGGGAATGATCTAGAGTATAAAACTACACCATGTGGAGGCGGCTGAAGAGAATCTACCCATCTCGTCCCGTGGGTCTCGTAAAAGTCGACAGAGGGAAAATAAAAACCAAGGATATGAGCAGCAGCATCTTCCTGGAACATCCGAATAAATAAACTGCGGTTGCCAACCCGCCTGTCAAGCGTGGCAACTATGGAAAAATCCCCTCAAAATGAGAGCTACTACCTTTTGTGGCAATTATTGGGGGAGGCCTATGTTCAGCAATGGACTAGTGATAGGCTGAAATGATGATGATGATGATAAAAGTTCGTGCTACGGTGAGAAGAGACAAACTGCGAGTGCTCAGGTTATAGAGGTACAACGCCGTACGTAAGGCCGTACGCGATCATGTGGTCGGTTTATTTTACGCGGGTGAAACCGCAGGGCACTGCTTGTGAATTATAATTTACATTACATTTTTAAATTACATGTCAGTCGAGCAGTTTACATGATTAACGAAGTCACTAACTCGTTCATTACTAGATCAATAGATGTCACTGTTTTCAATTCATTTTTAATCGAAGACAAAATAATCGCGCCTTTTTTCTCTTTGGTTAAACGAATGATTATGTGTTATATTTGGCAACAAGATTAGTGAATTTTATTAAACGACACGATACGCAAAATATTTTTATTTTACTCAATTTTTTTTTTTCATAAAAGTGACGGAACGAGCAGAACGTTCACCTGATGATAAGTGCAACGTCTGCCCATAAGAAATGCTGTGTCACCCAGAACATTTCTGTGTGACACCACACTGCGCCCGACACCCTGGGACATCAGTTCTTAAGTCTCATATGCCCAGTGATTACTCTAGCTCCCAGTGCCCTTCAAACCGAAACACAGTAATGTTTGACATTATTGTTTCACGGCAGAATAACTGGCCCTGGGGTGGTACCTACCTAGACGGATTCCTGCATAGGAATCCTACCATCAGAATCATTAATACCACCGGAATAAATTATTTATTGGTTTTCTTTTAATTATTAATTCTTTCAATAACCATACATTTTGATGTTTCACATCTAGTGGGCGTCTCGTGACGGCTACGTTTTTTAATAGTTAAACGGCTACAGATGTTCCTGATCACTTACACCTTCAAGAACTGTTGTTTTATTAGAAGAAATTAAAAAAGTACATTCATGCATCGACGCATTTATCAAACACACACACAACATGCTGACGTCACTCAGTGGTTAGTACTTCAAGCAGCTGTTACAAGGAATTGTAATTATACTTTTTATGTCAATATCTATTTCAAACAAAGCCGAAATGTTATATTGTGAAACTGGTTTCAAAGATCGATGTACTTATTTCTTTTCGTTCCAATTGACTGAATACACTTGATAAAAACAGAATTGCAAATGTCTTTGCCATTGTTAGGAAATCTCAAACTGGATTACCGCCTAAAATAACAATCAGTAAAAAAAAAAACAAAAATTATGCAACACTAACAAAATATAGAGAACGTGTAAAGGATAAAAAATGTTAAACATTATTTATACACGGTTGCGGAAACGTAGCATTTGGTTATTAAATTTAAAATCATGTTTTTTGTCCGTTTGTACATTTTAAAATGGTATGGATTTTTATAGATATAGTTTCGTTATGTATTGTAAGTAAGAATAAACTATTTGTGATGGATGTATTGCTTCCTATAAAAAAACTTTTATGTTCCCTTAACTAAAACTAAATATGCTTGCAACACTTATATGAGAACAGACCTTTCCTTTAACACCTAGACAGATTCATATGCAGGAATCCGTCTAGGTAGGTTCCACTTCAGGGCCAGTTATTCTGCCGTGAAGCAGTCGTGTGCGAACATTACTGTGTTTCGGTTGGAAGGGCACTGAGAGCTCGTGTAATCACTGAGATTATATGAGACTTAGACTTTAAACTTAGCATCAGGTGAACGTTTTGCTCGTTATAACTTAATGAAATTAAAAAAAATTGTGCTTGTCAAATATAACCGAAAAACTGTCAGTGGGGATTATCAACTGCAGAGGAGGTATAATAGTGCCACCAGTGTACGCGCAAACACAGGGGCACTCACTCGCCCCAACTTACCCGTGCTCGATCTAACGCTCACGCGATCAGTAGATCAGAGGTAAGCAGGAATCACAACACAACCAGACACGAAAACAGACAATTTGTGTTTTTGCACAAATTTAGCTTCGGCTGAGCTTTCGAACCCAGGAACCGAGGCGTAGAAGTCAGGTACTCTGGGCCACGCAGTTGTAATACTAAGAACTTAGATAATAAATAACCTTTTGTCGTTTTTGTAATTCATCATCATCATCACTTTAGCCTGTAACTTGTCCACTGCTGAGCATAGGCCTCCTCCATTAAATGCTACAAAAGTTTGTAGCCCTAATTTTGGGGGGAATTTTGCCATAGTTGCCACGCTTGGCAGGCGGATTGGCAACCGCAGTTTATTTATACAGATGTTCCAGTAGGATGCCGTCGCCCATCTCCTTGTTTTTATTTCCCTCTGTCGACTTTTACGACACCCACGGGATGGGATGGGGTGGTAGATTCTCTTAAGCCGCCACACGGCACATAACATATACTTTATTTACATCTTTTTGTAATTACATTTACTTTATTTATAACCTGTGTCTACATGTTAAGCTTATAATTATCTGTGGTAACTTAAGAGGCTTAAGTTTGACTTATATTCATTATATGTTTATAGCCGTTAGTGTTCTTTGGAAACAATGAAATAAACAAATAAAAATAACATAATCATACAACCGATAACAGTTGAGGAGAAAATGCTCTGTAGTGGTAACCTCCTAACGGCAAACGTATAGATATTTTGCAAATATAAATAATGTTTTTACTGACAACCCCATTTAATAATGAAGGCGTGAATTGTACACATGGTATACAATTTTAGCCGGTTGTAACAAACGACCGGTAAGTTCGTCCAAATATAATGAACATCAAAGTCAATCAAATAAATTACTAAGACTGTGTATACGCGATACAAAGTCCGCAACGGATCCTGTAGTGTCGAGTTTTATTATTTTATTGAGCAGCAAGGCGTAGACAATAAAGATATTGTTACAGTAATCTGAATCTCGTCGCGTATCTCGTATTATTATCAAGCTAAGCAACAATGCGTCTAAAGTAATTGAAAAGGTGATGTGCGCCAGTTAATATTGTCAGCGTTTTAATAAATCACTTATATTGTGACGACCGCGTGGCCTAGTGGTCAGAGTACCTGACTTCTAAGCCGCGGGTCTTGGGTTCGAATCCCAGCCGGAGCCAACATTTGTGCTAAAACATAAACTGTTGGTTTTCGGGTCTGGTTGTGTTGTGATTGTCCCCGTGTTTCTGACACTGCATCCTAACCTACCTCCGATCTTATCGCATCAGCGTTACATCGGGCGCAGGTAGGTTGGGATGAGTGAGTGCCTGTTTCTTTCGCGTACACTTGTGGCACTAGAATATCTCCTGCGCAGTTGATGGCTCTCGACTGTAGTCGGAAGTTGTCGCCGTGGTCGAAATCGGCTAGGAGAACATCATATATTGTTAGGAAACAACAGAATAATTGAGCAACTTGACAGTGTTATTTCTTCTTCTTCTCGTCTGCTTTTAATTATGGCCTTTCTCTATAGAATTTTGCCAACGTCAAGTCAGCCACGAGAGTGACAATAGATAACTCAAAATTTCGATCAACAGTAGAATGATACTCGTAGTTGACTTTTACTGAAGATCTGTTGGACCGATCGAGAAAAAACGAAAAGTACAGTTCCGGTCTTTTATTGAATTTTCCAATCACTCTACAATTTCACAAGCACTTGCTGCACCATAAACTATCAATATTAAACATCAATACTCAAAATATACACAGAAATTACAAAATTTAATTAAAACACAACCGACACTTTTAGAGTTGACACCAAAAGTCCTACAGTTTTATTTATCATTGTCTAATGTTTAAGTCGTCAGCCGTGGAATATATCATAGTGGAGTAAGAGTATCTTAGCACACTTAACTTCGTGCCTTTATCTGCCCGAACCCGATGTCACTTATGTGAAATTAGATTCTTACCCCGAAATCAAGACGAATGCGCATCATACATTTTGTATTCACGTAATAAAATATTTACATCCTCAAACATATCGTCACAATCGTTGAACAACGACTGGTCTGAATACTTAATAATAATATTTTTTTTATAAACAGACTAAAGTGTAATAATTTATATAAAATAACGCAATAACAGAGTTGATTTACAGACGTTTTTGATTTTAACCTGCAGTATTAAATCGATTCCGAAAATCGATATCGAAAATTGCATTCGTCCTTGTTGTCTATTCGAACTTACTGGCTGGTGTGAATAAAATAAACGAAAAGAACGACACTTCAAATTGCACTTGTAGTTTCACCGGTACATCACTTCGCCTTTCGCCTGGGGCGAATCGTAAAGCATACTTTCCATCCATACACGCGACATTGCCCGCCTTGTATCGATAAATTGAAATACTCCCGGCTCGGTATTCGAGCCCGCGAATGGAAATAAGTCGTGACGAAGCCGAGGCTGAATATCCGCGAACGTTGCTCTAAAGCTAGTCATGAGAATGGATAATAACGCGGCCATCTTTTACTATAATCGTTCAGAGTGATTCGACGTTCGCCCGACAATAGTACAGTCTAAGTCAAATTGCATTTAAAAAAGCAAGGTTGCATTGTTTTTGCACACATCCGTCACAACCTGCCCATCTCTGTGTGGCATCGAACTGCGCTCGTCATCATGAGACATCAGTTCTTAAGTTTCACGTGCCTAGTAATTACCAAGCTTCTGTGGCCTTCGACTTTTTTGCTTTCGCTTTTCGCCGAGGTGAATTCTTGTATAAAAAAAAGTAAAGTAACAGCCTATAAATGTAGCCCACTGTTGAACACAGGCCTCCTCTCACTTCTGAGAGGGTTTTGGAGTCGGGAAGAGTAAAAGTCTAAATATTTATTATTCCACAGACATGCGAGTTTCCTCATGATGTTTTCCTTCACCACCGAGCACGTGGCAAATCGACACTTAAAATTGCAATTAACAGTTTTAGTGGTGACACCGGAACCCAGGGCACTCGCGTACTATGAAATTTAAAGCGAGCGCCTAATTCTTGTATAGAAAAGACTAAAAGAACCTTTTGTCTGTTTAATGAACGTAATTGCGGATTATTTCATATCCATCTTTTAATTATTCGACGCCCATAATTTTCGCTATCAATTCTTTTCTGGTGTAGGATTCCTACGCACTAATCCGTCTAAATAGGTACCCCCCAGCCGAGGGTCAGTTATTTTGCCGTGAAGGAGTCGTGTGCAAACATTACTGTGTTTTGGTATAGCCAGTGTAATTACTGGACACATGAGGCTTAAGAACTGATGTTTCAGGGTGTCTGGTGCAGTCTGGTGCAACACAGATATCTTCTGGGTGACACGGCACAGGTTGCACTTACCATCATCTGAACGTATTGCTCGTGCCGTAACATTCTTCTAATATAAAAATACATAAATGCCCGCGCCAACAAAAAAGCATTTGTACCTTTCACAATTCTATAGACCAGCTGTGCTAAGTTTCAGATACGGCATCAGAGACTGTCGTATACAATGGAAAAATGTAGCACCAACAAATAAATATTTATTTATTACATATGACCTACCACTCATTGGGCAGGTTTTTTTTATTGCATAAAGTGACGAGACGAGCAAAACGTTCACCGGATGGTAAATGCAACGTCTGCCCATAACAAATATTGTGTCACCCAGAACAACGAGTTGCACCACACTGCGCCCGTCACTTTGAGACATCAGTTCTTAACTCTCATATGCCCAGTGATTACGCTAGCTCTCAGTGCCCTTCAGATCGAAACACGGTAATGTTTCATTACTGATTCACGGCAGAATAACTGGCCCTGGGGTGGTACCTACCTAGTACGGATTCCTGCATAGGAATCCTACCACTAGTACGTACCGGTACGCTAACCGCTGAGCAATGTAGATACCTATTTGGTCTATTAAACAACTAGCACTCGAGAAATTTCATAAACCCTTATTGTTTGTACCAAGCATAACTTTCAGCCATTTTTATAAGTAACGAGATAAGCCCGTAACTTGAACGCGCGGGCGTATTACATAACTCGCAGAAATATTTTGGATATTATTATGAAACAAAGGTTAAATTGATCCCAGGGCTGCAATATATAATCTGCAAAATTCACTGTGAAAAGCTTCGGTAGTTTTTAGGTCATATCCATAGGCGCAGACAGAGATTATTATTTTTCTTCCGATATTGTCAAGCCGTGTGGTAGCGGCCTAAGAGAATCTACCACCCCATCCCATTCCGTGGGTGTCGTAAAAGTCGACAGAGGGAAATAAAAACAAGGAGATGGGCGACAGCATCTCCCTGGAACATCTGAATAAATAAACTGCGGTTGCCAATCCGCATGCCAAGCGTGGCAACTAATGGCAAAATCCCTCCAATAGGAGAGCTACAAACTTTTGTGGCTATCTATGGGAGAGGCCTATGTTCAGCAGTGGACTTGTGATAGGCTGAAACGACGACGAAGCAAAAAATACCAGTACAATGTTTTTATTGGTCAAAAAAATGTCCACTGCTGGACATAGGACTCTCCCAAGTTGATCCAAGGAGGATTTGCTGTAATCCTTACGCCTTAAAAATAGGCGTAACTATACCGTTGAGGCCCGCGGCAAATTCAGCGGATGGGCCCTCTCTCAATGTAAAGAAGCTCTACCAACGTTGTGGTTACCTTTTAATAAACCACTACGTAAATTACGCATTTACAAACGCTTTTATAATTATTGCGCGCATTTTTCATTGATTTTGTAGTAACTTTTAATTTAAATATCGTATAATATGCCCAGTGACTACGCTAGCTCATAGTGCCCTTCAAACCAAAACACAGTAGATAATTTTTGACTGCCACAATCGATATGATTTTCCCGCTATCATTTGGAAATCATGAGATTTTTCTGGACTTCCCCTAGTCGACGTTTTCTACCGTTACGGGGTAAATTGGAAAGATTCATTAACAACAGCACCACGCGGTACTACTTGTAGTGGAATTTAAAAATTGTGCGACAACTGGTACTGCTTAATGTCTGATAATACATGCAACTTTACACTTTTCTCAATTATATATGTAATACTTTATTTTAGACACCGCTACTGGTGGTAGGATTCCTATGCAGGAATCCGTCTAGGTAGGTACCACCCCAGGGCCAGTTATTCTGCCGTGAAGCAGTAGTGTGCAAGCATTGCTGTGTTTCGGTTTGATGGTCACTGTGAGCTAGCGTAATCACTGGGCATTTGATACTTAAGAACTGATGTCTCAGTGTGAAGGGCGCAGTGTGGTGTCACACAGAAATACTCTGGGTGACACAGCATTTATTGTGGGCAAACGTTGCAGTTACCACCAGGTGAACGTTTTGCTCGTTTTGTCACTTTATACAGTAAAAAAAGAAAACAATAGATATGTTGTGTATTAATAACAATGTTTTTTTTTAAATCATTCCCCTACACTAAAATTTCTGCTGTATCGTGAGTGCGTTTTACAGACATTAATATCAAATGAAGAATACATCCAGACATCATAACCAATAATTTGTGTTTTTGCGCAAACGTTGGCTCCGACTGGGATTCGAATCCAGTACCCGCGCGAGGTAGTCATGCACTCTAACCACTAAGCCACGCGGTCGGCTTAGCTTAGTAAAAGCCTATTCACTCTTCTCATAAAACCCACATGTAGGCAAATTATTCCAGCTGTACATAATATGAACTGTCAAATATATATCAAAGATATATAACTAGGTAGATTCACAAGAACATTATGAAATGAAAAAATGAAAAAAAGTCAGGTATTCTGACCGTTAGCTCGTCATGATCGTTCGTATTTGTAACTTAAGTACATTTCCATTTATACTTCAGATAACTATAACCCAATAACTGTATTAACTATTCCAATACCTACCTTAACTCAATTTCGTAACGGTGTCTACACCTACCTAAAATTATTTGTTTTGAACAAAGACAAACAAGTCTATTGTATTTAGTTGCAGAATATTCTAAATTGCTAAAGCGTTTACAATTATTATTCTTATTATTATAGTATTATCAGGAAACGCTATAGGTAGATGATTTGGTTATTTAATAATACTAAACTGTAACTTAGTTATATCATGTGAATAACATCAGTCGATAAATAGATATAATAAAATTACTGCCAAAAGTGCAGGGTTTGAGAATTATACTACTACTTACTTACTACTTTCGTCTTATCAAATTGCATAAGATAAACTTTATCTTTAAAGAAAATGTGTTTAAGGCTTTCAGGCTATCATACACCTGGCTCCTATTTACACAAATGTGGCATGACAATACGATTTTCAATATCATTGAATAATGTTGACAAACGATGCGGGTACTCATTCCTAGCAACATTATCTTGAACGTGTATAAATGTAGAACTTGAATTCCCTAGTTGCAATCAATATTCGAGCGATAGTAACGTTATCAAAAACCAATCCGAAGCATCCAAACGCACAATGGTTTGATAAGAATATAATACTAACCGTAAAAATCCGCTCACTTGTCGCTACACTACCTGAATTAGCAACATTCCAGAAAATACACAACAAAAAATATTCAAAATCAACTGTTGTACACTCAACACTCGTTTTCACACCGCGTCAAACACCAATACCACTCGCGAAAACGATAAAATGTAAGTATGTTTTTTTTACGAAAGTTATCACGCGACTTCGGAAAAAATTGCGCGACACATCCACCTTAAACGAGTATCCGTCTAGAACTGACGCGCGTACGAGAGCGAGAGAAAGGTCAAAACGAATTCAAATAACAAACCTTAAGTGTGAAAGGGACGCATAATTTTAAAGAATGAAGTTAGCGGAATCGCGCTGCCGTGCCGTGACCGAGAATGACCACATGGCACGCATTTTGTTTAGTACAACGATTGCACAAATTGAGTATTGCCGCGTTTTTGTTGTAAGCCACGTGTTTGAAATTTGTTTTGAAAATAACATCAATGCTTATTAGAGTGGTCGTTGTTTATGCCGGCACTCAGAATCTTATAATGGTCTCGAAGTATGCCTTCGAAACAATAAAAGTATTGAGTACCAAAAAAAATTAGGAATTTCTATTATCAACGCGGACAAAAATATTATTTAAGTACATTTAAGTACGCAGGTAACTCCAGTATCACTAAATACGACTCCATAGTTATTGGGGCCTATAAAAATAACTAATATTCTAATTTGAAATTAGGTAATTATGTAATAATTTAGTTTTTTTACTAATTGCAAAAAAGTCACAACTACTACAAAGTACATTAACTAAGTTTTTATTGAAATATAGTTTATTACTACTAAAATACCGTCTCAAAAATGACAGGAGACCTATGCTCAGCAGTGGGACAATTATTGGTTATAAGTATAGGTACTACAAATTTTAACTTTTCGGTACTCAGCCATAACTAATGGTTTAATTATAATAACTAAATTTTAATAATTACTTGTTGAATAATTATATTATCAATATATATAAATAATTAATAAATATATATAATAATTATATTGCAAAGAGTAAACGCCTGATAGAAGATCCATCTCGTCCAGCGAGTGTCGTAATCGTCGTCGGAGGGAAAGTTAAAACCATGAGATGGACAGTAGCATTTTTCCTTAACATCAAAATAAACAAACTGCGGACGAGGAACTGACTGCCAAACGTGGACAATGGAAAAATCACTCCAGAAATGAAATCAAATTCCTATATTTTTCGACATAAGAAATATAAATTTCTTTTGTCAAATGTCTGTTCTTTACAATCCACCGGCGTTTCGTAATGAGGTTCCTCTGACGGAGAAGAAACAAGCGAAAGAAACTCCACAGGCATATCTTTTTTACCTTAGTAGAAAATACGAAGAATAGTCTCAGACGAGAGTCTATGCGGAAACCTATATTCAGCCGAGGACTAAGGATAGGCTGAAATGATGATGATGTTTTACAATAACCTAAGCCCAGATAAAAAAATGGGACTAGTAATGTAACGAATGTGCAATTTGAACCTAATCTTGGACATGAATCTTGGATTCAAAGTTTCAGCATATATAAATGTCTCACTGCTGAGCACAAGCCTCCTCATTTCTGACAGGGTTTAGGAGCTAGGAAGAATCCGCCACGCTGCTCCAATGCGGGTTGACGGACTGCACGTCTTCGAAATAATTTTTATTTCTCAGACATGCTGGTTTCCTCACGATGTTTTCCTTCACCGCCGAGCACGTGGTGGGATGTTGGACTTAGGAGCGCTTAATTATTTATTTATTTTGCCATTTTTATTCTGGAAAAGGTAAAAACTACTCATTAACGTTTCTTATTTTAACTGAAACAGATAAAAATGTTTAAGAGTTCAATAAAATTAAGCAGATGAAATATCTAATTCTGATCGATAAATAATTACTAATAACAGTTTCGAATATACGAGTGGTCGTCATATAATTAAGAATGCTTGTTTGAAGGCAAGATTTTTTCCAGCCCAGTATATTGTTAAATAGTTTTTTTTTCTCGTGGAATCGCAAAACCTTTCCCATACCTAGCGATACTTTCATTATGCACATGACAACATATCATCAAAGCATAAACAGGTATGATACGTTCCGTGGGTGTCGTAAAAGTCGACAGAGGGAAAATGAAAACCAGGTGATAGCAGTATCTTTCTGGAACAGCTAAATAAATAAACTACGGTTGCCGACCCGAAACTGAATTAGGAAAATTGATATCATTATTCCTAATTCACTTTGCTTTACTCATATGGTTAATTCATGACATAACTAATTACTTCTGAGAAATGTTCCATCTAAAGCTACATGTAACATGATTACGATCAAAAATTCGTGGAACTAAATCGTTTTTAATTACGAGTATATGACAACACTATTTTGATATCTGGCGCCATTTCTCTATTGCTAAAATTTGACAACTTATTGAACGACAGGTTTTTGTTTTGCATTTTATTGCCCTGTGTGCATTTTCATTCCGGAAACTTGTCGAGCTGATCCAAAGTAAACCAATTGTTTTTTTAATATCATTTTTATAGCTTTTATAAGTAAAATATGAAGTATTGGTGACAAACACATTTGCAAAATATTCCCACGATTTTTGCCAATACGAGTGTGAATGTCAAGGAATATGCGAAAGAGTATACGAAAATTCGTTACATCACTAGTATGGACGATATGTTTCTCTCTTCTCGCCGAGAAAACACTTTCAGTGAAAAACGAGGAGTGCCTTGTGTACCGCTATCAGAACTTTCCATTTTAGAAATGCAAACCAATTAATATTTACTGCAATAGATGATTTCTTTCTAAAAACAAACAATCATTATAACAACGTAAATAATGGTTTAGAACGGCAACGACGATAGTGACATCTATCGTTTTGATTAGTAACGAATAATTGTGTGTACTACATTCTGTGTTATCTAAGGTATCGACAACTTGTTTAGAAAATTAGGCAAAGGCGTGTTTTGTTTTGCGGTTCACAGTAAAGATTCGAAATAAATTATTAACGAATACTTTATTTTTATTGAAAACTATAAAATTATTTTAGTGGTGGTACGATTCCCATGCAGGAATCCGTCTAGGTAGGTACCACCCCAGGGCCAGTTATTCTGCCGTGAAGCAGTAGTGTGTAAATATAACCGTGTTTCGGTTTGAAGGGCACTATGAGCTAGTGTAATCACTAAGCGTTTGACACTTAAGTTCTGATGTCTCAGGGTGATGGGCGCAGTGGGGTATCACACAGAAATGTTCTGAGCGACACTGCATTTGCTATGGGTAGACATTACACTTACCATCAGGTGAGCGTTTTGCTCGTTTCATCACTTTAATCTAATAATATATATATATATATATGTATATATATATATATATATGTATATATATATATATATTGATCAAAAATAGAGTAAGATACTTTATATTTTAATATGGGTGGCAACCCTAACTATAACTTGCGTCATGAAAAGTTTTTGATGATTATTTTTACAATTTTATTTTTAAAAGCAACACATATTTTATTTTAACAAAAAAAAAATTACTCCTTAGTGTGAAAGAGCCCAAAATAATTATAAGAAAATTTAATACTTATCAAATTACAAAATCGCTTATCAGGTTATAAAGGCGATTAGTATAAAAAGTTACCAAAATAAACAAAATGAATTTCAGTTTCCAGGCTTAACATTTTTTTTTAGTACATGTATACTAATGTTTCCACAAAACAGATTTGTGAATGACGAACACGTCCACGTGGACGAACTCGCGGGGATCAGATCGTCCATACTATACTGATATTATAATTGCGAAAGTAACTCCCTCTGTCCCTCTGACTGTTTGTTACCTTTTCACAGCTCGACCGCTGAGCCGATCTTGACGAATCATTTTGATCGCACCGTAATAGCTTGCATCCTGGAGACGGACATAAGATACTTTTTATCCCGAAAAATCAAATAGTTCGCAAGGGATATTTGAAAAAGCTGTGTCAATGCGGACGAAGTCTAAAAATTCTTAGGACAATATTGTTAAAAGAGGACTTAATTTCGAATCACCGGAGGAGTTGCAGGCGATGGTTAAAAATGATGATGATGTTCTCCTAGCCGATTTCGGCCACGGCGACAACTTCCGACTACTGTCGAGAGCCATCAACTGCGCAAGAGATATTATAGTGCCACAAGTGTACGCGCAAA
This sequence comes from Luehdorfia chinensis, assembly GCA_019845155.1. Taxonomy (NCBI): domain Eukaryota; kingdom Metazoa; phylum Arthropoda; class Insecta; order Lepidoptera; family Papilionidae; genus Luehdorfia; species Luehdorfia chinensis. The sequence continues at coordinate 2,653,813 of JAHVAK010000003.1, read as the reverse complement.
CACAAAGGCACTCACTCGTCCCAACCTACCCGCGCCCGATGTAACGCTGATGCGATAAGATCGGAGGTAGGCTAGGATGCAGTGTCGGAAACACGGGGACAATCACAACACAACCAGACCCGAAAACCAACAATTTATGTTTTAGCACAAATGTTGTCTCCGGCTGGGATTCGATCCCAGGACCCGCGGCTTAGAAGTCAGGTACTCTGACCAACTAAAACTGGATGGTTGGCAATCGGCTGCCGCCGGCAGTTTTTCCGGACCGATACGACTTAGGGACCTTCAAGAAAAGAGCCTATTCCTTCCTCAAAGGCCGACAACGCACCCGCGATTCCTCTGGTATTGCGGTTGTTCATGGGCGGTGGTGATCACTTACCATCAGGTGAGCCACTTGCTCGTTTGCCCCATCTCCTATATAAAAAAAAAACTAGTACACTGCTGAACATAGGCCTCCCCAATAGATTGTCACAAAATATTGTAGCCGTCAATTTTTGGTGATCTTGCACAGTTGTCACGCTTGGGGAGCGGATTGGTAACCGCAGTTTATTTATTCAGACGTTCCAGGAATATGCTGCGGCTCATCTCCTGGTTTTTATTATCCCTCTGTCGACTTTTACGACACCAACGGGACGAGATGGTGTGGTAGATTCTCTTAAGCCGCCACCACAAGCAATATTTAAAAAAAACTATATCCATGCGGACAAAGTTGTACCAGCTAGTATTATATAAATTTGATTAAAATAAAAATAAATAAACATGAATTAACAAAAATATTACTCTGTGTAAAATAACTGCTCAATATATAAACAAGTATCCATCCACTCCATCTCATCCCGTGGGTGTCGTAAAAGTCGGACAGAGGGAAAATTAAAACCAGAGATGGGCAGCAGAATCTTCCTGAAACATCCTAATAAATAAACTGCGGTTGCCAACCCGCCTGCCTAAGCGTGGCAACTATGGCAAAATCCCCCCAAAATGAGAGCTACAAACGTTTGTGGCACTCTATGGGGGGGCCTATGTTCAGCAGTGGACTAATGGTAGGCTGAAATGGTGGTGGTGGTGATATTAATAAAAAATAACAGAAACTCAAATTCTACATTGAAATTTGACTCTCATCGTACGTATACAAAAATAAGTCTGCGACGACGCCCGTTCAAAATCCTTTAATTAACAATTGTCTCAATATGTATCTGTGTCATGAAGACGCCGAGACTCCTTATTTACATTTTTTTAATAAAAGAAGTAACGTCCTAACAGAAACAGCGACAAACACAAAAATTATGCGGGCCTTGGTGTTTTGACCTCATTTTACTTATTCGTGAGCAGAACAGGCAACACCGAATATCCCTAAAAGGGCCAGATTGCTAGTTAATTCTGATATTAATGCAGCACACTGGCGTAATATATATTTGGCGCAAAAGTATCAAATCGAGTGTGTACTGTCAGATGTTCTGGTTTCGTTGTTTTTAAGAGCATTTGCACAATAAAAAAAATGCTTTATAGAGTAATTGTTTTCCTCAAGTTATAAGGTTATTTTCTTATGTACGGGCAATAACTACATACTGTTACACTTACAATCAAGGGTGCCGCTAGCTCATTTGCCTCCTATTCCATAAATAAAGGTTCTGATTTAGACGAATAAAACGAGTGTTTAGGTATAGATGTTATATTTAACACAAATTTACAAGATCTAATCCATAAACTTATGCTAGGAGATGGTTCACGAAAGTAGTCGAACCTATTTTGCAATCCGAGCCTTTTAGGGTATGGGCGCCAGAATTGCGTGGGGAGAATTATAAAAAATTAATTACCTCGTTGCTGGTAACTACACTGACCGCTGTCTCAACGGATCATGAAAGAATAGAATAGAATAGAATAAATTTTTATTCAATATATATAATTTATATATATATAAGATATATATATAAATTATATATATTGAATAAAAATTTATTTCTTATATATATATTGAATATAAATTTAATATATATTCAATATATATATAAGAGCCGTGGTAGCTCAGGGGCTAGGCGCTCGCTTTAAATTTCATAGTACGCGAGTGACCTGGGTTCGCGGTGCCGGCACCACTAAAATTGTTAATTGCAATTTTAAGTGCTGATTTACCATGTGCTCGGCGGTGAAGGAAAACATCGTGAGGAAACCTGCATGTCTGAAGAATAAAAAATATTTCGAAGACATGTGAAGTCCGCCAACCCGCATTGGGGCAGCGTGGCGGATTCTTCCTAGCTCCAAAACCTCCCAGAAATGAGAGGAGGCCTGTGCTCAGTAGTGGGACATTTATAGGCTGAAACTTTACTTTACTTTTTATATAATTTACATAATACTTATTGATTTTTTTTAAACTACACTGGTTCGCAAAAAATGCCTCTGTCCTGGGAAGAACCAGTAAGAAACCGCGGGATTTTTTTTCAGTCATTTTTAAAATAATGTACAATTCATAAAATTACAGCAGTATTATAAAGATGTAGAAATGGCTTGGCGGCGATCACCTCATTCCCAGGGGTTATCATCATCTATGTATTCTTTAATATTATAATAACCCTTTTTATGAAGTCTTTGTTTAATATAAAATTTGAAAAATGATTCCATTTTTAAGTGCGTAAGGTAGTCGAAGAACAATGTTTAAGATAGTATAGATAATTAAAAATATATATAACGGAAAACAAAAGTGAAACAGATAAGTACAACAGTAAAAATACTGTAACAAATGATAAGATTGCTTCGCAAGAAGATTGTTTTATTTTGAGCATTACAATCATAAATTAAGTTTAGTAACGCTGAGTTAAATGGGAGACGCTGAGTTAAGTAAGAGGACTTACAGAATCCAGTTATTACTTAATCTGGAGTTCTATCAAATTGTTTTTTTTTTATTTCATAAAGAGACGAAACGAGCAAAACGTTCACCAGATGGTAAGTGCAACGTCTGCCCATAACAAATGCTGTGTCAACCAGAACATTTCTGTGTGACACCACACTGCGCCCTGAGACATCAGTTCTTAAGTCACATATGCCCAGTGATTTCTAAACCGAAACACAGTAATGTTTGCACACTAATGCTTCACGGCAGAATAACCGGCCCTGGGGTGGTACCTACCTAGACGGATTCCTGTATTGGAATCCTAACACCAGTAATCCACCGTCATCCATCTACCACCATCATTTCAGCCTATCACTAGTCCAATGCTGACCATAGGCCCCCCTCATAGATTGCCACAAAATATTATAGCTTTTATTTTGCCATAGTTGCCACGATTGGCAGGCGGTTTGGCAACCGCAGTTTATTTATTCAGATGTTCCCGGAAGAAGCTGCTACTGGTTTTAATTTTCCCTCTGTCGACTTTTACGACACCCACTGGACGAGATAGGGGTGGTCGATTCTCTTAGGCCGCCAACACACGGCTTTTTAGCATTTTAAATTCTTAACAATTTTTGCACCACAAAATGTTACTCAACAGCCTATTTTATAGGACTTCATTTTGTTTTAAGGGCAATAAACTCATATAGAAACAAAAACTTGTCTATGCTTTATTCAGCGAAACACGCAGACGTCAGAGACCTCGGGGGAACAAATTGATGACACGTGACTAGACGCAACTCCGCGAAGCTCCAACAGCGGAAACATGAACATGAAATATGAAAAGATTTGGCTTGTCGACGGTGCAATTCGTAATGTTTTTCGTAAAACGTCTGACGAATTCTGTTTAAAAAAATCTGTATACGACAATGTTTGTTGGGTAGTAAATTAAACATGCGTTTCACAGCTGTCGCAACTAGATGCGAGGCAAAATATTGATAATATCTACGGAATACGTATCATCATCATCATTTCAGCCTATCACTAGTCCACTGCTGAATGTAGGTCTCCCCCATGATGATTGGTACAAAACACTTAAGTTTGTAGCTCCCGTTTTGGGGGGAATTTCGCCATAGTTGCCACTCTTAGCAGTCGGGATGTCCACCGCAGTTTATTTATTCAAATGTTCCAGGAAGATGCTGATGCCAATCTCATGGTTTTAATTTTCCCTCTGTCGACTTTTACGACAACCACGAGGCGAGATGGGGTGGGTATACTCTCTTAAGCCGCCACCACACGGCACGAATATGTGTACAGTACAATAATGAATGTTTGAGGAATAATAATATTTCGTTAAAACACGTGTAGTCTGTCAACCCGAAATGGAGCAGAGTGGCGGACTCTCCACGACTCAAAAATCCTCTCAGAAATCAGAGGAGGCCTGTTCTCAGCAGTGGGACATTTATAGGCAGGTACTTTACTTACTGTTACAATCAACTATGTTGTCCGCATCTTAATTAGTGTTGTTGTGACAGGATATGAGAATGAGACAGAGGATACGCAAGCATGCTGCGATGGGGATTGTAGTGGTCGTGGTCCAAATAGGCTAGGAGGACATTATATTCACAAAGTGCAGGTTGACTTTAACTTAAACTTTAAAGTAAAAAAAGATGTTGCGTTAATACAGATAAATGCATTACATGCTGTATGTCCTGAAGCCGAAGTGAAAATGTATGTAATAAACCTTTTAGCTGCAGAGTAACGAGACAAAAGACTCGTTGATTGGGTCTGTAAAATAAAAAAAATACGTGAATTTATTAATAAGTCAAAGTAGCTTTCGGAATTAAAAAAATACCGGTTTATTTTAAATGTTGCTAATAATTTTATGGGCGTCGTAACCGGCGACTAGGCAGAAAGTCCGGGAAAAACTCAGGCATTCCGAAAATGGCTTTTGTAGGTGGTGGAAACCATCTAGGAAAATTTCATAAATATTATTAGAAATAAATGTAATTTCAATAAAAAAATAATAATTTGAAAAAAGATTTAATAGACTTTTGAACGTCTCAAAGAGGCCGTGCTTTATACTCTACTCGTCAAGGTCAAGTCATTTCCCTAAATTAAGTCGTCATGTTAAATTGATGTTGTACTTATAGAAGAATAAAAGTCCACAAATATTAAGAAAACACTTTTATAAACACTTCTGATTATTTAAATAACACAAATTTTTACGCATTATGGTGCTGTAAAGCGCTCGAAACGTCGCGTCGGATATAAATAATTCCAAATTAAACGCGATAAAAGCCGTAAAAATGGTTTTATTTAAATGTGTAGTATTATGTATGTAACAAATAAACATCTGATTATCAATACACATTTCATTTTGTTTTAATAAAAATGTTATTGCCGTTAGTATTATTTTTTATATTTATCGTTTTTACTTTTGTCAAAAAAATATGTTGTGTCTATGACATTTTATTCACATATAAACACTTATAAGCAGTGAATGATCAATAATATATTTATCCAAAAAATAATAATTCGGCAGCTCTTTTGGATTAACCATTTCTTATTTTTTTATTACTAAATTATGACATCTTTTGTGGGGGCCACCACAATTACTTGTAAAATATGTGGGTTGGTTGGTACCTTCAGGTTACGAAATAACCATCTAGGTGCATACCTAACGTGACCATACATCCCACTTTAAGGCTGTGTGTCGAACTGTCTCCAAAACGTAAAAATGTCTCGCTTTGACTAAACAAAAGCGTAACATCAACAAGTAGTTGCAAACAGTTCTATTCCTGTTTAAAACTAAACCTAACAAAATTTACTCATCCGAAAAGTATGAAAAGCTCGCCATCCAAACTACACAAGATTAGTTATCATTATTATTTTTGACCACTTAATTTAATAATTAATTAAAAATTTCATAACTATGTTATAAAAATGTATTTCATTTTTAACTCAATAATAATTTAAGGGCGTCCTGCTCTGAGGCAAAAAACTAAATGGTAAAATTATATCAACCGAAGCGGACAGCAGTTTTTAAGGTGCGAGACGAAGAGTATAGAGCTTATCGAGCGTGGTGATCACGGGACGACAGAATAACTGGCATTGCGGATTCCTGCATAGAAATCCTGCCATCAGGCGTCCTACAGATACCGGAATTAACATGTCTAAAGTGTCAGACTTAAGAAGGACCTCCGCCTCACAGTGGACTGTGATGATGTTTATTAAATCTTAGGCTAATCTAAAATCTAATCATAGTTACGAATTATGTTTTTGTTTAAATTTATTGCCCAGAATTTACAAAAAAAAACATATGTAGAATTCAAAGTGAAAGAAGAAATTGAAAATTTCGATTCAGCCAACTATAATAAAGCCGGAAAGTTTGTATGTTTGAACACACTAATCTCAAAAACGCCGTGTGGTGGCGGCTTAAGAGAATCTACCACCCCATCTCATCCCGTGGGTGTCGTAAAAGTCGACAGAGGGAAAATGAAAACCAAAAGATGGGCAGCAGCATCATTCTGGAACATCTGAAAAAATAAACTGCGGTTGCCAACCCGCCTGCCAAGCGTGGCAACTATGGCAAATCCCCCCCAAAATGAGAGCTACAAACTTTTGTGGCAATCTATGGGGGAGGCCTATGTTCAGCAGTGGACTAGTGATAGGCTGAAAAGAAGAGAAGAAGAAGAAGAAGAATCTCAAAAAATACTAATCTGAATTGAGAATTTATCATTGCATTGAATAGCCAGTTTATTTAGAAAAGTTATATACACTAATATTATAAACGAAAGTAACTCTCTCTGTCACTCTGTCTTTTTGTTACCTTGACCGCGGAGCACAGCTTGTGAGAAATATAGTTGCGAAATTATTTCATAGCATTTTAAAAAAGATTCTCGAACACTTCTTATCTCTTTTGAAAAAGCTCCAACTTATCAAACACTTTATTATAACTTTAATACGGGTTAATGCGTTCTCCAAGTATTTTGACACGGAATTTTACTTAAAGCTATATAATTATTTTTGAATCTGTCACAAAAAAACATCAAGTTACAATCTGATCTGATCTCTGTCTAATATATTACATTTCCGTACTTTTAAGATAACCTGGTGTATATATCCAGGATGAGGTTAAGGATATTGTTCGTGCTAATCTGAAGTTGCTAAGAAAGGGTTTATGCTTGACTGATTCATCAGCATTTTTATTTAAGAAAAGGTGTCAATCACCGTAGTGGTGGCGGCTTAAGATAATCTACTACCCCATCTCATCCCGTGGATGTCGTAAAAGTCAACAGAGGGAAAATTAAAACCAGGAGATAGGCAGCAGCATCTTCTTGGATGTTTTTTTTATTTCATAAAAGTGACGGAACGAGCAAAACGTTCACCTGATGGTAAGTGTAACGTCTGCCTATAAAAAATGCAGCGTCACTCAGAAAATTACTGTGTGACACCACACTGCGCCCGTCACCCTGAGACATCAGTTCTTAAGTCTCATATGCCCAGTGATTACGCTAGCTCTCAGTGCCCTTCAAACCGAAACACGGTAATGTTTGCACACTACTGCTTCACGACAGAATAACTGACCCTGGGGTGGTACCTACCTAGACGGATTCCTGCACAGGAATCCTACCATAGGTATTTTTGATCTCATCGCATGAGCGTTCCATCAGGCGCGAGATGGTTAGGTCAAGTGTTTACCTGTGCACTTGGAGAGCTTAATATTCCCTGCGCAGTTCATAGCTTTAGATATTATACGGAAGTTATAGCTGTGGTAGAAAATCGGCCGACATCATCAAGGTGTAGGGTGCGTCGTCAGTAATCCTAAGAACTATTACGGAATGGCTTGACGTCAGTGATTCGTCCATTAAGTACTTCGCATGTTATACCACAACTTTACGCTAATATTCTTTGAGACCGGGATCCCTTTCCGGTTGAACCCAGCTGCAGCGGGGTTCCATACTATAGTACTGCAAGGCTCAACCGGCTTACTAGTTTTCAGGATTCTAGCAGCCTTATGAACCTATCAAGGAGCTCGCCGAAAATTGAAGAGACTTCAAGTCAGCCCAAATAAAATCAATTATGCCACCACTATTCCAACCAATTACCGGCATCCGACTTTCTATATTCATTTGAGAACATTGCTCTTTCTAGTTGGGTAGTCCAACGCTGCATTTGACAGCAGTACACACTGGACTACCTTTCTTCATCTACGATATTTAATTCGACCCAGCGCGGCTCCCCTCCATTGTAGTACGGACTAAACCGAGCTCCGTTCTCTCGGGCACCCTTCAGGCAGTCCGGGTAACGATCCAAGCCGAGCCCCTCTCGGGAGTCCCTGTGCCGGTTACCCATAAATGGAGGTTTAGGCAAAGCTGTGAAAGCCTATATAATTTCGGTGATGTAATTGCTGTTAGCCTTTTTGGCTTTTACAGCTTCATCGGATACTGCGCTAACGAGCCAAGGGCCCGTGTGCCAGGTTTGGTTCGTGTCGAAATTCGGACTGTGTCGCGTTCGCTGCGTGCTTGCGCGATTTCGAATATATCAAATGTTTTTAAGTCGTCTAATGACCGTCCGAGGGAGGCTGCGGGCCTCCATTCGGACTGTCGACTTGTGTGTCGGTAACTCTGGGCGGTGAGAACCGCCCTGGAACACGGGTGTTTCGTGTGTACGCGGTGTGATTGTCGACTGCTGCGCGCCGTGTGAAGGCCTACAAGCTCGGTTTAAGTTAGCCAAATTATCTACTATATTCTATTCCAAAAACCGATACCGTTACAATAAAATACTAAACATAATATTTTTTTAGTATTTTTGCTAGCGATTCTAATGTCAAAATAAATATAGATTTTTTTTGATAACCAGTAATGTATTAAATAATATATACGAGTATATCTGCTTTTTTTGTTTACTGGCTTACCTAACAAAATCTGGATAATCTTTCTAGGAGTCTGGTAGTCTGTCCGAACTTACTTAATCAGTCTATCTAAAAATAAACGTAATTTCTGCTTTGGAACTATACTATATTATATCAAAAGTTGTTTGAATCTACAGGAATTGATTTTGGGTTAGGGGCTAGGCGCCTCGCTTAAAATTTCATAGTACGCGAGTGACCTGGGTTCGAATCCCTAATTTTAAGTGTTGTTTTACCACGTGCTCGGCGATGAGGGAAAACATCGTGAGGAAACCTGCATGTCCTGACAAATAAAAAAAATATTTCGAAGACATGTGCAGTCCGCCAACCCGCATTGGAGCAGCGTGGCGGATTCTTCCTAGCTCCAAAAGCCTCTCAGAAATGAGAGGAGGCCTGTGCTCAGCAGTGGAACATTTATAGGTTGAAACTTTACTTTTTTTTTAGTTTACAAATAAAATAAATTCGGTTATGTACCTTCTTATGTTCAGAAGGTCAGGCCAGAAGCGTCTTTGGAAAAAAATAGATTCTAACAAGCTAATGTATTTCTTTTTAAAATCAGTCGAGCCGCTGTAAATAAAAAGGAAAATGTAACGTCTCTAGGCAAAGGCGTAGGTGCAAAAACATGGACAAGAAATATTATAAGAGGCGGGAAGGGCTCGTTGAAACGCGGGAAAAACTTTTACGTGAGTTTTTATTTCGCGGCCGCTTTACGCTGAAGTGTGCTACGCCGGAGGATGCCCTTTATTTCTGTCGGTTATGGCGTTCCTGCGTACTGCCGCTAGGGTGTTTACTTAACGTTATTTCTAGGACAGTCTATAAAAGTCTAGGTAGGTACCACCCCAGGGTCAGTTATTCTGCCGTGAAGCAGCACGCAAACTTTACTGTGTTTCGGTTTGAACGGCACTGAGAGCTAGCGTAATCACTGGACATATGAGACTTAAGAACTCATATCTCTGGGTGACGGGCATAGTGTGGTGTCACACAGAAATGTTCTGGGTGACACAGCATTTGACGTTGCACTTATCATCGGGTGAACGTTTTGCTCGTTTCTTCAATTTATCCAATAAAAAAATATATATAAATGATTACTTTTTTCAATTTCTACAAAAGCAACTTTCTTATGGTAAAGACCTGATCTGAAACTAAGGTCCTATCATCATCATTTCAGCCTATCACTAGTCCACTGCTGCCTACCTCATAGATTGCCACAAAAGTTTGTAGTTCTTATTTTAGGGGATTTTGCCATAGTTGCCAAGCTAGGCTGGCGAGTTGGCAACCGCAGTTTATTTATTGAGATGTTCCAGAAGGATTATCATCATCAAGAATGAAATAAACAATTATTATTCTATAATTATTAATAATATATATTATATTAATTAATACTATATACATTTCTATAACATTAATATTCTATTACCAAATTTAGTATGTCAAGGCAATAAGTCCGCCTATATGTATATAGATTACTTGTATATTTATTTGTATATTTATTTTATTTATATTATATTTCGATCAGGATCGAAATAGTTTTAACGAAAGGCCACGTCAAAAGTACCCGCAACCGACGAGCTTGTATGAAAACACTAATGAAAGTAGAGGAAGCTAAAGATGTGTGTCAGGATCGTAGGAAGTGGAAAGATGTGGTCTTCTCCTACCCCCATGGGAAAGAGGCGTGACTCTATGTATGTACGAGTATGTATTATATTATATGATTACTATGTATAGTACGCTATGTATATGAAATTAAATAAATAAATATTTCATACAAAAAATGGTACCTTATACGTTACTTGACAGTTATGTGATGGTGGCGTAAGATAATCTACCACTCCATGACGTCCCGTGGGTGTTGTAAAGTAGACTAAGAAGAATACCAGAAAAATCTCAAACCCGCCGACAGATGGCGTTAGTATCATTTCAAATATGCGAGACATAATCTAATGAGACCAGTGAGGGCTGTAGCGTCAGGGATTTCCAAACTATTATGGGCAAGAGACCCCTTTTCCAAAATGAGCTAATACCTCAGACCCTCATAGTTAAATTACTTTAAAATTCCTATGTCTAGTTTTTTGCTATTGATACAAAATACTTACCAATTTAAAAACTTTGTGGTTGGTTAAGTGAGTAAACTTAACGTCGTTTTTTTATCAAAATTTAACAAAATAAATAGACATTAATAATTATTAATACAACTTACGTAAAACTACTTAAGAAGGTACAATAATTAAAAAAAACATAAAAATTGCAAATAAGAGGTAAAAAAATAAAAAAATTCAGTGTGATGGATGAACCTGTTGACTTTGAACCTGTTCTACCAATCTAGCTCTTCTTCTTCTTCTTCTTTTCAGCCTATCACTAGTCCACTGCTGAACATAGGCCTCCCCCATAGATTGCCACAAAAGTTTGTAGCTTTCATTTTGGGGGGGATTTGCCATAGTTGCCACGCTTGGCAGGCGGGTTGGCAACCGCAGTTTATTTTTTCAGATGTTCCAGAATGATGCTGCTGCCCATCTTTTGGTTTTCATTTTCCCTCTGTCGACTTTTACGACACCAACGGGATGAGATGGGGTGGTAGATTCTCTTAAGCCGCCACCACACGGCTTCTAGCTCAATGAGGTTCTATATTGAGTTGCAGCCTATCTCCACGTTCGTTGATTTTCAAACGGTTTCTTTGTTTTGTCAAAATGTTTGTAACCACACCAGCCTTTTTCGAAGAGAATATTAACTAAAAGAAGGAAAGAGAGAATGACTAATTCATTCTTATAACAAGTTGGTACATGTACGAGTACATAAGTTATACAGTATCTTGAAAGTTTCAAATAGGAACTTTTAACGTACGTTTATTAATATGAGTAGATTTTTAGACCTCGTCGACCCGCAAAATCAGTTTTCGTTTATTTCGACAACTGGGAAACCGAATCCGTCCCCAAGGGGTCGATATCGACCACTTTGGGAATCACTGGTCTAAAGTGTGTAGGTTAGGTGCTGTGACCGCGTATGTATGGCAATTATGACGAATTCTGTCGACTTCGGAGATGATTATGTCCGGCAGTAGAATTCTGATGATCACTGAAATTTCTTCACCTAACTCTTCCCCAGTTCTTCATGGTTTTTGTCCGATGGACACTGTGGATTGAAGACAATTAAAAAAATATGCAAGCAAAACCATTTCATATCTTTTTTTTGTAAAGGTTTTTTTTTATTGGATAGAGTGACGAAACGAGCAAAACGTTCAACTTATGTAAAGTTCAACGTCTACCCATAACAAATGCTATGCCACCCAGAACATTTCTGTGTGACACTACACTGCACCGGTCACCCTGAGACATCAGTTCTTAGTCTCATATGCCCAGCGATTACGCTAGCTCACAGTGCCCTTCAAACCGAAACACAGTAATGCTTGCACACTACTGCTTCACGGCAGAATAACTGGCCCTGGGGTGGTACCTACCTAGACGGATTCCTGCATAGAAATCCTACCACCAGTAATGGACAATACGAGAAAATCGTTCACTTGATGGTAAGCGCAACACTGTGTGTCACCTAGAACATTTCTGTGTGGCACGAAACGGCGCTCGTTACTCTAAGATCAGTTCTTAAGTCTCATATGCCCAGTAATTACACAAACTAACAATGCCTTTGTGACCGAAACATAGTAATGTTTTAACACTACTGCTAGAAGGTAGAATAACTGAACCAACCACTAGAGAAATATCTATATTTGATATAAAACTGAATAATATTCTTGATGACCACTTCAACTGAGCTGAAGAGCTTGAAATAAATAATTAAATTACAAATAAAACAAGACAACAAAGATTAAATTGATCTCAGAATTGTTCATCATAAACATCATCGTTTCAGCCTGTCACTATTCCACTCCTGAACTTAAGCCTCCCCCATAGATTGCCACAAAAGTTTGTAGCCCTCATTCTGGGGGAAATTTGCCATAGTTGCCACGGTTGGCAGGCGGGTTGGCTATCGCAGTTTATTTATTCAGATGTTCCAGAAAGATGCTGCTGCCCATCTCCTGGTTTTTATAATTCTCTGTCGACTTTTACGACACCCACGGGATGAGATTTTATTTTTTATTTGTTTGTTTCTTAAAAAAAACGAAGCCCCACACTAGGATTTTCTCTTGCATCGTGGGTGCGTTTTACAAACATACATTTCACATGCACAACACAACCAGACCCGAAAAGCAACAATTTGTGTTTTGCACAAATGTTACCTCCGGCTGGGAATCGAACCCAGGACCGGTGGCGCAGAACCACTTAAGCCGGTACCGCACTGCGCAGAATTATTTATAATTTGTGTAAATTTAATGTTAATAGCTTTAGTATATTTTAGTTAGATCCGGTCAAATAGACAGACGAGAAAAATATTTTCAGAACGGAAGAATTAAATAACGAAAACGAGTAATTTAAAACGAAAAAATGTTGTAGTCACATACACTTCTGTTTCATTACCATGTATAATCTATGACGTTAGTAATAACCTTTTTTTTATTGGATAAAGTGACGAAACGAGCGAAACGTTCATCTGACGTTAAGTGCAACGTCTGCCCACAACAAATTAAAACAAGTTAAAAAAAGAACATTTTTGTGTGATACCACACTGCGCTCGCCACCCTGAGACGTCAGTTCTCAAGTATCATATGCCCAGAGATTACGCTAGCTCTCAGTGAACTTCAAACCATACGCACTTGGACACTACTGCTTCACGGCAGAATAACTGGCCCTGGGGTGGTACCTAGACAGATTCCTGCATAGGAGTCCTACCAACACATAAACTATTGAGTTATATAAAGCGAATACAATGAAATAAATTCTTTCTTTCGTTACAAATGCTTTGACTTTTGCACGATTCCCTACTTTAGTAGAATAATGGGTAACCTACATGCGGAGCATAAAATTTTTCGTTGGGAAATCCGGATTGAAAGCGTAAAGCACTTAAATGTCAGCTTAGTTTTGTCGCGCGTGAATTTAAAACGCAGGCAATTCTCCACTCTAAATGGTGGTGATTTCGAACTGTATCGCATATTGATGTAGGGTATTAATTTGCGCGTATTCTTGGCTCTTTAGTAAATACTGTAGTTCAGTTAGCATAAAGGTAATTGATATTGCTTGTTTTAAAAATCGAATGTTGTTTATTTTAAAAATTTGTTTCGCTTATTCGTATCTTAAATATCTTTAATATACTATCCTTAATATACTGGTAGTAGGATTCCTATGCAGGAATCCGTCTAGGTAGGTACCGTCCCAGGCCAGTTAGTCTGCCGTGAAGCAGTAGTGTGCAAACACTACTGTGTTTCGGTCTGAAGGGCACTGAGTGCTAGTGTAATCACTGGGTATATGATATTACGAAATTATGTTTCAGGGTGAAAGGCGCAGTGTGGCACAGAAATGTTCTGGGTGACGCAGCATTTGTTATGGGCAGACGCTGCACTTACCATCAGGTAAACGTTTTGCTCGTCTCGTCACATTATCCAATAAAAATATTACAAAATCATATTTAAAGTCTCTTTTGGCGCAGTAGCTGAGTAGAACACGGGTTCGAAATTTTATATGGGCTGCAAATAGTTATTTCGGGAGTCTCTGTATGTGGCAACTATGTTTTCCAACACTGCCACGATAAAAGATAAATCTCGCAGTAGGACTATTTTAAAATTAATGATGAAATATTGTTTTAGTAAATAAATAAGTTAGTGCTTTCCCCTTTCCTATCTGATGATGAGTGGCGGTGCTGTCATGGATGGGAGACTCACTAGCTTAGTGATGATGATGTTTTCCTGGACAACAGCGACTACTACCGAATACTGTCGGAAGTTATCAACTGCGCAGGAGAAATTATAGTGCCGCAAGTGAACGCACAAACACAGGAACACGCACTCGTCCCAACCTACCCGTGCTCATGCGATAAGATCGGAGGTTGGTTTGAATGCAGCATCAAAGACAAACAGACAATTACAACACAACCAGACCCGAAAACCAGCAATTTGTGTATTATGCACAAATGTTGGCTCCATCTGAGATTCGAATCCTTTTGTACCTAAGTTGTGTGAAACTTGTGAATAAAGGAGACTCGATATCTCTGTTACCGATAAATACTATTTAATAAAATACTAGTAAAATAGCAATCGTCTTCATTCTATATATAACCCGACGTTTTGCTTACTTTGCAGCAGTCATTGTCAGCGAACGACTGTTGTGTTATATGTCCTGATCGCATAGTAAATCCAAGACACCTCTTTAATAATTAGTTTAGTTCCTATCTACGCAAAACGTGCAACAGCGTCTTGAAGTCTTGCAGTGGTATTTTATTTTTAACATCTTACTGGTGGTATGATTCCTATGCAGGAATTCGTCTTGGTAGGTACCACCCCAGGGCCAGTTAATCTACCGTGCAGCAGGAGTGTGCAAACATTACTGTAATTCGGTTTGAAGGGCACTGAGATGGAAATGGAATCCCACGGAAATGTTCTGGGTGAGACAGCATTTGTTATGGGCGGACGTTGCACTTTACATCAGGTGAAGGCTTTTAATAATTAGTTTTGTTCCTATCTAATCAAAACGAGCAACAACGTCTTAAAGTCTTGTAGTGGTATGGTGGGTTTTTAACATCTTACACAGCATACATAAAAAATTAAACTAACGCCAAAATCGTCAAAACCTCCTACATTACATGATGGGAGGCGTAAGCAGCACAAGTGGAGTTTTGGAAGCACCAAACAGAAACTTGGATATAAAAGCTGGAGAGTTCTTATGATTGAACGTGCTAATCTCAGGAAATACTAATCTGATTTGAGAAAGTACTTTGCATTAAGTAGTTCATTTATTGAAGAAAGTTCTAGACTATAGAACTTTTGTGTTAAAGCGCCTGCTGAGAACAGTGTGATGGCGGCATAATAGAATCTACCACCCCATTTCATCCTGTGGGTGTCGTTAAAAATCGACAGAGGGAAAATAAAAATCGGGAGATGGGCAGCAGCGTCTTCCTGGAACGTCTTAATAAAGAAATGTCTTCTGAGTTTTGCGATTTTAAACATGTTACCGAGCTGAAGGGCGTTAATTAGCAAGAATAACTGACTAGTCGAGTTCAAAATTGGCAAGTTCTTTTTTATCATAAGAGAAAATAAGTGCAAAAGGAACTTAATACTTGCCAGCTTTGAGCTTTGAGTAATTTGTTTACTTCAAGATTGAGAAATGAAAACCTTATCTGTATAGGATGAAGGTACATTTTCATGTGAAGCTCGACCACACCCGCACTTAATTTAAGGAGCCCTGGAGCTCTATATAGCGTTTATGTAGACTCTTTAACAAGCAACATCACTAATTCTCTTAAACAGCGTCGTGTAGAGCTCAAAAGAACAATATCCAACTAGCGTCAAAGGCATGTTGCTTGGTATAACAAAGACCAAGCCTCTAGAGTTGTAAGAGCGTGTCGTTACTGAAGAGACTAGAGTATAAGCGAATGCGGATTCGTAAACATGTACTGACGAGATTTGAGAATAGAAAAACTAAGTGGAAGTAATCGCTTCTAACAATGTTCCTGTACCAATTTAACTTTTTGTAGCGAAAACTTCTTTAGATACGATTTGATTTAAAACACTGATGAAACGAAAAAGCGACACTAAAAAGACATAAACATATACAACTATAGGATTTAGCCTGCGACAGAATGAGATAGAGTATACAGTGTTTCCTATTATATTTATAATTTCGAATATGTCCAAATCTTCGATTGCTTCGCAGATTTTGGTCTCAGTATTTGATGCTGTATTTCAAAGATATATTGATCAAATCCAAAGCAAAGCATTTAATTCATACTCTAGTTACCATAAGCCACTCGTGTCATTTGTTGAAATTTAAAACTTGGAGTCTGTTTAATATGTAACGTAATATGCATATATGTATGTATTTTTAAATTAAATGTAACAATGTTATAATAAATAAACCCAACAAGTATACTACTTATGATACTATGCAGTCGTCTCGTTCTTGCGAAGTTTAGTTTTCTGAAGGTTACTTCTACCGAGTATGAACTTCAAACATGTTATCTTTTTTAAAAAACAAGTACTATAAGACTTAAATTCCTCGTATTTTGGTTAAATGGACTAGAGTCTACAATGACATATTATTATTTTTTTAACACAATTAACACTATTAATAAAATAAATGGTTGGATATTTTTTTTTTAATTTGATGTTTAGACTACACTAAACTTTCGTATTTTTTTCCTTACAAGGAATCCCCAGAATACGAAATGGCTGTATCTCCAAAATACATGTTACTAAGTGAACTAGTTCGGAGACCAGAGAGACTATCCATATAAATATTAGTTTTGATAGGACCATATCCAATTCTAGTGACAGAAACTTAATTTTTTTAATGAAATAATCATATTTATTTTTTCCATATTTTATATTGTAACGTCAGGCTAAATTAATATAAGTTATTGTAACATAAAATAGTTAATTAAAGATAACTAATAGACAGCTCGTAACTTATTAATCTTTCACCAAAGCAGCACATAATTTTAGGAACTGCTGGACTTAATAATTGAATAATATCTTTATTTAGTTACGATGCCCGCGACTTCGTCCGCGTGGATATAGGTTTTTTTTTTAAATTTCCCGTGGAAACTTTTTGATTTTCAGGGATAAAAGTATCCGTCCTCAGAATGCAAGCTTGTGTGCCAAATTTCGTCAAGATCGGTTCAGCGGTTGTACCTTGTAAAGGTAACAAACAGACAGAGGGACAGAGAGAGTAACTTTCGCATTTATAATATTAGTATGGGTTAAGGTGCTATAGTATTATTAATTTATTACTGGTGAGAGGATTCTGTTGCAGGAATCCGTTTAGGTAGGTACCATCCCAGGGCCGGTTATTTTGCGGGGAAGCAGTAGTGTGCAAACATTACTGTGTTTCGGTTTGAAGGGTACTGAGAGCTAGTGTGATCACTGGGGATCTTAGGGTGACGAGCGCAGTGTGGTGCTACACTTTATCAATTAAAAAAAAAATTGTGGGATATTTAAATGTAACTGAAATAGGATAGAAATGATATATTTTTCATTATTTAACAGTAAGGATCTATTCAAGAATTTTATTTTAATAAATAATCGCTATCTCCCATTAGTGTAGTCACAACCGAACATGCAGAAGAGAGTGAGTGGTGAGCTTTTTGCTACGGCTTTTGAGCGTTACTTGAGTAGAAGAGGCGCGGCAGGTTTTAGCTGCACGTTTGCACAGAGTGCGCTACAAATGCATTAGGTGGCATAAATGGCGTCATTGTTCATGCGATGCTGCCAGGTGAAGAGTTTTTGATTCGTGGATTTTTGGACGATATTTATGAAAGTGTAACACTGGTTCACATAACGATTTCTTTAATTTACACGAATTACTACACTTATTTAAAAAAGTAGAGTTAAAAATTATATCGTTTTATTTTACTATTTACAACCTGACATTTGGAGTGCTTTACGACACCTTAAACACCTGTAAGCTTTTGCGTAAAACGAACCAAAAATAATATTTAATTAGAGTATTACTTCCTAATATAGAATATTTTTTATTTAATATAGAATATTTACATAACACTCATTGAACGTCATTTTTTTAAGCTCACAAAGAAATGCCTCTGTCCACCAGCAAGTAACCCAGCGGGATATTTTTCAGTCATTTTAAAAAATAATGTACAATTACAGCAGTATTATAAATATGTAGAAATAGCCTTGCAGCGATAACCTCATCCCCAGGAGTAATAAATAGTAAAATTTAACGCGATAAAATCCGTAAAATAAGTTTCATTTAAATGTGTAGTTTTCGCGTAAATAGAAGAAATAATTGCAAGAAATCATTATCATCCATGTATTATTTAATATTATAATAACCCAGAAGGTTGTTTAATATACATTACAGGCATAAATTTCACATCCATGACACAATCAGATCCGAAAACCAATTATTTGTGTTGGCTGAGATCCGAACCCGCGGCGTAGAAATTAGTGAGTACTGGCCACTAGCATATTAAAGACTAGGTTGTTACCCTTTTTAGCATATTGACTTACTAGCCTTAAAGCGAGAATCAAAGGTAACGGTTTTAACGTGATGTTGCTCAGTAAAAAAAATTAAAAAGTACGCGACAACCCACAAAAAGGAATGTTATGTTTTCAGAGTTTATGTATGTATGTGAGTTTCTTTGCCCCACCATAACTTCTGAATGCCTCAACCGATGATGCGACTGCACATGTCTTCAAAATAATTTTTTTATTTTTTATTCCTCTGACATGTAGGTTTCCTCACGATGTTTTCCTTCACCGCCGAGCACGTGGTAAATACATACATACATACATACAGTCACGCCTCTTTCCCATAGGGGTAGGCAGATACCACATCTTTCCACTTGCTACGATCCTGACACACATCTTTAGCGTATATATACCATACCAGCACCGGGAATCGAACCCAGGTCACTCGCGTACTATGAAATTAAAAGCCCCTGAGCTACAACTTTAACTTACGTTTTAACTTATGTTTTATTCGCAACTTAAGTGCGCTTCCCAGAACAAAACATTCGCAAAACAACACATAAATACAGGAGCGGCGGAAAAGTCGTGGAAAAGGGAAAAAGGAAAAGTTGAGCAATAAACAGCACTTTGTTCATAAATTACTTCGCTCCTGACCTGCGAAGTGGTTATTCGCAGTTGTTGGCTGAAGAAAGTCATGATTGCGCGGAATCGAACGAACGCTGTGGGAACCGAAGGCTCTTTTGTTTTTGTATTTTCTACGTTTGTTAGGTATTCGTCGTAATTGTTTTTTTTTTAATCAGTCTGTTTAATTTTCCGTATCTTCTATTCAACAAGAATAGAAAAGCTGACTGTAACTAATTGATTCTGATTAGTGATTATATACTTAGACTAGCTGTGCCCTGCTATTTTACCGGTTTAAAAAAGCCGACCGAGATCGATGACATATATAAAAAAGTAAAGTAAAGTTTCAGCCTATAAATGTCGCACTGCTGAGCACAGGCCTCCTCTCATTTCTGAGAGGGTTTAGGAGCTAGGAAGAATCCGCCACGCTGCTCCAATGCGGGTTGGCGGTCTTCACATGTCTTCGAAATATTTCTATTCGTCGGATATTCAGGTTTCCTCACGATGTTTTCATTCACCGCTAAGCACGTGGTAAATCAGCACTTAAAATAGTAGAGCAGTTTTAGAGGTGCTGGCACCGGGGATCGAACCCAGGTTACTCATACCAGGTCACACACAGTATTTATTATGCTAGTGATCTGCTCCCAAATCTATCCATCGCTCCCCAGGACACTAACCTTGTTGTTCGTACCGAATGCACTTTCATAAGCATTGAGTAAAAAGCTGTTGTTTTGTTTTTTCAAATAGACACTTCAATTTTTTTTAATATGTAGATATGGTGATTCTGTTTATACTATGTCGTATAATTAGTAACAAATCAAAGCAATGCAGCGGTTTGAAACATGCCCTATTTCAAACGTTGATTACAAAATGAGCTGATATGACTAGAGGGAACCAATTTGTATAGCAAGTAATGGGTAATTACGGCCTATTACATTGTAAGACTTTAATAATTAAAACTTATGTGATATCACTGAATATAATATTATGAAGCATATTTATACATATGTACACTGGTGATCAAAATACACTTTTCTGGCATATACGAGTAGATCACAATCTACTTTAAACTTTAATTGTTTACCCTAAAAGGATACAATGGGCGGAGTTAATGCCAGTTTGCATTCTCTGCCAGTCAACCCAGGGCGTAGTGAGACATTGTGGCAGGTGTAAAATCCAAAGAAACTAATTAGTCGAACCTTAAAAGCTATTAACAAATATAAAATACAATACTCAAAATACACATTAAATAAATACATAGTAATATATACTTATGAAAAACGAAGTCCTACATTAGAATTTCTCCGGTATCGTGGTTGTGTTTTACAGACATACATTTCACATTCACAACACAACCAGGTCCGAAAACCAACAATTCGTGTTTTTGCACAAATGTTGGCGCCAACAGGGATTTGAACTTTGGACCCGCAGTGTAGAAGTAGGTACTTTCACCACTAGGCGACGCGGTCGTAATACATTGAATATGTAAAATTCGCGTTAAATTCAAGATACCCTTTCTGCTGAGAAAATGTCTGTACGCAAATTCCCGGACATAAGAAATAAGCGCATTGGATTAAAATTGACGCCTTTATTCAATTAGTTGAACTGTAGCAGAATCCAGTGCGGTGAGTGTGCCGTTTTGAACTCGACACGAGTGGTCTGCTGCATTCAAGCGTCGACCACTCGCGGGGGACTCGCGATCGCTTATCTGCGAATCGAGAAAATTATAGAGTAAGCTTTTTAATGTTATAGATAGTTTTTTTTTATTAAAACAACCCAAATTATGTAAAATTAGGCTCAATGTAATGACCACATTTCCTTAAAAGAAACTGAAGCATCAAATGCTATTGTTTATGGAATAAGGAGCAAACCAGCCAGCGGCTCACTGCCGTTTGTTGCACTTCATGTGGCATGTGGCAATTGGATACCGGTTCACTACCAACAAGTTTTCTAGGATACCTGTGGTAGGATTAGTCTGCAGAAGTCCATCTAGTAGGTATCACAGCGTTAATTGTTCTGTCGTGAGGCAGCAGAATACAAACATTACTGTGTTTCGGTTTTAAGGACACTGATAGCTAGCCAAATTACTAGGCATATTAAACTTAAGAACTTATGTCTCCGGATGACACAGAATTTTTATGGCCAGACGTTACACTTACCATCAGTCGAACGATTTGTTCGTCTCGTCACTTTATTGTATAAAAAAGGGATGACATTGATGGATCTTGATTGTTTACAGAGTATGGACGAAGCTGTGTAGAGACGCATTCTCTCAGTCTCTACTTTTCACAAGTGGACTGTTGTACTATCAAGTTACTACGTATTAGTCGAATTCAAAAAGGCATATGTTGTGTCAGAAAATAATTATAACTTGCATAAAAGTTAAAGAATAAGTCATATAACGTCATTAAAAATCCTGTCATTTAGCGTTGTAATTATTTATTATAAGTTGTTACAGTTCATAACAATATGTATAAAAATAAAATTGCTTTCTCTACAATTTTCGTTCGTAACTGATTTATCTCCATTAATATGAACAGGATGCCTCGTGCTTTCTATTTCTGTTTATTTGTTGTGCACAGATGCAATCGATATTTGCAATTAAATTTCCTTTGCATTTTAAATATATCCTGTAATAAAAGATGGTATAGACTTCGACTGGACTAAAGGTATAAGTGTCTAACTGTCTGTTTGTTCCATGTGTAAGCGCAAATACGGCACTCACTAGTCCTTATCTAATCGCGCTCGATGTAATTTTTATGCGATTTAGATCGGAGGCGGGCCATGATGAGAGAGATGAGAGGAGAGACACAAACAATTTTTGTTTTGCAGTAATGTTGTCTAGGATACTAGGACAGGCATGACCTGCTTATGTTTCAGGGTGACGGGCGCAATGTAATGTCACACAGAAATATTCTGGTTGACACAACATCTGTTATAGACTGACGTTGCTTATACCATCAGGTAGAAATTTCGCTCGTCTTGTTAGTTTCAAAATCGAGTCACGGGAGCACAGTGGTTCGTGCGTAATGTTAATCTTCACATCGATTTAGGGCTTCCTACCATAGCCCAACATCTAAAGTTGGCCTTCCGCCAATTCTTCGACTCTGTCGCCACATACAACCCCCTCGCGTTAAACCAAAACTCGACTCGCGGAAAAAGGAGACCGAGACACGTTCTCAAGGACTCAGCACGACACACACAACACAATCACGATCATACTGCCCCCGCGAGGCGAGGGCGTATCAGACAAACTTATTCGCGATACCCGCGTATCTCAGGTCTGTTTTCCCCTAGCTATAGTGTCATTAACAAAAGCGTCGCTGAAGTTTCTTGCGCCATTTCTTCTCCAGCGAAAACGCATTCCGAATTGATGGTAAACATAATGGTGGTTAATAATAATTCAGATAATATTATTACATACATACATATTACAGTCACGCCTCTTTCCCATTGGTGTAGGCAGAGACCACATCTTTCCACTTGCTACGATCCTAATATATAGTAATAGTAGTAGTAACATTACCCTCTCGACTGAAGTAACTGTCCGAGCCGAGGCCGACCCCCTTGGGCACCCGCGAGTCAGTTACTCTCGCGAACAGGATGACAGTCAAAGCCGAGGGACTTAGAGGAGGAGAGCCTAGGGGGCCCTTGCGCCAGTCATCCATTAATAAAGGTTTCAGCTAAGCGCCCTCAGCCCTCTGCCACCTTTCAATCCGGCGAAGCTGTGAAAGCCTCCGGGCTAACAGTGACCATCAGTCCTGATAAAAAAAAATCGTCACTTTACAGCATATATAAAAAAATACAGTGGTCTGTGTGACAGTTTGTCGCCATTGCATTAAAACACCCTAACATAGTAAAGAGCAATTTTAATCACAGCGAAATTGAAAATACAATTTTGTCCTCAACTAAAGCACCATTGTATTTAAGCGGGAAAGTGCATTAAATCACGGCATCGCATCGCGGTACAGGCGGTCGTTTGTTGGTACCATTGCTTAATGAAATAAGTGCAAGCTTGTTGGTACCATTGCTAAATGAAATTGTCGCTAATAGCAAATAGTCAGAGCGAGGACCATAAATTTAATTGCATGCATTTTTCTGAAAGAAGTAGAAACAATTTATGGCGCTGTTTGGTAATTTTGATTATTGAACGTTCTTTCAACTTTTAAAATGACAATTCAGTTATATTTAAAAATAATAAAACACAAAAAATGGAAATAAATTGGTAATCCCAGGGATTACGACGAAATTTCGCTTCTTAGGGAAAGGCAGCAACGGGTGCAAAAACTCGGTTTTAACCGTTTTATTGGAACCTCTGAAATACTTATTAAGAGGTCTCCCAAATATTTCTGGAAATACGTTAAATTAAAAAAGGGGGGTTCTTTCTATCCAAAAAAATTCACTGTTAACAACACTACATACACTGACGGGCAAGATATTTCCTCGGCTTTTAGTAAGTTTTTTGAAAGTGTCTTTATAACATCAGCTACTGCCATAAATAATAACTTTTTATCATCTGCCAATGCTTACTCAAGTTGCGAAATATTATCCCACATTAACATATCGGAGCAGACAGTGAGAATGCTACTTATAGAAAAAACAAAGGTGCTGGATGTGATGGCGTGCCACCTATTTTTCTCGCATCCTGTGCCGACACCCTCTCCCTACATATCACAATTTTATTTCGTAGATCTCATAAAGAATGTGTTTTTCCTACCATCTGGAAACAAGCTCAGATTGTGCCAATCCATAAAAAGGGGCCTAGATCTATGGTTGAAAATTATCGCCCTATATCAATTTTCTGTACGATTAGTAAAATATTAGAAAAGTTGATATATATTTATATTTATACAGCCACATCTATCCACTTATTGCGAGAGGTATTCCCACAATTCAACATGGTTTCCTAAAATGGTGTTCCACTACTTCAAATTTAGCGTTTTTTTGAGTTTGTCCTTAGTGGTATGGAGAATGGGGGACAAGTTGACGTGGTTTATACAGACTTTGAGAAAGCTTTCGACCGTGTGGACCATGACATCCTACTCCGTAAGCACGAATTTCTTGGCATACAAGGAGATTTATTGCGATGGGTTCGTTCATACTTAATTAACCGGTCTCAGATGGTCGTTTTTGGTGGTTATAGATCGGATTTCATCACTATTCCCTCAGGAACCCCTTAGGGATCACACCTAGGCCCACACTTTTATTGCGCCTACATATTCGATATAAATAAAGTTTTTAAAAACGCTAAACACATAAACGCTCACGATAAAAAGGTATATATGCGAGTGAATTCTGCTGCTGACTGTGAGCTGCTTCAAGTTGATTTAAACAAATACTGTTGATACACAGAAAACAGAATCACGGTCAGTATCAGAAACTGTCTTATAGACATAAGTTTTACATGGAAAAAACAGCCTATAACCTATCCGTATCATTTCAATGTCGTTGTAATTGAGAGGACGGAGAGTGTGCGTGAGTCCTTTTTAATTCGAAAATGCTTTATTTTATGTACCATTTCATTCCACCAACTATGATAAGAATTCTATACTTTGTCGATTACCTCGGACATATAACACGCTTTTATCGACGTTGATCCTTTTACGGGCTCAAAACGTGTATTTAAAGATATCGTAATACGTCGCCTATTTAATGCAGATGGAAACATCAATTAATATTGTAATGAAATTAATATTGGCCTACAGATGGACTTAGGCTTATGTCAACCATCACCAGTCTAGAACCAGTCATGCAAGGACCCAATTTAATTTAATTTACTTTCAACACAATCTTATTTACTTTTACTTATACATGCATACATATATTTTCTTATATATGTATGCATGTATAAGTAAATATACATATTTTAGTATAAGTATATATACATATTTTAAGAATGTTCCATCTAAAGGTACTATCATGTCAGAGTCTCTTTCCTTTTTGTAAATATTTTTTTTATAATTTACATTAATTGTTATTGTTTTTTAATTTTTTAAAACCATTGTTCAAGTTTTTTTTCTCATTCTCAAATCTGCTAACTATATAATAACATTTTTTTTCCTATTTAAAAAAATTTTGTTCGCCTCTTTAAACCTAATGTATAAATTGTAAAACGTGGAAACTTGTAATTGGCTAACAGAATTGTATTTAAGGATATTGTAATGTATATATATTTTTTTGCTGTAACTGTCCTGAGTAATAAATAAATAAATAAATATTTTTTCAGCGAAAAAGTAACGCGACACGTCGATTGATATTAAGTGGTTTACTGGTGATAGGGTTCCTATGCTGGAATCTGTCTATTTAGGTACCACCGCAGGGCCGGTTATCCTGCCGCGGAGCAGTAGTGTGCAAACATTACGGTGTTGCCCGTCTTAAGGGCACTGGTATAATTACTGGGCGTATGAGACTTGAGAACTGATTTACTACTACTTAAGACCTCCCCCATTCCTACAGAGGTATCGTAAGAGGCGACTAAGGTATCGTAGAGACAGCCTTTATTCGTGCAGAATAACACCATAATATGCAATGCTGTCACTCTATCTACTGCTCGTGACCGTACCAAAATTTCCCACGGGGGTGAAAAGTGGCCTAAGTATGTGGCCTCTGCCTACCCCTTATATAGGAAAAAGGCGAGTGTATGTATGTACGTGTGTCTAAATGGGACGGGCGCGGTGTGATGCCGTATTTGTTACGGGCCGACGTTGCACTTACCATCAGATGAACGTTTTTCTCGTCTCGTCACTTAATAATATTGAAAAAAATCACCAGACTGTACGTTGATTTTTATGCCTTGCGAACTTACGCACTAAGCGAATTACACACACTCAAGCGATTTCCCAAATATTGTCTTTTCGTTTGTTGTGGGAGTACTAGCTCGTGTAACTTGGTGTTTCTTGATGGTAGGATTCCTATGCAGGAATCCGTCTAGGTAGATACCACCCCAGGGCCAGTTATTCTGTCGTGAAGCAGTAGTGTGCAAACATTACTGTGTTTCGGTCTGAAGGGCACTGTGAGCTAGCGTAATAACTGGGCATATGAGACTTAAGGACTGATGTCTCAAGGTGACGGGCTCAGTGTGGTGATAGACAGAAATATTCTAAGTAACACAGCATCTGTTATGGGCAGACGTTGCACTTACCATCAGGTGACCGTTTCGCTCGTGTCGTCACTTTATCAAATAAAAAAAACATCGGGAACCTTCGGGCGCTGTTGTTTCGACGGACTTTCCGTCAGAATATAACGATGCGTTCAAACATTCAAACATTAAGCATTCAAACGATGGTGCTTCTTGGTCACCCTTGTTCATTGAATAAGCAAATCTTACTGCAATATATTATAAAGCTGCAGTTTGTTAGTTCTAACGCGCTTATAACGGAAATACTAATCCGATAAAAATTCCTCAAACATTAGATAACCCGTTTAGTGAGGAATATAGCTCGTAGAACCGATCACTCCGGGTAAGAAATGTTTTTTACGCGGGTGCAACCGCGCGGCACAGCTAGTAAGCTATAAATCTTCTCGCTACGTTCTTAGGGAACCGCTCGCTCAGAACCCAACACTACCGACGGGGGACGAACGTATGACGCAGTCATGTAGTGGGCTTATGTTCCCCGGAGAGCAGGTAGTACGCCAGTATGATAACAATGGCCGATTTTCAACCAGAAAAACGGAAGACTGAACTGACGAAAGCTATCAGCTGCGCAGTACATACGAGTATTATAGTGCCGCATGTGAAAGCGAAAACACAGTGGAATATATCTGTGTGGCATCACACTGCGCGTGCATGCTGCGTGAGCTACAGTTCTTAACATACATACATACATACATAAGATCACGACTGTGTCCCATAAGGGGTAGTCAGAGACTGGGCACTCACTGCAAAAGTAGATGACTGCCACAATCCACGTTTCACCAAAACAATATAATGCACTTGGTGTGATAGGTGGTGAGCCCATCGCCACCATGCGCACAGTGCAGTTTTATTCCTTACTCGCCTTTTACGAGATCCATTGGATGAGATGGAGTGGTAGTATTCTTTTAACGAGCCGCCACCAGACGGCACATAATTTTTCACGGTTCTTAAGCCACATAATTATTAAATAACACCCTTGAAACAGAAACATTGTATTGTTTCCGCACTACAACATCGCGGTAGAATAATCTAGACTGGAATGGTACCTCCCTAGACGGATTCCTAGGAATCATACCACCTACATTAGAAAATAATGATTTTGATTCATTAACTACAGATAAGTTTTTTATTACATATATTAATTACAGTCATAACGAAGAGCTCTGAACTGCCTCAAATGAAATGAGATAGTAATATTCTTAATTAAAACCGTATACGCAATTTTTTTTTAATGAAACTTGTTTTCATTTCAATATCTCATTATTCCTATGTAGAAGTAATAAATTAGAAACGGAAATATTTAGATATGACGTTATAGAGAATCGGGATTGCGCAGAGACGGTGCAATCGATTTAAATTTACATCGACTAACCTGACTGCGATGCCGGTGCCGGCACCACTTATATTAGTGGTGTCATTTGATATTTTGTGGTGATTTCCAATATTCATTCTACTGGTGGTAGGATTCCTTTGCAGGAATCCGTCTAGGTAGGTACCAACGCAGGGCCAGTTATTCTGCCGTGAAGCAGTAGTGTGCAAACATTACTTTGTTTCGGTTTGAAGGGCACTGAGAGCTAGTGTAATCACTAGGCATATGAGAATTAAGAACTGATGTCTCAGGGTGGCGGGCACAGTGAGGTGTCACACAGAAATGTTCTGGGTGACACAGAATTTGTTATGGGCAGACGTTGCACTGACCACCAGGTGAACGTTTTGCTCGTTTCATCACTTTATACAATAAAAAAAAATCAAATCGATTTCCGCTAAGCCAAACCGTTCGCAACTTTAATATAACCATGACCAGCTTATCGGCTACAGTTGTGACAACACTCCGCGACGCGAGTTCATTTAGTTATTCATTACACCTAATTATAGCTGCACAATTTATCAAATTGCACCCCAGGTGCGCCAGGACCCTGTAATAAATTGGTTCGGTCAATGCGGTACCCTAATTATAGGCACCGTCAATGGGTTCGCCCTACACAGTGAAATATTGTTTATTTGACGCGTGGGCAGCATATGGTTTAGGATTTCGCGTAGGAAAAAAAGGCCGGAGGGTTAGGCGGTTGGGTTAAAAAATAGGATGGTAAACATTGTTACAAAATTACTTTCTTCGTAACTTTGAAATTAATTTTGCATTACTTCCAACTTTTAAAATCGGATAGGTATCCTGCACATAATAGCACCTATCTCTTTCCTACAGAGGTGTCGTAAGAGGCGACTAAGATATTGTACCTACGGACAGCCTTGATTCGTGCAGAATAACGCCATAATATGCAATGCTGTCATTATACTGCTCGTGGAAACGCAATGAGGAGTAAGAGTTTTTTGACTTGTACCGAAATGAAGGTGACGTGGTTCGCCACCCGTCACATCTCGTTTTCCGCGAGGGCGAAAGTTGAGCTTCTTTTGTGGCTTCTGTCTACCCCTTTTATTGGAAAAAGGCGTGACAGTATGTATGCATTAGAAATGAACATTTCTATATGCACTCATAAGATGGGTAAAATCTTATGAGTTCGTGTTACCGACATGCTAATGAAAACTTTTACAGGCATCTTGGCTGATTATTGTTTTGTAAATACATACATATAAGTAAAGTTAAATTGTCTCCGTGGCAAGTTTATTGTGTAAAAACTGTGCATTGTTTAAATTGTGTTTTAGTTTTATTATTATATATATAAAATATTATAACCTTTTTTTTTATTGTATAAAGTGATGAAACGAGCGAAAAGTTCACCTAATGGTAAGTGCAACGTCTGCCCATAACAAATGCAGTGTCACCCAGAACATTTCTGTGTGACACCTCACTGTGCCCATCACCCTGAGACATCAGTTCTTAAGTCTCTCTGATTACACTAGCTCCCAGTGCCCTTCAAACCGAAACACAGTAATGTCTGCACACTACTGCTTCACGGCAGAATAACTGGCCCCGGGGTGGTACCTAACTAAACGGATTCCTGCATAGGAATCCTACCACCAGTAATAGGAGTCCTACCTACAACAAATTGATTTTAATTTACTTATTTTAATTTTTGATTCTACAATTAATTTGAATATCCAAAAAAAAACACAGTTATCTCTTAGTTTTAAGTTTTCACTTCTGTCGGCATTCCTTCATCATCGTCAACGTCAATTTAGCCTATCACTAGTCTACTTCTGAACACAGGCCGCCCGGTATGTAGCCTTAATTTTGGTATGTAGCTTTAATTTTGGTATGTAGTTTTAATTTTGGTATGTAGCTTTAATTTTGGTATGTAGCTTTAATTTTGGTATGTAGCTTTAATTTTGGTATGTAGCTTTAATTTTGGTATGTAGCTTTAATTTTGGTATGTAGCTATAATTTTGGTATGTAGCTTTAATTTTGGTATGTAACTTTAATTTTGGTATGTAGTTTTAATTTTGGTATGTAGTCCTTAATTTTGGTATGTAGCCTTAATTTTGGTATGTAGCTTTAATTTTGGGGGGAAGTCGCCGTAGTTGTCACTGAATTGAAGGGCAACGAATGTAGTGTATTCACAGGGCATATGAGACTTAAGAACCGATGTCATCATGGTGGGTGGCGCAATGCGGTACCCAGAATTTTTCATAGAAAGTTCTGGTTACCGCAATTCGTTACAGGCAGGCGACAATTCCATAAAAAATGTTTATGAATGTTTTTTTAAATCTGTTTTAAGTTTTTTTATTCGAGAAAGGGATGAGACGAGCTTAACGTTCACTTAATGGTAAATGCAACGTCCGCCCATAGCAATGGTGTGTCACTCAAAATATTTCTGTGTGGCACCGCACTGCGCCCGTCTCCCTAGAGTTAAGTTAGTTCTTAAGTCTTATATGCCCATTGATTACGCTAGCTCTCAGTGTCCTTCAGACCGAAACACAGTAATGTTTGCACACTGCTGCTTCACGGCAGAATGACTGCCCTGCGGTATTACCTAGACGGATTCCTGCATAGGAATCCTACCACCAATAAAGTAAGTCGAAGAAGTTTTAAACTTTGAAGGTTTAAATTCATTATAGTTAATAGAATCAGGCGTTACTTTGCGGAAATCCATAATGGAAAGAAAGTTAATTTGCTAAGATCCGCATGCAAAACTTAAAATGGTGTGTATTAACTACTTTTGGAAGAGCAGCGCCCGCCCTCCCTCGACAGCGTGCACAAGCAAACCAATACCTCCACCGGGAGCCGCCACCCGTTACCCTCCACCACTACAACACTACCACTAAGTCTATACACACCACTGTAGTCGAGAACACGACACGTGTTTCACCTCAAAACGAGACATTATCAAGTGATAGCAAATTAACTTTCTTTCCTTTATTTTAAATTCATTATTATATCCAGTACTCATTCGTCTATCCCCTTGTGTTGCCAACAAGCAAGCGGACGCGTACGTATAATCACACAAAAATAGGTTGGTAGAAACGAGTCGCGTGCGAACACATTAACGCATATCAGAGTAAATAAACTAAATTTAGAACTTCCATTAGACAAAGACGACAGAGACGATAATGCCGCTATATTTAGAATGACAAAGTCTCATTTGGTGATGATTAAAGTTGTTAGTAATAGACTTACGAACCGTCGCGGCTTCGCCCGGGTAAAAAAATAGTTTTTACTGTGTCATTCTCAATAAATAAATTGGGAAAGGAAAAGAACAATATTTGAAAGTAACTGCAAACCTGTACACAACTTGACTAACTTATAATACCGTTAATCTTCGGCTCCTACAAGAGCTATGGCAATCTAGGCAAAAAAGGTGGTCGAGCGCTGAGGGCGCCTAGTCGAAACCTTTATAGCTATCGCAAGGACCCCCGAAAGGAGACCTGGGCTTGGACAGTTCCCCTGTGCACGTAAGTAAGCTGACTCGAAGCCGAACAGCTCGAGTTACTTCTATCTCTTCCTTTAATACAATTTTCATTGTGATTTAACCATCGCAATTATGGTAAATACGTGCTGATAGGTGTTCACCAGAGTAGAACAGCACCATACTGCTCGTGGGGATGTAATGCGGATTAAGATTTTGAAGACTCGTTCTAAAATTGCGCCGACTTGGTTCGCCACTGGTCACGTCTCGTCGGCAAAAGAGGGCTACGTCTCTACCTACCCCTTTCATGCGAAAAATGGCGTTACTGTATGAAATTATGTAATTAAGGTATAAAGAATCCAGAATGTTGACATGGATCCGACTGCCGTCGGACACTTTGCACCTCAGACCTGGCAAATCCGACTTCTTATGCAGGGATCTGTTTAGGCAAGTAGTGCAGAAGTGCTGGTTATTATGCCGGGCAAACATTACTGTCTGTCTGTATATTACGTATATACGTGGAGAGAAAAATTTGTAACCATGCTTGGTTTGAGCGCAAGAAGCAATGTGAGATTTTAAATAGTTTAAGTTTGCATGGAGAAGAAGCGAGTAAATTTATATATAATATGTGTTACAAATACATTGATTTGAATAAAATAAAACATTCATTAATAACGTTCATACTGACAATGTCAATCACATAATAGTCTGTCGTTTCTTTGTTCATACTGCATATGTCAAGCACATTATAGTATTTTAAAATGTTGCCATAAATTAATCATTCAAACCTCCATCACGTTCTAATTTATTTTTTAAAAGAATTACGGTCGAATTTCGAACACAGGGCGATCACTAGTTACTCGTATTATTAACTGGCAAGCTTGACAAATGCTTCCACTACATATTAAGAAGGAAATGAGTAGAGTACTTCCAATCAAATGTAATTCCAAACGACCAAACAAATCAATATAAAGTTCTCACAACAAAAAATAGTTTAATAATAGCGTATTAGAAAATAATCGAACGGGCCCTCACCCTCTCGCCTTCACAATAGAGGGTACATATTAAAGCAGCACGTGCCGACAATATGCGTTGTTTGTATGTCCGTCTGTCACTCATTATTGTGACGGATAAACAAAAAAAATGACGTGGATTGATGTCATTATTTTAGAAATGTACATTCGTTTACTAACAACAGGGTGACGGGCGCAGTGTGTCACTATGATAATTAGTAAGATTCTGCGCAGTATCTTCTCATTTAAAAAAAGCAATAGAGATACATTGTACATAGACCGTGTGGTGGCGGCTCGTTAAAAGAATACTACCACTCCATCTCATCCAATCGATCTCGTGAAAGGCGAGTAAGGAATAAAACTGCACTGTGCACCCAATAGCGCATGGTGGCGATGGGCTCACCACCTATCACACCAAGTGCATTATATTGTTTTGGTGAAACGCGGATTGTTGCAGTCATCTGCTTTTGCAGTGAGTGCCCAGTATCTGACTACCCCTTATGGGATACAGTCGTGATCTTATGTATGTATGTACATAGACTAACACGCAGACCCGCAATACTTTCCAGTTGTGCTGCAGTGTAGTGTTTAGGTCTAAAAGAAAACCAAGAGGTAGTGTAATCACTAGGCATATGAGAATTAAGAACTAATGTCTCAGGGTGATGTGCGCAGTATGGTACCACACAAAAATGTTCTGGGTGGGTCACAGCATTTGTTATGGGCAAACGTTGCACTTACCATCAGGTGAACGGTTTGCTCGTCTCGTCACTTTTTCCAATAAAAAAAAAACTTTCTGTAAGAAAGACTAATTTTGTATTGACATATTGTGGACTGAATTTCTAAGTTTTGAAATGAGGGATCCTGTCCTTTTGACGACCGCGTGGCCGGAGCTGTTAGCGCTAGTCTTCTACGCTGCGAGCGCTGGGTCCGAATCTCAGACCTAGCGAACGTCCAAGTCAAAGCCAGCTCTTAGGGTCTGGTTGGGTTGTGCATATAAAATTTATGTCTTTAAAACGCGCGGGGCGTAAAGTTGGCTACGAGTGTGGCCTCTGCGTACCCCTTATATGGGTATGAGGCGTGACTGTATGTATGTATAAAACGGATTCAGTCGATACATTTTATGCAGTTTTAGCCTGTGTTTAAACAGCTGCCTATTTTTGTAATTATTTTTAGGTAAAAAATTAGGGGTGTAACCCACACATTTTTGGACCTTCTACTTTGCACAGATTATTGATAAGTTTATTATTTCAGGCCACAGAATTACATTAGTCAATGTTTTACCGTAATAGCTCAAAAATATTCTCGAAAACATTTTTTTCTGACAGGGTATTGGAGCCGAGAAGAGTCCGCCGTTACTCCAGTGGGGTTGATGGATTTCACTTGACCCCGAAATTAAATTATGTTTAAGCATCGATAAAAAAATCAAATCGATCTTTTATCGTTGTGGCTTCGCATAGATCACTACAAGCCCGCGACTACTTCTGCGTTAATGTAGGTTTAGGCAGGGAACTGTTTGAACAGCCCATGCAGCATGTCCATCTCCAGAATGCTGTGCGCCAATGTTTGGCACATTTCGTCAAAATCAATTCAGCGGTTGAGCCGTGAAAAGTTAACAAACAGATAGAGGCACAGAGAAAGTTACTTTTACATCAATAAGTATTAGTATAAGTATTTATAATCCGGGGTATTTCTAGAGTTGCCTCGTCTGGTTGAGTTTTTATGGTACAAATGATGAAACGAGCGAAACGATCACCTGATGGTAAGCAACGTTTGCTCATATATAAAAAAGTAAAGATTCAGCCTAAAAATGTCCCACTGCTGAGCACAGGCCTCATCTCATTTCTGAGAGGGTTTTGGAGCTAGGAAGAATCCGCCACGCTGCTCCAATGCGGGTTGGCGGACTGCACACGTCTTCGAAATATTTTTTTTTATTTCTCAGACTTCACCGCCGAGCACGTGGTATATCAGCACTTAAAATTGCAATTAACAAATTTAGCGGTGCCGGCACCGGGAATCGAATCCATATCACTAGCGTACTATGAAATTTAAAGCGAGCGCCTAGTCCCTGAGCTACCACGGCCCATATATAGATAAATGTAAAATATATAAGATAAAATAAATAATATACTGTAATACATATACTAGATATTTATAATATTATTAGTATGGAAATATGGATGCGTTCAGATATAACTGCGAATTGTTTCCATCGACGTTAAATTCGAAACACATAGATTGAATGTTTGCTATCGAAGTGGGTCTGTTGAGTCTATTGTGTTTGCGTATTGTTAATTGGGAACATTTGTTATTGGCTCTTCAAATCTGTGTGAAATTTTACGTAAGGGTAACGAAGGTGACGATCGCGTGGCCTACACGTCGTTATCAGAGTCACTGCGCCGCGGGTTCGAGTCCAAGCCGGAGCAACATTTGTTCAAAAACACAAACTGATGGTTTTTGGCTCTGGTTTTTGTGTTTTATTGTCCACGTGTCTCTGACACTGCATCCGAACTCGGAAGTTACATCGGCCGCGAATAGGTTAGGGCGAGTTAGATCTCCTGCACAGTTAATAGCTTTAGACATATTCGAAAGTTGTAATGGTAGGAATTGCACGCTACTGCTTCACGGCCGAATAACTGGCCCTCCGGTGGTCCACCCTACTGCCGGTGATTCTGCCGTGAAGCAGTAGAGTGTTCACAAATGTTCTGGACGATACAGAATTTGTTATGGGTAGATGTTGCATTTACCATCAGGTTACGTTTTGCTCGTTTCGTCTCTTTACTAAATAAATAAAAAAAACCCTAGACGGGTTAACGGATAGAAATCCTACCACCAGTAAGTAGGTGTTGTGCTGTACGTTAATATCTGAAGATATTAGTTAGCTTTTGTGGATTAGAAATTACAAGTCAAAGAAATATGAAAATATATTGACGTAGAAGTTAATATTATTATGATTACATTATTACATTCTTGATACTAGTATTACATCTACGTTATTTTATGTTGTGAAAGAAACATATATATATATGGTTTTGAAAAAAGAAGCTCCCAGAGTTCTACTGATACAGATATTTTTACAAGCCTAAACTAAATAAATACATATGTTTCGTTTTCTTTCACTTTGAAAGTACAGACTGTGTGCACGGTATGCATTCCACTGGGAATACAAAACGTATACACAAAAATAGACACAAATATTTGGAGTTTATGGAAATCAATTACTTCCATACATACATAAGTTTTTGAAGTGAAATTTCTTTAGATGCGATGAGAGTATTTCAAGCCAAAGTCAAAGTAAAATTTCGTTATTCAGTTGAGGCTTGCATAAAGCTCTTATAAATGTCAAAATCAACACAATTTCGCAACGTGTCGTGGAACGCTTCTTTTATTCTTTATCGATACTTTGCAATGTTTCTATTCATCATCATCATCATCATATCAGCCTATCACTGGTCCACTGCTGAACATAGGCCTCCCCCATAAATTGTAGCTCTCATTTGGGGGGGTTTTTGTCATAGCCGCGCTTGGTAGGCGGGTCGGCAACTGTAGTTTATTTTTTCAGATGTACAAGGAAGATGCTGCTGTCCATCTCCTGGTTTTCATTTTCCGTCTGTTGACTTTTAGGACACCCACGGGATGAGATGAGGAGGTACTTTCTCTTAAGCTGCTACGACACGGCAAGTGTTGAGTTCAATTCATTAATATTTTTATATGCTGAATGGTTATTTCGCAGTGACTAATAATTTTATTAATTCTAATTCGTATTCATCGTCGATATACACGCATTTTCTTTATGTACAAAAACATTGATTATAGACTAGGTGTATGGCTCAATACCGCCGCGTGGTAGCGGCCTAAGAGAATCTACCACCCCATCCCATCCCGTGGGTGTCGTAAAAGTCGACAGAGGGAAATTAAAATCAGGAGATGGGCAGCAGCATCTTTCTGGAACATCGGAATAAATAAACCGCGGTTGCCAACCCGCCTGCCAAGCGTGGCAACTATGGCAAAATCCCTCCAATATGTGATCTACTTTTGTAGCTATCTATGGGGGAGGCCCATGTTCAGCAGTGGACTTGTGATAGGCTGAAACGACGACGAAGACGATGGCTCAAATACGGCCGTCTCGTTTCGGTCAAAACGGTCACTCGAACATAAGTGCAATGTTTGCCGATAACATTTCTGAGGCACCACACTGAACCCGTCACACTGAGACATCAGTTCTTATGTCTCATGCCCAGTAATTAAACTAGCTCTCAGTGACCTTCAGACCGAAGCAGACTACTGCCGTGAAGCTTGTTGTTGGTACCTAGACAGAATCCTTCCACCGGTAAATATTTTCATATTTTGAATAAGGCATTCAAATTTCAATTAGGCAATCTTTGTCTCGAACCCTTTTTAATAACAGTTCAGACTGCCAAACGAGAATTTCCATGAATTTTAAGACATTTCAAATATTTCACAAGTCATTCTGTAATTTGAATTCAAAGTTATGATTTTGTTTTTTTTTATGTAAGAGGGGGCAAACGAGCAAGCGGCTCACCTGATGGTAAGTGATCACCGCCGCCCATGAACATCTACAATACCAGATGAATAGCAGATGCGTTGCCGGCCTTTGAGGAAGGAATAGGCTCTTTTCTGAAGGTCCCTGAGTCGTAAAGGTCCGGAAAAACCGCTGGCGGCAGCAGATTCCATAAAGTGCTTGTGCGGGGCAGAAAATTGCGCGAAAAACGCACTGTGCTGGAATGCAAACCATCAAGGTGGTGACGATGGAACTTTGCGCTGTGCCGCAATGTGCGATGGTGAAAATCAGCGGCTGGAATTAATCCGAACAATTCTTCGGAACACTCCCCATCGTAGATCTTATAAAAAATGCATAGGGATGCAACACCTCTTTGCAAAGCCAGTGGATCAAGCCGATCAGATAGAACATGGTCGTCGACGATTCGAGCCGCTCTCCGTTTAGTCTGGTAAATAACTAACAACAACTGTTAGATTACTACTAACACATATATACAGTCATATAGCCATAGGAGTGGGCAGACCACATCCGTAGCCCATTTTCGCCCTCGCGGGAAACGAGACAAGACGGACGGCAAACTTTATAGCCGCTACTTTTTTTGCGGTCCCACGAGTAGCTAGGGAGGTTTTTGTCCACCCAAATAGTCGCGCATGCTTGGGTAAGGCTGCCTTCATTCTGGGGTCGCCCGGTCCCAGAGAATATCGGCACGCTAACGACAATGTGCGCGCCCCCTGCCACGCAGCCATTGGCACAGCAACCACAGGCATTGCGGAGAGGAAGAGAAAAGGTTTTTTTCTTATTCGATTAAGTGATGAAACGAGCAAGACGTTCACCTGATGATAAGTGCAACGTCATATGCTGTTCATAACAAATGATGTGTCACACAGAAAATTTCTGTGTGACATCACACTGTGTCCATCACCCTGAGACATAAGATATTAAGTCTCATATGCCCAGTGATTACGCTAGCTCACAGTGCCCTTCAAACCGAAACACAGTTATGTTTGCACACTACTGCTTCACGGCAGAATAACTGGCCCTGGGGTGGTACCTACCAAGACGGATTCCTGCATAGGAATCCTTCCACTAGGATTAGGTAGGACATAGTCTTGGGGTAGGAAATACGAAAGCAGGGAAAGGAACTATAAGGTGTAGTGTACTACTATCTCGTAAGGAGCAGGAGGAGACAGCAGTAGTAAAAATGTTCTCTTAGCCGACTTCCACTGCACCGACAACTTCCGGATACTGTCGGAAGCTGTCAACTGTGCAGCAGATTTTATAGTGCGACAAGTGTACGCCCATAAACAGAGGCACTCACATCGAATCTACCCGCCCCGATGTGGCGCACATTCTATAAGATCGGAGGTAGGTTAGGACGCAATATCAGAAACACGGGATAATCACAACACCGCCAAACTCGAAAACAGTGTGCGTTTTCGGGATTCGAACCTAGGATCTGCAGCCTAAAAGTCAGGCACATTGACCATTGTG
Source organism: Luehdorfia chinensis (assembly GCA_019845155.1). Lineage (NCBI taxonomy): Eukaryota > Metazoa > Arthropoda > Insecta > Lepidoptera > Papilionidae > Luehdorfia > Luehdorfia chinensis. The sequence continues at coordinate 2,615,473 of JAHVAK010000003.1, read as the reverse complement.
CCGTATGGTCGTTAATCGTTGATTAGTTTATAGTAAAAAGTTATTTTTTTTATGAGGCTATCACAGAGTGATTCATGATGGTTCTTAACAAGACTAAGGCATTTTGTTTTGAAACCAGTAATGAAATTACAGACATAAGATCACGACTGTATCCCATAAGGGGTAGTCAGAGACTGGGCACTCACTGCAAAAACAGATGATTGCCACAATCCACGCTTCACCAAAACAATATAATGCACTTGGGTATAGGTATAGGTGGTGAGCCCATCGCCACCATGCGCTGTTGGGTGCACAGTGCAGTTTAATTCCTTACTCGCCTTTTACGAGATCCATTGGATGAGATGGAGTGGTAGTATTCTTTTAACGAGCCGCCACCAAACGGCTAGGTTAGATTAGATATATTTAAAAAAATGTATAAAATAAATTATCCCATTCTATTCTAATACTTTCCGAAAAAATATTTAAACGACTGAAGTGTGAATCGGTGTTGGATTAAAATTGAATGCATACGAAAAATTAACCATTCTGCTCAAGAGCGGCTGTGGCGAGGCTACCATTCACTTACTAGCTAATGGGGAGCAAAGTTAGCGCCGCATTAACAGACTGACAAAGGACACTGAGGTTGCATTATGCAAACAAGATAATCGTTGTTGCGCATTTCAGTGTATACGTAATGGAACTAAGAAGTAGAACGGCACCTGCTTGGTTGAGATTAATCTAACCTGTTTAAACAGTGTTTAAAAAGAACTTTCTTTTTTTTATTTATCTTCTTTTCTTGTTTTGTTCTTTCTTTCTTTCCTTTAATACTAGATTTATGGGTATTGACGGACGGAACGGGACGGGTATATTACGAACATCAAGATATAATAAAATATAGGTGTTCCAGATAAAATTATACTAGATATATATTTTCGCTGCACAATATCATAAAAAACCAATGTATAATCATATATATCGCTAAAGAACATTTTTTTATGTTTTATTGTATAGAGTGACGAAACGAGCACGTTCACCTGATGGTAAGTGCATCGTCCGCCCACAATAAATGCTGTGTCACACAGAAATTTTCCGGGTCCCGTCGCCCTGAGACATCAGTTCTTATGTCTCAAATGCCCAGTGATTACGCTAGCTCTCAGTGCCCTTCAAACCGAAAGACAGTAAGAAAATTTGTATGACACCACAATGCGCCCGTCACCCTGAGACATCAGTTCTAAAATTATCAACGCGGACGAAGTCGCGGGCATCACCTAGTTATCTATATAACAAAGTTTTTTTATGTAAGTGACGAGACGTGCCTGCCTATAATAATTGCGGTTTCACCCAGTCCTTGGAATTTCAATCACTAGCCATCACTAGATATTAGGGGGCCTATTACGAAAATTGAAGTACAAAGTTCCGGATCGATTCGACGCAACGACGGACTACAAACATAAACACTACTGCCAAATAACTTCGGATGCAACTTCTACGGACGGCCTTCTTTCGGACCCATAGGCAACCAATAGAATGAATGTTTAGTGATATCGTGGTAGGAAAAGTGCGATCCGTCGACCGGAACTTCGTATTTCGATTTTCGTATACGATACGAGAAGATAGACCATCTGTTCTTAAGTCTCATATGACGACTTAAAGGCTCGAGCTTCGTGCCTTTAAGTCGAAACAAACGAAAGTCCGAAATCGGTTTTGTCAAGAGCGAGGCGTTTTAACAAAAACATATTAGACCGATCCATTTTAGCCTGGAATTTTAACTTATACAATTTTTATAATAAGACGCGATACATAGTGAGTCACTGATGTCTGCTAATTAGCATACCGCATTGGATAATTCTGTCGCATGTGATACGGCGCGGAATGCCTCGCGTACATTGTATTCTGTGCGCACCTTGACCCCTCGTCGTGAACATGTTAGCAATAGCGAAACCTTACGGAGAACACAAACATGCATTTAGATATAACGACGGAAGTCCATTACGAATTTTAATTAGAGTGGTTTTTTATACAATGGAACAAACAATCGGTTTTTGTTATTTCAGCCCACTGTTTGATACAGACCAGTTGCGCTTGCTTTAAATTTTATAGTACACGAGTGGCCGAGGTTCGATTACCGGTACAATTTTTATTTGCATTTTTAAGTCCTGATTTAAAACGTGCTCGGCGGTGAAGGAAAACATCGCGAGGAAACCTGCATGTCTAAAAATATATTTCGAAGAAATGTGAGGTCTGCCTTGGATCCTCGTATTGAGCAGCGTCGCGGATTCTTCCCGGCTCCTGTGCAGTGGGCTGTGGGTGTTGCTCAGCAGTGGGACATTTTTAGGCTGTTTCTTTACTTAGCTGGTATAATATTGAAGTTTACAAAAGGTTTATGTACGAAAATGTTTGTGTTATTTTAGGAAACATTAAATATTTTTTATTATTTTTCTACGTTAGAATTATATGCTTAACATTAAAATTATTTCATAAGAAACATTATCAACATAGAGGATATATTATTAATAAGTTATATCAGCTATCGGTCGGTGAAAATCCCGGAAAATTAAAAAAAATTTAGAAATTAGCCGGAATAATCAGACAGACAGACTGATAGATAGTCAAAAACTTTAAAAATTGTTTTTTTTTGTTATAAGTACCGTATATACTCATATATTCATAAACATAGAGTAAAAAGCTGTTATTTTCTTATTACAAACAGACACTTCAATCTTATTTATTTTTATGTACCTATAGATATATAAAAATAAACTGTGGATAAAATAGCAGTGTCAAGTAATCACGTGTTACGTTATTTGATGGTCAACAGAATGGACACTTTTTAGAAAAACTAAGCTTTGCTGAACAAATACGTTAAAACTTTTTCGCAGTCGCCTTTGTCGATAACCACGACCAAAGGGGCACAAAAAACTAACAATATTGCTATACTGTTCAGTTGTGCGGAAAATTAATGACGGAAAGCAGATGCTTCAATCGTGTTGTGGTAATATCTTTTTATATTATTATTTATTTATTTAAATTCATATACACAAATTATGTATATAGGCGAACTTTATGCCTACCAGTCAAAAGTGTGATGAAGAGACAAAATTAAGTAGGCGAAATATCCAAATAGCATCAACTATAATATATAAATATAAAAGCGAATAATATAAAATTAAAAAAAAATTATGCAAAACATTCGTAGATAAAATAATACAAAATATATAATGATCCTGAGATGATTCTGCCAATTTTCTTAGAAAGATAATAAAACTTTCATTTTGAATGTGTAGCGATTCTTTACTGTCTAACAGTAAACGGACTAGGGAAGAGCTATGAGTGGGACACTGACACGAAGCTTTGAGTCATGATCGGGGTAAAGATACTGAAAGAGAACAGTTAAGTGGGAAGGGGGAGTAGAAGAATTCAAAATAGAGTCAAGGGCAGTGAGTGCACGCAAACTTTGGTGCTGACGACTGGGTATGGCGGATTCCTGCGTGGGAATATTACCACCATTAAAATTTAATCGAAAATGTCATAGTCACCCCAATCCGTAATCTACGCGTTTCAATGTAAATGTTATCCTTGTTTTAATCGACCGCCGTATGCGATAGCTCTATCCAATGCATTGTATCGACTTGTGTTATTCATATCAATTTTGTTTACGATCAATGATGACAAGAATCGACTTTCTTTGTTATTTTATTGAAACGAAAAATAACCACTAAGTACACATAAATTAATGTAATAAATAAAGGTGAAGATGCAAATTGTTTACAGTTTTAAATACAAATCGATTACAGTTAACTGTAAGATATCAAACAAAGATGTATGAAATGATCAGATCACAAATCTCTAAAGATACAGCTGAACTTCAAACATATTAATGAAATAATATCAATTGAAAGTAGACCTAAAACCAGAAACAGAATTGAACGATTCTAACAAAATGTTAAGTTTAAACTCTCCGAGTTAACTTTTTCCTTAAACGAAGAATAAAGTAAATTATTTACAGGGTAAGGTCGTTAATATTCGTAAAAAAAATTGCCTCGGTAAGTGGGCAACTAAAGGAATTAGAAAGTGCAATTTATATTATTCAATTTATATGATCTCTATGCGTAAAGATCTCATACATCCATAATACAATTTCATCATTATGTTAAATAGTTTTTTCTTAAAGCTAAAGCTGATTTCTTAACCAATGAAATTAAACTCTCTTTTAATAAAACTAAAGCCGCATGGAATGTAACTAATTTAGAAACTAGGCACAATACTAAAAAATAACACTTTGCAGATAAAGTATCAATTGAGTTTCATCAAGTTTTTTCAAATATTTCTGTATGTGACAGTTAAATTCTCCTGTCACCGCTGTATGATGTCAGTGACGTGTTATTCACTATATTCCGAGTTTATTACATTATATGTGAACTTAGCGGTGTTATGACATTTCGAGCATATTCATTGATACAGCACACACCACTGTGTAATCCGCGATGGGTACCATACGAAATATTATTCAAACACGTCTTGTTCTAGTTTAGCGGATTTTCTTATTACTTGAGTCATATGATTGAAAAACGATAATGAAAGAATTAAATTAAAAATGTGTTTATGTAGCCGAATCTGCCACCCCCTGGATGTCGTTAAAGTCCACAGAGGTAAAATTTAAAACAGCAGGAGGAACATCTGAAGAAATTATCTGCGGTTGCCAACCTGCCCGTCATGTGTGGCAGCTATGGTAAAATTCCTCCAAAATGAGAGCTACAAACTTTTGTGGCAATCTATGGGGGAGCCCTATGTTCAGCAGTGGACTAATTATAGGCTAAAAACGAACGAACTTCCAGACTCAGTGGCACTACATGATCTTCGTCATAACATCTGATATAACACCAGAGATTTAATCGACCATGTTGGTAGGATTTGAAGGTCTTTTCGTATGTAAATATTGAGGTTGACCAATCGAAATTTTAAAACTCCGTGGCAAAATTCAACCGACCGACACATGCAACCCACTTTTCACCTTCCCGGGAAACAAGACTTGACGGGTGAAAAACCTCGTCACCGCTATTTTCGTACAAGTCAAAATTCTTGCTCTTTATTGCGTTGCCACGAGTAGCTAGGGATGACGTTGTCCACCCAAACAGAGCTCCTCATGATTCGGTAAGGCTAGTATTATTCTGGGTTAGCCTGATCCTACAGCAGATCGGCATGCTAACGACTAGGGGCGAGCCCTAGCAAAGCAGCCATCGGCACGGCAACCACTGGTTTGGTGGAGAGGAAGGAAGAAGTTGCACTTAACAATTTAGTGATACTAGGCACCAGGGATCGAACCCAGGTCTATTGAATTCTATGATATTCAAAGCAAGCGCGCTACCTTAGAGCACTGAGGAAAGATAGACTTTGTACTGTGCCTAGATAGTTACCAAACATTATTGTGTTTCGGTCTGAAGGGCACTGGGAACTAGTGTAATCACTGGGCATATGAGACTTAAGAACTTGTCTTAGGGTGAGGGGCGTAGTGTGGTGCTACACAGAAATATTCTGAGTAACACAGCATCTCTTATGGGCAAACATTGTACTTACCGGGTTAACGTTTTGGTCGTCTGGTTACTTTTTGAAATAAAAAAAAAATATCTGATGCCCAATAAGAAAACGCTAACACAAACCTACAGCAACATTAGCGACACGTTATTAATTTTCGCGTATCACAAAACCGTATATAGGTGACGTCAGTAATGACGTCAGCGCGTTAGATTAATATGAATTGATTAAAAGATCGAAACGAAGTTCATTAATAGCACAGCGGGACGCGGGGAGGCGATCGGAATCAACGACTAATACGAAACGGTGAGGGCACAAGCCCGACGCGTGCGGTCACAGCTGACGTGTGGGGGTGACTTTTTTTGGAGAATTAAAAGGAGTGAATGGTACGACGGACGTTTACAATTTATATGACACATGTCGGTCGAACATGTATTTAATTCTTTTAAATTAAGCAATGCGTCACATTTATTTGCTTGTCAAACATTGTCTAGTTTTATTTGAAATCCATACTAATATTATAAATGCGAAAGTAACTCTCCCTGTCCCTCTGTCTGTTTGTTACCTTATCACTCAACCGCTGGACCGATTTTGACGAAATTTGGCACGGAGGTAGCTTGCATCATGGAGACGGACATAAGATTTTTATCCCGGAAAATAAAATAGTTCCGACGGGATATTTAAATAACCTGGTGGATTTACCACGCGGACGAAGTCGCGAGTCTCAGCCAGTATGTAATGTTTGTGAGCTTCAGTCATTATCACTTGTTCGATATGTAAACGCAACTTATCTTTGAACGCAGCCAATTATTTTACGAGGCAGGCTCTGCCTAATTTATACTCTCTATTTTTAACATTTGACAGATATTTATTCCTCGTTAATATTCCGTTGTTAACAAAGTACTTATTTATAATGACCATCAATTTTTATCTTTATTAGTCTTTGTAAAACTGTACTAGAACTGTAGTGTGCTATCATCTCCATATTAATACGTAAAAAGAAAACTTTGTGCCCTTTTTAAGCAAATTGCGCGCACGGAGTAGTTTAAGATTTGTCACAGTTAAAGTCTGTATGGAGAATAAGCGAGGAAGCTAAAATATATATACAATATGTGTTACGAATTCATGAAATAATACATTTATTATTTACGTTGATACTGACAATGTCAATCATATTATAGTCTGTCGCTTGTTTAAGTTCATACTGCCAATGTCAAACACGTAGTAGTCTCTGGTCAACCAGTCGCACTGTGTATTTAAAATGTTGCCAACAAATAATTACTCAAACATCAATAACGTACAAACTTAAAAAAATATGAATTTTAGTTGAATTTCGATCACAGTGCGACCACTATTCGAAATAAATTTCTCTGGATCCTTATTACATACATACAATGACGCCTTTTCCCCATATAAGAAGCACAGGCTACAGACGCAGCCCACTTTTCGCCCTCGCGGGAATCGAGACGTGACGGGTGGCGAACCTGGTCGCCGCCATTTGGGTACGAGTCAAAAAAATATTCCTCCGCATTGCGTTCCCACGAGCAGTGTAGTGAAAGCATTGCATATTAAGGTGTTATTCTGCACTCATAAAGGCTGTCCGTACAATACCTTCGTCGCCTCTTACGACACCTCGGTAGAAAAGAGGTAGGTGCTATTCTACTCTGCCGGACACCTATCGGCTGACTAGGCATTTGAGACTTATGAATAGGTGTCTCAGGGTGACGAGTGTGTGGTGCCACACAGAAATGTTCAGAGTGATACAGCATTTGTTATGGGCTGACGTTGCACTTAGCATCAAGTGAAAGTTTTGCTCGCCTCGCTACTTTATCAAATAAAAAAAACAATCATAGTTCCTGTAGCTAAGAGTCCCTAAGGGTATAAACAAACCAGTATTTAGGGAGTAGCAGGACGTCTTCGTCGTTTTTGACTAGGGCTACAACTCCCGAATACTGTCGAAACATTTTACGAAAAATAAGTGTGACGTTGCCTCGTCGCTTTGTTACGAATATTCTAGAACGCTACATCTTTCCCTTAAATCTTATCTTCGCCTTAACCACTAGCGAAGTGTCAAGTGTCTTGTATATTCGCTATAAAGCATATCGATGTTTCTGGATTTAACACGAATATTGTTAGAATTTCCCCGGCGCTCTAGAATATTCGATATCCTATATAAGCGCGACCGAAAGGCAGGTTGTGATGTGTCTGAGTTTATTCGAGCTATAGGGCGATACAAGAAAAAGTGACCCATTGTTGATCAGATCTTATATATTTGAGTGAAATATATTCTACCGTGCTGGCTCAAAGGCCGGGGGGTCGCCTTAAATCAATCATAGTACGCGGATGACCTGAGTTCGATGCCAGTTCGAGCACTAAAATTGTTCTGCAATTTTTAGTAGCACTGTGGGGGTACCTACTTAAACAGATTCCTGCAAAGGAATCCTACCACCAGTAGTTCTTCAATGTATTATATATTGTAATTTTAGATATTACTTAATTAAAAATAACTTTTTTTATTTTTTTTTATACTATTAAGTAATAATTTATTTAATTTTTATTTCATTTATCCATGCTCATATATGTATATGTATGAGTATGTATATATGTATGTATATATGTATGTATATATGTATGTATATATATATATATGTATGTATATATAATTAAGTGTAAACGTTACACGCTGAGAAAAATCAAATGGGTTTCACTAAAAATTATTTTTTTTTGTATATTTGTATAGGTGACCATTAATGTTGAGTTTGTAATGACTAAAATAACGTTAGTATTAGTATATTCTTGAGCTGTATTACATACTTGTTTTTTGGTTTTCAAATAAATAAAAAAAAAAAAAAAATGTAAGCACTCATTTATCACGTACTAAGTGGTGAAGGAAAACACCGTGAGGAAACCCGAATGTCTGAGGAATTAAAATATTTCGAGGAAGCGAGAAGTCTGCCCAAAGGATTGCAGTAGCGGACGTGGCTCCAAAATCCTCCCTTAAATGAGATGAGGCCAATGCTCAGCAATGGGATTTATCGGCTGTCACTTTACTTTTTTGTATATGTCTATCTCCGAAGAATCGTTTTACTCATCCAAATCGGAACCTGCGTGTAGTAGTACCATAAAATATGGAATAATCAACTTTTTTACAGGTTACTTAACAGTCATCACGACACATAGACTACGGAATGCCGCTCAGCCCGGTTCAGCCCAGGAAACAGGCGCCTATATACGCCACAGACGAGTTTCTCTCATGGCGCCGCCATGGAAAATTGTGCCTCACTTTACTTCCAATGTAAACTTTTTAAGAGCGAAAAGTTGTCTGACGTTGAGAAATGTAAAAAGTAGTCGGTGTAACTTTTGTTTTGACGGCGAAGCAACTAGTTTTTGTAAAAATGGAAAATCATGGTTTTCAAATTGCGTTCTAAATTTTTTTATGACTCAATCGATGCAGGCGGTAAGCGATTGTTTTCTGCGCTCATTCGATTTCCGCACGGACAAAAAATTGTCCGACCTACAGATAATTATTTCAGGTTTGGGCTGACGCCCAATGAAAATTAATGTTGGTTAAATACGAGTACATCAGAATGCAGTAGACAGTCAAAGTGTGGAGCAACGTGTTTTTAACAAAATCTATCGCAACATGTTTGAACATGCTTGTATGTCTAGAAGGTAGGGTAAGGGCGACCGCGTGGCCTAGTGGTCAGAGTACCTGACTTCTACGCCGCGGGTCCTGGGTTCGAATCCCAGCCGGAGCTAACAATTGTGCTAAAATACAAATTGTTGGTTTTCGGGTCTGGTTGTGTTGTGATTGTCACCGTGTTTCTGACACTGCATCCTAGCCTACCTCCGATCTTATCGCATCGGCTTTACATCGGGTGCGGGTAGTTTGGGACGAATGAGTGCCTCTGCTTTGCGCGTAATCATGGCACTATAATATCTCCTGCGCAGTTGATGGCTCTCGACAGTATTCGGAAGTTGTCGCCGTGGTCGAAATCGGCTAGGAGAACATCATCACATCAATTATTTCAGGTTTGGACGTCAGTGCATTAGCAATTAATATATGTTAAATGCATCACAATGCAGTAGACAATCAAAGTGTGGAGCAACGTGCTTTTAACAAAATCTATCGCAACATGTTTGAACATGTTTGTATGTCTAGAAGGTAGGGTAATGGCTCATTGATATAGAAAAATGGCAACGCACACGTTGCGTACGTTAGTACAGTGAACAGCTTAATGCACTATAGATTGATAGAATCTATAGTGCATGTATTCTCCGATAAACCGTTGTCATCATTCTGTGTCGAAGCACAATAATCTTATTAGTATCAATTTTGATTGGTGGACTAGAATATTTCATGCCGGCTTTAATGTCTCTGCTTGCGGCGGGTCATCCAGTTCCCTTTAAAATGGTTAAGGAGGGCGAAGGCTGCCGTATGCGTCATACCTGTGAACAGATGCTGTTGGTGGAGGCTGGTCTGATCGAGTTTGCGATGCACTTATCTTTATCTGTCTAATGTATACATAAGTTATTATTAAATCTATTTGAAGTGTTTGTCATTGAGCCGTTTAATGTCTGTGAGACGTTTTATCACTGATAAAAATAAAAGAATTACACAAATTACCCGCGGAGTTTCTTTCGTCTGTTTTTTCTCCGTACAGAGGAACCTCATTTCGAAACAGTGGTAGATTGTAAAAAAATTACGTTTGATAAATCAAATTCTTACGACGAAAAATATAGAATTTTCGTTTAATTTCTGTTAATAGTTCACCGCTGGAGATAGCTCTTTAGAAAATGCTGCTCAAGAATAGAGAGTTTGTCCTAATCGCCTCACTTGGCGGACGGATTGACGATCGGAGTACCGGACACGGTGGCCCGCCACAGTCTGTGTATTTTGGTCTGGCATTTTTCGAGATGGTTAAACCGCATCTGTCGGAAGCTATGGGATTTTCCTGGCATTCTCTTAATCAACTCTTACGACACCCACGGAATGAGGTGGGATGGCAGATTTTCTTACGCCGGCACCTCACGGATATGGTTTGAGCAACTACATCCGGTGCCACGGGAATTTATTTCTTAGATACGAGTATGAAGGTTTCGTCACGATACACTGTTACACTGTTTTCTTTTTTTTATTGCTCTTGTTTGACACATGTTATTTTAATCTTCTTTTATTAGTATGTGTTTAATTTGTAACTATGTGTGTTGTCCTTTTGTGCTGTACCAATAAATGCTTTTCCTTTCTTTCTTTTTTCTTTCTATATTTTTCTTACCACCGAGCACGGGAACACTCGGCACTTAAAAATTAAAATTGCATAAAACAGGGACCCATGACACTCGCATACAATGAAACTTTTAAGATGTGTACCGGTCCGCTGCGCTACAACGGCTTTTATACTGATTTCTTATATATAAGATAATTTAGCGAAGGTCGAACCAAAAAAAGCCGAAGGTAACCCAAATTAATTATGGGACCAAGGGTGCTGAAAATCGCTCCAAACGTCGGGTTAAAAATAGTTAAAAAAATTAGTTTAATGAATTTTACTACTTTGTCTCTGCTGAGCAATGCTTTTGCCTAAAATCTTTCTTAGTATTAACAAAAAAAACTTTCTCGAAACCTAATTTATAATCACATCAAAAGTCTGTGTTACACGACATATGGGTAAAATGTTGCCGTTTTTGCCTTCACCCCTATTTGGTTCAATATCGCCTTTTGTCACGGTTCACTTGCGTTTAATTACTTAATTAATTATACATGAGACTAAAACTTTTTTGTGACAAAGGATTTGATATATGAATGTGGGCCAAGCAGATGTCGTCTCAAACTTTTTTGTGTTCACTATAAACGATTATCTATACAAATAAATAAAAATGAAATGTCTGTTTGTAATAGTAAAATAACAGCTTTTAACTCAATACTTATAAGAGAAAAACCATTTTTAAAATTTTTGTCTGTCTGTCTGTCTGTTTGTTCCGGCTAATCTCCGAAACGGCTGGGCCGTTTTTGGCGGGAATTTCACTTACACATAGCTGATATTATAGCGGGTAACTCAGGCTACTATAATTTCAGAAAACTAATTAGGAACCCTAATTAGCGCAAAATATTAAAACCCCAAAATCAGATTCAAATAGAGAAGTATATATATGCATATCATCGATCGGGTCGGCGTTTTTCACACACCTAGTAATTAATATAAATATCGACTTTGTAAACATCAGAAGAGACGATTTCAATATATTTGTTTCGATTTAATCTTTATAGAAAATATTAAAGTATTGTTTTTGATATGTTATATTATTACTGAAGCTAGGATTTAACTAAAGTAACCAATACAGCCCTAAGGATTAATAAGCTGAAGTGGCAATGGGCCGGCCATAGAGCTCGTAGAACCGATGATTGGGGAGAAAGGTTCTCGAGTGGCAACCTCGTACCGGCATGTGCAGTGTAGGGCGCCCCCCACTAGATGGAGCGACGACCTGCACGGGGTTTTTCGGGAAGTCGATGGATGCAGGTGGCTCAGGACTGTGTTTTGTAGCAATCTATGGGGAAGACCTATGTTCAACAGTGTACTAAAATAGGCTGAAATGAAGATGATGATGATGATAGGATTTATATACAGCAATCCATCAAGGTTAGGGTTGCCAGGTCCCGAAACCAGAAATCCGAACAGACCAGCCAGTTAAGACTGTCGTTTGGGTAAAATTGGGTGAAAAGAACAGACACTTCCTACAAAGACCAACTTATTAAGAATTTAGTGTCTTCGTTTTGAAACTAACAAACTTTACTGTATGTAAATCCAGATTTTCTGATCCTTTATCATCACATTGTCTGAACTTCTAATGAAATAACAACAAAGAAACAGACCTACATATTTTGAAAACAATTAACAGCCGCGCTGACCGCGTCACTGGTAAAATGTAAAAACTGGTGGTAGAATTTCTATGCAGGAATCCGAATAGGTAGGTACCACCCCAGGGCCAGTTATTCTGCCGTGAAGCTGTAGTGTGCAAACATTACTGTGTTTCGGTTTGAAGGGCACTGAGAGCTAGCGTAATCACTGGACATATGAGACTTAAGAACTAATGTCTCAGGATGACGAGCGCGGTGTGGCGTCACACAGAAATGTTCTGGATGACACAGCATTTTTTATGGGCAGACGTTGCATTTACAATCAGGTGAACGTTTTGCTCGTTTCGTCACTATATCCAATAAAAAAAAACCTTCGTAAACCGCTCAGGCCGGATACCGCCTAATTTGACCGGACGAGCATCCAAATAAACTAACTACGCCCGTCTTTATCCAGACGCCTGGTTATCATAGTCAATGTGGGTACCACCGTCGTGCCAGTTATTCTCCTGTGATGTAATATGCAAACATTACCGCATTTTGGTCTGAAAGGCACTCATAGCTAGTGTAATTACTAGGAACGAGGGACTCAAGAAATTATGTCTCATGGTAACAAGCGTAGTTTGGTGTCACACAAGAGTATTCTGAGGAGTTGTTTCGTTTAATGCCAGTTGGGATGCATCCAGGAACTTAGTTACACCATCAGATATTCCAGCATAACACATTTTATCAACATCACCTGGATGACTGGCATTCTACCACTGTGCCCTTTGCTAGAAATTTTCTGTCACGCACGATCACTGTGGAGTCTGGCGGGGTTTCCGGACCGATACAACTTAGGGATCTTCAAGAAAACAGTATACTCCTTTCCCAAAGGCCGACTCCTTTACTATTGCGTATGTTTATGGGCGGCGGTGATCACTTACCATCAGGAGAGCCGCTTGGAAGTTTTCCTCCTCTACTCATAACAATACAGAAATATTCTGGGCATCATTTGTTATGGGCAGACAGCGTTATCTGAACAATTCGCTTGTTTCGTCACTTTATCCCATAAAAAATGTCTCTTACTATTCTCCTTGTCTATGACCACTAGGCCTTGCGGTCGTTAAATGATTATTGAGACATTAGTCTACGTTTCCTAAGGGCCGGCGCACATTTGGCTTGGCGCAGCGCAGAGCATTTTCCACTGTCAAATCGTCATAGACTTATCTCATTTTGAAATAAAATCCAAAATCAATTGACGCAATACTGGTCCTCGAGAGCATTGAAGCGACTAGAGGCAAAAGATAGCGCGCAGTAATGCGTAGATGCATCTTTGATTCGCTTAATGCGTGTCCTTTTAGAAAACTTCGCGGTTATGCTTTCGGCACCTTGCCAGATATGTGTCTCTACTACGAAGTCAAGTCATCATTAAAAACCAACATTGTGTTTTTGCTTGCTGGGATTCGAAATTAGGACCCGCGGCACTAGGATTTTTCCTGTATCGTGAGTGGGTATTACAGACATAAATTGCACATAATTGTAGACCCTGCAAACATTTGTCTAGTTCGGAATTGAACCCGCGATCCGTACCGCAGAATAAATCACTAAACCACTAAACCAAACGACCTGACCAATTATAAGGTATCTGTTTTATTGCTGAGGTTGATACGAGGTTGACGCATTTGATAGGATGTATTGCTTGCAACGTAGGACGTCTACTTGTTCCCTACATTGCACCCAATATGCTGATGTCAATCTAGAATCTAGTACCAGATGGAGTTCTCAGCTTAATTTTACTTACAGACAGTTCCAGGCGCCGTGTCGCGTTGAATAAATAAGTAATATTATCACGCTTTTGGTGTGTTCCACTTGACACCATGTTTATTTTGCTGTTAATTTTTAAGATATAAGAAAAGATTTTTTTATCTTTTCATTTATTCCAAAAACAGCCAATTACAAGTATCACATTTTTTTTGTATACCTACCTATAACCTTTATATAATCCTTTTGTGCATTGTTCGGCAAATACGGTAGAGTACCGGGTAAGCGACCTCGGCCTTCCGAGCTACTGCTGTCTCCTTCTGCTCCATCCGAGATAGTGGTATCTAAATATATCGAGATATTTAAAAGAATGGATGTGGATATATTGAAAACTCAAATGCAAAATTTACTGCTGCACAAGGTCTAGCTGACGCAGTCGCAGCCATAGGTTTTTTTATTTTTTGTTTTTTTTTGTTGTTTTTTTATTTTTGCCACTTAATACATATATATTATAGTAACTAATTTTGCACTATGGTGGCGGCTTAAGAGAACCTGCCACTGCATCTCGTCCCGTGGGCGTCGTAAAAGCCGATAGAGGGTAAATGAAAACCAGCAGATGGGCAGCAGCATCTTTCTGGAACATCTGAATAATTAAACGGGGGTTGCCAACCCTGTTACTGTGGTAAAATCTTCCCCAAAATGAGACCTACAAACTTTTGTAGCAATTAATTAATTTTTGAAGCAGTTTGGCTTAAATGATGATGATGATGAAATAATTTAATCATTTTTTTATTTTTATTTAAAACAGTATTTTTCTTTGTCATGATCATTTAAAATAGTAATTATAGAAAGTGTTTTGATTAGATTTTTTTTTTGTTTTTATATATAATATTCAAGCGCGATCGTCCGTACGTCTCTCGCCGCTCGGGCCACTGAAAACCAGCGCTGTAGCCTCGACTGCAGCGTTAAGCAGAGTGAAACCCATTTGCCCAATGCGCCATGACACACATGACATTATGGTTAATATATTTTTTTTTGTTTAATGTTCAGTTTAATGATGTTGTTGTTGATGTATTTTCCTGTCTGTTATGTATATTGTATGTTTGGTATTTATTGTAATGTATTTGTGTCTGTGGCGTGTTATTGCAATAAATGTTTTTTTTTCTTTTTTGTTATAGTTACAATTCATCTGTGAGCTGTAATTTTTCTTGGTTGCCCTTAAGTAGGGTGGCACATGCCTTCCTATCAGTACTAAGTTTTTATGTGTTTTTGTTATGTGCTAACCTTGCTGGCAATCCTTAAATAAATTAATTCGTCTGTTTCCTTGTATTCTTACGAAATACAGCTTTAGGAACAACCACTCGCTGTGCAATGTAAGCGTGCGTGTGTTCGTTTGCATGTGTGCGTCTTTTTGGAAGTCACAGAAAAGTTGTTCACTTGATGTTAAGTACCAAACCTGCCCATAACTGTTGCGGATTAAATAAAATCGCGGCGTCACAGATTCCGTAACCCACATTTCACCCCGTGGGTGTTGTAGGAGTCGATCGAGAGAAATGCCAGGAAAATCTCATTGTTTCTGATAGGTCATTCCTATTCATCTCTAAAAATGTTTTTTTTTTACTAGATCGGAAATACACTAACCGGTGATTCGCAGCAACGCCTTAGTTGATAAACATGGTTCTGCGTAAATTAACTGCATATGAATGTCCCACCGCTGAGCACAGGCCTCCTCTCATTTCTGAAAGGGTTTTCGAGACGGGAAGAGTCAATGTGGCTTAGCAAACTTCACATATCCTCGGAATTTTTTTATTCCTCTAAACGCTACTCAGACATGCAGGTTTCCTTGCTATGTTTTCGTTCACCACTGAGCAGTTGTAAATCAGCACTTAAAATTGACCAACAATTTATGTCGCGGTTTATAACGCGCGTATTTAAACATCGAGTCCCGCTTTACTTAAATTGATAAAATCGTACCTCGTACCTCCTTAGGACAATGAGGTATGACTGATGGTAGGATTCCTATGCAGGAATCCGTCTAGGTAGGTACCACCCCAGGGCCTTTCGCCCCCACGGAAAACGAGACGTATTCTGCCGTGAAGCAGTAGTGTGCAAACATTACTGTGTTTCGGTTTGAAGGGCATTGAGAGCTAGCGTAATCACTGGGCATATGAGACTTAAGAACTTATGTCTCAGGGTGAAGGGTACAGTGTGGTGTCACACAGAAATTTTCTGGGTGACACAGCATTTGTTATGGGCAGACGTTGCACTTACCATCAGGTGAACGTTTTGCTCGTTTCATCCACTTTATCCAATAAAAAAAATGGAGAACAATTTGAACGATTTGTCTCCTATGTATGTAGTCATCGAGGTATATCTGGGAGCCTACAACATGTGGAAGTCATTTTAGAAGTTATCCGAGTCTCTTGGAATGAGTTATATGAGCAAAAAAAATTTTTGTGCCTTTTTTAGTGTTGTTATTGATAAAACCTACCCTCAACTGGGTCAAGCCCCTTCCCAAATCAAAATCCTGGATCCGACACTGAGCCGTAGTAGTGTAAACAATAATGTGTTTCACTCACTTTCAAAAGAACACTGGGAGCTAGTGTAATCACTGAGCGTATGAGACTTGGAAAACTGATGTCGAGACGTAAAAAACAGTAATGACGTATGAACGTGAAAAAAGCTCAGCGAGATATGGAAAGGTCTTTTTTGTTGTCGTGAAACGTCTCTGGACGGGATTAGAGTAAAATTACATGTTATACCAATTTTTGGGTGCGGCCTAATTTTAAAAAATCTTTTCTGTTTGGAAAGGGATACCGTACCCATAATATTTTGGTCACGTACTGATGCTGGAATCCATGAGAACATCATTAAACTTAAATTCGCTTAAGCTCGTTTGGCCACCCGTCACGTCTCGTTTCCCGCGAAGGAGAAAAATGAGCTACGTGGTAAGGCATGATTGTATGTATAAGTAAAATATGACATTGAAAAAAAATCTTCGAATTCGCTGCCGGTTCCCCTCTGAGAAAGTCTTATTTTTTACTTAAGCCTAAAGGAAAAAGACTGAATAATAATCTGCATATCGATTTAGGGAAACGAAATTGAAGATCGCTTTCGATATGAAAACATCCCCTGAAAATCTATCTAATATTTATTTGTTTTGACGCACCCTACACATAAAAAGAGCATTTCTTTGATATCCCACAACGGGTTCTACGACGGCGAAACATGCACAATTCGTAAACCCTGAAGCATTCGGAAAACGTTCGGAGTTCGGAATCAATCGCAGAGGCTCAGTCGACCTCACATATAAAGCTGACCAACCGGGAATTCGCGGATTTATTTACTTACAGCTATGAATATTTCTGCTGGTGTGCTATAGATAAATAATGCCGTTATAGATCTGGTTATAAATTAAATTTCATCATCATCATCATTTCAGCCTATCACTAGTCCACTGCTGAACATAGGTCTCCCCCATAGATTGCCACAACTGTTAGTAGCTCTCATTTTGGGGGGACTTTGCCATAGTTGCCACACTTGGCAGGCATGTTGGCAACCGCAGTTTATTTTTTCAGATGTTCCAGGAAGAAGCTGCTGCCCATCTCCTGCTTTTATTTTCCCTCTGTCGACTATTACGACACCCACGGGATAAGATGGGGTGGTAGATTCTCTTAAGCCGCTACCACCCGCCGCCTTAAATTTTATAGTAAGCGTGTGACACGTGTGTATAAATGAAAATGTTTTTTTTTATTTGATAAAGTGAAGAGACGAGTGCTACTCAGAATATTTATGTGTAGCACCACACTGCGCCTATCACCCTGAGACATAAGTATCTTAAGTCTCATATGCCCAGTGCTTACACTAGCTTTCAGTGTCCTTCAGACCGAAACACAGTAATGTTTGCACACTATTGCTTCACGGCAGAATAACTGGCCCTGGAGTGGTACCTACTTTTACATGACTTTTGGTTATGATTAGTCAACCGCAGTATCCAGGACAAGGACTATGTTTATTTATTGACAGAGTAACCTCTTTCCCATTAAGGTATCGTAAGAGGCGACTAAGGTATTCTACTTACTGCCTTTATTCGTGCACAATAATACCATAATATGCAATGCTGTCATTATGCTGCTCGTGAGAACGCAATGGGGAGTAAGAATGACTCGTACCAAAATGGCAACGATGTGGATTCGCCTCCCGACGCGTCTCGTTTTCCGTGGGGGCGAAAAGTGAGCTACGGGTGTGGTCTCTGCCTACCCCTTATATGGGAAAAAGGCAACATGTATGTATGTATGTTTATTCCCTAGCCACCTTTCCCGATATCCACGGTATTAGACCGAAACATTTTATTATACAAAAAACTAAAATATGTGAAAAGCTTAAGTTGAAAACATTCTTTAAGAATGCAGTCTTTATATTGCCATGATATCTCCAAAACGATTCATACCCCAGAACGTTAAACTTTCCTTCCCACCTGGGAATAATGGCCTAAAAGTGCCAATAAAATGAATAGGAGTGGGGATAAAAATGGGAGGTAATCCGACACTAACCATTCAAATTCAAATGAAGAGGCCTTTTATAAATCATTTGAGCTCGCTTCCGAAACCGCTTAACCCTTTCAAATACGTGTAGCGACAGAAAATTCATTCAATTTTTAAATTAGGCATTTTAACTTAAAAAAATTGGGAAAATATAACCAATTAAATAACTTTTCATAATTTACGTTTAAACATGGCTTGTGTTATATTTTTTCCTCATTACATAGGGTGAAGATCTTTATTCCTATTTCCGTTTTACACTGGTAACATCAATAGTGACCAAACATTCTATCACTAGTCCACTGCTGAACATAGGCCGTCCATATAGATTGCCACAACAGTTTGTAGCTTTCGTTATACTTTAGTGGGATTTTACTATAGACGTTTGGCTGGCGGGTTGGTCATCATCATTATCATCATTTTAGCGTACCATAGTCCACTGTTGAACATAGGCCTCTCCCGTAGATTGCCAGAAAACACGGTTCTGAGCCATCTGCATCCATCAACTTGCAAAACCGTGTAGATCGTCGCTCCATTTAGTGAGGGCTCGCCCTACATTGCGTTTGCCCGTACGAGGTTCGAGGATCGATTCTCCGAGCTATATGGCCGGCCCATTGCCACTTCAGCTTGCAAATCCTTAGGGCTATGTCGGTTACTCTAGTTCTGCTGCGGATAACATCGTTACGGATTATTGCTATTGCTTAAGCCGCTCTGTTTTATAATATAGGAACAACAAACAATTGTATAATAAAACTCCAAACACTCATAAACTAAAAATCTTATATAATACGTATTTATACAACTAGCACCGTTGTTCACAGAATGTCTAGCACAATATTTCAAATATTTAAAAGCAAACACTACTTTCATATGCTTACATGCAAACCCTAAAGTTACACAAGAAAGAAAAAGAACAAATAAAAGTAAATAAAATAAAGCTATATAGATGTAGCCAGAATCCGCAAAGGCGGTCGTTCGCCAGTATTTGTCCTACTTAGCCTAGGTGAAAATAGTATATAACTATTAATATATTTAATATAATGAAGTATACGTTTAGAACGTTTGCAAAACGAATATACAGTAGGTTCAAAAGTTCAATGCAATCATATCTATTTTTTATAATATTAAAAAGGATCAATTGCTTCAAGAGTGAACTTCTTTATTTAAGTGACACAGCATTTGTCATTTGGCATTTTGAAAACAAGAGTTAATGTCATTAATATACAAAATAAACAATACAGGACCTAAAATTGGGCCTTGGGCTACACCCGATGATTTTTTTTTAATATTGTATGTAAAACCATTAATCACAACTTTTTGACATCTATTCGACACGTACGAACCCGCGACACGAATAAAACCAACGTAATAAACTACCCTTAATTCATTAAAAGCTATTTTCTGCAACTATATTGCATGATCCTCCTTGTCGCCTTACAAAAATCGGTATATATTGAATCTACTTCAATTCGATCATCCATACGTTCGAATATAAAATATTATAAATATTTTTTAAATTTATTATATATGTTACTCATCTGGTGATCAAAAGCGATTTAAAAGAATCTTCCACCCCATTTCGTCCCGTGGATGTGAAAATTGACTAAGGGAATTGCAAAAAAATTTATCACCAGACCGATGACCGGTAGCCGCGTACAAGAAGCGAAGTACGTCATACTGATCACCAATCCGTCTGCCATAGGATCTGATCTTCATAAACATCACTAATCTTTTAATCTACACTAATTTAGTAGGCATTCCCTATAGTTTGTCACAAAACACAGTCCTGAGCCACCTGCGTCCATCAACTACCCGCGAAACAGTGCAGGTCGTCGCTCCATCTAGTGAAAGGTCGCCCTACACTGCGCTTGGCCGTACCAGGCTGCCGCTTGAGAACCTTTCTTCCCCAACGGATAACAGATCAACGAGCTATATGGCCGGAACATTGCCAATTCTCTGCTTAATTCTAGCTTCTCGCTTATTAATTCTAAGAGCTACTGTCAATTACTTTGATTGTGCTGCAGATAACCTCGTTAATCGAGGGAGGCCTATGTTCAGCAGTGGACTGGTGTGGACATAGTGATCATACTTGGTTTCATTTCTTATATACATGAACCTAGTTTAAAGTTTTATAGAAGCAAAAAATTTAATAAATCCTTTAACAAATGGATCAAAACTTTACAATACGATAATCGATAACATAAAAACTAAAATTAAAACACGTTTTAAAATATACTTGCATCGTTTTTTTACAGTCAGTACACAAAGTTGTCAGGTTACCGTTCGGCACACGCCTATCAAACAAGCTCGGGCCAACAATGGGCTCGAAACTCCATACTGACTGCCACAAGGCTCCTTTATCTGCGGCTATATCCGGGATTATTGTAGAGCCTGCTGTAATTTGACCTATTTAATTGGTAACTATTCTTCCGATGTGTAGGGATGCCTCATTAAATCACTGAAGGGTTGATTCACAACCATAATATACGGTTTACATGATGAAGACTGTTATTTACACGAAGCTATTGTAAGTTAAATAGTTTCGAATAATATTCCCGGTTATGCGGTGGTTATGTTGGTGATTTGATGGAAAAGAATGTTTTTGCTGTTGTTACAAGGATGGTTTTAGTTTGAGCTTCTCTTATCATGTCGACGTGACTTCGCCGTGCTATGGCCGGTAATATCATCAACCTATTTTTTCACGCTACCACCTATTTTTCAAACGACCACACAGTCAACCTGTATCGTATGTGGCTGCTCTGACTTGATGTCTTCCTTGCTGATTCAACCACAGAGACAGCTTCCAAATACTATCTGAAGCTGCGTCTGAGATAGTATACATTGCGGCGCTCTCTTTCTTACCTACCAGTGTCCGTAACGCTTATGTGATAACACCAGCGGTGGGCTAGTTTACAGTGTAAGGACAACTACAACACAATCCAAAAATAAATTTTTTGCGTAGTTGCGCATGAGTACTATAATGGAATGCCTATTTTGCAGTTATTAGATAATCTTCGTGAAGCCGTGGTAGCTCAGGGCCCAGGCGCTTTCCTTACATTTCAGAATACGCGAGTCTCCTACCCACGCACCTCTAAAATTGTTCTGCAATCTTAAGTTCTCAATTGTTGGCGAAGGAAAACATCGTGAGGAAACCGGCACCGTCTTAGGAATAAAAATGTTTTCGCTACTCTTTACCCGCGGCGCAGAAGCCAAGGGCTTAGCCACTGCGCCAACCGAGCCGTGAAGTCCGTCAACCCGCATTGACTTGTAGTAGCAGTAGGTCACTTTTCTTTTAGATTAGACAAGTGTCTAAAATTATTATATGGGCATATAAGTCCCTTGGGCACCCTCGAGTCAGTTACTCTCGCGCACAGGATGACGGTCCAAGCCAAGGTCCCTTCTCGGGGGCCCTTGCGTCAGTCATCCATAAATCTATAGTTTCGGCTAAGCGCCCTTAGCGCTTTGTCACTTTTCAATCCGGCGAAGCTGTGAAAGTCTTCGAGCTAACAATCACCATTAGTCCTGAAAAAAAGGTGCCCGACAGAGAGTAGTAGCACCTACCTCAAACAATAGACGACCCATATTCGTGCAGAATAATACCCAAATATGCAATGCTGTCACTATACTGTTCGTGGGGCGGTGACTTGGTTCGCCACCCGTCACGTCCTGTTATCTCTACGGGTGTGGTCTCTGCCTATCCCCTATATGAGAAAAAGGCGTGACTGTATGTATGCATGGTTATTCGCCCTGAACCTAAAGCCTGACCGACCTTCGACCAAGACCTTTTTCGCACGTTCTTGTCGTACGTGATCCACTTTTCATCAGCGGTTATCAATCTCTTCAAAGACGGTTCGGTTTCATTACGTCTCAATAAAGCATCGCAAATGAGTACACGATTCGTTAGTTTTCTTTTTCAAAACTGTTTTGTGGTCAATTCCCAGTTCTTCAGCTATGTGTAACTACTGATATGCCGATCTTGCTCCACTTTTTCAAAAATGGCGTACCATTTTATCCGTAACAGGGTGACCAGAGCAAGGTGCATCTTTGACATCAAAATTCCCGTATTGAAAACGCTTAACCCAACTTTATGCTACTCTTACTGACACTGCATTAAGTTCATCAACGTCAAAAATTATTTTCGAGGCTTGCGTTGCATTCTTCCATTTTTGTAATAAAATTTTAAAATGAATCGATTTTCTTCATTAGATTCACTAATTTTAACAGTAAGAAAAACAAAATGAAAAATAGCTGGAAACAACATTTTTCTAATTTGTTTCTTTTTTGAAATGAAACTTTTTTATTGTCATCAAAACCAGCCAGATACAAATACTACCAAAGTTATTGTTGTATTATTACGATTACCTATCGGTGGTCATGACATATTCCTGGCAATTACCTTAATAAATTTTTACGACAACAACTGGTCGAAAAGTCGGCGTCTCTTACGCTTATAAATAATAAAATAACTAACTGTATTTCAAACAGATACGTCCAAGACTCACAGACAGACGTCAATGTTAAAAATAGACGACTCCTTAGCTGTTATCACCCGGCACTAGATATCGCTCCGTCGCGACACCTCATTCACACGTACGAGCAGTTCATTTTTAAATGTGAAAAAACATTAACGATCTCAGGAGGCGATGCGGGTCACGTTTTTAAAGCCGTGTTAACTGACTACGAAACGTGTTAATAGTTCATGTTTTTTTTACATTGTCTTAGAGGATGAGTGAGGTGAAAATAATAATCAATATTAAGGAATGTACTTTAGATATAAGTATATTTGACTTTGATTGTTCTGTCGTAAAAAATAACTGTGTTTCGATGAGACTTAAGAACTGAAGTCTCAGGGGGAGGGGCGCAGTGTGGCCACACATAATTGTTGTACCATCACGTATTGGTCGTCTCGTCAATGTCTCCTATTTATCCTATTCTACTAGTGATAGGATTCCTATTCAGTTATTCTACCGTGAAGCAGTGGTGGGCAAACATTATTAAGTGTCTCGCTCTGAAGGGCACTGAGAGCTAGTGTAATCACTAAGCATATTAGACTTAAGAAATGATGTCCAGTCTCCAGACCAATACACAGACCGGCGAAAGCCAGAAGTTTGGATTGAAGAAGGTGTTAATTAAAAAATGGATGCTGTCGGTATGATTCTCATGCAGAAGTCCGGCTAAGTAGGTGCCGCGGGGCTAGTTATTCTACCGTGAAGCAGTAGTGTGCAAACATAATTATGATTCAGTCTGAAGGGCACTGAGATCTAGTGTAATTGATGCATATGAGACTAAAGGACTAATGTTTTAGGGTGACGGGCGTAGTGTATGTCACACAGAAATGTTCTTGGTGATTTTGAATTTCTTATAAGCAGACTTTGCACTTATCATCACGTATTTCTGTCTTGATTATCTTGAATAAAAAAATGAAATAAGGGTTATATCAGTCCTTGATAAATCTTCTCACTAAGAGACCAGTGGACTATTAAGGGATTGCTGAATAAGACAAACATATTAAAAAATAAAACCAGCATTTGTTTTAAAGAACAAATCTGTACGCAATTTTCAAATTATATCATTGACTTGCAAATTTCTTTCACGCGCTATAAAGTTTTCTTTGTCTCAACCCCACGCAGACATCCGCTATCACCCCAGTGAGTGCAATAAATTAGTTGAAATGTAATCTTTATGGTTTGTTTCAAACTATTAGTCTTAGCGCCCCCTATGCCGTGCGGGAGGCCGTTTAGATATGAGATGTATTTAACGAAATACAATCGATAATGGATCTGGTAATTGAGAATGTTTTCATCGGAACTTTTATCAACGTTCCATCATTATCGGGAAAATTAAAAAATGTCCGCGCTAAGACACTGACGGCTTAGATATTAACCCGTCTAGGTAGGTACCACCCCAGGGTCAGTTATTCTGCCGTGAAGCAGTAGTGTGAAAACATTACTGTGTTTCGGTTTGAAGGGCACTGAGACCTAGCGTAATCACTGGGCATATGAGACTTAAGAACTGATGTCTCAGGGTGACGGGCGCAGTGTTGTGTCACACGAAAATATTCTGGGTGACACAGCATTTGTTATGGATAGACGTTGAACTTACTACCACGTGAACACTTTGCTCGTTTCGTCACTATATCCAATAAAAAAAAGTAAATTTGCTAAGATCCGCATGCAAAATTTAAAATGGTGTGTATTACTTACTTTTTGAAGAGCACCGCCCGCCCTCCCTCAACAGCGTGCACAAGCAAACCAATACCGAGTTGGCTCGGCGGCTGACTGCCGTAGAGTCAATATCACTTGATGATGCCTTGTTTTGAGGTGAAACACGTCTCATGTTTTTGACTTCAGTGGTGTGTATTGTCTAGTGGTAGTGTTGTAGGGGTGGAGGGTATCTGGTGGCGGCTCCCATCGGTATCAGTTTGCTTGTGCACGCTACTGAGTCATCATTTTATATTTTGCATTCGGACTCTTTACTAATTAACTTCCTTTCCTTCACTGACATTTTGGCTTATGCGCTATGGGTCTAACGGGACAAATATTTGTTAGTTTTACATATGGTTATTCCGTTCTGTGTGCTGAATGTATTTCTAAATCGCACGAATGTATGTCGAGGTGTTATTTTTAAGAAAAACCATACACCTTTTATCCATTTATTAAAATCTTTACCACTTAAATCCCTAGGGGGAGCGATAGGGAAGAAGAGGTTATGACGTCCAACCAGAAAAGAGTTTTGCATAATCACGCTTAAATGAAAGCAGCGTTAAAGTCGCGTTCACACAAAGCGTAGCCGCCGATTGTGAGCATGTCCACTGTAAGTCAATATGTGAACGTGAAGTCCGGCTGCTTTTTTTGGACGTAAGGTCACTGGAAGCCCGAAAGCTTTCACAACTTCCCCGGATTGAAAGGTGGCCGAGCGCTGAGGGCGCTTAGTCGAAACCTTTATTTATGGATGACCAGCGCAAGAGCCGCCGCTACCTCGGCTTGGACCGTCATCCTGTGCGCAAGAGTTACCGACTCGAGAGTGCCCAAGAGAGTCGCCCTCGGCTCGGCCAGTTATTTAAGTTTACCACCATTTCGGAAAGCGTTTCCGCTGGAGAACAACTGGCGCAAGAAACTTCAGCAACGCTTGTCGACTGCATGTATCGTTCACTCTGTGCTGACTATACGCTGTACCGTACGCTTTTACGTTCAGTTACATAGTAACAAATATCCAATGTACAAGTACAATAATCGGACCGAGAGTCAGTGTATACGCATGGCGTAAAAGAGTATTGGCGGTTCGGTGTGAGCGATAAGTTGAATATGGAAAATAAATAAACTTCGTAACACTCGCTTACAGTCGGCAGCTGACAATACGCTTGGTGTGAACACGGCCTAAGTCCATTACGAACTTGAACGTTGTGCTTAATGCATTTAATGTCACTTTCTTGCAACCTTGCCCGCTTCCACTAAGACATGTTTTTTTTTTAATTCTTACACCAAGCTTTATCACTTCGAGCTAGGATTTCTCCTGTGTCGAAAGTATGTTTTACAGACATAAACGTGCACAACACAACCAGACAATTTGTGTTTTCGTAAAAACATTGGCCCCGGTACTCTGACTACTAGTCAACGCGGACGTCGTATCAATTCGTACATACGAGTACATTCGTTTGTCGTTAAAGTCGACAGAGGGAAAATGAAAACCAGGAGATGGGCAGCAGCATCCTCTGGAACATCCGAATAAATAAACTGCGGTTGCCAGCCCGCCTGCCAAGCGTGGCAACTATGGCGAAATCCCTCCAAAATGAGAGCTACAAACTTTTGTGGTTATCTATGGGGGAGGCCTATGTTCAGCAGTGGACTTGTGATAGGCTGAAACGACGACGGCGAAACGACGATTCGTTTGAATGTAGTTTGCCATTATTTTTATAAGTTACCACTGTTTCATAACCTCAGGTTCCTCTGATCGGAGCAGGTACATCGGAAAAATCTCTAAGGCATATTTTAGGCAAGCTATGATCTATAATTTATAATTGATTAATTTTCTGATGCGGTGCTGCCGACCATTTTCTTCGTTTATCCTGTTTAAAGTAACAGCCTATAAATGTCCCACTGCTGAGCACAGGCCTCCTCTTATATCTCTGAGGGTTTCGGCGGTGGGATAAGTCTGCCACGCTGCTACAAATGCAATGCAAATTCATATGTCTTCGAAATATTTTATATCTCAAAATGTTTTCCTTAAATTCTCAGAATTGTACAGGTGGTGAATTGACACTTGAAATAAAAAAAATAGAAGTGCCGGCACCGGGGATCGAACTCAAGTCACTTATCGTCATCATCATCATCATCATCATTATTGCAGCCTATCACTATTCCACCGCTGAACATAGGCCTCCTCCATGGCTTGCTATCATCTCATTTTAGGGGGATTTTGTCATAGTTTCCTCGATTGGCAGGCGGATTGGCAACCGCAGTTTATTTATTCAGATGTTTCAGGTAGATGCTGCTGCCCATTTTCTGGTTTTAATTTTCCCTCTGTCGACTTTTACGACTCCCACGGGATGCGATGGGGTGGTAGATTCTCTTAAGCCGCTCTCACACGGCGTAGTGACTCGCGTACTATTAAATTTAAAGCATCCGGTTCCTGAGATACTACAGCTCTAGTAACAGCCCTTAAATGTCTCACTATTGAGCACAGACCTTCACTATTTTTTTGTCAGGATTGCAGAGTCGCGAAGATTGTACCACACTTCTCCAATGCCAGTTGGCGGAATTTCCTGCAACGTATCCCACCACTTTGTAAACTCTGCCGCCAAGAGTATCCCGACAGATACGACTTATGGATATTTAAAAAAGCCTACTTCTTCTCAAAGGCCGGCAATACACTCGCAATTCTTTTTTTTTTAATTTGATAAAGTGATGAAACGAGCAAAACGTTCACCTTATGGTAAGTGCAACGTCTGCCCATTACAAATGCTGTGTCAACCAGAAAATTTCTGTGTGACACCACACTGTGCCCATCACCCTGAGACATAAGTTCTTAAGTCTCAAATGTCCAGTGATTACGCTAGTTCACAGTGCCCTTCAAACCGAAACAGTAATGTTCGCACACTACTGCTTCACGGCAGAATAACTGGCCCTGGGTTGGTACCTACCTAGACGGATTCCTGCACAGGAATCCTACCACCAGTAAAGTCTTCTGGTATTGCGGATGTTCATGGGCGACGGTGATCACTTACCATCAGGTAAGCCGCTTGCTTCTTTGCTTCCTCTTCTTTAAAAAAGTATGCCCCGACCCATTATCTGCTTTATTTTTCCTTTTAGTAGTTACAAAATACTCATCACGATATCTCCGCCTCCAAAACTAATATACCTCTTGACTTGAAACTTCTCATACATGTATGTACACTAAGAACGGACGGAACATTTAATATAACAATAACTTCCGTGCGGAGACGGGGCGGGTCAGCCAGATTACTTGTATGATCTGTTCAGTGGTGGTTTTTATCGGTGGACAACCGCATCACCTAGTGTCGGTGGACCTGACTTCTGCGCCACGGGTCCCGGGTTCGAATTCCAGCCAGAGCCAACATTTGTGCAAGAACACAAATTGTTGGTTTTCGGTGTTTTGTTGTGCATTAGAAATGTATGCATGTAAAGCGCATCCACAATACAGGAGATATCCTAATGTAACATTCAAAAAAAGTGGTACCGTGCAAATTAATCACGGCTCGTTTGGCGCTGTGGCAAAGCGATTTCAGCGTTACAGGTTAATTACCCGTAAATACGGAAAATATGGGACCGAGCCATACAGATATAGCTTACAGATAGTTGATTTTTTTTTAATTGTAGAAAGTGACGAAACGAGCAAAACGTTCACCTGGTGGTAAGTGCAACGTCTGTCCATAACAAATGCTGTGTCACCCAGAATATTTCTGTGTTATACTATACTGCGCCAGTCACCCTGAGACATCAGTTCTTAAGTCTCATATGCCCATTGATTACGCTAGCTTACAGTGCCCTTCAAATCGAAACACAGTAATGCTTGCACACTACTGCTTCACGGCCGAATAACTGGCCCTGGAGTGGCACCTACCTAGA
This sequence comes from Luehdorfia chinensis, assembly GCA_019845155.1. NCBI lineage: Eukaryota > Metazoa > Arthropoda > Insecta > Lepidoptera > Papilionidae > Luehdorfia > Luehdorfia chinensis. The sequence continues at coordinate 2,586,743 of JAHVAK010000003.1, read as the reverse complement.
CCAATTCCTGCATTATATCTGTGAACGTGCCTGGGACACGCACCAACAGTGTCGCCGGGTCCAGTGTGCCAAATTTCGGGACGGAGGGTAATCGTCATTTATTTTTACGGACGGTCTGATTTTTTTTACATGGTATGTTACCATTGGTTAGTATAAGAAACAAAATAAACAAAACTTAAACAACCAGAACTTAATAAATTTAGAGATTAGTGAAAAATTGAAACATTTAGCGTTCCTATCAAGGGTGAATCGAGAAACACCAGAGTGGGGCAACGATTTTACAAAAAAAAATCAACAGGAATAACTATTAATAAAATGGTGAAGATACTCTACTTACAAAGTATAGGACAATAAAATTAAAAGAAGCATTTGATGTAGAAAATATTTCAAACAAACAAATTTATCTTATTCTAAGTCATAATTAATTCCCATGTTTCTCCCGGAGATATTTTTTACGGAGTGCCGTGGGCCGAGGATCGACTACGGGGGTGTGCGCAGATGGCGCAGTCAAATTGAGGCGGTGGACTTGTTTAATTACCATACTTTGTTCGTGTTATTTTTGGCTTTAAGCAACGATATTTTGTGTGCGGTAGGTTGCGGTAGCTGTATTTAAAGTTTAGCTTCCTATTTTTTCATTTTAAGAGCCAATGTTTCATTTGGAACTTAAAGAGATCGTTTAAGGTGAGTTGATAAATGTTAGACCTCCTTTCTCTGTTAATAGGGTTTTTAAAGACGGTCTTAGTTTTTTTTTATGAATGTAAGTGATGAAGAGATCGTTCATCTAATATAAGTACAACGTCTGCTAACAAATGCACCTAGAATAATTCAGTGTCACCACACTGCGCTCGTCAGCTTAAGACATCAATTCTCGTGTCATATGCTCAGTAATTGCTAGACTCACGCCGCGGGCTCTGGGTTCGAATCCCAGCCGAAGCCAACATTTGTGCAAAAACAAATATTGTTGGTTTTCGGGTATGGTTGTGTCGTGATTGTCCTTGTGTCTTTGAGACTGCATTCTAGCCTACCGCCGATTTTATCGCATCAGCTTTGCATCGACTAGTAGGTTGGGACAAGTGAGTGTCTCTGTGTTTACGCGTATGCTTGTGGCAATATAATGTCGCTTGCGCAGTTGATACCTTCCGCCAGCGTTCGAAAGTCGGCCAGGACGACAATTAATTATTATAATTAAACTAGTTATCAACGCCCTTCAAACTGAAACACAGTTATTGTTTTTACACTCTTGCTTGAACCCAGAATTAATGGTACAGCAGTGGTATTTCTTTAATTTATTTTAGAAAGTGACGAAACGAGCAAAACGTTCACCTGTTGGTAAGTGCAACGCCCACCCATAAGAAATGCTATGTCACCCAGAACATTTCTGTGTGACACCACACTGCGCTTGTCACCCAAAGACATCAGTTCTTAAATCTCATATGCCCCGTAATTACGCTAGCTCTCAGTGGCATTCAAACCGAAACACAGTAATGTTTGTACACTACTTCACGGCAGAATTACTGGTATTGGGGTGGTACCTACCTAAACGGATTCCTGCATAGAAATCCTACCAGTACCAGTAACTACCTAAAAGGACCAGTTAAATCGTTAATGGCAATACATACATACATACATACAGTCACGCCTCCTTTCCATTGGGGTAGGCAAATACCACCTCTTTCCACTTGCTACGATCCAGACACACATCTTTAGCTTCTTTTCTTCTATTTTCATTAGCGTTTTCACACATGCTCGTCGGTCACGGGTACTTTAAACCTTTCCTCGAAAGTTCACCGATCTGATTGTGATACTTACGCCTAAGTCGACCCTTACCGGCTTTCCCATTCACACTTGCCTCATAAATCTGTTTCGTCAATCTCCTTTCATTCATTCTCTCTACGTGTCCAAACCATCTAAGCATCCAAAGCTTTCTCTATCTTTTTCACTACATCTTCAACCACACCGCAACGTTCCCTTATGACGCTGTTTCTCACTTTGTACAGAGTTACTCCTGCTATACTTCTCAAACTTCTCATTTCCATAGCGTTAATCTTACTTTCATGCTTCTTCTGCCAGACCCAGCATTCACTACCATACACGAGTGTGGGGACCAGAACTCCCCTATGTACAGCCAATGGCAATAATAAAAAGGAAATGTTATAATGGAGAATTAAATAATATTTCCAGACAGTTTTGGACTCTTTCTTTCCCCAACTAATTATTAAAAGGCTAGAAGTAAAAGTTGAACTATTTACGAACAAACATTTGTCTACGTTAGTCAATAGCTTTTTTGTATGTATGGCAACAGTCGCCGATCTCAAAATTGCAGGATACGTTATCATCATCAACACCACATCAAAACGACGGTTCACTTCTTCTGAAGATTTAGAACCGATTTCACCGTTCGCTTTGGAAACTGGTGTTAGGATTTCTATGCAGGGATCCGTCTAGGTAGGTACCACCCCAGGGCCAGTTATTCTGCCGTGAAGCAGTAGTGTGCAAACATTACTGTGTTTCGGTTTGAAGGGCACTGTGAGCTAGCGTAATCACTGGGCATTTTAGACTTAAGAACTGATGTCTCAGGGTGACGGGCGCAGTGTGGTGTCACATAGAAATGTTCTGGGTGACACAGCATTTGTTGTGGGCGGACGTTGTACTTACTATCAGGTGAACGTTTTGCTCGTTTCGTCACTTTATACAATAAAAAAAAAACTTTTTACTTACCTGAGATTAAATGTATAATTCGATCTCGGTTTTCGTCTAACCGATTTCACCAGCTTCATTTTGATCGCGTTTAGAAACATGAGGTTTACATTAAATACTGTCACAATCTAAAACAAAAACTTAATGTATTTCGCGACATCACACAGTCCGTTTTTATACATAGGTCACATGCAAACAATAAACACTACAGAATAAAAATAATTTTTGGTTTTACGTAGTTGTGCAATTGACAATGGGAGCTCTCCAAGCGTGTTAGTAGTTAAACGTCGAAAATTGTGCGTTCTGAATAACAATCGCGTTTAGCTTTAACTGCGTTCATTTGATGTTGATAAAATGCAAACTGTAGCGTTAAACACAGTTAAACGGTTGAACTCCGTTTAGCTTGAACTGATCACGTTCATTATCAACGGTGAAATCCGCCCTTAAGGATAGATGGAAAAACGATGCATTTTCCTGATATTGAACTGAATATCTCAATATTTGTTTTTTAAAAGAGTAGTTTTACCTACCTCTTTCCTACCGAGGTGTCGTAATAGGCGACTAAGTTATTGCACGAACAGCCTTTATTAGTGCAGAATAAGACCATAATATGCAATGCTGTCACTATATTGCTCGGGGGAACGCAATGAGAAGTAAGAATTTCTTTATTCGTCACGTCGCATTTACAGCGGGAGCGAAAAGTAGGCTACGGGTGGTGTCTCTGCCTACCCTTTATATGGGAAAAAGGCGTGACTGTATGTATGCTCTCAAATAAATATGAAATTATTAAGGTGTTCCTGAAAGATGACACATTTTTATTGACTTTTCTAGATTAGACATGACACGACAGTTGACGTGTGAAATGTTGGCTTGCAAGCTTAATCAAACTTTAAAAGGTGATTGTAATCCTTATGCTAAGGGAATAGAGTTGTGTTTTCTGTGTTCGATATTGACGATAACGTAGAGTTTTATTATGATCAACACAAACATGTTAAGGTAATGTTAATGGCGAGAGGTAGGTTACGACCGCTCGACACGATAAAGGGTTTAGATTGTATTTCATGTTGATGTAAACTCGAAACCTTTTGATGTATTCCTCACCAGACTTCATCATCGTCACCATTTCAGCTTATCTTAGTCCACTGTTGAACTTAGGCATTTTGACGCTTTCCATGAAGGCTTTTACGACACCCACGGGATGAGGTGGGGTGGTAGATTCTATTAGGCCATTATCACACGGTATGTAATAAATTATATAATTGAAGCTAACACTCGTGATAGTAATTAGAAGTTAAATATGGTTTAATTACCAATAAAACATCTATCATGTATGTGTATCATGAAGTATTGAAAATATGAGCTCGAAGGAGTTACTTTTAGTTAGTCCGCTATCAAATGGGACTATTTCGCGGTACACCGGTCGTTTATATAAGCTGTCATAACTTCTCGATATTGTATCTGTGGAACGCTGTGAACTTCAGCCGATTTACTTTCGTAATAGTATAGGGGCCAGTGACAAAAACCTGCTTTGGAGACTTGGGAGAAACAATATTTTGATTTGAATGTATGTAACGATGTTGTCAAGTATTAGAACTAAGTAAGTAAGTAATATATTGATTCGCAACATAAACTTGCAGCGCTGTATACAGTACGTAGTAAGTAATAAGTATAGAGAAATGAAAAAAGTATATAAATTAAACCACTTAACTAGAAATAAAAAAAAAAAACACTTAGAAAAACAGTTCATTTGTGCTGTAGCATAAAATTGCGAACTGGACCGAACTCAGTCGTGGGTACATCACGGCACTGATTTTCAGTCGGGCCCACAGCTTTAAGCAACTCTGATGACCGTTCGTGTTCTTCACAAAAAGTAAACATTACGTAAATAATTATGTTTTGAGATTTATAAGTATTTAAAGAATTTGGATCGCTTGGTAATAAGAAACTTAACGCACATCACTATATTAATCTATTGACTTAAAGTAAGCCTATAAATGTCTCACTGCTGAGCACAGGCCACCTCTCATTTCTGAGAGGGTTTCGGAGCGGGGAATAGTCTGCCACGCTGCTCCAAAGCGGGTTGGCGGACTTCACATGTCCTCGAAATATTTCTATTCCTCGGATATGCAGGTTTCCTCACGATGTTTTCCTAAACCGCTGAGCACGTGGTAAATCAGCACTTGTAGAACAATTTTAGAGGTGCTGGCACTGGGAATCGAAACCAGGTTACTCGCGTATTATGAAGTTAATGGCGAGCACCCGGTTCCTGAGCTACCACGGCTATTGACTTATCCAACCTAATATGTGGATGATAGAAATGAGGAGGAACCTTCATCATCGTCGTCATGATAACAGCCCGTCACAAGTCCACATCTGATCATATTTCTTTCTTGTACATTTTCTGATAATGATGTTTGTCTTGGCGATTTTGACAATGGTGGCAAATATAACTAGGAATTGTAAATTACACAGTAAATAACTTACTGCTGCACTCTGAAAGGTTTTAAGATTTAACATATCATCTACCAGATCAATATAGTAGAGTGGTAAGTCTTTTCATAGGAGCAGTTACCTGTTTTCCTCCTCAAGGATTAAACGTATAAATTCCTAGGCTTAGAATCCGCTCATGCGGATGTAGTGGAGTTTTTAGTGAAAAAAGACATACATTATCAGAACTAGAAGATTTATTAACATCTCTTTGACGTATTTGTGGTGTAAGGAAATCTGCCAGTGATAATCTCTTAATATATGCTGAGATTCTATTTAACTCATTAAAAAAATGTAGAATCTCATGGATTAAGTTTGATTTGACTCAACATTTTCTTTTTACGATTTTAAAATCACGGGCTCCTGAAGTATTTCGTAACCGTCAGGTGCGTTCAGAAACTTCTCGTTCAGCGAACATTTTCGACTGCCATTGACGTGGGTTCGGAACGCAACTCAATTGAATTATTGCTAAAGTTTACGAGTTAAATGTTTTCCCTTTTACATATTCATCTTTCTCTGTCTGTTGTTGCTTTTGTTGTTTGTTCAGATGAATTTTAAATAATAAACAAAGTAAGGGTTACAAATGACATTTACCTATCAAAGAAAACGATCCAAATTGTATTGTATATTTAAGTACTTTTGTGTCTTCTACTTAACTCGTTTTACAATATAACAACCAAAACAAGAATTGCATGGTTTTGGGGTATCAGCCCATTGAAGATCGATTTTGGTATTCGTGATTCTCCGTACCTAATCAAATTGAGGAAATCAAATTAGAGGCCACAAGAAAACTTTCGAAACTTGGGTATATTAATTTGGTTTTTAAGCCTCGGACATTCTGGTAGAAGACATATATGTTGTTAACCTCAATGCGTCATACATACCCGTCGTACATACCCTTAAATAGATAAAAATAACATATAAAAGGAATAATTCTCATGCAAATGACGCCTCGCATTACTGCCATTTATTTTCATAGCATTCCGTGTTGAAATATAGCGATATCAATTTTCCACGCGTTTATGTCGTCGCCATGTTGTCGCGCCGATCTGTCCATAATGACAGCTAATTGGTACAACTGATCGAACACGAACCTTATTTTAATTGGCTGGGTATCGTTGAAATAATAGTGATGTGCTTAATATGACAACAATTTACGTTATCATTAAGAAATTAATTGTCGACTCAAAGTACAATAATGTTTAGAAGATTTTTTTTTGTAAATACAGGTCATGAATCTGTCTGTGGAACTGTGCTGATGTAAGCCGCGTGCTGGTTGATGCAGAAAATATCGCAAGCAACAAGCACTTGTAATTAATAATTAAATAATTAAAGCATGTGATGGTAGTCAACAGTAGCGTAGGGGCACTGAAGTAGTGTGACAGATTCTCCTCTTGCCCAGCAGTATGACGTTCATAGGCTGTGTTTTGCTTATATCATGAATAGTAAACTGCTGGTCAAGAAGGAGAATTCGCCGTAATCGCCACGCTAGGAAGGCGATTCGGCGATAGCAGTGACACATTGCACCTTAGACGCCTGTTACCAGTCTATGCATTTTTGGACTTTTTCAGACAGCTATTCCGTCATCTGTTGAAGGACATCATTGTTCTTGCATTTTTCATACTCTTACGGCACAGGATGAGTAGGGTAACAGATTTTGTCACTCCGACACTTCGCACTGTGACATCGTATTGAGCATTCTACATAAAACTGAACAAAATTGCAACATGAACATGTTCATGTACGTCTGGTGCCCGTCTAGGTAGGTACCACCCCAGGGCCAGTTATTCTGCCGTGAAGCAGTAGTGTGCAAACATTACTGTGTTTCGGTTTGAAGGGCACTGGGAGCTAGTGTAATTACTGGGCATATGAGACTAAAGAACTGATGTCTTAGGGTGACGGGCGCATTGTGGTGTGACACTGTTCTGGGTGACACGGCATTTGTTATGGGCAGACGTTGCAGTTGAACGTTTTGCTCGTTCCGTCACTATTATTAAATAAAAAATAATGTACGTCTAGTGCGAAATAGTTACCGCTATCTCTTTTTATTTATAGCAGAAAATGAAGAGACGACCAAAAATTTTTCTGTGAAGCACCACACTACGCCCATCTTCCTGAGATATCAGTTCTTAAGTCTCATATGCCCGGTGATTACGCTATCTCTCAGTGCCCTTCAGGCCGAAACACAGTAATGTTTGCACGGTAAGCTTCACGGCAGAATAACTGGAACCGGGGTGGTACCTACCTACACGGATTTCTGCATAGGAATCCTACCACCAGTGAAAATGACCACACGCTTCACCAGAGTTATGCCTGAAACAACACCGGTTGGTTTTTTAATCCAAAAAAAAGAGCTTTAAGCAAATCTTGAGTAGAATCAGGAGTTCTGTGAAACAGGGAACTCCAAAGTCGATCGCTAAAGGGTCCGATATTGCTTTATATCAACATTTAGTTCCGACAGCAGTAGACGCAGATAGTAAAGCCAAACTACTGCATGGTTTATGGGAAAAACAAATAAGCTATAAAGTAATAATAACATTGAAAAAAATATATTAGTCCGTGCATTGGGTGATGATGATGTTCACCTAGCCGATTTCAAACACGGCGACAACTTCCGAATACCGTCAAGAGCCATCAACTGCGCAGGAGATATTATAGTGCCACAAGTGTACGCGCAAACACAGAGGCACTCACTCGTCCCAACCTACCCGCGCCCGATGTAACGCTGATGCGATAAGATCAGATAAGAAGGTAGGCTGGGATGCAGTGTCAGAAACACGGGGCAATCAAAACACAACCAGACCCGAAAACCAACAATTTGTGTTTTAGCACAAATGATGGCTCCGGCTGGGATTCGAACCCAGGACCCGCGGCGTAGAAGTGAGGTACCACTAGGTCACGCGGTCGCCGTGCGTTGGATATAAAAGCCATTATCATTTAGTGCAATGTCCAGAATTTTTAAGATTTTTTTTTTTTTTTTTTTTTTTTTATTTTATTTTGGCACAAACAATCATTATAAAAATACATTTTATAATCTAAAGTAAGTTTAGATCTTATGATAATTAATATACAAAAGATTTACAGTGCCGAAACAGTGTTTTTAGTTGAAAATTATTATACTAAGAGCTTGTTAAGTAAACTAGGTTTTGTGATTATATTAAAATATAAGTTAGTAAGTATTACAGTGTTTACATACTTCTTAAATTCTTAAGTTTACGGAGAGATGATAATTCTAAATTTTTATTAAATTTTAGTTATTTAAATATGAGTAGTAATAGTGAGTAAGGTTATATTCGATATTAAGTATCGATATTAGACATATTAAGTAATCTTAGTTAAATAATAAATATACAATAGTCACCGTTTTAATTTGGACGTGAGGGTGCTAATTTTTTAAACAGTTCCTTTTTAAGTGAATTTAGTGAAATATTAAAAATGTCAATGTCATTGAAATGTCTGTTGTACATATTTAAAGTGCGACAGAAAAAGCCATTCTTGGTATAGTTCTTTTTTCTTTGTGGTGGTACAAAAATGTTTAGAGAACGTGATTTTCTAAGGGGTATACGAGCTTTAGCAATAATGTTTATTTTTGATAACAGTGAAGGAGAGTCTATTTGGGAGTTTATTATTTTAAACAGGAAAATAATGTCAAATTGTGTTCGCCGGTTATTTAGTGATAAGAGTTTATTATCTATGAGGGAGTCTTCATAGGAGAGACTATTATATTGGTTACGATAATTGAACAGCTTTAGATATTTCCTTTGAATTCTTTCAATTCTATCAATATGATGTTTATAACAGGGGTTCCAAACGACGCTACCGAAGTCCAATATTGATCTAACTAAGCTGAAGTATAAGATCTTTAATGTTGAACCTCTTCTGAAAGGTTTGGTGACTCGGCTTATGAATCCTAAATTTTTAAATGCTCTACGGATGATAGATTCGATATGTAACTTAAAAGATAGTTGATCATCCATGATAATTCCCAGGTCCCGGATATGAGTTACACGTTTTAGATCGGAGTTGGTAAGTTTATAATTATGTAAAAGAGGGTTATTTTTCCGCGTAAATGTGATTATATGGCATTTATCTACGTTTAAGTAAAGTTGGTTATTTACACAGTATTGTGATAAGGCGTCAATATCTTTTTGTATTTCAAGACAATCATCTAGACATGTAACTTTTCTAAATATTTTAGTATCGTCTGCATACAAAATGTAGTTAGTGTTAGTTAATGCGTCGCCGATGTCGTTTATATACAGGGAAAATAATACGGGGCCGAGATGAGAACCTTGTGGAATTCCTGACGGCACAGGAAGATAGCTGGAACGGTAACCTTTTAAACAGACTGCTTGTAAACGATTTTTAATATAAGATTCTAACCACCTTAGTAGATCTCCATGTACACCGATCTTTCCTAACTTGTTAATTAATATATTATGATTAATTTTATCGAAAGCTTTAGAAAAATCGGTGTACACCACATCCACCTGTAGATTATCTTCCATTGCCTGTAAAAGAAAGTCACTGAAAGTGAGCATATTAGTTTCAACGCTACGGGATTTTACAAAACCATGTTGATTTTGTGAGACGTAATTTCGAAGTGATTCGTTCATTTGATTAGTTACAATTTTTTCCAAAATTTTTCCGAATATCGATAATTTTGAAATTGGTCTGTATTGTTCAATTTGCTGCTTTAAGTTATTCTTAGGTATTGGTGTTATTAAGGCTGTTTTCCAAACACTAGGGAATATACCGGTTCGCAATGAATTTTGAAAAATTATATAAATCGGTTTCGTGAGTTCTTTAGCACATTTAGATATAAATAAAGGATGTATGTTATCAGATCCTGACCCTTTATGAATATTGACTTGGGATAGTTCCTTGTACACAATATTGGGATCTATATTAATGTTGCGGAGATCAATACTGGAATGGGACTGAGTCGGTATAGAAAGGTTATGAGGATCATTAGTTTCGTTAGTTGTAGTATTAATAAAGACGGAATGAAAGTGTTCATTAAAAGCTTCGCATATTTCTTGGCCGGATATTAGGATGCGACCACAATAGACCATATTCTGTGGTACTTCCCCCACCAATTTTTTAGAGTTTACGAAATTCCAAAAATATTTTGGAAATTCAAAAATTTTATCCTCTGAAAAACTTATATAATTATTATAATATTTCCTTTCCATGTCTTGTAATCTGGACCTAAGCAATGAGAATGTTCTATAATCACTGTTATTGTGATAAGTTTTCAATTTTTTATGGTATTTACGTTTTTCGTTTCTCAGCTTAATTAATGGTCTAGAATACCATGGCGGGTATTTGTTTGTATTTATAGTATTACAAGTAGGTACATATTTAGTCATTAATTTATTAACAATGTTGTAAAATATATTAACCATCGATTCAACGTCATATATGTTTGCAAATTCTTTATCCCAATCTATCAACGCGAGCTCAGTTCGTATCAGGTCAAAATTAGCTTTAAAAAATAATAATTTTTTGTTTGGCTTATTCTTTAAGGGTACAGGTAGATTAATCAAAATTTCGATATTCAATGGCTTATGGTGGGAATCCTCTGGGACAAGACTTTTATAAGGAAGAGATACAATACATGGTTTATTAGAGAATATTAAGTCGAGGAGTCTATTATTTACGTTAAAATGTTTATTATATTGATTTAATGATGAGTAGCTCATAAAATCGGCAGTTAGGGATGTTAATGAATCATTACAGGACTTTATAATCATACTACTAGACTGGTTTTCTATTTCCCATTCAGCGTTTGTTACATTAAAATCACCAACTATTAGATAAATGTCGTTAGGATACGAAATCATCCGATCGGTAACGCGTTCGAAATACGAAGTTAACAATAAATCATGCCTAGGGCCGTTCGGTATATATGTACAGGCTATATGTAAGTAATAGTCGGAACTAGCGGCAAACGGGGCAGTAGCGATGCGAGCGGCAGCGCCAGTTGTCCGGCCGGCGAGTGGTATGGTGACCCACAGCTCCTCGGCCGGCGGAGGCGCGGTGTAGGTGGGGCGCGCGGTCGGACACAGCGCGCGCCGCACCGCCACGGCCACGCCGCCGCCACGGTACGATCCTGAGGCTGCCGCGTCACGGTCGCATCTAAATACTTCGTATCGGGAGTCGAAATATTCAGAGTTATAAAAGGAATCATTAAGCCAAGTTTCCGTGATGCAAATAACGTCATAATTACTGTTCAAAATATTACTCAGGAATTCATGCGCCTTAGTCCGTATACCCCTCGCGTTTTGATAATAAATAGATAAGTTTTGTAAGTACGTCATTTTAAATTGTAAAATATAATAGAACGTATATTTATTGTTATTATTTTTTGTACCATTGCACTACCACATAAATGCGTTTTATCAATATAATTACCTGCATTACACAAAGATAATAGCTTTATCTTCATATTAAAAATACATACTTCAATGTTGTATATTATACGATAAAATATAAGTATTGTAAAAGAGCGATACCGCACACTACACGAGAATCGTAATAATGGGATGACAATATCAAACATCTCGTTCAGTTTCCGATAGCTGTAAGTGCACGAATAATTAATTTGCAATACCGCTCCCTTATCACTTTTTATAATTCTTTTATAGTCAACGCTCATGGATAAGTAAACAATAAGACATATTTTGAAAGTTTTTACACTACCCACATTTATTAATAGTAAATAGAAATAAATATGGTGTTTACGTGATAAAGAATAACATGTTTTTACTCCTACATAAAAAATATGATATAAGCTTGTACTATTCCTTATTTTGTGGTATAAGGAAAATATTACAAAAAGAAAATATGAATAAAGGAGTCACTTAATTTTGTCTAAGTCTTTTTCGCATGCGATTAGTATAACCTTCGATATATCAGTCTTACGCACGAATATTTTACAATCTTTAACCCAAATGTACTTATACCCATGTTCCTTTTTCAATTTACGTGCTTTACCGTAAATAATCTTGTTATCGGGGGCAAGGTGGTCGTTGATATAGATAGATCGGGCTGGGCCGTCAATATCCATGTCAGTCGTGGCGAGACCTCTGCGCGCGCGCACTGCAGCCAACATGTCGTTTTATCGCTTACGTTGCGTGAATCTCACGATGATGTTTGGATGCCTGTAGTTCTCGCCACCACTGTCATTGCCGCTGTTGTTAAATTGACGAACGCGATGAATATAATCTATATCTGTGTTTGTAATAGGAAAACACACTTTAATTGCAATTCTTTCCAAGTAGTTATGGAGGTTTTCGCCTTTTATCAGTGGTACTCCCGATATTTCTAGATTGTTCAGTCTTCCCAGTTGTTCTTTTGCGCAGAGTATTTCAGAGAGTTTAGACAGTCGAAGTTCGACTTCGCGGAGATTCTTGTTTAAAGAATCGACCTTAGATGTGGTGGTAGCATTAGTTGTTTTTAAATCAGATATTTCGTTAGACATTTCACTTTGTGTTTTTTGTAAAGTTACGTTTGTTTGCTTCATATTGGTTATTTGACATTTTATTTCCTTTAGGTCTTCCTGGAGAAATTTCATATTTTTGGTTTGTTTAACGAGAAAGGATTCGAAGGATGACGTAATATATTTTTGGAATTCTTTAAGAGATTCATTTAAATCTCGTCGATAGTCTGCCATACTTTCCGACATGTCTTTTCTAATTTCATTCAACGCAAAATCATCACACTCTGGGGTCTTTCTTTTTTTAGTATTTTGACCAATCAAGTCGTCGGTCTTTAATTGATGTAAGTTGGTTAGGGACCCCGAGTATTGTTTTTGTGGTGACGTACGCTGTCCACTCATCATTGTATAGGTACGTAGGTATCGATACACTGTGAAGTAAGACGCACCGCAGTTGGAAACAAGTGAGAGAGACGCACTGTATTGTTAACACACGATGGACAGAGTCGGGTGTACTATACCGAGTTCACAACACTTCACTATTACAAAATCAACCCTAGTACTACAACTAAAGAGTTAAATCGACAGTTACTGATTATTTAAATTTAAAGCAACATTGAACACAGAACCGTTTGTCAACAAGCTCCGAAGACGATGACCGCGTGCTGGTTGATGCAGAAAATATCGCAAGCAACAAGCACTTGTAATTAATAATTAAATAATTAAAGCATGTGATGGTAGTCAACAGTAGCGTAGGGGCACTGAAGTAGTGTGACAGATTCTCCTCTTGCCCAGCAGTATGACGTTCATAGGCTGTGTTTTGCTTATATCATGAATAGTCAACTGCTGGTCAAGAAGGAGAATTCGCCGTAATCGCCACGCTAGGAAGGCGATTCGGCGATAGCAGTGACACATTGCACCATAGACGCCTGTTACCAGTCTATGCATTTTTGGACTTTTTCAGACAGCTATTCCGTCATCTGCTGAAGGACACCATTGTTCTTGCATTTTCCATACTCTTACGGCACAGGATGAGTAGGTAACAGATTTTGTCACTCAGACTTCACACTGTGACATCGTATTGAGCATTCTACATAAAACTGAACAAAATAGCAACATGAACATGTTCATGTACGTCTGGTGCCCGTCTAGGTAGGTACCACCCCAGGGCCAGTTATTCTGCCGTGAAGCAGTAGTGTGCAAACATTACCGTGTTTTTCGGTTTGAAGGGCACTGGGAGCTAGTGTAATTACTGGGCATATGAGACTAAAAAACTGATGTCTTAGGGTGACGGGCGCATTGGGGTGTGACACTGTTCTGGGTGACACGGCATTTGTTATGGGCAGACGTTGCAGTTGAACGTTTTGCTCGTTCCGTCACTATTATTAAATAAAAAATAATGTACGTCTAGTGCGAAATAGTTACCGCTATCTCTTTTTATTTATAGCAGAAAATGAAGAGACGACCAAAAATTTTTCTGTGAAGCACCACACTACGCCCATCTTCCTGAGATATCAGTTCTTAAGTCTCATATGCCCGGTGATTACGCTATCTCTCAGTGCCCTTCAGGCCGAAACACAGTAATGTTTGCACGGTAAGCTTCACGGCAGAATAACTGGAACCGGGGTGGTACCTACCTACACGGATTTCTGCATAGGAATCCTACCACCAGTGAAAATGACCACACGCTTCACCAGAGTTATGCCTGAAACAACACCGGTTGGTTTTTTAATCCAAAAAAAAGAGCTTTAAGCAAATCTTGAGTAGAATCAGGAGTTCTGTGAAACAGGGAACTCCAAAGTCGATCGCTAAAGGGTCCGATATTGCTTTATATCAACATTTAGTTCCGACAGCAGTAGACGCAGATAGTAAAGCCAAACTACTGCATGGTTTATGGGAAAAACAAATAAGCTATAAAGTAATAATAACATTGAAAAAAATATATTAGTCCGTGCATTGGGTGATGATGATGTTCACCTAGCCGATTTCAAACACGGCGACAACTTCCGAATACCGTCAAGAGCCATCAACTGCGCAGGAGATATTATAGTGCCACAAGTGTACGCGCAAACACAGAGGCACTCACTCGTCCCAACCTACCCGCGCCCGATGTAACGCTGATGCGATAAGATCAGATAAGAAGGTAGGCTGGGATGCAGTGTCAGAAACACGGGGCAATCAAAACACAACCAGACCCGAAAACCAACAATTTGTGTTTTAGCACAAATGATGGCTCCGGCTGGGATTCGAACCCAGGACCCGCGGCGTAGAAGTGAGGTACCACTAGGTCACGCGGTCGCCGTGCGTTGGATATAAAAGCCATTATCATTTAGTGCAATGTCCAGAATTTTTAAGATTTGGTCTTATTCCAAATGTTAGCTACATTTGTTTTATTATTTATTTCTATTCAGCCAGCGGGTAACTACTATGCGATGGCTGGCTACTCGCGGGAACGTAGTGGGGAATTTCAACTGGTACCCAAATGCCGCCGACGTGGTCCGCCACCCGTCACTATCAACAATAATGAAAAAAAAATCACGTCTCGTTTCTTGCGAGGGCGAAAAGTGGCCTACGGATGTGGACACTGGTCTCGTATTGTCGTTTTGTAATTTCACTAACTACGGAACTTAAAACGGTAACATACACTTGTATACTTTTTTTTTTAATTGGATCAAGTGATGAAACTAGCGAAACTTTCGAACTTTCGAGCGTTTTGCACATTTCGTCAATTTATCTAATAAAAAAAAAACCTCATATATCCGTAGTATCTAAGACCTTAATGTGGTGTAACCTATTGGTTAGAGTACCCGACTTTTACACCGCAGGTTCTGGCTACGAACCCCAGCCAAAGCCAACATTTGTGCAAAAACACAAATTGTTAGTTTTCGGGTCTGGTAGTGTTGTAATTGTCCCCGTGTTTCTGACACTGCATCCTAGCCTGCCTCCGATCTTATCGCGTGAGCGTTGCATCAGGCGCGGGTAGGTCGGGACGAGTGAGTGACTCTGTGTTTGCGCGTACACTAGTGGCACTATAATATCTCCCGCGCAGCTATCAACTACCGCCAGTATTCGGAAGTTGTTTCCGTGGTCGAAAATCCGTCTAGGTAGGTAACACCCCAGGGTCAGTTATTCTGCCGTGAAGCAGTAGTGTGCAAGCATGACTGTGTTTCAGTTTAAAGGGCACTGTGAGCTAGCGTAATCACTTGGCATTTGAGACTTAAGAAATGACGTCTCAGAGTGACGGGCGCAGTGTGGTGTCACACAGAAATATTCTGGGTGACAGCATTCGTTGTGGGCGGACGTTGCACTTACCATCAGGTGAACGTTTTTCTCGTTTCGTCACTTGATACAATAAAAAAAAAGGACATCATAACGTCAATAACTTAAAATACAAGAAGCCTCATTAGTTTTTCTTAAAGTTTAAAAATATGTTCCAAGTATTGCATATTGTAAAGACATGAAACGAAGTGAGTCTCGACAGAATATATTGTTTACACGTATCGAAATGTTGGAGGACCGCATTCATAACAGAAACTAATATTTCAGTTGCGAACAAATATTTATTTAGGGGCGTGATTAAGAGCCTACACCGAATACGAATGAACGTGGTATTACTTATCACGTAATTACTTGATATTAATAAACGGTTCGACATATTGAATGATGAAAATGAATCGACTACCTCTTCACTAAATCAATGTGACACTTTATATCATGTGTATGTTTCTTACTAGGCTGATGCCCGTGACTACGTCCGTGTGAATTTAGCTTTTTTATAATCCCGTGTGAATTCTTCAACTTTCCGGGATAAAAGTATCTCATGCGTCTCCAGGACGGAAGCTATATATGTGCGATAGATGTGTGATATCATTCAAATCAGGAGACGTAAAGCAAAATGGCAAAATTCTCCCAAAATGAGAGCTACAAACTTTTGTGGCAATCTATTCGGGGAAGGCCCATGTTCAGCAGTGGACTCGTGATAGGCTGAAATTATGATGATGATGATGATGAGTGAGCTGATCGCCACTGCCGGGACACCACTAAAATTCGTCTGCAGTTTTAAGTGGAAAACATCTTAGACATGTAGGTTTAATAAAAATATATACAACATCTAGTTGAATTCCGCGACTTTGTCCGTGTGGATATAGGTTTTTTTAATATCCAGTGGGATATATTTATTTTCCGGGATAAAAAGTATCCATTGGCCGTCCCTAGGGCGCAAGTTATCGCTGTGATAAATTTCGAATTGATATGATAAAATTCCTTACTCGCCTTTTACGAGATCCATTGGATGAGATGGAGTGGTAGTATTCTTTTAACGACCCGCCACCACACGGCCCAATACCCATTGGACGATATAGTTGTTGATCCTCGTAGATGTCGACTCGCACATACACTTATATTTTATTAATTTAATTTTGATTGATGTATTGTGATAGTACAGACCGCAAATTAAATTAAACCAAGCTCGTCGTCGCCTCCAACGTGTTGAATTATCAATTACGTTCGAACAATAGAGAGACTAGTGTTATCTAGTGTGGATTAACTGAGCGCTAGTGAGGCGGGCGGTCGTTAATGTTGTTGTATGAGTGAACTCACTCTGTGGCCGGATTTGCGAGTAGTTCTAATTGATCTGTTGTCTGAATAGATATCAGAGTTGATGGCATTATTAATATTAATGAAGGAAAGTAAGTTACTTTGCTAAGATCCGCATGCAAAATATAAAAATGGTGTATATTACCTAGTTTATTGAAGAGCACCGCCCTCCCTCAGTAGCGTAGACAAGCAAACTAACACCGCTACCAGGTACCCTCCACCAACCACTACAATATTACCACTACAAGCGTCATAGACTCTACGACAGACGGCCGCCGAGTGTCGTAGAGTCTATGACGCTTGATAATGCCTCGTTTTGGGGCGAAACACGTGTCGTGTTCTCGACTTCAGTGGTGTATATTATCTAGTGGTAGTATTGTAGTGGTTGGTGGAGGGTACCTGGTGGCGGTTTCTGGTGGCGGTGTTAGTTTGCTTGTGCATGCTACTGAGGGAGGGCGGGCGGTGCTCTTCAAAAAACTAGGTAATATACACCATTTTTATATTTTGCATGCGGATCTTAGCAAAGTAACTTACTTTCCTTCATTACTTTGCGGAAGCAAAGTAACGCCTGATTAAAAAATTAAAAAATCTCCCCCAAAAAGAGAGCTACAAACTTTTGTGGCAATCTATGGGGGAGGCCTATGTTCAGCAGTGGACTATCAATAGGCTGAAACGACGAACGCCTGATTCTATTAACTATATTATTAATATTAACAAACTTCTGTTTACGGCCTTTTGATTTGTGGAGACTTTGTAGTCATAAGGCAAGAATAAGACAGGTGTATTTGACGGCAAAACATTTTACATTTTTGTTTATTTATTGTAGTCGAAAGACAACAGACCATCAACACCGATAAGTATGTTTGGATAAGTATGCATAACTTTTTTTGTAATATTTTTCCGTACAGGGAAGGCAAAGGAATCTTAGCTCATACAGTCATGAACGCGATCAAAATTATTTTTATATATTTACTACTGGTAGGATTCCTGCAGGAATCCGTCTAGGTAGGTACCACCGCAGGGCCAGTTATTCTGCCATATTGTGCAAACATTACTGCGTTTCGGTTTAAAGGACACTGAGAAGTAGCATGATAACTAGGCATATGAGACTAAAGAACTCATGTTTCAAGGTGACGGACGCAGTGTGGTGTCACGCAGAAATATTCTGGGTGACACAGCATTTGTTATAAGCAGACGTTGCACTTACCATCAGGTGAACGTTTTGCTCATTTGGCTCAAATATACCAATAAAAGTCAGTATCAATCGAAGCTTTGAATGCTGAATTATTGATTGCCTAATCATATACGTATTTAAATCAGCTAATGATCTTGAACATAGCATTGATAATATTGAATCCGTCTGTCAAGACTTGCTTTTCGACGCCTATTAAATTTTCACGTCGTCTGTTTCAGCACCGATAGGACTAAATTACTAATAGGATGCATGCCACTGGGATCTTAATCAACTGCTAATTTTCGAATTACGATGGCATTTCAATATTAATCCTTTACAAGAACGCAATCTCATCCAATGGATCTCGTAAAAGGCGAGTAAGGAATTTAACTGCACTGTGCTCTCAACAGCGCATGGTGGCGATGGGCTCACCACCTGTCACACCAAGTGCATTATATTGTTTTGGTGAAACGTGGATTGTGGCAGTCATCTGTTTTTGCAGTGAGTGCCCAGTCTCTGACTACCCCTTATGGGATACAGTCGTGATGTTATGTATGTATGTATGTAAGAACGCAATATGTGTGCATTGTCAATATATAATATTCGTAGGTGTGGTTCTGTAAATTAATTAAGTGTAAGGATTGGAGAACCGTAAAGCACTTTTTTAATCGGCTTCAAAAAAGTACTACTCACTTTTTATGTTCTGTATATATGTTCGGGTACAACTTCTTTGCTTATGAACAGTTTTTAATGATTTTTTTTATTAGAAAGGGGATATCATAAGGGTGGTCCCATTACTGGTGGTAGGATTCCTATGCAGGAATCCTAAAGTGATGAAACGAGCAAAACGTTCACCTGATGGTAAGTGCAACGTCTGCCCATAACAAATACTGTGTCACCCAGAAAATTTCTGTGTGACACTACACTGTGCCCATTACCCTGAGACATAGGTTCTTAAGTCTCATATGCCCAGTGATTACGCTAGCTCACAGTGCCCTGGGGTGGCACCTACCTAGACGGACTCCTGCATAGGAATCCTACCACCAGTACTTCCAGTCTAGGTAGGTACCACCCTGGGCCAGCTATTCTGCCGTGAAGCAGTAGTGTGTAGACATTGCTGTGTTTCGGTCTGATGGGCGCGGATAGCTAGTGTAATCATTAGGTACCGCGGTAACCGCTGGGATGTCGCACTACTGTTTCTCATCGCGACCTCTAGAGTGCGTGGCAGTTGTTAGTCTCGTAGTAATTATCCTCCTCCTGATTATTATTTTTATTTATAGTATAAGCACTGTGTTCAACAAAAATTTTTTTTATGGATCCTGCTTGTACTTTAGACATTTGGGCAAGATTACATATATCTAAAGTGTTTTGCAATGTTAATTCTGGTTCACGAAGTAAACGTTCTCTTAAAGCATTCTCCTTTATATCACATATTAATCTATCTGGTGTGTGGTGGCGGCTCCTTAAAAGAATACTACCACTCATCTCATCCAATGGATCTCGTAAAAGGCCAGTAAGGAATAAAACTGCACTGTGCACCCAATAGCGCATGGTGGCGATGGACTGACCACCTATCACACCAAGTGCATTATATTATTTTGGTGAAACGTTAATTGTGGCAGTCATCTGCTTTTGCAGTGAGTACCCAGTCTCTGACTACCCCTTATGGGATACAGTCGTGATCGTATGTATGTATTAATCTATCTCTAATTAAGTCCTCGCATAAATTTCTTTAATTCATATGCATATTGTTCTATAGACTCACCGTCTAATTGTGAAAAAGCTCACGTGTGATGATGCCTTAGTACCGTAATATTTTTCTTTTGCTTTAAAAATGCGTCAAATTTTTCGATCAACTTCTCGAATTTTAAAAAATGTTTCATTAAATTGGTTGTATACTTCGCGACACTGTTCTCCAATTAAATGTAGAACAATATTTATTTGTACTCTTTCTCACTCTTTTGCAATAACTCACACGCCTCGTAGTAAATCATAAATGCACTTTTCCAGTTCTTCCAATCGTCAGAAATATTTCCCGATGTTACGTTTTCTAAATTATTCACGTAATAAAATGGCGGTGGAGGTGGCAGCACCGATTCCATTGTTTGCTTCGTACACTTTTTTTTTATTTATTTTAACTTAGCGACGCCTTGTTCCGCTTTTTCTTTTTTATTACATATATATTAACACTGAATATTACAGTATCCTACCGGCTGCGCCATATCAAATGTAAGGAACATGTAATGATACCACGAGCTTAGCATGCAGACTGTTTTATTTCCTAACTTCTTTTCCTTACCCTCACAAATTTATTTTACATATATCGACATATGAGACTTAAGAACCGATGTCTCAAAGTGACGTGCGCAGTGTGGTGCCACTCGTTGTTCGGGGTGACAGTATTTGCTATGGACAGACGTTGTACTTACCATCAGGTGAACGTTTTGCTCGTCCCGTCACTTTATCCAGTAAAAATCAAAAAATATGGTCAAGTTCTGATGATGGGACCCATGAGAAAATCATGAAACTCTGTTTGAAACTGCTGCGTTGTAGTCGGTTACTTGATTAAATGATTAGTATAGAAAATAGTGACGAGACCAGCAGATCGTTCACATGATAGTACGAGTAAGTGCAATGTCTGCTCGTAACAAATGCTTTAATCCCCAGAATGTTTTATTTATGTCTTTTATGCTGCACCTATCACAAGTTCTCACCACACCATGGGTTTGCTGTTAGAGAATGCCTATAGGCATTAAGTCCGCTCTTTGTTACCTTTTTATTTAAAGGTTTAGCAATAAAGTTTAAATAAATAAATAAATAAAACATTTGTGTGTCAACACACTGCGCTCGTCATCCTGCGACATCAATGCGTAAGTCTCATGTGCCAAGTTAATATACTAGCTAAATGTGCCCTTCACACCGAAAAATATTAAAGTGTACACAACACTGAATAACTGGCACTACGGTGATACTAAGTTAGACAGATTCCTGTATAAGAATCCAACCACCTGTAAACCTAGTAACGATTTCTTGATATATATAGTAAAACAACATGATTGCCAAATGGCAACTGCTTTATTGTTTACAGTTTACATAAATTGCGAATAAGTATGAAACAATATGCTACATCATCCTATTTAAATAACAATGTGTGAATAACAGAGTCAGTAAATTTCGAAAGCAATATAAAATATTAACTTAATAATTTTAAAATATAAACTTAAAAATTACACATTTAGTTCACTTTTTTTATATTTATTAGTTTTCGAATTTCTTTTTAGAGTCCCGTGCAGCCGCCCTTTCTGGTCGAGATTCAAAACTTTTAGATTTATTTTCCACCAATAACAACACGATAGCCAAATGACAACTGATTCATTCTTTAAAGTTTGACATAAATTTCGAATGAAACATTATGCTACAACTGGTGCTCGCCTTTAATTTCATAGTAAGCGAGTAACCTGGGTTCGATCCCCGGTGCCACCTCTAAAATTGTTCTACAATTTTAAGTGCTGATTTACCACGTGCTTAGCGGTGAAGGAAAACATCGCGAGGAAAGCTGCATGTCCGAGGAATAGAAATATTACGAGGACATGTGAAGTCCGCCATCACGCATTGGAGCAGCTTGGTGGATTCTTCCTTGCTCCAGAAACGCTCTCAAAAATGAGAGGAGGTCTGTGCTCAGCAGTGGGACATTTATAGGCTGAAACTTTACTTTACTTTTATAGCTTATTGTAGCACCATAGTTCTCCAGATTTCATTAGTATCACTAACTGTTATCCATGGAGATCGTGCTAAAATGCTCACAGTGTTTCGAATTCGTAACGCATATGAAGGGAGGTGTGTACTATTGAGCGAACGTTCAGCAGGTAACTCGTCGTCGTTCGTCGTTTCAGCCTATCATAAGTCCACTGCCAAACATAGACCTCCCCAATAGTTCGCCACAAAAGTTTGTAGCTCCCATTTTGGGGGGATTTGCCATAGTTGCCACGCTTGGCAGGCGGGTTGGCAACCGCAGTTTATTTATTCAGATGTTTCAGGAAAATGCTGCTGCCCATCTCCTGGTTTTCATTTTCCCTCTGTCGACTTTTACGACACCCACGGGATGAGATGGGGTGGTAGATTCTCTTAAGCCGCTACCACACGGCTAAGCAGGTAACTAAAGTAAAATAACTTATGAATGTCCCCCCGCTAAGCTCAGACCAGCTCTCATTCTTGAGATTGCTTTGAAGAGTCCGTCACGCCATTCCAATGTGGGTTGGCTTCACATGTCCCCGCAACAAAATAAAAAAAAGTGCCGACAACGGGTGTCGAACTTATGTCACTTGGGTACTTTGAAATTTGAGGCGAACACCCGACCCTTGAGCTACTACATCTTTGACTGAAGATGGGACGAAGAAAGATTTTTATCTTTCATCACTTAAAAGGCCGTGGTAGCTCAGGGGCTAGGCGCTCGCTTTAAATTTCATAGTACGCGAGTGACGCGATGCCGGCACCACTAAAATTGTTAATTGCAGTTTTAAGTGCTGATTTACCACGTGCTCGGCAGTGAAAGAAAACATCGTGAGGAAACCTGAAAAAAATATTTCGAAGATATGTGTAGTCCGCCAACCCGTATAGGAGCAGCGTGGTGGTTTTTTCCTAGCTCCAAAACCCTCTCAGAAATGAGAGGAGGCCTCTGCTCAGCAGTGGCACATTTGTAATCTCATTAACTGGTGGGAAGTGTCGTGTGCAGTAATCCGCCTAAGTAGGTACCACCACAGTGCCAGTTATTCTGCCATCAAGCGCCCCGGGTCCTGAATTCGAATACCAGCCGAAGCCCTCATTTGCATAAAAACATAAATTGTTATAGTTAATAGAATCAGGCGTTACTTTGCGGAAATCCATTATAATGAAGAAAAGTAAGTTAATTTGCTAAGATCCGCATGCAAAATATAAAAATGGTGTATATTACCTAGTTTTTTGAAGTGCACCACCCGCCCTCCCTCAGTAGCGTGCACAAGCAAACTAACACCGCCACCAGGAACCGCCACCAGGTACCCTCCACCAACCACTACAATACCACCACTAGATAATATACACCACTGAAGTCGAGAACACGACACGTGTTTCGCCCCAAAACGAGGCATTATCAAGCGTAATAGACTCTACGACAGACGGCCGCCGAGTGAAAACCAATGACGACACTCCTCACTAAGCCAAATTTTTTGAGCCCTCGATATAGCAACGTCAGCTGCCCGACTGTGTGTGCCAGAACGTATGTTAATATAATTAGGTACAACATGCTGTTGCTTACACTGCTGATTGAACCAAACATTCTGAGCAGCAAAACGATGTAATTTTGTCAGTTTAATGTAGAGTCTTGCCTGCGCGGCCGTCTGTCGTAGAGTCTATTACGCTTGATAATGCCTCGTTTTGGGGCGAAACACGTGTCGTGTTCTCGACTTCAGTGGTGTATATTATCTAGTGGTGGTATTGTAGTGGTTGGTGGAGGGTACCTGGTGGCGGTTCCTGGTGGCGGTGTTAGTTTGCTTGTGCACGCTACTGAGGGAGGGCGGGTGGTGCACTTCAAAAAACTAGGTAATATACACCATTTTTATATTTTGCATGCGGATCTTAGCAAATTAACTTACTTTTCTTCAACATAAATTGTTGCTATTTCGATCTGGATGTGATGTGATTTTGTGTCTGATACTGACACATCACAGATTACCCTCGATATTATAGTATGTATATCGGACACGGCTAGGTTCAGACGAGTGAGTGCCTCTGGGTGTACTTGTGGCACTATAATATCTCCTGCGCAGTTGATAGCTTCCGATTATTCAGAAGTTGTCGCCGTGGCCGTCAAATTGAAAATCATGTACATCATGTTCAATTGCTCCCCGTAATTAGAAGCTACGAGTATTGAACAAATAAAAATAATTAACTACGAAATACATTTATAGATCATTACGTATTTTAATGTTTTATCATCAAAAGTTGCATGTTACTCCGTACTTAAGTTTGATTGCATTTTAGTTAGAATATATTACACAGCCTGTGTGTGGGCTCCCAGTGGGCGGGATCCGTTATGGAGGAAAACCTAAGTAATTTATGATAATTGTTTTCATGTCATTAGATGCATATCGCTTTGTGCGGTGACTATCATGATCCTTTATCGGAACCAAGGGTTGCTGTTCAATTGACTATTTACGCAAATGTGAAATTAAATATACAGAGTAAAGTCTTCTTCTTTTTCTTCTTCATTTATTTATTTATTCTTTATTGAATCTTACAATAAGTAAACGAACAAAAGGCGGACTTAATGTTAAAAGCATTATCTGCCAGTCAACCTTAGGGCAGTGAGTAAACAGCGAAGTCGGTTAGTAATGTATATAGTATATTATTAATTTAATGTATACATATATACAGTCACAAACATTTAGCAAGATAACTACATACATATACATACCTAAATACTATATGATGTTTATATTATGTATATACGTTTATATCTGTTTGTCTAAATATAGTTTGTATAATATTATTTTATGATATATTTTTCGTCTTATATTGTTACACCTACATCAAAATCTCACCACTTCATGGGTTGACTGGGAGAAAATGCCTAAAGGCATTAAGTCCACTCTTTGCATCCTTTCTTTGTGAGGGAAACAATAAAGATTAATAAATAAATAAATAAATATATGATATAATGTATGATATACGATACTACTAATACGATATAAATAACACATATTATTATAAACAAGGACATACGATACTAATGATGATGATGATGATCGTTATTCAGACAAGACTGTGCGATTAAAAATGTGACCAAAGGTTTTCTTTTTGAATGCGTATTTGCTGGACGGTTGTCTTAGAATTTCAGACAGTGCATAGACGGGGTTCCATAGTTAATTCACTTGTAAACATACTCGTATATGTTACTGTATCTATCGTCTTCAATATATTAATACGCGAAGAGATAACTTTGTAGCTCTTTTTAAGCATATTGAGATTTATATGGAGAAGAAACTAGGAAGCAAAATTTATATATGACTAGCTTATGCCCGCGACTTCGTCCGCGTGGATATAGGTTTTTTAAATATCCCGTGGGAATTATTTTCTAGGCTAAAAAGTAACGTATGTCCGTATACAGGATGCAAGCTATCTCTGTCCCAAATTTCATCAAGACCGGTTCAGCGGTTGAACTGTAAAAAGGTAACAAACAGACGGAGGGACTAGTTTTACATTTATAAAATTGGTATGGATATGAGCTACAAATACATTATTTACGAAATGTAATGGAATGTAATTTAATTAGCTTCTAATTCCTACGCCCAATTTTGGCAGAAGATGCTTGTACTAACCTAACTTGTACACGAACATTGTAATAATTTTCTAAGGATTAAATGATTTTGATTCTGATCTGATACGTTCACGGTATTTATATATTTATGTTTGGGTCAAACCAAACCTGGCACGCGGGCTCCTGGCCCGTGAGTACAATATCCGATGAAGCTGTTAAAGCCAAAAAGGCTAACAGCAATTACATCACCGAAATTATATATACGAGTATTACGTTCACACTGACAATGTCAATCACATAATAGTCAGTCCTATGTTTACGTTGATACCGTCAATGTCAGACACATAACAGGCTGTGCTCAAACTGACGCACAGACTAGAGACTGTCACCGAATAATTTTAAAATGTTGCCAACAATAATTACTTAAATATCAATAATGCTCAAAGTAATAATTGTATGAATTACGGTGGAATTATGACCACAGGGCGATCACATGTATATATAAAATGGATGTTAGTATATCTGTTTGAGATTAATAGACTTCCACACAGTTTGACCGATCACCGTGAAATTTGGCGCATATATGTTTCCACAGAGAAGGTTTTTATGTTATCCACTTTGTTGTAACTCGCCACTAGATGGCGTATAGCATATCAATTTCTATACCTTTCAATTGATCGCAAAAATCATATTGACGCTACACCTCAATAATAGAGGTGAATAAATATACACAGGCATGACGTCTGTCGGGTTTTGCTAATATACGTACAGACACGCCTTTTTCCAATTAAGAGTAGGCAGAGACCACACCCTTAGCCCGCTATTCGCTCCCGCGGGAAACGAGACGTGTGGGTGGCGAACCACGTCACGATTTTGATACGAGTCAATAAATTATTTGCCATTGCGGTCCCACGAGCAGTATAGTGACAGCATTGCATATTATGGTATGATTCTGCGCGAATAAAGGCTGTCCGTACAATAGGTTGTCACCTCGGTAGGAAAGAGGTACTCGTAGGTGCTATTCTACTCTGCCGGACAGATATCGGCTGTCATAAATATTTTTTTTTAATTTGATAAAAGTGACGGAACGAGCAGAACGTTCACATGATGGTAAGTGCAACGTCTGCCCATAACAAATGCTGTGTCACCCAGAACATTCCTGTGTGACACCACACTGCGGCCTGTCACCCAGTAATTACGCTGGCTCTCAGTGCCTTCCAAACCGAAACACAGTAATGTTTCACATTACTGCTTCACGGCAGAATAACTGGCCCTGGGGTGGTACCTACCTAGACGGATAAAGTAAATAAGGAAATAAAGTTAATATTGTCATCATACAGTCATGTGTATGCTCTCGAGCTTCGCGTGCGTTTCGAGAGATAGTTCGATAATTATTCTTTCGCATATAAATCGTCTATTAACCGTCCGAGAGAAGTCAGACCTTCTTTCAGGCCGCCGACTTGTATCGGTAACTTTCGGCGGTGAGAACCGCTAATGGAAATAGGGTGTATCGTGTGTTTACGACAGCAATATGATGAAATAGGTAGGTGAATTCTCTGAGATCCTTCTGAGATCGACGCCCCATGCGTTTGTATACTAACTAGCTAAAGCCCGCTGCTACTTCCGTGTGGATTAATAGTTTTTGTCCTGGAAACTCTTCTATCTCTGTGCAGAATTTTGTCAATATCGGTACAACGGTTGAGCCGTGAATTAGTAACAAACACTTAGAGGGAGCACTTAGGGGTAGCTCAGGGGCTAGGCGCTCGCTTTAAATTTCATAGTACGCGAGTGACCTGGGTTCGATTCCCGGTGCCGGCACCACTAAAATTGTTAATTGCAATTTTAAGTGGTGCATTTAGCCACGTGCTCGGCGGTGAAGGAAAACAACGTGAGGAAACCTGCATGTCTGAGGAATAAAAAATTATTTCGAAGATATGTGAAGTCTGCCAACCCGCATTGGAGCAGCGTGGCGGATTCTTCCTAGCTCCAAAACCCTCTCAGAAATGAGAGGAGGCCTGTGCTCAGTAGTGGGACATTTATAGGCTGAAACTTTACTTTACTTTACTTTACTTAGAGGGACAGAGAGATATACTTTCGCAATTATAATATTAGACTGGTTAACCCAAAATATTGTAACGTAGTATTAACGGCCGCATAGCCTAGCGGTCAGAGTCGCTGACTACTTCGCCGTTGGTCCTGGGGTTTGAATCTATAACTGGCGCCAGTTTGTAAGAAAATAACAATTTTAACTGTTTTATCTGGCAGTGTTTTGATTGTCCCCGTGTCTCTAACTCTGAATCCTAGCCTCCGAGCTATCTCATGAGCGTTACTTCGAGCGCGAGTAGGTCAGGACGAGTGAGTACCTGTTTCCGCATACACTAGTGTCACTATAATATCTCCTGGGCAATTGATAGCTTCCGACAGTACTCCGAAATTTCCTGAATAGGACAGTTCCGACAGTACCGTTGTTGAAAATCGGCCAAGAGGACATCTAAGAACACTAGACGAACTTTTTACTACTATAAAAGTAGTAAAAAGTTCGGGAAGTGTTCTTTTAGTAATCAACCAGCTGATCCCACGGTTTCACCCACGTAAAATAATTCGAACACATGATTTCGCCGTACGGCATATTACCTTCGGCATGGTGATCTGAGCAGTCACGGTTCGCTCCTTCTCGGTAACGTTGATGTTCTCATTCTGCGGCACCATAAAGTTGGAGCATAAAATTTTTGCTGAGGATGTGTGCTCCAGAGTTGGCACCGGTTTTAATGCGTATTTTCCGGTACTCCTACTCGCTAGACGTCGTCCTGAAGTCATGGAAGACAGCTTTGGTCCACCTGATCCCTAAAAAGGCGACCGCTCAGATCCGTCCAACTACAGGCCGATTGCCATCACCTCCTTGATCTCCAAAATAATGGAGTCCATTATGAACTGCCAGCTCTTTAGGAACTTAGAGGAGAGCACCAGCTGAATAGTGACAGCCAGTACGGCTTCCGTTGGGGTCGCTCAGCTGGTGATCTTCTAGTGTACCTCACTCATCGATGGGCAGTCGAGAGCAAGGGGGATGCCCAGGCAGTTAGCTTGGACATAGCGAAGGCCTTTGATCAGGTCTGTCGACAAAGCGCTTCTTTCGAAGCTTCCATCTTATGGGCATTCCGAGAAATTTTGCAATTGGGTCACCAGTTTTCTCACAGACGGAGCATCAAGGTCGTAGTTTACGGTGCATGTGGTGTTACACATTAGTAACATTCATTGGTAAGCAGATGACAGCACTGGTGATGCCGTATACACCGGCTGTGACTGAAGTCGAGATTATGTTAGACAAAATCTCGGATTGGAGCCGACTAAATTTAGTCAAATTCAACCCTAAGAAGACACAGATTTGCGAGTTTACCGTTAAAAAGAAACCCTTCGTCGTATTACCTCATTTTGAGAGAACTCCCCCCGTTGCCTTAGCCTATACCGATACTGGTATTCTTGGCGTCGACATATAGAGTGACGTTCAGTTTCGCGGTCACCTGGAAGGGAAGGCCAAATTGGCTTCCGAAAAGCTTGGCGTGCTCAGTAGAGCGCGACAGCACTTCATGCCGGCCCAACGCTTGCAACTTAATATGGCGCAGGTTCGGCCGCACATGGAATACTGCTATCATCACTGGGCGGGGGTGCCCCAGGGTCAGCTATTTCCATTTGACCGCATTCAACGAAGAGCGGTTAGAATCGTCGATCATGTTCTATCTGATCAGCTTGATCCACTGTCTTTGCGAAGAGATGTTGCATCTCTTTGCATTTTTATAGGATCTACCTTGTGGAGTGTTCCGAGGAATTGTTCGGATTAATTCCAGCCGCTGATTTCCACCATCGCACATTGCGGCACAGCGCAAAATTCCATATTCATCACCTTGATGGTTGGCATTTCAGCACAGAGAGTTTTTCGCGGAATTTTCTGCCACGCAGAAGCATTTTATGGAATCTGTTGCCGCCAGGGCTTTTCCGGACCCATACAACTTAGGAAACTTTGAAAAAAGAGCCTATTCCTTTCTGAAAGGCCGGGACAACATCTGCTATTCCTCTGATATTGTAGATGTTTATGGGCGGCGGTGATCACTTACCGTCAGGCGAGCCGCTTGCTCGTTTGCCCTCTCTTCCATAAAAAAAAACTTGTGAAATGTATGCCGGTAATGATGATATGAACCAGCTCTCAATTTTTAGAATGACAGTTCAGACAGTCTCATTTTATACAACCGAAAATGTATGTAAAAGTTTATCCCGAGTTAGCAGACACTCCGCAAAAGCTTTACCATGCCTTACGTCTAAAGCTGTCACGAACTATGTGCTGAATTGTCTAAGTTTAAAACAATTACCTGGGCGCCGTGTAACCACCAACTTATTGTTCCCTAACTACTTCAGTAACTTTAACTAAGCTTCGCTAGAATTGGACTCACATTTGTTTTAGATATGTTAAATAGATTCGATACAGAGGTTTACCTACGTCATTGCAAACGTGAATTACTGGTAGAAATTGAACATTTAATAATAATATTATTTACGATCGTCGTATTACGACAGAGGGCAAATAAAGACTTGGAGATGGGCAGCAGCATCTTTCTGGAATAATTGAATAAATAAACTGCGGTTGCCAAACCACCTGCCAAGCGTGGCAACCCTGGCAGAATACCCCCAAAATAAGAGCTACAAACTTTTGTGGCAATCTAGGACTTAATTATTGATAGTCAGAAATGATGATGATGATGATGACGCTCGTTTCAAGATTCCTAGAAAAAAAAGACCGTCAGGGAATAACTGGCAAGAAACACTGGGTCTTTTTATTTATTTACCTTCCCCATTTCTTGGCCTGCATCGGTTTGTGCGTCATCCATATATCCAAGTATACAATCTTCGAATCTTCGTTAAAATTTCGATTTCGATCAACAGTAAAATGATAGTTGACTTTTTCTGAAGATTTGCTGGACTGATGGCGACAAAACGAAAAGCACAATATTGGTCTTGAATTGAATTTTTCAATGACTGTACACTTTCAGGAGCACTTGCTGCATAATAAACTATCATCAATATTAAACATCAATATTAAACATACAAAACTCCAAATATACACAGAAATTACAAAATGAAATAAAAACACTACCGCCATTTTTCCAGTTGGCGCCAAAAGTCCCTGGGTCTTGTTTCAGTGTCATATAACAATGACAACCACTTGGCCTAGTGGTTAGAGTATCTGAGTTCGAATCCCTGGCGGAGCCAACTTTTATACAAAAACACAAATTGTTGGTTTTCGGGTCTGGTTCTGTTGTGTCTATCCTTGTTTCTCTGACACTGCATCCTAGCCTAACCTCCGATCTTATCGCATGAGCGTTACATCGGGCACGGGTAGGTTGGGACTAGTGAGTGCTACTTTGGTTGCGCGTACACTTGTGGCACTATAATATCTCCTGCGCAGTTGATAATTTCCGACAGATTTCGGTAGTTGTCGCTGCGGTCGAAAATCAGCAAGTAGGGCAAAAACAAAGTCATATACCACTTACAATAACATATAACGCTCGAAGCTAACATATAAAAATGTCATTTAAAACAATACATATACAATACAATACATAGTAGCCAGGGGGTCCCAGGGGGAAGTGTAGTTATCACACATCTTCGTCCTTTATATAACGTGGAAATTACTTCGTTTTTATCGACTCGTTTTCGTGTATGTCTGTTAGGGTCAAATTTAATAATACACATGGTCAATCTCAAGTCAACCAAACCGAAAATCCAACAATTTGTGTTCTTCCATAAATGTCGTCCCCAGCAAGAAATCGAATCCCGTATCATCAGCGTTCCAGACGCTGGCCACTACGCCACGCGAGAAATTTGTCTGCGTGAAAATTCTTACAGCGTCGCGTATATGACTATATGATGAATAGTACTGAATGCGTCGTGTCGGCGCAGTTGGTACGTGACCTGTTTTTGTTCCAGGATTTCTGCCACGTCACAGCAGTCGGAATTAAATTCACCGCAGTAGAGCCACCTCGCCCATTGCGAGCTTAATCACATCATTAACACAGCAATATACGAGTGTGTGACGTATTGCACTGCATACATTTTGTCACAGAGCATTTAACTTTTGTAGATTTTGTTATTTAATATAATAAGTTTTCTTTAACGAATTGAAGATTCAAGCAAGTCGTCCACCCTGATGGTGAGAGTCAAGCTTTGCAATAATAGCTAAGGTCTCATCCAGAACTTAACGTAGAAAAGTTCTGTACGCACCGTTGTCGAACTTCAGGATCACCGATAGTTAGTCAATAGACGTATGTAGCTCTTTGGTGAATCAATGCACCGTTCCGACATCGATATGATCCGAATGTTCCGGAACACTTGTTTCCGGTATTCTTTTGCAAGGATTTAAAAGCACAAATCCTTGCAATCGAACACCGATTTCTACCAAGGATGATTCGCGAGGCCATTGAAATTAAAAAACATCCTAATATCGAAAGAGAAGATGGTTGGGTACTACGACCGGTTTGGGATTTGCAAGACCTCTAGACACAGTAAGCTCTTTCTGCGTAGATCGGAGCAAAAATAATAATTAAAAGCTTCGAAGGTACTCCGGGTTAACGGGGATATCTGTCACCTCAGTCCTCCCGTGACCATGGGTGCTGTACCGATACAATAATGTTTACACACTATTGCTTAACGAAAAAATAACTAACTACCTCTCGGATACCTGCATATAAATATAATTTAAACGCAACAACTGACCCACAAAATTCACACACCGACACATTTTCCTGCAAAAAAAAAACAGGACGGGCGTGAAACAAATTGAATTCGTTACGTCAATTCTTTGCGCACGTGACCCGCTTTCTCCTTTCAGGACTGCGCGGTCTCCTAAACAATTGACTTTCAATTCTCCACGCTGAGACTCTCCAATTAATTGCCAGTAACGCGGCTAGTGTAAAAAATATAACAGGTTACTTTTGAAAGAAATTCTAAAAAAAGTTTGAATAGTACAACTATAAAGCAAAATTTATTTATTTTATAAAAAAAACCTGCCAATCATAAGGATTTCATTTGTGTCGTGAGTGCGTTTTACAGACATCCACATCCAGATGTATATGTACCGTTATGTATACATGTATATGTAACTGAATGTTTTATTTCACATGCACAAGTATCTAAACCCAGAACAACTATCTGTAGGCCATACAACTATTTGTTCCGAACGAGAAACGGACCTGCGACTCTAAGACACTGCAACAACCGAGCCGTCGTGTAGTTTCCCGCGGGAGCGAAAAGTGGACTACGGGTCTCTGCCTACTCCTTATATGGGAGAATGTCGTGATTGTATGTATGTACGTAGATACTTCTTCCGTGCGAGAATCGAACCGGCGACCAATAGCGCAGAAGCCCATCGCTTAGCCATCTGCGCAGTCGAGCCGGCAATTATTCCATTAATAAACCGTAAATAATTATCATTAAATATCTGATTATTACCGTGTGGTGGCGGCTTAAGAGAATCTACCACATCATCTCATCCCGTGGGTGTCGTAAAAGTGACCGAGGGAAAATTAAAACCAGGAGATGGGCAGCAGCATCTTCCTGGAATATCTGAATAAATGAACTGCGGTCGCCAACCCGTCTGCCAAGCGTGACAACTACGAGTATGTCGAAATTCTCCCAAAATGACATCACCAACTTTTATGGCAATTTTATGGGCTGATATGATGATGATGATGATCTGATTATAACTTAGCATTCCGTTTAAGATAGAAAAACTTGATAAACATTAAATTACTCAGAAATTAGCGAAGCCATTGATTGGGCAGCGATACTTAAAAATGATCCCTTTGGCACTGACTCGGTGTTAATTCAGTTAGCTCTTCCCATCCGAGGCTTAATTTTTAGAGCGCTATTTAATTTTAGATTATCCCTGAGAGAGCTAAAAGAGATAATGGAGCAATTATAGGATAAGGTTAACATCTCTCACTTTTTCTACAACGGTGGTAGGATTCTTATCCAGGAATCGCGTCTAGGTAGGTACCACCGCATGGCAAGTTATTCTACCAACAAGGCAGTACTGGGCATTATTTGGATTACTTGTAATTGAAATACGTATTTGAAATATAAATATATATTTGGTATTTGTATTTCGAATACTTCCTAAAAATGAAATTAATAATTGGTATTTTAAATACCTGATGCTGAGGTATTTTGTTATTATAATTTCAAACGCTTGGCTATGACTTAAAAATATATTTTCACACAGATAAATTTAGCGTCAATTGTAAATCTACACTGTTCAATTTTCCGTACAAAAAGTTGTCAATTTTGTCAAATTGTACGCTTGTAAAGATTTCAGATGTGTCTGTATCTATGAGCAACACGATACCTTCAAGAGTGCCAGTTAGTCTTTCTTAGATTAGGGAATTTAACATCATCATTATCAATTCAGCCTATCACTAGTCCACTGCTGAACATAGGCTTCCCCGCAGATTTCCACAGAAGTTTGTATTTCTCATTTGAGAGGGATTTTGCCATAGTTGCCACTCTTAGCCGGCGGGTGGGCAACCTCAGTTTATTTATTCAGAAGTTCCGGGAAGATGCTGCTGCCCGTCACTTGGTTTTTATTTTCCCTATTTCGACTTTTGAGACACCCACAGGATGTGATGGGGTGGTAGATTCGTTATTTTATATTATTTTATTCGTTATTCGTTAGCGTTGCCGCCAAAGCTACATAGGTTTGCCAAAGTTTACCTCAATCGGACATCGTAGGTTATCCGCATCCGTCTAGGTAAAATATCGTAGGGCCAATTGCCGTGAAAGCAGTAGTGTGCAGACATAACTGTGTTTAGGTATGAAGGCCACTGTGAGATAGTGTAATCACTGGGCATATGATACTTAGGAACTGACCTTCCGAGAGGGACGGTCGTAGCTGTTGTGCCACACAGAAATATTTTGGGTGACTACAGCATTGCTATGGGCGGGCGTTGCACTTACCATCAGGTGAACGTTTTGCTCGTCTCGTCCCTTTCTCCAATACAGAAAAGTTCAAATTTGACTTACATAGTTTTGAACCGGAAAGACATAAGAAGCAAACATGTTAAATATAGTAGTAATATATTAGCATAGTATTGATATAGACATAAGACAGTGTTGCTCCGTGGAGCCTTTTGTGTGTTTTAGATTCTGGTCCGAATGCCAATGCCAATTTTGATCATAAATATTTGGATATACGAAAAGGTTACGCTATGCAATGCTAATAGGTTCCTTACAACCTCGGCTCTATGGTAATGGTAACGTCAAAATAATGAAAGGTTAATGATAAACTAATGATGAAGGTTCAATTACTTAAAGGGTTGAGACTTAGTTGTTTCAGTAGGTGTAACGGAATATATCGATTTAATGTAAAGTAACAGCTTATAAGTTCTACGTAGCACTGCCCTAGTCTTATTTACCGACTTAAAAAAAGGTTCTACTCGTATGTTCGTTTGGTCGTTCGTTCGTCAAAAGTGGACAATTACTAAAAAAAAAATAGAAACAGGATACCGTTATCATCAGGGTGGTCACATATAATTTTTGACAAGTTTCGATGATGGGATCCAAGGGAAAATCATTAAAATCTTAAATTTTCTTAAGCATGTTTGGCGCCGTTGCGTTTGTATGGGAAAAAGGCGTGACTATGTATAGTATATCATTTAAGTTTGATTTAAAAAAAAATAGACCTTCGTGTGTATGTATCATCTAGTAATTGTTTTCATTAGGGATGCCCGTATGAACGTTGGGCTGATAAAATTAAAAACATACCGCCGGACGGAGCTGGATGAACAAGGCCAAAACCCGCCCAGTCTGGGATAAACTAGATGACCCGGTCAAGGGCCTTAACTGAAAAAAAAACCGGTTTATTAAAAAAAAAACTGTTTCGTTTCAGTTTCTCTCCGCCAAGCCAGTGGTTGCCGTGCTGATGAATGCGTCGCTAGAGGCGAGCCTAGTTGTTAGCGTGCCGATTTGCTCTGGGACCGGGCGACACCAGAATAAGGCTAGCTTTATCTGAGAACGCGGGGCTTAACGCAATAGGGGGCAAAAATTTAATTCTTACCAAATAGGCTGCGACGTGGTTCACCACCTCGCGTCTCGTTTCGCGCAGAGCGGAGACTGGGCTACTGATGTGGTCTCTGCCTATCCCAATGGTAAAAAACGTGAATTAATGCATGTATGTGTATTAATAAATATGTATTATTATTATTGTTGTTGTTATAATGTTTCATAGAAAATTCATCTAAGCCATATTTTAATGTTGAACAAAAATATATGAATGAAGTTCTTTCCGTGCTAAGAGATTTTTAAAATTTTAACACAACGCTATAACAGGAATTCGCCTCATTTCGCAGAGTTTACATTAAAAATTCGACATTGTTCACTTTGAGAATTTTAGTACGGTCTTTGTTACTTTTTCGAATGCTTTATTTATAAGAAAAATTCGTCAGATATAAATATTAAATTTCTCGAAAAAGTTGCGAGGTAAACGCAAAACTGCATTGTGTATAAAATAATGTATAAAGAGCATTAAATTTTATAGTACGCCAGTGGCCTGAGGTCCCGGTGCCAGCACCTCTAAAATTGTTCTGCAATTTGAAGTGCTGATTTATCACGAGCTCAGCGGTGAAGAAAAACATCGAAAGGATACCTACGTGTCTGAGGCATAAAAATATTTCGAGGTCTGGTGAAGTCCGACAACTTTTCTCACATGGAAATTCCTCTCAAAAGTTAGTGGAGGCCCGTGATCAGCAGTGACACGGAGTGACGTGGACATTGATAAGCTGTTTACTTTACTTTTATTATTAAAAGTATAAAGATATTTTTACTGGTGTTAGGATTTCTATGCAGGAATCCGTCTAAGTAGGTACAAACCAAGGGCCAGTTATTCTGCCGTGAAGCAGTAGTGTGCAAACTTTACTGTGTTTCGGTCTGAAGGACACTAACAGCTAGAGTAACGACTGGGCATATGAGACTTATGAACAGATGTGTCAGGATGATGAGGGCAGTGTGGTGTCACACAGAAACGTTCTGGTTTGGCACAGCATTTGTTATGGGCAGACGTTGCACTAACCATCAGATGAACGTTATTCTCGTCTGGTAAGATGCATAGTTTCATGTGGTATTTCAGATCACAGAAAATAACATAAGATATGCTAATTTGTCAAATCCACCAACCTAAACTGGAGCATATTTCCAGACTCCAACCATCTTAAAAGCTGCACTTTTGAAACAATTACTTTGACTCGCCTAGACTTACTTATTAGAGAAACTTAGTTAGTATCGTATTTTTGTTCAAGTATTTTAAGACGCTACACAAACATTTGACACAATTATTTGACTAGTTTCTAGTTAATTGGACATATAAGTTATATATAGCTATTACTTTCTTACTTACTAATCCTTAATATTAATGGTAAACATTTCAAGGTGTTTTTCTCATAAACAAATAATATATACGGCCCTATAACATATTCTTGGGTAAAACTCAATCTTCCGTTAATATTGTACTAAACACTACACGTACAAAATTTAATATTAAAAATGTCCTTAGAGGATAGCCTAAAATAAAACACAAACAAAAATAATTATTTAATCGTTATTTATCTCTTCTTAACTTTTTTAAAGAGAAGTCGCCTGTTTCAAAGGCACAGCGTAAGTCTTTGGTAGATTGTGTGGCAAGTAAATGGGCAGCTGCCTGCCATATAGGATGTCGTGAACGCATGAGCACGTCTTCTCCTACAATTAGTCTTAAAAACTTGTATATTTAGTAAGTATTTAAGACATTTTGGTAGTGCGATACAGAACGTTTGAGTTATTTCTCACAGTTTTTTCGTGGCATAGATGTCGCTGCTAATCTTTACGACAAGTTAATTTTAGCGTAATTTGAAAACTTCACGCTACTCAACAGAACAGTATAGACTGCAACTTTAATTTCACAGCTATTTTCACAGCTTGATGTCTCTTGGGGTTTTTTTGTTACGGCGAAATTCGACTGACGTGAATGCAATCTTTACTTTGCAGAAAAGAGCAGTCCGCGCAATCTATAATATGCGCTCTCGTGATTCGCTAAGGGAACTGTTTAAAGAAATTAATATTTTAACTTTTACATGTCACATATTTATGAAAACGTCATGCATGTACGTAAATTTGAAACACTATTCCCCAAGAATAGTGACAAACATAAATTAAAATTTAGAAATAATAGTATAATTAAAATAAATTTATACTTCTTATGTTGAAGAATAAATAATTTTCATTTCATTGTCCGAAGAATTTTGTAAGTAGTCAAAACAGACGAATACTTTTATAAAAGTTTATATCAGAATCAGGTAATTTAATCTAGAAACCTGAGTTAAAATTTAATGACGAACGAACACACAAAATGTTTAAGTTTTGAATATTTTATTAACATCTGTTTATTAAGATAGAGTAATTCCATCGGAGACGACACTATGATAATAATTAGGATTCTGCACAGTGTCTCTTCTCATTAAAAAAAAACCATACAAATACATTGTACATAGACGCAGACAACATAACACGCAGACCCTCAATACTTTCCAGTTGCAAGCAGTGTTGCAAGTAGTATGCAAATACTACCGTATTTAGGTGTAAAGGACACTGAGAGCTAGTGTAAGTCAAAAATCGATCACTAGGTTATCACAATGACGTTTCTGTAACAGGTTGGAAACGGCTATTTTAACAGTAACACTATTTTCTTCGAAGAAATTAAAATTGTTCTAAAATCCTTTCAATCCTTTAAACTTTTGTTAGCGAATTGTAAAATTTAGTAACGAGCGACATGTCATTTATCAACTTAGTTACGTAACACGCAATTAGCTGAAGAGTCTCCGCGCGGCAAATTTAACGTCGATTGTTGGGGAGGCGCCACGGTCCTGGAAGTAAAAAGCAGGTCATGTGCTTCAACGACTTCGTGCCGTTAATTCTGTTTTTTGAAGAGAACTTCAAAAATCAGAAATCTTAGGGCGCGATGAGAGTAAAATTTCAAAGTCGAATTTGAGTGTAAGGTTTTCGTGCAAAGTTTCTTTTATTATTAATTTATCATTGTCTGCATGTACAATATCATCATCATTTCAACCTATTACTAGTACACATTGCAATGAAAGATTACAAACTGTAAGCAAAGGTTTTGATTAAGAGGGTGATGAATGAAACTGAAGAGAAGATATGGGATGTAAAAGTGGGATTCAGGAGATGAATGGGATGCATGAATCAGGTCTTTTCCTTACGAAGCATACCCATAAAATTCTTGGCTCAAAGTCAAAAGGTCTATTGCGCATTCGTAGGACTTAGAAAAGGCTACAGTTATGATACAGTGGTGAGGAATGAATGTCTATATATGGGATGAACGGCAGCTTGATACAAACACAGAGATGTGCGGCTTCGCCGTGGCTGCTTAACCTTTTTATAGACAATTGCTTGAAAGATTTGTGAGTGCGTTTGGATTAAGAATGAATGATCTTTTCGTTAAATGCCTCCTATACGCCGATGATCAGGTTATATTAGCAAATATTTCGCAATTAAGTTTTTTTCTTAAACTCATACAATACATATGAGATTAAGAAAAAATATAATTGGCAGTCACCCCTATTTTTTAGTAATTTCTCAACACCATTGTATAGTGGTTCGTAGAAATGCCTTACTTCTAAATTTAATCTATATACAGGTAGTACTAATAGTCTCCAAGTAAAATAACCGTGACATACAGGAAGAAATTATAAGCGTTCCATTTATGCTACAGAACCCTGAAAAGTTGTGCTGTTAAATATATAATTACTCAATAATTAGGGAAGCGTTGACGGGACTTTGCAACTTTAAGACTTATTAAGCTTATTAAGTTATCGTTTCTTGTCCGATGCCTAATTATTAGAAAGTTACTTAATTTCATATTATTCCTAAGAGAGCATTTAATGGAGAAATAAAAAAAGTATTCAGTATAAAATATAAAAAAATATATTTTATTCTATCAAGAGAATTTTTAATTTATCTTAAAGATTGTCACCGAACGTCTTTTTTTGACAAACAATGAATCGCGTCGAGAACCGTATGGCTATGTGAGAAACGTAAACGACCACTAAGTTGAGTTTTCTAATCCCCATCGATAGATGTAATGTGAATTGCTTTGTGTCTTTGGCAATTAATTTGTACCTTATTTAGATTAAATAGTAGTTCTTTCGGGTATGGAAAGGTAAAGACAACATAGGGCCTACGTGTTTCCGTTATCATCATCATCATCATCATTTCAGCCTATTACAGTCCACTGTTGAACATAGGCCTTCCCCATTAGATTGCCACAAAACACGGTCCTGTGCCACCTGCATCCATCGACTTCCCGCAAAACCGTGCAGGTCGTCGCTCCATCTAGTGGGGGGTCGCCCTACGCTGCGTTTGCCGGTACGAGGTTGCCACTCTAGAACCTTTCTTCGTCAACGGTTGTCGGTTCTACGAGCTATATGGCCGGCCTATTGCCACTTCAGCTTGCTTATCCTTAGGGCTATGTCGGTTATTCGGTTTCCGTTAACGGCATTATACGAGTACATAACATATACATAACATACATGTAATATATCGTTCTTAGATATAGATGTTCTTCTCCTTCCCCATCAGTCCAACGTTGGACATTCGCTTCTCCCCAGTGAAAGGATTTGCTAATGCCGCAATACCAGATACCTCGCATCTTTGACGCTGGTCCGCTCATTCCATCCGCCACCAGTGCGTATTTTAGGTTGTATAATCCCAACCCTTGACACCCTCGGGGGCACGGGATGATCATTTCACGGGATGACTCTTCATACGCTGCCACCATACGGCGAGAGATGATTTAAAGATGTCCTCCAGGCCGATTCGACCACGGCGACAACTTCTGAATACTGTCGGAAGCTATCAACTGCGCAGGAGATATTATAGTGCCACAAGTGTACGCGCAAATGTAGATCTTCTGTATAATACAATATATAACATAATATATAACGAATATGCGATAATATCGGAGGTTTGCTGGGATGCAGTATCGGAGACACTGTTTTTGGACAAATGTTTGCTCCGGTTTTCGAACCCAGGAACCGCGGCGTAGTACACAGGTACTCCGACAGATGATTTATAATTACCATCGATAATAACTTGATGTATGGTGCTAAAGCAAGATACCCATTAAATTCAGTGGGTGCGGTGAAAGTCTCATGACTTCCTGTGGTCAGGACCGTTATGGCTGGTAGCGTTTGGGGCCCACCAAGTTGTGTTGACAAGCCGCCTGCCAAGCGTGGCAACTATGGTATATATATAAAAATCTACCTAATCTATCACTATAAAATATATATCCCCCAATGAGAGCTACAATTTATAGAATCTATGGGGGCCTATTTCACAAATGAGGATAGGCTGAAACGCAGGTTTGATTATGCAATCTAAATCGCAGTCGCTTACGCATCGCGACGGACCTGATCGCGACGACGCGTGGCCAGTGGTCACTGACATTCTAATGCGGTCCGGTTCGAATCCACCGAGCCACTTTGTGCTAAACTAATTTTGTTGTTCGGATCTGTTTGTCTTGTGTTTCCCGTGTTCTTGTGCATCCTACCTAACTCCGATCACATTGTCGCTCAGCGTACATCGGCGCGTGTAGGTGGGACAGTGAGGCTCTGATGTTTGAGCGTACACTGTTGCACATAATATCCCTGCGCGTTGATGGCTCTCGCAGTAGTCGAAGTTGTCGCCGTGCCGAATGGCTAGAGAACATCAGCACCGCCTTAATATACCATCAAGTGCGCCTTCATATCTCTGCTTAATTTGACAGATGATATTGCCAATGAAAAGGATAGCCACCCGCCAGATCGGGTGGTGTGATCTGGGGAGGACGTCTCCTCCAACTAGTAATATTTAGATGTTGTATATATTGTTCGCATCTCAGAAACTTTCATAACACTGATTATGAATGTATGAGATATTTCTTGAGCTTCTCATGTGGCGATATCGTAGTCGTAGGTGAGCCTGGAGAACTTGTGACGTCAGACTAGGAAGCGCGCGTTGTGCCGACAGTAGTCTGGTGCTGTGACTGCGACGGCTGCCGATGACGTTGATGGCGTGGATCGGAGAAGCCGGCTGCGATGTTCATATGAGGGTCACCAGTTTGGCAGATGGTGTTGCCAAAGAAAAGAGTAGCTACCCGCCAGATCGGGTGGTGTGATCTGGGGAGGACTCCTTCAACTAGTAGTGAGCTTCTCATGTGGCTACGTAGATGTATCTGCACTTAACTATTAAGTT
Source organism: Luehdorfia chinensis (assembly GCA_019845155.1). NCBI lineage: Eukaryota > Metazoa > Arthropoda > Insecta > Lepidoptera > Papilionidae > Luehdorfia > Luehdorfia chinensis. Next base: position 2,544,734 of record JAHVAK010000003.1, on the reverse strand, counting down.
TTAACTTAACATACATACATAAGATCACGACTGTATCCCATAAGGGGTAGTCAGAGACTGAGCACTCGCTGCAAAAACAGATGACTGCCACAATCCACGTTTCACTAAAACAATATTATGCACTTGGTGTGATAGGTGGTGAGCCCATCGCCACAATGCGCCTGTTGGGTGCACAGTGCAGTTTAATTCCTTACTCGCCTTTTATGAGATCCATTGGATGAGATGGCGTGGTAGTATTCTGTTAACGAGCCGCCACCACACGGCATATAATTTCCATAACTTAACTATTATTTAAAAATAAAGCATTATTTAGTATTTAGTCCGCCATGTATACCAGTTTGTTGATGAAAGTTTAAATAAATGAAATTGCATGTGATACATATTTTACTCTTCAAAAGCTTTCTCCCATGAAAGCTTCCGTTCCAATGGGCGGTACAGAAGTCCAACATGTCATATATTATACAGAAAGTGCAATCAGAATTAACTTAAGCACGCAGTCGCACGAAACTTCATAGGTACAATTATCTGTTAGACAAATGGCCTGTGACTAATCATATAAAATATTATGTCTTTCAATCTGTAGGTGGAACATTTGCGGTTCTTAATTTAATTTTATTAAAATTTATGTTAATAAACAAATGATGATGTCCCATTGGTCCTATCGGAAGTGATTCACTGCGCAGGAGATATTATAGTGCCACTGGTCTAGGCGCAAACCCAGAAGCACTAAAATCCGAAAATAAATAATTTATTTTAAGTTTGTGGTGCCGAGTGGTGGCAGCTTAAGATAATCTACCACCCCATCTCATCCCGTGGGTGTCGTAATAGTCGACAGAGGGAAATGAAAACCAGGAGATGGGCAGCAGCGTCTTCCTGAAACATCTAAATGAATAAACTGCGATTGCCAACCCGCCCCCCAATCGATGCAACTATGGCAAAATCCTTCAAAAATGAGAGCTGCAAGTTTTACTTGTAATGGCTGAAACGATCGGCTCGGTTGGCGCAGTGGCTAAGCCCTTGGCTTCTCCGACGGGTCGCGGGTTCGGTTCCCGCACGGGACAAATATTTGTATGGCCTACATATAGTTGTTCCGGGTCTGGGTGTTTGTGCATGTGGAATTTATGTCTGTAAAACGCACCCACGCCACAGGAGAAATCCTTCTGTGAGGATTCGTTTTTTAAAAGAAAAGAATAAAAAAGGATGATGTTGATGATAATAATAGAATCGGGCTTGCCTATGCGGAAATTGATTACAGCAAAGGAAAGAGAATCAATTCGCCAAGATCCGCATGCAAAATTTAAAATAGCGTAATGGTGAGTCAATATCGCTTAGTAATGCTTCGTGTCGGGTTCTCGTCAGTGGTGTGTATGCACGCACGATTGCGGGATGGGGTGTGGCGGTGCTCTTCAAAAATTAGTTGATAAATATTTTAAATATTTGCATGCGGGTTTTAGCGAAAAGACTTCCATTCCTTTACAACAATTCATGTTTTTTAATACAACTGGATTGGCTGGGATTCGAACCCGAGACCTATGACGAAGAACTCAGGTACGCTGACCACTAAGCTAAGCGGAAGCTATAGTTCGCAACGGAATATAGTTAGTTCTATGATTTACAACGTCCGTCTGTAAACAAAATTTGATATAGATTACGTTATGCAATGTTAATAAGTTGGGTAACTACTAACTGCGGTTCGATGCGGAAACGTTTTAATTTCCTGCCACATCCGAGTTAAATTGAGATTTATGGCAGTGGTGTAGGTTAATGATAAACTAATCATGGGAGTTAAATTACTTAAGGGATAATGTTTTCTTTTATTTACGCGAATATAACACATTTAAATAAAACTGCTTTTTACGGATTTTACATACATACATATACATACATAAGATCACGACTGTATCCCATAAGGGGTAGTCAGAGACTGGGCACTCACTGCAAAAACAGATGACTGCCACAGTCCACGTTTCACCAAAACAATATAATGCACTTGGTGTGATAGGTGGTGAGCCCATCGCCACCATCGCTGTTGGGTGCACAGTGCAGTTTAATTCCTTACTCGCCTTTTACGAGATCCATTGGATGAGATGGAGTGGTAGTATTCTTTTAACGAGCCGCCACCACACGGCTTTTTTCCACTGGTCCGGACTAAAAATAATAATTAAAAGCTGAAGGTACTCCGGGTTAAGTATGACATCGGGACAACTGTCACCTCAGTCCCCCCGTGACCATGGGTGCTGTAAAGCGCCCGAAACGTCGGGTTAAAAATAGTTATAAATTAAACGCGATAAAATCCGTAAAAAGTAGTTTTATTTACTTAAGGGATTGTAGCTTACTCGTAGTTGCTGAAGAACGTGTGACGGAATGTTGTGATTAAATTTTTATTTACGAATTAAAGAATATAATTATACTAGCGACTCGCCCCGGCTTCGCACGGGTGCAATTTACTAAAACGTTTGGAAAATCCTAAAATTGCACGTGTCACGACGCTCATTTAACTCTTAAGAAAACAAATCGAATTGAGATTCAAATATTTCGAGGTCACTTCAGATGGAAATAATAAGGAAAAAATATTAAATTATCTTTAAGTGCTAGACTTTTGATATGAAATAGGAAACCAGTAGATAAAATTCTGGACACGATAAAAAAACCCGGTCTCGATACGTCCATTTTTTCAGGACGATGTGACCACATCACTATAAATATCCGGATGTCCAGGTCAAATTTTTTTAAAACTATTTTTTTCATTTTGATTTTATTTATATTTTTCAGATGTTATAATACATTTATAACTTTAAATTATATTATTTTTGTATTTCATTTATATAACTACAAAAATAACTAACCATACTAATATGGAAAAGTAACTCTCTCTGTTCCTCTGTCTGTTTGTTACCATTTCACGGTTCAACAGCTAAACCGATCTTGTCTTAATTTGACACAGAGATAGCTTGCATTCTGAAGACGGACGTAGGACACTTTTTATGTCGAAAAGTCAAACAGTTCCCTCGGGGTATTTAAAGAACCTAAATCCTCGCGAGCGAAGTCGCGAGCATCACCTAGTATAATATAATGTTAAATAAAATCTGCAGCATGACCACTGTAATCGACATAGCGCTTTGGATTAGCAAGCTGAAGTGGAAATGGGCCGGACATATAGCTCCGGTAACCGTTGGGAAAGAAACATTCCTAGACGGACTTCTGGACAGGTAAGTGTATGCAAAAGTCTGTCAGTAAATGTCTGGACACATTAGGGCTTAATTGAGATGGTTGTTCCACCATTATACTGGTGGTAGGAATCTATGCAGGAATCCGTCTAGGTAGGTCCACCCCTGGGTCAGTTATTCTGCCGTGAAGCAGTAGTGTGCAAACATTACTGTGTTTCGGTCTGAAGTGCAATGAGTGCTAGTGCAATCACTAGGAATATGAGACTTAAGAACTTATGTCTCAGGGTGACAGGCGCAGTGTGCTGCTTCACAGAAAAATTCTGAGTAAAACAGCATCCGTTATGGGCGGACTTACTTACCATCAGGTGAACGTTTTTCTCGCCTCGTCACTTTATCAAATAAAAAATTAATAAAATAAATGAAACTATCTGTCGGATGGCATCTGACTTTTGTAACTGTGATAATATTCTCCTGGGCTATTTTCAGCCACGGCGACAACTTCCGACTATTATCGAAAGCTGCCAACTGCACAAGGTCTATTACAGTGCCTCAAGTAAGACATCATTTCAGATTTTGCCTCGTGCTTTATCTATATATATATATCTGGTACGTGAAGGTTTCACGATCCGATTTATAACACTATGATAAGATTAGAGGTAGTCTATGATGCAGTGTCAGAGACACTGGGACAAATACAAGACAACCAAACCCGAAAACTACCTTTATGTGTGTTTGTCAAAATGTTGGCTCCGGCTAGGAATTGAACCCGGTACCAGTATCGTAAAATTCACTCTGAACATTGGCAAATGGGGTCGTAAAGGACATTAGACATTAATAATTCCAATAGATAACGAATTACTGAGTGTCACCAGTTCTGTCTGTGCAACTTTAAAATAATTACTTTGGCACTGAATCTGCGGTAACTATGCAAAGTGCTAGATTTAGTAGTAATGACATGAATACATGAATTGCAGTGTGTCAGCGGCCTTAGAGAATATACCACCCCATCTCATCCCGTGGGCGTTGTAAAAGTCGACAGAGGGAAAATAAACCAGGAGATGGACAGCAGCACCTTCTTGGAACACCTGAATAAGTGAACTGCGATTGCCAACCCGCCTGCCGACCGTGGCAACTATGGCGAAATCCCCCCCCAAATGAAAGATACTTACTTTTGTGGCAATCTATGTGGGAGGCCTATGTTCAGCAGAGGCCTTGTGATAGGCTGAAACGACGACGACGACTTGTATATTTAGTAAGTATCTGAGAAATGTTGGTAGTGCGATGCAGAACGTTTGACTTATTTCTCGCAGTTCCTTCGTGACATACGAGTAGATGTTGCAGCTAATCTTTACGACAAGTTACTGTTAGCCTAATTTAAAAACTTTACGCTACTTAACGGAACAGTATAGACTGCAACATTAATTTCACAGCTATTTTCACAGCTTGATGTCTTACGGTATTGTATTATGGCGAAACTGCGACTGACGGTGATGCATTCTTTACTTTGCAGAAAAGAGCAGTTCGCGGAATCTGTAATATGCGATGACTGCGGTTGCCAATCCGCCTGTCAAGCGTGGCAACTATGGCAAATCCCCCCAAATGAGAGCTACTTACTTTTGTAGGCAATCTATGGGTGAGGCCTATGTTCAGCAGTGGACTAATAATAGGCGGAAACGACGACGACTAGGATGGACCGCAGCATCTTTCTGGAATTCTTATTTTAAATAAACTGCGGTTGCCCATCCGCCTTCCAAGAGTGGAAAATTTGGTAAAACCCTCCCTATATAAGTGCCGTGTGGTGGCGGCTCGTTAAAAGAATACTACCACTCCATCTCATCCAATGGATCTCGTAAAAGGCGAGTAAGGAATTAAACTGCACTGTGCTCCCAACAGCGCATGGTGGCGATGGGCTCACCACCTATCACACCAAGTGCATTATATTGTTTTGGTGAAACGTGGATTGTGGCAGTCATCTGTTTTTGCAGTGAGTGCCCAGTCTCTGACTACCCCTTACGGGATACAGTCGTGATCTTATGTATGTATGTATGTATGTATATGAGCTACAAGGTTTTGTGGTGATCCGGGAGGAGGCCTATTTTCAGCAGTGGACAAATTTCAAATACAATATTAATACTGAGACCTTGATACAAACTTAGTTATTATAATTAGAAATAGTAGCTAACAATAAATCTATTTTAATAAGCATTGTGGCTTTTTAAACAATAATAAATTAAACGATTATATTTTTTTATATTTTCGTACACGTGTGCATAATCTGTCATTACGAAAATAGTCATAAACGATCAAGATAACCGCGACATTCAGCCGCTTCAAGCAATTATTTCGAGATTTATTTCATGTACTAATGAACGCCCCCCTAATCTGATTGCTCGTTAAACTGACTCTGACATACGATGGTAAGCTGATAATCAAAGTACGTACGTAGCTTACCATCATTTATCATAGTCACGTTTGCGTTATCCTTGTACACCTTGCGTGTGTTTGTGCAACGTGTGGTCATTCATATGTTTGCAATGAATATATTTTTTCTTTAAAACGATGCCTTACATTAGGATACTCCTGTATCGTAGGTGCGTTTTACAGATAAGTATACATTTCACATGCACAACACAACCAGACCCAAAAACCAACGATTTGTAGTTCGCAACAAGTGTTGGCTCCGGCTGGGATTCGAACCCAGAAGCTGCGGCGTAGAAGTAAGGTACGCTAACAACTAGGCCACGCGCAAACTATGCGTCGATGGTTTCTTTTATGTCTACTATGAGACGATGAGCCACGCTAGGATTTCTCATGGGGGCGTTTAACACATTTTTTTAAAACAAAATACGAATGTTCACGAAAATTGTCGACTGGCGGGCTCTATCCTGCGACGTCAAGTGTTGCAGTCGGTATCATATTTTACAGGTGGTAGGATTTCTATGCAGACATCTGTCCAATTACTAAAACCGTTTCAGAGATGAGAGAGGGCTTGTGCTCAGAAGTGGGGCATTTATAGGCTGTTACTTTTCTACAATGCAAAATAGACCGCTCAAAGTGACCTTTCCTAAGTAGATATACATAAAACAAAGGGATTATAAAGGAAAGACAAAGTCTAGTAAAAGTGAATGAAGAGTTGTGACGGATTACGGAAGTTATAAATAATTATTAAAAATAAAATAACAGTCCGCCTCGTGTAACAGTTCAAGTATTAATGTCAGTAGGTTTTTGTGAATTGAGTAAATTTCTTTCATTTTTGGCGTAGTTTTCTGGTAGTAAGCTTTCTATGCAGGAATTCGTCTAGGTAGGTACCTCAAGTCCAGTTATTCTGCCGTGAAGCTGTTTTGGTCTGAAAGGGCTGTCTCATGTCTCAGGGTAACGCGCGCAGTTAGGTGTCACACTGGAATGTTTTGGGTGGGGATACGGCATTAGATATGGGCAGGCTTACCATCAAGTGAACTTTTTGCTCCTCTCGTCTCTTAGCCTATATAAAATTATTTTGTGGGTTATATGTTTTTTTTTTTTATTGGTATATTAATAGATTTTTTTTTTCCTTTTTTTTTATATATTCATAAATATATATTTTATATTTATCTATATGTTATCAAATAATATGTCTGATGCTGATTCATTTTATTCAGCCAATGATTCAGACGCTTCTTTTATTTCGTGTGATGGTTCTCTAAGTGATAATACGCCTTTGTTGAACAAGCAATTGAATGATGCCTTCTCGAACAGCAATAAACTCCTGAATATCTGCCATATTAATGCTCAGAGTATTCCAAGCCACTTTTCTGAGCTAGAAGTCTTATTAACTTCTAAAAAGGTTCACGCATTATTAATTTCTGAGAGCTGGCTGAAACCATCTCTACCTTCCACTTTATATCCCCTAGCAGATTTTGTGCTCATCAGAAATGATCGTGTTGGTAGGAGAGGAGGCGGTGTCGCTGTTTACTTACATTCATCTATTACGTACAAGTCTGTTTTGACGTCACCGTCATCCTCCTCGACCACTGCAGAGTTTCTATTTTTAGAACTAGACGTCAGAGGTGCAAGGATAATTCTCGGAGTTGTGTATTGTCCTCCTTCCATTGATTATTTTGCCACTTTAGAAGCAGCTCTTGAAAGCATTGGGTCTGAATACGCACATTGCATGATCATGGGTGATTTTAATACAGATCTTTTGAGGGAATCATCCCGTTCTCAAAAACTTCGTAGTATCATCGAGTCTGTCAATCTCAGCATTCTTCCTCTAGAGCCAACTCACCATAATATCGACACTGATGACTCTTTGATTGATCTTATCATCACTGGTTCTACTGATCGTGTTGTAACATATGGCCAGCTTCCCGCTCCGGGCTTTTCGCGTCACGACCTAATTTATGCCTCATATAAGCTTAATCCTCCTAAACACTCTCCTACTACTTTGAATTTACGTAACTTCTCCCGACTTAATATGGATAAGCTTAGGAGTGACGCTTCAAACTTAAATTTTAGTCCTCTAGCGACGGCCTGTACAGTTGATGATAAGGTATCTTTTCTCAACAATTTAATTCTTAGCCTATATGATGCTCATGCTCCTATCCGTAAGGTAAAACTTAAGCGACCCCCCGCTCCTTGGATGACTGAGGGTGTACGGATGGCAATGAGAAGGCGAAATCGGGCTTTCCTACGTTTTAAGAGGGATCGTACTGATGATAATTGGTTATACTTTAAATTGGCTCGAAATAAATGCAACCAGATGGTACGTAATGCTAAACGCCGATTTATCCATAGCAGTATTGTCCATTCTTCGCCAGCTGAGGTTTGGAAATTCCTTAGATCTCTTGGGGTGGGTAAAGCATCCACTATGGATTGCGGTCCCTCTATTTCTTGTGATGACATTAATCTCCACTTTGCTTCTGTTACTGCAATGGACTCTGAAATTATTTCTCAAACAATAGCTTATTTAGCTTCCCTTCCATCCCCACACATTCCAGTCTTTAACTTCTCACCAGTGGATCAGGATGAGATCAAGAAGACTATTTTCACTATTAAATCTAAGGCCGTGGGTTGCGATGAGATTAGTAGACTTATGATATACAATATTTTAGAATACATTCTCCCCGCCATCACTCATATCATAAATTTTTCACTCGACTCAGGTCATTTTCCAGTAGTCTGGAAAAAGGCTTATGTACGTCCTCTTCCTAAAGTATCCAACCCTACACTTCCGTCTCAATATCGGCCTATATCCATTTTACCTTTTTTGTCTAAAGTTTTGGAATCCTGTGTATACAAGCAAATCTCCACTTTCTTATATAAACATAACCTACTGAGTACTTACCAGTCTGGGTTTCGCCCTGGTCACAGCACCGTCACAGCTTTATTAAAGGTCACCGACGATATAAGACAAGCTATGGAAAATAAGAAAGTAACTGTGATGGTGCTTGTAGACTTTTCTAATGCTTTTAACACAGTCGACCACGATATCCTTCTTTCCATCTTATCCCATCTTAGATTTGCACCCTCGGTCTTGGAATGGTTTTCTTCCTATCTTCGCGGGCGTCAACAGTCAGTGCGTGTAGGCCATGATTGCTCACAGTGGGTTGATCTGAGATCTGGCGTCCCGCAAGGCGGTACACTATCTCCAATATTATTTTCAGTTTTCATAAACTCTATCACCTCGATTTTCGATTGTTCGTACCATCTGTATGCTGACGATCTACAAATGTATGTGCATTCCAGTATTGACGATCTCCATAGCGCGATTGCCAGACTGAATACCTGTTTGATAGCCGTATCTGACTGGTCGTCGCGTTTTGGAGTATCTGTTAACGCGAATAAATGCCAAGCAATTCTTGTAGGTAGCTCGAGATTGTTAGGCAAAATTGATATAACTGGCTTACCCTCAGTACATTATAACAGAGTATTGATCCCGTTCTCAACCTCGGTACGGAATCTCGGGTTGTACATGGACAACTTGTTAACCTGGGGGACACACGTCACCCATATAAGCCGGAGAGTCACTGCCACCTTACAATCCCTCTACCGTCTGAGAAACTTTCTCAATTTTCAGACCAAGCTTATGCTTGTGCAATCACTTGTTATACCCATGATTGATTATGCTGATGTATGTTATCCAGATTTGAACCAAGTGCTGCTTAATAAACTAGAGCGCCTTCTTAATAACTGTATCCGGTTTGTCTTCGGTCTCCGCAAGTATGACCATATTTCTGAATATCGGTCTCGCCTTAAATGGCTCACTATCAAACAGAGGCGCAACTCTAGAATTCTCTATATTCTCTACTCCATCTTAAATGATTCCACTTCTCCTACTTATCTTCAGAACAAATTTCAATACGTTTCTTTAACTCATGAAAGAGTTCTTCGTTCCGCTTCAAATTATACGATTGCAATTCCTCAACACTTCTCCAAATTCGTTGGTAACTCATTTATCGTTCAGGCTGCACTGCTCTGGAACTCCTTGCCCGATGACATTAAAAAAGCCCAAAATAAGATCAGTTTTAAGAGGTTAGTACGGGAGCATTATTTTAAAGATTTAATTTAAAATTGTTTGTGGATTGTTTTTTTTTTTTTTTTTCAAATTTATGTCGAACCACCACGTATATTTATGTATATGTATGTGTGTATGTATGTTAGTTTATATGTATGTACATAGTTATGTATTATTGTTTATTTATCATAATTATATATTGATATGTATTTATTTATATGTATTTTGAGTATTTTATATTGTATTTAATATTTATCAGTAGTCTTTAAAATGTAATTTTTAGTTTTTTTAAGTTTTACACCTGCCGCATTGTTTCGCTACGCCTTTGGGTTGACTGGCAGAGAATGCCAACTGGCATTAAGTCCGCCCATTGTATCCTTTAAGGGGAAACAATAAAGTGTAAATAAATAAATAAATAAATAAATAAAAAAGTATACTTTACTTTGAAATATCGACCGCGGGACCTAGTGGTGAGAGTACCCGACTTCTCTTCTTCTTCTTCTCTTAGGGTGTGCCCTTGACTAGGATTTCCTCTGTATGTTTCGTTGTTTGAAGAAAAAAGAAGAAAATGAGATTAAATTTACAAAAAAAATTGTCACCATCATTATCATTTCAGCTCGTCACAAGTCCACCGTCGAACGTAGACTTCCATCGTAGATTACTACAACACGGTTCTGAATCACCAACATTTAAAGTTCTTGGATTTCTCGCAGAATCGTAGAGGTCGTCGCTTTGTCTATTAAGGGGTCTATTTGTCTATTATTCTATACCTCATTTGCGGGGAACGAACAATATCGCTGGTCCACTCACACTCGAGCCAGCTAATACATAAGATTTAAAAAATTCTTTCACATCCAAACATAGGACATGCTGAATAAGCATCTTAAGCATGTTAAGCATGCAAGCAAGCATGTGGTTAGATTTTCCATAATTTGATCCATTAGTGATGTCCTCCTGGCCGACTGACGACCACGGCAACAACTTTCGAATGCTATAGGAAGCTATCAACTGCGCAGAAGATATGATAGTGACACAATTGTACACGCGAACGCTGAGACACTCTCTCGTCCTAAACAACCCGTGCTCAATGTTACGCTTATGACAAGATCATACGTAGGATTATTGATTGCCATGTTCAATGCGGCCGTGTGGTGGCGGCCTAAGAGAATCTACAACCCCATCTCATCCCGTGGGTGTCGTAAAAGTCGACAGAGGGAAAATGAAAACCAGGAGATGTGCAGCAGCATCTTGCTGGAACATATGAATAAATAAACTGCGGTTGCCAACCCTCCTACCAAGCGTGGCAACTATGGCAAAATCCCCCCAAAACGAGAGCAACAAACTTTTGTGGTAATCTATGGGAGAGGCCTATGTTCAGCAGTGGACTATTGATAGGCTGAAACGATGACGATGTTCAATGCGCATTACTCAGATGTATCTCAACATCTTTCAGATAAGCTGCGGCGCCTTAACTATTTTAGATTTCAGAAGTAAAAGTCAAGTAAAAAAAAAAGTAAAGTGTCAGCCTATAAATGTCCCACTGCTGAGTACAGGCCTCCCCCATAGATTACCACAAAAGTTTGTTGCTCTCGTTTTGGGGGGATTTTGCCATAGTTGCCACGCTTGGTACGCGGGCTTTCTGAGAGGGTTTTGGAGCTAGGAACAATCCGCCACGCTGCTCCGATGCGGGTTGGCGGAATTCACATGTCCTCGAAGGTGCTGGCACCGGGGATTGAACCCAGGTTACTCGCTTACTATGAAATAAAAGGCGAGCACCAGGCCCCTGAGCTACCATGGTCTACGGGCTACAAAATTCAAGTAGTTTTGTTGGTTGTAGGATTCCTATGCAGGAATCCGTCTAGGTAGGTACCACCCCAGGGCCAGTTATTCTGCCGTGAAGCAGTAGTGTGCAAGCATTACTGTGTTTCAGTTTGAAGGGCACTGTGAGCTAGCGTAATCACTGGGCATTTGAGATTTAAGAACTAATGTCTCAGGTTGCAGTGTGGTGTCACACAGAAATATTCTGGGTGACACAGCATTTGTTGTGGGCGGACGTTGCATTTACCATCAGGTGAACGTTTTGCTCGTTTCGTCACTTGATACAAGAAAAAAAAAAGTAATAGCCTATAAATATCCCACTGCTGAGCACAGGCCTCCTCTCATGTCTGAGAGGGCTTTGCAGCTGGGAAGGTCGGCCACGCTCCTTCAGCCGCCAACCCTCCATGGGTTGGCGGTCTTTACTAGTTTTTTATTCCACAGACATGTAGGTTTTTTCCAGCACTTAAAATTGCAGAACAATTTGTGATCGAACTCAGGTCACTTGCGTACCATTAAATTTAAGGCGCGCGCCTGGCTCCTGCGCTACTACGGTTTTGGAATTAGGTTAGTATAATTAAGGATATAAAAGAATAACTTAACGTGTTGTGGTAGCTTACTACTACCGCCCCTCGCACCCCAGGGGAAGAGGGAAATTAAAAACCAGGAGATGAGCAGCAGCATCTTCCTGGAACATCTAAATAAATAAATTGCAGTTGCCAACCCACCTGCCAAGCGTGGTCAAGCGTGGTGACTATGGTAAAATCTCCCCAAAATCGAAGCTACAAACTTTTGTGGCAATCTATGGGGGAGGCTTGTGTTCAGCAGTGGACTTGTGATAGGCTGAAATGATGATGATGAACTTAGGATTTTTCTTAATTTTTTTTTACAGAAATATCAGTTTAAGATTTAGTTTATCAGGCTAAAGAAAACTTCAATAAACTTTAACTTTAGTGTAAAGGCTTAAAGGCTGTAAAGGCTGGATGTAAAGAAATTCTCTCTGTCTCTCTCGTTCCTTTTTTATTTAAATTATTAACTTTTATTAAAAACCAAAATTAATGGTTATTGTTAAACTACATGAAGAATCTTAAATGTGAAAAAACGGCAACAAAATTCATTGCTTTGTATGATTCAAAAGAGTGATTTATGGAAACATTGAGGTAAAATATTCCACCAAAAACTACGAGCTAACAACAAAATCGTTTCATAGTGTTGTGAAAAAATACTTTTGATTCGTTCAATAGCAATCGTTCATTCATTCGCTAACGTAATGGTTTCCTGAATTATTTCCCGATATTTATTGCATATTTACGATTCAATTCAATTAAAATTGCAGCTACTGTAACTATTCCATTCGCTGTAATTTTCTTTGAATATACATATATTTTTTATCAAATATGTATTAAATTAGAATAATTAAAGTCATTTTTGGGGTTCCGTACTAAAAAGATAACCCTTAAAATTTCGTCCAGTCTGTCTGTCCGTATGTCACAAAGTTTCAAATAGGTTGGTGAGATATGCAGTTCTAAAGTCGTAAGAAATGTCCATATAACTTTTTAACTATAGGGTTGGAAAATTCTGAAAAAAATGACGGTAGTACCTACAAAATATTTTCGACGATAATTGGTTTGAATAAGATATGTCGTGTAGTTTTTGAGGTGGGAGATATTTTCGGTTAAACGCTATTCCCCACTACCCCTTCACTGTGCCAGTCAAGCACATGGCCGTTTATTTTCCTATTATGGCAATGATTTGAAGGATAAATACTCCTAAATACTTGAAAGACAGCTTTCGGTATACTTCTCTCTCCCATGAACGGTTCCTTCGTTCTTCTCACAATCTCTCCCACCAAACTCCTACGCATTCCTCCTCTTTCTTCAAGAAATCTTTTACGGTCACAGCTGTGCGATTGTGGAATTCTTTACCCGTAAGTCCCTTTGTTCTTTTAAAAAACTTGTAAAAGCTCATTACTTGGAACTATGATCTTAGGCTTTTCATTTTTTTCCCTAATTTCTTTTCCGGAACTTTGGTCTATTGCGTTTATCTACGAATGCCTTAATGTTGTGCTTAATATTAATTCATATACACCCCTCTCTGCACCTTCTTTATGTATTAATTACAACAATTCCGTTTACAATGGTTGTCTGGAAGAAATAGCTTCCTGATAAGACCGCCTATTGTACATATTTTTAATTTTTTTTGTATATTTTGTGCTTATTCCTGTATTTGGTGTACAATAAAGAATACTTGTATATTGCTCGATCGAATCATTGATAAATGTCCCACCCCCTAAAAAAATCAGCAGACTTATTATTTCCAAAGCATTTTAGTTTTTAGATAGGTTATTTCCCCGCACTAGGATTTGTAGTGTATAGAGGATACGCTTTACAGACATCAATTTTACACGCGCAACACACAGAGTGATGTTTGTACATTACTTCTTGGCCACAGAATAACTGCCACAGCATACTGCATATAGTTTCAGTGATTTTTAAGATATAAATGTAAAGACTTATAAAAAGTAGTATTTGTTTTAAATCATATTTATTAGCGCGAGCGATTTTTTAAACGACTGTAATTATTTAAACATAAAATTAAAATTATTGCGTTATTTATTACATTTTGTCACTTCTCATTTTCATGTTCTATGTCTAAGATTCAAATAGTGAAATATGTTATAATAAAAACATTGACAACAGTGTGGCCGAGTAGGCAGAGTACTACGTGGGTCTTGGGTTCGAATCTCAGTTGAAGGTTTCTTTGTTATTAAATTATACCTAGGAAGAATAGGAGTATGTCTATATAATAAGAGTATGATGGTTTTCAAAAGTATCCTGCAATGCATCCCCTGCCTTAGGTTTTCTTTTATAAAATCCTTTAGCACTAGGCTATCTTTTGCACAAGGGCTATCTTTTGTCGTTATCATGAGGCAATCATCTTGGGCATCGTTTTTTAAAAAGAAAAAGATATTACGTGGTAGGATTCCTTCGCAGGAATCCGTCTAGGTAGGTACCACCCGAGGGCCAGTTATTCTGCCGTGAAGCAGTTATGTGTAAACATTACTGTGTTTCGATCTTCAGAAGTGATATCTCAGGTTGACGGGCGCAGTGTGTTGCCACACAGAAATATTCTGAGTGACACAGGAGAACCTTCCGCTCGCTTCGTCACTTGTTTAAATAAAAAAAAAATGAGGCAATCATCTTAGGCACCGTTTTTTAAAAAGATATTACGTGGCATGATTCCATCGCAGGAATCCATCTAGGTAGGTACCACCCCAGGGCCAGTTATTCTGCCGTGAAGCAGTTATGTGTAAACTTTACTGTGTTTCGGCCTGAAGGGCACAGATAGTGTAATCACTGGGCTTATAAGACTTAAGAAGTGATATCTCAGGTTGACGAGCGCAGTGTGTTGCCACACAGAAATATTCTGGGTGACACAGCATCTGTTGTGAGTAGACGTTGGTGAAGGTGGAAGGTGAACTTTTCCCGTCTAGTCTCTTAATTTAATAATAAAAAATACCACTGTTACGTTGCTGGTTGGCTTAAGAAATCCATGCTAATGTATAAATGCGAAAGTAACTCTCTCTGTCCCTCTGTCTGTTTGTTACCTTTTCACGGTTCAACCGCTGAACCAATCTTGACGAAATTTGGCACAGAGATAGCTTTCATACTGAGAACGGACATAGGATACTTTTTATTGCGGAAAATGAAATAGTTCCCACGGGATATTTAAAATACCTTTTTCCACGCGGACGAAGTCGCGGGTGTCAACTAGTATTTTATAAAGTTTGTTCACAAATAATCCGAAAATAACACACAGCACATCAATATCAAAATATTGTTATCAGTACTGGTAAAAAGCCGTGGTAGCTCAGGGGCTAGGCGCTCGCTTTAAATTTCATAGTACGCGAGTGACCTGGGTTCGATTCCCGGTGCCGGCACCACTAAAATTATTAATTGCAATTTTAAGTGCTGATTTACCACGTGCTCGGCGGTGAAGGAAAACATCGTGAGGAAACCTGCATGTCTGAGAAATAAAAAAATATTTTAAAGACATGTGCAGTCCGCCAACCCGCATTGGAGCAGCGTGGCGGATTCTTCCTAGCTCCAAAACCCTCTCAGAAGTGAGAGGAGGCCTGTGCTCAGCAGTGGGACATTTATATGCCGAAACTTTACTTTTTTTACTTTTACTGGTAAAATCGACGTCACGCCTAATAACATAATTCCTAAAAGTGTGACTAAAAAAACTGACATGGAATCTAACAAACTTGTCAATAAGACGTTATTAAAAAAAGTGTGTTAAAATAAATTACATAGATGATAGAGATGTGTGGAAATAACTCTTACTCTGCACTTGCAAACCCCCTGCCTGCTAAATTACGATGTAATTTTTAAGTAATTTATAAATAACATTATGTAATATGGCATTGAAAGAAAGAAAGACCCCAGAGTTTCTGGCCAGTTCTTCTCTGAGGTCTTATTTTTTGAGCCGGTATAGATTTTGACATTCATAAAAGCTTTATACAAGCGTAAGCAAAATGAAGAAATTTGACTGGGGAAATAATCATCAGCCGAAAAGCATATAGGCACTTAATCATTTGTCTGAGTCACTTTAACGAGCAATTACATTAGGAGCCGTTCATTAGTACACGAACGAAATTTCGAAATAATCTCTTCTAGCGTCGGAATGTCGCGATTAAATTGACTGTTTTTTTTATCCTCTTAATTATATTTTTACTCTACTCTATTTACATTAAAGCCATTTTTTTTTTCTTTTTCGATGGGAAAAGGTTGTTGTTGAAGCGAAACGTCTGCTGGCGCAAAGTAAAAGTAAAGTTTCAGCCTATAAATGTCCCACTACTGAGCACAGGCCTCCTCTCATTTCTGAGAGGGTTTTGGAGCTAGGAAGAATTCGCCACGCTGGTCCAATGCGGGTTGGCGGACTTCACATGTCTTCGAAATATTTTTTATTCCTCAGACATGCAGGTTTCCTCACGATGTTTTCCTTCACCGCCGAGCACGTGGTAAATCAGCACTTAAAATTGCAATTAACAATTTTAGTGGTGCCGGCACCGGGAATCGAACCCAGGTCACTCGCGTACTATGAAATTTAAAGCGAGCGCCTAGCCCCTGAACTACCACGGCTCCTGGCTCCAAGTCAAGTCAAAGTTCAAATTTGAGTGCAAAGTTTCTGTTATTCTAAATTAATATTTATCAAATTAACAGCTGTTTATACTGAGCAGTTATCACAGTTAATACAAGTGACGAGCTGTGTGGTGGCGGCTCGTTAAAAGAATACTACCACTCCATCTCATCGAATGGATCTCGTAAAAGGCGAGTAAGGGAATCAAACAGCACTGGGCACCCAACAGCGCATGGTGGCGATGGGCTCACCACCTATCACACTGAGTGCATTATAATGTTTTGGTGAAACGTGGATTGTGGAAATCATCTGTCTTTGCAGTGAGTGCCCAGTCTCGGACCACCCCTTATGGGATAAAGTCGTGATCTTATGTATGTATGTATGTATGTATACAAGTGACTCTCTCTGTCCCTCTATCTGATTTTTACCTTTCACCGCTCTTGACGAAATTCGGCACAGAGATAGCTTATATCCCGGAGACAAACACAGGATACTTTTGATTTCTGAAAATCAAGGAGTTCCCACGGCATTCTTAAAAAAAATTAGGCGCGGGCTTCAGTCAGTAATATACAAGTTGTACTTCTGTCACGTGTAGTAAGTTGCACGACACTTAAACATGTCATGTTGATGACTATGTAATAAGTAGATAATGCATGATGTCAAATAACATTGTCATATGTCAATACATACATACATACATACATAAGATCACGACTGTATCCCATAAGGGGTAGTCAGAGACTGGGCACTCACTGCAAAAATAGATGACTGCCACAATCCACGTTTTACCAAAACAATATAACTATGTATTTTTTTATATACAAATAAAATTTTATGATTTAAAAAATTTAATTTAAATTTATTTTACATATAAATTTTAGTATGAATTTATACTTATTTTAATAATAATAATAAATTATTTATAGTAATTAATAATAAAAATTTAAGAAATAAAGATTAAGTAATATTAAAATTATTAAAAAAAATTTTGCCAGCAGTTGACATATGTCAATGAAAGAGTAATAGACACCGAAGTTCGAATCGATCCGAAACAAATCCATCGGATCCAAAACACGTTAGTGGTAGAGAACGTGCGAACCGTCCGCAGAAACTTTGTATTTCGATTTTCGTAGTAGGAACCCCTGACCACATATTTACCTTGGCACCTACATTTAAATATAGCCATTTAAGTTTTATTTCAAGACAAATACCATTATCCTTTTCACATTTTATCATGCTACCGCAGTCTGCATTTGTTTGGAAGTACAAACGTTTTTTTTTAGCGGCTTCAAATTTAATTGAACCTCCAACAAGCAATAAATATCGGAAAATAATTTTGTAAACCATTCCGTTAGCATATGAATGAACGAATGCTAATGAATGAATTCCGCGGCCACTCTTAGTGGCGCGTTTTCGTGTTATTGTTCGTTCCGAATATTCGTTCCAGTTTAGTTTTTGTTGTTATCACCATACACGAATGAATATTGTATTTACTACAATGTATTTTAGTTTGACGACCTAGTGGCCAGAATGAGCTAATATTATGTACCAAACGTATGTATGTAAAAGTCACGATGCGGGAAAATACGAGTTTCGTTTATTTTTAAATTAAAAAAACGCTATAGCTTCTCATAATTTTATGAAACTCATACTTGTCATAAACTCGATAAGCATGGCATTTTTCATAATCATCATCATTACAGCCTTTTTTATTTTAAGTCTACTGTTGAAATCAAAGATTTTCCTAGTTTGTCGCAAAATACGGTCCTGAGTCATCCATCGAATGTTTTGAATGAACGGAAGAAAGGGACGAGATAAGCTAATTTCACCTGATAGTCAGTACAACGCCTGCCCATAACAAACCTAGAATATTCCCAGTGTGACATCATATTGCGCTCTTCACCCTGTGACAGGTCTTAAGTCATACATTTCCAGTAATTACACTAGAAAGAATAATGAAAGAGTGCCCTTCTGACCGAAACAAGGTAATGTTTGCACACCACTGCTTCACTGCAGAATGATTACCACTGCGGTGGTACCTACGTAAACAGATTACTGCATAGGAATCCTACCACCATTGACTTCCTGCATAAAAAATATACATTAGTCGATAGGTGTTAGGCAGAGTAGAATAGCACCTATTTAATAAAACTAATTTTACGGATTTTATCGCGTTTAATTTTTATACTATTTATAACCCGACGTTGCGACGACACGATAAAATCCGTAAAAGTCGTATTATTAAATGTGTAATATTCGCGTAAATAAACGAAATCATAGCACCTATTTGTTACCGAGGTGTCGTATGGCTAAGGTATTGTACCAATATCTTTTATTCATGCAGAATAACACCATAATATGCAATGCTGTCACTATACTGCTCGTGGGAACGCAATGGGGGGTAATAATCGCTTGACTAGTAGCAAAATGGCAGTGACTTGGATCACCACACGTCACGTATCGTTTCCTTCGGGGGCGAAAATTACAGTACGGGTGTACTGGTACCCCTTATATGGGAAAAAGGCGAGATTTGCTGGTTGTGTTAGGGCATTCATCACCCCGTTACAGGTCATGACTCACGTTTAGATTTCACAAATGGCGGAATTATCTCAAATAGACCTGAAACACCGAGAACGGTTATCGATTATTTAGTTGCTTCTGGTATTGCTATTGGTGATCCGAGAATCACGCATTGCGATTCCAACAAAATCATCATCTTTATCATCATCATTTTAACCTATCACCAACCCACTGCTTAACATAGGCAAAGATTGCCACAAAACGTGTAAGTTTGTAGCTCTCATTTTGAGGTATTAGTTGATAGAGGGAAAATGAAAACCAGGGGATAAGCAGCAGCGTCTTCCTGGAACGTCTGAAGAAATAAGCTGCGGTCGCTAACCCGCCTGCCAAGCGTGGCAACTATGGCAAAATCTCTTCAGCAAAATTTCAATTATGGAAGTGAAACTTCTTTGGGTGCGATGAGAGTAAAATTTCAAGGTCGAATTTTGAGGTTTTAATTAATATTTATCGATTAAGTAATAATTATATTCTGAGCAGTTGTTTTACAGCGAGTAATATTTATTTTTACTGATTTTAATTTTAATAAAATCCATACCAATATTATAAATGCGAAAGGAACTCTCTCTGTCTGTTTGTAACCTTTTCGCGGTTCAACCGCTGAATCGATCTTGATGAAATTTTTCACAGAGATAGCTCGCATCCTGGCGACGGACATAGGATATTTTTTATCTCGGAAGATCAAGTAGTTCCCATGGAATATTTAAGAAACCAGCTACGCGGACGAAGTCTTGGACATCAGCCAGTGTCTTTTTTTTATTGTATAAAGTGACGAAACGAGCAAAACGTTCACCCGATGGTAAGTGCAACACCTGCCTATAACAAATGCTGTGTCACGCAGAACATTTCTGTGTGACTCCACATTGCGCCCGTCACCCTGAGACATCAGTTCTTAAGTCTCATATGCCCAGTGATTACGCATACATTAATATAAAGAGTGACAAATATAAAATCAAAACTCAAAAATACTTTCACGTTAAAATTAAATAAGCTCTAGGAATTCCTACAAGAGCATGGCTGATCAGGGAGGTAAAGATATCAAGGCCGAAAAATATTCGTATTCCTGCTGTAAAATCGCTCGAAACGTCGGGTTATAAAAAGTAAAAAGTAAACGCGATAAAATCCGTAAAATCTAGTTTTATTTAAACGCGTGGTATCCGCGTGAATATAAGAAATCAATATTTATCTGTTAAACGGTATGTTAATGTGATGTTTAAAAAACTTACGTCAGTAAACAACCTAAATCAGTCAATATTCTATCTATAAATACAGTAACGACGATTTTCTTTTTTTGTGTTATCAGTAACCTAAGTAATTGATCCTTTGTTTCGCCCTCCTTTTGTGACGTTTTTGTAATTTATTTATGAGAGGCTCTTCGTTTAACTCCCGTGGCTGTACCTTAATAGATAAAGTTAAGAAATTCGGTCAGTTATGCAAAGCGTACAACTTTGACTCCATCAATAACTTTTTAACTTATGTAAACTTTTAATGATCATACTTTCTCAAGAAAAGAAATAAAGAGCGCTGCAACTCGGTACACGTGACGGAAGAGAAACTTGCATATGTATATTAGAAACTAGCCGATGCCCGCGACTACGTCCGCGTGAATGAAGGTTTTTAAAAATGTCGTAGGAATTCTTTGATTTTTTCGGAATAACTATATCCTATGCCCGTCTCCAAGATTCAAGCTATTTCATTTCCGAATTTCGTTAAGATTATTTCAGCGGTCCAGTCGTGAAAGGGTAACAAATAGACAGAGGGACAGAGTGAGTAACTTTAGAATTTATTATATTAGTAAAAATATAATAAAAAATAAAATAAATAAACAATAATTAATAAAAATTACTGCTCGGTATATAAACAATTATTAATTATAATGTTTTCTTTTATTTACGCGAATATTACACATTTAAATAAAACTACTTTTTTACGGATTTTATCGCGTTTAATTTTTGAACTATTTTTTTTTCGCTATTCACATGCCTACCTGTAGAAGACTGCATCTCAATTGTATCCAGGAAGCTAGCGGAGAACAACATGCCAGCAGAATATGCAGAACTACTTAGACATTGCCTTACATCTGGCTATCTATTGTGGAAGGAACAGTACTACAAGCAAGTAGATGGTGTGGCGATGGGCTCTCCAGTATCTCCCATTGTCGCCGACATTTTCATGGAAGACTTTGAGGAGAAAGCCCTCCGTACTTCTCCTGTAAATCCAAGATTCTACAAGCGGTATGTAGATGATACTTTCACAATTTTACCATCGCATAAAGTAACTGCATTTCTAGACCACCTTAACTCCCTAAACTCTAAAATTCAATTTACAATGGAGTTAGAGGCAAATAACTCTTTAGCTTTTCTGGATGTGTAAGTAATTCGGAATCCTAATAACACCTTGTGTCACACTGTGTATAGAAAAAAGACCCATACAAATAGGTATTTAAATGGTGAATCTCACCACCATCCTTCACAGTTAGCTACCGTGGGTAAATCTTTGTTTCAGAGAGCACAAGGGATCTGTGACAGTAAACACCTGGCCGCCGAGCTTCAGCATGTCAAGCAAGTTTTGCAAGACAACAAGCTTCGGGTTCCGCGCCTTCGTCGCAGTGACCGAGTGAAGCCGGCCACAGTCGAGCGTGTACCTGCTGTTCTTCCATATGTCAGAGGAGTCACGGACAAGATTGGCTATATCTTGAAGCGAGCTTCTATAAGAACATTTTTCAAGCCGCCGAAGAAGATAAGTCAGTTTTTACCATCTGTCAAGTGTAACATCCCTCTACAAGATGCAGGAGTATACAAGCTGGATTGTGAATGTGGTCTCTCTTACATAGGGCAAACTAAAAGATCCATTAAAACCCGCGTTAAAGAACACATAGCTGATGTGAAGCATCGACGCTCTAGGAAGTCTGCAGTCTGTGACCATGTTCTGGATCATCCCAACCATTACATCAGATTTGATAGACCACAAATCCTTGCAAAAGAACACCGATTCCTACCAAGGATGATTCGCGAGGCTATTGAAATTAAAAAACATCCTAATTTCAATAGGGAAGATGGTTGGGTATTACCACCGGCTTGGGATCCTATTATTAATAAAATTAAATCAAAAACCAAGCATACCACTGCAAGGCTTCAAGACACAGTAAGCTCTTTCTGCGTAGATCGGACTACAAATAATAATTAAAAGCTGAAGGTACTCCGGGTTAACTATGACATTGGGACAACTGTCACCTCAGTCCCCCCGTGACCATGGGTGCTGTAAAGCGTCCGAAACGTCGGGTAAAAATAGTTCAAAAATTAAACGCGATAAAATCCGTAAAAAAGTAGTTTTATTTAATTATTAATTATTATCAAATACGACCCAGAAATTTCACTCTCATCGCACCCAAAGGAATTTCTCTTGAAAAAAGATAGAAAGTTCATCAATGGTGGTAAGATTTCTACCGTAAGAATCAGGTAGTTACGACTCCAGGGCCAGTTATTCTGCAGTTATTCAGTAGTGTGCAAACATTACTGTGTTTCGGCTTAAAGGGCACTGACAGTAAGCGTAATCACTGGGCATATGAGACTGAGAACTGATGTCTCAGGGTCACGGGCGCTGTGTGGCGTCAGAAATGTTCTGGGTGACACAGCATTTTTAATAGGCAGACGTTGCACTTACCACCAGGTGAACGTTTTGCTCGTTTCGTCACCGTATCTAATAAAATGAAATAAGCAGTGCTTTCGTACTAAGTGTCTATGTATTTGATTTCTACAGTGAGTTTTATGTTTACATAAATTGTAAAATAAATAAATAATTAATAAAAAAGTGTCTTTTTCGTTATTTTTGTTATGAACTTTCTTACAGCAGGCTGGACTGAACAGTTTTAAAGAGAAGTATATATAGATAGATAACTATAAAACATCTTAACAGAAAAAGTTTACAATTTTGGAAAAATTACAAACTACTAAAGATGGAACGTCGCTTTAAGTGATTTCTTCCTGACAAACGGGATAAAAAGGAGTTTGGCTTATGTTAGCATGGAAATAGGGATTGCAATCCTGCAAAGTGCGATCCCGCAATCCAGCGGAATCCAGCATTATTTTAAGAATCAAATTACAAGAGGAATTAGAAAGAGCCTTTTCGGCCGCTGGCCTTATACATATGTAGTTATATTAGAAGTAGATTGGGAGATAACACAATTGATGATATTTGTATTTTAAGATCATATTTCTAAAAAGTGAAGTGACTAATGATTTTTTATTGATTTTTATACTTTACCAGAATTGATTGTACAATACCAGAGGAATAGCAGATTCTTTAATAAATTATTAAAAATTCAATACATTATTTTTTCGTGAATAACGATTACAACAGATTCATGATAAGTGTACAACACAACCGGACCCGAAAACCAACAGTTTGTGCTTTTATTGGCCCCGGCTGGGATTCGAAACCAGGTCCCGCGGCGTGAAAGTCAGGTACTCTGAGTACTTGGCTACGCGGTCGTCAAGTTGATTGCATGTATAAAGATGAAAAATGCTAGTAAAGATTCTCATTTGAAATGCATAATAGTATAATTATAATATATACACTTTAGGACAGACGTTAGTGTATTTTTGAATTATTAATGTTAGTAAAACCGGCCATGTGGGACTAGAGACTCGGAACATAAGTCCTTTGTTGCCGACCAGTTTCTCTCCCTTGATACGAATCTATTATGAGGTAATGATAATTTGACTGAGGCCTTTGGTGCCAACGCGTTATGAGCTTCATCATTAAAGAGTGTTACTTACTATTTTTAAGGATTTTATTATTTTTATTATTATTTTATATTTATATTATTTTTAGGCGGCCTAAGAGAATCTACCACTACATTTCATCCCGTGGGTGACGTAAAAGTCGACAGAGGAAAAGTAAAAACCAGGAGATGGGCAATTTTGCAAGTTCAGTTTGACAGTTCCGCTGCCACAAGTTTTCAGTGCATTATTTTGGATATTATTATTATTATTATTTAATATTTTATGTACACACAAACAATGATTACAAAGAAAAAGTATGAATAAATTTAGTACAAAGGCACAGCTTATTTCATTTAGAAATTTCTTCCAGCTGGCCTGACACAGGACAGTTTAGAAGAGATGAAGACTTAGTGTGCACTTAGCAAAATTACATAACATGACACATACATTCATACATATTAACATTCATACATCATTCATACATCATATAAACATATACATACATAAATAATCACATTTGATAGTAAAAGTCGACAATGGGAAAATGAAAGAAGGAGATGGGCAGCAGCATCTTCCTGGTACATCTGAAAAATTAAACTGCAGTTTCCAACCCGCCTGCCAAGCGTGGTAACTATCGCAAAAATGAGAGCTACAAACTTTTGTGTCTACCATTGGAGGAGGCCTTTGTTCAACAGTGGACTTGTGATAGGCTGAAACCACGACGACGACGAAGGTAATGTAAAACGTTCTTTTGCTAGAATGTATATATCAACCTACCCGTGCTTGATGTAGCGCTCTTGCGTTATCTAATGGTGGTAGGATTCCTATACAATCCGTCTAGGTTATAACCGACCCAGGACCAGTTATTCTGCCGTGAATCAGTAGTGTGCAAACATTACTGTGTTTCGGTCTGAAGGTCACTGAGGGCTAGTAATTACTAGGCATATGAGACCTTAGATCTGATGGGTCAGAGTGACGGGCGCAGTGCGGTGTGACACAGCATTTGTTAGGCAGACGTTGAAGACAACGTCACAGTTCTTAAGTTTCATATGCCCAGTAATTACACTAGCTATCGGTGCTCTTTAGACGGAAACACAGTCATGCTTGCACATAAATGCTTTACGACAGAATAACGGGCACCTTCTTAATCTGCGTTCAAAATTGTTATCAAGAAATATAGTGGTGTCGGCACAGAAGATAAATTTCAGGTTGCCCGTGTACTATAATTTAGGGCAAGTGTTTGGCTTTTGAGCTACAGGGGGTCTCATAAATCTTGACAACGTGACGTGACGTAACACAGAGTTGATTGCGTCGGTAGTGTTGACGTTTATTTATTTATTTATTTATTTATTCTTTATTGAACCATTAAAAAGGAACAAAAGGCGGACTTAATGCTAAAAGCATTCTCTGCCAGTCAACCTTAGGGCAGTGAGTAAACAGCGATTGCGGTTATTAAAATAACGTTTAAAAAAACGTTTCTACGTAATTTATGAAAATATACCAATATGTTCCTCTTCTGCTTTTATTTATGCTTTATTTCTACAGATTTTAAATAAATTATGAATTTTCAGCTGAGTAAAAATATCCTCACCAAAGATGGTCTTTGTCCAATAGTTCTTTGTCAATGTTTAAAAAAAAACGTTCTTATTTCATAAACAAAAAGACCTCAGAACAAAAGCTAGATCTAAATTATATCGAAAATAATTTATTTTCCATAAAATATTGTATAAATTAAATAAAATTGACGTAACGCGTAAACAACGAGACCTATTCAGAGCGCCATACAAAAGGCTTTTGATTCATTCAATATCGTTCGTGCATTCATTCGCTAACGGTTCGATTTACAAAATCATTCTCATTTATTTATTGCCCATTCAATTTTTTTTAATGGAAATAATTGATGAGACGAGCAAGTCGGTCACCTGATGGAATGGCCACGCCGACCCAATACAGTTGCGGTGTAACTTTGACTTGGAAAACTTAGCACCGTACTGTGTCTCACCATCAAGAGACGTCGGTACTTAAGTCTCATATGCCCTTTAGTACTAGATTCGGTGCTCGTGAAACCAAAACACAGTGGTGTTTGAACACCACTCCTCGGCTGCAAAATAATTTACGCGGATTTTTTGAAAACGTTCACCTGATGGTAAGTGCAACGTCTGCCTATAACAAATGCTGCGTCACCCAGAACATTTCTGATCAGATTTCAAAGTCTCAGATGCCCAGTATCACACAAGCTCTCAGTGCCCTTCAGACCAAAACACGGTTATGTTTAAACACTACTGCTTCGCAGAAAAACTGTTCCCGCGGGGCTACCTGCCTAGACGGATTTCTCCATAACTGGACAGACTTTGCACTTACCATCAGATGAACGAATTGCTGGTCATTTTCTTCAATAAAAATATAATAAATCAATGTATAACCGATATCACAAAACGAGGCTCTCAATTAAATTAGCAATTCTGAACCCATATACGAGTAGATGAATCTATTTATTAAAATTAGTCGTGGGTGCGCTTTACAGACATACATTAGACATGCACAATCACCCAGACCCGGAACAATTATCAGTACGCCATACAAACATTTATCCCGTGGGGGAATCGAACCCGCGACCTGCGGCGCAGAAGCCAAAGGATTAGGTACTTTGCCCACCGAGCCGGCTGGGGGAAAAATTCATAGTACCGAACCGACACGATCCTTAGTTCTGACGGAGATATGGACGAAGGAAAGTAAGTTAATTTGCTAAGATCCCTATGCAAAATATAAAAATGGTGTATATACTCTACGACAGACGGCGGCCGTCTGTCGTAGAGTCTATACTTGATAATGCCTCGTTTTGGGGTGATCACGTGTCGTGTTCTCGACTTCAGTGGTGTATATTATCGAGTGGTAGTATTGTAGTGGTTGGTGGAGGGTACCTGGTGGCGGTTCCTGGTGGCGGTGTTAGTTTGCTTGTGCACGCTACTGAGGGAGAGCGGGCGGTGCTCTTTAAAAAAACTAGATAATATACACCATTTTTTTATATTTTGCATGCGGATCTTAGCAAATAAAAGTTAATCTCCTTCGTTATAATGGATTTCCGCGAAGTAATGCCAGATTCTATTAACTATAGGAGATATGGACAGCAATCTATCCTGGGACGGTATCTTCGTTAGGCACAAATATGCTTACCGTGTGGTGGCGCCCTAAGTGAATCTACCACCCCATCACATTTCAGGGGGTTTCGTAAAAGTCGAAGGAGGAAAAGTAAAAACCAGGAGATGGGCAGCAGCATCTTCCGGGAACATCTGATTAAATTTACTGCGGTTGCCAACCCGCCTGGAAAATGTGGCAACTATGGCAAAATTCCCCCAAAAATTAGAGCTACAAACATATGTCACGATCTGTGGGTGAGCTCTACGTTCTGAAGCCGGCTAGTGATAGGCTGTAAGAAAGAAAGAAGAAGAAAGAAAATAACTTTATTCGTTGCTACGCTCAATACAAACACATAAAAAACAAACAATTAACAATAAAAAAGTATTTAAATTTATGTTGGATTGCAGCAACGAACAGGACCCGCCTCAGCATTATGCTACAGCAAAATTGCCGCAGCGCTGTTATTCTGTCACCACTAATATAAAACCTACGAGCAGCTGTCAGGCAGTTTAAATTTATGCATGTCATAAAATAACAGAAAAAAAAAAAAAACGAAAGATATTTTAAATGTATCAGACATATAACACATAAGTGTAGTTGTAATAAAGATAAAATTCTAAAATAACGATAAATTATGAAAAATAAATTAATATATTATATTTATTTATTATTTAATGTGTTATGATGATGATGATGATGAGGATCCAACCTAAAATATTCGGCATTTCCCGCGACCGTGGGAAATGCCGAGGGAAATCCTCTTGCGCTACAGACTAAAACAAATTGTAAATACACACTAGTATTAGAGCAGCGGTAGCTCTGCGGTGGCAAACCTTGCACTAACCATCAGGTGAATGTTTTGCTCGTTTCGTCACCTTATCCATAAAAAAAAACTAAAAAAAAATTAAATTGTGATTTGAGATTTATTTATTTTTGTCATCCAGAACATTTCTGTGTGCCACCACACTGCGCCTGTCACCCAAAGACATATCAGTTCTTAAGTCTCATATGCCCATTGAGTACGCTAGCTCTCAGTGCCCTTCAAACCGATACACAGTAATGTTTGCACTCCACTGCTTCACGGCAGAATAACTGGCCCTGAGGTGGTACCTACCTAGACGGATTTCTGCATAGGAATCCTACCACCAGTAAACGGAAAGTGACGAGGGGTACAGAACGTTAACATAGTGGTAAGTACACCGGATCATTCGTGTAGCACCACACTGCGCTCGTCTGCCACTCTGAGACATCGCTTATTAAGTCTTATATGCCCAGTGATTAAACTTTTCACTTTTTCGTGAAATAAATGTAAATCAATCTATTTTGTAATAATCCATTATATCTATTGATATCAGTCATCATCATCATCATCATCATCATCAGCCTGCGGCAGTCCACTGCTGAACATAGGCCTCTCCCAATAGGCGCCATTTAGCCCGATCTTCGGCTTCACGCATCCAGTTGCTGCCAGCCGCCTCGTCGCACCATCTAGGCAGGGGACGCGTACGTTTGCCTAAACGTGGTCTGCACTCCAGGATTCGCCTACTCCAACGGTTGTCGCTTCTGCGACAGATGAGTCCAGCCCATTACCACTTCAGTCTGCAAACTTGAAAGGATATGTCGGTGACTTCAGTTCTCCGGCGGATTTCTTCATTTCGAATCTTATCCACCAGAGAAACCCCTAAATCAGTCGCCTAAATAAAATTTAATATTTAATTAAATGAAAAAGCAAGCGGAGTTTCAATATTTTATTAATTAATATTTTAGACAAAGCGTGCGTTGTAGAGATTTAATCAGGATGAACGCTTGGCTATTACAATTGAATCTAAATTTCCACTCCAAAACAACTCGGTATCGTTCAGACATCTGTTTATTGTTGAAAAATAATTATTTTCACTTTGTACAATAATTATTGCCGACAGGATATTAAAATTAAATTTAAAAGCTGCTGCTGTCTTTATTAGACTGTCAGATAGCCGTAGGTTTTTCTTTTTCTTATTCATTTTCTCTTTTCTGCCTTCAAGAGGTTTGATTCGTATGTATATCTCATCATTTATCATCATCATTTCAGCCTATCACTTGTCCACTGCTGACCATAGCTTGCGTCCTCCATAGATTGCCACGAAAGTTAGTAGCTCTCATTTTGGGGGGATTTCGCCTTAGTTTTCACGCTTGGCAGGCGGGTTGGCGCCGTTAATTTTTTTTTGTTGTTTTGCTGTTGATTGGCAGCAGCATCGTCTTGGAACATCTTCCAAGACGATGCCGCTGCCAATCTCCTGGTTTTTAGTTTCCCTCTGTTGACCTTTACGACACCCACGGGATGAGATGGAGCGGTAAATTATCTTAAGCCGCCACCACACGGAATCACGTGTATACACGAGTAGACTATAATCATTCTGATTCGACGACCGCGTGGCCTAGTGGTCAGAGTACCTGACTTCTAAGCCTCGGGTCCTGGGTTTGAATCCCAGCCGGAGCCAACATTTGTGTTAAAACATAAATTGTTGGTTTTCGGGTCTGGTTGTGTTGTGGTTGTCCCCGTGTTTCTGACACTGCATCCTAGCCTACTTCCGATCTTATCGCATCAGCGTTACATCGGGCGCGGGTAGGTTGGGACGAGTGAGTGCCTCTGTGTTTGCGCGTACACTTGTGGCACTATAATATCTCCTGCACAGTTGATGGCTCTCGACAGTAGTCGGCAGTTGTCGCCGTGGTCGAAATCGGCTAGGAGAACATCACACATCATCATCAATCATTCTGAAATTAAAGTTGAACCGCGTGACCAACGTAATGAAAATCAATTTCCCATTTGCATCAAATCATGTTTTTTTTATTGGTGGTTTAAGTGATGAAACGAGCAAAACGTTCACCTAATGGTAATTGCAACGTCTGCCCATAACAAATACTGTGTCACCTAGAACATTTCTGTGTGACACCCCACTGCGCCCGTCACCCTGAGAAATCAGTTCTTAAGTCTCATATGCCTAGAGATTACGCACGCTCTCAGTGCCCTTCAAACCGAAAAACAGTAATAACTGGCCCTGGGGTGGTACCTACCTAGACGGATTCCTGCATAGGAGTTCTACCACCAGTAGAATTTTTACGTCTCCAATTATACAACCGTACGTACCAAACTACCATAATATGATAACAAAACATAGTTGAACTGGACGTCACGCTACGGCCTGAGGAGCTTAAGAGCAAACGTTATTAATGTGGTCACCCATCCAATGAACGACCGCGGTTTCTCAAATATTCATATTCATTTTTTTTTAAAAAAACCATTACGTTGGTTTGAATGTCATCGGTCCTTATTACACCGTAAAACTTTTCATCAAATTCGTTCACTGGGTAGTGGTACCGTCCACTTTGAGAACCAACGGTCCTGTTTATCAGCGTACCACAACACTATACGCAAGTATAATTTAATAATTGAGCCATTGAACGCATTATTTAGTAACTAAACGCTTCTTTTGTTGTACAAAATGAAATAGTCACTGCTTTTATTGTCTGCATTAAAATAAAATATTCATATAATACGCCTTAATGACCGTCATTGCATAAATGCATTGTTAAATGATATAAATGCTTATGCATCTAACTGTACTACGTACGCGGTGTAAGTGAAAAGCTGTTACAGTGTAAAGACATTTTTTACCCACAGTTTTTATACATTTAAATACAGTACATGGATATGTGCCATTTTGTTAGATGATTTTAGCCATCTTCAAGGTGACATGATCCCGTTGCTGTAAGACTTCTGATCAAAAAAAAAAACGTGATGAGTCAAGACAGGACACTCGCTTGATGTTAACCTGACACTTCCTAAAAACTTCTGAAGAGACCGACACAAGTAGAAATCTGAAGGTGCAAGGTCAAGTCAGGGTCACCTCGCAGCCAAGCTCTCTTAATTTTTGATTAGTGACTATAGATGTGTGTGGCAGCGTTGTCGTGATGAAAGACCACACCATTTCTTTTCATCAATTCCGGCCGCTTTCTCCCAACTTCTTGCTTTATTCTCATCGGTTTTTCAGCATTGAACTAGTAATAGGCTGAAATTATGACGATGGTTACAGACCCAAAGGGACTAAAATTACTCATGGATACTGGCCATTTCATACAAAATTGAAGACCTAATCGACCAAAATATTGGAGCAGCTGAATTTGTTTTGCGAGTTTAGTGTTTGTTACATCGCCAAAGCTATAAGCTAGCCTTACCCAAGCATGCAGGTTCTGATTGGCTGGACAACATCTTCCCTAGCTACTCGTGGGAACGCTATGGGGAGCAAGAAAGTTAACTCTTACTTAATTGAGCCGTGGTAGCTTGGGGGTCAGGCGATCGTCTTGAATTGAATAGTACGCGAGTGACCTGAGTTCGATCCTCGGTGCCAGCACCTCTAAAATTGTTCTACAATTTTAAGTGGTGATTTACCGCGTGCTTAACGGTGAACGAAACAACGTGAGGAAACCTGCATGTCCGAGGAATAGAAATATTTCGAGGACATGTGAAGTCCGCCATCACGCATTGGAGCAGCGTGGTGGATTCTTCCTTGCTCCAAAAACGCTCTCAAAAATGAGAGGAGGTCTGTGCCCAGCAGTGGGACATTTATAGGCTGAAAC
Organism: Luehdorfia chinensis; assembly: GCA_019845155.1. Lineage (NCBI taxonomy): Eukaryota > Metazoa > Arthropoda > Insecta > Lepidoptera > Papilionidae > Luehdorfia > Luehdorfia chinensis. The sequence continues at coordinate 2,513,058 of JAHVAK010000003.1, read as the reverse complement.
TTTACTTTACTTTACTTTTATAGATTACCTCTAAAACTGTTATTTTAAATGCTAGTTTACCGCGTGATCAGCGGCGAAGGAAAACATCGTCAGGAAACCTGCATGGCCGGGTAATAAAAACATTTCGAAGACATGTGAAGTACGCCAACCCGTAAATAGCGGCGACGTGTTTTGCCATCCCGCGCGTCTCGTTTCCCGAGAGGGCGAAAAGTGGACTACTGATGTAGTCTCTGCCTACCCCAATGGGAAAGGGGCTTGAAAGTTTGTATGTATGTATACATCGCCAAAACACATGTATAGGTTGCACGTGTACATTCCCGATGGTTATTTAACAAATAACTTGTATAATTTTCTTTAATTGATTGATTCAACATCACTTTGTTAATAGACCACTGCTGGACATAGCTTCTCCAAAGAGGTTTTTCCGCGATGACCACCGCGGGGCTGTCGTCTGGGGATTGTCCATCGCAGTACCAGAAATCATAGACGTTGCAAACAATTCCATTCATACATACAGACTGCCAGACTCGCCTCTTTCCCATTAAGGTACGCAGAGACCAGATCCATAACCCACTTTTCGCTTTCACGAGAAAGGTGACGGGTGGGCGAACCACGTCGCCGGCCCTTGCATTTTCGGTCTTACATTTTCAGTCGATTTCAGAGTCAGTTTTTCGCACCTTACGGAAGCCGTGAGATTTTCCGGGCATTTCCACAGTAATTCGACAGTAATAGGCCAACTGGTATTCCTATATTACTGGTGTATATTATACTATTCCTATGCAGGTATCCGTCTAGGTAGGTACCACCGCAGGGCCAGTTATTCTGCCGTTTAGTAGTAGTGTGTTAACATTACTTAAGAACTGAAGTCTCGGGGAACGAGCGTAGTGTGATGCCACACAGATATGTTTTGGATGACACAGCATTTGTTAAAGGCAGACGATGCACCTACCATCAGGTAAGCGTTGTATTCATCTTGTCATATAAAAAAAAATGTTTTTTTTTTAAATGTGGAAGTAAATATAAACAGATATTGTAGTGACTATAGTTACTGTAGATACACTAAATTTAAATACGCCTCCCCCAAAGATTGGCAGAAAAGTTTGTACTTAGTTCTCATTTTGGCAGGATTTTGTCATAGGCAGGTTGGCAACCGCAGTTTATTTATTCAAATGTTCCATGAAGATGTTGCTGCCCATCTCGTGGTTTTGATTATCCCTCTGTCGACTATTACGATACCCACAGAATGACATGATGTGGTAGATTCCTTTAAGCCCCCACCACACATTGTCACAGTGTCACCAATCAAAAACAACGCGATGTTCCCGGTACCTCGAGGCGTCAGTTCTTTTGTCTCTCGTGCCCCGTAATACACTAGCGTACAGTTCACTGTCAACTGAAACATTTTAACGTTCCAACACTAAAACCCAATTTCATTCACTCCGATTGCTTTGGAAACCAAGTTTAATATTTTTACTTAACTGAGTTCATGTGTATCATATGATCTCGGTTTTTGTCTAACCGATTTCACCGACTCCATTTTGATCGCGTTTAGAAAAACGAAGTTTACATGAAATATCGTCACAATCTAAAACAGAAATACGATTTATTTCGTATTTTGCGACATCAAACAGCCTGTTTTTATGCATAGGTTACATAGGTATGCAAACAATAAATAATACGAAATAAAAATAATTTTTGTGTTTACACAGTTGTGCAATTGACAATGACTATAGAGCTGAACGTCGAAAATTGGGCGTTCAGAATTTGAAGCGCGTTTAGCATTGACTGCGTTCATTGAATGTTGATGAAATGCAAACTGTAGAATTGAACTCAGTTAAACGCTTAAACTTCGTTTTTCTTGAACTGATCGCGTTTAGTTTCAACGGTGAAATCCGCCCTAATTTTCATTCAAATGCCGTTCACAATCACAATGTTTTTCTTTTAAATATTTTCTTGATCGCTTATGAATTGCACCACCTGTAAGGAGCGGTGACGGGAGGTGAAAATGCACTAAATTATCATATTATAAACTCTATTGTCCTCACGCTCCCGCTGGGGAGATTCATCCGCTTTCGTAATACCGTGACCGTGGTAAGAGCTTCCGGTGACTGTATATAATAATAATTCTTCGCATGTTATATTATAGCATATTATAGCCGTGGTAGCTCAGGGGCCTGGTGCTCACCTTTAATTTCATAGTAAGCACTCGTTACTCAACCTGGGTTCGATCCCCGGTGCCAGCACCTCTAAAATTGTTCTAAAATTTTAAGTGCTGATTTACCACGTGCTTAGCGGTGAAGGAAAACATCGTGAGGAAACCTGCATGTCCGAGGAAAAGAAATATTACGAGGACATGTGAAGTCCGCCAACCCGCATTGGAGCAGCGTGGCGGATTCTTCCTAGCTCCAAAAACCCACTCAGAAATGAGAGGAGGCCTATGCTCAGCAGTGGGACATTTATAGGCTGAAACTTTTCTTTTTTCTTTTTTATCATATTATAACAATACAAATAAATTGTAACTAATTAATATATGAAAATCTTTTATGACGTAAAACTTCGTTCAGCGCGATTAGTCCAAAGTTTCATAGTCGAATTTGAGTGCAACGTTTATGTTATTCTTTAATATTTAATGATTAAGTAATGTGGTGGCCCGTGAGGTGGTTGGAACATCTCAATAAATAAACTGCGGTTGCCAACCTGCCTGCCAAAGCTTCACATTTCAGTGTGAATCTATGGGTAAGGTCTGTATTCAGGATAATAGTGATAGGTTGAAATAATGAATGACGATGACTTTGTTGGGCGCGATTATTGTGTTTGACGGGTATTACGCCACCTGTCAGAACCAATGTGATCTTCGACTCTTACAGCCTCTGAACAACAGTGCGACCAGCGGCACTCACTCATCTTCACCTACCAGTCCGATGTGTTTCACAATAACTGGTTTAGCCGGGGTTGGAATTTAAAAGCACGACTCCACAAACAGGTACGCTAATAGCAGGATAAACAAACAACCCTCAATTCTTACGATTGATACGTTTCATTGATTTAATTGTAAGTTGACTTAATTTTGAAGGCAAGGCAAAGTTAACGATAATTATTTTTGTATTCTAAATTTTTGTCCACTTCAACCAAGTTACGTCGTCCATTCGATCGCAACCAGTCTTGAACGCATTCTCTCAGCGGCCGACTGGATGTTGACGACTGGGTGACATAGTTGTCGTAGTTGTGACAACGAGTACGTGACGTTGTGTCACGGGTTCTGGGTACGAATTTCAGCCAAACGTGAAGTTTGCGCTACACACAAGTTAGGTCCGAAATCAGCCATGAAATTTTTTAGGATTTTGTTTTTAGAAATAGAAATCTATTCAGAAAAGGAATTTGAATAATCTACAATATGCTAACCCCCCACTAGACGTAGCCTGTCCTATGGGGAAAGGAAGCGATTTCAAAATGATTGAGGCCAGGCAGTAAACAAAAGTAAATAACACTTTGAAACTGTAAATGGAGTATATTCAATTTTTGAAGAGTCAGATATTTACTACTTTGTTGTAAATGAAGAGATACAGAAAAATTCCGGACCTGTGTGCGAAGGAAGTAGCCACAGTGACACCAGGATAGCATCATAGTATATTGTTGGTTATGATATATATTAATACATATAATAAAATACAGTCTGCGATACACTTCGTTGGTTTTCCTTTTACAGACCTTTTCAAAAATGAGCTTCTAACAGAAGTTTGAAAAATACGTAGTTATTTACAAAATTTAATAACGTTCTACTAGGAGATCAGGAAACAAAGAAAGACGCTAGTTTTAGTTTTATGAGAGATTCTTGAGACAACCCGTCGCATTTCTATCGCGTTCGACAGTCTGCGCGCGGCGCGCCGTACAAATTCTTGTTTCCCCTATTGAATGAACTGCCGGAGGTATTTGAGAAATGCGACGTTATCTGGTGTTTCTGGAAACTGTTAACTTTATTAGTAAAAAAAATACATAATATATGCTTGCATTTCTGTTCCTAATATAAGTTCATTTTTAGCCGATAGGTTCAGGCAGGTTGTAATAACACTTACCCCTTACTCTACAATGGCAGCAACGTGGTCACGTCGCGTTTCCCGCAAGGGCGAAAATTGGGCTTATGGTGCTCTGTCTACCTCTATATGGGAAAAAGGTATGACGTGTGTAATATAGAAATAAGAATTTTTTTCTTATAGAAGAAAGTGAAGAGACGAGCAAATCGTCCACCTGGTGGTAAGTGCAATGTCTGCCCATAACAAATGAGAACATTTCCATGTGACACCATACTGGGCTCAGTCAAAATCGGTATCATGCACCCGTATGTCCAGTAATTATACTACCTGTCAGCGCTCTTCAACTGAAACACAGTAATGTTTGCACACTCTCTCACTAGTAGGTCATCTCTAGCGCCCCGCAAGGGGGCTAACTGTCCGACTAACTGTCCGGAGCGTGGGCCCCCCTCAGTGGTTTCTTTTCGCTTAACGCTTTTGAGTGATTTTATTCCGCCGCTGCCCCAGGCCGGCCAGCCAGATGGAACCCCGTTCGGGGAAGTCCCTAGGAAGGAGGGGAGCTGCCCCTCTCTGCACCCGTTTGGCACCCTTGACTGTTTGTAACTTGTTGTGAGTCTGGTGCAGTGGCTAAGCGATCTGCTTATGCGCTTCGGGTCGTAGGTTTAATTCCCGCATAGGGAAAATGTTTTCATGGCCTGCGTATCGTTGGTAAGTGTGTCTGTGCACGTGGAGTTTATGTCGACAAATTGAACAATAAAGGAGATTATCTCGTTCGACTTTTATTTTAATTTGCTTCTGCCTCATTTAAATAATGAAGGGAAACGTGGTAAACGTTTTCTTTCATTATTTACTTATGTATGGGTATTTGAATCACTTTTAAATGTTTTTATGGGACGTGCTTCGGTTGTCTATGAGACTATTGTTTGTAAATTGATATATTGTATAATGTTTTATGTCTAAAACAAAATCTAAAAGAATGAGTTTACCGTGTCTTAAAGTTTTGCAGTAGTATGATTGGTTTTTGATTAAAATTTGTTAAAAATATGATCCCAAGCTAACCCAACCAACTTCCCAATTTAAATCAGGATGTTTTTAAATTACAATAGCCTCGCGAATCATCCCTGGTACGAATCGGTCTATTTTTGCGAGGATTTGTGGTTAATCAAATCCAGAATTTGGTCACAGACTGCAGACTTCCCAGAGCGTCAATGCCTCACATCAGCTATATTATGTTCTTTAACGCGGGTTTTTAATGAATTTTAAGTTTCCCCTACACAAAAAAGGACCACATTCACAATCCAGCATGTATACTTGTGCATCTTGTATAGAGTTACACTTGGCAAGTGGTAAAAACTGACTTATATTATTCGGCGGTTTAAAAAATGTTGATAAGGAAATTCGATTCAAGATATAGCCAATCTTGTACGTGACTCCTCTGAAATATGGTAGAACAGCAGGTACATGCTCGACTGTGGCTGGTTTCATTCGGTCACTCCAACGTAGGCGCAGAACCATAAGCTTGTTATCGTATTGCACTACATGCTTGACATGCTGAAGCTTGGTGGCCAGGTATTTTCTGTCACATATCCCTCGTGCTCTGTGAAACAAAGATTTTCCCACAGCGAGACATCAGTTCTTAAGTCTCATATGCCCAGTGATTACCCCAGCTCTCAGTGCCTTCCAGACCGAAACACAGTAATGTTGGGTGGTAACTGTCGAGTGGCGGCGGTCTAAGAGAATCAACCGCCCCATCTCATCCCGTGGGTGTCGTAAAAGTCGACAGAGGGAAAATGAAAACCAGGAGCTGTGCAGCATCATCTTCCTGGAACATCTGAATAAATAAACTGCGGCTGCCAACCTGCCTGCCAAGCGTGGCAAAATCCCCCCAAAATGAGAGCCACAAACTTTTGTGGTTATCTATAGGGGAGGCCTACGTCCAGCGGTGGACTTATGATAGGCTGAAACGACGACGAGGAATCCTACCACCGGTGACTATATCTTATAATGGTAATAGTAGAAATGATTATAAATAGTAACTAGTTATAAAACGCGAAAGAATCAGTAAAATTTAAAGTAAAGTAAAGTAAAGTAAAGTTTGAGCCTATAAATGTCCCACTGCTGAGCACAGGCCTCCTCTCATTTCCGAGAGATTTTTGGAGCTAGGGAGAATCCGCCGCGCTGCTCCCATGCGAGTTGGCGGACTCTGCACATGTCTTCGAAATATTTTATATTTCTCAGACATGCAGGTTTCCTCACGATGTTTTCCTTCACCGCCAAGCACGTGGTAAGTCAGCACTTAAAATTGCAATTACCAATTTTAGTGGTGCCGGCACCGGGAATCGAACCAAGGTCACTCGCGTACTATGAAATTTAAAGCGAGCGCCTAGCCCCTGAGCTACCACGGCTCAGTAATATATAATTTTATTTAAATGTGTAGGATATGCGTTAATATAAGAAATCTTTATAAAAGATATTTAAAAAAAATGATTTTTGATATTCTCACAAAAGAAAACGGAAGACATTCTTTATTCCAGGGAAGCAACGAAATTGGCCATTAAATCAATCACCACTCACTTAAATTTATAGGCGCCCTGCAGACTAAAGAAATCGTTTAATTTTTAATTTAAGTTTTATTTTTTTTTTATTTTTATTTTTAGTTTTAATTTAAAACGAATGAAAAGACGAAATGCCGTACATCTCATGGTAACTCCACTCATAACAGTTGTATCAAAATAAATTTAAAGGCATCCCCCAGACAAACAAAATCGTTTTTTTAATGTAAGGTTACCAAACCGGTATTAAATATATTTAAAAATAAAGGAGAGAAAGTTAATTTGCTAAGATCCGCATGCAAAATGTACAATGGTGTGTATTACCTGGTTTTGAAGAGCACCGCCCGCCCTCCCTTAACAGCGTGCACAACAAAACCAATACCGCCACCGGGAGCCGCCACCAGATACCACTACAACACTACCACTAGACAATAAAATAAATATAAAAAGTTATTAGCTAGAATTCAAAATATTCAATTGCAATTACCTTTTGTACGACACAAATATGTAATACAACTTACGAGACAAACAGATAGTTCTCCTGATGGTTATTCTACTCAGAACTGTTATGTCATCCTGAAAATAAATTTATATGCGTCCTGCGGACACAATATACAATACTTTTTATGAGCATTTAGTTTAGTAATTAAAGACGTTTTCATGTACAGAAACCATGAATCGAAGAATTATGTGTGCAAACATTACTGTGTTTCAGTCTAAAAGGTTTTATGTGGTGCTAGGATTCCTACCCAGGAATCCGTCGAGGTAGGTACCACCCCAGTGCCAGATATTCTGCCGTGAAGCAGTAGTGTGCAAACATTACTGTGTTTCGGTTTGAAGGGCACTGTGAGCTAGCGTAATCACTGGGCATTTGAGACTTAAGAACTGATGTCTCAGAGTTACGGGCACAGTGTGGTGTCACACAGAAATATTCAGGGTGACACGGCATTAGTGGTGGGCGGACGTTGCACTTACCATCAGGTGAACGTTTTGCTCGTTTCGTCACTTCATCAAGCAATGAAAATTATTCAACGCACAAAAATCATAGAGCAATGAGCAATGATTCAGATTCTTACTATCGTCGAAACGTTACAGTCCACTGACCGATACGCTGAAAGGCGCTTTAGTGTAAACATACATACAGTCACGCCTGTTTTCCATAAAAGGGATCGGTAGTCCATTTTTTCCCTCGCTGGAAATAAGGTGCGACGGGTGGCGAACCTCGTCGCCGCCATTCCCACGAGTAATATAGTCACAGCATTGAATATTCTGGTATTATTCTGCACGAAAAAAGGCTGTCCGTACAAAACCTTAGTCGCCTCTTACGACACCTCGGTAGGAAAGAGGTAGGTGCTATTCTACTTTGCCGGACACCTATCGGCTTTTACATCCATGGCAACATTATCCGTTACATTATCTTTGCAATACAAATGTTAAATATTAGATGTGTACATTATAATCAATTTGGAAGGTTTTTGATTGGCTAGGCATCAAAGATTTTGTTGTATCTATATCAGCGGTACTAAATTAAAACGTTCACTGCTGCTTAGTATCGCCTCCGGCCTGAACAGTAATTTTACCGACTCAAAGCTAAAATCCATTACGTCAAATACGAATTGGATCAGAACGTGTTTAAACTAGAAGACGAGGAATAAATTTTTATCTTAACAATTACGTCGTAAAATATCTTCTCATATTTTGAATGCTGATACGTTTTAAATAAATATCATATTTTTTATTTGTGAGGCCTATGTCCAACAGTGGGTACAGTAGTTGTCAAAACAAATCTAACGAGTCCAAACACGACAGAGATATCTTGCTTGGTTAAGGAGTTCCCATGGCCAACTTCCGGCTCCATCATCACACCAGCTCCATGATTGCATTGTCATCTACTGCTACATAGTTATGCCAAATTTTAGCTCAATCAGACATCGGATAATAGGTCAAAATTGACTTAGTAGATTTGAAACGGAAAAATAATTATGTGTTCCTGGCCGATTTTTGGCCATGCCGCTTCCTTTCGAATACTGTCGAAAGCTATCAATTTTGCAGGAATTTGTATAATGCCACTAGTGATAAATGAGGTAGGCGAGGATGCAGTGCCAGAGAAACAGGGACAAAAATAACACGAACATCCTAAAATAAATAATTTGTGTTCTTGGACAAATGTTGACTTCTGTTAGGATTCGAACCGTGGACCCGCGGCGTCGTGTAAAATAACAAAGGTCTAAGAGGCAGTGACTAGTGGCGCAATTAGTAGACTGCATTAAATCATTTACTAGTGTCCCGATACGGCTTTACCCGGGTAAAATTTTGTTTATACAGTGATATCTTCTATCTATACATATAATAAAAATGTAAACCGCACGTGTCTGTACGTCATAAAATTTTGCGAAATAAATTATTGATGGGGCTACAAAAATAAGCAACTAAATACATTTCTATCATTTTTACTATTGTCTGTCTGTCTGTTTCTTTATGAACGAATCACGTCTAATAACTAAGTTTATTAAACGACATTTTAGCTTAAAAAATTCGCACGCGTTGATTTTTGTGGTAATCGAATTTCGAATTAATAATTTGAATTAATAAATAAGCCGTGTGGTGGCGGCTCGATAAAAGAATACTACCACTCCATCTCATCCAATGGATCTTGTAAAAGGCGAGTAAGGAATTAAACTGCACTATGCACCCAACAGCGCATGGTGGCGATGGGCTCACCACCTATCACACCAAGTGCATTATATTGTTTTGGTGAAACGTGGATTGTGGCAGTCATCTGTTTTTGCAGTGAGTGCCCAGTCTCTGACTACCCCTTATGGGATACAGTCGTGATCTTATGAATGAATTAATTAATAAATCAATAATTGAAATGCAAAATTAGTGCAATTTTCGTCGTATTAAATTTGTTGTTCCTATTTATAATAGGCTAGTTAGTTGCGACTTTTTGTGTTTTAATGCGTTATAAGTAAGTTTACATTTTGGTTGTTTAAGTATAATACGAGTATTAATTATTTCTTGAACGTCGCGTCGCAATAGATCTTTACGCATTTTCCACCGTCGAAATACTGCAATAGTTAAGTAGCATTATCAATAAATGGCGTTATGAAAATTATGTTCTTTTCTGAATTGTACTTAACAACGGACTTCTTCGCCGTTGTATCTCACTTTCACTTCAGCCCATCACTAGTCCGCTGCTGAACATAGGCCTCCTACATAGATTGCTAAAAAATTTGTAGGTCTCATTTTGGAGGGATTTGGCCATAGTTGCCATGCTTGGCAACCGCAGTTTTTTTTATTCAGATGTTCCAGGAAGATGTTGCTGCCCATCTCCTGATTTTTATTTTCTCTCTGTGGACTTTTACGACAATCCAAGGGATGTCATGCGGTGGTAGGTTCTCTCAAGCTATCTTGAGCCACACGGCCGTCGTTGTATGACTTACACGATTTCTTCAAATATTTGCATTCGCGAGCACTGATTTTCGATGAAGCTGTAAAAGTCAAAAAAGCTAACAGCAAAAGCTTCAACGAAATTATGTATCCAATATTTGTCGAGATGAATTTAGATGGCTATGTTAGGCAGCTATTTATGTAGATTAGTTTCAGTTGAAACAAAACCCGGCTGGGCCCGCGAGCAAAGCTATCCGAATCCGATGAAGCTGTATAAGCCACAACGGCTATCAGCAAAAACATCACATTCATATTTGTCGTTAAGTCTGTGGAAACTGAGAAGGAAAAATAATGAATTGCAAGCTACCAAAGCTTAAACACGCGGCTTAAAATTTTTTGTCTGTCTGTCTTTTTGTTTTCTGAGCTAATCTCCGAAACGGCTGAATTTATTTCAACGGTAGTTTCATTGGGACTTTTCAGAGGAATATTTCAGGTTCCTGCGTAAAATCTGAAAACTTTAGAAATTAGCGGGCCTTTGCTTTAATTTGCATTTTGGTCATCAATATTTTCGTTCGTGTCAGTTTAAATATTTCTTATTCCATACATAAAAATGCGAAAGTAATTTTCTATGTGTCTGTTTGTTACTCTTTAACGGTCTAACCTAATATTAAAAATGCGAAAGTAATTACGAGTATCTATGTTTCTGTTTGTTTCGTTTTAACGGGTTTACCGCTGAGCCGATCTTGACGAAATTTGGCACAGAGATGAAGACGGATAAAGGATACTTTTTATCTCAGAAAATCAAATAGTATCCACGGGATATTAAAAAACTTATATCCGCGCGGACGAAGTCGCGGGCATCAGCTAGTACTTAATAATTAAATTGATAAAGGAGAACAACAGTATTTCATAGTACAGGTCAACTTTTTCCCGACTTGTTTTACAAATACTACCGTTAATGCTCAGCTAAAAGCTACAGCCATTTTTTATGCACTAAATCTTCCGGAGTGATGCAGATCATAGCAGTTCGGTTTCACTGCGTTCAGTCCGGTTGTAAATTCGTTGTGGTACTCGAGACTAGCGCATTTATAGCGCGCCTTTTTTTCGAACTGATAGTTACTGTTAGCCTGAAGGCTTTTATAGCTTCGCCGGATTGAAAGATGGCTGAGCGCAGAGGGCGCTTAGCCGAAACTTTTATTTAAGAATGACCGGCGCAAGGGCGCCAAATACCTCAGCTTGGACCGTCATCATGTGCGCGAGAGTTACCGACTCAAGGATGCCCAAGGGGGCCGGCCTCGGCTCGGTAAGTTAGGTTAATTGTGGAGGGCAATTACAATATTATCGGAATTAAACATGGTCGCCAAGGGGTTCCTTTTATTTAAGGTATTTTTTATTATTATCGACTAGGATCGCGTGGCCTAGTGAGTAGAGTACCTGACTTCTTCGCCGCGGGTCCTAGGTTCGAATCATTGCTGGAACTAACGTTTGTGATAAAACACAAATTGTTGGATTTCGGGTCGTGTTGTGTTGCGATTGTCCCCGTGTATTTTATACTGCATCCTAGCCTACCTCCGATCTTATCGCATGAGCGTTACATCGGGCACGGGTAGGTTGGGACGAGTGATTGCCTCTGTATTTGCGCGTACGCGTATATCTCTTGCGCATTTGATAGCACATGCACAACGCCACTAGCCCTGAAAACTAACTATTGTGTATATTTTGCACTTGGTCCCGGCTTGTATTCGAACCCAGGACCCACGGAGTGGGAGTCACATACTCTGACCACTATACCACGTGGTCGTCCGTGCCATGTAGATTCCACAGTAATACAACAATAGAAATTAAATGATGTTAAAGTATACAAAGCCGTTGTTATATACATTAATATATTTTCTAATTTATGTTCCTCAGCGTTCTCTAAAGCCTCTCCCAATGAGGAAGTTTGCTGTTATTGCCACGTTTAGGAGGCGCATCGGGAGATTTTAGATCTGGTATATTTCAAATAGTCATTGCGTCATCTATCCGTGGCAGTCGATATTTCGTTCGTGGACGAGTAGCAAGTCGACGTAATGAAATATCAGAAAAATGTCGACCACACGTTTTACGATCTCAATTGGACAACATTGTATTCTCTCACGCCGTCCGCACATTACACGTTATAGTTCTTAATTTTGTTTAGTTTTCTCAAACGTCTGATTTTTTTATGCGGGGAAAGTGACGAGACGAACCAAACGTTGACATGATAATAAGTGCAACGTCTGCCCATAAAAAAGCTGTGCCACCCAGAACATGTCTGTGGGGCACCAAACCGCGCCCGTCCTCCTGAGTCATTAGTTCTTAAGTCCCATATACCCAGTAGCTAGCACTCAGTGCCCTTCAGACCGAAACACAGTAATGCTTGCACACTACTGTTTCACGGCAGAATAACTGGCCCTGCCTTGGTGCCTACCTAGACAGATTCCTGCATACCGTATTGTTATATGTAGTGAACTTAATACAAATCCTGACGATTTTCTGTTCTCTTTCGATTAAAACATTTAACATTTTTGATTTGATTGTTGGATATTAAAGAATTTTCACATTTCAAAAATGTTTCACAATTTTAGTCCTATTGGTCTGTTGACGAATTTTTATAAAATCGCTAAGGGTTCAGTAATCCTAAGTCAAATATGCGAGAAAGGGAATTACAACTTTAATATGTCAGAGAGCCATTGACGGGATGAGTAAGGTTGGGAATTCATTGTGGTCGGAATATTCAACGGGGAAGTCAATTACGTATAAAGGCATCTGAATACATTACGTGTTCAGCTTTAGCTACATTAACATTTTATAAATGTGTTTGGGTGTGAAGGTCGATGTATTAGCGTGATTAAATCTGTTCGAAACTCAAAATGTACAATTTGTCGATGGATGTCTCTGACCGTATTTCTTAAGCTTTTCATAAATGTCCCACTACTGAGCACAGGCCTCCTCTCATTTCTGAGAGGGGTTTGGAGTTGGAAAGAATCCGCCACGCTGCTCCAATGCGGGTTGGCGAACTTCACATGTCTTCGAAATATTTTTAATTTCTCAGACATGCAGGTTTCCTCACGATGTTTTCCTTCACTGCCGAGCACGTGGTAAATCAGCACATAAAATTGCAATTAACAATTTTAGTGGTGTCGGCACCGGGAATCGTCGAAAACCGGGAATTTCATAGCATAAAGGAAAGTTAGAATTAGAGACAGCGTTTGATTGGTAATTAGAAAACTATTTTCCTTCAACGTAATGATTTCTTATATTTAAAAGAATACGGATATACTGATGTCATAGTTAACCCGGAGTACCTTCAGCTTTTGATTATTATTTTTAGTCCTATCTACGCAGAGCTTACTGTGTCTTAAAGTCTTGTAGTGGTGTGTTTGGTTTTTGATATAATTTTAATAATAATAGGATCCCAAGCCAACATAGTGCCCAACTATCTGCCCTATTGAAATGAGGATGTTTTTAATTTCAATATAATCGCGAATCATCCTTGGTAGGAATCGATATTCTTTTGCACGGATTTGTGGTCCATTAAACTTTCCTTCAACAAAACATGTAAAATAATAATAAGTAATGTGAATAATTAAAAAAATACCAGAGAGACCGCGCTCGCTTATGCAACTATGTACATGTGACAGATGTGAAACTCCTTATATTTATTAGAAATTTGATTAAAATGAAAAAAACAAATATGTATTTTCAAAAATATTACTTAATCTAAAGTAACTGCCCAGTTTTAAACAATTATCAATTACTCTATAAATAATAATTAAGAACTAAAACGAGCCCAGCAGCATAGTCCTCTCTTTTAGGTAAAAAACTCTTAATTTTTAAACGTTAGTTACTCTTCAATTTTGTTAACCGACGTCAAAAAAGGAGGAGGTTCTATCTGTTTTTTTTATTTTTATTCGCCGAACTGTAGACCAATTTCTAAAATCTTTTTTTGTTTGATAACTGCACTTTATCGACTGAAACTACTTAGTACTGTCTTGGGCAGACGTGGCGACATCAAATAAGTATAATATTAATACGCGAAGACAAAATTTTGTATCTCTTTTTAAGCATATTGCAGGCACGAAGGGGTGTGAGATTTAGCATAGTTAAAGTTTGTATGGAGAAGAATCAAGGTAGTAAAAATTTATTAAAGGCACTATTTATATGTATTAAATTATTTATTTGATATGATTTAGTTACGAATTGACATAATTTGCCAGTTCGTTTCACGAATTAATAGCATGAAAAGAAAGAGGCGTCTTTACAAGACCTATGAGAGGTTGTTGGATGAAGTTAGTGCATTTTTTGCGCATTCGACAAACTTCGCATGACCCGCCTCTCAGATATTTCCTATTTCCGCACTGTTGCGATGCGAAAGGTATTAGAAGAGTGCAGTCTTAGAAACACACTATTCTGTGAATATCGAAGAACACATTCACATTGTACGGTGTAAAAAACTTATTTAATATAATTTAGACTTAGACATCCTTATAGTAAGTGTGGTAGCGGCCTAAGAGAATCTACCACCCCATCTCATCCCGTGGGTGTCGTAAAAGTCGACAGAGGGAAAATGAAAACCAGGAGATGGGCAGCAGCATCTTGCTGGAACATCTGACTAAATAAACTGCGGTTGCCAACCCGTCTGCCAAGCGTGGCAACTATGGCAAAATCCCCCCAAAACGAGAGCTACAAACTTTTGTGGCAATCTATGGGGGAGGTCTATGTTCAGCAGTGGACTATTGATAGGCTGAAACGGCGACGGCGATAGTAAGTTGCTATGTTTTTTTGGATAAGTGACGAGACGAGCAAAACGTTCAACTGGTCGAAGTTTATCGTCTGCCCATAACAAATGCTGTCACCCAGAACATCTTATTTCATCAGTTCTTAAGTCTTACATGCCCAGTGATTACACTAGCTTTCAGTGCCCTTCAGACCGAAACATAGTAATGTTTGCACACTACTGCTTCACAGCAGAATAACTAGCCTGGGATGGGACCTACCTATTCCTGCATAGTAATCCTACCACCAGTAAGTTGGCTAATGGGGTGGCAGATTTTCTAACGCCCCCACGTTTTGTCTAACTGCCACCCAATTTCGTCACGTGCTATAGGGACCTTTCTTCACCAACGGTTATCGTTCCTGCGACCTTTATCGCCGGCCTATTGACACTTCTGTTTGCTAATCTTCAGGGCTACGTCGGCTACTCTAGTTCTGCTATGATATCCCCGTTGAGGATTTTGTCTCGCAGAGAAACTCCGAGGCTCTTAGGGTACCCGGAGGAGCACCAGCTGATTAGTGACAGTCAGTTTCCGCCGTAGTCGCTCAGCTTGAGATCTTCTAGTCCACCTCACTCATCGATGGGTGGAGGCAATACAGACCAAAGGGGAAGCCCTGGCAGTTAGTTTGGACATAACGAAAGCCTTTGATCGGGTCTGGCACAAAGTGAATCTCTCTAAGCCTCCTTCTTATGGCTTTCCGCGAAATTATGCAATTGGATTCTCACTTTTCTGAGTACCGGAGCATCAAAGCCGTAGTTGCCGGTGCATGCTCGGACTCCAAGCATACTGAATACTGGTGTTCCACAAGGCTGCGTGTGCTGCGTAAGGCAACTATCGCCAACCCTGTTTTTTCTGCTTATCAATAATATGGTTCAAAATAGTAACATTAATTGCTTTGCGGATGCCAGCACTGGTGATAACGTATACTCCGGCTGTGCTAATCTTTCTCGGAAACATTTCGACCAGTACCGGAACACTCTTATGTCTGAAGTTGAGTTCTTGTTAGACAGATTAAGTCCGGTTCAACCCTAATAAGACACAAGGTTGCGCGTTTACCGCTAAGAAGAAAAAATATCTCGTCAAATCGTCGTCGAAAAAAGATAAAATATAAAAGATTATAGTTAATAGAATCAGGCGTTACTTTGCGGAAATCCATTATAATGAAGAAAGGTAAGTTACTTTGCTGAGTGCCTCGGCGGCCGTCTGTCGTAGAGTCTATGACGCTTGATAATGCCTCGTCTTGGGGCGAAACACGTGTCGTGTTCTCGACTTCAGTGGTGAATATTATCTAGTGGTAGTATTGTAGTGGTTGGTGGAGGGTACCTGGTGGCAGTTCCTGGTGGCGGTGTTAGTTTGCTTGTGCACGCTACTGAGGGAGGGCGGGCGGTGCTCTTCAAAAAACTAGGTAATATACACCATTTTTATATTTTGCATGCGGATCTTAGCAAAGTAACTTACCTTCCTTCATTATAAAACATTACTTACTGCATTTAATATTCCACTTCAAAATTTTAATTCCATTAAATTAAAACGTTGTTTTCTTTACCTGTTAGAGAAATATACACGTAATCACGCCTTTTTCCCATATAGGAGGTGCACTCATGTAGTCCACGTCGCTGCCATTTTAGAACCAGTCAAAATTTCTTACTCACTACGAATAAAGGCTGTCCGTACAATACCTTAGTAGGCGACTAAGGCATTGTACGACTAAGGAAGTTACGAAACGTCGGTACGAAAGAGGTGGGCGTTATTCTGCTCTGCCGGACACCAATCGGCTAAACGGAAATAATCAAAACAGAATGCAGCACAGCAGATAATTTAATCGTAAACAGTGTCAAATAGCTTGTTGATGGTAATAAAAAAACTACACTGCAACTGAGCAGAGTAGCGTACTTTTTTGGGTAACTAAATGGGAAGTACAAAGGCGGGCATTATTAAAATTATGTTGAAAATTCGGTTTCCTTATTGTAATCTAGGCTACTGATGGAAAAGTTTATTAGAAATTATCGTCCCAAAGTTTCTTCGAGTTATACCACAGCGTCTAGACGACACGATTTACGTTAGACTTAATAAATGTAATTACATAGCTTACAGGTGAATATTCAATAAAAAAGTTTCAAATTCAAAATATACATTCAACTGGAACGAATTTTTTTTTAGTTTTTTATTTTAGAAATTTTGAAAGCAATACTTAATGCGCTGAACCACTCATGCATATAGAAGTCTTAGAAATAGTTCCACTTTACTTAAAAGCTTGAACACGAGCAAAATCAATGCATTTGTCGCATCTGCATAAATTCACGACAGACTGATAGCAGCGAACCTTTGTCTATATTTGCTTGCTTTGAAATACAAATAAAAACATCTCTATCTAATTTTTAGAACAAAATATAATTTCATGGCATATTTTTAGATAAGAAACTCATAAAACTAAAGTTACTAAAGTATCACAAGGATAATGTCTTCCTAGCGGATTTACGACCACGGCGATATCTTTCTGAGGTTGTGGGAAAGTATGAATTGCGCAAGACATATTGCAGTGACACAAGTATATCCAATTTATTTCACTATATGACTTCCATTCTAATTTGACGATACATTTTCATATGCCTAATTAAAGTAGGATCTCCTTGCTTTAGCTAGCCAGTTCACTAGCCCGAATTAATTACAGTGTGTAAGTCTGCTTGAGCATGGAGTTATATTTAATGACTTTTAATATAACATATTTTTAGTGGTGGTTGGATTTCTAAGCAGAAATCCGTCCGCGCAGGTACCACCTTAATATTTTTTATGTCGCAAGCAGTAGTGTGCAAAGACCACATTGCTGTGTTGTCGGGTATGGTTATGTCTAGAATGTACGCGTCTATTTTATAGAAGAAAGTGACGAGCAAAATATTCAGCTGATGGTAAGTGCCTGCCCATAACAAATGCTGTGTCACCCAGTTCACTTATCTGTGGCACCACAATGCGGCCGTTCCCTGAGACATCAGTTCTTAAGTTTCATATGCCTAGTAATTACAATGGTCCTCAGTAACTTTTTTTTTAAGACTATAAGAGCAAAACGTTACTGTGTCACCCAGAACAGTGTGACACCACAATGCGCCCGTCACCCTGAGACATCAGTTAAGTCTCATATGCCCAGCCTAGCTCTCAGTGCCCTTCAAACCGAAACACAGTAATGTTTGCACACTACTGCTTCACGACAGAATAACTGGGTGGGGTGGTACCCACCATAGATGGATTCCTGAATAGGAATTCTACCACCAGTAACACACTATTGCCTAATTCGACGCATTCCTGCCTAGAATGGCAGGAATCCTACTACTACTGTATCGCAGTATGGGTGAATAGGTATTGTCAATAAGTAAAGTTCACCACATAAATAATAAAGTTTATTGCTATTACAATAAGTCACAACACGAATTAAATAATTGTTAATAGTAATAGTCAATAATATACAGAAGGTAAAGTCTTAAGCACTAAAAATAATTTGGAAGAAAGATAGAACACTATATAAAAGAACTGATTATTAAACAAAGCAAAATTAAAATTTATAAAATAAGGATAGCAAGCGTAAGCAAAGTTAGACCGGCAAGCGAGAAAAGCGACGTGCGCTTCGCGTCGGATGTAGCTGCGGACTGGCGCGGGGAACCGCGCTCGCGCAGGTGTGGAGTTCGTACATAATTCACCGTTATGTATCTGCTAGGCGCGGCGAGTTGCTATGCGCGTCTCAGTGCGCTGCGGCTATTGTGCGGGTTCGACTCCGGGGTTGTTTTCAGTAGTACACGCCACAGCAGCTTACAAGTTATAGCAAGAGCGTTACTTTGGCCATAGGTTGATCAGGACAAGTAAGTGTCGTTAAGTTTGCGCGTACACTTGTAGCACTATAACGACAGGGCGCCTTAGTCCTGGGTTGGACGTCGTTTCAGCCTATCAATATTCCACTGCTGAACATAAGCCTCCCCCATAGATTGCCACAAAAAGTTTGTAACTCTCGTTTTGGGGTGATTTTGCCATAGTTGCCACGCTTAGCAGACGGGTTGGTCCTGGTTTTCATTTTACCTCTGTTGACTTTTACGACACCCACGGGATGAGATGGGTTTGGTATCTCAGCTGAAACCAACAATTGTGCGAAAACACAAATTTTTGGTTTTCGGGTCTGGTTCTCTTGTTACATTTGCCGAGTTTCTGACACTGCGCCCAAGTCTAACTGCGATCTTTTAGTATGAGCGTTTGGGACGAGTGAGTGCCTCTGGCCAGAAGGTCATTAAAAGGTGGTAAAGATGTGAACTAAAATCAGCTGCTGCAATACAAATAAATTTCGTCGTTAATATCGTAATAAAGCAAAATTTTTTGTGTATTTGAAGGTTTTAGTTGCCTGTATAAAGGTTGATGATGAAAAATGACGATGACGAAAAAACATTTAATATTTGCAACAATTAATGACAAAAAAAATGCAAAGATAAATGTACTCAAATATTGGAATTGCACCGATATAATATTTAGTTTAAAAAGGGAGCCATATTTGAGTTTTATGAGAGATTCTTTGTGGAATCTCGTATTAATCTGTCGCGGCCGGATATCTTCGAGTCTCGCAGATAGATAGTTTTTCGTTTTAAACGTTTTCCCCTTATGTCGATAATATTTTGTAAAGTTCAATATAAACGTTATTGTGTGTGTGTGTTGTGTACAAAGTGACCAAAGGAGCAAAATGTTCACCTGATGAAAAGTGCATCGTCTGCCCATAAAAAATGCTGTGTCACCCAGAACATTTCTGTGTGACACCACACTGCGCCCGTCACCCTGAGACATGTATTCTCATATGCCCTGTGATTACACTAGCTCTCAGTGCCCTTCAAACCGAAACACAGTATAGTTGCACATTACTGCTTCACGGCTGAATAACTAGCCCTGTGGTGGTACCTACTTAGATTAGATTCCTGAGAAAAATCTAATATTGCAGTAAAATCAGCTTGTACACAGAAGCAAGCCAGCGTTGATGGTTATTTTTTATTGGTAAGAGATGAGTTGGAGGCAGCGTTCCAGTAATGAGAGTAGTGTTCTCATTACTGGAACGCCTTTAAAATAAAAAATAAAAACAGTTTTGACAACGGGCCAATTTTTAGTTACATCTGCTTTTGTATATGTAATACGTGACAAAGTAAGCTCTTTGCTAGGTTGTTTTAATACATACATACATAAGATCACGACTGTATCCCATAAGGGGTAGTCAGAGACTGGGCACTCACTGCAAAAACATATGACTGCCACAGTCCACGTTACACCAAAACAATATAATGCACTTGGTTTGGTAGGTGGTGAGCCCATCGCCACCATGCGCTGTTGGGTGCACAGTGCAGTTTAACTCCTTACTCGCCTTTTACGAGATCCATTGGATGAGATGGAGTGGTAGTATTCTTTTAACGAGCCGCCACCACACGGCAATAATAAGAGTAAGTAGTTTTAATAGGTAGAGTATAAAAAAAAATCTTTAAGAAAATTCATAACATATTTCATTATTAGGCGTGTTGGTGTTAAGGTAATTTAGAACTTATTTCTCAACGAGCGCAGTGTAACAGACGTTGCTATTACTATCAAGGGAACGATTATTTCGTCTCGTCACTTTTCCATGAAAAAAAAAACACGCTGTATATCTTTTTAAATTATATTTCTTCCTTTTATTCTACAAAGTTAAAGACACGATCTAAATAATTCGTGCAGTCTGTTGGGAGCCTTAGTATAATATATAGGTCCAAGAGAGTTACAACCTTAATATGTCGAAAAGGGACATTGACGAGATAGGAAGGACCGGAATTTATTGCGGTAGGAATATTCAACGGGGCAAGTCAGCGCCTTAATAACGCACCTGAATAGATGGCATTGGATGTGTATGTATGGAGGGTGCGCGCATTAATATTACAAATTTTATTACGGTCCGCCGACACAGGGACCCGTAGAAACGGCTTTAAGTGTTTCTTTAATATTTATTGATAATCGAATCTCTTATAATCGCATCATTGTTGACAGACAGGGGCCTAAAGGTTTAAATTGACTACCGCGTGGTTAGCCTGACTTCGACGCCGCAGGACTTGGGTTCGTATCCCAGCCGGAGCCAACAATTGTTTAAAAATAAAACACAAATTGTGGGTTTTTCGGGTCTGGTCATGTGAATTATATGTCTGTAAACCGCAACCACGACACAGGAGAAATCCTACTGTCCGCATCGTTTTTTTTTAAAAAAAAAGATAAAAAATTTCGATTGACATTGGCTTAAGACGTGTTTTTTCAACTGAAATGATCAAGTTGATTTCGACGAGACATATAACAATTTATAGACGGGTCCTACGTATAGTAATGCGAGTTCAAAAACACAACTTTACATGAGAGCCATTTAAAGATTCTGAAGTCAGTAACTTTTTCATAATCCTATGCAGGAGTCCGTCTAGGTAGGTAACACGAAACTACTAAACGTGTAAAAATATGGCATCATAAGAATTAAATCTTTATTAACAGTTTTGAAAATGCGTCTGTTGCGCTTATCTTCTTCAAAAAAAGGAAAGTTTCAGCCTATAAATGTCCCACCGCTGGGCACAGGTTTAATTTCTGAGAGCGTTTTTGGAGCTAGGAGGAATCCGCCACGCTGCTGCAATGCGGGCTGGCAGACTGCACATGTCTTCGAAATATTTTTTTATTTGTCAGGCATCAGGTTTCCTCGCGATGCTTTCATTCATCGCCGAGCACGTGGTAAGTCAGCACTTAAAATTGCATAGCATATAAAATTGTGGTGCCGGCACCGGGAATCGAACCCAGGTCACTCGCGTAAAATGAATTGAAACACGTAAACTAATGCAAGTACCACTTACATATGTTTTATCATCATCGTCATTATCATCGTCATCATCATCATCATCATCATTTCAGTCTATTTTAGTCCTCTGTTGAACATCGGCTTCCCAAATAGATTGCCACAAAACACGGTCCTGAGCCACCTGCATCCATCGACTTCCCGCCAAACCGCGCAGGCCGGTACGTGTTTGCTACTCGAGTACCTTTCTTCCCCAACGGTTATCGGTTCTACGAGCTACATGGCCGGACCATTGCCAATTCAGTCTGCTAATCCTTAGCACTATGTCGGTTACTTAAGTTCTTTTTTTTATTTTTTTTCATAATAACGACTTAACGAGCTAAACGTACACCTGATGGTAAGTGCAACGTCTGCCCCTAACAAGTACTATGTCACCCAGAAAATTACTGTGTGAAAACACACTGCGCCTGTCACCCTGAGACATCAGTTCTTAAGGCTCATATGCCCAGTGATTACGCTAGCTCACAGTGCCCTTCAAACCGAAACACAGTAATGTTTGCACACTACTGCTTCACGGCAGAATAACTGGCCCTGGGGTGGTACCTACCTAGATGGATTCCTGCATAGGAATCCTACCACCAGTAAAATATCTGCTGCGGATATCATCATTACATATATTTACAAGGTTTTTATTTAATGATGCCAATACTGCACATTTAAATAAAAATAGATTTTACAGATTTTATCGTGTTTAATTTACTATTTCTAACCGGATGAAGATTAGCGAGGCTATTGAAATTTAAAAAAAAACATCCTTATTTCAATAGGTCGGGTACTATCACCGGCTTGGGATCCCATTATTAATAAAATGAAATCAAAAACCAAGCATACCACTCCAAGACTTCAAGACGCAGTTAGTTCATTCTGCGTAGATCAGATTAAAACAAATAAAATTAAAAGCTATACCTGATGTCATGTTAACCCGGGGTACCTCCCCGGGTTCACTATGACATCAGGACATCTGTCACCTCAGTCTTCCCTCGACCATAAGTGCTGTAAAGCGCTCGGAACGTCGGGTTATAAATAGTAAATTTAAACGTGAAAAATCCTTAAAATCTAGTTGTATTTAAAACGTTTTTATTTATTTCACATTTTTTTAGACATTTGACCAAAATTATAACGACACCAACGGGTGGTAGATTCTCTTGGGCCGCTACCACACGAATATTGAAGCGCATCGTACTTATTACAGTCTCGGAAGATCCGCAAATACAGATAGAACTTCCACATGCGCCAGCACTGCACATGCAAAGCGTCGATCAATACTGATTCAAGTAACTTGCACCCGTGTCGACAGTCGAGGTGCTAAAATTGCTGTCATTCGTATTTGGATACTGACTTTGTATCTCCGAAATTATTCCAATTTTTTTAAACAAATTTAATGTAGTTTACTGGTGGTAAGATTCCTATGCAGGAATCCGTCTAGGTAGGCACCACCCCAGGGCCAATTATTCTGCCGTGAAGTAGTAGTTTGCAAACATTTGTTTCGGTTTGAAGGGCACTGTGAGCTAGCTTAATCACTGGGCATATGAGACTTAAGAACTTATGTCTCAGGGTGATGGGCACAGTGTGGTGTCACACAGAAATTCTCTGAGTGATACAGCATTTGTTATGGGCAGACGTTGCACTTACCATCAGGTGAACGTTTTCACATGACGATGATGGGAGTGAAACCGCGCGAATCAGGTAGTAACACATTGTATACGATTGTTTACAAATGTAAACGAAAGCTAATATGTGCGTACTTCATTTGATTCTTAAAAAACGCTACCGGGTTATAAAACAATGTCATTGCCTATGCCTATGCAGGAATCCGTCTAAGTAGGAACCAACTCAGGTCCAGTTATTCTGCCGTGAAGCAGTAGTGTGCAAACATTACTGTGTTTCGGTTTTGAAGGGCACTGTGAGCTAGCGTAATCACTGGGCATATAATACTTAAGAACTGATGTCTCAGGGTGATGGGCACAGTGAGGGGTCACACAGAAATGTTCTGGGTGACACAGCATTTGTTATGGGCAGACGTTGCACTTACCATCAGGTGAACGTTTTGCTCGTTTTATCACTTTATACAATAAAATATAATATTGAAGAACAATAAATTTGCTGAAAATTTCACTACAGTATTTTCTTTGCACTTCATATTATTTACGGCGGATCGGCTGTACAGTAAGAGCCAATAACGAAGTATCGCTGCGACTGCATCTGTTGTCTGCATGCATTAGCTCGCTGCGTTTCAGATTGCACTGCGTACACCTGTATAATGCACGTCTGATACGTGGACTATATAGGATGTTCTTAAGTTGGGATCAGGGGGGGCTTGTTAACGGCCGATACGGAGTATCTTTAACAACTTTGTTCTGTACAAGAGAGTAATATTAATAATTTAAATGTAATAGTAGGTGAGTTCTTATTTAATGCCAATGCTTAAAGTGATTTTGTTAGCTTATTAGCAGACATCACAAAGAGTATAGTAATTCTAATGGATTAAAAAAGAAATGGAGTTTTTTAACAATTTTATGCCATTGGACATTGATCAACAATCAATATTTAAAAATGTATGTCTTATGTATTATAAATGGTAAAGTAATTCTCTCTGTTCCTCTGTCTGTTTCTTATCTTATAATTGATCAGCCGTTGAGTCGATCTTGACGAAATTCAGCACTGAGATTGCTTGTCTCCAGGACGGACATAGAATACTGCTTATCCTGGAAATTTTAAAAGTTCTCATGGGATATTTAAAAAACCTAAATCCACGCGGATGAAGTCGCGGGCATCGGCTAGTAATTTTAGTTAATTTTAATTAATAATTTTATTCCACGCACAGCGGCTGACAAATACGCCATTAATTTTTTTTTAAATAAATACTGATTATTCTTATGTGGTAACTTTTTTCCTGACACTGACTTTTGACACTTACACAGGCGCTGAATCGTAGATTACAAGCTGCACAAACAAGCTGCACAAGCCATAAATGCAGCTTCAAACTAGCTATTTCTAAAACCTGTGCAGCCAGCTGATTAATTTGGGGCCTCTCTTAGCATTTTAAAGGCTGTATAGGCTACATGTGATCTCAGTGCCCTTCAGACTGAAATATAGTTGTTCCTTACGGGAACTAGGGTTATAAATAAAATTGTTAGACTTCTACAACCTTGTATAATAAAGTAAATTTATGCTTTACAAATAATTAAGTGAACTGCGCTAGTAATCGAAACGAGTTCTGTAGGCGTGTAATAGCGACCTGTCGGTTCACAGTCACTGTCGCGGGCGGCGCTGTTGTCGCATTTTGTAGTGGCGTCACAGACAATAGTAATGTTTGCACGCTACTGCTTCACAGCAGAATAACGGGACCTACTGTAGTGTTTAAGTAGACGGGTTCCTGCATAGGAATCCTACCACCAGGTACCTCAAAAAAGGTCTAAATTAGAAGGCGTTCGTCCATGTCCAGTATAAAGCCAGTATTGGCATACTCCACGAAACATATTTATGTATGACGAAATTGCAGGGGTGCTTTATACGACAGTCGGCGGCTGACTGTCGTAGAGTCAATATCACTTGATAATGCCTCGTTTTGAGGTAAAACACGTGTCGTGTTCTCGACTTCAGAGGTGTGTATTGCCTAGTGGTAGGTTTGTAGTGGTGGAGGGTATCTGGTGGCGGCTCCCGGTGGCGGGCGGTGCTCTTCAAAAATTAGGTAATACACACCATTTTAAAATTTGGCATGCGGATCTTAGCAAATTAACTTTCATTCCCTAATTATAATGGATTTCCGCCTAATTCTATTAACTATTACAATCTCTGAATTTTCTTTTTTTTAATTCACTTAACAGAAAAAAAATGACTACGGTAGTTTGAAAAAAGGCTTAATACATTCCAGATTTAAATGGAGCTTCTATTCCAACCTAGTTGTGTTACTCGGATGCCATTGCACTTCGTCCTTCCACTCTAGTTACCGTCAATATAGTCTTCCGCGACAAAATCAGCTGATGCGGATATTGACGATTCTATCACCTAGAATATAAGGCACTGTTCTACGTTTGCTGTAATTTTTGTAAGATGGTACCTCGAAATTTAATTTAGAATTTAAATCGTAGGCTAGATTTCCGTTTGGCTTGCCTTCCGAACGAATGAACCGACGCTGTATGCCTTCACATGCAGTGGGAAAACACTGAAAAAATATTCTAAATCGCTCGCAACTAAAACAGACGTATTAAATTTGAATCAGGTCATAGTATCTGACTACTACGTCGCCGGTTC
Source organism: Luehdorfia chinensis (assembly GCA_019845155.1). Taxonomy (NCBI): domain Eukaryota; kingdom Metazoa; phylum Arthropoda; class Insecta; order Lepidoptera; family Papilionidae; genus Luehdorfia; species Luehdorfia chinensis. The sequence goes on along the minus strand of JAHVAK010000003.1, from coordinate 2,487,173 downwards.
TGAGTTCGAATTTCAGCTGGAGGCAAACATTTGTGCAAAACTGCAAAATGTTAATTTTCGAATTTGATTTGTGATTGTCCCCGTATCTTTTACACTGCATCCTAGGCTACCTCCGATCTAATCGCACGGGCGTTATATCGGGCGTGGGTAGATAAGGACGATGCAATACCTTTGCGCGTACACTGGTACCCCTCTTACATTTCCTGCGCAGTTGATAGCTTCATTCAGTATTCATAAGTAATTGTTCTTGTTGTCTAGGATTAGATAGGATGACCTATCATGTAAAATCAGGATATTGAATGATACTCATAGCTTTTTTTTTAATTTAAATGAAGAAATGCCTTACCCATACCAGCACCGACTACAACCACATAACGTTCAGCCTTCGCCGCATATTAGCATGGCCACGGGAAAGCTTACTCAAACATCTGGGACTCAACCGGCGCCTGCCGCCTTCGGCAGCCACTCCTCGGAAGAGGACAAGTCCTCCGCTTTCCACCCCTTTGATGTATAATGCAACAAACCGACTATGTGTGCTCCTCTTCTTCACCATGCATATACAGCTTCACCATGGGTGACCAAGTCACGGTTACTAAGCCTCCATGACACGACAAGGCGAGAACTGATTGAAGGTGTCCCCTCCTAGCTCTGACTTATCCCAACATGAAAAATCTTACACGAGTTTAAGTTAAAACTATTACTTCCATGGTTTTATTAGATTGGCTATATATTAAAGCGGGCTTCCATAACAACATTTTTTAAGCCGCTGAAGAAGATAAGTCAGTTTTTACCATCTGTCTAGTGTAACATCTCTCTAGATGCAGGAGTATACAAGCTGGATTGTGAATGTGATCTCTTTTACACAAGGTAAACAAAAAGATCAGTAAAAATCTGCGTAAAAGAACATATAGCTGAAATAAAGCATTGTTGCTCCAGGAAGTCTGCATTCTGTGACCATGTTCTGGATCATCTCAAACATTACATCAGATTTGATAAACTAGAAATCCTTGCAAAAGAAAACCGATTCTTACCAAGGATGATTCGCGAGGCTATTGAAATTAAAAAAAACATCCTAATTTTAATAGAGAAGATGGTTGGGCACTACCACCAGTTTGGGATCCTATAATTGATAAAATTATATATTCTTTTATTACATATAGAGAATATATCAAAAACCAAGCATACCACTGCAATACTTCAAGACACAGTTAGCTCTTTCTACGTAGATCGGACCAAAAATAATAATTACAAGCTTAAGGTACTCCGGGTTAACTATGACATCGGGACATTTGTCACCTCAGTCCCCCCGTGACCATGGGTGCTGCAAAGCGCCCGAAACGTTGGGTTATAAATAGTACAAAATTAAACGCGTAAATATTAGTTCTATACATATTTATTTGCTGTATAACAAATACAAGTTTTGTTATGCTCAAAAAGAGCTCAGTCTTCGTAAGGGCATTACCGTGCAGACGTCTCCGTCACTTTCCAAAATTAATGAACGCTTCTATAGCAAACTTCGTCAACCGATCAAACCGCCCACTACGCCGGTAATCTTCCTAACCGTGACACACGAGAAAATGAAACTTTCTGTTAAAGAATAAAGGTTGAAATTCGCTCGAGCAAATTAAACGAAGATTTTGATAGACTCGAACATGGAAGAGGCGTTCCTGGGATAATGATGACAATGGGAAACCTTGTTGAAGCAGAGTTGTTCACTAATGAAGAGGAATTTACAGATTATGTGTTTGAAACAGTAACGTTTTGCTGTCGAATAGCCTACTTTTACAAATGCTATTAATTAACCATTTAAGAACGCCTATCAAACCGCTGAAATCTGATAGTGTGCCTTTGTAGATTACAGAAACGAACTTTGACTTTATAAATACCGAAAATATAAGATTACTATTTCACTAAACATTTCGTAACTTCTTTATCGTTCAGGCTGCACTGCTCTGGAACTCCATGCCCGATGACATTAGAAAAGTTTAAAAAAAGATCTGCTTTATGATGTTAGGATGGGAGCATTATTTTAAAGCGGATAAAATTGTTCGTGGATTCTTCTTACAAATTTATATCAAACCATTACTTGTCACCATTATGTGTATTTCTGTAAATGTATGCATGTTTGTTTGTTTATATGTATGTGCATATTTGTGTATCATTGTATATTTTAATTTATTTAATTGCATTTTATATTTATTAATAGCTTTTAAGGTTTGGCTAATTAGTTTTGGATCTTACACCTGCCACAGTGTTTCACTACGCCCTTGGTTGACTGGCAGAGAATGCCTACTGGCATTAAGTCCGCCCATTGTTTCCTTTTAGGGTAAACAATAAAGTTGTACTGTAATGGGTAATATGGGTACACTCCATACTGTCTCATATATAAATATCTTGAAAAACCGTTCCATCACGTGATTATAATTACTTTCATGTGGAGCCCAAATGACTGAATTATATTCCAAGTAACTCCTAACCAAGGCATTATATAAAGCTCTTATCGCTTTAATATTGGTAAAGCCACTAACGGCACGGAGTACAAAACCTAAATTTCTGTATGCTTTTTTACATATGTCAATAATGTGATCACGAAACGTTAGCCCTGAGGTGAAGCGAACTCCCAATTCCTTAACTTCTGTGACCCTAGCAATCGGCATCCCATCAATATTATAATTGTGTAGGGTGGGCGTACGTGAGAAAGTGATAGTCACATACTTCGAGATGTTAACTTGGAGGAGGTTGTCTTTACTCCACTCTACTTCTCTATCAATGTCCCTTTGTAGCCTCTCACAGTCCTCCTTATTTGTTATAGCGAGAGGAAGCTTCAGGCCATCAGCAAATAAAAGGCATTTAACACCTGGCAAACACTTATCATCACTATAAATTCAAGAGATCCAAGGTTACTGCCCTGACTTACGCTAAATCGATTGTAATATTGTTCCGATATGTAACCCCCGTATTCTACATATTGCTGTCTGTTTCTCATGTGACTAGTAAAAAAATTTAGCAAGTCTGGGGTAAATATTTTGTGGGTTTCTACTACGTCTTAAAGATTTAGTATAATTCCAAAATGTCGACAGTCCGAATGGAGGCCCGCAGCCTCCTTCGGTCGGTCATTAGACGACTTAAAATCATTTGAGATATTCGAAATCGCGCAAGCACCCAGCGAACGCGACACAGTCTGAATTTAGTGGTTTTTGTAGGAGTTTATTTAAGTGCTCTCTGCTCTGTGCTCACGGGCCAGGGGCACAGTATGCGATGAAGCTGTAAAAGCCAAAAATGCTAACAGCAATTACATCGACGAAATTATATAATTCGAAAATGATTTCGGGGTTCTTTAAGTAACTGATTTTGAACCCGATGCTGATGCTGTTCGCACGCAACTGCTATCATATTTTTAATGTTTGTTCTAAGTAGGGCGAACGCTTCGTAATCAGCATTTGACATAGTTGTTTTGTACCGCTTATGTAGAACAGCCTTATGTTTTATGTCGCGAATTTTTTCAAAAGTGTACCACTCAGGGCAAACGTACCTCGAGCTTACAGTACTTCGCTTTTTAATTGGAACGCAGTCATTTATAATCGTGTTAATAGTAATATAAAATTAATCTAAACTAGTCTCTAAATCAAATTCATCAACGGAGTCCAGTCTACCCATGCAAATGAAGAAAGTTATAAGAAAAAATTGGCCTTATTAAAATCACAGCCTGGTGATACGTTACGTTAGGTGTTTGAACAGACACATTAGGTAAGTGTTGGCGCACAAGTGGGCGTAGTCTTACTGACACTTCGAGTGGTGTCGTCGTTTCAGCCTATCAATAGTCCACTGCTGAACATAGGCCTCCCCCATAGATTGCCACAATAGTTTGTAGCTCTCGTTTTGGGGGATTTTATCATAGTTGCCACGCTTGGCAGACGGGTTGGCAACCGCAGTTTATTTATTTAGATGTTCGAGCAAGATGCTGCTGCCCATCTCCTGGTTTTCATTGTCCCTCTGTCGACTTTTACGACACCCACGGGATGAGATGGGGTGGTAGATTATCTTAGGCCGCTACCACACGGCCAACGGCTTCGAGTGGTGATTATGGCCCAATTTTCAGGTTCACACAGTTCATCGTATTTACTTTCAGGAACTCCCACAATAAATTAAGCATAGCCTCTTTCTGTTTAATGTTTTATTTTTTCAACTTTAATTGATTCTTCTTTTCCACATATATTCTTAACATGCTTTAGTAAATTTTCTACAGTTGTTTCTTTCTGAAGACGCCATAAATCCAAGTATTTCTATCTCTTAGCCCCTGAATTTCACTGGTACATGTGCTACAATAGATATGTATAATATATATGTGTAAGATTATGGATAGCAGCGTTAAAGTTGCGAGGCGTGTGGCACTGCTATTGCTAGTGCGCCTGCTAAGTGTTGTAAATATGGCAAATCCTTCCTTCTTGGCAGAGACCTACATCCAGCAGTGGACTATTAATATGCTAGATAGCCGAATTTAAAGATTTCACTTTGATCAAAATCGGTGGGGAGGATAATATCGTCACCATCACCGTCAGCGTAAATTGGTTGACTGCGCGGTCTTGTGACCAGAGGACTACTGCGCTGCGGATCTTGGATCCGAATCCCAGTCGAAGCCCAGAATTCCCAATACTTGTGCGAAAACTTAGATTGTTAGGTTTCGGGTCTGGTTGTGTTCTGATTGTCCCTGCGTCTTTGGCATTCCTTTTTAACCTACGTCCGATCTTATAGCATAAGCGTGATACCGGGAGCGGGTAGGTTTTTTTTTTATTTGATAAAGTGACGAAACGAGCAAAACGTTCACGTAATGGTAGGTGCAAAGTCTGGCCATAAAAATGCTGTGTCACCCAGAACATTTCTATGTGTCACCACACTGCGCCCGTCACCCTGCGACATGAGTTCTTAAGTCTCATATGCCCAGTGATTACGCTAGCTCTCCGTGCCCTTGTAATTGGAACACAGAAATGTTTGCACACTACTGCTTCCCGGCAGAATAACTGGCCTTGGGGTGGTACCTACCTAAACGGATTCCTGCATAGGAATCCTACCACCAGTAAAGGTTTAGTCTAGTCAGTCTACATCTTTGTATATTAAACATCGCCGTTAACCACAATCAGTAAAGTTACTTTAATTAATTAAAATCTGCTAATAAAACATTTCATAACTATTTAAGTTCTTGATAAGTTTCCAAGTTTCATGAGAAGTTATACCTGACAACTAGGAACGAGTCGTTTCACGCAAGACATGTTCTGATTCGACTAATTTAATTGTATAGGTCAATACGTTAGTTTCCAAACTTGCTTTACAATTATAATTCCAAACTTTAACCAGTCCGCTAAACATTACTTATTAAATAGTTTCAAATAAAAAAAAAATATGGAAAAAAGTGACGAGGAAGTGGCAAGTGCGTCATTTGCCCATAACAACTGCTATATCACCCAGATCACTTCTGTGTTGTACACTGGCATTATTGGTGGTAGGATTCCTGTGCAGGAATCCATCTAGGTACGACCTCAGGGCCAGTTATTCGGTCGTCAAACAGTAGTATGCAAACATTATATATTAATAATGGAATCCATTATAAACTGCCAGCTCTTGAGGTACCTAGAGGAGCACCAGTTGATTAGTGACCGTCAGTACGGCTTCCGTCGGGGTCGCTCAGCTGGTGATCTTCTAGTGTACCTCACTCATCGATGGGCGGAGGCAGTAGAGAGCAAGGGGGAGGCCCTGGCAGTTAGTTTGGACATAGCGAAAGCCTTTGATCGGGTCTGGCACAAAGCGCTTCTCTCGAAGCTTCCTTCATATGGGCTTCCCGAGAAATTGTGCAATTGGGTCAATAGTTTTCTCACAGACCGGAGCATCAAGGTCTTAGTTGACGGTGCATGCTCGGAATCTAAGTCTGTGAACGCTGGTGTCCTACAAGGCTGTGTGCTATCGCCAACCCTGTTTCTTCTGCATATCAATGATATGTTACACATTCATTGCTATGCAGATGACAGTACTGGTGATGCCTTATACACAGGCCGTACCAATATTTCTCGGGAACACGTCGACGAGCACCGGAACAAACTTGTGTCTGAAGTCGAGATTTTGTTAGACAAAATCTCGGACTGGGGCCGACTAAATTTAGTCGAGTTCAACCCTAACAAGACACAAGTTTGCGCGTTTACCGCAAAAAAGAAACCCTTCGTCGTATCACCTCATTTCGAGAGCACTCCCCTTGTTGCCTCAGCCAGTATCGGAATCCTTGGCGTCGACATATCGAGCAACGTTCAATTTCGCGGTCACTTGGAAGGGAAGGCCAAATTGGCCTCCAAGAAGCTTGGCGTGCTCAGTAGAGCGCGACAGTACTTCATGCCGGCCCACCGCTTGCAACTTTATAAGGCGCAGGTACGGCCTGAGTACTGTTCTCATCTCTGGGCGGGGGCACCCCAGTGTCAGCTCCTTCCATTTGACCGCATTCAGCGAAGAGCGGCTCGAATTGTCGACGACCATGTCCTATCTGATCGGCTTGATCCCCTGGCTTTGCGAAGAGATGTTGCATCTCTTTGCATTTTTTACAAGATCTACCATGGGGAGTGTTCCGAGGAATTGTTCGGATTAATTCCAGCCGCTGAATTTCACCATCGCATCTTACGGCATAACCTCAAATTCCATCGTCACCACCTTGATGGTTGGCATTCCACCACAGTGCGTTTTTCGCGGAATTTTCTGCCACGCACTTGCACTTTATGGAATGTTCTGCCGTCAGCGGTTTTTCCGGACCGATACGACTTAGGGACCTTCAAGAAAAGAGCCTTTTCCTTTCTCAAAGGCCGGCAACGCATCTGCTATTCCTCTGGTATTGTAGGTGTTCATGGGCGGCGGTGATCACTTACCATCACGTGAGCCACCTGCTCGTTTGCCTCCTATTCTATAAAAAAAAAAAATTACTCTGTTTGATTTCGGTTTGATGGGCACTGTGAGCTAGCGTAATTACTGGGCATATAAGGCTTAAGAACTGATGTCACGGGGAGACGACCGCAGAGTGGTGTCACACAGAAATGTTCTGGGTAACACAGACATTGCTTTACTTAACATCGTGAACGTTTAGCTCGTTTAGTCACTTTATCCAATAAAAATAACACTGCGCTCGTTTTTAAGTCTCATATGCCCAGCAACTACACTAGCTATCAGTGCCCTTCAGTAAGAAATACAGCAATTTCTACACACTCCCGCTTCACGGCATAATAACCGGCACTGCGGTGGCACTTTCCTAGAAGAAATCCTGCATAGGAATGCTACCAGCAGTAAAATGATTTCAAAACTGTATGATACAAAATTTAAGTTACCATCTATGTTCAATTAATTTTAAAATTACTTTATACAGACTTATAGCTAAATCAAAAGGGATAATATAATATTGCATGTACCAATCTCTCCAAATCGAATTCCAGTATCTAATTCGATGCCTTGCGTTCTACCCCAATGCGGGTACACTCCACCAAAGCGTGTTAGACATCATCTCTCTCATTACATCTCATACAGTTAGGAGAATCAACGAGGTCCATCACGTGCTTGAACGCATTCTGAGGAATGTGTCCGGAACGCAGTCTCATACTTGTGACTAGCAACTGTCTGTTCATCCTTTCTTTAACGAACCAGGATATTTTCAGCGTTCAAAACCTTTTGATTTCTCCTGCGAAAGTTTTGACTTGGTATTATTTTAGTGATTTATTGACATACATACATACATAAGATCACGACTGTATCCCATAAGGGGTAGTCAGAGACTGGGCACTCACTGCAAAAACAGATGACTGCCACAATCTACGTTTCACCAAAACAATAAAATGCACTTGGTGTGATAGGTGGTGAGCCCATCGCCATCATGCGCTATTGGGTGCACAGTGTTGTTAATTCCTTACTCGCCTTTTACGAGATCCATTGGATGAGATGGAGTGGTAGTATTCTTTTGTTGACGGATATATATATATATATATATATATATTATTTTGACATTCGCGTGGATAAGTGAACACAGTACTTATTTGTTTATTTGGAAAACTTACAGCTAGCATTACACAATATTAAAGTTAAATAGAAATAAGACGGCCATTTGAAAGTTTTCACCGCTAAACATTAAACCAGTAAAGAAAACATTTGTCGGTATTATATAAAGACGACAGGTATTTGAGAAAAATAGCACATACACACACATACAAACAACAGTAACAACATACTCAGCAAAAGAACTGTTTCGTCAAAATATCTTTGAGCTGAGAAACACTGGTATTGAACAGGTCCAAGTCTATTTTACCGGAAGCTTCATTTTAAGTTCTACACGCAAGTATCAAAAAAGAGTTTTGCCTTTATTTGGTCCGGACTAACGGCACATGATGTAAGCCAGGTTTTCGTTTAGTTCTTTCATTTCGAACCAGTTGGATGAAGATTCAGTTGTATTGTGACTGTCCTGTATTTCTAACATGGCACTGACCCTTTCCCCTATCATGTTTCATTACCGTGATGATGGAAACGTCAATGTCTAAATAGGGCTCTGTTTTCCCGGTAATACTTACGTGACAATGCTTTTTTATCTCTACTTTTGCGCAGTCTAACTTTACCTTATATTATATGTGTTTTTACATGTTTTTTTTTATAGAATCAAGTGACGAAACGAGCGAAATGTTCACCGAATAATAAGTGCAACGTCTGCCCGAAACAAATGCTGTGTAGTCCAGAAAATTTCTGTGTGGCACCACACTGCTCCCATCCCCTTGAGACATCAGTTCATAAGTCTCTTATTCCTAATGATTACACTACCTGTCAGTGCCTTTCAGACCGGAACACAGAAATGTTTGTACACTACTGCTTCACGGCAGAATAACTGACCCTGTGGTGGTACCTACCGAGACGGATTTCTGCATGGGAATCTTACCACCGGTTTGTTAACTCAAAGATGTCGAATCGACCAGGTGATATCGACCAGAAATTCATAAGCCCAAACAGCATATTAGTATGTCATAAACCCACGGGGTGAAATGGTGTGGCATACTACAAGGGCAAACTACTTACATAACGAACTTAAATATTTCCTGCAGGCAAATACTTACAACGCTTTTGTTAAATACTGGTTAGACAATAGCTAAGAAATAAAAAATTAACATTGCTTAATTTATGATCAACGATTTAAATCTATCTCTTTGTCCTATGTCTGTTTGTTCACGTTCCCTCAGCCTTTTCACGGTTTTACCGCTAAATGGATCTAGACGAAATAGCTTGCAGAATGAGAAATGCGAATTAGCACAAAAATAGCTTGCATCCTGGAGATGGACATAGGATATTTTTCATCCCCGAAAGTTAAAGTTTTCCACGGGATTTGAAAAAAACCTAAATCCACGCGAACGCAGTTGGCATCAGCTAGTTTTAAATAGTTTCGTGGAAAACGCACTCAGAATTCTGCATATTACTGGAATTATTTAAATATAATTGCAGCGTTTGCTGCAAAACAAGCTAACAGATTCATTTCCAAGGATTTTCGGTATTATAAATCAATTTCATATTTGAGTTATAGTTTTCCTGCTCTATCCAAAACAATGTTCCTGCGTTTTATTTTAAATCGTAGTGCGGCATTATAAGGTTTTGTTTTAAATGTCGGATTAAACAAAAGATTTTAAAACGAAATAATCATTTCTCATTTGAACAAAGAGCTGTCAAGAGAACTGGGAACTATGTAGAAATTCAGGCGCTTTTCGGTGTGGCCACGAAAGCTGCGAGGACAAAATAAAATATTATTAGCTATAATTAACATTTTAAGTAGGCTGCACGCTGTGGGCTATTTGATAAATTAGAGGATAGATAGTACAATAAATTATGCAAATATTTGTAAACTATTACTATTCTTAGATGGTTTGGACACGTAGAGGCAAGTGTGAATGGAAAAGCCGGTAAGGGTCGAACTAGGCGTACGTATCACAATCAGATCGGTGAACTTTTGAGGAAAGGTCACGTTAAAAGTACCCGCAACCGACGAGCGTGTGTGAAAACGCTAATGAAAGTAGAAAAAGCTAAAGATGTGTGTCAGGATCGTTGCAAGTGGAAAGATGTGGTCTCTGCCTACCCCTATGGGAAAGAGGCGTGACTGTATGTATGTATGTATATTCGTAAACGTTCTTAGTTTTTGCGACTACCCAATTTTGTTTGTGTGTCATTTAGTTAATCTATGTTTTTATATAAAATACCTTTTATCGTTAAAATTTATCAGTGTGTCAATTATGTAAATTCTTGAAGAGAAAGAAAGTTCCTCTTAAACCGCATAACATAAATGATAATTCCCTAAATTAAGAAGTAATGTGAGAGCCCCAGGGGTAGGAGTTGGTTTGACCAGTGGTTATTGTACATGATTGTTGGTAAAGGGTACGAATTCAAATATGCCGATAATGACGGGCTTATACACGTGCATCAAGGTAATAAAAAATATATCTTGCATAAGTGTTTGTTTGAATCTATGTCAGTTTTTTACGTCACACTTTTAGGAAATTAGATTGAGAGGTAAATCTTTATATACATGGAGGTTGATGAATACTGTTAGCCCAAGATCGTACCTTTTGACAACTGTTGAAGAAACCGCAATTTGAGAGTATTCGAAATCACTTAAGTTATTTTTTATAATATAATAAATTTTATATTGATTGTCTGCGATTTTTAATTATACCTTTTCGTGGCCACAAGCACATCATAAAGTCGTCTTATTTTCTAGCTAATTGTTGAAACAATTATCCTCACATGTGTGGTTATGTATGTATACTCTTTTGTTTTCGAAAACATTTTCAATTTTGTTAGAATTTAGGGACGTAACTTATAATAAAATAATTGAAATTTGAATAAGATTAATAAAACGAACAATGAAAAAAAAAATCTTCACATCGAGAACTTATTTTTTTATTGTACAAATACTTTTATAAAAGGGGTTCATCATCATCATCATAATTTCAACCCACACTAGTCCACTGCTGCACATGGGCCTCCCCCATAGAGTGACACAAAAGTTTGTAGCTCTCATTTTGGAGGGATATTGCTGTAGTTGCCTCGATTGCTAGACGGCAACCGCAGTTTATTTATTTAGATGTTCCAAGAAGGTGCTGCTTGTACGACACCCACAGGATGAGATGGGGTGGTAATTTCTCTAAAGCCGCCAACACACGGGTTAATAGAGAATATTAAAGAATATCCTGCCCAGTCATTTCCGAATTTTCATATTTAAATATTATACACTGGTTATATGATACACTGGTATATTATGCACTGGTGGTAGGATTCCTATGCAGGAATCCGTTTAGGTAGGTACCACCCCAGGGCCAGCTATTCTGCCGTGAAGCAGTAGTGTGCAGGCATTGCTGTGTTTCGGTTTGAAGGGCACTGTGAGCTAGCGTAATCACTGGGCATTTGAGACTTAAGAACTGATGTCTCAAGGTGACGGGCAGTGACGCAGTGTGGTGTCACACAGGGATGTTCTGGGTGACACGGCATTTGTTGTGGGCGGACGTAGCACTTACCATCAGGTGAACGTGTTGCTCGTTTCGTCACTTTATACAATAAAAAAAAAAATATACAAGTATAGATTATACAAACAACAAAAATATTGATTACAGGCCTCCTCTCATTACTAAGAGAGTTTTGGAGCTGGAAAGAGTCTGCCACAACTCCAATGTGATTTGTCGGTCTCAACATGTCCTCGAAATATTTGTATTTCTCAGACATGTGGGTTTTTTCTCGATGTTTTCCTTCAGCGGTGAGCACGTGGTAAATCAGCACCAAGAATATTTTTATTAGATAATGTGACGAAACGAGCAATACGTTCACCTGATGGTAAGTGCAACGTCTGCCCATAACAAATGTTGTTTCACCCAGATCATTTGTGACACCACACTACGTCTGTCACCCTGAGACGTCAGTTCTTAAGTCACATATGCCCAGTGATTACGCAAGGTCTCAGTGCCCTTCAAACCGAAACACAGTAATGCTTGCACACTACTGCTTCACGGCAGAATAACTGGCCCTGGGGTGGTACTCCTAGAAGTATTCCTGCATATGAATCCTACTCTATCCGACTAAAAACTACTAAATCGGACCAGTGGTGTCGGCACCGGCAATCGAACTCAGTTCACTCGCGTATTATAAAATTTAAGACCAACGCCTGACTTCTGAGCTACGGCCTCTTTACAAATATTGACAAATAAAGAAATAAAACTGACCACATACTTTTGGCAAGCAATTGTAGTTAAAAAGCCTTTAATAATTATTACGTAATTTATTTTGATTGAAATCGAAATCATTCTATTTGACTCTGTTTGTTCTGTCGCCAATAGGTGTTCGACAGAGTAGAATAGAACGTACCTCTTTCTTACCGAGGTGTCGTAAGAGGCGACCAAGGTATTGTACGGACAGCTTTCATTCGTGCAGAATAACACCATAATATACAATTCTGTCATTATACTGTTCATGGGAACGCAAACGGGACTAAGAATTTTTTGACTCCTACCAAAATGGAGGCGACATGGTGCGCCAACGGTCACGTCTCGTTTCCCGTGAGGGCGAAAAGTGGGCTAGGTGAAAGGCTTCTACCTACCTCTATGGAAAATAGGCGTGACTGCATCTATTATTTTTTATTCTAGACAAACTGAAATATATTCGTTATTTAGAAGCTAAGACAATTTTAAACGAGTTGAAGGGTAGCCCGAAAACGGAAACCATTGGGGAAGATTTAGTGCGTTAGAGATATAATAATATTCCGATAAAATTTTAAATTAAATTTCAGCGTTGTTATGAGTTGGCTCGACCGTGGAGCACTGCTCTCTCGCGTAAAACCAACATAATAAGTTTTAAACAAAAATCGCTTTTATTTGTGAGGCCTATGCATTCCTGCATAGAAATTCTATCACTGGTGGCTCGTTAAAGCGCCGTGTGGTGGCGGCTCGTTAAAAGAATACTACCACTCCATCTCATCCAATGGATCTCGTAAAAGGCGAGTAAGGAATTAAACTGCACTGTGCACCCAACAGCGCATTGTGGCGATAGGTTCACCACGTGAAACGTGGATTGTGGCAGTCATCTGTTTTTGCAGTGAGTGCCCAGTCTGTGACTACCCCTTATGGGATACAGTCGTGATCTTATGTATGTATGTATGGTGGTAGGGCCGGTTATTCTGCCGTGAAGCAGTAGTGTGCAAACATGTTCTGGACTGAATGGCACTGAGAGCTAGTGTAACTGGTTGTATGTGCACTGGGCATATGAGACTTAAGAACTGATTTGTCAGGGTGACGGGCGCACTATGTTGCCACACAGAAATTTTCTGGGTGACACAGCATTTGTTATGGGCAAACGTTGCAGTTACCATCAGGTGAACGTCATAGCTCCTATTCAATAACCATGTTGTTAAAACTTTTTCACAGATGTAGTGATTACGATGATAGATGTTCAGTTCCTCGTTAATTATCTTGTATAAACTCGCAGATCGTTTAACATACTGTTTTCTAGGTGAAGCAGTTTTAAAAGATACAGTTCGAGCTGTTGTATTTTTTCTCCTTCTATCTTTTATATTACAATCGAACTTAATATTTTTGTGTAGTCTTATTTATTTATATTACACACCAATGTACACGGAAACAAATGTTATAAAGAAAAATATTAAATAAAATGGTATAGCAATCGACGGTCTTCTCGATAAGAGCGATTTCTTCCAGACAACCGATAAATGGACATAACTGAAGAAACTATTAAAGAGGATGTGGTGGCGATTAATATATAGCCATATAAATATACTATGAAATAATAAATACAAACATATACAAAATATATACTTACGTACAGCGTCTCGTACGTCTTGATACCGAATTTAAAATATACAATTTTCTAATAGTAAGTAGGTCACTTATTCCGAAGTTGGCGTTCATAAATCGACCAGGACATCATTTATATCTTCATATCATGCATAACAACGGTCCCACGTTTAAATCTCATACAACTTAAAAAAATCCGAGGCATTCGTTTTCCTTTCTTTAAAAAAAAATACGATGTCCCCATACTAGGATTTCTCCTCTATCGTGGGTGCATTTTACAGACATACATTTAACATGCGTAACACAACTGGGCCCGAAAACCACCAATTTGTGTTTTAGCACAAATGTTGGCTCCGGCTGGCATTCGAACCCAGGACCGGCGGCATAGAAGTTAGGTTCTCTGACCACTAGGCCGCGCAGTCAATTGAACCCTGCTACAGCTTTATGCTGAGTCGACGTCCTTTTCGTTGCTACGACGGAATTTATATTCGTAAATGTACTCTCACTTGCATTGTTTAAGATAATTTTTTATTTATTTGCATTCATATTAAAATGCTGCTGCCCATCTCCTGGTTTTGTTTTAAATCCCTCTGTCGACTTTTACGACACGGAATGAGGTGGGGTGGTAGATTCTCCTAAGCCGCTACCACACGGCACCCGCTACCACACGGCACAGCACACACACAGCATCTTCCTGGAACATCTGAATAAATAAACTGCGGTTGCCAACCCGCCTAGCAAGCTTGGCAACTAAGGCAAAATCCCCCTAAAACGAGTGCTACTAACTTTTGTGGCAATCTGTGGGGGAAGCCTATGTTCAGCAGTGGACTAGTGATAGGTTGAAATGATGATGATGATTCATTTGAAATATGGTATATTAAGTGGTGGAAAATTGAGGTTCTCCTAGCCGATTTCGAGCACGGCGACAACTGCCGACTACTGTTGAGAGCCATCAACTGCGCAGGAGATATCTCCTGCGCAGTTGATGGATGACTATAATATTATAGTGCCACAAGTGTACGCGCAAGCACAGAGGCACTCACTCGTCCCCACCTGCCCGCGCACGATGTAACGCTGATGCGATAAGATCGGAGGTAGGGAAATTATTTCAATGGTATCACATTCGCTATTATTGGCCATTATTGGCATGTAAGTGTTTATCAATTTTATTTTAAACTAGCGATCCACCCCGGCTTCGCACGGGTAGATATTAGAAAGATAAATTAGTTGTTTATTTGGACAAATAAAACAACCACAATTTTATTTACCATCAATAGTTTTTGCAGCGCACGCCATACAATGACTTTTATGAGTAAATTTTTGATACCTTGAGTTACATCATAGCAATTTTCGTAGGGATTTCAGTTTTTTTTTTAAATAACTACTACTCATGTTACTCGCTGATAAAGTAGTTGTATATAGGTGAAAGTATTTTTAAAATCGGTTCAATTGTTTTTGAGTTTATTCATTACAACCAAACATACAAAAAATTTAATCTTTTCTCATTATAATATTAGTTTAGATTTAAAATGTTACTCTTATGTCTAATACTAACAACTATAATATCAATGTTACTTAGCTTACAATCATCATCATCATCATTTCAGCCTATTACAGTCCACTGTTGAACATAGGCCTCCCCCATAGATTGCCACAAAACACGGTCCTGAGCCACCTGCATCCATCGACTTCCCGCAAAACCGTGCAGGTCGTCGCTCCATCTAGTGGGGGGTCGCCCTACGCTGCGTTTGCCGGTACGAGGTTGCCACTCGAGAACCTTTCTTCCCTAACAGTTATCGGTTCTACGAGCTATATGGCCGGCCCATTGCCACTTCAGCTTGCTAATCCTTAGGGCTATGTCGGTTATTCTAGTTCTGCTGCGGATAACAACATTGCGGATTTTATCTCACAGAGAAACTCCGAGCATAGCCCTTTCCATAGCTCGCTGCGCGACTCTGAGCTTCCCCATGCGGCCTGCAGTAAAGGACCACGTTTCGGTTCCGTAAGTCATCACTGGCAACACGCATTGGTTGTATACTTTTGTTTTCAGGCAGGTATACTCGACGAGAAGATGTGACGTAGTTTCGCTGCCCAGCCGAGTTGGATCCGTCGATTGACCTCTTGGTTGGACCTACCTAGTCGGACAATCTGTCCTAGGTATAAATATTCGTCGACAACTTCGATCGTAGTGTTCCTAATAACAACCGGTATAGGTGTGACATGGACGTTAGACATGATCTTCGTCTTGTCCATGTTCATCTTAAGACCTACCTGTTGGGAGACACTATTGAGGTCATTGAGCATAGCGCTGAGGTCCTCGAGCGATTCTGCCATAATGACTATGTCGTCGGCAAATCGAAGGTGAGTGATGTATTCGCCATTGACGTTAATGCCGTATCCTTTCCAGTTCAGTAGCTTGAAGACATCTTCCAATGCAGCGGTGAAGAGTTTCGGGGATATAACATCACCCTGTCTTACACTTTTCTGCAATTGGATCGGTTTCGTACTCTGGTTCTGTACTCGGATAGCCATCGTAGCATTGGTATACAAGCACTGCAGCACATCGATATACCGACAGTCAATTCGGCACCGCTGAAGCGACCGTAGCACCGCCCAAATTTCGACGGAATCAAAGGCTTTCTCATAGTCCACATACGCCAGACATAGCGGGAGATTGTACTCATCGGTCTATTGTACAATCTGGCGAAGGGTATGTATGTGGTCTATGGTACTAAAGCCTTTTCTGAATCCGGCTTGTTCGGGAGGCTGGAAGTCGTCAAATCTGCTTGCGAGACGATTCGTAATGACCCTCGAAAACAGCACGAAGACGCGGCTCAAAAGCTATATGGGTCTATAGTTCTTCAAGAGGGCATTATCGCCCTTCTTGAAGAACAGGACAACCACGCTTCTGCTCCACGCTTCCGGCGTAGCGCCGCCGTGGATGACGGAATTAAATAGCTTCTGAAGGACTAAAAGTACCGGTTTTCCACCCGCTTTCAGACGCTCCGCTGTAATTCCGTCCTCGCCCGGCGCTTTGCCATTTTTGAGCTGTTTGAGAGCCATACATAAATAAAAGTTAAAACATAAATTATTTAAGTTCCGTTATTGCATCGTATTATTGTATGTGCACTGATGTAGCCGTCCGAGTTGCCTCGGAGTTCGGGCAGGACTGAAAACCAGTGTCGGGATCAGAGCAATTTAAGTCTCTGTATCTCGATTTTACTGAGTCCTGTCCATTTCACGGTATTATGCTGCTACACAGACTCATTTTAAATAATTTTTTAACTTTTGTTAATTTTGGGCAATATTATTTTATGTTCTGGGTAATTTAATTTTTTTTCTTGTTTTGTTTTTGTATCTATTGTAGTTAGACCGTGAATAAATGTGTTTCTTTCTTTTTTTCTATACTAATCTCGCACAGACTGACGTCCGGGATATCGTCGGAATAGTGTCGGACGAGATTTGCTCGTGGGTCGTTACTCACACTAGTGTGTGGCTCCAACGACGATGTGTACAGCTGTCCATAGAATCTCTCGATCTCACTCAAAATCTCTGGTCCAGCGGAAATGACGCCACCGCTATCGGTCCTCAACTTAGTCAGTTGGCTTTTTCCAGCAGACAGATCCCTGGCAATGACCTTGGAGCCGTGGTTTCGCTCTATCGCTTCCTCAATACGAGCAGTATTGAAGGAGCGTAGGTCTCGCCGCTTACATTTGGAGATCTGTCTGTTTAGTTGCCGATATGCTGACGCTTCAGTTGAGGACTGCAGCTTCATTTCTCGCCTAGCCTTCATGAGACTGAGAGTGTGGTCGGAGAGTTTCTGGATCTTTTTCGTGCGGTGGATCTTGCAAAACGTTGCCCCCACCGCATGGACACGAGCCTCTCGTTTATATCGTCCACTGTAACGCAATCTTCCAGGCACTGAAAACGATTTTGCAGTTCGAGCTGGAAGCTTTCGGGGTTTTGGATAAGAGCACGAGATGGACGGAGCGTGGACTTCACCAGGCGCGACCTCTCCAGCTTCACGTTCAGGTTCAATGTGCCTCTTACCATTCGGTGATCACTACCGGTTTTCACCCTAGCGATTACAGAGACATCATTGAACAGCTGTCGTTCGGTCGTCATGATGAAGTCGATCTTATTTTTGGTGGAACCATTCGGGCTCATCCAGGTCCACTTTCTGTGGGGCCGCTTTTGGAAGAAGGAGTTCATCATAAAGAGTCCCTCCTTCCCCTTAAGTCGGCCAGCTGTGACCCCTCTGGTTCCGTTGCCCTATTCCAAATTGCCCCACTACCAGCTCATCGTCTTTTTTCATGCCCAGCTTTGCGTTAAAGTCTCCCATCAACACCGTGTAGTGAGTTTTGGAGGAAAATATGACTCTTGAAATACATTCATACATCATACATTTCCTCCACCTCATCATCAGGATGTGTCGAGGTCGGTGCGTATACCTGTATGACCTTCAGCGAATACCGTTTGGTTATTCTGAGTATAAGGTACGCAACCCTAGTCGACACACTCCCGATCTTGACAACGTTGTTAATGAGAGACCTGTGGACGAAAAATCCGACACCTCTTTGGGACAGATGGTCGCCCTCCGTGCGCAAGAGACCGGAGCAAGTTACCGGATTCAAGGATTACCGTGTTCTCCCCCTGTCTTCGGACTTCAGATAATCCTATAATATTTTCCAGCTCCAAGATCCTCTCGTCGGTCTTCAGCGTGCGTGCGTTAAATGTTGCCAGGTCCAGTCGTCGGTGGTGGTAACAAGCAACCACTGCCGCGCCGTTACCATGACCGCTACCGTAGCCAGGACTAGCGGGGCCGCCGGAGACTAGGGGCCGTTTTTGTTTTATACCTCTCATTTTGGGGGGATTTGCCATAGTTGCCACGCTTGGCAGGCGGGTTGGCAACCGCAGTTTGTTTATTTCGGTGTTCCGGGATGATGCTGCTGCCCATCTCCTGGTTTTCATAACCCTCTGTCGACTTTTACGACACCCACGGGACGAGACGGGGTGGTAGATTCTCTTATGCCGCTACCACACGGCGATTACAATATGTCAGGGGAAATAGTGGTAAAGGAACACAACTATCGTTAAAATTTCCAATTCAGGTAGAATCGTATAAAAAATCATATTATTCTTGTTATAGATAAGTTTTTATGTTCAACTTAATTTTAATTTTCAATCCAGTATTCTCTTAAAGATTATCAATACATATATAAATAAGTTTCTGAACACAGATTGCGAACACTAAGGTCAGTTATTTTTTCCCGCTATCTCTCTAGTCTAAAATTAGTACACATTCTGGCTTGCAAATAATACAGTAATAAAAGTTTCAAATAGTTATTTCTTTATAATACAAACAATTTTAATGTATGTTGTGTTGCAGTTGAGAACAAAGTATTTCTTTCTTAAGACTAAAATAGAGAAATTCTTGATTATTTGACGACCGTGTAGCCTAGTGGTTACAGTACCTGACTAACACGCCGCGGGTCCTTGGTTCGAATTCCAGCCGGGTTTTCGGGTCTGGTTGAGAAGTAATTGTCCTTGTCTCTGACTGCATTCTAGCCTACCGGAGGTAGATCTTATCACATGAGCGTTACATCGGGCACGGGCAGGTCGGGACACTTGTGGCACTATAATATCTCCTGCGCAATTGATAATCAGCCAGGAGTGCCTCATCATCATTCAAGACTTAAAAACATGTCAAGGTAATAATATATATGTCGAAAAATATGTCAAGCCTTAAAAATATTAAAACGCTTCCAATACAGCCAGACTGTAGGTCAACACAATATTAATGCAGTATACCGTTCAGTATACAGTATAAACAATTCAAAACATTGTTTGAAGTCCGCTGCACACACTAGCTATGTTCAGTGCGGCGTACGTCACAAAGCCCCCGCGTTATATCAACTTCAACTATCGCATTACCTTGATTGGATGGCAAGCGAGCAAACAGACCTGCCTTCTTTGTTCACGGTATTATTGGAAGATATACTCGTATTATATTGGACTGTACTTACGTCAGTATTGACGTGACGTGACGGTAAAAATAACATTGACGAAAGAGGTTTTCGTGATTAGCGATTTTTTTTTTAATTTGCTACTATTCTAGTCTAGATTTCAGTGACTGTGAATGTTATACTAAGGCCAAAGTACACACACAGAAATATAATGTAAGTCGGTCACAAATTCATAATAAATACATACTTACATACAATCACGCTTTTTATCCATATAAGGGTACGCGGAGACCACACTCGTAGCCCACTTTTCGCCCCCACAGGAAACGAGACATGACTGGCGTTGAACCACGTCGCCGCCATTTTGATACGAGTACCATTTTATGCTATTATTCTGCACGAATAAACGCTGTTTCTATCCTGTGTAAAATTCATATGAACAGCTTTAGTTGTTCCCGAGTTAAATCCGTTCGTACAGACCGACAGACAAAATTTTATATTTATCATAATCCACCTGGTAGTAAGTGGTTACAACCGTCTCAGACATAATTCATTATATATTATTTCAATTCCAAGAAACTTATGTTTCATGGTAGCTCGTACTTTTAAATGAAACTAATTTTACGGATTTTATCGCGTTTAATTTTATTATTTATAACCCGACGTTTTGAGTGCTTTACAGCACCCATGGTCTGAGTCACGGGGGGACTGAGGTGACAGATGTCCCGATGTCATAGTTAACCCGGAGTACCTTCAGCTTTTAATTATTATTCTTGGTCCGATCTACGCAGAAACAGCTCACTGTGTCTTGAAGTCTTGCAGTGGTATGCTTGGTTTTTGATTTAATTTTATTAATTTTAGGATCCCAAGCTGGTGGTAATACCCAACCATCTTCTCTATTAAAATTAGGATGTTTTTTAATTTTAATAGCCTCGCGAATCATCCTTGGTAGGAATCGGTGTTCTTTTGCGAGGATTTGTGGTTTATCAAATCTGATGTAATGGTTGGGATGATCCAGAACATGGTCACAGACTGCAGACTTCCTGGAGCGACGATGCTTCACATCAGCTATATGTTCTTTTACGCGGGTTTTTACTGATCTTTTTGTTTGCCCTATGTAAGAGAGACCACAATCACAATCCAGCTTGTATACTCCTGCATCTTGTAGGGGATGTTACACTTGACAGATGTTAAAAACTGACTTATCTTCTTCGGCGGCTTGAAAACTGTTCTTATGGAAGCCCGCTTCTAGATATAGCCAATCTTGTCCGTGACTCCTCTGACATATGGTAGGACTGCAGGTACACGCTCGACTGTGGTCGGCTTCATTTAAATGTGTAGTGTTCGTTTAAATATAAGAAATCATTGAGCTCGTACTTTATTAAGGCGCCTGCAGGATAACAGTGGGGCGATATGACATTGGGTCGGATGCCGTCGGATGCAGTCCATTATGTTAATGTTAAAAATATTAACCGATAGGTGTTTGTTAGAGTAGAATAGCACTGACCTCTTTCCTACCGAGGTGTAGTAAGAGGCGACTAAGGTAATGTGACGGGCAACCGTTATTCGTGCAGAATAATACTATAATATGCAATGCTGTCACTATACTGCTCGTGGGAACGCAATGGGGAGTAAGAATTTTTGAACTCGTACTAAAATGGTTCTCCACTTGTTACGTCTCGTTTTCCACGGGGTCGAAAAGGGGACTATGTTTGTGGTCTTTGTCTACCCCTTATATGGGAAAAAGCGTGTGTGTGTAGTAGTCATCTAATTGTTAAACCACTAGGTCAACCTTCAGCAATATTAGAGCCATAACGTTCAACTGCACTCATCTGCTGGTGGTAGGATTCCTATTCAGGAATCCGTCTGGGTAGGTACCATCCCAGGGCCAATTATTCTGCCTTGAAGTGCAATAGTGTGCAGAAATTACTGTGTTTCGGTCTGAAGGGCACTGTAAGCCAGTGTAATTACTTTGATACGAGATAAAAGAACTGGTATCTCGGAGTGACGGGCGCAATGTAGTGACAAGAAATGTTATAATTGACGCAGCATTTGTTATGGGCAGACGTTGCACTTACCATCAAAACGTTTTGCTCGTCTCCTCACTTTATCCAATAAAAAGAAATCAATACCGGAGCGATATTTTTTATCTGTTGAAATACTACACTGTCATGGTCCACTGCGCTCTGCTGCATTCAAGGATGATACAGTTTTTATCGATTCCAATCAAGCCTACTCAGGTGTATCTAAGGTCACTCACCAACCTAAGATCAGGCGACTTATTTCACTAGAATGATCATAACCTTCAGTACTACAGGTTCTTCGTTTAGTTCTTCAGAAACAATGTTGAGAACAGTTGGAATCATTTCTGTTGTTTTAAGTGTGACAAGTGGATATTATGTTGTTAAAGGTCAGTAACTTTTTCTATATCATTAAAACAAAGGCAAAATAAATCGTATGAAAAATTAGCAATACATTGTTTTTTGATTATAGTAATCCATATATTTTACTGGTGGTAGGATTTATATGCAGGAATCCGTCTAGGAAGGTACCACCGCAGTTATTCTGCCATGAGGCAGCGGTGGGCAAACATTACTGTTTCTGTCTAGAGGGCACTGAGAGCTAGCGTAATCACTGGTCATATGAGTCTTAAGAACTGATATCTCAGGATGACGAGCATGTGTGGCGTCACAAAGAAATTTTCTGAGTGACACCGCATTTGTTATGGGCAGATGATGCTGTTACCTGATGGTAACACGGATGGTGGTCGTCACTATATCCAATAAAAAAAATATTATAACTAGTTGGACAGTTTCACCGACCACATGACTACGCCGTGCGTTCGGCTCTTCTCGGTAATGTTTGGTCCCAACGTACAGCTCGTAAGTCACGTCAAGAAGTTTTATAACCTATAACCTTTCTAAAAAAAACAAATATTTAATACAAGAATATTTTTTTGAAACGAATATATATTTTCTAAGATTATCACGTTCAAACATACAAACTCTTCATCTTTATTATAGAAGTAAGATAAGATAATTCGCCGTGAGGTAGAGATGTTAGAGAATCTATTTTCGTTTTTTTTAGATCATAGGTATTTTTGAATTAAAACTTCTTCATCGACGAGAGTAAAATTTCAAGGTCGAATTTGATTGCAGCGTTTTCGTGCAGTGTAGTAAGCAATTTTACAGTGATTAAAATTTTTGTTTTTTAATTTTAATATTAATCAAATTTCTAATATAAATAAGTTTCACTTCTGTCGCGAGTCACACGCGCTCATTTTTACAAGCTTTTATTTCACTTGCTTTCTTTGTAAGTCTTTCCATTTTAAATATTGTAAAAGTATTTTGACCTAATGCAGGTGTATGTAACTGGTGGCAGGCTTCCTATGCAGGAATCCATCTAGGTAGGTTAGGGATAGGTAGGGTAGATACCACCCCAGGGCCAGTTATTCTGCCGTGAAGCAGTAGTGTGCAAACATTACTGTGTTTCGGTTTGAAGGGCACTGTGAGCTAGCGTAATCACTGGTCATATGAGTCTTAAGAACTGATGTCTCAGGGTGACGGGCGCAGTGTGGTGTCACACAGTAATTTTCTGGGTGACACAGCATTTGTTATAAAAAAATTAGCCGTGTGGTGGCGGCTCGTTAAAATAATACTACCACTCCATCTCATCCAATGGATCTCGTAAAAGGCGAGTAAGGAATTAAACTGCACTGTGCACCCAACAGCGCATGGTGGCGATGGGCTCACCACCAGTCATACCAAGTGCATTATATTGTTTTGGTGAAACGTGGATTGTGGCAGTCATCTGTTTTTGCAGTGAGTGCCCAGTCTCTGACTACCTCTTATGGGATACAGTCGTGATCTTATGTATGTATGTACGTATGTAAATTTAAAAATGTATATATAAAATATTTAGGTGTAGGTATAACATTCTACAGAATAATATTACTTTAATTAATAATATAATAACCATAGTAATGATACAGACAGTAACTATCGAAATCATAAATTAGACTAGAGAATTACAAAGTCTAGACGTTAGATAATTACGAACCTTGTAGTCTGGATAAATGTTTTAAGTATATACTAACTTTAAAGTGATACTTATTCCGAAATTCAATCGGGCCATACCTTCTGCGTTTAATTATTATTGATTACTAGCTGATGCCCGCGACGTCGTCCGCGTGAATAAACGCTTTTTAGATATCCTGTGGCAACTGTTAGATTTTCCGGGATAAAAATATCCTATGTCCGTATCCAGAATGCAAGTTATCTTCTTGCCAAATTTCGTCAATATCGGTTCAGCGGTTGAACCGTGAAAGGTAACCAACAGGTGGAGAGAGAAAGTTACTTTCGCATTTATAGTATTAGTATGGAAGATATCAGGGCGTTAAATGTCTCAGTCCTTCCATGACCATTGCTTCCATAAAGTGCTCAAAACGTCGGATTATAAATAGTTAATAATATGTAGCGACATCTATGTCGCCACATGAGAAGCTCAAGAAATATTCGCATACGTCGATAATCGCGCTATGAAAGTTTTCTGAGATGCGAACTATATATACAACATCTAAATTACTAGTCGGAGGAGACGTCCTCCCCAGATCAAACCACCCGATCTGGCGGGTAGCTACCCTTTTCATTGGCAATATAATACGCCAAAATGTTGACCCCGGCATGAACATCCGCAGCCAGCTTCTCCGAACCACAGCAACAACGTCATCGGCCAATTACAGTCACAGCACAAGACTACTGTCGGCACAACGCGTGCTTCCTAGTCTCTCAGCCACGGAGGATCTACGGCGGCCCCTTCTCTTCAGGCTGATTTCTGCGGCATCAACACTTGTCTCCATACATCTCGACGCACTGAAGACCTGGACACAGGTTCACCGCAACGCCAGACTGACTGCACGTCATCGCCTGACGTCTCAAGTTATCCACGCTTAACTACGACTTCCAGTCTCAGCGGGGGAGTGATGTAGAGACATCTATGTCGCCACATGAGAACCTCAAGAAATATTCGCATACGTCGATAATCGCGCTATGAAAGTTTTCTGAGATGCGAACTATATATACAACATCTAAAATAATACTAGTAGGAGGAGACGTCCTCCCCAAATCAGACCACTCGATCTGCCGGGTAGCTACCCTTTACCTTGGCAATATTATTCGCCAAAAACATACGCGATGAAATCCGTCAAGTTAGTTTCATTAAATCTATCATCATCATCATTGCTGCCTATAACTAGTCCACAGCTGGACATAACTAGTCCTCATAATATAGATTACCACAAAAGTTTGTAGCTCTCACTTTGGGGAGTTTTTACTATAGTTGCCGTAGATTTTGTGTGATAGACGTTGTTCTAGAGAGATGCTACTGCCCATCTCCTAGTTCTCATTTCCACTTTGTCGACTTATACAACATTTACACGCTTAGACGGGGTGGTAGATTCTCTTAAGCCGCCACCACACGGCACGATTTTATTATACGAGTAGCTTATTAATGGTCTGCCAAAAAAGGACGCAGTACTAGGCGCCTCGCACTTTTAGCGGTTCTCCCCGACACCGGCTATTGTATGTTCCGTTCGAAATTTTTCGAGATGGTTATCCCGATAACTGTCGAAAGTCTTTTTTTATGAATGTAAGTGACGAGATGAGCAAGTCGTTGACCTCATGGTAAGTGCAACGTCTGCCATTAACGAATCCTGTGTCACCCAGAAAATTTCTGTGTGGCACACTGCGCTCGTCACTCTTATACACCAGTTCCTAAATCTCATATGCACAGTAATTACACTAGCTAACAGGGCCCTTCAGACCGAAACAGTAATGATTGCACACTACTACTTGACGGCACAATAACTCGCCCTGTCACTACCTAAATGGATTTCTGAACAGGAATCCTACCACCAGTAGAGAGGATATGAAACTATACAGGAGTTTCCCTAAGTCAATAATCTCTTTATAACCTCGGAATGAGACGGGTTTGCAGATTTTACTACGCCATCACTACACGGTATTGTTAAATAAAACAAATACAATCTGATGACCCAGGATGACGAGCGCAGTGTGGCGCCACACAGAAATGTTCTGGGTGATATAGCATGTGACGTTGCAGTTACAACCAGGTGAACGATGTGCTTCCATAAAAAAATTACGCCTGGCTTCAGCCTTAAGATCAGGTTTTAAGATAATTATATAAAAAATACATCGAATATATTATCGTATATTATTGAGCTCAGTGTCGTTTAGCAAAAGTTAAATGGGTCTTCGTTGTAGTTTTTCGCATCACATTTTATTAGATGAAGCGAAAGATGTGTGTCAGGATCGTAGCAAGTGTGAAGATGTGATAAAGGGAATGGGTCGTGACTGTATGTATGTATTTTTAGAAGCGTACAAAGGACTGTGGAAGCTTTCGAAGGAACTCTTGTAACCCTTGGTTACGGCAAGACATCGCCAAGATGCATGAGCCCTGCGGAAACGCACGCACGAGACCCTTCCTGAAAGAAAATTTCGAAATAAACAAATGCAATATTTTTTATTAATAGTAACATAAGACACAAATTCGGTGTCATGCACAACTGTGACAACCCAAGAACATGCGACGTACCCCGCGATACATGCTCTTACACCCGGACATCTCGATACCCTTAGATCGCAATACGGTCTCAAAACTGCACGCTCAGTTACGAGTATTATAGGCGCTCGCCTTAAATTTCCAAATTTGTTACTATAAGTGCTGATTTACGAAGTGGTCAGACGTGAAGAAAAACATCGAAAGCTGCATGTCTGAGGAACAAAAGTATCCCGAAGACATGCGTAGTCCGAAAGCCCGCACAGTGTAGCGTGGCGGGCTATTCGCGGCTATACAAGCGGCTCTAGAACCTTCTCAAAAATGAGAGGGGCATGTGCTCAGCAGTGGGATATTTATAGGCTGTAACTTTACTTACTTTTTACTCTTATAGAGGCTCGCTAGGGCGTACACACGAAACTCCCACGTTCCGGGGTGATTCTCACCGCCCCGCGATACAGATAAAACAAGTCGACAGCGCGAAAGGAGGTCCGAACTCCCTCGGACGGTCAGTAGATAACTTTATATTCGAAAAAATTAAAAGACGAACTGTCTCAATATATTGCCTATGTTCAGCAGTAGACTAATGATGGGCTGATATGATGATGATGATGAGATTGAATCTTATATCTATAATTTAGCTGGAGCGTTTGTAAGTTTGAACACGCTAATCTCAGGAAATACTGATCCGATTTGAAAAATTATATCTGCTTTAGATAGTTCGTTTACTGAAAAGGGCTATACATTTTATGCTACGACCTTACAGAGCTGCACGCAGAGAACCGTACATTACCTAAAAGGTCCGAATTGTGAGTGCTCAGGTCAGGGAGGTTCCATGCCGTATGGCACAATCATGCGGTCAACTTATTTTGCTCGCGTAAAACCGAGAAACAGCTAGTCTATACAAATAAATAAAATTGTCGTGTCTGATTTTTTTAAAAAATAACAGTACATACGGTACTATAAGTAGAAAAGAATAAAACCATTTTTAAAAATTTTGTCCGTCTGTCTGTTTGTTCCCGCTAATCTCCGAAACGGCTGGACCGATTTTGACGTGACTTTCTCTGGCCGATAGCTGATATTATAGCGGGTAACTAAGGTTATTTTAATTTCAGAAAAATAAATAGATTTCCGCGAAAAAAAAATTAAAACCCCAAAATCCCAATATAGGAGCATATACGTATATCATCGGTTGGGGTCGGCTTTTTTACACCGGTAAAACCGCTGGGCATAGTTTGAAAATAAAAACCAAGCTCTGCCCTGCAGCAAGGTCATTTCTCAAATTAGATTAAAAACATACCTGCAGTAACACCCAGCCCTGCAGTGCGGTAACCGTTTAGGTATGGACTTAACTCTGTGACTTCTCTGCTCGCTCTCCCAGCAAGTGTATTCTTCATAGAAGGAACAGGACTTGTGGACTTCGTCGTGAGGACACTCATTCTCTGTTTGAAACGATTAACCTATATCAAACGTTATGATGGTGTTTTTTTTGTCAGATTACGACCATGGTTTATTCCAATCGCAGTTCTTCCAGTTCAAGTCAACCAGACAGCTGTCATTTAGCAGGATAAACTAAGCTGCGTCTTTCTTATTTTTTGTAATAAGCAGCCCAATAGAGCAATGCAGCATGGGTCCGTTTTATATAAATTTCACACGCAAAACATCTAGACCAAGAACAACGATATATATCATCATTTTCATCATCGTTTGAGGCTATTACTAGGCCACTGCTGAACATACGCCTCCTCCATAGATTACCACAAAAGTTTGTTGCTCTCCTTTTGGAGGGATTTTGCCATAGTTGCCACGCTTGGAGGGCGGGTTGGCAACTGCAGTTTATGTATTCAGACGTTCCAGGAAGATGATGCTGCCCATCTCCTAAAGTCGAAAGTGTTACATCACAAATTCGCCCCAAATTTAGTACTTTTGGGACGGAGTGATGATGCCATACAGTTTTTGTCCTTATTTTTTTATAAAAGAAAGTGACGAGACTTGCAAAATGTTTACCTGATGGTAAGTGCAGCGTCTGCCTATGACAAATACTGTGTCACCCAGAACATTTCTGTGTGACACCCCACTGCGCCCATCACCCTGAGACATCAGTTCTTAAGTCTCATATGCGCAATGATTACTGTAGCTCTCAGTGCCCTTCAAACCGAAACACGGCAATGTTTCACACTACTGCTTCCAGAATAACTGAAACAAGTCTGTCCCAAATTGAGTACTAACATAATCACCATGCCGTGTGGTAGCGGCTTAAGAGTATCTACCACCCCATCCCATCCCGTGGGTGTCGTAAAAGTTGACGGAGGGAAAAGAGGCAGCATCATCTTCCTGGAACGTCTGAATACATAAACTGCAGTTGCCAACCCGCCCTCCAAGCGTGGCAACTATGGCAAAATCCCCCCAAAAGGAGAGCAACAAACTGTGGCAATGGTTGGGGGAGGCCTGTGTTCAGAAGTGGACTAGATAGGCTGAAATAATGACGATGATTATAATACTCGTAACAATACAACTTTCGTTCGTATTTCCTGCTCTATAAGTCATAATTTATATCTACATCTACATCTACATGTAGTCATAATTAACATCACAGGTATATATATGACACTGTATTAAATCAATCATAACATGCTTAAAAGCCAACTTACTTAGCATGTTACAGCTCAAAGTCCTTAGGAAAAAACAAATTAAGGAAAAAAACATGACCTCTCTCATTCTATTAGAAACGCTGTAATTGACCATAAAGGTAACCGAAATCAGTAGGAAGTACTAACAATTAATTGTAACTCAAGCATGACTTAATTGCGTTTCCATAATTAGACGGTCAAACGCACGTGCGTGGTATGTCATTAGATTTCTGCCATTGAAAAAAATTAAATGCGAAAGTGACGATACGGTGGTACTGGTAGCAGAAATTCTATGCAGGAATCCGTCTAGGTAGATACCACCCCAGTGCCAGTTATTCTATCATGAAGTAGTAGTGTGCAAACATTACTGTTTCGGTTCGAAGGGCACTGAGAGCTAGCGTAATCACTGGGCATATGAGATCCCTGGGTGACGAGCGCAGTGTGGTGTCACACAGAAATGTTCTGGATGACACAACATTTGTTATGGGTAGACGTTGCACTTATCATCAGGTGAACGTTTTGCACGTTTCGTCACTTTATTAAATAAAAAAAAAACAAAACAAACAAAGGAAAAATGGAAGGATATGCCAATATCGTCATCGTATGAACGTAGTCGTATTTTAAAATACCGACGTGAAGAAATGGCGTAGTACATTCTCTTACGTGCCACCGCAAGGCAACGCTGACGAAGTAATATTCTTGCAGACGAATGTCCAACCAACGAGGAGTATCTTCTATGCGGATCAGCGTGCCCGTTCAACTGCACCAATCCGCAGGAGCCGGTGGTCTGCTCGACGGATTGCGTTGAAGGTTGCTTCTGCAAGGCTGGCTACCTGAGAAATGAGACTGGTACATGTGTACCAATTGCAGAATGTGTCAGTGGTAAGAATACTGTGCAGCTTTCGTTTTAACAATACTTTAAAATATATATATGTTTCAGAAAATCGATGGATCCAGGTGGTTCAAGATCGTGTTTTGTGGCAACCTATGCGGGAGGCCTGTGTTCAAGCAGTTGGAAATGTACGGGCTGAAATGATGATGACGACGATGATGATGACGATGATGATGTTTTATGTGAACAGAACATTGTGTGCAAGTTTTTTAAATATTGTATACGGTCGAAATGGACTAGGCGGCACTTAAAACTGAAAAAAGGCCCAGTGACTTGAAGTTTAAGCTCTGTGATTATTTTTATGGAAGAAACCGACGAGATGAACAAATCGTTCACTTGATGATAAGTGCAGCGTCTGCTCATAACAAATGCTATGTCAGCCAGAACATTTCCGTGTGACATCATACTGCGCCCGTAAACCTGAGGCATCAGCTCTTAAATTTCATATGCCCGGTAATTATACTAGCTCATAGTGCCCTTCAGTTATTTAGCTTGATGGCTGAATAACTGGTACTGCGGTGGTGAACCCACTAAGACGGATTCTTGCATAGGAATCCTAGCACCAGCGAATATAAGCTATATGGCTGATGTCATAGACGGAATAGAATCTATATATGTGTTATATTATCTATCTATATTATATTATTACCTATCTATTTATTAAGTAATATTACTCAAAAGTGTATGAAATATCTTCCTTCATAAAGTATTACTTTATCAAAATTAATGATTGATATTTTGAAGATAATTTTTCCCTTTAATGACCAAAAATAAGTACATGTCTTAAAATTGATGTTTTCCTTAAAAAAATATTAAAATAATCTGTTCAACTAACATGCAAGACAGGTGTCGGTTGTAGATGTTTAAATTTTTTAAAGAAGGCACATCTGTTCATGATCATGCATGACACTATGCGAAATATTCGCACGGGTACGCTAGCACTAATTTTCGATGGCTGTGTATCAATGTAACCATCACCATAGTATTGTACGTCGATGAGTCTATAAACTATTCACTACTAAATATAGGACTATTCCAAGTTACGTGTTCCCCGTAATGCCTCACTTGACAAGGAAATTCGTAAGGTAGTACCAGACGCTACCCGCAGTCGAAGATGACGTTTGTTGTACCAATAATATAATCATTATCTGTATTTAATTCTGTAAATGTCGCAAGGCACGGGATCTTGTTAGTATTTCCCACAGTCGACTTTTACGGCACTCAATGGTCTTTTTTGCTTCATTAGTACTAGCTAACTGAAGACTGCGAGCCAATACCTACGTGTTTGTACGACGAGGAGGTCTTAAGGCGTTACGAGATCGCAAACTTATATCTTCACAATTGCTTAAAATTTTAGCTGGCACAGCGCCAGTCTGCGGCGAAAACGAAGAATTCACGTCATGCGGCAGCGCTTGTCCTGCGACATGCTCACTGCCGGAACCTCTAGTTTGCAGCCTGGTTTGCAGTATGGGCTGTTTCTGCAAGTCTGGCTACTATAGAGACGAGGGAAACAATAAATGTGTTACTTTGGAAAAATGTTCTGTCAGTAAGTAATATAATGTGATATGTTTTGATAACTAATGGCAAGAAACGTACATACAGTTAACCAGATAGTGGCTTTGTGGTCTTTAAACACCTTTATTGATTTTTTTTATTGGATAAAGTGACGAGACGAGCAAAACGTTCACCTGATGTCAAGTGCAACAAGTGGCACCACACTGCGCCCTTGGGTCATCAGTTCTTAAGTCTCGTATGCCTAGTGATTACACTAGCTCTCAGTACCCTTCAGGCCGAAACACAGTAATGTCTACACACTACTGCTTCACGGCAGAATAACTGGCCCTGGGGTGGTACCTACCTTGATGCATGTGCCTAAACACTCCTTTGCTGGTGGTAGAATTTTTATGCAGAAACCCGTCTCGATGGATAGATGACAGCGCCAGTTATTTTGTCATGAAACAGTAGTGTGAAATTGACTCCGCAAGCATCTTTTTCTTCTTCGTCCTCTTTTTGAGAAAATTTTTGATATTTTTTTAATACCGATAAATTATAATATAAAAAGTATCATCACGTGGGGTTTTTATGAAAGAAAGTGACAAGTCGAGCAAATCGTTCTCATTTATCCATCAGGTGAATTAATGCCATGTATTATTTTCTACCAGCCAACCGGAGAGTAAGTGGGAGAAGCGTGTACGGCGGTAGGCAAGTGCGAAAAACATGAACAAGTGATAATACATATATATAGATATCATCAACACTTCAGCCTGTCACTAGTCCACAGCTGAACATAGGCCTCCCCCATACATACATACATAAGATCACGACTGTATCCCATAAGGGGTAGTCAGAGACAGGGCACTCACTGCGAAAAACAGATGACTGCCACAATCCACGTTTCACCAAAACAATATAATGCACTTGGTGTGATAGGTGGTGATTGCCACCATGCGCTGGTGTGGGTGCACAGTGCAGTTTAATTCCTTACACTCCTTTTACAAGATCCATTGGATGAGATGGAGTGGTAGTATTCTTTTAACCAGCCGCCTCCCCCATAGATTGTCAAAAAAGTTAGTAGCTCTCATTTGGGGGGCTTTGCTGTAGTTGCTACGGTTGGCCGGCGGGTTGGCAACCGCAGTTTATTTATTCAGATGTTCCAAGAAAGAAAGAAGATGCTGCTGCCCATCTGATATTTTTCTGCCGACTTTTACAACACTCACGAGATGAGATGGGGTGGTAGATTCTCTTAGCCGCCACCACACGGCGAATATCATTATTAAAAATATCATAATATTATAAACAGATATTGAAAATTACGTTAATTTACAGAGCCTTGCTCCAACATGAACGAAGTCTATGACATGTGCAATGCCGAGTGCCAGCCTTCCTGCGACAACCCCGACCCAGTCTGCACGAGTATCTGTTCCGGCGGATGCGTTTGCTCCCCGGGCCTCTTACGTAGCGCCGACTGGATTTGCGTCAGCGTCGACAAATGCCCAGCGAACGGGAACAACACTAGCCCACTAGACAGATACTTGAACGCTATTAATAAAATCTTACATTTGTCTTATGTTTAGTGAAGTGCTGTGTTGCAGAATATGTTATCGATAATCTGTTAAATTATTTATTCGTGTTAATTATAATATTATGGATATTAAAGTTTCAAATTTAAACATACTCTGATCGATTATAATAATAAAGCGATATGCCTCAAGGATTAAGTTTCTTAATTTTATTTAAAGATGATTCTTTTGATTATAACAGATAGGAACTAAATAAGATAAGAAAGAGAGTAAAGTAAATAAAGTGTAAATCCTAAATCCATTCAATAAAATCTACAAATAGGTCTATCTGAGCCCACAAAAATCTTAGTATGATAAGTTATACATAGTTAGTTTTCGTGCCATTTTGCTTAATATCATACGTTCCATCATAACCAATATACAACGTCATCAAACTGACAGATAAATATAATTTAATAATTCGTGATTTAACAATTTAAATGAGATGTTAATGTGGGATCAAAATAAAATTATTGTTACGTACGTTGGTGGCGGCTTAAGAGAATCTACCGCCTCATCGCAACCCGTGGGTGTCGTAAAAGTCGACAAAGGGAAAATGAAAACCAGGAGATGGGCAGCAGCATGTTCCTGAAACATCTGCATAATTAAACTGCGGTTGCAAACCCGCCTGGCAAGCGTGGCCACTATGGCAAAATCCCTCCAAAATGAGAGCTACAAGCTTTTGTGGTAACCTATGGAGGAGGCCTATGTTCAGCAGTGGACTAGTGATAGGCTGAAATGATGATGATGACGTATTTTTTATAAATTTTAAATATCGTTATTTTCAAAAAAACAGTTATCCAATTATGCACTTATAAAGGCGACTTGGGGGCCTGTTTTTGTTGAAAAGCGCTGTATACTCAGTCACTGAAGCTTTGCTTTTTTATGCTGAGTGTTTAATTTAGCATACTCAGAATATTTTTCGCACAGACACAGTCATTAGTTCAACTTGTTTTTTCTAATTTTCTTTGAAACTTCGCTACTTGAAAAATAAAGAGTTAGATTAAGATGTAGCATATAATGTAAGTTACACAGTGATTTCACTTTGTGTAACTTACAAGTAACTTATAATGTCTTGGCCAGTTAAAAACTGTTGCTGGATAATTCCATTCTAATACAAAGCATAAGTAGCAATATAACATGAGACTGGCCGCTATGAAACAAAATAAAAAAAGAAATGAAGGAAAATATTACTAATTAAAAAAGTAGCATTTTGGCGGGAATCAATGCAAGAATTGAAACCGGACAGTGCCCGCGCTTTACGGAGTGAATGCCGATAATTTATTTTATTATTATAAATAACTTAATATTGTGCTTAATAGACTGTTTATCTGACTGACTGCAATCGGTGTGCTTTTATGTTTTAACCGCACGCTTTATTGACGGGTGATACGTTTCGGACTCTGGTGAATATTTCTGGATGCTGTGAAGATATCCCGACGCAGAAGGCAGCTCGCCTTTGCTAGGACACACAGGCGCTATAGACACAAGTGAGCTTTGCTTATCTTTGTTTTGCTAGGGAAGATTCCAGCTACAGTAGGCCAACACCCCCGGGCGTTTGATACCTTCTCAATAGTCTAGCAAACGGCCGAGACACATAAATAAAATTAAAATAATAATAATACTCGTAACAAAAAAAATTCATAATTAACATTTATTACATATTTAAATTAACAAACAATATACATAATAAAACAGTGAAGTAACTGAAGCCTTGTGAAATTCCTTGATTCGTTATTGGCAGACTTATGATATTGGCGACCTGAAACAAAAAACCATGTCATTATAAATTAAATAAAAACAACATCAGATCGCTATGGTCTGTCAAACATAGTGATCAATTGCCATTGTAGCCATGATTGGCTTATTTAAAAAAAAAATGAAAAATACGTCATCATCATCATTTCAGCCTATCACTAGTCCACTGCTGAAGATAGGACCTACTCCATAGATTGCCACAAAAGTTTGTAACTCTCATTTTGGGTGGATTTTGCCATAATTGCCTTGGTTAGCATGCGGGTTAGATATTCTAGGAAGATGCTGTTGCTCATTTCCTGGTTTTCTTTTTCCCTCTGTCGACTTTTACAACACCCACGGGAGGAGATGGGGTGGATGATTCTCCTTAGCCGCCACCACACGGCGGATCACATATAAACAGTAATAACAGGCTAGGCGCTGGCTTTAAATTTCACAGTACGCGAGTAACCCGGGTTCGATTTCCGGTGCCGGCACCAATAAAATTGTTAATTGCAATTTTTAGTGCTGATTTACCACGTGCTCGGCGGTGAAGGAAAACATCCCGAGAAACCCTACAAAGGAGAAAAAAAAAATCGATTAAATGTGCAGTCCGCCAACTCGCATTGGGGCAGCGTGGTAGGATTCTTCGCGGCTTCATAACCGTCTCAGAAATGACAGGAGGCCTGTGCTCAGCAGTGGGACATTACTAACAATTCCTGTGTTACTGACATGCAGTGTTCTTGCTGATACATAAACGCGGGTAACAGCTAGTGTTACATAAAAAGTCTCCCCAATATTTATGAAATTCCCATTTTAATATTGTTCTCGAAATCTGCTCCGAGGGCGCTGTAACTATTTGTAACTAATAGCGACATCTATTAGCGAATAATATAACGTTTGGTTTGAAAGATTTTCGTTATCTGATTTCATATACAGATTTAACATAACTGTCATATTATATGTATAAGGAAATAAAAAGTTTACATGTCAAAGTAACCAAGGTAGTAAAAATAAAAAACTACAACTAAATGTGGTAGTTTTTTCATTATTACTTATTATTGTTAACATGATTTTACTCCTTCTTAAGCTGCATTATCAGTTAAAAGTGTATATTTACTCATAACATTATGTTTAAATTTTTTACGAAATAGCTTGATGATTTTTTTCTGTTCATCTGTAGGAAGTTTAATAAAGCGACATCTTACGTCTTAACCCCGAAACTCAAACGTAGTTGCAAAAGCGCAAATAGTCTATGCTCCAGGGTTCGTGAAATTTTAGATAGAGGTCTCTGATTTAATTGAAGCTTGAGAAACTAAAAATACTGTTAAATAACTGCTTAATTAAAATCTACGCATTATTAACAAGCCGGTAAATTATGTAAATTAATAATTAGTTTCGATTAGTAACAAATATAAGTGATTCATTGCATTTAATAATTAAATGTGCGTTGCAAGGAGTTTGCGTTTTTTTTTTAAAGTTGATTACTATTGCTATTACAATGAGGTGAGCATTATTACTACATACATACATACATAAGATGACGACTGTATCTCATAAGGGGTAGTCAGAGACTGGGCACTCACTGCCAGAACAGATGACTGCCACAATCCACGTTTCACCAAAACGATATAATGCACTTGGTGTGATAGGCGGTGAGCCCATCGCCACCATGCGCTGTTGGGTGCACAGTGCAGTTTAAATCCTTACTCGCCTTTTACGAGATCCTTTGGATGAGATGGAGTGGTAGTATTCTTTTAACGAGCCGCTACTACACGGCACAGTACAGTAGCATTATTACTAGTTCATAATAAATCAGTTTTAAAGAATATGAAATAAAGAAAATAAGGAAATACCTCTACGGATTGTTGCTGCAGAATCATTTTAACATATTCTACTAAATAAGTTACGTGTTCTTATTATAATGTTTACAATATTTATGATCAGACGCGGTTGAGTATATACTAAATAGTTCCAATATTATCATACATTTTTCATATTATTTTAATGATTATAAATATTTAATGAACCCTGATGTTTAAAGAATTATTGATTATCACGCCATCTAGGTTGTTTCTCACTTACTTTGCAGTAAGTATATATTTACATACACCAATACGTACAATACAGACACGCTTTTTCTCATATAAAAGGTAGGCGGAGATCACACACGTAGCTCACTTTTCACACCCGTGGTAACATGTGACCGGTGGCGAACCAAGTCGTCGCCATTTTATTACAAATTAAAAAAATTCCTACTCCTACATTCCCAAGAGCAGTATATTGATAGCATTGTATACACAATAATACCATAAGTATTACACCTTACAAAGCCTCAGTCGCCTCTTACGACAACTCGATAATAAAGAGGTAGGTGCCCCAAATCAGAACGATCAGTAGTGCTATAACTGGACATGGATCATTTAACAAACATCTGTTTACTTTAGATGTTACAGACAGCCCTCTGTGCAGAGCCTGTATGGAGAAGGACGAAACGGCGGCCCATGTCCTGCTGGACTGCCCTACGGTCGCCTTATACCGGGTCAAGCATCTCGGCTCGCCGAGATCGCTCCCTGAGGTCGCGGGGAACATTAAGGGCCTGCGGCGATTCCTGGAGGAGCTTGGTTGGCTCAAGTAGTATAACATTCCTGCCTATACGCAAAATACGCGCCAGACGTGGAGTTGCGGAAACCGGCCCTTTACAATCTACTATATACAATCAAGGTAGGTGCTATATACTATTATTTTATATATATTTATAATAAGACAAAGTTAACGCTATACGACCCGCACAATACGCGAATATTGTAAAGTCGAAAGTGTACATATAAGAGCGGAGGATCTCATCCATTTTATACAATAGAACAGCTGAATAAGACCAGAATCGGAGACTACGACAATCACAAAACATGTTTAACTCATTTACTTCGACTAACGATCATTGTTTATTGTAATTACGATAGGAGAATCTCAGCGCCGCCATCTACGTGAATTTGTCATAGCAACTGACCTAGACAGTTCCCAAAGACACAGACGTCACCTTTTTGTACTGGTCCTCCGTGATGCCGTACGCCAAGTAGGTGTAAGAGAGGAAATCGCTGTGGTTGGACACCAGTTGGAAGACCATGTTTCGAGAACCAGTCTGACCCCGGATCAGCTCGAAGCTGACCTCACCAGACATGTCAGTTGTCGCAGACACCTCTAAGTAGGAGATCACGTAGCCTTTCTGAGGAATAAAACACATATTATTAATCTTTCATTTGTTTGTCGCTTTATTTACAACTACACCAGTTTTTATAACAGGCTTTTATTTAACCTGCAATGTATTTTTGTCTATTGGATAAGTGCAACGTCTGCCCGTAATAAATAAGATGACGTATTGTGTTACGTCTATTCCTAAGCTACAAGGTATTCACGGAGATAAGTTAGTCGTATTTTCCTTGTTATATTGAATAAACGGACGAGACGAGCAAAACGTTGACCTGACGGTAAGTGCAACGTTTGCCCATAACGAACGCCGTGTCACCCAGAACATTTCTGTGTGGTACCACAATGCGCCCGTCACCCTGAGACATCAGTTCTTAAGTCTTACATGCCCAGTCATTACACTAACTCGCAGTGCCCTTTAGACCACTGTTTCCTAATGAGGTTGGATCGGAGAAGAAACTAGCGAAATAAACTCAGGAGGAATCCTCTTTCGTATTTCTTTTTTATAATTGTCCATTTTTTATTATAAACCATCTATACCAATAAATAAATAAATTTCAAATTAATAAAAAAACCACGTCGACTCTCCTCATTGTATACCCACGCACCAATCGTTTTAATACGTATCCAATATTTCAGGACTTCAGGTCTGAATATCACGGTACATATATTTTCCAGTTTGCATTGCAGAAAAGCATCGTTAGAATGCCGTCTTGTCTAAGAAATTACAAGATCTCGTTCGTTCCATCGTTTCAGACTCTCACAAGTCCACTCCTGAACATAGGCCTCCCCTATATATTGCCTCAAAAGTTTGTAGCTCTCATTTTGGAAGGATTTTGCAATAGTTGACACGCTTAGCGGGTGGGTTGGCTACCGCAGTTTATTTATTCAGATGTTCCAGGAAGATGCTGCTGCCTATCTCCTGGTTTTCATTTTCCCTCTGTCGACTTTTACGGCAACCACGGGATGAGACAGGAGTGTGGTGACTCTTAGGCCGCCACTGACACACCACACGTTTATGAAGTTCGAAAAACCGCACGGCAGCAGTGTGGCAGTCTCTGTTTTTCTAAAATATGATACAGGTTTGTACTGTGATCCGTGGTAATAAACGTAGTGACAGTAACGCGATGCTACATTAAAGGCTCGAAACCCACTACTTTATATGTTGGTATAACATTGTAATCAAACAGAATTCTATCACTTAAAACCAAAACGCGGTAAAGGGAGGTATTCCGATCGTACGTCTAATTCAGACCGTCATTGACAAAGCGTCTTATTTAAGACTAATGGATACAACCGATGTCTTGGTTGCGGTGAACCGTTATTTATGGTACCTCGTGTATTTATTTTCGAGAAATATTAACGAAATAATCGTATCAGTTTAAAAAACACGCTCCAACAGCAGTGAGCTGATGATTCTGGTGAGAATACTAGGATCATGGAATGGAAATGCACTTTATGGAATCTGCTGCCGCTAGCGGTTTTTCCGGACCGATACGACTTATGGACCTTCAAGAAAAGAGCCCATTCCTTCCTCAAAGGCCGGCACCGCATCTGCTATCCCTCTGGTATTGTAGATGTTCAAGAGCGGCGGTGATCACTTACCATCAGGTGAGCCGCTTGCTTGTTTGCCCCTTATTACATAAAAAAATAAAATAAAAAAAAATCATAATTTTTCAAAGTTGATCAAAGTTCCATTACACGTGCGCATAATTTCAAATTATTCGAACGTCTGGAAGTGAGTGGAAATTGAAATAAAAGATTTTATTACATGTTAGTTATTTTTTGATTTTGTTTGATAAAGTGACGAGACGAGCAAAACGTTCATCTAATGGTACGTGCAACGTCTGCCCATAATGGATGATGTGTTACTCATAATATTCCGGTGTAGCACTACACTGCGCTTCTCAACCTTAAACATAAGTTCTTAAGTCTCATATGCCCAGTGATTACAGTAGCTCTCAGTGCCCTTCAGGTCGAAACATAGTAATGTTTGCACACTAGCTTCACGGCAGAATAACTGGCCCTGCGGTGGTACGTTCCTAGAAGGATTCCTGCATAAGAATCCTACCACCAGTAAAGTAGTTGCATATAGGTGAAGTTAATAAGAACGCCAAACATGTTTGAGCTAATTTTTTACCCTTACGGTATCACCATCGAACAAAAAAAAATATTTTTAATGCGTCGACAATTGACGAACCTATCGGTGAAAATACATAAAAAAAAAATACTTGCAGACGAACATGAAGATTATTTTCATTAATTGAACATGTTTAAACCTGTTCTTGGTTTTGTATTTAGATTTTAAGAGACTTCATATTATTTTGTGGAGATTATGAATTCAAGTATCAGTAGAGCAAAAAGGAAAAGGATCAATTGTCATCATCATCATCATTTCAGCTTATCACTAGTCCACTGCTGAACCTACGCCCCCCCATAGATTGCCACAAGCGGGTTGGCAACCACAATTTATTTATTAAGACGTTCCAGGAAGATTCTGCTGCCCATTTTCTGGTTTTAATTTTCCCTCTGTCGACTTTTCCGTCACCCACGGGATGAGATAAGGTGGTAGATTCTATTAAGCCGCCACCATACGACATCAGTTTTAGTTATCTTTATTAGCCAGGTCAGCGATAGCAGTAGCACTCTTGC
Source organism: Luehdorfia chinensis (assembly GCA_019845155.1). Taxonomy (NCBI): domain Eukaryota; kingdom Metazoa; phylum Arthropoda; class Insecta; order Lepidoptera; family Papilionidae; genus Luehdorfia; species Luehdorfia chinensis. The sequence goes on along the minus strand of JAHVAK010000003.1, from coordinate 2,446,622 downwards.
AACTTAGATGCCAATCTGGGTATTATTACTCCGTCCTGTTAGAGAATGAATTTCTTTTAGTCTTTTGTCTACCACAGAAATGGGCAGTGTATTATAATATACCAAATGGTAAGACTGTAACAAATTAATTTAAAGTAGTGGTCGCATTATTTCTTGGCAACATTTAAAAATTCTATGGCAAAAATCTCTAACTTGTGCGACGGTTTAACTATGGACATTGGTAGTATGAACATAAACAAATGACAGACTATTATGTGATTGTAAATAATTCATTATCACGTAATGTCATTATTTACAATCACGTAACAGTATTTGTACCACGTATTATATATACATTTTAGCTTCCTCGCTTCTTCACCACACACAAGCTTAAAATGTACCAAATTTCAAATTCCTTCGTGCGCGCAATATTCTTAAAAACAAAGTTTTCTTTTTACGTGCTTATATATAGATTAATTTTATATATAGCTGTTACGGTAATATTGAAATGTCTCAAAATTGTCTTCCAAACCGTTCGCAAGTTATCACAATATACGAGTATATCCACCGCGATGTACATTCGGGGCACGTAGATAATAAAAGGTTTTATGTTCTCCACTTTCAGGCTTTTGCGCTGGAGCGAACTATAAAATATGTTTGGGTCTGTCAAAATCAGATTACTAAGACATCTGTTTAGGTATTTTCTATAGGTATCAGGCATTGGGCGAATCATCCCGCAAAAAGATTTATTATTTCTTAAAGTAGAGACAAGCAAATCTTTCAACCGATGGTAAGAGCGTCTGCAGACGAAAAGGCGCTCTTCGCCTTGAGAAATCAGTTCTTAAATGTCGTATGATCAATTATTACACTATCTTACATTACCATTTAGGCCAAAACACTGCGAATTTAAAAAAAATATGAAGTATGTTTCGATCTGAACAGCACTCAACGCTAGTGAAAGAACTGGTCATATGAGATTTAAGAACTAATGTCTAAGGTTGACGGGCGCAGTGTGGTGTCACATAAAAATGGTCTGGGTCAAAAAATGGTACCATCAGGTGAACGTCTTGCTGGTTTCGTCACTTTATACAATAAAAAAGTAAGTTATTGCTAAATATTAAAAATACTTTACTTAAAGAAATATTATCAAATAAACATTTCTTAAAAGCGTTTTAGACTTACGTTTAGCAAACATATAATTTAAGAGCTTGCCAGTTTTTGAAGTGAAATGAGGTTACAAAAATAACTCAAGAACAAGACTTCGATATAGAGTAATTTGTTATCATGAAAGTAACAGAACATGAGATCGTTGAGAATTATGTTTTTCTGTCAAAGTTAGTAAAGCTTTACACGCTCGGATAAATTTCGTCCGCATCATCTATCGACATTAATTTTTTGATCGAAGAAAGTGACGAATAGTGCAAGTCGTTCACCTAATGGTAAGTGCAATGTCTGCCCATAACAAATGCTGGGTCACCCACATCAATACGGAGTGGCACTGCACTGCGCCCGACACCCTGAGATATCAGTACTTAGGTCATATGCTCTTAATGATTTCTTATATTTACGCGAATGCTACACATTTAAATAAAACTAATTTTTACGGATTTTATCGCGTTTAATTGGCAAGTATTTATAACCCGACGCTTCGGGCGCTTTACAGCATAAACCTGATGTGGAGAACCGTCGCTCTAGAAAGTCTGCAGTCTGTGGCCATGTTCCGAGTCACCCCAACCATTACTTTAGATTTGATAAGCCACGAATCCTCGTAAAAGAACACCGACTCCTACCAAAGATGATTCCCGAGAATATTGAAATTAAACAAAAAACCATCATAATTTGAATAGAGAAGATGGTTGGATATTACCTCCGGCTTGGGGTTCTATAATTAATAAAATTAAATCAAAAACCAAGCTTGCCGCTGCAAGACATCAAGGCACATTTAGCTCTTTCTGCGTAGATTGCACCAAAAATAATAATAAGAAGCTGATATATTCTCTGTTGGTAAATTCTGGCGGGTTAAGAGAATCTACCACCCGACGTGTCGGTCTGTCACATGTGGTCGGATACAACTACTTTATTTATGATTGCGTGGCTTAGTGGTCAGGTACCTAACTTCTACACCGCGGGTCCTGAGTTCGAATCCGAGCCGGGCCGACATTTGTGCTGAAACACAAATTGTTGGTGTTCGGGTCACCTTGTGTAGTGATTGTCCCCGAGTTTCTGACACTGCATACTAGCGTACCTCCTATCTTACAGCATCAGCGTTACATCGGGCGCGGGTAGGTTGGGACGATTGAGTACCTCTGTGTTTGCGCGTACACTTGTGGCACTATAATATTAACTGCGCAGTTGATAGCTCTCGATAATAGTCGGAAGTTGTCGCCGCGGTCTTAAACAGCCTGGAGAAACCGTCATCATTTATGTACTTCTATCAAAATATAAATTTTGACTTCGTCATCCTTTTAATATGAAAAGTTTCTATTTGTATATTTGCTCACTCATCCGTATCGGATGTAAAAATATTGCATATGGCATGAGTGAAACCGCGGCGCACTGCTAGCTTATTTATTTAAAAGTAAAGTTACATATAATAGTCTAGTTTATATGTACTTCACGTCCAACTGCTGAGCACAGGCCTCCTTTTATTTCTGAAAGGGTTTTGAAGCTGGGAAGATTCCGCCACTCAGCCCCAATGCGGGTTGACGGACTTCGCATGTCCACGAAATATTTTTATTCCTCAGACATGCAGGTTTCCTCACGATGATTTCCTTCACCGCCGAGCACGTGGTAGATCAGCACTTAAAATAGCAGAACACACAGAATTTTTGTGGTAAAAATATGATTTTTGTATTTCTGTCTATTTGAATGGATTTAACATAACTCTCTAGAATTACTGCGCTTAACGATATAACCTATGAAGAAATAGAAGCCGTTTACTATTGGTACGAATCATATACAGGAATAGGTAGGTACCACCGCAGTGTCAGATGTTCTGTCGACAAGCAGATGTTGCAAATATTATTGCGTTTAAGTCTGAAGGGCACCGATAGCTAGCTTGGGCCCTGGCATATGAGACTTAGATCTGATACCTCACGGTGACTAGTGCAGTGTGGTGTTACACAAACTCCGTGTGACACAACGCTCAAAATCCGCTATCGCTTATCATTGTGTTATCGCCCTTGAAAAAAATTACAACAGGGCCGACTTTCCGAAGCTTTTTCGAGAAGGCTCCAATTTACTGACCGCGACGACATCTTAAGAATGCGTGGAAACGAGATTCTTACTTTAGATTCATTCCAGTTACGTTGGTTATAACATTTTACAAGTAAGTTTATATACTTAATAGCTAAAGATAATCATCATTATCATCATCATTTCAGCATATCTTAGTTCACTGTTCAACATAGGCACTATAGATAAAAAATAACATTAATTGTTTTGTCGCAATTGGAGGAATTATGAAAGGAATTTTGTTTCATCATATAAGTATGACGAAACAAAATGGTAATAAGTAATAAAAAGGTATCTAAATATAATATGAAATGTCGTATTATATACCGTCGGGGGGCGGCTCAAGAGAATCTACTACCCCATCTCATCCCATGAGTGTCGTAAAATGATAACTAGGAGATGGGCAGCAGCACCCACCTGGAACATCTGAATAAATAAAATGCGGTCGCCAATCCGCCTGCCAAGCGTGGCAACTATGGCAAAATCCCCCCAAAATGAGAGCTACAAACTTTTATTGCAATCTATGGGGGATGCCTATGTTCAGCCGTGGACTAGTGATAGGCTGAAGAGATGACGAAGAAGATTATAATATACATATTTAATATGACACTTCTGATTTTTGCACATGGTCATTTTCGTGTCCTTCCAAATATTGAAATATTAAGTTTTTTAAGTTGTTAACGAACGTGCGGCTTAGTGTTAAGCATACCTGAGCTGTTAGTGGTCTTAGGTTCAAATATATTAGTTTAAATAATTATTAACGATTAATATGACGTCTTTCTGTCCGATTTTCGAATACTGTCGGAAGATACCGACTGCGCTGAACATATTATAGTGCCACAAGTGTAAGTTCAAATACAGAGCAGTCACTCGTCCTTACCTATTCGCGAACGTGTAACGCTCATGCTATAAGATCGGAGGTTAAGATGCAGTGTAGAGATACACGAAATCAATCAGAACACAACCGTCTGGTGCTAATTCTACGCGGGTGAAACTGTGGCGCTCAGCTAGTTTATTTATGTACTTCCATTAAAATATGCCGTGTAGTGGCAGGTGCCGTGTGGAGGTGGGTGCCTTTGTAGTGGCGGCTTAAGAGAATCGACTACCCCATCTCATCCCGCGGGTGTCGTAAAAATCGACAGAGGGATAATAAAAACCAGGAGGTTAGAAGCAGCTTCTTCCTGGGACATCTGAATAAATAAATTGCGGTTGCCAACCCACCAGCCAAGCGTGGCAACCATTGCAAAATCCTCCCAATTTGTGAGCTACATACTTTTGTGGCAATCTATTGGAGAGGCCTATGTTCAGCAGTGGACTAATTGTTGGCTGAAATGATGATGATGATGATTAAAATATGAATTTTGTCTGTTATAGATTTTTATTTGAATATTTTCTAATGCAATATTTGCTCACTAAACCACGTCTTATGTAAAAATATTATTTTTGTATTTCTGTCTATCCGAATGGATTTAACATAAAGTTCCCTAGATGATGATATTCTCCTAGCCGATTTCGACCACGGCGACAACTTCCGAATACTGTCGAGAGCCATCAAATGCGCAGGAGATATTATAGTGTCATAAGCGTACGCGCAAACACAGAGGTACTCACTCGTCCCAACCTACCCGCGCCCGATGTAACGCTGATGCGATAAGATCGGAGGTAGGCTAGGTAGGTAGGTAGGATGCAGTGTCAGAAACACGGGGACAAACACAACACGACCAGACCCGAAAATCAACAATTTGTGTTTTAGCACAAATGTTGGCTCCGGCTGGGATTCCAACCCAGGACCCGCGGCCTAGAAGTCAGGTACTCTGACGACTGGGCCACGCGGTCGTCGTAGTTCACACGTCTAGGTAGGTACCACCGCGTTGTCAGTAAAAAATTATCTAGGCCACTACAGATCTATTAAAAGACATACTTTCTAAAAATATATAATATGTAAATTGTTGGCATTATCGCCGGTAAGTGGCATCTAAAGCGCGGTGAAGCCGTCATAAACTGGAATTACATTTTATATTCGTGAGGATAACGGCCCGAGTCCTGCAGCAATCCAATCAGTGGCCATTCGGGCGTAAAACGACTGCCTAAGTGTTTTTTAAAACGGGGATCTCGAGACAGTCTGTACGTGGCTGAGAAAGCGTACTCAATAGATTAAGGGCGGCTTTCACCGTTGCAAATAAACGCGATCGGTTCAAGCTAAACGAAGTTTAAGCGAAGGAAGGAAAGTTAATTTGCTAAGGTCAGCATGCACAATATAAAACGGTGCACGCTACTGTGGGAGGGCGGGCGGTGCTCTTCAAAACTAGGTAATACACACCATTTTATACTTTACATGCAGATCTTAGCAAATTTACTTTCTTTCCTTCATTATAATGGATTTCCGTAAAGCAACGTCCGATTCTTTTAACGAAGTTAAAGCGTTTAACTGAGCTCAGCGCTACAGTTTGCATTGCATCAAAATCAAATGAACGCAGTTAAAGGCTAAACGCGAATTAAATTTAGAGCCCCCAATCTTCGACGTTCAACTCTATAAACGCGTTTAGAGAGCTGTCATTGTCAATTGCACAACTACGTAAACACAAAAATTATTTTTATTTTGTATTGTTTATTGTTTGCGTACGTATGTAACTTATGTAAAATTACAGGCTGTTTGATGTCGCAAAATACGAAATACTTGTGTTGTGATGTAAATTTTGTTTTCCTAAACGTGATCGAAATGGATCTGTTGGATCCGGTTAGACGACAACCGAGATCAAATTAGACATTTGAACTCAGTTAAGTAAAACGTGGTTTTATTAAGCTTGGTTTCCAAAGCGATCGGTGAAATCGGTTCTAGGGCAGTCCGTACGACAAACAAAATATTTTTTTGAGAAAATTTAAAACTGTTCCTGGTTTTTAGTGTGTTCTAAGTGGGTTCTGTATATACCGAAAAAAAAAACTCATTTTTTATAAAGATGGGGGAAAGGAGGGTTTTGCGATGGAAAAATATTTCCCATTATCCGGTATGTCAAAGCATAATATAATAAAGTGGGAAATTATTTCTCATTATCCGGAACAGCTCTTAACTTTTGATACATTTTTACTACAAATTCCATGCATATTTTTTCACAAAATATTTCAAACCGTGTATTGCCAAGTCATCAGACCTGACTTATACGCCGCGGGTTCTGGTTTCAAATCCCAGCCGGAGCCAACATTTGTGCTAACACGCAAATTTTTGGTTTTCTGGTCTGGTTGTGTTGTGATCGCCCCGTGCTTCTGACACTGCATTAGGATGCAGTCTATCGGTGGACGTCCTAGCGTCAGAATCGCATCAGCGTTAAATCGGACGGGTAGATTGGGACGAGTACGTGCTTCTGCGTTTGCGCGTACACTTGTGGCACTATAATATCTGACTCCGAATCTAACCGGTGGTAGGATTCCTATGCTGGAATCCGTCTAGGTAGGTACCATCACAGAGCCAGTTATTCTGCCGTGACGTAGTAGTGTGCAAAACTACTGTTTCGGTCTGAAGGGCACTGAGAACTAGTCTAATCACTGGGCAAATGAGACTTAAGAACTAATGTCTCAAGATGACGGGCGCAGTGTGGTGTCGGCAGGAATGTTCTGGGTGACACAGCATTTGTGATGGGCAGACGTTACACTTACCATCAAGCGAACGTTTTGCTCGTCTCGTCACTTTAACTCATAATAAAAAAAAACTGCAGTCGCCAAATTTGCAGTCAAGCGTTGTAATTTTGGCAAATGCTTCCAAGTTTGGAATAACCTACGTCCAGCCGTGGACTAGGATATTGCAACTAACACTAAAATTGAAAGGTATGATCCAGAAGCTTTAGGTGCGACGGCTACGAATACATAATATGAACACACGTCGTCGTTTCAGCCTATCACCACCAAGTCCACTGCTGAACATTAGCCTCCCCGATAGATAGCCACAAAAGTTTGTAGCTCTCATATTGGTGGGATTTTTCCATATTTGCCACGCTTGGCAGGCGGGTTGGCAACTGCAGTTTATTTATTCAGATGTTTCAGGAAGATTCTGCTGGCCATCTTCTAGTTTTAATTTCCCTCTGTCGAATTTTACGACACCCAAGGGATGAGATGGGGTTGTAGATTCTCCTAGGCCGCTAACACACGGCGGTGAACACACGTACACACTTTTTATGTGTTTTATGAAGTTTAGATTACTAAGCACATATTACAAAATCCAACTTTATAGAAAGCGTTTAAGATACTCTTACACAAAATTAAAAATTAGAAAGTGACGAATATATAATGTGTAATATGTTATCCCTTTCAAACTGTAGTGTTTGTGCCAGATTGTTTTAATGAATCCCTTACCCGTTGCCTACTATCATTAGGGTCGAAATAGTTTGTTAAAGGATACCCAAACGGGAACAGCGGACGGCGTAAAATTTGACACGGAGACAGTGATGAGCGAAGAGAAAAGCGGATAGAAGTGAAATAATTTAAAAATAAAAGTTTCATACGCGTTAATTTTTATATCTCTATTCTGCACTATCAACTTACTTTTAAAATTATGTTAATGATATTGTTGTTTCCCTACGATATTTCGGACACATAGGCCCCCCTACAAGTTTCTTTTAGTTCTCCTGCTTGTGCACAATAATTTTTGCCTTATTCCTATAACTAAGCTAAATCCAATTGTTTTCAGCTTAGTTTTCACCAAACATCACAAGCTTGTCGTTGTCTACCGCGTCTTCTCCTGCCGCTGGGCTGCCACTCAAATGCGGTGGCTGTAAGATTTCTCTCTACTCTTCACAGTGCGTGGCCAATACAGATCCATTTGAGTAAGGCAATTTCTTCTCCAATAGAAATCTGATGTCACTTAGAACGCAAGTGTTGGTTGGTGATTGTGTTTTTTTTAATAGTAATTTATATATTTTTCCCACAATATACTAATAACTATGAACATTTTATAAAAGTAAGAAACATTCGAATAATGTGAGAGACTGGTGCCTAAATTAGGCTTTGTGCCTGTATTTCAGGACACCAGGTGAGCCCCTAGGTAGTCATTACAATACTTTAAATGTTTATATATTGTGTTTTAACTGTAGCTTAAGATTATATAAGGTAGTGTTAGTATAATTGAATTGTGTGTGTGTGTGTGTGTGTGCGTGCGTGCGTGCGTGCTTGCATGTGTGTGTGTGTGTGTGTGTGTAATTGTATGCTGTTGTTAAGTACAAGTACTCGTATGTATGTAAGGTGTGGTGTCGTGGTAGGAGTGACAGAGGCATGACATGTATTATATTTTTATTAAACATATAGTTTTAAATAAGTTGTGATATGTGTTTGGCCAGTTAATGCGGAGTATTACATGAAATTAATTGTTAACAAACTCTTAAATCTTATTTGTCAGTGATTTGTTAACCTTACACGATTCACAGCCAACAATAAAATGGACTTAACTACTGATTCAAAGTGGGAGAGATTTATACGACGGATGAGGAAATTTGATCTCCGAACTGGTCGAAGATGAACAAATGCAGCTTGTGCCGCACGTTAATAATACTTAGTATTATAATATTATTTGATATCTTTAACAACACATGCTGCGCAAGAAGTTTTGATTGTATTAGTAAAACCTCGAGGCTAGTGGTGGCGGCCTACGAGATTTTGTCCCCTTATTCAGTGATGTCGTAAAACTCGACTAAGGGAAAAAATCTAATAAAAGAAAAGTCTAATGGCCATCGACTGATGGAGAAATTACCATGTCAGTTGTGCCGGACCTAAATAATCCAGTCGGGAAACAGCGTCTAAGCAGCAAAATGTCTGTTAGTACGATCAGAAAATTATACTGACGAACTTGGAAGAGGCAGTAGAATTTGAAGGCTGATTAAAAGTACATTTGATGTAGATAAACTATGAGATTATGAATAACGACAATTAATCAATTATCAATCATCAATTAAATTGTCTATGAAGAGAAAGAGAAGATTGATGCAAAGATTAGCATCATCTATAGAGTATCATAGATTATACAGATAAAAGAAAAAGGGACTATAATGAAGTGCTGCTTTGTTTATGCTGCAACATTGCCGTGAAAAGGAAAAATCTTTTCCTGTTAACCACTTTCCGCATCGCTACAGCTTATCACAGTTTTCAAATTCTTATAATCTCTTTACTCATGAGCGGCGCGATCCCGCCGCGGCCGGTTACGAACCTACAAAGACCGCAATTTGCGAGCCGCAATGATATTACAGTGACCGCGCGAAAATGAGGAGTTTTCGTTGATTTATTGTACAAATATCTAAACGTAGGCGGGTTTGTTTCACCCTGTGTAGATATGGGTCGTGAATAATAATTAGAAACTGAAGGATATAGTGAATTGTTTGAAACGTGGCTGCAGTCTATGAGTTTAGTAGAATTTGTTGCATTACCGAAACTGTCATTTTTATCGAGTTAAGAAAGCGTTTCACTATAATCTAAACTTATATAAAACAGTTATGAAGTCCAGGATGATGGTAGTACTCTCCGTCAGGAAACTTTGTAGGTTTCGTCGACATAGGCCTGTTAATAATTGCTTGCTGTGTAAAATCGTCTCCTAAAAAGAGAGGATTCAGCATAATCGCCCCGCTTAGCAGGCGACTTGACGATCGCAGTTCAAAACATCTCGAACTGTAGACGCTGCTGTCCGACACCATTCTGGCTATGTTTCGAGATGGTAAATCCGCCATCTGTCGGATATCATTAAATTTTCTTTTCATTTCCGTCAGTCGACTTTTACGACGACAGCCACATTAAAGACGAAGCCCAGGATAACAGTGACTATCACGACATCCTGGATCACATCTTTAATAATATTTAGCTTCAAACTTTTGTGGCAACCTATGAGGGAGGCCGATGTTCAGCATTGGACTAGTGATAAGCTGAAATGATGATGATATAATTTTCGATGATTTTCTCCGATTTCAAGATAAGAACTGTTTTCTTTCAATATATTTGTATAGATACTGAAGCGCGAGGATCTGCGATTAGAATACTGGTACTCAAGGGTCATGAGTACGAATACCAATCGAGAAACCAACAAAACAGTAATTTTTTTTGTAACAATCCAATTATCGGGTCGGGTTGAGTTGTCTGTTGCTGTATCCGGTATCCGATATTTCCTCTGACATTATTGTAAGCCTACATTGGATACGGAAAGGCGACGTCGAGTGAGTGTTTGTTTGCGTAAATACTTCCGGCATTAATATATTCCGCACATATAACAGTCGTTGCTGTAGTGGATATAATGGATTTATATGGTTGATACTTACTTAATACTGCGTTTTTTTTTTGTTTTATTTTAATAAAAGTGACGGAACGAGCAAAACGCTCACCTGATGGTAAGTGTAACGTCTGCCCATAACAAATGCTGTGTCACCCAGAAAAATACTGCGTGACACCACACTGCGCCCGTCACCCTGAGACATCAGTTCTTAAGTCTCATATGTCTAGTGATAACGCTAGCTCTTAGTGCCCTTCAAGCCGAAACACAGTAATATTTGCACACTACTGCTTCACGGCAGAATAACTGGCCCTGGGGTGGTACCTACCTAGACGGATTCCTGCATAGGAATCCTACCACCATTAGGATTCATTCATTAATCAATTCTATTTCTGTTGTTAGATATTAAAACAAAATAGTTTTTTTTAATCATCATCATCATCGTTATTTCAGCCTGTCTTAGTCCAATGTTGAATAAAGGCTTCCTCCATAGATTGCCACAAAACATGGTCCTGAGCCACCTCAATCCATTGATCAAAACCGTGCAAGTCGTCGCCCCGTCTAGTGCGGATCGCCCTACACAGCGTTTGCCGGTACGAGGTTCATCATCATCATTTCAACCTATCACTGGTCCACTGCTGAACATAGGCCTCCCCCATAGATTACTACAAAAGTGTTTAGCTCTCATTTTGAAGGGAATTTTGCCATAGTTGCCACGCATGGCAGGCGGGTTGCCAACCGCAGTTTATTTATTCAAATCTTCCAGGAAGATGCTGCTGCCCATCTTGTGATTTTAATTTTCCCTCTGTCGACTTTTACGACACCCACGGGATGAGATGGAGTGGTAGATTCTCTAAAGCCGCTACCACACGGTACGAGGTTGCCACAGAATCTTTCTTCCCCAACGGTTATCGGTTCTAGGAGCTATTTAGTCGGTCAATTGCCACTTCAGCTTGCTAATCATTAGGGCTATGTCGGTTGCTCTAGTTCTGCTGCCGATATCCTCGTAAAGGATTCTATCTCGCAGAGAAACACCGAGAATTGCCCTTTCCATTTGTAGCCTCACTGTACTTTTTATACGCAATAGTGTGCATGCGGATGTGAATGTGTATAGGAATTTGTGCAGTTTGTTCTAGACTTATTACCGCATACAGAGACGTTTACAATCACTTAGGCAATTATTCGTCTCATTAAATCTGTACTAAGAAGTGTTTAAGTAACAATCAAACGTCTCTGTGTGTGGCAATTAGTAGAGAAACCTCAATGCGCGCTGGGTGGATCGAATTTTTTTAATTTTTTTTAAAAGTTGTGTTTATAATCTGTAAACCCAGTTTTTGAATCGTCGTTTAGTAAGAGTTCTGTAAGCGAAAGTTAGAAATCCATAATCTAAAGCTTTTGCCGTATCTTTCACTTTTATTATAAATATTGATTTTAATTTTAATTAAACGATTCGTATATATATCCATACTAATATTATAAATACGAAAGGAACTGTCTCTGTCCCTCTGTCTGTTTGTTACCTTTTTACGGTTCAACCGCTGAACCGATCTTGACCATATTTGGCATAGAGATAGCCTGCGTCCTGGGGACGGATATATGAGACTTTTCATCCAGGTAAATCAAATAGTTCCCACGGGATTTTTAAAAGACCTTTTACCCAAGCGGACGAAGTCGCGGGCATCAGCTAGTATGTATATAAAACGTAAAGTTTTGCTGTACAATTAGTAGATGACTGAGGGCCCATTTCACCGTAGACACTAAGCGCAATAAGTATGAACTTAGTATTAACTTTAGCATGAGCTAAAGTGAGTATGTTTTACTGAATTATTATGTTCACACCGCGTGAAATATTCGTCAGAATATCTGACTTCTACGCTGCGGGTCCTGGGATCGAATCCCAGCCGGAGCCAACATTTGTACTTAAACACAATTTGTTGGTTTTCGGGTCTAGTTGTGTTGTGTTTGTCCCCGTGTTTCTGACACTGCATCCTAGCATACCGCCGATCTTATCGCATCAGCGTTACATCGGGCGCGGGTAGGTTGGGACGAGTGAGTGCCTCTGTGTTTGCGGGTACGCTTGTGGCACTATAATATCTCCTGCGCAGTTGATGGCTATCGACAGTATTCGGAAGTTGTCGCCGTGGTCGAAATCGGCTAGGAGAACATCATCAATGAACATATTCACACATGCGACACAAATTGTTGGTTTTCGGATCTGGTTGTGTTGTGCATGTGAAATATATATCTGTAAAACGCAGGATACAGGAGACCTCTTACTGTGGGGCATCGGACAAAAGAATTATACACAATTTCAGGGCAAACAGGAGTAGAGAAAAAAAAGTGTAAATACCTTCGTAGGTTACAGTTAAAAAACAAATAAACAACACGAATAAAAGGACAGAGTAGATAGAATAGACAGAAGAGACCAAAAGAGACTTGAAAACTTACTCGAGCACCATAGCAGACTTCCAGTTGATGCTGTCTTAAGCTATCCCTCGGATGGCATATCTAGCCGAGAGCTAAACAACCAAACAGCGTATGAAATTAAAATATTGAAAAAAAAAATAACTCACTTTAGCCGTGGCTGTGACAGTCACGAAGAATGGGTCGTAGTTGTTCCTGTGTCTGAATCTATCGGAGCCGCCACTCATCGGCAGGGAGTCTGTAATTGTTTAAAAATATTGTGTCTATATATTACGTATTATCTCGCTGTCTCTCTATATATATATATATTACATAGTCTGGTTCCTTAAAAATAGACAAAACCTAAAACAGAAAACGTCCGCGGTTTTACTCGCGTAAAATAACCCGAGTATAGTATGGTTGCGCCGTACGGCATGGCACTCGTACCGGTGCCGGTAACGGTCTAGCCGTTTCGGAGATAAGCCGGAACCAACAGATAGAATGACAGACAAAAAATGTATAAATAGTTTTTTATTATAAGTAACGTATTTTTTTTATTGGATAGATCGACGATCCGAGCAAAGCGTTCACCTGATGTAAACTGCGACGTCTACCCATAACGAGTGCTATGTCCCCCAGAACATTTCTGTGTGACACTACACTGCGCCAGCCACCCTGAGACATCAGTTCTCAAGTCTCATATGCCCGATGATTACGCTAGCTCACAGTGCCCTTCAAACCGAAACACAGTAATGTTTGCACACTACTGCTTCACGGCAGAATAACTGGCCATGGGGTGGTACCTACCTAGACGGATTCCTGCATAGGAATCCTACCACCCGTCAAAAAACAGAAATAAAAAATTCATTTAGCTTAATTAATTTGTATAGATAACCTCCACAACCGCATGGGTGGTAGAACAATTCCTATTTAATCCAAATTGGTTTGAGTGTCTCCATTTATGTAAAGTGGAACGAAAAGGTTTGAACGAGAGTACTTATTTCTTATAAAATACTTAATGTTTTAGCATTTCGCCAATGTAGCACCGACGTAGGTCTGAAGTTAGTTGTACTAGCAAAGTTAAATTTACTACTAGATTTTAATAAAGGTATGATTTTAGTACATGATGGTGATGATGATTTTTGTGTTTGATTAAATTAGGAAGTACACCACATTTAATACCAGAATTAATGTACTGACTGACTAAGATATCAAAAACTTAACGCAGTACATTTTGCTAAACGCAACTTACCTACCTATATTTGCTGTTAAAATATTTTTCAATCCATCCATTGAATGTGTCGTGCAAAACATTCCATATGTTTTATTGATAATTACCGTTTTTTTAGGTTCTTACCATATTCGATGTATTATTACCACTCGTATTTGTCCTATATTGTTATATATTTTATGATACTGTTCACTTAGTTGTATTTGTTACACATAAACGCGTACATGCATTCTCTCTTTATTTACGTAGTGGCTCCACTGAAAACCAGCGCTGCGGTCTTTTCGCAGCATTCTTTGCTGAGTCGAGTCCATTTCGACTTCACAATACAGCGTCACTTTTGTTTCCAGTGTTTTACAGATCTTATTACTTTCTTTTTTTATTGTACTGTATATTTCTTTTTATTTGCATTGTATGTGTGGTTATTGTATTGTGTACGTCGAATAAAATTTATGTGTATGTCTATATTATATTGAAGTTATATTGATTTTTTATTAATGTCTTTTTGTTGTATATGCGAATGTTGAATTTTACTGGTGGTAGAATTCCTATGCAGGAGTCCGTCTAGGTAGGTACCACCTCAGGGCCAGCTTTGTAGAGTGAAAAACGAATTCCTTACTCAAATTTACGGTAGGAATTTGATATAATCGGGAAAAGACTGGAGAACTATGACAAATTAAATAAGAAAGTATTAAGACAGTATGCCATTCTACTGCTTTTTTATTGAACATTTTCCTAAACCGTTTGTAATTTTTTTATAATTATTCATTCATGTACCTGAAATTATACAAAACTGCCTTTCAAGATACAAATAGTGTGGTGGTACAGAAATCTAAAACAAATAAAACGGTGATTTTGTTATATAGAAGTTACTTCTTGTTGTTAAATTGGTGTCACTGGTCTTCGATGATTCGATTCCCGCAGTTTCTAGTTTATAAAATGAGTTTTGTTTTTGTTTAGTATCCAATTACACACCATAGTCCAGGCTATAAAGAGGACATAGACGGCGACCCAATTATAAAGTTTTTTGTATCCAATTATAAAATCTGATAGCCCTGTTTAATAACGAAGAGATTTTGGAAATGGGTACAATCAATAAACACAAAGAATAGAAACCTTTGATATAAGAAGATATAACAAGAACATGTACTTTTGTTTGTTCGCAATTTTAAGCAAACGAACTTTTATTGTTATTAATTATGAATTTTAAGTAATGGAACACGTTTTAGGTGCTAAATATGGATCGAAAATTTAAAAGGAAAGCCTGAGGCATTTTTCTTTCGATCCACTGCGAAAGTAGAATTGATGAAACTTTAATTAGGGTTTTATAAACATAATGGATATTGAATAAATAATAATATCATACATACATACATACATAAGATCACGACTGTATCCCATAAGGGGTAGTCAGAGACTGAGCACTCACTGCAAAAACAGATGACTGCCACAATCCACGTTTCACCAAAACAATATAATGCACTTGGTGTAATAGGTGGTGAGCCCATCGCCACCATGCGCTGTTGGGTGCACAGTGCAGTTTAATTCCTTACTCGCCTTTTACGAGATCCAACGGATGAGATGGAGTGGTAGTATTCTTTTAACGTGCCGCCACCACACGGCTTAATAATAATATCATTCTATTTTATTTTAGTGATATCAGCTAATATTTGGCCAAAACTCCTCCGGTTGTTCGAGGTGGGTGGAGGTGATTTTGCATTTGACGGACGTTGATAGTGCACTACCTTGACTGTTATTTGCTATTTAAAAAGTTACTATTGTGCTGTAGGCTTTTAGTAAAAAGAAAAGTAAAGTTTCAGCCTATAAATGTCCCACTGCTGAGCACAGGCCTCCTCTCATTTCTGAGAGGGTTTTGGAGCTAGAAAGAATCCGCCACGCTGCTCCAACTCGGGTTGCGGACTTCACATGTCTTCGAAATATTTTTTATTTCTCAGACATGCAGGTTTCCTCACGATGTTTTCCTTCACCGCCGAGCACGTGGTAAATCAGCACTTCAAATTGCAATTAACAATTTTAGTGGTGCCGGCACCGGGAATCGAACGCAGTTCACTCGCGTACTATAAAATTTAAAGCGAGCGCTTAGCCCCTGAGCTACCACGGCTCTTATGTGCTTTTAATGTTATTTATGAACTGTAAAGTGCCTTTTGTGCGGTTTGATGATGTAAATTCGAATTAAGCAGCTCACGTAAAATCAGGTTTTCATTCTCGATTCCCCTTTAGTTTGCCGTAGATTATGATAAACTAAAGTCTGCCAATAACTACTGCTACTACTGGCTAGTAGTTGGAATAAAGGTCACATTTTACGGTTAAATTACTCTTACCGTATTACTGGATAATGCGTAGTAAAGACGTTCTATTGAGAATCAGTTTGGTTACTATTTTAAAAGCAACATTACTAATGATGCTTTAGCTTACCGTAATATCCATGTATGTGTGCGCATTTATGTTTTTGATACAAATACAAATCTATATGTATTTGTACTGGAATTGTAATGCATTCACTACAAACAAGCCCATAAACGCCGGATTTTTGGCGATCATCAGTTTTGTCTTTCGAAGTCAAAGTCGAAATTTCTTTATTCAGTTTAGGCTTGGATAAAGCTCTTATGAATGTCAAAATAAACACCGGTTCTAAAAATAATACCTTCTCAGGGAAGAAACCGGCAAGAAACTCTGAGGTCTTTATTTTTTTCAGTGCTGTATGTGTGTATTACATAATGTCATTTATAAATTACATAAAAATTAAATTAAGTCGGGGAGTTTACAATTGCAGAGTAAGAGTTATTTCCACACATCTTTGTCCTCTTGTAAAATGTTTTAACGTTATGGACCCCGTTCAGTGAATTGTTTATTTGTATTCATTGCAAATGACTAAAAGTCATTGGCATTATCTCCGATGCAGAACCTAAATAGGTCAAACTGCTCACATATCCCCGAAAACGTGTGGTGGCGGCTCGTTAAAAGAATACTACCACTCCATCTCATCCAAAGGATCTCGTAAAAGGTGAGTAAGGAATTAAACTGCACTGTGCACCCAACAGCGCATTGTGGCGATGGGCTCACCACCTATCACACCAAGTGCATTATATTGTTTTGGTGAAACGTGGATTGTGGCAGTCATCAGTTTTTGCAGTGAGTGCCCAGTCTCTGACTACCCCTTATGGGATACAGTCGTGATCTTATGTATGTATGTATCCCCGAAAACAGAGATGTGGCCGCGTACAGATCATTGCGAATGGCATGCGTTTGTTTCTTTTTAATTAAGCTGTTAATAATGTTTTTTCGAATAACGGTAAGAGACCGCAATCTGATAAATAGTCTTAAGTTCTTTACCAAGAGATGCTATCTGTCAGAAATGACAAAAAAGTCCTGGCATTTCTTTTTGATGACTTTTCCGACACCTATGACGTGATATGGGGTGGTAAATTCATTAACGCTGTCACTGCGAAGCTAATATACTTTATACACACTGGTGGCAGGATTCCCATGCAGGAATTCGTCTAGGTAGTTACTACTGCAGTTCCAGTGATTCTATCGTCAAGAAATAGTATGCAAACGTTACTGTTATGGTCTGAAGGGTCCTGTCAGTGCAATAACAGTGTAGTGTAGTAGTGTACAACCATACATATGTAGAAACCATTTTGGCATCTAAGACCTTATTCCCATTATTTAATATTATAATAACCCTTTTTATAGTCTTCGCTTCGTAAAAATTTTGAAGTATTGCAAACTACGTTCCGGTCTGAAGGGCATTGTAAGCTTATGTAATTACAGGGGGGGAGATATATGAGACTAAATAACTGACGTCTGCAGACGTTGCACTTACCATCAGATGAACGATTTGCACTTGTTTATAAGTGGGAGCAAACAAGCAGGCGGCTCATCTCATGAAAAGTGATCACCGCAGCCCATGAACATGCGCAATACTAGAGGAATTCTGGATGCGTTGTCGGCTTTTGAGAAAAGTGAAGGCACTTTTCTCGTCATTATCTTCCATGAAAATGACGTTAAATCTATTATTTTTTTTTCGTCTTTTCCAATATACTCGTACTTTTACAAATATGTAAATGGAATTGGGCGGGTTACGTAGCACTACTTCCAGAAAAGAGATGGACGAAAAGGGCCTCAGCGTGTCACAATTCAACTAAAAACCGAAGCAGAATACGCTCGAGTGAACGCTGGGCTGATGAAATTAAAAAAAAAACCGCCGGACAGAGCTGAATGCACAATGTCAAAAATCGCCCAATCTGAGAACAACTGGAAGAGGTCTATACTCGAATAGGAAATAAAACGGTTAATAAGTATCGTACATTTGAAAGTAAGTAAAGCTACGGGCTCCGCCCCACTGCTGAGCCCAGGCCTCTTCTCATTTTTGTAAGGGTTTAGAAGCAGGGAGGAGTCCCTCATGCTTCCCATGTCTTCAAAATATTTTTATTTCTCAGACAGATACAGTACTAAGAGAGATATTTCAAACCGACAAAAACACTTTTGAGAAATAATAAATATTGATTATTTATTTATTTATTTATACTTTATTGTTACCCCTTAAAGGATACAATAGGCGGACTTAATGCCAGTTGGCATTCTCTGCCAGTTAACCCAAGGCGTAGCGAAACAATGTGGCAGGTGTAAAACTTAAAAAAACTAAATAAGTATTTGAATTTTAAAGGCTACTAATAAATATAAAATACAATTTAAAAATACTATAAATACATATAAATAAACACATAGCAATATATAATTATGATAAATAAACAATAATACATAAATATGTACATACATATAAACTAACATACATACACATACATATACAGAAATATATTTTATTCTGTCAACGAAAATATAAAATAACAATTATGGTAAATAACTTTGATGTATTCGACAGAGGGAAACTTAAAACCAGAAGGTGGCGCAGCAGTATCTTTCTGAAACATCTAAATGAATAAACTGCGGATGCCAACCCGCGTGCCATACGTGGCAACTATGGCGAAATCCCCCCAAATTGAGAGCTGAAAACTTTTGTGGCAATCTATTAGAGAGAGCCTATGTTCAGCAGTGGAATCATCATCATCATGATGTTAGGTATTCTAGATTACCTGTTTAGCATAAACTATAAGGAGCAAGCACAATACGTACGATCATATTCAATTCCAACTTTAAAATTCCTTTTCTCGAACAAAAGCGGATAACATATTGCGAGGGAGTATAAAAATAAACTTAACACAATTTCTCGAAACATTTCTATGAATAAAAATACTCGACACTGCACGAGGAGCTACTAGATTTCCGATTGTTCGAATGTTCCGCTATCCATCTTTATCGCTGTAGATGTCAATAGATAAGAGTGCTCTTTCTTTTGAGTCGAGATAATATTGAATTCTTAGACATACGGTGAGCATTGAAAACACGAGTCCCAACGGTTTCGTAAGTTTTATAGATATAGTTTCTTTATCTTTGCAACTGGAATACGATCGATGAGATATTTTAAGCGATTTTTGAAGGTTACAGTTGAAAGTAGGCCGTGCTGTTTCATTTTAGATTTGTTTGATATTCACTAAGACGTAACCAGATTTGTTATTCGAACAAATATCGGCCTTTTCATGTCATGTATAAAAATGTTGTGGTCGATTTTAACTGTAGCAATATGTTTTTTTTATAACACACACATAATGAAATTCCTCTGTTAAGTAGGTGCATTTTACAGATATGAATTGCATGCATATCATCATCATTTCAGCCTATCATTAGTCCACTGCTGAAGATGGGCCTCCCACATAGATTGCCACAAAATTTGCCATAGTAGTCACGCTTGGCAGGCGAGTCAACCGCCGTTTATTTATTGAGTTGTTCCAGAAAGATGCTGCTGCCCGTGCGGTGATGTTCATTTTCCCTATGTCGACTTTTACGACACCCACGGGATGAGGGGTGGTAGATTCTCTTAAGCCGCCACCACACGGCGTAATCACATGCATAAACACTCAGATCCAGAAAAACTGTCTGTGAAAAAAGGAGGTAACAGATCAGACCACTTCACATTTCTGAGAGGGCTTTGGAGCAGGAAAAAGTTCACGCTCTAATGCGGTTTGGCTGACTTCACATGTCTTTCAAATATCTTTATTCGTCAGATGTACATGTTTCCTCATGATGTTTTCCTTCACTAGAATTCCAAGTTGAAGAACAATTTTAGAGGTGCCGGCACCGGGGACCGAACTCAGGGTACTTGCGTGTTATCTTTATTTTCTCGTATCCTTTGTAACGGTTTTGATAAAATCTAAGGACGAGTAAAATGCAGCATCAAAGGGACTGGAGCGATCGCAATTTATTCAAAGGTTGTATATAAAATAACGTTTACTCGACTTCACAGGGTCTGTCGCATAGCAACGTTTACGTTTTAAAATAAATTCCTAGAAAGTTCTTTAATCTATCAATTTTTTTTATTTAACTTATAAGTAAATAAGCGTTACTTTGCCACAAAAATTAAAATAAAAAATATATAACATTACATGACAACAGATGATCTCGATACTAGTTTTAGGCAAAAGGAGGTGAGGCGCGAACTTAGCGTTTGCTGACACGAGATTACAATCCCATGCAGAGCTCGTTTTCAGGCACTCCAATCTCCCTGAGATGTTATGTTCTGAATAGTTATAATTGAGGAAAGAGACAAAGGTTTTCTATAGAGGGTTTACATTATATTAAGGAATACATGGACGAAAATAACTGGGAATGAGGTTATCTCTGTCAAGCTATTTCTGATGTTCCAGGAAGATGCTGCTGCCCATCTTCTGGTTTTAATTTTCCCTCTGTCGACTTTGACGACATTTCTCTTAAGCCGCTACCACACGGACCACCTCACTTGATTTAAATTCTCTCGACGCAACGCTGAAATTTTTTCATGTTCAATTTAAAGTTTAATTTACTCGGGAAAAGGTTCGGCCTTTGAGATTTTCCACTTTCAGTTAAAAAGTACCGATGCAGAGCGAAAATTTTCTTGAAACAAAAATAAATTTAAAACGGCAGCCTTGTGCAATATGTAGTTGTGAACTTTAATTGGTTTCATTTTAAAGGTTTTGAGAACTGTCAGCTATAGTATTTTTAAATCCAAAGGTACCTCATTTTTTTACAACCACGTACTCAAATACAGTCTATAGCTAGCTGTGAATTTTCTATGATAACGATTGTGAGAATTGTTCATCATCATTGTTCATGATCATCGAAGTAAACTCTTTCATTTAATGACCTTGGACTAATTTTACGGAACTTAAGCCTCTTAATTGTAAGTGCTACATTTTTTATTTTCAAAATTGCTGCCTTGACAGTATTAAATTGCACATAAGCAACTAGGACTAGAAACAACTTACTCCAAGACCCGATTTCATCGATCGCTTTGGAAACCAAGTTTATTAACACCACGCTTTACTGAACTGAGTTCAAATGTATCGTTTAATCTCGGTTTTCGTGCTAACCGATTTCACCAGCTCCATTTTGATCGCGTTTAGAAAAACAAAGTTCGCATGAAATATCGTCACAATCTAAAACAAAACCAAACGGTACCAAACCAAAAGGTATGCAAGCAATAAACAATACGCAAAAAATACTTTCAATTCGTATTGTTTATTGCTTCCATACCTATGTAACCTATGCATAAAATAGGCTGTTTGATGTCGCAAAATACGAAATACATCGAGGTTTTGTTTTAGACTTCGAGCATAACATCTCAGGGAGATTGGCTGTCATTGTCAAAACGCGTTTCAAAGAGTCGGCGTTCTGAATATTAATCGCGTTTAGCTTTAACTGCGTTCATTTCATGGTAATGAAATCCAACTGTAGCATTTGAACTCAGTTAAACGCTCAAACTGTATTTAGCTTGAACTGATCGGGTTTTTTTATTGGATAAAGTGATGAAACGAGCAAAACGTTCACCTGATGGTAAGTGCAACGTCTGCCGATAACAAATGCTGTATCACCCAGAAAATTTCTGTGTGACAGCACACTGTGTCCATCACCCTGAGACATAATTTCTTAAGTCTCATATGCCCAGTGATTACGCTCACAGTGCCCTTCAAACCGAAACACAGTAATGTTTGCACACTACTGCTTCACGGCAGAATAATTGGCCCTGGGGTGGTACCTACCTCGACGGATCCCTGCATAGAAATCCTACCACCAGTAGGATTTATTTTCAACGGTGAAATCCGCCCTGAATCATACATAGATTCGTCAGACGAGGGAATCAAACCCGCAACCCGTAAGCTAGCAAGCCAATCGCATAGAAATTGCGCTATCCAAGCTGCAATTTCTATTGTATATGTCGCCGTGAGAGCACTCTCAACCGACGTGGTCAATTCCTTCATCACCATTTAAATATTTCTATCACATAAGAATTCCTTTGTAATTAAATCATTTAACAGTTTACAATAACCTTGTATTGGCCACTTTTGTTAAGAGGTGTCGCTGAGAAAGCGCACCTTACCAACGTAATCTTAACTACTTCGTCGCCTTTTAAATTATTTTATCACACGAGTATTATTTATTTGTAAATCTTTCATTTTGTTAAAAGTTAAAAGTTTTTGTTTAAAGGGCTTGTATCGGCCACTTGAGGTTTCGCTGTGAAAGCGCCCACTGAACAACGTAATCTTAATTCCTCCGTCACCTTGTCAAATTATTCTGTCACACCAGCATTTGGTTATCGAAATTTATGGGGTGCCCTATATCGCTAACTTTTATAAATCTATCGTCAGACACACTTCATTCTATGCGTTACCAGTGAACTGTTGTGAATTATGTTGAGATTGATATTGAGTGGTGGGCAGGATTTTTGGCTGCTTGGCCTGTACAATAGTAATATAAAAAAGGGTGTTAACGACAACCTAGTTAACTTGTGTTTTTAACGCTTGCCGGTGAAGGTTGTGTATTTGGCAAGCGTTTGTTAAGCTACTACGCTAAGTACTTTAAATAAATTGTAAAATATTGTGAAAAATATAAATCTGTAATAAATAAATCATTTGTAAGTGATATATCGAGGCGTTTCTTTGCAATGGATCAAGAGAAAGACAGTACAACTGAACCCTTGTCAAATGGGGACAGTAGTACTGCTCCCCCAAAAATAACCCTGGGTCTTCTGCTTCGACATATATGATAAATAAGAAGGGGATTGATTGGTTTAGTAGTGTTAGATATCTGACACATATTTGCAAGTGGGGAAAAACAAAAAACTATATTTTATAGGGCATACTTTAGTAAATAACTTTATCTTCTATTCATACATACATACATAACATCACGACTGTATCCCATAAGGGAGAGACTGGGCACTCACTGCATGAACAGATGACTGCCACAATCCACGTTTCACCAAAACAATAAAATGCACTTGGTGTGATATTCGTAGGTGGTGAGCCCATCGCCACCATGCGCTGTTGGGTGCACAGTGCAGTTTAATTCCTTACTCGCCTTTTACGAGATCCATTGGATGACATGGAGTGGTAGTATTATTTTAACGAGCCGCCACCACACGGCTCATTTTTTTTTTTTATTTAGCTAGCTATCTTTTATTCATTAGGAGCCTATTGATCATCTAAAGTGAGTAAAGGAACTGTCTATAAAGGTCCCAGTGCTGAGCAATTGAGGTGTTACGTGAGGGGTTACGAGATCCATTGGATGACATGGAGTGGTAGTATTATTTTAACGAGCCGCCACCACACGGCTCATTTTTTTTTTATTTAGCTAGCTATCTTTTATTCATTAGGAGCCTATTGATCATCTAAAGTGAGTAAAGGAACTGTCTATAAAGGTCCCAGTGCTGAGCAATTGAGGTGGGATAAGTCTGCCATACTGCTCTAATGCGGGTTGGCGGACTTCACATGTCCCTAAAATAGTTTTATTCCCGAGACAAGCAGGTCGCCTCACGATATTTTCTTTCTTTTCTTTAAAAAAAAAACAATGGCCTACAGTAGGATTTCTTCTGTGTCATGGGTGCGTTTTACAGACACCTATAGGCCATACAAATGTATCAGATCATCTGTAGGCCATACAAATATTTGTCACGTGCGAGAATCGAACCCGTGACCCTTGGCGCAGAAACCTAGAGCTTAGCCACTGCGCCAACCAAGCCGACAAACCGCTAATCGCGTGGTTAATCAGCGCTTGCAGCAAATTGCAGATTGGGCTACCACGGTTGGAGTCCACTCCAAATTTGGGAGGTTTTGCTGTCATCACGCATAGTAAGCGGATTGGCTCATTACCAGACGCCCATCGCCGTTCTGTGTATTTTCGACTACTTCTGAGGTAGTATTTTCCGCCCACTGTCGGAAGTTAATGAGATTTTTCGCTTCACATATAGCTGACTGTTGCGATATGGGTGGCAGATTTTGACGTGAATCATCTATTGGCGCGCCTTTGGGATATCACCGACTAATTTACCGTAACGGTAAATGTACATCTTAAATTATAACGTTCAATTCTTAAATAATTATAGCCATAATAATTTTGAGGAATTAAAACAGTTATAATATTTTTTATTTACATTTTCAAATTACATTTCACCACTTAAAGAGTTGAAAACCGAGCATTTTACATGATTGCTAATGCATGGTGACTAACTAGTTCATTACGACGTCAATAGATGTCACTGTTTTGAATTCATTAATCATGATCATCATCTTATCAGCCTATTACCAAGCTGAACATAGGCCTCAAAAATTTATAGCTCTCATTTTGGGGGATTTTGTCCATAGTTGCCACTCTTGCAGACTTGGCAACCGCAGTTTTATATATCGGGATCTTCCAGGAAGATGCTGCTGCTCATCGAGCTCTGTCGAGTATTGGCAGCCACGGGATGAGATGGGGTTGAAGATTCTCTTAAGCCAACAACGCAATTCATTAATAACCAAAGTCAAAAATCGTACCTTTTTTCTCTTTGTTTTGTGTTATAATTTGAAATTAGTAAATTTTTTGGAACGACGCGAGTCACGAAAAATTTTTCTTTTACTCCATATTTATTTATTGGACCATTACCACTAGGCCACGACCGCGTGGCCTAGTGGTCAGAGTACCTGACTTCTACGCCTGGGTTCGATTCCCAGCCGGAGCCAACATTTGTGCTAAAACACAAATTGTTGGTTTTCGGGTCTGGTTGTGTTGTGATTGTCCCCTGTGTTTCTGGCACTGCATCCTAGCCTACCTCCGATCTTATCGCATCAGCGTTACATCGGGCGCGGGTAGGTTGGGACGAGTGAGTGCCTCTGTGTTTGCGCGTACACTTGTGGCACTATAATATCCTCCTGCGCAGTTGATGGCTCTCGACAGTATTCGGAAGTTGTCGCCGTGGTCGAAATCGGCTAGGAGAACATCATTAATTGGCCATATTATTTCATACATACATACATATATACATACATAAGATCACGACTGTATCCCATAAGGGGTAGTCAGAGACTGGGCACTCACTGCAAAAACAGATGACTGCCACAATCCACGTTTCACCTAAACAATATAATGCAGTTGGTGTGATACTCGTAGGTGGTGAGCCCATCGCCACCATGCGCTGTTGGGTGCACAGTGCAGTTTAATTCCTTACTCGCCTTTTACGAGATCCATTGGATGAGATGGAGTGGTAGTATTAGTGTGGTAGTAGTAAGTGGTTTTATTTTTTCAATGACCATCAATTTCGATGCCGCGCGTACTGTGACCGCCACATTTTTTTTTGTACTTTAATCATTATAACCTACTAAACCACTGGGCGATTGTCAGAAATTAGAGCAACATCTGTATTGAAAATCTAGACACTAGCTTTTAATTAATATTTAAACGTTTCAATTTACGCAACATTGTTGGCACGGCGTCAAAATATATCAATTTGACGTCTACCTCCTGCTTATAAATAATTCACAGAATCTTAATTAAGCCGGGTCCAAACAGCAGCTGGCCTCGGTTTTCGCTAATGACCGTTTATTAAAGACCCTTTATGTTATACTAATTAATTTGTCTCTAATTACAACCTGGTATTAACTGAAAATAATTATTTCTTTAAAGCAGTGACAAGATGGTACGAGTTCGGACTGCCCATAACAGAAAGAAATAACATATACAATTTTAAAAATAAGTATAAAAGTAAAGTTTCAGCCTATAATGGTCCCACTGCTAAGCACAGGCCTCCTCTCATTTATGAGAGGGTTTTGGAGCTAGGAAGAATCCGCCACGCTGCCCCAATGCGGGTTGGCGGACTGCACATGTCTTTGAAATATTTTTTAATTTCTCAGACATGCAGGTTTCCTCACGATGTTTTCCTTCACCGCCGAGCACGTGGTAAATCAGCACTTAAAATTGCAATTAACAATTTTAGTGGTGCCGACACCGGGAATCGAACCGAGGTCACTCGCGTACTATGAAATTTAAAGCAAGCGCCTAGCCCCTGAGCTATCACTTAAAACTTAAAGAAAATAGTAACACCAACAAAAAAAACGAAAAAAAGAAATTGTGCGGTCGGGGGACCTCCGCCAGGAACGAAGTTTCTTACATTATTTTTTCAACACTAAACGTGATTTAATATGTAGATTTTTATTGATAATATTAGGTTAACGCCAAAAAGCGCAGCCCTCTTTTATTCAACTCTCTCTCTCTCTCTCTCTCTCGAATTTGTATATTTTATTTTATTTTTAATAATTTTTTCAAAGCAATAATGTAAAGTGAGGATTAAAATCAAAAAATTTCACTAAATATTTTAGGTAAAATAGTCATTTATTAAAGATTCAATATAAAATAGTCAACTATAAATGATATATAAATAATATTTACACGTGTTTAGAATACAGATACACACTCACATACAACCATATATAAGAAAGAGACGGGGCGAAAGAGAGAGGGAAAGGACGCCTGGCGGGGGAATAACGCTTTTTCCTTACGTGACGATCTCTGCCAGGTCATTCTACTGTAAGCTGCGTAAAAGAACTTTGTTCCTAAAAATAACACGACTATAATGAGATGTTGTTTTATCAGTGCCCTTCTAATTGTAATACAGTGCTGTTTGCGCACTACCTGACGGCAATCCTACCGCCAGCCAATTCCGTAATCCATACCAATATTATAAAAGCAACACTAAATAAAGCAACTCTCTCTGTCCCTCTGTCTTTTGTCGCCTTTTTACTTCAGCTAGTGTTTAATAATAACGAGCGTGATTTCGAGCATCGCTTGACTAAACCAAATTCATCATCATCATCATCATCATTTCAGCCTATCACTAGTCCACTGCTGAACATAGGCCTCCCCAAAGATTGCTACAAAAGTTTGTAGCTCTTATTTTGGGGGGAATTTAGCCATAGTTGCCACGCTTGGCAGGCGGATTGGCAACCGCAGTTTATTTATTCTGATGTTCCAGGAAGACGCTGCTGCCCATCTTCTGGTTTTAATTTTCCCTCTGTCGACTTTTACGACACCCACGGGATGAGATGGGGTGGTAGATTCTCTTCAGGCGCAACCAAATTCATTATACTAAATTTGTATATTTTGGCTGGTCGTAGAATTCCTATAGAGGAATCCGTCCAGACTACCGCAGTTATACTGCCGTGAAGTAGTAATGTGTAAACATGACTGAGTTTCGTTCTTTAGGGCACTAAGGGCTAGTGTAATTACTGGGCATATGATACTTAAGCTAGCCACACGTGTTACTGGCACTGCAAGTTTAGACTTGCACAAGTATGTATCGCTAACCTAGTAGTCGCAGGCTGTAGTACGCTTGAGCGATATCATTTCTGTGAAAGTGATGGACCGGAAATGTTGTGTTGTCGGGTTCTAATTTTTTTAAATGTTCGATTAATTTGTTGTAAGTGTCGTCTTTTGTTTTTTTTTTGAAACTCAATTGAAGAAATAGGGAGTTTCTTTAGTAGAAGTTAGTTTTTAAAATTATTTGATAAAAGTGATGAAACTAGCAAAACGTTCACCTGATGGTAAGTGCAACGTCTGCCCATAACAAATGCTGTGCCACCCAGAAAATTTCTGTGTGACACTACACTATGCTCATCACCCTGACACATAGGTTCTTAAGTCTCATATGCCCAGTGATTACGCTAGCTCACAGTGCCCTTCAAACCGAAACACAATAACGTTTGCACACTACTGCTTCACGGTAGAATAACTGGCCCTGGGGTGGTACCTACCTAGACGGACTCCTGCATAGGAAACACTTTGCCAAACACATTGTTAATATGTGTAAATATTAATTAATTTATTAAGCGCATTCGACTATTGTCGTGAACTTGCTTGTGGTAGGATTCTTATGCAGGAATCCGTCTAGGTAGGTATCACCCCAGGGCCAGTTTATCTTCCGTGAAGCAGTAGTGCATACATTAAAAAAAAGATGTCTCCTAGCACAAGCTTTTAAGGGCGGATTTAACTGTTGAAAATAAACGCGATCACTTGAAGCTAAACGAAGTTTAAGCCTTTAACTGAGTTCAATACTACTGTTTGCATTTCACCAACATAAACTGAACGCAGTTAAAGCTAAACGATGTTCAAATTCTGTACGCCCAATTTTCGACTTTAGCTCCATTAAACGCGTTTAGAGAACTGTCGTTGTCTATATCGTATTTATATGTCACAAAATACGAAATACATCGAGTATTTGTTTTAGATTGTAACGATATTTCCTGAAAATTTCGTTATCCTAAACGCTATCAAAATCATGGTGGTGAAGTCGGTTAGACGACAACCGAGATCATATGATACATTTGAACTCAGTTAAGTAAAACGTTTATTAACGTTATAACGTTTTATTAAACTTGGATTCCGAAGCCATCGGTGAAATCGGGTCTAAGTTTGGAGTGGTTAACATGTATGTTAGTAATGTTAATAGCATTGACTGCAAAAATCCTCCTTATCCTCCTGAACTCCATGTCACTTACTAACCAGTACGTGCGTACGAGCATGTTGCTAGGATACCACTCAGGATTCGGTAGCAGCATGCTTCATGTATACCTTGTGCAAACGCAATTATGCTGAATTTAATCAAGCCTAGAAATTTGTGCGAATTCCCACACACGTAACTATATATATATACTTGTGCAGGTCTAAATTTGCGCATGAGTATCGTAACGTGTATCGCTTAGGAACTGTAATTGTTTTTAATTTTAGTGTTTGATGATTCATTTTGTATTTATGTCGACCAATTTTATTTTATTTATTTATTCTATTCACCTAACTAAAAAAAATGAGGTTTATAAAGGGCGGACTTAATACCTTTTGGCATTCTCTCCCAGGCAACCCAAGGCTTAGAGAGATATTGTTATAGGTGCTTTACAATGTGCAAATAATTTTAAATACTTACTAATAAAAACATTACACTAATGGTACTATAATATATCTCATCAATAATAATTATATTTAAAATCATATTACACTTACATATTTACATAGATATATACATTCACGTAAAACTGATACATACATATACATATATACATACGTATTACAGAATGTTCGATGATAGCAATGTTGATATCAACTTACAAAGATGATTTTAAAAAAAGTTCTAGAATTAATCTTTTAAACATCAGCTTATCAGAAACCTTCCTAATGTCTTCGGGTTAGGAGTTCCAGAGGTGTGTAGCCTGTATTACAAAAGAGTTACCAAACAAATCGGCGAAGTGTTGTGGACCAATATGAGTTAAAATTTCCGCTTCACATAATGTCATATTTTTTTTTTAATTATGAATTTATGAGGTGTTCAATAAAATCATAATTTCCGTCTTAACTGCCGGCTTTGCTCTTTGATTTATCTTTTACAGTGGCGTTTATGTAGTAGGGTGCCTAACTTCATTGTACGGTAGTTAAATACGGTGCTTACCAGTGTTTCGTATAGCTGGAGGCAAGTTAATGGAACTTACTCGGGCTAAGCAGAGTTGGCAAATAACATTGTACAATCGCGTGCTGAGCAATTTGTTATTAATGTTCTAGCAAGTTCTGAACAAGATGTTATAATACATTTTTAGAATTATAATGAAAGATGAATTAGGTTAGGAAGTTGTTTTTGATCATCATTTCAACCTCATCACAAGTCCACTGCTGAACATGTCACAAGACACGGTCTTCAGCCGCCTGCTTTTATAGCGTACTCGCAAAAATGTGCAGGAATTCGTCTAGGTGGGTACTACCGCAGCACCATTTATGCTGCCGTGAAACAGTAGTATGCAAACATTACTGTGTTTCGGCCTGAACTTACGTAACATTTTGCTCATCGTCATCGCACTTTGTTCTATAAAAATCCGGTGTTCAAGTGCTGCCAACATTAAGGATTTCGGAAGGAAGGACACAAGCGTACCTGACTTCTGCGCCACCGGTCCTGGGTTCGATTCCCAGCCGGAGGTAACATTTGTGCAAAAACACAAATTGTTGCTTTTCGGGTCTGGTTGTGTTGTGCATGTGAAATGTATGTTTGTAAAACGCACCCACGATACAGGAGAAAATCCTAGTGTGGGGCTTCGTTTTTTAAAAGAAAAAAAAAATTTTAATCATATTATCCCACAATCAGATTATAATTGACAAGTGGCCGAATAATAAATTCAGAGAATCTACCATCCCATCTAATCCTGTGGGTGTCGTAAAAGTCGACAGAGGGAAAATAGAAACCAGGAGATGGGCAGCAGCATCTTCCTGGAACATCTGAATAAATATACTGTGGTTGCCAACTCGCCTACCAAGCGTGGCAAGTATGGCAAAATCCCCCCCTCAAAATGAGAGCTACAAACTTTTGTGACAATCTATGTTCAGCAGTGGACTAGTGATAGGCTGAAATGATGATGATGATATATAAATGAGTTTTGTCCACGAGTAAGGTGCAAGGATTTCGTTGAATCGTGACATCATCTTGGCCGATTTTCGACTGCGGCGACGACATCCTAATAATCGGAAGCTATCAACTGAACCGGAGATATTATAGTGCCACAGGTGTATGCGCAAAGACAGGAATTGCGATCGATGTAACGCTTGTGCGATTATATCGGAAGAAGGCTGCGGTGTCAAAGACACGAGGACAATCAAAACACAAAAATAACGGCTCTGGTTGGGATAAGAACCCCGGACCCGCGTAGGAGTCAGATGATCTGACCACGACTCCTAGAGGTCCTCTAGTGGACTGTATAAGATGTAATGGTGATTATGATAAATTACTTGTAATTTAGGCTTCATTTCCATGTCAGTGACGTCTAAAGTCATCGTGTAAATTATTTAACGTTATAAATGAACAGTAACAAGTTCGCTCAATTATGTTCATTACGATATATTATGCTAAAACATAATGCCCCATTAGACTCGGACGTACGTTACAGTAAGCGTACATGTTGAATAATACATGAGTGAAGATAAAATTAATAATAAACTTTAATAATGTTTTAAAGAATACAAAACGTTCACCCGATGGTAAGTGCAACGTTTGCCCATAACAAAGCAGTGTGGTTTACACTGCGCCTTTCACCCTGAAAGATCGGTTCTTCAGTCCCATGCCCAGTGATTATACTAGCTCTCAGAGCCGTTCAAACCGAAACAGTAATGTTTGCACACTACTGCTTCACGGCAGAATAACTGGCTCCGGGGTGGTCCTACCTAGGCAGTTCCCTGCATAATCCTATCATATCCTACATTAGAATCCTACCACCAGTGAGTTCACTGGTGGTAGGATTCTAATGTGGTACAAGACTTCTGAAGCTGATAATTTAATGTGGGCTTAAGATGTTGTTCGGTCTCCCGTACTTTCGGAAGTTATCAACTGCGCAGGAGATTTCCAGACAATTTGTGATTTTGCACAAAAGTTGCTCCGGCTGGGATTCGAAGTGAGGATTCGCGGCATGGTACTCTAAACACTAGGCCACGCGGTCGTCAAGCATATGATTGAAGTATATTATCAACTTTTACTGGTGGTAGGATTCCTATGAAGAAATCCGTCTAGATGAATACCACCGCAGTGTCAGTTATCCGTAGCAAGCAGTAGTTCACAAACATTGTTTCTTCGACCCTAGAGTTCCTGCGTAGAACACCTATTACCAGTAAATTTTAGCTTTAGCTTTAACTTCATATAAATCGTTCGTCTTGATTTAATGTATTGCATAAGTTTTTCTTTCAAGTGAAGCGCCCAAAGAATGCAATGAGCTTACAATTTCAATAACAGGTTTAGGCACAGAGTTTCTGTCATTCTTAATTAGTATTTATCGATTAATTAATATTTGTTATGCAAAGCAGACCCGTGGTAGCTCAGGCTAGGCGCTAACTTTAAATTTCATAGTACGCGAGTGTCCTGGGTTCGATGCCCGGTGCCGGCACCACTAAAATTGTTAATTTCACTTTAAGTGCTGATTTACCACGAGCCCGGTGGTGAAGGAAAACATCGCGAGGAAACCTGCATGTCTGAGGAATAAAAAAAATATTTGGAAGACGTGAAGTTCGCCATCCCGCATTGGAGCAGCGTGGCGGATTCTTCCTAGCTCCAAAACCCTCCTGAGGGTCAAAGGCCTGTGCTCAGCAGTGGGACATTTATAGGCGGATACTTTACTTTTTATACTGAGCCGTTTTTTTTACACTGGGGAATTGTTTTGTTATTTTATTTATTTAGAAGGTTAACAGAGTTTTACAATATGTATTTACAGATTGGCTATTTCAAAGCAGAAGGAAAACCTAATGAAAGCAGCTAGCTACTAATATGAAAGAAAACACGAATATAAATACAGTAACAGTAGTACCTAATTATTAAACAACGTCACGTGTACCGAGTTGCATGCGTTCCTTTTTTGATAATCCATACTAATATTATAACATACATACATACTTTCCTTTTTACTATTACTTTCCCATAGGAGTAGGCAGAGACCACGTGTTACCACTTTTTTTATTTTTTTATATGATAAAAGTGACGGAACTAGCTAAACGCTCACCAGATGGTAAGTGGTCTGCCCATTACAAATGCTGTGTCACACAGAACAGTGTGACACCACAATGCGCCCGTCACCCTGAGACATCAGTTCTTAAGTCTCATATGCCCAGTGATTGCGCTAGCTCTCAGTGCCCTTCAAACCGAAACACAGTAATGTTTGCACACTACTGCTTCACGGCAGAATAACTGGCCCCGGGGTGGTACCTACCTAGACGGATCCTGACACACATCTTTAGCCTCTTCTACTTTCATTAGTGTTTTCATACAAGGTCGTCGGCTGCGGGTACTTTAATAATATAGATATAAACATTTCTAATATTATAAATGAGAAAGTTACTCTCTCTGTCCCTCTGTCTGTTTGTTACCTTTTTACGACTCAACTATTGAACCCATCTTTACGAAATTCGACAATGAGATCAAAAAATTACCACGGTATCTTTAAAAAAAAACTTAAGCCGCGCGGACGTGGCCGCGATTTTCAGTTAGTATGTAATATAATTCCAAATTATATTGTTTCCCGTTTAATAATAAATCAGCCATTACGGTGTTGGGCACAGGCCACCCCTAATTATAAGGGAGTATTATTGTAGTCCGGTTTTCGTTGCGGCTGGCGGCACTGAAATGATTTTTGGGCATGCTGCGAGATGTTTTCATTTTCTAAAGAGAAATAAGTGATTCTATGCTCAAATTTACATTTTACTAATTTTGCAGGGATTCGAAATACACTACTCGGGTTACGAGTCTCTTAAAATGTTTATTGTTAATAAGAAAATTTTGTTATTTTTATTATTTATTATTGTGTGGTGGCGGCTCGTTAAAAGAATACTACCACTCCATCTCATCCAATGGATCACCTAAAAGGCGAGTAAGGAATTAAACTGCACTGTGCACCCAACCGAAGAGCCGTGGTAGCTCAGGGGCTAGGCGCTCGCTTTAAATTTCATAGTACGCGAGTGACCTGGGTTCGATTCCCGGTGCCGGCACCACTAAAATTGTTAATTGCAATTTTAAGTGCTGATTTACCACGTGCTCGGCGGTGAAGGAAAACATCGTGAGGAAACCTGCATGTCTGAGGAATAAAAAATATTTCGAAGACATGTGAAGTCCGCCAACTCGCATTGGAGCAGCGTGGCGGATTCTTCCTAGCTCCAAAACCCTCTCAGAAATGAGAGGAGGCCTGTGCTCAGTAGTGGGACATTTAAAGGCTGAAACTTTACTTTTTTTTTGTGCACCCAACAGCGCATGGTGGCGATGGGCTCACCACCTATCACAGCAAGTGCAATATATTGTTTTGGTGAAACGTGGATTGTGCCAGTCATCTGTTTTTGCAGTGAGTGCCCAGTCTCTGACTACCCCTTATGGGATACAGTCGTGATCTTATGTATGTATGTATGTTTATTATTTTCTTTTTATTTATGGAAGAGGGAGCAAACGAGCAAGCAGCTCACCTGATGGTAAGTGATCACCGCCGCCCATGAACATCTACAATACCAGAGGCAGATGCGTTGCCGGCCTTTGAGAAAGTAATAAATTGTATCCATTGCTAAATACATTTTTGCTTACGCATCATACAGTTTACATCATTCGAAAATCGAATTCAATGAGCTCATGTTTCAATTTTTTTTTACTCATTGCACTAACTTGTGTTTATTGGCAAAGAAAAAACTTGGATGACCGTGAAGTGTTCGTAGAAACGTTGCT
This sequence comes from Luehdorfia chinensis, assembly GCA_019845155.1. Taxonomy (NCBI): domain Eukaryota; kingdom Metazoa; phylum Arthropoda; class Insecta; order Lepidoptera; family Papilionidae; genus Luehdorfia; species Luehdorfia chinensis. Next base: position 2,411,906 of record JAHVAK010000003.1, on the reverse strand, counting down.
TACGAATCACTCAGTCAGCGAACGTATCCGAATTTCATTCTAAATATGTTCGAATTAAAAAAACAAACACCGAAAGTGATCTCTACGAGAACGTTGTTAGCGCTTCGGTCCGTGTTTTTTAAACAAGCGGAAAAATAAATGGCTTCGGGTGCTTGCTGAAAGTGCGGCCGCACCGTCATGGACTTGAAAGGCGCAAAGGGGTGACTGCAGTGCGTTGGGCCACAGGTGGGGGGTGGCAACCCCGTCTCGTTTCATCTCATCTCAGTACCGTGCCGACCGCCCCGGGGAGCGGATGTTGGTGAGCGGGAGCGCGAGTTTCACGGGCACGCGAAAAACATAAACAAAGCGACGAGACAAAATTGTTTAGACTTTTTTCAATTCTGTCTTATGTGCCAGTAACTTTGGAGTTGGAGTTTCGTTTGTTCTATCGAAGTTTACGTAGTGTAGCTGTGATTGCAAAGTGTTGTGAAATAGATATATAGATATAAGTGTCGATGAATATCAATAGAGCATATAATTGAGTGCAGTGATGGATGGGGAGAACAGGATAATTTTAAACGTTGGCGGAATCAGGTACGTCAAAAAAATTATATACACCTCATGGCATACAACGTAAATTTGCAATTTAAACGAAACTAATTTTATGGATTTTATCGCGTTTAATTGTTTACTATTTATAACCCGACGTTTCGAGTGCTTTACAGCACCCATTGTCACGGGAGGACTGAGGGTGACACATGTCCTGATGTCATAGAGTTAACCCGGGGTACCTTTAGCTTTTCATTATTATTATTTTTTGGTCCGATCTACGCAGAAAGAGCTAACTGTGTCTTGAAGTCTTGCAGTGGTATGCTTGGTTTTGATTTAATTTAATTTATTATTGGATCCCAAGCGTGGTAATACCTAACCATCTTCTCTATTGAAATTAGGATGTTTTTTGATTTCAATAGCCTCGCGAATCAACCTTGGTAGGAATCGGTGTTCTTTCGCAAGGATCTGTGGGTTATCAAATCTGATGTAATGGTTGGGATGATCCAGAACATGGTCTCAGACTGCAGACTTCCTAGAACGACGATGCTTCACATCAGCTATGTGATCTTTTACGCAAGGTTTTATCGATCATTATGTAAATTTGCAAGTTAAATGAGATTATTTGAACGTGTAATTTATTCCATGAAATGTTCCCATCATTCTGTAGTTGGGATAAACAAAATCGACAATAGTGAATAATGTTAAATAAGATAACGTATTCTTTTACGTCTATTCCTAAGCTGCATACAGGGTATTCCCGGAGATAAGTTAGTCATATTTTTTTATTGGTAAAGGGACGAGACGTTTTGGTTCACCTGATGGTAAGTGCAACGTCCGCCCATATCAACGCTGTGTCACCCAGAATCTGTGTTTCTGTGGCACCACCTGCGCCCGTCCCCCAGAGACGTCAGTTCTCAAGTCTTATATGCCCAGTGATTATACACACACAGCCGGGGGTGGTACCTACCTAGACGGATTGCCGCATAGGAATCCTACCAATAGCTTCCCTTTTCAATGGCTTTAACCTGCGTTAAACTACCTGCGTACAATCTGCGCTAGAAAGCGCTAACCTAAGTTCTAATCCCTTAGGTACCCAAAAAAAAATATAGTTGTTATTGATATAATGTGTTAATTTATCGAAATATTCACGGTTATTAATCTATTCTGGAGGATTAGAGTTCTAGAAAATATTTCTACTTCCAAAGCAACATTTGGAAAGCGTTGGAATTCGGGAATTAGATGTAATTGTCTAAACAGCGTACATTTTTAGTCTGTTTAAATAAAAATCAATTGCCGCATCTATGAAAGATCATGACTTGAGAACGGCTAGACAGATTTGGCTGATTTTGTTATGGTCGTATATAATGGCAAAGTTGAAAATTTTTGGAAAAGGAATGATGAAATTTTTTGGAAAATCCACCGAAAATTTAGATTGTATTAAATTCTCAATAAAAATGTGACGTTTTTCTTGACAGATCGGCTGTCACATTTTTCTTTTTGCTAAGCTCACTTATCATTTTCTTTATTATTGAATTGCACACGTGTGAATCCGAGGCTGCCGCCTGACAGGAAAATTCAATTTAATATAGTTAATAGAATCAGGCGTTACTTTGCGGAAATCCATTATAGTAAAAGAGAGAAAGTTAATTTGCTAAGATCCGCATGCAAAATGTTAAATGGTGTGTGTTACCTGGTTTTGAAGAGCACCGCCCGCCCTCACTCAACAGCGTGCACAAGAAAACCAATACCGCCACCGGGAGCCACCACTTCATTTGAGGTGAAACACGTGTCGTGTTCTCGACTTCAGTGGTGTGTATTGCCTCGTGGTAGTGTTGTAGTGGTGGAGGGTATCTGGTGGCGGCTCCCGGTAGCGGTATTGGTTTTCGTTTTCTTGCGCACGCTGTTGAGGGAGGGCGGGCGGTGCTCTTCAAAACCAGGTAACACACACCATTTTACATTTTGCATGCGGATCGTAGCGAATTAACTTTCTCTCCTTTAATTCAATTTAAGACCAAAATTTATATAATTATTAGCGGATATCGGTGCTGGTTATATAATTATTTAAGATTTCAGTGTTACTAGTAATAATCATTATTACATGATTGTTTGTTGTCCTAAATAAAAAAAAACAAAAAAAAGATATTGTACTTTCGTTATGTCTCCATCACCAAGAAGAAGAACTTAAACTCTGTACAACTTCTTAGAGATTTATTTTAGGCAAAAATTAAAATTAAACAATATTTACAACCATAATCCGAACGACAATTATAATTATATCATACTAATTAAATTCAACAACGTGTAAACCTGTCTATGGGACTTTGCTATGTAGTCCCATCGACAGCTTTACACGTATTTATAGATGTTTCCTTATTTGAAACTAGCTAATGCTCACGACTTCGTCCGCGTGCATATTGGGTTTTTAAGTATCCCGTTGTAATTATTTGATTTTCCGAGTTAAAAAGTATCCTATGTCCGTCTCTAGGATGCAGGCTATCTCTGAAACAGACAGAGGAGACAGACAGAGGGACAGAGAGAGTTACTGTCGCATTTATAATATTAGTATGGACGTCTGATATCTTGAACATGTATGTGCGCGAGCTGTGTACGTGTAAGAAATGGTACATTAATGTAAAGAGTTATTGAAAAGATGAAATGCTGTAAGTGAAAAGATTTTTTTTTAAATTGTTAATGAAATGTAATGACGAAAATTATAAAATGTGATATTTTATGTCCATTATCTTGATCGTGTATGTACGCGAGCCGTGTACGTGAAAGAAATGATACATCAAAATAATCTATTAATGATAAATAGATAAAATGCTATTAAATGTAAAAAGAAAATGATAATGGGTAAACAATATAATAATAAAACATGAAATGAAATCAATATGACGAATTACTATATGAATATGATGTTCTCCTAGCCGATTTCGACCACGGCGACTACTTCCGACTACTGTCGAGAGCCATCAACTGCGCAGGAGATATTATAGTGCCACAGGTGTACGCGCAAACACAGAGGCACTGACTCGTCCCAACCTATCCGCGCCCGATGTAACGCTGATGCGATAAGATCGGAGGTAGGCTAGGATGCAGTGTCAGAAACATGGGGACAATCACAACACAACCAGACCCGAAAACCAACAATTTATGTTTTAGCACAAATTTTGACTCCGGCTGGGATTCGAACCCAGGACCCGCGGCTCAGAAGTCAGGTACTCTGACCACTGAGCCACGCGGTGAATATAAACATGATTTGAATTATGTAATATGAACGATCGGACTAAGTAAAAAATAAATAAATTAAAAATATAAGTGTATTTTTGTGAATGTATACACTGACATATACGTGGGCTTATGTGTGCAAATACCACCCGATTAGGACATTGCGTTGGTGACGCCCTACACAACCTATGACAAAACATGTACTTATAGTTTTTAGTGCCGTGTGGTGGCGGCTCGATAAAAGAATACTACCACTCCATCTCATCCAATGGATCTCGTATAAGGCGAGTAAGGACTTAAACTGCACTGTGCACCCAACAGCGCATGATGGCGATGGGCTCACCACCTATCACACCAAGTGCATTATATTGTTTTAGGTGAAACGTGGATTGTGGCAGTCGTCTGTTTTTGCTGTGAGTGCCCAGTCTCTGACTACTCCTTATGGGATACAGTCGTGATATTATGTATGTATGTATAGTTTTAAGTTAGATTATAATTTAAAGGACATCTTTCCGATATTACTATTTAAACAATATATTTTTTTTTATAGTGATATGTAAAAATATTGATTATATTTTTAAGTCGGTGGGAACGTGTAGTGTAGCCCACGCGACATATTTATAGGTTACATTATGACAATCTAAGGAGTCTAATTAAAGATGTCGACGAAGCAACAACACGTCTCTCATTAACAAAACACATTGTTACAGCATTGCCTATAAGCAGTTTGTAGTTACCATCAGGTGAACGTTTTGCTCGTCTCGTACCTTTCTCCGATAATATAAAATAATAAAAGAAGGCGAAAAATGAGCATACTGGGAAGATATAAGACATGTTGAACGACGTTTAATAATAATAAATTAAAAATGGAATGGAACAAGCAACCGCCAATTGTCATTAATTCATAAAATTTATCTTTAAAAATAAACACAAATCTAGTTAATAGAATCAGGCGTTACTTTTACGACAGACAACCGCCTCGCTGACAGCTGTTTCGTCGGCTGTCTCTCGTAGAGTCTATGACACTTGATAATGTCTCGTTTTGGGGCGAAGCACGTGTCGTATTCTCGACTTCAGTGGGTGTATATTACCTAGTGGTAGTATTGTAGTGGTTGGTGGAGGGTATCTGGTGGTGGTTCCTGCTGGCGGCGTTAGTTTGCTTGTGCACGCTACTGGGGGTACGCTATTCAAAAAACTAGGTAATGTAGACTATTTTATATTTTGCATGCGGATCTAAGCAAATCAACCTTCATTAAACACAAATCATTAGGTCTAAGTATGTTATCTAAGCTAATAAAATGTAGTAGTATATTATTAATTTTTTTTTCATAATGGAATAATAATAAAAAATATAATGGAATTTCATAATGGACACCAACATGTAACAATGTCAAAATGTCTGCTGGAGAAACGGTCAGTTAGATTTTCGTTTCTCAAAATAATAAATAATAACTATACTAATTCGGTAGTTAGCACAGGGGCTAGGCGCTCGCTTAAAATTGCATAGTACGCGAGTGACCTGGGTTCGTTTCCCGGTGCCGGTACCACTAAAACAATTGCATCGTGAGGAAACCTGCATGTCTGAGAAATAAAAAAATATTTCGAAGACATGTCAAGTCCGCCAACCCGCATTGGAGCAGCATGGCGGATTCTTCCTAGCTCCAAAACCCTCTCAGAAATGAGAGGAGGCCTGTGCTCAGCAGCGGGACATTTATAGGCTGAAACTATACTTTTTTTACTTTATACTAATTCGGAACGAAAATGATACCAGCGCTTATGATGCCGCGTGGAGTGCGTACGTTATTGCCTTTCCAAACTTGCAAATCCTTATTTCTTAAATTTAATAAATTAACAGTAAGGAATACAAATCGAAATGTTAATAAAACGTACGATAATCATCTTTGTTAGTTGATATCAACATTGCTGTCATCGGTCATTGTGTAATATGTATGTATGTATATCGAAATATCAGTTTTACGTGTATATTCAAGGGCGGATTTCACCGTTGAAACTAAACGCGATCAGTTCAAGCTGAACGAAGTTTAAGCGTTTAACTGAGTTCAATGCTACTGTTTGCATTTCATCAACATCAACTGAACGCGATTAAAGCTAAACGCGGTTCAAATTCTGAACGCCCAATTTTCGACTTTCAGCTCTATAAACGCGTTTAGAGAGCTGTCATTGTCAATTGCACAACTATGTAAACACAATAAATATTTTAATACGTTTTGTTTATTGTTTGCATACTTATGTGTCTTATGCATAAAAACAGGCTGTTTGATGTCGCTAAATAAATACATCGAGTTTTTGTTTTAGATTGTGACGATATTTCACGTAAATTTCGTTTTCCTGAACGCGATCAAAATGGAGCCGGTGAAATCGGTTAGACGAAAACCGAGTTCAAATGATACATTTGAACTAAGTTCAGTAAAACGTGGTTTAATTAAACTTGGTTTCCAAAGCGATCGGTGAAATCGGGTCTAAGTTTATATATCTATGTATATGTAAATGTAACAAGATTTGAAATATAAATATTATTGATAAGATATATTTTAGTCCCATTAGTGTAATGTTTTTATTAGTAAGTATTTAAAAATATGAATTTGCACATTGTAAAGCACCTATAGCAATATCTCTCCATGCCTTGGGTTGACTGAAAGGGAGTGCCAAAAGGCATAAGGTCCGCCCTCTGAAATCCTTTTTTTAAATAAGGTGAATACAATAAAGAATATATAAATAAATAATGATCAAACCCTCGTCATGATGAAATAGGAAATAAACTGGTTAACAATGAAATATTTTTATGAATCGCGAAGTGGAAATATATTACTCCGTCTAGTCTATTGGGAATAAAATTTTTACGATGTAGAGCAGAAGCATTTTAAAATAGCTTACAATCAAATATAGAAGTTGTTAGCAATGCGGGGTTTAAAATCCATATCCATATGGCGTGATGCAATAGGAGTTTCAGACAGGACTGATATGAGGCAATGTTTTACTGGTAGGATTCCTATGCAGGAATCCGTTTAGGTAGGTACTACCCTAGGGCCAGTTATTCTGGAGTAAAGCATAAGTGTGCAAACATTACTGTGTTTGAGTTTGAGGACACTGAGAGCTAGTGTAATCACTGGGCGTATGAGACTTCAGAACTGATGTCTAAGGGTGACGGGAGTTGTGTGGTGTCACACAGGGATGATTTGAGTTACACAGTATTTGTTATAGGCAGACGCGGCACTTACCATCAGGTGAACGTTTTGCTAGCCTCGTCACTTTATTCGATAATAAAAAAATCTCGCGAATACTTCCCTCCCCATAGCACTTCACGCTTCACACTTCACACGCTACTATTATCATAAGGTGTACGTTTGGCGATTTCCATCACTAATGGTGAGGAAGGATTCCTATGCAGGAACCCGTCTAGGTAGGTACCACCCCAGGGTCAGTTATTCTGCCGTGAAGCAGTGATGTAGAAACATTACTGTGTTTCGGTTTGAAGGGCACTGAGAGCTAGTGTAATCACTGAGCATATGAGACTTAAGAACTGATGTCTCAGGGTGACGGGCGCAGTGTGGTGTCACACAGAAATGTTCTGGGTGACACAGCATTTGTTATGGGCAGACGTTGCACTTACCGTCAGGTGAACGTTCTGCTCGTTCCGTCATTGTTATCAAATAATATTTTTTTTTTAAAAACCAACTTCTACTAAGAAACTCCCTATTTCTTCAATGGAGTATAACCGCTGGCTTGGTGCAGTAACTGAGCAGATGGCTTTGTTTTGTGCTAGCTCGTGGGTCTAATACAACATTACAATCCATACTCAATATTATAAAGCGAAAGCAACTCTCTCTGTAATATTTTTGTTATATTTAGATCCCGGGAAATCAAACACTTCCCACGGGATATTTAAAAAACCTATTACGCGAACGAAGTGGCGGCTATCAATACTAATATTAAAAATGCAAATAACTCTCAGAGAGCATTTTGCATTCTTTGCATTCTCATTGCATTCTCACCGCATGTTTGTTACTGTTCCACGGTTCATCCGCTGAACCGACGTAAGATCTTGACGAAATTTGGCACAGACGTGCCATTTTTTATTTTCCTTCAACGCCGAGCACGTGGTCAATCAGACACTTGGAAATGCAATTAACAATATTAGTGGTGCCGGCACCGGGCATCGAATCCAGGAGCGCCTAGTCCCTGAGCTGCCACGGCTTTTCTTAGCTAGTTAAACTTAAATGTCTCCTTCCGATATAGTCGTAATGAAATTCCATATCCATTCTGTGTGTCACACCAGAGAACAGACTTACGTCGCAATTTACTGATTCGTTTATGTAAATTATGCAATAGGTGTCCAGCAGAATAGCACCTATCTCTTTCCTACAGAGGTGTCGTAAGAGGTGACTAAGGCATTGTACGTACCAGCTTTTATTCGTGAAAAATAATACCAGAATAGGCAATGTTGGTACTACACTGCTCGTGAGAACGCAATGGGGAGTATCATCATCATTTCAGTCACTAGTCCACTGCTGAACATAGACCTCCCCCATATATTGCTACAAAAGTTTGTAGCTCTCAATTTGAGGGATTTTGCCATAGTTGCCACGCTTGGCAGGCGGGTTGGCAACCTCAGTAGGAATGAGTATTATTTTAGTGTATGCATTGCTTGATTTTATAGTTCTTAGCATGTTTTTGACAGTAAAATTAGAATTGTTCGGTACATAAAATAATTTTAAATGAAAAATTGTGGAGTTAGAATCTGATATCCTGACTTCTATGCCGCGGGTCTTGGGTTTGAATCCCAGCCCGTGCCAAACCTTGTGACAAAAACACAAAACGACGGTTTTTGGATATGGTTATGTTGTGTCCGCGACCTCGTTCGCGTGGAATTTGAGATTTTTAATGCATTAAGATATATGTATACGTCGCCATGAGGGCACTCTCAACCGACGTGACCTTAATTCCTTCATCACCATTTAAATATTTTTATCACATAAGAATTCCTTTGTCTTTAAATCATTTAACAGTTTACAATAACCGCCTTGTATTGGCCACTTTTGTGAAGAGGTGTCGCTGAGAAAGCGCACCTTCCAAACGTAATTTTAATCCTTCGTCGCCTTGTAAATTATTTTATCACACAAGTAAGTATTATTTATTTGTAAATCATTCATGTAAAGGGTTTAAAAGACTTGTATCGGCCACTTGAGGTGTCACTGTGAAAACATCCACTTAACAACTTAGTCTTAATTCCTTCAGCACCTTGTAAATTATTTGGTCACACCAGCATTTTGTTATCGAAGTATTTATGGGGTGCCCTGTATCGCTAACTTTTATAAATCAATGGTCAGGCAATCGCCATTCTATGCATCCTCACTGAACTGTTATTATACTAAGATTGATATTTAGTGGTGTAAAGGTAGTGGCTGCTTGGCTTGTACAATATTCATATAAAAAGGGTGTTAACAATAACTTGGTAAACTAGTGTTTCAGCGCTTACCTGTGCAGGTTGTGCATTTGGCAAGCGTTCGATAAGTGTATTACTTTAAATAATTTGTAAAATATTGTAAGAAATATAAATCTGTAATAAATAAATCATTTGTAAGTGATAGCCATGTACAATACTACCACTCCATGTCATCCAATGGATCTCGTAAAAGGCGAGTAAGGAATTAAACTGCACTGTGCACCCAACAGCGCATGGTGGCGATGGGCTCACCACCTATCACACCAAGTGCATTTTATTGTTTTGGTGAAACGTGGATTGTGGCAGTCATCTGTTTTTACGGTGAGTGCCCAGTCTCTGACTACCCCTTATGGCATACAGTCGTGATCTTATGTATGTATGTATCAAGAGAATGATAGATATACATAAGATCAAGATGTATGGATGTATGGATACATACATAAGATGATACAATGATACATACATACATAAGATCAAGATGCATGGATCAAGAGAAGGACAGTACAACTGAACCCTTGTCAAATGGGGACAGTAAGTACTGCTCACCTAAAAATAACTCTGGGTCTTCAGCTTCGGACTTATACTATACATACAAACAGTACAGTCACGTCTCTTTCCAATTGAGGTAGGCAGAGACTACACCCGTAGCCCACTTCTAGGCCTTACGGGCCGCCATTTTGGTACGAGTATTCTTGCTCCCCATTGCATTCCCACGAGTAGCTAGAGATGTTTTTGTCCACCCAAACAGAGCCCCGCATATTCGGCTAACGTTAGCCTTATACTGGGGTCGGTTAGTCCTAGAGGAAATCCGCATACTGGCGACATGGCTTCACACATCGGCCCGGCAACCACTGGCTGGGCTGGGGGGAGAAGGTAGGGGACATGATTAGGTAGGAAATGGAATTGGGGTATGTCGAACGAATGTTGGAAAAGGAACTATAAGGTGTAAACTGTAAGGTATACTGTTATCTCGAAAGGAGTAGAAGGAGACAGCAGTAGCTCGGGAAGGCGTGGTCGCTTACCCGGTACTGTACCGTATTTGCCGGACAATGCAACTAAGTCAAGTACGCCCCTGCCTGAGCAATTTGGTAAAGTACTTGGTATTTTTTTCTAATTTTATTTGTAAACTAGGTTATCCATTCGATTATTTCATCATTATAGAAGTAAAATAAATGTATTAATTAATTATAAAAAAGAAATTTTAATTTTAACAAAAAATAAAGAGTCAATCTTAGTGCTTCAATGGAGAGTAGGTATTTAACTCAACTAATGGCCTAGTTTCTATACTGTTTTAACATATTTACTGTGTCGGTACTAACAGTTGACTGCCGCTAATTTGTTTTGCTCTTATTTAATCAATAAGATAATCGTTTTTTTTTGTTTATCTGTGCTATTTTTATTCGTTTCGTATCTAGAATATTACCTTAAAAGCTTTTGCTTTATCGTTACGTTTATGTCTAAAGCAATGAGCAAGGGACATATTATACCATAAGAATTATTATGCTATTCGTGAAGTCTGCTATGGCACTTGAAGCGGTAATAAAGTTAATAAAATTTTAACACTTTAAGCATTGGCTTTAAATTAGAACTCACGTACGCTATTATACATCTTATTGTTAAATATTACTTTCTTCTACAGAAGTACGATGTTGTTCTGGCTCGCCTTCCTTGTTTACCTACCTATTTCTAATTACTAATATGTAAAACCAACTCATGGCGCCATCTGTTGGCCTTCAACAAGAAGTGTCAAAAAGAATCCCTGGCACGAACGAACCCCGCATACAAGATAAGTTGGACCGGTAATGGCGGCTATTGCTTGGAAATTGTAAAGTGTAATATATTTAAAATTACAAGTCAGTGACAGTGTCGGGTAAACCCACCTCAGTGCAAATACTTTCAAAATTACGTAGGAGTGTGGTCAAGGACGTCCGATGTCTTCCACATCCGAAGACATCCCTGAAGCTGATCATCGCTGCCGACCAACTGTGTGTTTACCTTCTTTTCTAACCTTTCCTTGGTGGGCCAGAGCATTTTCTCTAGCTATAGATTAATAGGGTAAGCCAAAGTAAAGGTCTGACTTTTATCTATCAACATTTATCTATTGGGCGAATGTCGCAATTACGTCAAGGTTCAAAACTATCATTTTCTACCCTTCAGTTGTTAAAAAGATTCCGTACCGGCCGGTATTAAGCCTAATTTGATGGCATTATAAGAGAGTAGTTTGACTATAAGAAAGCAGCATATAGCGGTAGTTAATACTCTTGTTATGCAGGCCGCTGCCCAAAAGGTATAAGTTACTTAATTAACCAGCCACTAACAAGCCGAGGTCTTCTTAATCAGCTAGGAACCAGCTAGGAGTCAGCTAGGAAAGTTACGACTAATGTCTGAACAATTATATATAGTACTGGCTGTGCACCGCGGTTTCACCCGCGTAGAAAAGCCGACTCTGATCGATGATATACATATATTCTTTCCTATTTTAATCGAATTTTGGGGTTTTTATTTTATCTGTCAGTGAAAGTCCAATCAAAATCGGTCCAGCCGTTTCCGCGATTAGCCGGAACAAACAGACAGACAGACAAATTTTTTAAAAATTGATGTTTTTTCTATAAGTATCGCATATAATTTCATAAGCATTGAGTAATTTATTTGTTTGTTGTTTTGTTGCATTGTTTGAGTAATTTTTGTTGTTATTAAAAACCGACACTTCAATTTTATTTATACAGATTCGAAATAACTACTATAATGCTTATAGTACTTTTTCCGTCCTCTTCCACAGCTCTTAACCAGCAAGGCTGTAGAAGAGTAAAGGAAAGGTGCCTAGTGCAGTCTTAAACATCACCTTGAACTCTAATACATCTTCAGTAAAACCTAATACTGTTAAAGGGCTGAATTGTTGCTGTATGTTCAGGACTATGTGTTATTTGGGGATGAAAGACAGTATAATAGGTCCATCTTTGTCCTGTGATCGTATGACCTAGTCGGCGTTCTCGTATATATTTTAGTACAGCGACCATTTTTCATGCAGAACTTATTAAAATCACTGCACGTACTGTGGACCTTATGAGTCTTAACGATTTTGTACAAGGCAGGGTCAAAGAATTTGGCAATACGAGTATTTAATCAGTGCCGAGCGTCGTTAGAGCGTATTTTTTTCAAGCAGCATCAAACATAAGTGGGTGGGGTTTGCCATACTACGCTAAACACTTAACATAGTGTAATTGCCAAATACGGTCTCTTTTGCGAGGAGTTCAATCATCCACTTGACTTTTGAGATGAAAATCTCTTATAATGATGACACGGCGAATAAGAGATACTTGTCCTGTAAGAACCTCCTTTATGATATCGATAAAATTATACTTACGTATTTTATGGCGTTTAATTTACATTCAATTCTCAAAATCGTGGAATATGTAAATTACAGTATCATTTACATATTTCAAACTTTGCAATGCCATCTTTGATTTTGAATACAGTCCCTCAACCTCCGACGCCAGTCGTCGACCGCAGCCCGCACTATGTTCATGTCTATATCAACTACTGCCTTAATTATGGATGCTTTGAGAGACTTAAAATTTTGGTGAGGTTCAGCACAGGCTTTCTCATCCAAATGTTGCCATATTTTGTAAATTGGCCACTCGTGCCAGATGGAGTCGATTCCCTGGGTGATAAGCGAATTTTGCGCGCTTGCTGCCCGTTGAGCTGGCGCTGAATCTTGCTGGATTACCCAGTGGCTGTTTTCGAACATTGTTTGAGAAAAAGGTTCTACAGCGTTTGTAAGAACGGTATTTTGATACATAACAGCCCTAGGTTTAACACCTTTTTTTAAAGAAAAATACTTCAGTTAGGTCGGAAACTAGACTCTAAGTCAAAACATAAAAGATAATGCCCACGTTGTATTCACGGGATACGCCTGCTCGCTTCTATCGTGTCGCGTCTGTCGTGGTCATACCCTTTTCCATTTTGATTGTTGTAACTTTCTTCGACGTTAAAACATTTTGTCTAAAAAAGGATTTCGCGGTATTTTTTTTCGCGTACCGCCTTAACAAAGCCTAGGTTCTCTGGAGTCTTAATTTTTTCAGACGCTAAATGAGATAATGCCCTGCTTTTCGTCGATAAGCTCGGAGTTACAGGTCTTCATTTAGCACTGACGGAAGTTCTGCTGAACCCCAACTGAAGGGCAAACATTATTTGCTGGCGGGCGGGATGTCGTTGGATTCGCGCCCGCACTGCTTTGGTGGTCGCTGGTTTCCTAACCGTACGAGGTCGGCTGCTCCTATAACGGTCTTCAAAGTTCAAATCTTTTCTAAATCGTTTGATAGTACGATATATAAACCTCAGCGTGATTTCCAAATGTTGCATAAGTTTAAAGATCTCACATGGCGCGTAAACGCAACGGTGCAGTTCTATAAACGCGTCTCTGTTTTTCTTTTGCATCAATTTCATTTTTTTTAATTGAATATAATTTTTTTTTGATTTAAGACTGCGCAAAAGTTCTTTACTAAAAATGAATCCAATTATTTCTGACCAGTATGCAAAATTTAAATTAATGAAAATACAAAATGTGACATAAGGATGTCACTGGACTTATGATATATATGAATATTCAGACGCAATCCTAATGACCGGCAATGTTTAAAAAAAAAAAGAAAAGAAGTGTGAGAATTGATATTGCAGAACGTACTTTTAATGAGGGCAGTAGTCTTTGTTCGAGGGAAGTAAGTACCCATAAGGAACCCCTACACCATAATATTACTTCTGTCATGCTCTGGTATAACGTTATGAGATTTGTTTTTGAAGAGTATTACTTTAGGAAATTTCTTGTTTAACTTCAATTCTCCAGTAAGCTTATGATCGTCCACGTTTTTCTAAAATGGTTAAAGACGCCTGAAACATGTGTCATTCATGGGAAAAGGTGCTTTAGAAAATTGTTTGATTTCTTCAACTTTCATCGTAGAATATACTATGCATATAGTAACAACCTATAATTGTCCCTCTCACAAAAACTTAATTATTTTTAGGGGGAAAGAAATTGAATTTGTTAAGATCAACATTCTAATTTAAAATGGTGTATATTACCGAGTTTTTAAAGCCACTGGAAACCGCCACCAGATACCTTCCACCACTACAACACTTCACCTCAAAACGTGGCATTATCAAGTGAATATAGAAGTTTACACACCAAACTAGTACTTAGTTTGGTGTGTAAACCATTTTATATTTTGCATGTGATTTTAGCAAAGCCAACTATTTTGCATAAACTATTGTTCCAGAACAAGTTTCGGTTAAAGTTAAGCAAGCCAGAATTCCCCTTGGCTTTCTTTTAAAAGAGATATTGATAATTAAAGATTTTAAAGAATTTAGAAGAGTCGATGTCTGGGAATGTCCGGAATCATTAAAATATTATGCGAAAACTAAGAATAAGATAATCCGAAAGATTTGAGATATATTATTTCCAACGTCTATTTGGTCTAAATATTTACTTCGATATAATAACTGTTTCAATAATTCGAATAAAAATAACAGCATATAAATGTCCTACTCCTGGGCAGCTCCCCGGTCAAGACATGGAGGCGGCCAGCCACTACCAGTTTCATTGTCTGTTCTATGCTGGACCCGGTTTCTAGACCATTTTTTTCGTATATCATGTCGCGTGTAACACTGACCTTGTTACATGCCATGCGAATGCAACCAACCTGTGTAACGACCACTCCTCACACGCGATGGATTGCCAAAACGGTATGGAAATGGTGTTCATGTACGATGTGCGAGTGAGTTCACGGTGAACGACAAGGTGCGTCCTGTGCACGGCGCGGCGGGGCGCGGACGATAGGGTTTTTAGTATTTTATTTGTTTTTCCCAAGAGAGCTGCAAATTGGCAGCCTGGACCACAGCAGCAGTTTCAGATCTAAATTAAAAAAAATGTAGATCTGGCTGCTTTTGAGGGGAGTATGAAATCAGGGAAGAGTCCTAATGCGTCACTGCGCCGGTTACCCTGAGACATCTGTTCTTAAGTCTTATATGCCCAGTGATTACAGAAGCTCTCAGTGCTGTACAGACTGAAATGCAGTGAATTTTTACACAACTGCGTTACAGCAGAACAGCACCCTGGGGTGGTGAAATATGGTGGTGGGTGCAAAGGAATCCTACCACCATATTTATAGTTAACATCGATGAAACTTAAATAGTGCGATGAAGGAGTATTATTAATTTCTTAATCTTCTTATGTCCAACCACCTTCGGTGGCTCGGCCCTAGCCGATAGGTGTCCTGCGAAGTAGAATAGCACCTACCGAGGTGTTGTAAAAGGCGACTAAAGCATTGTACGGACAGCCTTATTCGAGCAGAATAACATAATAATATGCAATGCTATCACTATACTGCTCTTGGGAACGCAATGGGGAGAAAGATTTTTTTACTCTTTCCAAAACGGGGGCGAAAATTAGGCTACGTGTGTGACCACTGCCCACCCCTTATAGGGGAAAAGGGCGTGACTGTATGCATGTATCTGTTGTTATTAAATTTGATAAAAACGTAGTAGATATAGACAAGAAAATGGTGTTAAATACTTGTTGAACATATTTACTCTTTACTTATAAACGAGACTTCTTGCCTCTTCAAGTCAGCTTTTCACTGCTAGACAGTTAATTTAGAACACATTGTTTGTTACAATTAAAGCTAGCGTAGGAAATTCTTGGAGTTTTTTTGTTTAGTACATTCTGAACACATTTATTTGCGTGAGCTATTTATGTTCACAAAATGCTTTGTCATCTCATTCATACAAATTAAACTAAACTGGCAACTTGCTATGTGCCCTAAGAATCAGCAAGCTGAAGTGGCAATGAGCCGGCCATATAGCTCGTAGAACCGATTACCGTTGGGGAAGGAAGGTTCTCGAGTGGCAAGCTCGTACCAGCAAACGCTGTGTAGGGCGAACCCCACTAAATGGAGCGACGACCTGAACGGTTTTGTCGATGGATGCAGGTGGCTCAGGACCGTGTTGTGTGGCAATCTATGGGGGAGGCTATATATGGACTATGATAGGCTGAAATGATGATGATGATGAAATAAAACTGTAATCTTACGCTGTTGATTAAACTTTATTTATTCACTAGCGACCTGGCTCGGCGTCACTCGGGTAAAATATTGCTTTTACAGTATACTTAATAAATAAATCCGTAAAGGATAATAACAATATTTGATAGTGTCGTATAAATTTTTGCCGAATTGATTATTTATGAAATTGTTAATGCTCAGCTCTTCTTAAAGCTAGGCCAAATTTTAATATACAAAAATCTTTCCTAAGAGATGTAGATCATATCTGTCTGTCTACTAAGACAGCACGCTAATTCGTACGGTGGTTAGCGCGGACATACAGAAAACGTTTGCTAGGGGCTTCCTTTTATAATATTTATAGATAGACCATGTAGCTCAGGGGCCAAGCGCTCGCCTTAATTGTCGTAGTGCAACTGAGTAACCTCAGAAAGAAATGAACCTTAAAAAGGTAAAGAAAAAAAAAAAACCTTACTTTAAATTAACCTTCATGAAATGATTTCTTATATTTACGCGAACACTACACGTTTAAATGAAACTAATTTTACGGATTTTATCGCGTTTTATTTTATTATTTATAACCCAACGTTTCGAGTGCTTTACAGCACCCATGGTCACGGGCGGACTCATTTATAACCCGACGTTTCGAGTGCACTCGAATAAATAATAAAACGCGATAAAATCCGTAAAATTAGTTTCATTTAACCTTCATGAACCTCAGTTCGATCTCCGATGCCGGCACCTCTAAAATTATTTGCGATTTTGAGTGTTGATATATCAGCTATCTGTCAATGAAGAAATATCCGTCGAGATCAGCCGGAGCAAACATTTTAAAATTAGTTTCTTCTTATAAATACCGTAGGTATATACTTTCAGAAGTATTGAGTAAAATTTTTTTATTTTGTTATTACAAACAGACACTTCAATTTTATGTATTTGTATAGGTTATAAAATTATTATAAAATGCGCTCACTATGAACTAAAGCTGCAAATAAATTTGTTTTTCTTTCTTTCATTCTCAATAAACACTAACTTGCTGTGTATGTGTGTTGTTTGTGTGGTGGCGGTTTAAGAGAACCTACCACCCCTACTCTTCTAGTGGGTGTTGCAAAAGTCGACAGAGGGACCATTAAAACCAGAAGATGGTCAGCAGCACCTTTTTGGTACATATGAGTAAATAAACTGCGGTTGCCAACCAAGCGTGGCAAACGAGAGTTACAAACTTTTGTCGCAATCTTTGGGGGACGCCTATGTAAAGTAGTGGTCTATTGATAATCTGAAATGATGATGATGAATGAAGAATAAGCTACAACGCCCGTTAAACAGTTTGCAAGCCACAGCTTGAAGGTATCCCGTACAGGAATCCAACCACCAGTAAATGCCATGAATAGTGTTCACTAGATTCATACTGAGTACGAGTATTTACTTGGCATTTCTCTTTTAATCTTGATTAATACTGACGTTGCATTAAATAAAATTATCAACTATAACTTCCCTTCTAGTAGCTGACTTTTTACGAGTAAACCCCCAAAATTAACGTAAATCTTGAACCTTTTGTAATAAGATAATCCTAAAACATCGTTCCTAAACTACTTAGTTTTACATAAACTAACTTTAGTTACTGAGCTTATCTGTAATCTGTTTTAAGATACGAGTATTATGATGAAACAGATTAAGCGAGTTGGGCTTGATGAATTGAACATGGAAATGAACGTTGAATTTATTGTACTAGTGGTCGCCCTATGGTCGAATTCGAACGTTTGATTAATTATTTGTTGACAACATTTTAAAATACTACTATTAGATGTTGTTGGCAGTATTTTTTATTTTTTGTTTATTGAAGTGATGAAAAGAGCAAAACGTTCACCTGATGGTAAGTGCAACGTCTGCCCAAAGCAAATGATGTGTCATCTAGAACATTTCTGTGTGACACTCATTGCGCCCGTCACCCCATCTGTTCCAAAGTATCATATGCCCAGTGATTACGCTAGCTCTCAGTGCCAGTTCAAACCAAAACGAAACAGTAATGTTTAAGGTGGTACCTACCTGGACGGATTTCTGCATAGGAATACTACCATCATTAATGAATAGATATAGCAACACATGTGTTTTTATATATAATTCGACGACTTCATGGCCTGATGGACAGACTATCTGGTCCTAGGCTGGAATCCTTGCCACAGCTATCATATTGGTTACTCTGGGTCTGGATGAGTTGTAATTGTGCCAGTGTTTCTGACACTGTATCAGTTTACCACCCATCTTATTGTATGAATGTTGCATAGGACGAGTGGTTCTTTGTTGATGGCACAATAATATTTACTCGCGGAGTTGACAGCTTTCGACGGTATTCAGAAGTTTCTACTGGTGGTAGGATTCCTGTCTGGGAAACGTAGGAAGTCGTCTGGGGAGGTACTACAGAGGCCTGTTATTCTACCGTGAAACTGTAGTGTACAAATATTACTGTATTTAGGTTTAAAGTTTAGGTATAAAGGGCACTGATGGCTTTGCTCATCTCTACTTCCATTAGAAAGGTTACGGGGGTGAGAACATGCCTGAATTTTAATTGATCAAATCATCATTTCAGCCAATCACTAGTCCGCCGCTGAACATAGAGTGTCCCCCATAGATTGCCAAAAAAGCTTTTAGCTCTCATCTTGGGGGGGATTTTGTCATATTTGTCACGCTTGACAAGCGGGTTGGCAACCGCAGTTTATGTATTTAGATGTTCCAGGAAGATGCAGCTGCCCATCTGCAGGTGTAAATTTTCCCTCTCACGACTTTTACGACACCCACGGGATGAGATGGGGTGGTAGAATCTCTTGAACCTCCACCATACACCCACAACCAAAAGTAGCTTTTTAAGGTAATCAACTGTCGTTCCACGAAGTTTTTTAAATTTATTACTAATTTGACGTAATAAATTTTAAAATAAATAATGAACGCATTGTGAGCTCTTTTTTGAGTTCAATTTATGGTATTAAAACAGCAAGTCATTTAAATGACGATCATCATAAGCCCATTGAAAAGAAACGCGGATTGCAATTACACGCCTCACTTCGTTTTTGCTGAAATTAAAATCGATAATGAGCTGGTACTTGAGCGACCGAGCTTCGCTCTGCATTTTTTTATTGGATAAGTCGACGAAACGAGTGAAACGTCATACCTGATGATAAGTGCAACGTCTGCCCATAACAAATGCTGTGTCACCCAGAACATTTCAACGTCTCTGCGATACAGAACAATCATGCGGTGAATGTTTTGCTCGTTTGTTCACCTTATCCATAAAAAATACAACTAAAAAAAAGATGAATTGTGATTAGTGATTTTTTTTGGTCATCCAGAACATTTCTGTGTGCCACCGCACTGCGACCGTCACCCCGAGACATACTCGTATGAGTTCTTAAGTCTGATGCCCATTGATTACGCTGGCTCTCAGTGTCCTTCCAACCGAAACACATAATGTTTGTACACTACTGCTTCACGGCAGAATAACTGGCCCTGGGGTGGTACCTACCTAGACGAATTACTGCATAGGAATCCTACCACCTATCTATATATATTTGTTAATATTCATTTTTAATAACAGATATTTACATACATAATATGAGCTAGTGGTTAAAGTACCTGACTTCCACGCCGCGGGTCCTGGTTTTGTCACCCGTCACGTCACGATTCCTGCGGGTGCGAAAAGTGGGCTACAGATGCCTACCCTTTATGTGGGAAAAAGGCGCTACTGTATGTCTGTAGGATTTTGGCAAACAACCTTCGTATTTGGATTTACAAAAACTAATATTTGATGACCGCGTAGCCCAGTGATCATAGTCACTGTCTTCTGTGTCGCGGCTCTTGGGTTTGGATTCCTGCCAACATTTGTGCCAAAATATTATTTTCTTTTATTCGTAAAAAGTTACGGAACGAGCAAAACGTTCACTAATGGTAAGTGCAACGTCTGCCCATAACAAATGCTGTTTCACCCAGAACAGTGTGATACCACAATACGCCCGTCACCCTGAGACATCAGTTCTTAAGCCTCATATGCCCAGTGATTACGCTAACTCCCAGTGGCCTTCAAACCGAAACGCAGTAATGTTTGCACACTACTGCTTCACGGAAGAATAACTGGCCCTGGGGTGGTACCTACGTAGACGGATTCCTGCATAGGAATCTTACCACCAGTAATAAAATTTGCAGGTTTTCTGATTTAGCTGTGTTGTACATGTGAAATTTGTCTGTCGGCGACGTGGTTGCCACCCGTCACGTCGCGTTTCTTGCGACGGCTAAAAGTGGGCTACGTGAATGGCCTCTGCCTACCCCTTTCTGGTAAAAAGGCATGAGTGTATATATGTAACACTCACGGACAAATGTTGCCGTTTTTTTAACGTTTCTTTTCTTCCTACATAATATTCGTCCTGAAATTTTATATGAATTATTTCATATTCTTTTTTCTGTATTTTCATTTTGTTCTGACAACAATTGGAAAACTTGATATTATACTACAGTTTTCCAAGGTTCTCGTTAAAGCGACTCTTCCCTTAGGGGATAGAAGGGTTAAATTACCTTTTACCTGAAGGAAATTTGGATAATAATTATTTAAAAAACCAGCTCTCAGATAATTAAAATCTACTTGTAATTGAATATTCACAGATATATAGAGAATAATCAGATATTATTAATATTGTGTGTTTATTTATAATGTTTGTATTTATGTGTATATATACTTGTATATGTGTATCTGTGTATACGTATGTATTGGTATAATAATGTATATATATTTTATAGTTTATATATTTATATTTATAGATAATAAATTATTTTTTTTACTCTTTTATTGTTCGCTGCACCGCCTATCTTATGTTTTTCTCTGCTTTGCCTTATGGTTGACCAGTAGAGAATGCCTTTAGGTATTAAGTCCGCCATACGTACCACTTGTGCATAAATAAAAAAAAATATAAGAGAAAATTATGCTTCGGGAATTTATTAGAGAAAGTGACGAGACGAAAACTTTCACCTGATGGTAAGTGCAACGTCTGCTCATAAGAAATGTTATGTCACCCAGAACGTTTCTGTGCACCGTAATGCACGCGTCTACTTGTGACACTTATGCCATGTAATTACGCTAGATATGAATGCAATTCAGACGGAAATACAGTAATGTTTGCACACTACTGCTTCACGGCAGTGTAAATGGCCCTTCAGTGATATCGGACCTAGACGAGTTACTGCATAGGAATGCTAGCACCAGTAAATCCTCCATCCCTCGATTTCCCGCAAAAACACGCAGGTCGTCGCTTTATCTAGTGCGAAGTAATAATAATAATGTTAATTTCATTAAAGTTTTTGACAACATACAAAAATAAACTTCCGCTTCTTCCATAGTACACACTCTACACAGTATTTGACAAAGTGACGAAATGAGCAAAACGTTCACCTGATGGTAAGTGCAACGTCTGTCCATAACAAATGCTGTGTCACCCAGAACATTTCTGTGTGCCACCACACCTGCGCCCGTCATCCTGAGACATGAGTTCTTATGTCTCAAATGCCCAGTTGATTACGTTAGCTATCAGTGACCTTCAAACCGAAACACGGTAATGTTTGCACACTTCTGCTTCACGGCAGAATAACTGGCCCTGCGGTGGTACTACCTAGACGGATTCCTGCATAGGAATCCTGCCACCAATTAAAATTACGTTACGTTTAATGTACTACATTGCTCTTAAGGTCTCCCTTGGATTGATAATGAAAAACTCGTTTTGATGTGAAACACGTGTCGTGGTCTCGATTTCAGTGGTGTATATTGCTTAGGGGTAGTATTGTTGTGGTGGAGGGTAACAGTTGGCGATTCCTGGTGGCGGTGTTAGTTTGCTCGTGCACACTACTGTAGGAGGGCGGCGGTGCTCTTCAAAACTAGGTAATATACACCATTTTATATATTGCATGCGGATTTTAGAAAATTAACTTTGTTTCCTTCATTACAATGGACTGTATCAAATATGTAGCAAAGTAACGCTTGATTCTATTCATTATATTTGTGTAAATAATTTCAACTACCTCCCAAATTGTCATTGCTAGGACTTGATGTTCTTTAGCAAGGATTATTTGCGATTTCACGCTGTCAAATCTGATATATTGATGGCGATGTTCGGGAAGATGGCCACAGACTAAACATTAAATTATGCATATAATTGAAAAGAATAAAAAAAAGTTCAGTGGTAGTTTTAATTAACGCTCTTAATGAACACATACAGACTGAAAGACGCTAGTGTGTGATAACGAAGGGTACTACTCATTTCATTATCCTTTGTCTTCGTCGAATTGTACTCGGCGATATAACCAAGATATAATTACTACACGCCAGTTCTTTTGTTTCTGTTTATTTGAACTTCACTAATCTTTCGTCATTCAATTTCGGTTAATGTAATATTTATAAATATTTTAGGAAAAAACCGTTTGTTTTTAAATTGTGTTTTGGTGGCCACAAATAAAGATAGAGCTCTTAATAAATTTCATAGGGAAAAGAGGATTAATGTTATTGATTTAGTCTTTATTGTTGACACCGTGGCGGTAAGATTCCTTTGCAGGAATCCGTCTAGGTAATTACCACCCCATTATTCTGCCGTTAAGCAGTAGTGTGCAAACATTACTGTGTTTCGGTTTGAAGGGCACTGCGAGCTAGCGTAATCACTGGGTATATGAGATTTAATAACTTATGTCTCCGCGTGATGGGCACTGTGTGGTGTCACACAGAAATTTTCTGGGTGACACAGCATGTTTTATTGACAGACGTTACACTTACCACCAGGTTTTGCACGTTCCGTCACTTTATCCAATAAAAAAATGTAAGGGTTACAATAAGCCGATATAATGCCTTGTGCCACTCCCTGACAGCCAACACTGCTCTTCATTTACTTTATTAGAGTTATAACAAAGAAGCTTAATTTTCAATTTATTTAATGTTTGCAAATTGAGGTTGGAGCTTAAAAATAATTTGTTTAACTAATTGTCCACATACATACAACATTAATTTTAAAAATTAATGTTGTTAGTGATACTGTGATAGTAGTGGATCCGGTCTGTATAAACAAAATTATTGGTGGTAGGATTCCTATGCAGGAATCCGTCTAGGTAGGTACCACCCCAGGGCCAGTTATTCTGCTGTGTAGCAGTTGTGTGCAAACATTACTGTGTTTCGGTTTGAAGGGCACTGTGAGCTAGCGTAATCACTGGGCATATGAGACTTAAGAACTGATGTCTCAGGGTGACGGGCGCATTGTGGTGTCACACTGTTCTGGATGACACAGCATTTGTTATGGGCAGACGTTGCACTTACCAACAGGTGAACGTTTTGCTCGTTCCGTCACTTTTATCAAATAAAAAAAAAGTAAAGTAACAGGCCACTAAAAGTAAATGCCCTAATTGGCCTAGGCTTAGGCCTGAGAATATCCTTATGTATGGACAGTTTTCTTTATGTATGGAGTGTATGAGCAAGGCTTTTTTTTTCAAGGCACATGTATATATTTAATCCATTATCGTGTGACTATTTTAATATTTTGTCAAGGTCATCTAGTAAATGTTTTATAATAGTTTCCATGTGTATCTGCAGACATCATTCACGTATCAATTTCACACACACAACGCAACAATTGAAGATCAACAATTTGTGTGTGTGTTAAATAGGTCGCTCGTATAACCTACTGATAGTTGTTCGGACCTTGAGTGTTTTTGTATGTACATTTTATGTCTGTGAACGCATCTACAATTCAAGAGAAATTCTGGTATTGGGTAACGTTTGCTTAGAGAAAAAGAAGTATCTTTGTTATCTAAGACTTCCTTTGCAGGCATCGTCATGCAGGTATCATCATTTCATTTTCATCATTTTAATCCCGGCATTTTGATAGGTCGAATAAAAACGACCGCATAACTAACAATTTCTATGTATGTTGTAAGCTGTTTTAAAATGCTTCTGCTCGATATCGTGAAAAAAATATTCCCTATGGACTAGACGGAGAGATAAATTTCCTCAGCATAATTCATAAAATTCATGCAGTGTAAAACAGTTCGTTTCCTATTTGATCGTGACGAGTGTTTTTATCAATATCGTAGGTTTGGTTCAGATTTCGTCTAATGTTACTAATGGTGGGAGTCCTATGCAGGGATACATCTATGTAGGTACCATCCCAGGGCCATATTCTGCCAGATATTCCAGATATTGGGCAGATATTCTTTCGTGAAGCGGTAGTGTGCAAACATTACCGTGTCTCATTCTGAAAGGCATTGAGAGCTAGTGTAATTACTGCGCATATAAGACTTAAGAATTGATGTCACAGGGGACGGGCGCAGTGTGGTGCGAGACAGAAATGCTCTGGGTGACACGGTTTTGTTATGGGCATACGTTGCACTTACCATCAGGAACGTTTTGCATGTCCCGTAATCTTCTAAAAACCCAGCCAGCGGCAAATCAGATTCGAGATTTAAACCTGAGTAGTAGCTGAAAGAAGCTCGTTACACTTGTTCAACAGTTAGATTAGTAACAGATTTATACTGGTGATAAAACGTTGTGTGCGTCATGTATGAAATACCGCAGTACGTAAATGCAAATATAAGGACGACGTAAAAACTGAGAAATAAAAAAAAAGCTCGCAAATAATCCCGTAAATGCCAAATGTCTGTTTATTATTAACACAAACGCATATAATTTACGAGCGCGCCTGTGCATTTTAGTTTAATTTCCTGTCAAATGCGAACGATAAATCAAACCAATTGCTACGTATTACATAATAATAGTGGTCGCTCTGTGGTCGAAAAAGTTTGAGAAATTATTTGTTATCAACATTTTAAAATTTTAAGGCGACTACTTCAACATTGAGCGACCGTTTGATCACAGACTATCATGTTTTTGACATATCAGTATGAACGTAAACAAACGACAGACTATTATGTGATTAAAGTTGCCAGTATGAATGTAATTAGTGAATGTGTTATTTTATTCAAAATATTGTATTTTTATAAAAATATTGTAAATAAACTTTAGCTTACTCGCTTTTTCTTCATACAAATCTCACACAGCAACAGCTTATTTAAGCAAATTAGTAAAGGACAGTACCAATTATTATATAAAAAGCATTTATGGTTCCCCACAGATTAACCTTTAAAACTATAGATATGAGCAATACATAACTATAGAATGACATTTCTTTTGCGTGCGTGCGTGTTTGTGTATTTGTGTAATGAAATATTGATTTATTTATTTCGATTATATCTCTTTGTCAGCTTTATTCTTAGATAAGGGAAAATTTATTATTATATAACAAGTCAACCCGAGAATGCGTTGTGTACGCGGCGTGTAAGAATATCATGTCATGCAATTCATGGCAGTCCTTCCGTTGTTCAATACGGAAGTCACGAAAACTTTATTCGTAATTATCTATGTTGTTATATGTTACGTACATATAACAACATCGATGTTTAATAACTTTATTTTGAATGAATTCTATACTGTTTATATACATTACGTATTGTGGTGTCAAAATAGAGAAAGCATCTTCTAAAATACTTCTTACATAGGCATAGTACATATTTTTAACACAGTACACATTTTTAAAAGTTTTACAATTTCTTAATACAAAACCTAACATTTTATGTGATTTTTTTTATATGTTGGATGTGATCCGCCTTGAAAAGTTTTGAGTCTAAAAGCACTCCGAGGTCTCGAACCAGATCAGACTTTCTTATGAAGATACGTTATTTATTGTGAAATTAAAACGCATGTGATTGTTTGTTTCTTGTAAGACTTATCTGAGTACACTTTTCCACATTGACCTTTATTCTGTTCCGCTCATAGTATTTAGCTAAGTTATTCAAATCACGTTGAAGTAGATAACAGTCATCGATTTTATTAACTTTAATAATTTTTTTTCGTCAGCAAAAATCAAGAACTTGGAATAATCATTATAGTAGACCATATCAAAAACATTATGCAATCTAGAAAAGTGAGCCCAAGTGAGACCCTTGAGGAACTCCGGATGTTATTTCTATGTAGTCTTTTTTTATTGCATAAAGTGATGAAACGAGCAAAACGTTCACCTGATGGTAAGTGCAACGTCTGCCCATAACAAATGCTGTGCCACCCAGAAAATTTCTGTGTGACACCAAACTGTGCCCATCACCCCGAGACATAGGTTCTTAAGTCTCATATGCCCAGTGCTTACGCTAGCTCACAGTGCCCTTAAAACTGAAACACAGTAATGTTTGCACACTACTGCTTCACGGTAGAATAACTGGCCCTGGGGTGGTTCCTACCTAGACGGACTCCTGCATAGGAATCCTACCACCAGTTAAAATAGTCTGATCTATTTCCACCTATGGTCACTGCTTGGGCTCTATTTGAAATATATGACTTGACCCAGCGGTATGTCTCGTTGTATGCCCAATGTCTTCTGTTTTTATACCAATATGAAATAGTCTACACGGTCGAAAGCTTTTTTTGAAATAGATGTATACCACCTCCGTCTGACCACCATTATCCATAGAATGAAACACATCTTTAGCAAGATTCGATACGGTGCATCGGTTCTTCATGAAACCATGTTGATTATTAGGGATTGACGGTGCAACAAAATTGTATATGTCATATACAAGTTTTTCTAATAGAATGCTTAATGTGTTCGAAATTGATATAGGGCGATAATTATCAATTTTAGTTTTGGTACCTTTTTCATTTAGGGACAATATGAACAATTTTTCACTGAGGAGGAAAAACGACTTCAGTTAAATTCTTCAATATGCTTAGACATGGGTATAAAGTTTTCACTTCATATAAGTATTAGTAGGTATATAGATCTGGGCGACGTATAATAATTAACAATACAAATAAAATTCATCGGTCTGTGTTAGGCTATCTGTAACGCTTATGACTTAAAAGTTGCATATATAATGATTTCTTATCATCATCATCATTTCAGCCTATCACTAGTCCAATGCTGAACATAGGCCTCCCCCATAGATTGTTACAAAAGTTTGTAGCTCTAATTTTGGGGGGAATTTTGCCATAGTTGCCACGCTTGGCAGGCAGGTTGGCAACAGCAGTTTATTTATTCTGATGTTGCAGGAAGACGCTGCTGCTCATCTTCTGGTTTTAATTTTCACTCTATCGACTTTTACGACACCCTCGGGATGAGAAGGGGTTGTAGATTCTCTTAATGCTGCTACCACACGGCACATGATTTCTTATATTTACGCGAACACTACACATTTAAATAAAACTAATTTTAACGGATTTTATCGCGTTTAATTTTATTTCGACCGCTTACAGCACCCATGGTGACGGGAGGACTGATGTGACAGATGTCCTGATCTTATAGTTAACGCGGAGTACCTTCAGCTTTAAATTATTATTTTTGGTCCAATCTACGCAGAAAGAGCTAACTGTGTCTTGAAGTCTTGCAGTGGTATGCTTGTTTTTTGTTTTAATTTTATTAATTATAGGATCCTAAGCTGGTCCCCCTTACATCTTCTCTATTAAAATTAGGATGTTTTTTAATTTCAATAGCCTCGCGAATCACCCTTGGTAGGAATCGGTGTTCTTTTGCAAGGATTTGCGGTCTACCAAATCTGATGTAATTGTTGGGATGATGCAGAACATGGTCACATACTGCAAACTTCCTGGAGCGACGATAGATACTTCAAATAACCTTTTTGTTCTTTTACGCGGTTTTCACTGATCTTATTTTGGCCCTGTGTAAGAGAAACCACATTGACAATCCAGCTTGTATACTCCTGCATCTTTTAGAGAGATGTTACACTTGACAGATGGTAAAAACTCACTTTTCCGCCAGCTTCAAGATATAGTCAATCTTGTCTGTGACTATGTACACGCTCGACTTTGGCCGGTTTCACTCGTTTACTGCGACGAAAGCGCGGAACCCGAGCTCGTTGTTTTGCAAAACTTGCTTGACGTGCTGAAACTCGGAGGCCAGGTGTTTAATTGTACATATAGTACAAAGAGAATTGTACATATAGACAATAATCATAAAAAGTCGTACAAAAATATTTTGAATTACAGAAGAGATAAATAAAAAGAAGAGCAAAAGACTATTTTTATATATAAATAGGTTCTTCGGCTTACCTGACGCAATTGTTATGGTATTGGATGCTATGCTACGAGTTAAGGGTTGGATTTCCATATCGGACAAATATTTTTTTTATCTACAAATGACAGGCAGGTCTGTGTGTTTGTGTGACAATTTGTCTGTAAAATGCACCAACGATGAAGGAGATATCCTGACGTGGGGCATTGTATTTTTACACAAAGTATTTTTTGTTAAAACATTCACATTTATAAAAAATATGGCCTGCCCCGGCTTCGCACGGGTGCAAGTTACTAATGACGCAAATATAAAAAAATGAAATATGAGAAGCGCGCTTAGCAGAAAACATAAGTAGTTAATATTTTTTTAACATTATTTCCAGAGCAGTCAAACAGAACGTCACTTTGGTTTTAAATGATAATTTAATACAAAATACCATACAATTTTTTTTTTCTTACAAACTTTGTCCTGCCAAATACGAACACAACAAAAATAATCAGCCAAATCAGTCGAGCTGTTCTCAAGTGATGATCATGAAAGACATGCGGCAATTGACTCTTATTTATACAGACGATAGATAGATAAAAGAAGGAGATAGATAGATTTTTTTTTGCTATTTAACAAAAAGAGTACGTCGTTCACTAGATACTATCCTTTCATTATACTGGAAAGTTCCAAATACCGTCTTACTGCGCTCGTCATCACGAGACATCAGTTCTTAAGTCTCATATGCCCTGTAATTACACTAGCTATCAGTATCCGTCACATCGAAACACAGTGGTATAATGATGTTCTATAATTGCATGACGGCAGAATAGTATTTGCACACCACTTCTTGACGTCAGAATAAAATCAATGTATAAAATGACGAGACGAGCAATACGTTCACTTGATGGCGTGGATGACGTCTGGCCATAACAAATGCTGTGTCACCCAGAATATTCCTGTGTGGCACTACTATGATGTAATTGCTGTTAGCCTTCTCGGCTTTTACACCTTCATCGGATACTCCCACTACACTGCGCTCGTCATCCTAAGACATCAGTTCTTTAGTCTCATATGCTCAGTAATTACACTAGCTTTTAGTGCTTTCTGACCACAACACAGTAATGTTTGCACGCTATTGATTTTCTGGCTTGGGTTAGTACCTACGTAGACCGATTCCTGCACAGTAATCCTAACACCAGTAAAAATAATCTATGTGACGGTGCTCTAGAATCGAATGATACTTCGCAGAAATTTCTTATTAAAACTTACTACAATTCGCATGTAAAGTCGATTGCCTAATTTTGCGACAGCACGCTCTCGCAGTTCAATAAAATCGAATTTACTCAAGTTGAGTGAACGCGAGGATGGTCAACTAATAAAGTTGTAAAAGTGGCGTTTCGGCGCAAAGATGTTGTCTCGTTTTCAATATTTTTTGGGCTAGTTATTTTTTCACTAATATGAGATACAAAACAGAGAATGAAGAGCTATTCTGGTTATATAATTCTTATTCTAATTCAGGAATCCGCGTAGTTAGGTTAAACAGTGGTGTGCAAATACCACTGTTTTTAAATTTTGAGGTTGAGGCAAGTTACAATTGCAGTACATATGAGACTTAATAACTGATGTCTCAACAGGACACACGAAAATGTTCTGGGTGACACAGCATTAGTTGTGGGCAAACGTTCCACTTACCATCAGGTGAAAGTTTTGGTAGGGCAAGCAGTGCTGTGCAAATACCACTGTGTTTCGGTTTTAAGGGTAGAAAACCGATGTGTCAGAGAGACGAGCACGCACAATTTTCTAATGCAAAGTTCTGAGCGGCATCGCAATTGTCGTGGGCAGGCGTGGCACGTAGCATTAGGTGAACAACGCGCTCGTGATGCCACTTTTTTTTATTGTATAAAGTGACGAAACGAGCAAAACGTTCACCTGATGTAAGTGCAACGTCTGCCCTTAACAAATGCAGTGTCGCCCAGAAAATTTCTCTGTGACACCACACTGTACCCATCACCCTGAGACATAAGTTCTTAAGTCTCATATGCCCAGTGATTAAGCGAGCTCACAGTGCCCTTCAAACCGAAACACAGTAATGTTTGCACACTACTGTCTCACGGCAGAATAACTGGCCCTGGGGTGGTACCTACCTAGACGGATTCCCGCATAGGAATCCTACCACCAGTAACCACTTACTTTTTTAAAAAAAAGCAAAGCAAATTAAGTCTGTAGGCATCGTTTCTTTGATACTTTATTCTTTTAAGCAGATATTTGAGTTTTCTTTCCTTCTTGTATTCTCAATAACAAAATTTAATTCGCATCTAACTCATTTTTAATGTAATGTATATCAGCCTTAATAATATAGTGATAGATCAAGTTGTTGCAGTGGGATTAAATACGATCAATCAATTACGTCATCATATAATATGCATTCGCACAGCATTGGCTGTTGGTAGCATTATTCCAATTGGGCATGATAATGACTTCTTTCCAAATCGCATTGGTTTACTCAGATAAACCAGCAGTACGTTCACGAAATATGTACCTTTCTTCATATATACATAACAATTAAATTTGACAACAGAAAAAATATGTTAATCATTTATAAAACATAGAAGAATGAATCAACATGTAGCACAAAAACACAGAAAGACTTTTGGCATTCGAAAACTTAAAGAAGTATTGGTGTTGGTAGGATTTGCATACAGGAATTTATCAAGATACATACAACCGCGGGGTTAGTTATTCTTCCGTAAAGCAGTAGTGGGAAAACATTACTGTGTTTCAGTCTGAAGGGCACTGAGTGCAAGTATTTATTGGAATTGCTATACGAGACTTAAGAATTGATGCCTCAGAGGCGCAGTGTTATCCCACACAGAAATATACTAGGTCACACACCAATTTTTATCGGCAGACGTTGCACTTACCATTCGGTGAACGATTTGCTCTTATCGTCACTATCTTGAACAAAAAAAAATGTTACTCGAAATAAGACAAATTATTTCAAATAATGGAAGCAGCTTAAGATTAATCTAACACACCGTCTCAACGCGGGGGTGTCGTAAAAGTCGACAGAGGGAAAATTAAAACCAGAAGATGGGTAGCAGCGTCTTTCTGGAATATCTGATTTAATATCTATAATTATATTAATTTATATAATTCTCTTAAGGAACGCTCCGAGTTCCTTGACGATTTTCGAGATCATCAGAAAATTTAAAAATAAAATGCCTGCCCATAGTACAAATTCTCTGGACAGGTCGTTTTAGGTACAATCTGTGAGCTTTTGCCTCTATCAATGAATAAGCTGCTAAAGAATCACTAACTTTCTCTTTGATTCGATTCAAGCCTTCTTCTGTTTTATATGCATTTATTTGTTTATATATTTATTTACGTTTTTTTGAGTGATGCCAGTACCGGTAAGCGAATCCAGGTCATTCGCTTACTACGCAATTCAAGGCGAGCGCCAGGCTTCTGGGCTACTGTGGTTTACCGAAGAAATTACTGGTAGTTCAATTCCTACGCAGTTCAGTCAATCCGACTAATTAGGTACCACCCCAGGACCAGTTATCCTGCCGTGAATCAGTAGTGTGCAAATATTACTGTGTTACTGTTTTAAGGAGAGCTAGCGTAATCATTGGGTATGACACTTAAGAACTGATAGCTCGAGGTCACAGGAGCCATGTGGTGCCACACAGAAATTTTCTGTGTGACACAGCGTTTGTTATTGGCACACGTTGCACTTACCATCAGGTGAACGTTTTGTTCGTCTCGTCACGTTATTCAATTAACAAATCAACAGTAGACAAATGTCCCACTGCTAAGCACAGGCCTCCTTTCATTTTTGGGAGGGCTTTGGTGTGGGGAGAGGAGTTAGCCGCGCTGCTTTAATGCTCTCAGATACCCGAGCCGAAGCCGAGAAGCCGTGTGGTGGCGGCTCGATAAAAGAATACTACCACTCCATCTCATCCAATGGATCTCGTAAAAGGCGAGTAAGGAATTAAACTGCACTGTGCACCCAACAGCGCATGATGGCGATGGGCTCACCGCCTATCACACCTAGTGCAATATATTGTTTTGGTGAAACGTGGATTGTGGAAGTCATCTGTTTTTGCAGTGAGTGCCCAGTCTCTGACTACCCCTTATGGGATACAGTCGTGATCTTATGTATGTATTTAGATACCCGAGTTTCCCCATGATGTTTTTCTGCACTGCTGAGCACGTTGTAAATACAACACATAAAATTGCTGAACAATTTTAAAGGTTCCGTCACTGGAAATCGAACTCAGGTCACTCGAGTACGATGAAATTTGAACGAGCGCCCAGATATGGTAAATACATAGTTTGTCCTCCATTTTATAAGAATTTCATTGTTGTTTACGTGTTTATTTTGACGAAAATGTAAAACAGTAGGACCCAAGTAAAAATGTAGATAACATCAATGAAGGTTTTATAATAATATACCCCCTTAAATATTTTTTTTTTATTTAATAAAAGTGACGGAACGAGCAAAGCGTTCACCTGATGGTAAGTGCAACGTATGCCCATAACAAATGCTATGTCACCCAGAACAGTGTGACACCACAATGCACGGGCGCACATGCGCCCGTCACCCTGAGACATCAGTTCTTAAGTCTCATATGACCAGTGATTACGCTAGCTCACAGTGCCCTTCAAACCGAAACACAGTAATGTTTGCACACTACTGCTTCACGGCAGAATAACTGGCACTGGGGTGGTACCTACCTAGACGGATTCCTGCCACCAGTTAGAGGGCGACAGCAGCCACATGCGTCATACTTGTGAACCGGTACTGTTGGTTGAGGCTGGGCCACACGAGTTTGCAATGCATTTATTCATTTCTCATTGAATCTTGTCTAATATTTGGTTATGGAGCGGGCTTTGGTTTTCTATGAGACTTTTCTTTGTTATTTTATACATAATGTACTTTCGACTAAGATAAAAAAAAAAAGAATATAAGAATATACCTACGAAGTTTGTTTTTTCTTCGTCAGAGGAACCTCGTTACGCAACGGTAGTAGATTGTAAAAGAAACAAGTTTAACAAACGAAATTTATATTTCTTACGTTGAAGAATAAATAATTTACATTTCTTTTTATTTTATTTCAATCGGTGGTTTTAGAAAAAAAATACCTGATATAAGGAAAAGATTAATTGAAAGAATATTTGAGAAAGCAGTAATATATGTACATTAGAGCTGCTTAATGGTGTGTCACAAATTTGCCCATATCTTAAAATTTACGATACTGCAACGCAGCGATGAGCCAGCCATTTTCTCGCGGAATCCACTTAACTTAAAATATTTGAGATATTACTCGAACCGCTTGGATGTAAAATGTTAAGTTATAAGGTTAGCGCAAATTGTTTATGACCACGAGATTTTCTAAGTGAGAATACAATATTTGCAAAGAATATATTTTGTGTTTTATATCCGTATAAAAACACAAAACTTTTCTCCTAAATACCTAGTCGGGCATAAGTTCTGTCTGGGCTAGAAGAGGGCCACTAGTCGTGCCATATTTTTTTTTTTTGGATAGAGTGACGAAACGAGCAAAACGTTCACCTGATGTAAAATTTGCGCTGATTCTTTTTGGAATACCCAGAGTCTGTTTTCGAACATTGTTTGAGAAAGAGGTTCTACAACGTCTATTAGAACGGTGTTTTGATACACATCAGCGCTAGTTTTCACACCTTTTTCACAGAAAAACACCTCAGTTAGACCTAAATACGAGACTCCAAGCCAAACCATAAATGATGAAGGTTAATGCCCACGCTGAATTTTCAGAGTACGCCTGGTCGTTTCTTCACTGTTGTGGGCATACACTTTATCATTTTGTTTCTTGTAACTTTCTTTGACGCTAAAAAGTAACTAGAAATAAAAGACTTAAGAACTATTGCACACAGCAATGACCTAGGTGACACACCATTTGTTATGAGCAGACATTGCACTTACCATCAGGTGAACGTTTGTATTTTTCACCAGACTTTGTTTTTATAGAAGAAACTTTTGAGACGAGCAAAATTTTCACCAGATTTAAAGTGCAACTTCTGCTCATAACTGTCATAACAAATGTTGTGACAACCAGAGAATTTCTGTGTGGCACCACACGGCGCTCGTCTCTCTAAGATATCAGTTCTTAAGTCTCATATACACAGTAATTACATTAACTCTCAGTGCCCTTCACACCGAAACACGGTAATGTTTCCACACTACGGCTTCTCGGCAGAATAACTAGCTCTGCGACATCATCATCTAACTACATAGGTACCAACATATCTAAGTGGATGATGGTCAATTACTTGGTAGATGTAGATGACATGATTGGTTTATTACAATAATACAGTGATAATAGAGATAATCCTGTCCACCAATCTTAAGAGAATATACCACCTCATCTCTCCCGTGGCTGTCGTAAAAGTCGACAGAGGGAAAATGAAAACCAGGAGATGGGCAGCAGCATCTTCCTGGAACATCTGAATAAATAAACTGCGATTGACAATCCGCCTGCGAAGCGTGGCAACTATGGCAAAATTCCCCCAAAATGAGAGCTACCAACTTTTGTGACAATCTATGAGGGACGCCTATGTTCAGAAGTGGACTAGTGATAGGCTAAATTGATGAATAGACCCCATGTGGACGATACGTCACTAAAAACGATTTTCCCATGAATTAAAGAATTATGGTGTGGAAGCAAAACAAAAGATTTCGAAAACGACTTGAACTTATGAAGATTTGTTTGAAACTCTAAATGGCATACATAATATGAAAATTTAACGGGCCAACTTGTTCAGTAAAGACAACAAAGGAGCCTTGGCACAGTACCCGACTCCATCTACTTCTAAAGCTTAGTATATTTTGTAGAGCTTGAAATATTTACGAGATTAAAGATGTTTGAAATACTTGCGAATACTGCGCTGACAGAAAGAAGCGTTATGTTAGAGCTTAGCCAGCTGCTTTCGTTGCGAATTTACCTATAACAGCAACGTTGACTTCCACTTACTAATATCTCGTAATCCAGCTTTGTGACTCCAAAACTCAAAAACGAGGAATAGTAATATTTTCCTCGTTTTTAGATCCAGCAGTAGTACGTTTTTAGCTTTTTCATAGAAGAGTGGGGAGGAGGGGAATGAGCATGTGGTGCACCTGTCGATAAGTGATCACCACCGCCCATGAACATCTACATACCAGAGGGACAGCGGATGCTTTCACGGTTTTTGAGAAATGAATAAGCTTTATTGAACGTCCCTAAGTCGTGTAGTGGTAGTGGTGGTAAAGTGGTTCCGCGCGTGGCAGGAGATTTCGCGACAAGCACACTAGTGGAATGCCAACCATCGAGGTGGTGACGATGGAATTTTGAGTCAGGCCGCAATGTGCGATGGTGAAATTCAGCTGTTTAAAGAAACAGCCTATAGTCTCACTGCTGAGCACAGGCCTCTTCTAACTTTTGATAGGGCTTTAGAACTGGCAAGAGTCAGTTTTTTTTACAAGATGCAGGAGTGTACAAGCTGGAACTTAAATGTGGTCTTTCTTACAAAGAGCAAACAAAAAGATCAGTAAAAACCCGCGTAAAAGAATATATAACTGATGTGAAGCATCGTCGCTCTAGGAAGTCTGCAGTCTGTAACCATGTTCTGGATTATCCCAATCATTATATCAGATTTGATAAACAGCAAATCCTCGTAAAAGATCAACAATTCATACCAAGGAGGAATTAAAATTCTATTTTTATAGAAGGCTTTTGAAATTAATACAAAAAACATCCTAATTTCTGTAGAGAAGGTGATACTACCACCAGTTTGAGATCCTTTAAGTAATAAAATTAAATCAAAATCCAAGCATACCACTGCAAAACTTCAAGACACAGTTACCTCTTTCTGCGTAGATCGGGCCAAAAGTAATAATGAAAAGCTGGAGTTACCCCGGGTTAACTATGATATCAAAACATCTGACACCTCAGTCCTTCCGTAACGATGGGTGCTATAAAGCGTTCGAAATGCGCAGGGACCTGGTGCTCGCCTTTAATTTCATAGTAAGCGAGTAACTTGGGTTCGATCCCCGGTGCCAGCACCTCTAATATTGTTCTACAATTTTAAGTGCTAATTTAACACGTACTTAGCGGTGAAGGAAAACATCGTGAGGAAACCTGCATGTCCGAGGAATAGAAATATTTCGAGGACATGTGAAGTCCGCCAATCCCGCATTGGAGCAGCATGGCGGATTCTTCCTAGCTCCAAATCTTTCTCAGAAATGAGAGGAGGACTGTGCTCAGCAGTGGGACATTTATAGGCTGAAACTTTACTACATATTGGCGGCCTAAGAGAATCTACCACCACATTTCATTCCGTGGGTGTCGTAAAAGTCGGCAGAGGGAAAATCAAAACCAGGAGATTAGCAGCAGCATCTCCCTGGAACTTCTGAAAAAATGAACTGCGGTTGCCAACCCGCCTGCCAAGCGTGGCAACTATGGCAAAAATTCCTGCAAAAGAGACCTACAAACTATTGTGGCTATCTATGGGGGAGGCCTATGTTCAGTAATGGACTTGTGATCGGCTGAATGGACGACGATATTGAAAGTAACCGTGTGGTCGCGGCCTAAGAGAACCTACCACCCCATCTCATCCAGTGGGTGTAGTAAAAGTCGATACAGGAAAAATAAAAATCAGGAGATGGGTAGCTGCATCTTCCTGGAACATCTGAATAAATAAACTGCGGTTGCCAACCCGCCTACCAAGCGTGGCAACTATGGCAGAATCCCCCCAAAGTGAGAGCTGCGAACTGTTTTCGAACTCTATGGGGGGAGGCTTATGTTCAGCAGTGGACTAGGTATATGCTGAAATGATGATGATTATAATATTGCCTGTAATATATATTATACTATGTTTTATACAAATAGAATATATTAAAATGGATGATTCAAAATAACTCGTTATCACGAGTATAGATCAAATTAACAAAATCAACAAAGGTAGAAAATTTCTTTACCTGAAACGTTTTGTCGCTCTGAAGTATTATTTGATTGAACAGCGAAGAGCGACATTAAGTAGGGTGTTGTGAACTCTAGTACAATTTGTCTACATGACGAAGAGGAATGGAATTTACGTTTAGTTAACCGTTTTATCATTACAATTATTTTACCAATGGATTATATTTATTAATGGTTAGCGAGGTTTTATATAGGCCCGGTAAGCTATTTTGGTAGTGGATTCGATTCCCGGACGGATCAAATATTTGTATGACCTGATCGATCGATCGATTTTTCTGCTGTCTAGGTGATCATGACTAGGCAATGTATGTCTATAGAACCACACATGCTAACGGTCGTCGTAGTTCCACAGATAAGTAGTACTTCACTGGTGGAAGGATTCCTATGCAGGAATCCGTCTAGGTAGATACCACCCTAAGGCCAGTTATTCTGCTGTGAAGCAATAGTTTGCAAACATTACTGTGTTTCGGTCTGAAGTGTATATACGAGATTTAATAACTGATATCACGGAGAGATGGGCGCAAAATGGTGCCACACAGAATTGTTCTAGGTGACACAGAATTGTTCTAGGTGACACAGAATTGTTCTAGGTGACACAGAATTTATCATGAGCTGACGTTGCACTTATCATCAGGACCAATGATTAAGGTCTATAATCGCATGGGTCAATTCTACTGCTGATTGTGCGGACTTGTCTTGTCCTCGAAATATTTTGTTTTTCTTAGACATCCACACGACGATTTCCTTCACCGTAGAGTAAATCACTCAACTTGAAACTGCAGAACAATTTATAAGGTGCCGGCACCGGAGAACATGCAAGTGGCTCGGCCCATGAGCTACTAAGGCAAGCTGGATTGTAGTTTGAAACCTGTTGTCTGAGGTATAACTATATTTCGAGCAGATTTTACTGGTGGAAGGTACCGTCTAGGTAGGTACCACCCCAGGGTCAGTTATTCTGCGGTGAAGCAGTAGTGTGCAAACATAACTGTGTTTCTGTTTGAAGGGTGCTAGTGTCTATCATTAGTAGTATCACTGGGCATATGAAACTTAAGAACTGATGTCTGAGGGTGACGGGCGCAGTGTGGTGTCACACAGTAATTTTCTGGATGACACATCATTTGTTATAGACAGACGTTGCACTTACCATCAGCTGAACCTTTTTCCTCGTTTCGTCGCTTATTTGAATAAAAAATAAATAGAGAAAAGAGGCGTGGTGGACTATTTCCGGCTCCAAAATATCATTAGGGATAAGGAGCCCTGCGCTCAGCAGTGGGACATTTTAAGGCTATGACTTTACTTGTTTTTAAACCTTTTTCTTTACATTATTCTTTGTTTGTATAGTTACGAAAAATATTATTAAATTTTAACGAAATTTAACACATAGAAGTAAACATACGAGTACTTAATGCTTTATTTCCTTCAACGTCAAAATTATTATAAACATGAATAAACTCTTAGGCTCTTTAAGCAAATTATATAAATAATGCGGACGATATCACAACTTAACGCTAGTTATAACTGTTACATGAACTGTGTGCCATAAATTATTCAACAGATGTGTTATGTCGTCAATCGAAGGCAGGCGTAACGTGTACACTTCGGCGGGAGTCTATTTTATTGCATATTAACAAGCTTACTGAGCTGGAGTCTCTATTATACTGACAATACTAAGTTCCTGGAAATTTTGTAGTTCAAATGAGATGCTGATGAACGAGGAAAACTATTAAACATTTTTACAACGTTTTTTAAAAACGATTCGCTGTTTTTATAACTTATATGTACTGGCGGTACATTCTCCGGATCGTTACCTGCCCGGAAGAGTATCTCTTCAGGCTTAGATTAATTATATTTTAATCCATGGTGTGGAGCATAATTTTAATATTGTCAAAACAATCAGACGTTATTTTGCGGAAATCTATTATAATAAAGGAAAGGAAGTTAATTTGCTAAGATCCAAATTTAAAAATATAAAATGGTGTATATTAATTAGTATTTGGTAATGCATGCATGCGCATTTTAGCAAATTCACTTCCTTTCCTTCCTGAGCATAATTTTCGTTTATGGATGATATTGGGGTTGAGAAGCACCATGTCGTTTGCATAGTTAAGGTTGTTAGACGTTACTTTATTTTCATTTGGTTCTCTTATCAGTATCTTATCAAGCCCATATCACAGTCATGG
Organism: Luehdorfia chinensis; assembly: GCA_019845155.1. Taxonomy (NCBI): domain Eukaryota; kingdom Metazoa; phylum Arthropoda; class Insecta; order Lepidoptera; family Papilionidae; genus Luehdorfia; species Luehdorfia chinensis. The sequence goes on along the minus strand of JAHVAK010000003.1, from coordinate 2,372,378 downwards.
ACATTTGAGTCGCGTGTTTTACCACTTAACGTGACAGTATTTGCAATTTTTGTAATTAAAAAGTAATTATGTGATTTCAATTGCAGTATTGTCATGGACGCTGCACTTACCATCAGATGAGCTGCTCGTTTCGACACTTTCTTTTATGTAACTCAGCTTAACAAGTTTCACTTATATTCAATCAAAATAACTCAGAAATATAATATATCTTTTGGTAAATATTTAATGCAAGTTTATGTTACAATTTTAACATTAATACCAATTCTCACAGATGAAGTTATTAAGTAAAGACCTTTTAAACAGTATTTTCAACGTAACTTTCCTTTTGGAAGGACTCAAGGAAACCCGTGAGAAGGAACTTACCTTTCTTCTTTTTCTTGTTTCTTCGAAAGTACATAATATACATGACTATAAAATTTATAAAGCTAACAAACTTTCAGGAAGTATAATTTTAATATTCAAAAATAAATACGCTGAAGGAAAACTTGAATTCAAGCATATATTTGATCAAGAATCAATTTTGGTTATGTTGGGGAAACGCTTTGTTCTTGACGAACTTACAATGGGCACAATAGAGCTATAGTTCGTTGATAGAAGAGAATGTATTAGAATCTCAGGTAAAATACCTTAAATTTATGAATTTGTTTTAGTATCCATACTTATATTATAAATGCGTAAGTAAATCTCTCTGTCCCTCTGTCTGTTGTAACTTTTTCACGGTACAACCGCTGAAGCGATCTTGACAAAATTTGTCAAAGAGATAGCTTGTGTCCTGGAGACAGATATAGGATACTTTTTTGTCCCGAATAAGGAATATTTCCAATAGGATATATCGTGAACGAATTGGCGGGCAGTAAGTTATAAATCAACATCATTAAATATAGTTTGACTGGTTGAAGTGTCTGAATAAAAGCAAATTGGTGAAAGCGTGCCTGCAAAATTAGAATTATGTTCGCAGCTTCAATTTGGCGCGTACTTCAGACAACACAATTCGTGGGCGACTTGAAGCGCGCGTGTTGAAATTCTCAACTGACACTTCTCTGATAGATTGTGTTTCGATTTAAAAATAGTTATAACGGCTTTGATACGATAATTACGTTCAAGTTTATCTATTTATATAATAAAGCGATTTACCCTACTATTTTATACCCGTATGCTATTTAAATGTATACACATATATACGTATATATAGAATAGTTACTTTGTTTACGTTTATGTACTTTTTTGTAGATTACTTTCGTTACGTTTTTTTGTTTTATCTTGGCACCACACTACACGTTTTCTACTCGACTCGAAGTAACTACAAGACCTATTGAAATTTATTACGAGCACATACCAGCTGATGCCCGCGAATTAGTCCGCATGGATATAGGTTTTAAATATCCTGTGGGAACTATTTGATTTTCTGTAAAATAGGAAATGTATCCTATGTCCGTCTGCCTATCACTTTGCCGAATTTCGTTAAGTTCGATTTAATGGTTGAGCTGTGAATACGTAACAAACAGACCGAGCGACATAAAGATTTACTTTCGCATTTATATTATTAGTATGGATAAAAATATCGCGATAATTTTTGTAGACAAGGACCAAGATAGATTCTTTAGAAGTAAAACTGAACTAAAAAAAAACTGATCGAAATCTATCCAGTAGTTTTTGCGTGATGGGCACACAACGGCATACCTCACCTATAAAATCGTAGTTTCTTAAAACTTTGATAACTTTATATTAAATGAAGATATCGTGATATTTTTCATAGATGAAGACCAAGTGTCTTAAAAGTAAAACTAAAAGAAAAATATCGAAATCTATCCAATCGTTTTTGCGTAACGCGCACACAACGGTGGACCTCTGTTATTTTATTTATACGAGTACAGACTTACTAGCTGAAGCTCGCGACGTCATCCGCGTTTTTTAAATATTCCGCGGTAACTAATTTGATTTTCTGGATTAAAAATATCATATGTCCGTTTCTAGTATGCAAGAATTGTGCCGAATTTCACAACAGTTAACATCGAGAAAAGGTAACAAACAGGCAGAGGGGCAGAGAGAGTTACTCTCGCAACAGCCGTGGTAGCTCAGGGTCCGGGTGCTCGCCTTTAATTTTATAGTACGCGAGTAACCTGGGTTCGATTCACGTTGCCAGCACCACAAAAATTGTTCTACAATTTTAATTGCTAATTTACCACGTGCTCAGTGGCGAAGGAAAACAAAGTGAGGAAACCTGCATATCCGAGGAATAGAAATATTTCGAGGACATGCGAAGTCCGGCAACCCGCATTTCGCTTCATTATAATGGATTTCCGCAAAGTAACATAAGATATAGTCTATAAATTTCCCACTGCGAAGCACAGGCCTCCTCTCATTTCTGAGAGGGTTATGCCGCCGAAAAAAGTAAACTACTACTACTACTACGACTACTACTAATCAGAACCCTCTCAGAAATGAGAGACGGCCTGTGCCTAGCTATCAGAAATTAATAGGCTGTTACTTTACTATTTTAGTCATTAGTGCCACAAGTGTGCTCGCTAACACAGAGCCACTCACTCATCCTAACCTACAAGCACCCGGTGTAACGTTTTTGCGAAAATATCGGACTAAATTAGGATGAAGGTTCAAAGACACGTAACACGTAATTATTCATCATTTCATCCTATTACACGTCCACTGTAGGAAGAGAGCTGTGCTAGCTCAGGGGCTAGGCGCTCACATTAAATTTTTTTTTCTTTTTTTTTTTATTTCATCAAAGTGACGGAACGAGCAAAACGTTCACCTGATAGTAAGTGTAACGTCTGCCCATAACAAATGCTGTGTCACCAGAAAATTACTGTGTGACACCACACTGCGCCCGTCGCCCTGAGACATAAGTTCTTACGTCTCATATGCCCAGTGATTACAGTAGCTCTCAGTGTCCTTCAGATCGAAACAGTAATGTTTGCACACTACTGCTTCACGGCAGAATAATGGCCCTGGGGTGGTACCAACCTAGACGGATTCCTGTATAGGAATCCTACCACCAGTTAGAGTACGCGAGATTCGATGGATGGGGATGGATTCGATTCCCGAATCGATTCGAGTGCCGGCACACCACTTAAATTGTTAATTGCAATTTTAAGTGCTGATCTACCACGTGCTAGGCGACTAAGGAAAATATCGTTAGGAATCCTGCATGTCTGAAAAAAAAATTGTTTTTAAGACATCTGATGTCCGCGCCAATCCGTATTGAAGCAGCGTGTTGGATTAATTGCAGCGCCAAAACTCTTCAGGAAATGAGGGGAGGCCTGTGCCCAGCAGTCGGACATTTATAGGCTGTTACTTTTCAAGTCCACTGCTGAACATAGGCCTCCCCTATAAATTGCCACGAAAGTTTGTAGCACTAATTTTGGGCGTTGGCGGGTGGGTTAGTAACCGCAGTTGATTTAATTCAGATGTTCCAGAAAGATGCTGCTGCCCATCTCCTGGTTTTTTAAGTTTGTAATTTTCCCTCTGTTGAATTTACGACACCCACGGGCTGAGATGGGATGGTAGATCCTCTTAGGCCGTTACCACACGAGAACAATTACAATAATAAATTGTTGGAAGGATCTCTATGCAGGAATCCGTCTAGGTAGGTATCACTGTAGTGCCAGTTATTCTGTCCTGAAGCATTAGTGTGCTAACATTACAAAGTTTTAGTCTGTTTATTTACTATTGAACAGACCGAATTAGCATATGAGATTTACGAACCGATGTCATACAAAAACGTTTTTATTTATTTGTATTATTATTTGTAATGAGCAGACGTTAGACTTTTAGATTTATTTTAGATTCGAACTCATGATCCGAAGTGTACAACTCAGGTACCACTAGGCGGTCTTCACTCAGTATATAAAATATTTTCATTTATATCTGTGTTATAAAATTAGAACCACTTTGCATTAAATTTTCGTAATTTATAATATATACGAGTATATAGAGAAGCGTTTGAGCAAATTCTACATTCTTCATTTGTTTTGAAATCACGAAAAATCTTGTGTCACACTTTTTTCCCATGCAAGGTAAGCAGAGGCCACTCATCTAGCCCACTTTTTGCCCTCGCGGGAAACGATACGTGACAGGTGGCGTACCTCATCGCCGCCATTTTGGTATGAGTCAATATATTGTTACTCCCCATTGGGTTCTTAATTGAATTATGAGGAGTTATTAGTTACTGAAGTAACAAGAGCAGTAAAATATGGTTAGGCTGAGTTCATCCAAAGTACATTAATAAATTAAATAAGTTCTGCGTAGTCGGAGTTTTAGCCACTTGCTTTAATTAGTTAACCGAAACATAAATCAAGATATTTATCGTGTGTTTAATGCGTAGGTATAACTAAGTGTTTTTACTGGTGGGATGTTTCCTATGCAGGAATCCGCCTAGGTAAAAACCACCGCAGGGCCAGTTATCCTGCCGTAAAGCCGTGGTGAAATGAAATAAAAATTATTTACATTTAGACGTAAGAAATGTAAATTTCGTTTGTCAAACCTCATTTCTACAATCTATCGCCTTTTCGTAATGTTTCGTAAGGTTCCTCTGACGGAGAAGAACAAGGCGAAAGTCTTTTTCGTAAATCCTTTTATATCTTGGTCAAAATACATTATTATTAAATTAACTAAGAATAGTCTCAAATAAAACCAAAGCACGCTCTATCTTCAAATCTTAGACATGATTAATTCAATCGATATGTAAGTAAATTGTAAGCTCGAGCAGATCAGCCTCCACCAACAGCGTTTGTTCACATGTATGACGCATGTTGCAGCCATCGTAGTGTGCAAAAACTACTGTGTTTCGGTCTGAAAGGCACTGACTGATAATTTAATTAGTGGGCATAGAGACTTTCGAACTGATGTCTCTGGGCGACTAGCGTAGTGTGCCACACAGAGAAATTCTGGGTGACACTGCATTTGTTATAGGCAGACGTTGGCTATTACCAACAGGTGAATATTTTTTCACCTGATTATAGACTTTCTTCTATAAAATAAAATAATAAAATAAGGGGTCATCCACAAAAACTTAACGCTTTATTACTATCATCATGATCACCGTACATAGGCAAATAGAATGCCACAATACTCGGTCCTGAGTCATCTGCATCCACCGACTACCCGCAAAACCTTACAGGTGGTCGCCCCTACCAGTGTGGTTTCACTTCACTTTGTTAAAATCCATACTTATTATTATTGCTAAAGTAACTCTCTCTGTACTTCTGTCTGTTTGTTGTCTTTTTATGGTTAAACCGCTGAACCGATCTTGACTAAATTTGCCACAGAGATAGCATGTATCCTCGATACGGACGTAGGATACTTTGTAATTCCCACGAATATTTAAAAAACGACGCAGACGAAGTCGCGGGCATCAGCTATTCTATACATATACTCGTATTAATGCGTGAAGGGAAAACTTGATGCTCTTTTTTAAGCATATTACACGCACGGAGGAGTGTGGGAATTGGCAGTTTGAGTTAATATGGGGAAGCGCAGAAAGCTAAAATTTGTATGTGTTATATTTCATTAAATTACTTTAAATAAGTCAATGATTTACGGTCAAATTTTGACCATTGATTGACCACTAGGTACTATTACTACACTATGATTATTAGGAACAGAATGATTTTTTATATTAACGCGAATTTACACATTTATTTAAATGAAATTACATCAGATTTGATAAACCACAAATCCTCGCAAAAGAACACCGATTCCTACCAAGGATGATTCGCGAGGCTATTGAAATTAAAAAACATCCTAATTTTAATAGAGAAGATGGTTGGGTATTACAACCAGCTTGGGATCCTATAATTAATAAAATTAAGTCAAAAACCAAGCATACCACTGCAAGACTTCAAGACACAGTTAGCTCTTTCTGCGTAGATCGGACCACAAATAATAATTAAAACCTGAAGGTACTCCGGGTTAACTATGACATCAGGACATCTGTCACCTCAGTCCCCCCGTGACCATGGGTGCTGTAAAGCACTCGAAACGTCGGGTTATAAATAACAAAAAATAAACGCGATAAAATCCGTAAAATTAGTTTCATTTAAATGTGTAGTGTTCGCGTAAATATAAGAAATCATTATGTTTACACATTTAATCAAAAACTGCTTTTACGGATTTCATCGCATTTAATTTTTAAACTATTGACAACCCGACGTTTCGAGTACTTAACAGCACCTATGGTCACGCGGGGACTGAGGTGACAGATGTCCTGATGTCATAGGTTATCCGGGGTACCTGCTAGAAAGCTCAGTGGCCAGGTGTTTCTTGACACTTGGCCACCGAGCTTCAGCATGTCAGCAAGTTTTGCACCGCAACAAGCTACGGGCCCCACGCCTACGTCACAGGAACCAAGTGAAACCGGTCACAGTCGAGCTGTTCTACCATATGTCAGAGGAGTCACGGACAAGATTGGCTATATCTTGAAGCGGGCTTCCATAAGAACATTTTTCAAGCCGCCGAAGAAGATAAATAATTTTTTACCATATGTCAAGTGTAATGTCCCTCTAAAAGATGTAGGAGTATACAAGCTAGATTGTGAATGTGGTCTCTCTTACTCAGGGCAAACTAAAAGATCGATAAAAATCCGCGTAAAAAACACATAGCTGACGTGAAGCATTGACGCTCTAGGAAGTCTGCAGTATGTGACCATGTTCTAGATCACCCCAACCATTACAGATTTGAAGATCACAGATCCTTGCAAAAAAACACCGATTCCTACGAAGGATGATTCGCGAGGCTATTGAAATTAAAAACATTCTAATTTCTATAGAAAACATGTTTGGGTATTACCACCGGCTTGTAATCCTATAATTAACAAAAATTAAATCGAAAACCAAGCATACTACCGCAAGACTTCAAGACACTGTAAACTCATTTCGCGTAGATCGGACGAGAAATAATAATGTAAAGCTGAAGGTATCCCGGATTAACTATGACATCGGGGCATCTGTCACATCAGTACCCCCGTGACCATGGGTGCTTTAAAGTACTCGAAACGTCGGGTTATCAATAGTTTAAAAATTGAACGCGATAAAATCCGTAAAAGTAGTTTTTATTAAATTGGGAGAATGTGTCGTAACCTCTGGCCGGTTACTAGTTGGTTGATTATTCTGCCATCTGTTGATAACAGCGTCATTTACATTTCCTTTCCTCGATTTTAACGACACCTACGAGATGGGTGCAGAGTGACAGATTCACATATTCAGCAACCGTATGTAGAATACTTATTAAATATTTTAATAATACATTTATACTGAATAATCGAAATAATAAAACATAATTAATATTAACCGTGAAGCAGTAGTGTGCAAACATTACTGTGTTTCGGTCTGAAGGGCACTGAGAGCTAGCGTAATCACTGGGCATATGAGACTTCAGAACTAATGTCTCAAGGTGACGAGCGCAGTGTGGTGCTACACAGAAATATTCGGAGGAACACAGCATCTGTTATGGGCAGACGTTGCACTTACCATCAGGTGAACGTTTTGCTCGTCTCGTCACTTTATCCAATAAAAAAAAAGGTGAGAAGAACAGCACCTACCTCTTTCCTACAGAGTTGTTGTAAGATTCGACTAAGTTATTGTACGGACAGTCTTTACTTATGCAGAATAATATCATAATATGCAATGCTTTCACTATACAGCTCGTGGGAACGCAAAAAATAATTTTTTGACTATTACATAAATGGCGGCGACGTGTTTTGTCACCCGTCATGTCTCGTTTTCCACGGTGGCGAAAAGTGGACAAGGCTGTCTCTGCCTACCGTGATATATATCATATTATATCATCGTATTACACCGAACAGTAAAGAATCCCCTAGCCCTAACCCTCGAGGTTATTTTGTCTAAGTCTAAAGTGAACTAATTTTCATGGGTTATCTAAAACAGAATCTTGTAATTTGAAGTTTTGGAACGATTCAGGTTTCATTACGCCTAAGTAAATTGAGAAAAGAAAATTGGGCGTTTGCTAAGTGCCCATAAAATAAATAAGTTTTATAAAATTAAGCAAACTGAGAAGATTCTATTTCAATTTTTTTTATACATTTTATAAAATAACAATGATCGTATTGTAGTAATAAGCATTCGAATTACGAAGAGACAAAGTTTAAATTCTTAACATTATCGCCATCGATCTAGGATTCGGGAAAACATTAATGCCTTAATCGTTTTTAATTAGTTGTGTATGTTGTCATATGTCCAATATTGATAATTTATTATGCAGGAAGTGCTCATGAAAGAGTACCGTTTTTTTTATTGGATAAGATGATGAAACGAGCAAAACGTTCACCTGATGGTAAGTGCAACGTCTGCCCATAACTAATGCTGTATCACCCAGAAAATTTCTATGTAACACCACACTGTTCCCATCACCCTGAGACATAAGTTCTTAAGTCTCATATGCCCAGTGATTACGCTAGCTCACAGTGCCCTTCAAACCGCAACACAGTAATGTTTGCACACTACTGCTTCACGGCAGAATAACTGGCCTTGGGGTGATACCTACCTAGACGGATTCCTGCATAGCAATCCTACAACCAGCAGTAAGTAGTAATTCAAAACCGAAATTGTACTTTTCGTTTTGTCTGTCATCAGACCAGCAAGTCTTCATCTCCATTATCATTCAAAAGTTCAGCAAATCTTCAGTAACACTCAACTATAATTTTACGGACGATCGTAACGAAGTCCTAGCTATAATTAAATTATCACTCGACATTGGGGAAAATGGCTCGATTAGGTGGCTGATTGCTTGCTTATTGGTATATTACTTATATGGATTGGTATTACTTATATGGACCGAGGGTTGCAATGAAAATCAGCGCTGCGTATGATCGCAGCTCATGCTGAGTGTAGACCCTTTTGTTTTGTCATACTGCAGTGCAGGCATACCTTGGATAGTTTTATATTTTGATGTGCGTATGTGTATGGTATATAAATAGTTTTTTTCATTTTTCTTTTTGTTAATTCTTACATTTTACTCATTGTGTCTTAGTTTTTTTTTTTAATTGTGTTTTATATTTTGGCTATGCGTGTACTGTATTGTGATATGCAAATAAACTTTTATCTATCTATCTATCTATCTAAACAATAAGCCGATTGGTGTCCGGCAGCACCTACCTCTTTCCCTTTAGCCTTTATTAGTGCAGAATAACTTATGCGGTACTGTCACTGTACTGCTCATGAGAAAACAATATGGTTATGGACTCGAACCAAAATGGCGGCGACGTGGTTCGCCACATCGTTCGTTCGTCTCATCTAGTATCTCGCAGGGGCGAAAAATTAGCTACGTGTGTGACTCTGCCTACCCCTTCTATGGGAAAAAGGTGTGACTGTATGTATGTATATATGTAATATTCATGTCAAAAGCTTTCGTAGTTCTCGAGTTATAACCATTAATACATATAGATCGACAGACGAAAAAGGTACTAATATTTATGTATATGTATTTATGAAGACTGCGTGGCCTAGTGGTCAAAGTACCTGACGTCTACACCGCTGGCACTGGGTACGAATTCCAGTCGGAGCTGTCATTTGTTAAAACTAAAACACAAATAGTTGGTTTTCCGGTCTGTTTGTGTTGTGATTGTCCCCGTGTTTCTGACACTGAATCCTAGCCTAACTCCGACCTTTTACATCAGCGTTACACCGGGCTCGGCTGGGTTGGAAAGAGCGAGTGCCTGAGTGTTTGCATCTACACTGGTCTGGTACTATAGTATCGCCTGCGCAGTTGATAGCTTCTGACAATATTCGGAAGTAGACGCCGTGGTCGAAATCGGACGGGATTACATTATATGTATGACATATAAATATTTTATTATATACTGATAGAGCCGTGATAAGATGAGAATGGCCTGTCGATCACAGGCCATTCTCATCTTATCACGCTCATCGCTGGTGTAAGACAACTTCCCAAGGAAACCTGTACGTCGTAGAAATAATAAAAATTCCGACGACATATGAAGTCTGCAAACTCGCACTTGAGTAACGCGGTCACTTCAAAATTGTGTGAAAGGAGTCCAGTGTTTAACAGCAATATATATAATAATGATATTGTACTGATATTTACTTAAAAAGAAAATCCCGTTCGGTTTCTCACCGGTTCTTCCAAGAGCAAACATTTTCAACATAAGTTGACGTTAATTAGTAATTATGTAACCAATATAAAATAAATTATATTCTGTTATTTTATTGCTTTGGAACAAGCAGGTTTTACCGAAATTATTTTTATTTCTCAGACATCCACGTTTCCTCATTACGTTTTTTTCCAAACGCCGAGGTTGTGAGGTAAACATACCAAAAAGAAAAGTGTTTGGCTCCTGAGCTATCAATTTATACTTTCAATATACCGTAACAATAAAATGTTTTCTCTTAAAATAATATCTTAAATAAAAGTAAAGGAATAAATAATCGATTAATGGTACAATTAAGTACCAAATGCCTTCAACCGATATCAGTTTGCTTAAGTATGTAAAAATTAAAATGGTGTGTATTACCTAGTTTTTGACGACAATCAACGTCATGTCTACCGTCGTGTCTGTCGTGGAGTCAATGTGACTTCATAATGCCTCGTTTTGAAGTGAAACACGTGTCGTGTTCTCGATTTTAGTGGTTTGTATTGCCTAGTGGTAGTGTTGTAGTTGTACATACCCCCCATGTGGTGGTACTTTCCTTCCTTTCTTATTATCGATCCCCGTAAAGTAACACCTGATTCTATAGACCAATCTTCAATTGTTCTTCTGAGATTTGATTTAAGCGTCATACAAAATAAAACATTGTTATTATTACTATAAAAAACAATATCATTTCATTAGTCCTAAATAAAGCGAGGAAAGACGAGAAGGCTTTTGTTAAATCGCTCTACAGCTGCCGATATAAAATGATTGTTGAGACCAAACTTTTTTTTAATAAAAACGTATCGTTCTTTCCGAGTAATGAAAAAAAAAAAATAGACGTAAAATTTTTGTCCAAAAATTATTACATTACTCTGTTTTCGCGGTATTACTTTTTTTTATTTTTTATTTCACTAAAGTGCCGGAACGAGCAAAACGTTCACCTGATGGTTAGTGTAACGTCTGCCCATAACAAATGCTGTGTAACCCACAAAATAACTGTGTGACACCACACTGCGCCCGTCACCCTGAGACATCAGTTCTTAAGTCTCATATGCCCAGTGATTACGCTAGCTCTCAGTGCCCTTCAAACCGAAACACAGTAATGTTTGCACAGTACTGCTTCACGGCAGAATAACTGGCCCTGGGGTGGTACCTACCTAGACGGAATCCTGCATAGGAATCCTACCTCCAGTAAACATAATTACTATATAATCTATACTACTATTATAAATGCGAAAGTAACACTCTCTGTCCCTCTTTCTGTGTGTTACCTTTTCACGGTTCAACCGCTAAACGAAACTTGGCTCGGCTTAACAAAATTTGGCTTACATCCTTGCATCCTGAACACTGGAAACTTTTTTACCCGGAATATGAAACAGTTCCGAAGGAGATTTATAAGCCTATCTCCACGCGGACGAAGTCGCAGTCATTAGCTGGTCTATCGTATAACTCGGACGGCATTAGCCATCATAACTTCAGCCTATCACTAGTCCACTGCTGAACATAGGCCTATATATTGCAAAATAAGTTTGAGGCTCTCATTTCGGGGGGATTTTGCCATAGTTTGTTACGCTTGGCAGGCGGGTTGAAAACCGCAGTTTATTTATTTAAATGTTCCATTAAGATACTGCTGCCCATCTTCTGGTTTAAAGTTTCCCTCTGTCGACTTTTACGACACCCACGGGATGAGAAGGGGCTTAGATACTTACCGTTAAGCCGCCGCCGTACAGCATTATTATATTATTCATATTTATATACATACGGTTATATACATTTGGTGAAACGTGGATTGTGGCAGTTATCTGTTTTTGCAGTGAGTGCCCTGTCTCTGACTACCCCTTATGGGATACAGTCGTGATCATATGTATGTATGTATGTATATACATACGCATGCACACATTTATTTATATTTACTATTAATTATTTAAGTAAGTGACGAGCAAGACGTTCGCTTGACGGTTAGTGCTAGCCTTCTACAAGAGATGCGGCATTACACAGACCTTTGCCTTTTTTTTATAGGAGAGGGGGCAAACGAGCAAATGGCTCACCTGATGGTAAGTGATCACTACCGCCCATGAACAAACGCAACACCAGAGGAATCGCGGGTGCGTTGCTGGCCTTTGAGGAAGGAATAGGCTCTTTTCTTGGAGGTCCCTAAGTCGTATCGGTCCAGAAAAACCGCCGGCGGCAGCCGATTCCATAAAGTGGTCGTGCGTGGCAGAAAATTAATAATAGATTAATCTCGTATTGCGTGGTTTCATTGTAACATCATTCTCCATAAAACATTAGTATAAGCCCTACGGAAACGCGGTGATTACAGCAAATCAATTAATAGAAGAGGTCAATCCAGCAGTGGACTATACAGCTGTTGATGATGGTGACACAAGTACAAAGAGACACAAGACAAAGTATCCCTCTATAATTCAAAAAAAAATTTTTTTTCAGTCAAAGTAATAATTATTTAATCAAAAACCGACTTCAAAAATGCTTATGCAAATTTGAGAGTTTCATGATGTTACCTTGGATCACATCATCAGAACTTGACCTTTTTGATTTATATGAGACCACCGAAATCGGCCCAGGAGATGGGCAGCAGTATCTTTTTGAAATATCTGAATAATTAAACTACGGTTGCCAACCCGACTGCCTAATCGAAGAACGATGGGCGTGGAATTCATCCCGAAATTAGAGCTACAAGCTTTTGTGGCAATCTATGGAGGAGGCCTATGTTCAGCAGTGGAGTGGTGATAGGCTGAAATGATGATGATGATGAGACGAATTGAGAACCGCCTTTTTTGAAGTCGGTTAAAAATGTTCACACAAGCATTTTTTTACATTAATAACGAAACAAAAACGACTTTTTTATATCTACTGTTGTTCATTGTCTCGAAAATTGAAAGCATTAAACTGGGCAAAGTTTAAAAGTTTAGTAGGGAACAATAAAGAGAGAAAGTTTAAAGGTTTTTCTATTCAAACTTTTACGTCACGAAATTGTAGAATGTTATTTATTACTTGGGAATAAAGTTACAAACATGTAACCGAGAACGAAAAAAATTGACAACATGTACTGGTGATAGAATTCCTATGTCGGAATCGGTCTAGGTAGGTACCACCTCAAGGCCAGTTAACCCTACCACCAGCCTACTTTACTATTTACTTCCTTACTGGTGGTAGGATTCCTATTATATAATCCAAAGTTTCCTAGGCAACTCAACAAAAAATTTAAGAAGATAGCTGAAATAATAAAACAGATCGGTAAGCAAATTTACTATTTCTATAGAATACAGTTTAGTTTAAAAACGTGCCTAAAACCGAGTCAGTTTGAGTGTATTAAAAAACAAAGACGGAAGTTCACTCGTATATCGTAACTCAGAGACCGACAGGGTCAAAAAAAGTAAAGAATTTATGGTTCACTATAAACGAAATTTAAAGATCAGAGGTTGGTTCCGAGTTCACCACGTTTTTATGACACTCTAGAGGCTGTAACTTCGGTTCAACGTATCATTTAGTTATTTAATTTTGAAGTCGAGTATTTATTTAGCGTGACTGTGCTTGTAATAAATTTAAAAATATATTACATCTGGTTAATAGAATCAGGCATTACTTTGCGGAAATCCATTATAATAAAGGAAAGAAAGTTAATTTGCTAAGATCCGCATGCAAAATTTAAAATGGTGTGTTACCTAGTTTTTGAAGAGCATCGCCCGCCTCCTGCACCTCCCTCAGACAGAGACTGTCAGTTGCCGAGTAGTCGTAGAGTAGTTGTCATAGAGTCAATATCAATTGATAATGTCTCGTTGTGAGGTGAACAAATTGTTGGGTGTGGTTGTGCTGTGCATGTGTAATTTATGGCTGTAAAGCGCATCTACGATACAGGAGTAATACTCTTGTAAGGCATCGTCTTTGAAAAAGATTAAAGATTCTGTGTGCTTTGTTTATGCCAATTTCATCTAATACGGTTTTTCTTAATGGCAAACAACGCCTCTGGTGCGACGTTTATAGCCTGCAGTTATTACGTACTATTAAGAGACCAATCTCGTTTGCTCACTCTTTACAGAAAGTGTAAAGATAGCAAACGCTTCGCTTAACTGTCTCAATAAACACTTGATTGACTTGATTTTTAAGACTAAACACTTGATTTTATGAAATTAAAAAGTTAAATGTGCAAAGACGTAGTTAAGACTGCCCCAAGGTTATTAACCTGTATGTGAAAATTATCCAATGTTAACTTATCTTTATCATAATTTCAGTCTATCACTAGTCCACTGCTAAGCATAGACCTCCACCATCGATATTTATTCAGATGTTCCAGAAAGATGCTGCTGTCTTGATGTCTGCTGACTTTACTATTTACGTATGCATTATAAAGTGGATGTCAGGTGTGTGTGTGTTATTGTTATGTATGTAACTAGTCGGGTCATAAGTTTTGCCACATCCTTATTAATTTTCAATTTCAATTAATGGCCAGAACTTTTGCACCATCTTGAAATAAAAATTGATATTGTTCCATTTGAAGAAAATGGAGTTGGCGAAAAATGAAGACAGAGTCACGGTTATAGCGCTGCACTGCTGCGGTTACGCGCCAACTAAGATTTTTAAACCTCTGCAAAATTTGCAAATAATTATGAGATACGTATTCGATCGATCGTACTATGAAACGATTTATTTATTTACTCTCTATTGTTACACCCTTCGATTCTAAGGTAACAATGGGCGGACTTAATGCCTATCGGCATTCTCTGCCAGTCAACCCGCAGTGTGGTAAGCTATTCTGGCAGGTATGATTATACATACATACATACATAAGATCACGACTGTATCCCATAAGGGGTAGTCAGAGACTGTGAACTGACTGCAAAAACAGATGACTGCCACAATCCACACTTCACCAAAACAATATAATGCACTTGGTGTGATAGGTGGTGAGCCCATCGCCACCATGCGCTGTTGGGTGCACAGTGCAGTATAATTCCTTACTCGCCTTTTACGAGATCCATTGGATGATATGGAGTGGTAGTACTCTTTTAACGAGCCGCCACCACACGGCAATATAATTATAGAACAGTAAAATAATAACTTTAAACTAAACATATATATATACACACACATACATACAAATACATAAATATACATATACACACATATATATATACATACATAAAAATATATACACATATACACACAAGAAATATACATGTGAACATACATGACTAATCGTAAATAAGAAATTTAATATAAATAAACATAGATACTAATACATATGATATGCATATAATATAAAACCGAACTATATAGATAACATTTTTATCATCAAAAATTGGTTATTCTCAAATAGTAATCACGAACTAATCTCGTTTAGTTTAATTTAGTAACTATTTTATCTTTGAAGACGGTAAAAGGAGCGGCTGACCTAGTACGGTTAAGACACCAGTGGTCACCGAAGCAGTGCGGGCGCGAATCCAACGAAATCCCGTCCGCAAGCAAAAAAATGTTAGCCCTTCAATTTCGGTTAAGCAGAGATACGGTCAAAATAATGTTAAATGAAGACCTGACACTCCTAGCTTATCGAAACCCAGAAAACCAGAAAAACGGGGCATTATCTTATCTTCTGAAAAAATGAGGGCACCTGAAATCCAGGGCTTTGTTATGGCGGTACGCGGAAAAAACTTTCGCGAAATCTTTTTTTCGAACGAAAAAATTTTTAACGTCGAAGAAAGTTACAACAAACGACATGATTGAGTGTATGCCCATTACAGCGAAGAAGTGAGTGGGAGTATCCCGAGAATCCAAGGTGGGCATTATCCTTCATCATTTATGGTTTGGCTTGAAGTCTCGTATTCAAGCCTAACTGAGGTGTTTTTCTGTGAAAAGGTATAAAAACGGTCTGTGTCAAAATACTGTTGTTACAGACGCATTGGAACCTCTTTTTCAAACAATATTTGAAAAGAGACATAAGGTATTCCAACAAGATTCAGCGCCTGCTTATGGGGCAGCAAGCACGCAATCACCCATAGAAATGACTTCATTAGGCACGATGAGTGCCTGTTCTTAAACCCGTTAGATTACAACGTATGACCCGACTAGGTGTATAATTATATGTATGTATTTGTGTGTGTGTGTGTGTGTGTGTAAGTATCTATATAAATTACTAGTGATCCGCTCCGGCTTCGCACGGGTAGATAGATATTACAAAGATAAATTAGTAGATTATTTGGACAAATAGAACAACCACAACTCCTTACACTAACATTTTTTGTAGCGACTATTCGCATCGGCAGCTCTGCAGCTGGTCAGATAAGATTACGTTATTTTACCAAAATAAAATATTTATGGGAACATAAGCCATGAAATATAGCCAATATTTGATGTCGTGGTAGCAAAATAAAACGACCGCTCTCGACCGCTGCGCAAAGAGAGCCGCGCACCTCGATGATGCCCAAGTTGCATGAAGCCGGGCGGCGGCGCGGCGTTCTGAGATGCCGCGGCCGCTGTATTTTGTAAAGAGCGTTTGAAGTTTAAAATAAAAGAAAACATGTAATTAAAATTACAAATCACTATTCAATTGTTTCTAGCTGTCAAAAAATAATATGAGTAGTTAAGTAATTTATAGATCTTAGTCTATTCGCGAGTAGCGCGGGCGAGCGTAAGGCTGCGGTCACACCGCGGCGTTTTTCTTACATTTAGCATTTTTATACCTATCGTAACTTCTAAACGATAGGTCCGATTCGTAAAATTAAAAGACGAGTTTTCATGTACATAATCATACTTGACTATGAAACTATTTTTAAGGATAAGGATTAATATCATGATACGAATGTCATCATCTTTCAATTCTACCCGTGTTTTGATAGGCTAATTTGAACAAAAAGCGGTTATTGTGACTTAACTATAATAGTCAGACATATAGCCTTGCGGACTTTTTTGTGAGTATTATGATAATGTAGTACATTATTTGCTTTATCATTAATAGTTTTTGCATCGCACGCCAAATAATGACTTTTATCTGTAAATTTTTGATACCTTGAGTTACATCATAGCAATTTTCGAAGGAAACTCGATTTTTTAAAATTAAATCCAACTCATGTTAGTCGGTGATAATAAGGTTGTATATAGGTAAAAGAATTTTTAAAATCGGTTCAGTAGTTTTTGAGTTAACTCATTACAACCAAACATACAAACAATCAAATCGTTCCTCTTTATAATATTAGTTTAGATAGATGTATCTTATATGTATAGTTATAATTATATCTTATTTAGCATTAGAAAGAAAGAAAGAAAGAAAAATGAATTTATTTCCTTTTGTAATTCAGACATTCGACAATAAAGAATTGTCATAAACGTTTAGACAATGACAACAGCAACAAAAAGCCGTCCGACTCAGCATTGCGCTGTGATTCTGTCGGTGCCCTCAACCAGAAAAACTCACGAGTAGCTATCAAACATTTTAACAAGAAGAGAAAACATTAAGCATTTTTGTTTTTTTTTTTGGTTTCTGCACCTACCATAAGTTCTCACCACATTCAGGGTAAATAATGCGTGAAGGCATTAGGTCCGCCCTTTTTTACCTCTTTTATGTAACGTTCGCGAAAAATTATAAATAAATTCGGCCGCTGGAGTTAATCCGAACAATCCTCGGAACACTCCCCGAGGTAAATACGATTAATGATAGTGTTTTCTTTTTTTTATGTGTGAACCCAGAGAGCAATTTTAAAAAATAAGCTCCCGAAAATAATTTTAAATTTTAATATTGTAAGTCGTTACTATCCACCTCAATTGGGTGTTATTATCACTAATATTCTGTTAATATTGTGTACTGTGTATAAATGAAGTAGTCTATAATAATAAACAAATTTGTAAAAGTGTACAAACCTAACTGACAGGTAACGAACATAGTTTAAATTTATATGTAATTCACGTCACTCCCTTTTCTAAACAAATGAATAATTAATATTGTTATTCTGCTTTGAGCTTCATTTTGAGTTGTTTTCTTGATAATTCAATTTGAGGTTGACTAATATAGCACTGTATTTCGACCTTGCTCACTCTGCTACTTGTTATTTTCTCTTTGGTTTCTTTTTTTATTTACAATAAATAATAACTTGTTTTCGGTGTAGTAATCGCTGTTAGTCTTTTGGCTTTTACAGCTTCATCGGATGCTGTGCTCGCGGGCCCGGGGCCCGCGTGCCAGGTTTGGTTTGACTCAAACATAAATACATAAATATAACTTCTACTAAACATCTAAATTCGGACCGCTGCGTTCGCTGCGTGCTTGCGCTACTGTGAATATCTCCATAAAATGCTCTGCGGGCCTCCATTCGGACTGTCGACTTGTGTGTCTCTGGGCGGTGAGAACCGCCCTGGAACACGGGTGTATCTGGTGTACGCGGTGTTTTTTACGACAGCTGCGCGCCGCTCTCTACGGCGGTCGCGCTACGTTGTGCGTGTTATGTTGAAGCTATTGACTGTGCGTACAGTGTTGCTTGGATCATGGCTGACCGTATCGTGGTCAGGGAGCGCTGAGACGTCCGTGTCGTCTAGTACGTTTCGCGGGCGACGTTTGCGTTCGGTCGCGTTTTTATCCGATAGGTAATTCGCTGCTTTAACCACCAGCGGGTTTGGATGAACCGCGGCTTTTTCGAAAAACCGCCGTGATATTTCTCTGGAGTGTTCAGAGAGTAAGGGCATTTCACAGTCGCTGTGAAACTAAATAATAAAATGAATATCCGCAGCTCCAAGGCGCGCCAGGTGGAAAATCATGTTCAACTTGCGCTCCAGGAACTTAAGGCATCGAAAGAGCAATTAGAGCAATTACTTAATGAGAGGGTTGACAATGAAAAAGAAGTTGCAGCAATAATGACTAAAAATACTCAACTTAAATATGATATGGTAAGCCTACATAATTTAAGTATATTAACAGAAAGGGATCAGCTACAGAGAACTGTAACTGAGCTTGACCGGTGCATCAAGGAGTATGAGGAAGCCCTCAGTCTTATTGCTGCATTGCAACTGCAGCTGCACGAGGCACAAAACCAAATATCACTCCAAATCTACTTGAACAGTCGCAGGAATTTTAATGAATGGGCGACAAGGAATCCCCAGAAGTAGGCAAAGATTGTATGAACTTTACAATGAAAGGTTATACAACTATAGTAAGACATTTATAGAATATGTTGAAAATTATTCTAAATTATTTAAAAAAGTATGCTCCGCAGCCAAGTCATTACACTTAAGCAATAAAAAAATAAGGCATCAGATAAAATACAAATGACTTGGCTGCGGTGCATACTTTTTTAAATTGTTATAAATAGTAATAATAGTAAAAATAGTAGTTGATAATTTAGAATAATTTTTAACATATTCTATTAATGTCTGAGTATTGTTATAGTGAAACCGGGAAAGTCAAAGACCGCAAACATGATGACAAGACTTTTGGCGCCAACTGAAAAAGTGTCAGAGTAGTGTTTTTATTTAATTTTGTAATTTCTGTGTATATTTGGAGTTTTCATGTTTATTATTTATAGTTTATTATGCAGCAAGTGCTCCTGAAAGTGCCCTGTCATTAAAGTCTCCTGAAAGTAGTCAATGTCCAATGGCCCAAAATTGTGCTTTTTGTTTTGTCTCCATCAGTCCAGCAAATCTTTAGTAAGAGTCAACTATCATTTGGCTGCCGATCAAAATTTTGAAGTCTTGCTGCTTGAAGATTGTATACTTTGATGTTTTATTTCACACTGGAAAATAGTTTATGACTGTTTCCATTAATAATTGACTTATGACATCTGATCAAGATGTTGCTACAGCTTTTGAAAAGGTTTTTAGAGATATTCCAATTTTCATAACCAATCTGTTAAATTCTTCTCCTTCTGCGCGCCACCTGCCTAACGCGTTCATCATGAAACACTCATTAGGAAACTAAATCATTACGGTATAAGAAATTCTGCACTTTCCTATCGAGGTGTCGTAAGAGGCGACTAAGGTTTGTACGGACAGCTTTTATTTGTGCAGAATAATACCATAACACGCAATGCTGTCACTATACTGTTGGTGGGAACGCAATGGGGAGTGAGAATTTTTGGACTTGTACTAAAATTGCGGCGACGTTGTTCGCCACCCGTCACGTCACGTTTCCCGCGAGGGTGAAAAGTGGGCTACGTCGGTTGCCCCAGCCTTATCCTCAATTGGGACGGAGGCATGATTGTATGTATGTAATAGTTCTTATGTAGCAAACACACCTAGTACACAAACCCAAACAGATGTGACGGATATGATTCGTTTGTGGGTAATCTTTTATATTCATTACATTATGGGAACAAAGATCTGATGATGTAATTAATTGAACTGATTCTAGTATTGAAATATTTAGATATAATTTTTTAATTCCATTAGTAATTAATATACAGAAACAGGTTGGCAGTTTTTATAAAGTCTTCGTTTTATGAAATTGTGATAAGATAATGTCAAGGAATTAAAAAGTTTTATTTTGTGTAAAAAGAGATTAAATGAACTGCAAGAAAGGGTCTAATAGCTACGCCTTGAAGATAAATAACCAAGGCATTTAGAACTCTTAAACACTTTTATGAACTTTATCCTTCCTTTTAACGACGTCTTTAATGTTCTGTTAAAATGATGATATTATAATTTTTTGTATGTTCGTATTTTTAATGAGACGAGCAAGTCGTTCACCTGATGGTAGCACTTGCCAACGTCTGCCCAGAACATTTCCGTGTGGCACCATATGGCGCTAGTCACCCTAAGACATCAGTTCTTAAATCTCATATGCCCAGTGATTACACAAGCTTTCAGTGCCCTTCAAAACGAAACACGGCAATGTTTGCACACTACTGCTTCACCGCAGAATAACTGGACCTGCGGTGGTACTTACCTAACCGAATTCCTGCCCAGAATTCCTACCACCATTAAAAGGTGACTGGTGGCTCTGGGTGACACAGCATTTGTTATGGGCAGACGTTGAACTTGACGGTGAACGTTTTGCTCGGCTCGTATTTCATATTTTTTTTTATTTCATAACATTGACAGAACGAGCAAAACGTTCACCTGATGGTACGTGTAACGTCTGCCCATGACAAATGCTGTGTAACCCAGAACATTTCTGTGTGACACCACACTGCGCCCGTCACCCAGATACATCAGTTCTTATGTCCCATATGCCCAGTGATAACACAAGCTCTCAGTGCCTATGAAACCGAAAAACGGTAATGTTTACACACTAATGCTTCACGGCAGAATATCTGGCCCTGGGGTGCCACCTTCCTAGACGGATTCCTGCATAGGAATCCTACCACCAGTGAAAACGTCACTTTATCCGATAAAAAAAAAACTATTGTTTTGCACAATATTTCCCAGAGTACCCAGTTTATTTGTTGCATATTTCACTTATTTTCATATTGCTTAGTTTTTTGTAAACTGTTATTTTGCTCGTTGTTTTTCAGACCACTGTGTTTGTTTAGCAGTTCAGTATTTTTTTCAATATTGCTTATTTTTTTCTGTCAGTACTCATTTGTATTTTCTGTATAATAATGCGCTTCGTCTGTGTAATTTTGTTCTTTGTATAACAATATTTTATATCTGTTGTACATATAAGTATATGCTATTAGATACAGAACAGCGTTGATGTAGTTTCAACCGAAATTTTGTAAAAAACTATAGCGTTAAGTCAGAATTTACGAATTAAACTAAATTAAAATAGAGCGACAAAACTCCTACGTATGTACCCATAGACAAATATTCAGATAGTATTGGAAGCATGGTTAGCCAAGAGTGAACACTTGATCTTTAGAATTTGAATCATCATCATCATGTCAGCTTGTCACTAATCCACTGCTGAACATAGGCATCCCCCATGAGTTACCACAGAAGTTTGTAGCTCTCATTTTGGGGTAGGTTTACCATAGTTGTCACGCCTGGCAGGCGGATTGGCAACTGCAATTTATTTATTTAGATGTTCCAGGAAGATGCTGCTGCCCATATTCTGGTTATAATTTTCCCTCTGTAGACTTTTATGACACCCACGGAATGAGATGGGGTGGTAGATTCTCTTCAGCCACTACCACACGGGAAAATTTGAATTTGAATAAAGTCCTTAAATGTCATACTGCAAGGCACAGGCATTTTTTAATTGGAAATGGATTTGGCGGCGAAAAGGGTCCGCGACGCTCCTCTAATGCGAGTTGGCGAACCTCGTTTACAATTTTTTATACTTTAGTCGTTCCGGTTCCCTCGCGATGATTTCCTTCACCGCCGAGCACTGAAATTTTATTTATAGTGCTATAAATTCTATTTTTTTCTTTCGATCATGTAAATTTCAGATTTACGACGTAGCCGTTAAGGTTTATCTTTGTTTTTTCACTGTTGTTGTTCACTGAACCTTTCTTTATCGACTACGTTTTAGGCGAACGGTTTAAAAACGGAATAGTAAAGTTACAAGTAGGTTTTACAGATAACATTTTTCTTTATTTTATAGAATTAAGTCGATCTGTGTTAATAAAAAACGATTATGTCAGTCAAAAGATGTCGCCGTGTTCGATAGCGCCCCGTGTGAAATCATCATCATCATCATCATCATCATTCCAGCCTATCACTAGTCCCCTAAACATAAATCTGGCCCATTGATTGCCACAAGTTTGTAGCTCTCATTTTGGGGAGATTTTGGGGTAGTTGGGATTGGTAAGAGCAGTTTATTTATTCAGATGTTCTAGGCAGATGCTTCTGTCAATTTTTTGGTTTTAATTTTTCCTCTGTCGACTTTCACGAAGCCCACGGGATGAGATGAGGTGGTAGATCCTCTTAAGCTACTACCACACGACCAATCACCATTATCACCATCCTCGAGTTATTCCACTACTGGACCTATGTCTATGTCTATTCCTAGTTGGAATTATTTCCTTTATTCGCCATACTTCGCGGATTGATTGGCAGTCAGTACGCGCCTTAGACGTTGCATGTCACAGGTCTAGATAATTTAGGCCTGGCTGAGATTGCGCCATTAATCGAATGCCGGGTGATTTTCTTGTCAATGCCCTTAGTCGACTTTTACAAAACCCACGGGGCAAAATTAGTTCATAGATTTTCTAATGCTGTCACTATACGGCGTAGTTGATGCTATGTGTAGGATTTATTACAGTGTCTTAAGTAACGCGAACAAGAAGCTCTCATTTGCCTTCACGTTACGGTAACCGACGCAACGCTATCTGAGCAAGAGTTAAATACCTTTTCAAGGAAACGGGAAAATGGCGAAACATTTGGAGTTAAATTTAGTAATTTGCGCGTCGCCCAAATATATGTGTGTACAAAGCCTAAAAAAAATTAAGAATCAGCCCATAAATATCCCACTGCTGAGCACAGGTCTCCTCTCATTTCTGAGAGGGTTTTGGAGCTAGAAATAATCCGCCACGCTGCTCCAATGCTGGTTGGCGGACTGCACATGTCTTCGAAATATTTTTTATTTCTCAGACATGCAGGTTTCCTCACGATGTTTTCCTTTTACCGCGGAGTACGCGGTAAATGAGCGCTTAAAATTGCGATTAACAATTTTAGTGGTGCAGGCACCGGGAATCGAACCCACCCTCTCGCGTACTATGAAATTTAAAGCGAGCGCCTAGCCTCTGAACTACCTCGGCTCTTACCAAGCCTATCGCATAATTTATTTATTTATTAAAAACTTTTTTGACTGGTTTAATGCCTTAGGGCATTCTCTATTCAACCACGAGTTAAGCAGAAAGCTTAGCTTTTAAATAATATATATGTTACAGACATATACAGGCACATATTTTTTTTAAATATTCACAATCATCGATTGGTTATACATATAAACATTTCTAAATATTTATTTATTTTTTTGTACTTTACAATAAGTAAAGGAACAAAAGGAGGACTTAATACTGAAAGCATTCTCTGCCAATCAACCTTAGGGCAGTGAGTAAACAGCGAAGGCGGTTACTAAAAGAATAGAACATTATTTAATAAATAAACTTATATACAGTCATTTACAAATACATACAGACACATACCTAAATACTATATGATATAATATACGAATACGATACTCCTATTACAATATAAATAATATATATTATAATGTAAGAAAGTACTATTTAAGGGTTCTTTGTTCTGTGTTGTATTTTTATACTAGAAAGTGACGAGACGAAGAAAACGTTAACAAATTCTGTATCACCCAGAACATGGTATCACGCTGCGCTCGTCTCCCTGAGACATCAGTTTTCGTGTCTCATATGGCCACGATTACATTACCGGTCAGCGCATTTCAGACCGAAACAGTAATGTTTGCACACTTCTGCTTCGCGGCAGAGTTATTGGCTCTGTAACCTTAACGGCAGGTACCTACGTGGAATCTTGCATATATAGGATAGGTATAGCATAGGAATGCTACCACCAGTCTGCAATTGCTAGTAAATGTAAGTCAAAAGATATTGCTGCTCACTGTAATATAAGGCTACACTAGTACATTACACGACACAGTTTATTAATGACAACTTCTCAAACACTACTATTAATATATATATGTATACATATTATATATATATTGTGAAGTTAATAGAATCAGGCGTCACTTTGTGGAAATCCATTATAATAAATGATAGAAAGATAGACACTTAATTTGCTAAAATATATTGCTAAGAACCGCATGCAAACATTTTGCATGCGGTTCTTAGCAATATATTTTATATAAAAGCAAATAGGCCGATAGGTGTCCGGCAGAGTAGAATAGCACGAAGATGCGTGTATATAATAGGTGTCGTATGTGGCGACTAAGGTATTGTACGAACAGCCTTTATACGTGCAGAATAATACCAGAATGTGCAATGCTGTCACTACGCTGCTCGTAGGAACGCAATAGAAAGTAAGAATTTCTTGATTCGTACCAAAATTGCGGCGACGTGGTTCGCCACTCGCCACTTCTCGGCTCCCGCGGTGGCGAATAGTAGGCTACGGGTGTGGTCTCTGACTACCCCTCATATGGGAATAAGGCGCGACTAATATATATATATATATATGTTTGTGAAAGCAGAACCTGAATCGACGGACTCCGAAATCAACATTTTAAGCCTGGACCTAGTAGCAGGTACACTGACCTCGAAAATAGTTCATTTGAAATGAAATTAACAAAAAATAATACGTGTGTTGAACCTAAGTTACAGTCCCTACATAGTCCTAAAAACGTGATAAGCTGGGGGTCAGCCTTAAGCCTTTAAGTAATGTTTAAATTGCTATATATTTTTGTTTTGACTATACTAAGGCCGTTGTGTAAATTTACTACTACATTTGTTGTGAAAAATGTAATTTTTAGATGAAGGGAAATATAAAACTCAACGGCATCGATAAAACACTTAAACTTTGGAAACAGTAATACTTTGTAACGGTCTTAAATACTTTGTTGTCATCTCGTAGTGGGTTATCAAAGTTGATGTCTCGTACACCCTTCCTGCCTAATACTTTAATTGATAATGTTCATTGGAATGTACACATAAAACGTCATTTAATATCTGATTTCTTTCCTACATCACCATCATCACCATTTCAGCCTATATCTAGTTCACTGCTGTACATACCTCCCCATAGATTGCCACAAAAATTTGTTGATCTCATTTTGGAGGGAAATTTGCCGTAGTTGCCACGCTTGACCTACATACAACCAACTTTTGTTTATAGAAGTATTTTTACGTTTCTGTTGCTTATTAACACCCTTAAAAATACAAAACACAATTATTTTGATAACTTTAAAACTATCGACTCTGCCAATGTAAGGGTTAATATTGTCTGTATTTATTAAATTCAAAGTGAACCTATCATGCGCCCTCAAATTTGTCGTGCGGACCCGGACTCCCGCAGCCGAAGTGCAAATAAAACTTTGGCGACACAGAATATTGCAGGAATTTCAAGGATCCCAAGTAAATTAAAAACGGACCCCAAGCCCCACTAGCTTCGAACTGCAGAAGCACTAAGGCGACGAGTTATTGCTCGTCTGACCCTTAGTCGACTGTTACGATACCCACGGGACGTCATGAGGTAAAACCTCTTATACGAGTAAATAAATAAACACGGGGCACATACATTTGTTAAAATTAGATATTTTTACTGGTGGTAGGATTCCTATGTAGGAATCCGTCTAGGTAGGTACCACCCCAGGGCCAGTTATTCTGCCGTGAAGCAGTAGTGTGCAAGTATTACTGTGTTTTGGTTTGAAGGGCACTGTGGGTTAGCGTAATCACTGGGCATTTGAGACTCAAGAACTGATGTCTCTGGGTGACGGGCGCAGTGTGGCGTCATCAGAAATATTCTGGGTGACACAGCATTTGTTGTGGGCGGACGTTGCACTTACCATCAAGTGAACTTTTTGCTCGTTTCGTCACTTTATACAAAAAAAAAGATAACGTTATTAGTAAGTTAAGTTTATTTAGCATCATATTTTCTACGTTTATTTAGCATTTTTCTATATTCATGATAAAAGGGTTCTGATGGACTGACAGATATGTGTAAGGAAGTAATGAGGGTTTCGTTTTGATACGCTGCGTCACCCGGAACATTTCTGTGTGACACCACACTGCGCCCGTCACTATTAGACATGAGTTCTAAAGTCTCATACGAGGGTGGATTGAAAAGTACTCGGCCTAACCAAGAAAATAAACACATACTAAATCAGTTATATTTTTATTTTTCTACATAATCACCATCAAGTTCAATACACTTTTGCCACCTCCCCTTCCAAGCATTTAGACCGTTAAAAAAAATGATTCTTCCTTAGAGTCAAAATATGCGTCTACAGCTGCTTTGACCTCGTCGTTTGTCGAAAATCTTTGACCTCCCAAGTGCTTTTTTAGGTTAGGGAACGGAAAAAAGTCTAATGGTGCCAGATCAGGTGAATACGGCGGATGCGGTAACAGTTCAAAGCCACAGTTGTGAATTCCAGCCATTGACTGTACTGACGTGTGAACACGGGCGTTATCTTGATGAAACAGGACTTTTCTTCTGAGCATTCCTCGACGTTTTTCTTTTATTTCCTCTCGTAAACGACGTAGTAAGGTGCAGTAGTAATCAGAGTTTATAGTCTGACCCCTTTCAAGATAATCAATCATAATCACACCTTTCGAGTCCCAGAATACTGAAGCCATCACCTTATTTGCCGACAAAATCGACTTAGCTTTTTTAGGGGGTGGTGAACCAGGTCTTCTCCACTGTTTTGATTGTTGTTTTGTTTCCGGTGTACAGTAATGAACCCATGTTTCGTCCATAGTAACAAAATGATTCAAAAAATCATCTGCATCGGATTCAAATAACTCCAAACAGTCGCGTGAAATAGTCAATCGCGTCCTTTTTTGTTCAACTGAAAGCAGTCGCGGAACCCACCTCGCAGACACCTTGTGGAAACCCAACTCGTTGACAATGATGTTTTGAGTTCTCGAATCTGAGAATCTCGGCTATCTCTCTAATTTTTAATCTGCGGTCTCCCATTATTAAATCAAGTACTTTTTTAATATTTTCGTCAGTAGTTGACGTCGAAGGCCTTCCAGAGCGGGGTTCATCTTTCACACTCTCTCTACCACGCTTAAATTCTGCTAACCATTTTTTGACGGATGAATATGACAGAGCACAATCGCCTTATGTACTGACCGTGTCATCATGGATGGCTTTTGATGATAGCCCCTTCTTATGGAGGTACTTAATGACGGCACGCTGCTCGATTTGCTCCATTCGCGGAAATTATGACCGATTACTTTGTTAATAAATTTATAAAATCACAACTAATTATCGCACACGTTTCGAACTTCACACAATGAACTAGTCTGAACTGAACTAAATAATGTGGGTAGATTTGATTTTTAGAATAGAATGGGTCTGTGTTAGGCCGAGTACTTTTCAATCCACCTAGTATGTTCAGTGCTTACGCTAGCTCTAAGTGCCCTCCAAACCGAAACACAGTAATGTTTGTACACTTCTTTACGGCAGAATAACTGACCCTGGGGTGGTACCTACCTAGACGGATTTCTGCACTGAAATCCTACCACCAGTATATTCACTTTAAGGCATTCCAATAGCGCCTAATAAGTATTAAGTAATGTAATTAAAAAAAACATTAATTAAACATTTTATAGTTAATTCACCTAGAACAGTAGCATGAAAAGATAAGCAGATATTAATCTCCATGCCCCAGTTTCGTTACACATTTTTAAATCCGAACAAAATGAAAACTGAGATTTTTTTTACATACATATATACAGTCACACCTTTTTCTCATAAAAGAGGTAAGCCGAGGCCAATACCTAGGCTACTTTTCGCCTCCGTGGGAACGGAGACGTGACGGGTGGCGGACCACGTCGCCGCCATTTTAGAACGAGCCTAAAAAAATCTTAATTCCCATTACTTCTCATTGCGTCCCTGCGAGCAGTATAGTGACAGCATTGCATAGCAATGTATTATTTTGCACGAATAAAGGCTGTGCGTACAATACCTTAGTCGCCTCTTACGACACCTCGGTAGGAAAGAGGAAGGTGCGATTCTACTCTGCCGGACACCTATCGCCTATAAGCATCAATAAGCTTGCGGACAACTCCTAGCAGTACGCGTCGTTAAAAAACGTAAACGTGGCGCAGAACGAAACTAAAGCATCTTCGCATTAGTTAATTATTCACGGGAGTAGTAAAAGTTTTCAATGTTGGGAATATTCAAGACGCTCAACGGAATTGCCGGTGTACTTGAAAGCACCTGCGTCTTAAGAATGAATGTTCAAGGAAAAAAGTAAAGAAAATCAATGCTTTATCTTACTACTGTAACAAAGTCGGAGAGTTTGCATGTTTCTTTTTATTGGATAATGTGTCGAGACGAGTAAAACGTTCACATCTGTTTCGGTCTGAAGAGCACTGAGAGATAGTGTAATCACTGGGCATACGAGACTTAAGAACTGATGTCCCTGGGTGACGGGCGCGGTGTAGTGCCACACAGAAATGTTCTGGGTGACATAGCATATGTTATGGACAAACGTTGCACTTAACGTCGCGTTAACGTTTTGCTCGTCTCGTCACTTTATGCAATAAAAAAAAAGTGTCTTGTGTTATATTCTTTCAAATGAAGGTACCTAAACTTAGAAGCGTTCTTTTCAAATGCCGTCAAATCAACCGTAATTCCCCTGGCATTGTTGATATTTATGGACCGCACTGATCACTTTTTAATGCCATGTGGTACCGGCTTAAGATAATCTACCACCCATCTCATCCCGTGGGTGTCGTTAAAGTCGGGAGAAAGGAAAATGAAAACCAGAAGATGGGCAGCAGCGTCTTCCGGGAACGTCTGAATCAATGAACTGCAGTTGCCAACCCGCCAGCTTTTTTGGGGGAATATTTGCCCCCAAAATGAGAGCTGCAAAGTTGTGGCAATCTGTGATCAGATTTGATTAACATAACCCCATCAATAAACATGTGAATAACGGTGTGGGTTACACAATGAGTAAAATATATTTTTAAACTCTGTTTAACATTACAATATTATGTAACTGATTGTTATTCCAAATAAATAAAATAAAATAAAATGGTAGAGGCGTATGTTCTAGAGTTGACTAGTGATAGGTTGTAGCGGCTTAAGAGAATCTACCACCCCATCTCATTCCGTGGGTGTCGTAAAAGTCGACAGAGGGAAAATGAAAAGCAGGAGATGGGCAGCAGCATCTTGCTGGAACATCTGAATAAATAAACTGCGGTTATGGCAAAATCCCCCAAAACGAGAGCTACCAACGTTTGTAGCAATCTATGGGGGAGGCCTATGCTCAGCAGTGGACTGTTGATAGGCTGAAACGACGACGACGAGGTTGAAATATTTTTTTTATTTTTTTTATTTGATAAGAGTGACGGAACGCGCAAATCGTTCACCTGATGGTAAGTGCAATGTCTGCCCATAACAAGCTAAGTCACCCAAAACATTTCTGTGTGATACCACACTGCGCCCGCCACCCTGCGACATGAGCTCTTAAGTCTCATGCCCAGTGATTACGCTAGTTCTCAGTGCCCTTCAAACCGAAACACAGTAATGTTTGCACACTGCTGGTTCACGGCAGAGTAACTGTCCCTGGGGTAGTACCTACCTAGACGGATTCCTGCATAGGAATCATACCACCAGTAAAAATGATGATGATGATGATGATGATAATTAACAACACTGATCTATTACATTTTTATGATACAATTTGATGACTGCGTGGTCTAGGTGTCCGTATATCAGTCTTCTACGCCGCAGGGCTCCAGTTTCGAATCCAAGCAGAAATCAACATTTGTGCAAAAATACAAATACTTCTCGGGTCTGTCGGTCTTACAGACACAAATCTCACATGCGCAACGCACTCACGTTACATGAGAAATTCTAATTTGGGGAATATTTTTTCAAAGAAAAACAGATAAAAAACTATTATGTAAACAAGTGTTTACATAACAGTTCTTGTTTGTGTTTAGTAAAATTAGGAAAGAGATATAGGAACGCTTTTAGTGTAAACAACAATTTGTCCACGTCTAGTAATTCTAATGTCTGGAAATATGCTTTTAAAAGCGACACTGTTTTGCATTTAGAACGTATTCAGTTCCGCTTGCACTCTAAACTTCACCACAAGTTATGTTGCTGTTATAAATATCTATTATGGCTTTTGTGGTAGCTCAGCGGCCGGGCGCTAGCCTTAAATTTCCCAGAAGTGACCTGAGTCGATTCCCGTAGCCGGCGCCTCATAATTTTTTTACAATTTACGTGCTGTTTTGCTTAGCGATGAAGGAAAACACCGTGAGGAAACCTACTTTTTGAGGAAAAAAAATATTTCAAGGACATGTGAAGTCCGCCATCCCGCATTCGAGCCGCGTGCTGGACTCTTTCCGGCTTCAAAACCCTCTCAGAAATGAGAGGAGGCCTGTGCTCAGCAGAAAGACATTTATCGGCTAAAAACTAAAGTAAAGTAAATAAAGTAACAGACATACGACATAAGTTCTCCAGTCTCATATTTAAAATTTATCTAAATTACCTCGCACATGTCCTTGTACGCAAATCTATAGAAACCACCGAAGCAACTAAGAGACGTACGTCTTTTAGTTTCCTAAAGACAGGTTGACAAAGGTAAACCTTTGTCTACCTACCTGTCATGCTTAACAAATACAGGAATAAATAAAGCTACAGCCAAATAATATTTTTCGCCAACAATCTATACCTAGCTTTTAGGAATAGTCAAAGTAAAAGTCTAAAATTTCTTTATTCAATTTAGGCTCGTTTCAAGCTCTTATGAACATCAAAATCTACACCGGTTCAAAAAAATTACCTCAGAGAAGAACCGGGAAGAATCTCTGGGCTTTATTTTTTTTTTCAAAATATTCCGTATATCATTTATAAATTACATAAAAAAAAATTACATAACAAATTTAGTAGCCAGTTCAATAAAAAGAAATTTTTGCGTTGGCGCTGTATAATCTTGTTTACCATATTTAAGTAATGTAAAGTAATAATCCATTTTTGAGAGGGCTTTGGAGCTGGGAAGTGTTCGCTAGGCTGCCCCATATGCGAATTGGCAGATAATCTGTCAAATGATTTCATTTCTCAGTCATGCAAGTTTCTTCACGATTTTTTGTTTCACCCCTGACCATGTGGTATCTATAAAATCACAGAGCAATTCTAAAGTTACCGGCACTGGGGATCGAAGTCCCCCCAGATCACTGGCGTATTATGACATTTAAGGCGAACGCCCGGCCCCTGAGCTTCCATAATACCATAATTCCGTTAATTAACATCCACATACAAGAGAAATTACGGATATTTAAGACTTCTATAATAATGCGCAGTGTAATAATCTTCTTATTAGTGCCGTAAGCGGCCACGGGAAGTGCAAACCGGAACTCATTTTTTCATTAGATATTCTGACGAGACGTGAAAACGTTCACATGGCGGACGCTGCACTTACCATCAACGTTGGCAAATCCTGTGTCACCCAGAATATTTCTCTGTCTCTTACTGTACCCGCACTCTGAGATACGAGTTCTTAAGTCTCATTGGCCCAGTGATCACACGAGCTCTTAGTGCCCTTCAGACGGAAACTCAGTAATGTTTAATAACTGGCCCTGGGGTGGTACCTACCTACACGGATTCCTGCATAGAAATCCTACCACCGGTGTCCTAAAAGTGGTGGACCATCACAAAGCGCGAAGCGTCTGGTTCGTCAATCGCCTATTTGGGATTTATAACGTTTATGTAGTATCGGATATTTATTATCGTTTATTTGGGAGAAGTCT
Organism: Luehdorfia chinensis; assembly: GCA_019845155.1. NCBI lineage: Eukaryota > Metazoa > Arthropoda > Insecta > Lepidoptera > Papilionidae > Luehdorfia > Luehdorfia chinensis. Next base: position 2,339,978 of record JAHVAK010000003.1, on the reverse strand, counting down.
AGTTCAGCAGAGCACTATTTACAAATTGAAAATAATAAAAAAAGAAGAAAACAGAAGAAAGAGGAAAAAAAGAGGGAAAAAAGAATAAGGATATGCAGGAAAATAGTAATAGTAACAGGAAGCCGCCGAGTGGATCTCTGTGTGATGTTGTGGAGAGGGCGTACGGTGCTATTCAAAAACTATGTAATACACCATTTTACATTTTGCATGCGGATCTCTCAGCAGATTAAATTTCTTTTCTTCATTAATCGATATCTTCAGACAGTATTCGGAAGTTGTCGCCTTGATCGAAATTGTTTGCATAGATGTTGGCTTTAGTTGCGCGACGCAGTAGCCAGATACTCGAGTCAAAGTCAATGAACATGAATTACCCAATTATACGTAAAAGTAACAAACAAGCACGTATCTATCGATCGTTTGATACGAACCTGTTTACCCTGATTGCCGTAGCCACGTTTATGTATGTTAGTTATGGTTGTTTCGAATTTTTTTAACAGGATAAAGTGACGAAACTTGCAAAACTTGCACCTTATGGTAAGTGCAACGTATGCTCGTAACAAATAATGTGTCACCTAGAACATTTGTGTGGCACCACACTGCGCCCGTTAACCTGAGACGTAAGTTCTCAAGCCTCGTATACACCGTTATTGCACTTGATCTCAGTGCTCTTTAGAGCGAAACACAGTTTTGCACAATACCGCTCGACGGCAGCGTAACTTAACTTACTTGGACAAATCCCTGCATAGAAATATTACCAACAGTAAATACTCTTCTATTTTTTTTATAGTAGAAAGTGACTATACGAGCAAAACGTTCACCTGATGGTAAGTGTTACGCCCGCCCACAAAAAAGGTTGTGTCACCCAGAATATTTCTGTGTGACACCACACTAAGCCCGTCAACCTGAGACATCAGTTCATAAGTCTCAAATAATATCAAAAAAAAAGAAAGCCCAGAGTTCTTTGATTTTAATTTTTTTAAACGGTGTAGATTGACGTTGACGTTCATAAGAGCTTGAAACAAGCCTAAATTGAATAAAGAAATTTTGACTTTGACTTTCACTATTCCTAAAAGCTAGCTATAGATTGTTAGCGAAAAATATTATTTGGCTGTAGCTTTATTTATTCCTATATTTGTTAAGCATGACAGACAAAGGTTTACCTTTGTCAACCTGTCTTTAGGCAACTAAAAGACGTACTTAGTCTTTTAGTTGCTTCGTTGGATTTCTATAGATTTGCGTACAAGGACAAGTGCAAGGTAATTTAAATAAATTTAAACTGGTGGTAGGATTCCTATGCAGGAATCCGTCTAGGTAGGCAACACCCCAGGGCCAGTTAATCCGCCGTGAAGCAGTAGTGTGCAAACATTACTGTGTTTCGGTTTGAAGAGGCACTGTGAGCTAGCGTAATCACTGGGCATATGAGATTTAAGAACTTATGTCTCATGGCGATGGGCACAGTGTGGTGTCACACAGAAATTTTCTGGATGACACAGAATTTGTTATGGGCAGACGTTGCACTTACCATCAGGTGAACGTTTTGCTCGTTTCATCACTTTATCCATTTAAAAAAAATATTTTCAGGTTTTATTTCGTCGTAATATTTTTTATATTTCTCATCACTTTTTATTTACATTTATTTTTTAACCAAAAACATTAAAGTTTTCGCTAAAATTTTATCTAATTAAGAAACCACCGATCTCTTGGTGTGCCAGGGCACTCATCAGTTGGTTTCATGCTCAACAACAAAGTTTACGACAACAAACCAATATAAAACAGACATTAGATCTAACATATCACCTGCGATTGCCGTGTTTTCAATAAAATATCATAAAAATGTCTTGTGCGACGCAGTATTCTTCATCATGTCGATAAATTTCTTTTGCGACAATCTTTATACAAATTATGCTTACAAAAATCTTATATATTTTTCGGTCCCTTTATGTCAACTGCCGTGTGGTAGCGGCTTAAGAGAATCTATCACCCCATCTCATCCTGTGGGTGTCGTAAAAACACAAAACCAGGAGATGGGCAGCGGCATCTTCCTGGAACATCTGAATGAATAAACTGTGGTTGCCAACCCGATTGCCAAGCGTGGCGACTACAGCAAAATCCCTCCAAAATGAGGGCTACTAACTTTTGTGGAATTTTATGGGGGAGGCATATGTGGACTAGTAAAAGGCTGAAATTATGATGATGATGATGATGATGACGTCATTTATCACTTGTATCGCTGTATAATTATAAATTTTAACACCTTAAAGTTTGATCAGCAAAAATATAATAAAATGTGTGTATTACGTAGTTTTATTACTCATTTAAAACCCGAAGTTGATATTTTCACATAATAGTGCTGTATACACACTTAACCTTCTATTGTGCTATATAACGCTGACGTCTACGCCGCGGGTCCTGGGTTCGAATCCCAGCCGAAGCCAACATTTGTGCGAAAAACACAAATTGTTGGTTTTCGGGTCTGGTTGTGCTGTGATTGTCCCCGTGTCTCTGACATTCCACGTTAGCCTACGTCTGATCGTAACGCGTGAGCGTAACATCGGGAACGGGTAGATAGGGACGAATGAGTGCCGCTCTGTCTGCGCTTACACCTGTGACACTACAATATCTCCTGGGCAGTCGATAACTTCTGGCAGTATTCGGCAGTGGTCGCCGTGGTCGAAAATCGGCCAGGAGGACATCATAACGCTTAGGCAGAGAAGTGTGTTTTTTTATTGAATAAAGTGATGAAAGGAGCAAGACGTTCACCTGATGGTAAGTGTAACGTCTGCCAGTGAAATATTCTGTGTGACACCACACTGTGCCCATCACCCTGAGACCTCAGTTCTTAAGTCTCATATGCCCAGTGATTACACTAGCTCATAGTGCCCTACAAATCCGAAACACAGTAATGTTTGAAAACTACTGCTTCACGGCAGAATAACTGGCTTTGTGGTGGTACTTACCTAGACGGATTTCTGCACAGAGGTTTTTTCCTTTTTTCGATTTTCTCAGTGTACAAGGGAAAATATATAATGGTAATTGCTTCTCTAAATTATAAGGTAAAATATTTCAACCTAAACATTGAAATCAAATGCTTAATTATCTAAATAATGTAAAACAAGCTTTAATCAAGTTTTCACAAACTGTGTTATGAGCCGAGCTCTCAGCCGAGAGCTCTTTCCTTGAATAAATGAATACATAATAAGTCAATGGTTACATGTTAATGTAGTGACTTGCTAACACTACAAGTATTAACGGATTATAGCTTAGATACATACATACATAAGATCACGACTATCCCATAAGGGGTAGTCAGAGACTGGACACTCACTGCAAAAACAGATGACTGCCACAATCCACGTTTCACCAAAACAATATAATGCAGTTGGTGTGATAGGTGGTGAGCCCATCACCACCATGCGCTGTTGCCATTGAAATGATTACAAAATTAGGACGTAGCTTTATACACGAATTACTCAAGAAAATGTATAACATCATTAAATAAATTACGTAAATTAATGTCTCCCATTTTGCCGTCTTAAGCCTCGCTTTAGTTGGTTTACTCACTACATCAGTGTTATCTTTTCATCCATACTAATATTACAAATGCGAAAGTATCTCTCTCTCTCTGTCCCTCTGTCTGTTGGTTACCTTTTCACGGCTCAATTTTAGGGTAGCCTGCACCCTGGAGACAAACACACGAGTATAATACTTTTATTGCAAGAAAATCCCGTCGCGGACATCAGCTTGTTGAACATTATTATTTGCTTTGGTAGATTTCAACTCTTAATCTAAGAGATGTGGACTCGACAGCATAATTTTAATCTTTTCTAAAAAAAAAAATATTTTTTATTTCATTGGAGTAAGAGACGAGACGAGTGAAACGTTCACCTAATGGTAAATGCAACGCCTGACTAATACATTGCTGTATTACCCAGAATATTTCTGTGTGGATAACACTGCGCCCGTCTCCCTGAAACGTCAGTTCTTAAGACTCATATGCCCAGTCATTACACTAGCTCTCAGTGGCTTTCAGGCCGAAACACAGTAATGTGTGCACACTGATCAAAGGACACAATGATCGAGGTGTAGTCTTATTTATGTAATTTACAAATATTTAGCCGTGTTCTCATTTTTAAGCCGTGTGGTAGCAGCTTAAGAGAATCTACCACCCCATCTCATCCCTTGGGTGTCGTAAAAGTCGACAGAGGGATAATAAAAACGAGGGGATGGGCAGCAGCATCTTCCTGGAAAATCTGAAAAATAAACTGCGGTTGCCAACCCGCCTGCCAAGCGTGGCAGCTATGGCGAAATCTCCCCAAAACGAGAGCTACAACCTTGTGACAATCTTACCGCAACGCAACCGCAGTTTATTTATGTAGATGTTCCAGTAAGACGCTGCTGTCCGTCTCCTGGTTTTCATTTTCTTTTCACTTTTACGGCACAAACGGGATGAGATGGGGTGGTAGATTCTCTTAAGCCGCCACCACACGGCCACGGATCACAGAGTAAAATCACTAATATGTAAATTCACAACTTATGTTTCAGATATTTAGCAAACAGAATGTCAAAAACTTTTTGGCAAGACTGATATCGTACTTTTGTTTTTAATAAGGGTAGCGTGGTAGCTCAGGGCTAGCTCGCGTTAAATTTCATAGTACGCGATGAGTCGTTACCGTTGTTAAGATTGTATATTTAAGGCTGATTTACACGTGCCGGCGTGAAGGAAAACTCCTCCTGGTCTGAGGAAAAAAAATTTCGAAAATGTTGAAGTCCGCAACCCGCAAGCAGCGGGCGGATTCTCTAGAAACCCTTGAATGAGGAGCCTGTGCTCATATGGGACTTTATAGGCTGAACTTACTTTTTTTTACTTTTTATAATAAGGACGACTGTTACTTACAAGTTTCGCAAAGAACCGCCAGGAGCTAAAATAATTGAGCAAATAAATACAGTAAGAGGTTTTTTCAATATTTAATTAGATTAAGTTGGCTTACAAAATCCGTACAAATAAATAAAATTGAAGTATCTGTAATAACAACATGAAAGCTTTGTACTCAATGCTTATGATAGTGTATACGGTACTTATCAGAAAGTCAAAGTCAGTCTGTTTGTTCTGGCTAATCTCCGAAACGGCTGGACCGATTTTGACGGAAATTTCACTGACAGATAGCTGATATTATAGCGGGTAACTAAGGCAACTTTAGTTTTAGAAAAATAATTAGCGTTCCGCGCAATAAATAAAACTCCAAAATCCTAACCTAAATGTGAAGTATTTATGTATATTATCGAACGGGGTCGGCTTTATTGCGCGGGTCAAACCGCGGGGCAAAGCTATTTTGAAATACTTTTCTATTCCATTAGACTTCAATTCGTTACGAAATTGAGAGAAAGTTGAAATTGCTAATAGTTCAATCTACTTTAAACAATATTTCAATTATGTGAAATTTAGAACTAAATTTAGAACTAAATGCAGAAACTCATTTCACATTATTGTACATTGGAAATAAGATTTTGTTTATTACGTTCTTTACTGATAATATCCTCTTGGGTGATTTTTAAATGTGACGTTGACAGCGATTACTTCCGAATTATGTTGGAAGCTATCGACTGCGCAGCAGACGGGAAGACGTCGCACTTACCATCAGGTGAACGTTTTGCTCGTTTCATCGCTATATAAAATAAAAAAATAAAAAATCCTAACCTACTCGAGCTCGAGATGAGATCTGAAGTAGGCTAGAATTTAGCGACATTAACAGTGGTAGAGCCCCGCATCATTTTTGCATGAAAGTTCCGGCTCGACCGGGGAAGTATCACGACCTAACAGAATACCGGCGTGAGGTAGACGTTTTAGAAACGTTTCGCCTGGTGAGTGCAGGTAACCGGAGGACCACCCAACCCCTCCCCCTAAACATGGTAGCGGAAATGTATTGTAGGTGTTCATGGGTGGCTGTGATCACTTACCATCACGTGAGCCTCCTGCACGTTTGCCCCCTCCTTCATAAAAAAAAGACATTTGCAACACTACATAATGATATGCACAACAGATGTCATATACAATCATATTTTCGGAAAAGTGAAAATAGATGTGGTAGTATAGAATGAATACAACTAAATCTTTTAACTGAGGACTCTCATTCATACTCACCTAACCATATAAGGGTGCAAAGTTATCCATGAGTAAGAAAAAACTTGGAAATAATTATCCCTTTTCATGAATATTTTTCTCTACCTTAGTCTTTTGTATAGTTGACGAAGGGCTGTCTGTACAGCAAGTCCATTGAAATAAAATAAACGCATATATTTTGTATTATTTTCAGTGATATTTATTTTTTATACCAAAGGATTTTATTTTTCATAACGAACTCTCCTCGCGACTTTGCCTGCGTGAATTTTCTTTTTTTTTATAACAAACGTTGTCCACTCTTTTCTCTTTCTCTTTTAAAAAAAACGATGGTCCACAGTAAGATTTTCTCCTGTGCCGTGGGTACGTTTTACAGACGTAAATTTCACATGCACAAACTCCCGGATGCATGCAGGAATCCGTCCAGGTAGGTACCACCCCAGGGCCAGTTACTCTGCCGTGAAGCAGTAGTGTGTAAACGTTACTGTGTTTCCGTCTGAAGGGCACTGAGAGCTAGCGTAATCACTGGGCATGAGACTTAAGAGCTGATGTCTCAGCGTGACGGGCGCAGTGTGGTATCACACAGAAATGTTCTGGGTACCACAGCATCTGTTATGGGCTAACGTTGCACTTACCATCAGGTGAAAGTTTTGCTCGTCTCGACACTTTATCAAAAAAAAAAAACTGTTACTATAATTCGGTCTGAATGGCACTGAGAGCTAGTGTAATTATTGGGCATTTTTTTTAAATAATTGGGAGCCACCGCCGCCCATGAACACCCATGAATACCAGAGGAATAGCAGATGCGTTGCCAGCCTTTGAGAAAGGAATAGGCTCTTTTCTTGAAGGTCCCTAAGTCGTATCAGTCCGGAAAATAAAGTGCAAGTGCGTGGCAGACGAATTCCGCCAAAAACGCACTGTGCTGGAATGCCAACCATCAAGGTGGTGACGATGGAATTTTAAGTTGTGCCGTAAAGTGCGATCGTGAAATTCGGCGGCTGGAATTAATCCGAACAATTCCTCGGATGTATATATATGAATGAATTATCAATCATATGACATTTAAAAAGTCATGTCTCAGGATGGCGTGTGGTGGCGGCACGTTAAAAGAATACTACCACTCCATCCAATGGATCTCGTAAAAGGCGAGTAAGGAATTAAACTGCACTGTGCACCCAACAGCGCATGGTGGCGATGGGTTCACCACCTATCACACCAAGTGCATTATATTGTTTTGGTGAAACGTGGATTGTGGCAATCATCTGTTTTTGCAGTGAGTGCCCAGTCTCTGACTACCCCTTATGGGATACAGTCGTGATCTTATGTATGTATGTATGTATGTCTCAGGATGACGGGCGCAGTGCGGTGTAACATAGAAATATTCTAATTCTAGGTGACACATAATTTTTAATAGGCAGAAATTTTGCTTAACATCAGGTGAAAGTCTAGTCTCGTCACTTTCTCCTATAAAAAGTAACGGTAATCCGTAGAGCAGAAGCTATTTATATTTGGATATGATAAAACGAATCACGTATACCGGTCCCCGCGGGGGCTATGATGGCTCATGTCGGGCTTACACCGACTAGAACCAACATGCGGCCGAATACAAAAAAAAACACTCGAAAGCACAGGTTTCAGTGACGGTTCTGGTCTGTGGCTCTCCGACCGCGAAGGGTAAGGGCAGCGGCTCGTCTGTGGAGGACAAGGTAAGCGGCGTCGACACACCGCCATTCCTCCCTCCAGCAGTTCCACAAGTATCATCCAAAATAGGCTTGCCAAGCCCACTCAGAGCGACCGCGCCGGGCCGTAACTATGCCACTGGCCGTGTGGGTTCTTTTTGGGTTCACTGTGAATGACATGTGAGGCATAAGAACTGATGTCTCATAGTAACGTACGCAGTGTGTTGACAAAGAAATGTTATGAGTTGGTATTATATTATTCTAGTGTGTGATACACACACACTAGAATAATATAATACCACATCATCAGACGAGTATATATCTTTTCTTTAAAAAAATCTTGGTTTATATTACTACATTATGGTTATATCCTTAGTTAACCGATGGTAAATTAATACAAAATGTGTAAGAGCATAGCAAACTGTAACCTAAGAGAACAACATCTTAATTTAATTTTCATTTAAGATATTATTTCTTTGCGCAATATTAAAACCTATTTATACGAAGTTACTCGTATAAGAAAAAGCAATATGCTATTACTTAGCTCACGATCGTTTCATTCGTAGATTAGATTAGGTAAATTGTAAATGAAATTGTCTAGAATTAAATTATGCTAGTATTGTAGGTAAATAATTTTTAAACCACGTGGTCTAGTTGTCGAGTAACTGACTACAACGCCGCGAGTCCTGGGTTTAAATCCTACCCGTATTTAACATATGTGAAAAAACATTGTAATATAATATGTTAAATAAATACACGTAGAACGATTAATATTTACAATCCGGAATCGGTGCAAAAACAAAATGTTTCTTTTCGGGTCTGATTGTGATGTGATTGTTTCCGTGTCTCTGACACTGCAATCCAGCCTCCAGATCTTATCGCATGAGCGTTACGTGGGGCGCGGATAGGTAACGACGACGAGGTATTGGGAGCTTATTGCCGTGGTCGAACATTGTTCAAGAGGATGTCATTGGATCATTAATTCAATATAATAAAACAAGAGACAAATGGTATAAAGTGATGGAATGGTTGACGACCGCATGGCCTAGTGGTTAGCGTACCTGACTTCTACGCCGCTGGTCCTGGGTTCGAATCCTAGCCGAAGGCAACAATTTTGCAATAGTACAAATTGTTGGTTTTCGTGTTTGGTTGTATTGTGGACGTGAAATTTAGGTCTCTAAAACCCACCCACAATACTGGAGAAATCCTAATGTGGGACATCGCGGTTATTTTAAAAAAATAATTTATTTGAATAATATTAAAGACAGTAAAATCACATTCTAATAAAGTTAAATAAAATTCTGTTAGTCTAAAATTTTTAGGATTCACAAGCGAACACATTTATTTTAAGAAGAAAAAGAAACATCGAAGTAAGGAAAAAACTTGAACAATGGAACTTTTTTTAATATTTTTTATTATTGGATAAAATGATGAAACTAGCAAAACGTTAACCTGATATTAGGTGCAACGTCTGCCCATAACAAATGCTGTGTCCTACCCTAGAAAACTTCTATGTGACACCACACTGTGCCCATCACTCTGAGACATAAGTTCTTAAGTCTCACATGCCCAGTGATTACGCTAGCTCATAGTGCCCTTCAAATCGTAACACAGTAATGTTTGCACACTACTGCTTCACGGCAGAATAACTGGCACTGGGGTGGTACCTACCTAGACGGAATCCTGCATAGGAATTCTTCCACCAGTTCAAGTAAAGTTCATATAAAATATAAATATATCTGCGAAGAGGACAGGAATACTGATGTTAAAAAAATAACTTTTAACATTAAGCAAAAGTCTATAAGGTTGTGTTGAAATTAAAGCTAGTCATCTACGCTGGATAAAGCGCCGAAACTCGTGGTGATCAAATTCTGGGCGCTCGCTTTTAAATTAATAGTACGCGGATGACTCAGATTTAGAGGCACGATCCCAGCACCATTAAAAATTATAATTGTAAGTGCAGATTTACTATTTAAGGTACTGGTTTACTATGTATGGAATAAACTGGTAGTAGGAAATTAGGTAGGTAAACGTACCGTTCTCCCTACTATGCGACCACGGCTTCCCGAGGTACTAGTGCCTCCTCCAGCTCCTTACAAGATAGTTCCTTTCCCAACTTCCATATTCCCTACCGTAAGACCATTTCCTACCTAATCCTTCCTCTTCGCTAAGCCAGTGGTTACCGTGACTAGGAGCAAGCCTAGTCGCAAGCGTGCCGATCTGCTCAGGGACCGGGCGACCCCAGAACAAGACTAATCTTACCCAAGTATGCGGGGCGGTAGAGGGGACGAGGTACTCTAGATGCGAGAGAGTGTGGATAGTGTAACGGGAAAGAGAAGCGCGTGTAATTTCGCCTAATTAGGTGTTTAGCCGGTTACTTTGCCCTCCCCAACCTCTGTCGCCTTGGAGGACGGCCGGTTACGAACTGGCCTGCCTTTAGCTACTCGTGGGAACGTAACAAATTTTTTAACTCCTACCAAAAATGGTAGCGACGTGGTTCGCCACCCGTCACCTCCCGTTTTCCATGAGGATGAAAAGTGGGCTACGGATGCGGTATTTATTTAATTTTGGTTACCCGTTGAAAGGGTTTTTGATATGGTTTTTCTAAAAAAAAAGTAAAAGTTTCAGCCTATAAATGTCCCACTACTGAGCACAGGCCTCCTCTCATTTCTGAGAGGGTTTTTGGAGCTAGGAAGAATCCGCCACGCTGCTCCAATGCGGGTTGGCGGACTTCACATGTCTTCGAAATGTTTTTTATTCCTCAGACACGCAGGTTTCCTCACGATGTTTTCCTTCACCGCCGAGCACGTGGTAAATCAGCACTTAAAATTGCAATTAACAATTTTAGTGGAGCCGGCACCGGGAATCGAACCCAGGTCACTCGCGTACTATGAAATTTAAAGCGAGCGCCTAGCCCCTGAGCTACCACGGCTCTTCTAACCACGGTTTTTCTAAAGTGTTTCTGAAAAACCTACTGCATATTGGTTACACTTAATTACGGTAAGCAGCTTCAATAGATAACCTATTCAAAACCCTTTCATTTTGTTTACCTTATAAGGTTTTCGATAGAATTTGCTTAATAGTATGAAACGGTTACCCGGTTCGAATGTGTAACCTCTTCAACCATTGTAACAGGGTAACCTTTTCCGATACCAAGCACTGTAATTTGATTTCTCGCAGCTTTGCATTACGTGCAAAACTGAATGCATTTGCTAGCACGTGTCGAGTCACCACAGCGTCAACTAGACCCTAGTTGCTCTATAAACACGCGACTATAGTAGTCTTGAGTAAAAATTTAAGTTAAAGTCATAGGTAACTCGAAGGTTACCCTAATATCCCTATCAAGAGGGAAACATCTAGTGGAGTGGTTATACGAACAAATGGTGACACTATCATTTGGGTAACTAAATAAATGAGTAACACTTTCTAAAGAATTAACTCATAATCGGGTTTGTACGGTCCCTGATTTATTTATTTATACAAAAACTAGGAGATGGGTAGCAGCATCTTTCTGATGTATCTGAATAAATAAACTGCGGTTGCTAAATCACCTGCCAAGCGTGGCAACTATGGCAAAAACCCCAAAATGAGAGCGACCAACTTGTTTTTTTGCAATCTATAGGGGAGGCCTGTGTCCAGCAGTGGACTGTTGTTAGGCTTAAATGATGCTGATGGTGATGATGATTGCTACACCTATAGATTCTAAGGTAACAATTGACGGACTTAATGCCTACCGCAATGAGAAAGAGGCGTGACTGTGTGTATGTGGCAACTATGGCAAAATCTCCCAAAATGAGAGCCACCAACTTAAGTGTTTTTTGCAATCTATAGGGGAGGCCTGTGTCCAGCAGTGGACTGTTGTTAGGCTTAAATGATGCTGATGGTGATGATGATTGCTAAACCCTAGGTTCTAAGGTAACAATTGACGGACCTAATGCCTACCGCAATGAGAAAGAGGCATGACTGTGTGTATGTGGCAACTATGGCATAATCTCCCAAAATGAGAGCCACCAACTTAAGTGTTTTTTTGCAATCTATAGGGGAGGCCTGTGTCCAGCAGTGGATTGTTGTTAGGCTTAAATGATGATGATGGTGATGATGATTGCTACACCCATAGATTCTAAGGTAACAATTGACGGACATAATACCTACCGCAATGAGAAAGAGGCGTGACTGTGTGTATGTATTGTATGGTGTTGAAAAGAAAACATCGTTGGGGAGCCTGCACGTCTGAAAAAAATATGTTTCGGCGACGTGTGAAGTACGCCGACCTCTAAAACCCTCTCAGAAAGGAGGCTTGTGTTCAGGAGAGAAACATATTAGACTGTTAATATATTAACAGTGTAATATGTTCCTCTCCCGAGAATTAATCTCTATTTTAAGAATTAGAGCAAAGATAGAGCGTAGCTCAGTTTTAACTGAAACCGACACATCGTACGTCGACAGACCGAATGGAGGCCCGCAGTTACCTCTGACGGTCGTTAGATGACTTAAAATCATTTTGAGATGTTCTAAATCGCGCAAGCACGTAGCCAACGCGACAGTCCGAATTTCGAGGTTATTGTAGGAGTTTATTTATGTATTTATGTTTGGTTCAAACCAACCCTGGCACGCGGGCCCCTGGCCCGTGAGCACAGTATCCGATGAAGCTGTAAAAGCCAAAAACGGCTTACAGCAATTACATCACCGAAATTATATACACATCGTACTTGCGATAAAATATGAAGAGGTCACAGACATTCACATTATATCCAGCCCCGAAAACCAGTAATTATTTTGTAGCAAATCTTGTCTGCGGCAGGGACTATGTAAGGCACGCAGACCGCTCGTTTTCGAGCATCGCGGTCGTTTGTTTAATGTGTGTGGAACGGCGTGCCTCCGTTTTTCCTTACCTAAGGTAACTGTTACATTGGGCGCGTAATTGAATTTGAACTTTCGCAACAAAGATACAATTCAGGATAAGTGTGCGATAAAACGGAATTGTTTCTGATATTTTTTCAAATGCCACATCTGTTTGGATTTCGATTGCCTATTATAATGTAAATTCACAAAAGGATTCTTTATAATATTAAAAAAAAACTTTGGGTATATCTTTACAATGACGTTAAATTTATTTTATAATAGCTATGCCCCGCGGTTTTGCCCGCGTAAAAAAGCCGACCCCGATCGATGATATACTTATTTTTTTTGCACGGAACCCTAACCGCCATAATATTAGCTATGCGTCAGTGAAAGTTTCGTCAAAATCGGTCTAGCTGTTTCGGAGATTAGCCGGAAGAAACAGACAGACAGACAGATAGACAAAGTTTTAAAAATTGTTTTTTTCTTATAAGTTAGTGATGATGTTCTCTTAGCCGATTTCGACCACGGCAACAACTTCCGAATACTGTCGAGAGCCATCAACTGCGCAGGAGATATTATAGTGCCAGAAGTGTACGCGCAAACACAGAGGCACACACTCGTCCCAACATACCCGCGCCCGATGTTACGCTGATGCGATAAGATCGGAGGTAGGCTAGGATGCAGTGTCGGAAACACGGGGACAAACACAACACAACCAGACCCGAAAACCGACATTTTGTGTTTTAGCTCAAATGTTGGCTCCGGCTGGGATTCGAACCCAGGACCCGCGGCGTAGAAGTCAATTACTCTGACCACTGGGCCACGCGGTCGTCAAAATGGTACCGTATATACTTTCATAAGCATTGAGTAAAACGCTGTTATTTTCTTATTACAAACAGACACTTCAATTTTATTTATTTGTATATATTAAAAGTGTACCTGGTTGGTGGGTGGACTCGCATTACTAATTCTTTTAGAATTTAATAATTACTATGAAACTAATTTTACGAATTTTATCGCGTTTAATTGTTTACTTTTTATAACCTGACGTTTCGAGTGCTTTACAGCACCCATGGTCACGGGAGGACTGAGGGACAAATGTCCTGATGTCATAGTTAACCCGGGGTACCTTCAGCTTTTAATTATTATTTTTGGTCCGATCTACGCAGAAAGAGCTAACTGTGTCTTGAAGTCTTACAGTGGTATGCTTGGTTTTTGATTTAATTTTATTTATTATTGGATCCCAAGCTGGTGGTAATACCCAACCATCTTCTCTATTGAAAATAGGATGTTTATTGATTTCAATAGCCTCGCGAATCATCCTTGGTAGGAATCGGTGTTCTTTTGCAAGGATCTGTGGTTTATCAAATCTAATGTAATGGTTGGGATGATCCGGAACATGATCACAGACTGCAGACTTCCTAGAATCCGTAAAATTAGTTTCATTTAAATGTGTAGTGTTCGCGTAAATTTATGAAACCATTAAATAATTACAAATTTTATTTAAAAACGACTGTTAAACCAAAAATACCATAGGATGTGCTCTGAGAATATATGTATATATATATATATATATATATATATATATATAAATAAATGTATATATGTGTATATATACGTATATTCATATCGATATATTTGTTTACTTTTATATATGTATGTATTAAAGTAAAAGAGTAAAGTTTCAGCAAATAAATGTCCCACTGCTGAGCACAGGCGTCCTCTCATTTCCGAGAGGGTTTTAGAGTTAGGAAGAATCCGCCACGCTGCTCCCCATGAAGGTTGACGGACTGCGAACTGAAATTGACATGTCTTCGAACTATTTTTTTGTTTCTCCGACATGCAGGTTTCCTTACGTTTCCACGATGTTTTCCTTCACCGCCGAGCACGTGGTAAGTCAGCACTTAAAATTGCAATTAACAATTTCAGTGGTGCCGGCACCGGATAGGTTCGAACCCAGGTCACTCGCGTACTATCAAAATTTAAAGCGAGCGCCTAGCCCCTGACCTAGTATCTGGGTATATATCTATATGTAATATGTTTACGCTATTTTCGTTCCATTTGTCATAATGTTTTATTAGTGTACGTAGGTATTTAAAATGTTATGTAATCCAGTATGTCTAAAGCACCTATCATATTATTTCTCCATGCCCGTGGTTCAGTGCAAGAGAATGCTAAAAGGTATTAGGTCCGCCATTTGTAATCTTTTTTCATAAAGCTAAAATAGTGAATACATTAAATAGTAAATACATTGGCCGTGTGATGGCGGCTCGTTAAAAGAATACTACCACTCCATCTCATCCAATGGATCTCGTAAAAGGCGGTTAAGGAATTAAACTGCACTGTGCACCCAACAGCGCATGGTGGCAATGGGCTCACCACCTATCACACCAATTGCATAATATTGTTTTGGTGAAACGTGGATTGTGACGGTCATTTGTTTTGGCAGTGAGTGCCCAGTCTACGAATACCCCTTATGGGATACAGTCGTGATCTTATGTATGTATGTATATAAATACATTAAAGAGTAAAAGTTAGTATCTCGCATGTTTTAACTTCTCGCAACATAATTTATGTACATTGGAGGGTCTCTTTAAGCTTATGCTTGCAGATCTTAGCAATTTGCATTTGCTGGTACTTTCAGCAAACTATCATTCACTAGCTCGCTAGAGGCGGCGGTGGCTTCCGCTGTACTGGCTGCGGTTTCAATTAGCAGGATTTAGTTAAATACTACAGAGTTATTGCGGGTTTTGGTCCTTTTGTATGATCGGTTTATGTTTTAAAATGGAAACACGACACACTGGAAATCTTGGAAAGGGGTAAGGTTTGTGCAAAAATCAATAGCTTGAAAACTGTACCAAGATAGGAAGAAATACCGTTATCGCCCAAGTTTGACAGGCGAATTGGCGATTGAAATACCAGAGAGCTCGCACCTAAGACGGTATTGCCTTGTACCGGTAAAAGATGACTTAGGTCTAGCACAATTGTTCTGTCGTATATGGACTGTTACAATGTCCACGGGATAAAAGGTCGTGGCAGATTCCCTACATCCACTGCACGCGCCAAGAAAAAAACAACCTCCTTTGGTGATGGTAGGAATTCATATGCGACTGAAAGGAGGAAGGAGAAGTGTGAAGGAGTACTGTGCAAACATTACTGTGTTTCGGTCTGAAGGGCACTGAGAGTTAGTGTAATTACTGTGCATATGAGACTTAAGAACTGATGTCTCAGGTGGACGGGCGCAGTGTGGTGCCACACGGGAATGCTCTAGTTGACAGAGCAGATGTTACACTTACCATCAGGTAACCGTTTTAAAATAGAATAGAATAAAAAAAAACATTTATTATGCACAAGAACATAAGACAGTTATGAATTGATTGTGAAAAATGATTATGAACAACAAACAAAATTACGCAAAACACAACATATTTCTGTGTCGAAAAAGGGTTGGCTTAGCACGTTCTGTGTAAGTATGGACACACACAGCGCAGATTTTCAGACAAAAACCTCGTTTTGTTCGTCTCCTGACTTTATTTTATATTAAAAAAAATCCTTATTTATGTCATATGTTAAATTTAGGTAAGCGCAACACTACAACAAGCTTCTTGAGGTAAACAAATGAAGCACTATTGCGTCATTCAAAATACGTACATTAAATCACTTAGTTACTGAATTTGCACTCGTTCTGGTTTTTAAAATAATTATCTCTAAAAATAATTTATCACCATCAAACGATCACATTGTTCTTGCGTGATGAATAAAATGTCTTTAAAACAATTGTTTTCATGTTTTCTATCATCATCATCATCATTTCAGCTTGTCAGTAGTCCTCTGCTGAGCACAGGCCTCCCCTGTAGATTGCTACAAAAGTTTGTAGCTCTTGTTCTGGGGGAATTTTGCCCTAGTTGCCACGCTTAGCAGGCGGGTTGGCAACCGCAGTTTTTTTATTCTGATGTTCCAGGCAGATGCTGCTGCCCATCTTCTGGTTTTAATTTTCCATCTGTAGACTTTAACGACACCAAGGGGATGAGATGAGGTGGTAGATTCTCTTTAGCCGCTACCACACGGCACATCTGTTTTCTAAGTAAATATATATAAACAGTTATGCGCAGCGCTATTCATAAATAGCAGGAAATTTTCTAAATATTTTAAAACCTCTTTTACGCTCTTGAATATTTTATCGTGTAACGTTAGTATTTTCAGTCTTCACTGTTTATAAAATGGAACACTCACGTAATGGTCTATAAAAATAATCTATACAAATATATAAAATTGAAGTGTCTGTTTGTAATTACAAAATAACAGCTTTTTACTCAATGCTGATGTAATTATATACGGTACTGCTAAGGAAAAAAAACGATGTTTTTAAATTTTTTGTCCGTCTGTCTGTATGTTCCTAATCTCCGAAACAACTGGACCGATTTTGACGGGACTCTTCGCTGACAGATAGCTGATATTATAGCGGGTAACTTAGGCTACTTTAATTTTAGAAAAATAATTAGGGTTTCGCGCTAAACAATTAAAATCCCAAAATCCGTTTCAAATAGGGAAGTAGATATATGTATATCATCGATCGAGGTCGGCTTTTTTACGCAGGTGAAATCGCGGGGCACAGCCTAGTTCACTTATAATATAGTGAATGGCATATAGAGTGTCAGTTTTTATTGAAATGTATGTTGAGATGAGCGAATCGAATTCACCTGATGGTAAGTGCAACGTCTGACCGTATCAAATGCTGTTTCACCCAGAATATTTGTCCGTCAATCTCATCAGTCTAGATATCATCTAGTAGTTAGAGTACCTGAATTCTACGCGGGTCCTGGGTTTGAATCCCAGGCAAAGCCATTTGTGAGTCATAAAATCTCAAATGCCCAGTAACTACATCGGACCGAAACAGTAATGTTTGCACACTACAGCTAGACTAATTGGACGACCGTGTGGCCTTGTTCCTACGCTGCAGGTCCTGGGTTCGAATCTCAGTCGAAGGCGAGATTTATGAAAAAACACAAATTGTCGGTTTTCAGGTCTGGTTGTGTTGTCATTGTCCACGTGTCGATGACATACATACATTCTAGCCTATCCGATCTTATCGCATGAGCGTAGCGCGCGGGCGCGGAAAGGTTAGGACGAGTGAGTGCCTCTGTGCTGCTGATACGAGTAACTTCCTACAGTTTTCGGAAGTTGTCGCTGTGGTGGAAAATTTATCAGGAGAACATCAGATTAAGTTAATATCATTTAAAAAGAGCCGTGGTTGATCGGTGGAGCTGTGTTTGACTCTGTCGCCAGCACTCCCAAAATTGTTCTGCAGTTTTACGTGCTCGCCGGTGTAGGAAAGTATTGTGAGTAAACCTGCTTGTTTGAGGTATTAAAACAATTCGAGGACATGCGTAGCCGTCAAGAATTGGAGCAGCACGCAGGAGCGCCTTTAAAAATGTGAGAAGACCTACGACTACGACGAAGACGACATTAAAGCAATTACAAAAATGAATTGACTAATTAAATTTTAATATACTACGGAACACTATTTTTGATAACAAATCCACTGCGCGGTCTATTGATCAGTACCTGACTTCAATTTCGCGGGTCCTGGGTTCGAATCCCAACCGGAGCGAATATTTGTGCAAAGACACAAATTGTTGGTGTTGAGTTCTGATTGAAAAATCTTTGTGTGGCATCACCAGTTTAAATAAAAAAGTAAAAATTAAGTTAAGTAGATATTTTTTATTGGATAAAGTGATGAAAACGTTCACCTAATGGTAAGTGCAACGTCTGCCCATAACAAATGCTGTGTCACCCAGAAAAGGAGTTCTTAAGTCTCATATGCCCAGTGATTACGCTAGCTCACAGTGCCCTTCAAACCGAAACACAGTAATGTGTGCACACTACTACTTCACGCCAGAATAACTGGGTCTGGGGTGGTACCTACCTAGGCGGATTCCTGCATTGGAATCCTACCACCAGTAGTGGAGTAGAGTAGTCCTTTAACAGACACATATCGGACAGCCGATAGGTGTGTTAGGTAGAGTAGAAGAGCACCTACCTCTTTTCTACCGAGGTGTCGTAAGAGGCGGCTAAGGTATTGTACGACATTTAATCATGTAGAACAACACCATAATACGCAATGTTGCCACTATACTGCTCGTGGGAACGCAATGGGGAGTAAGATTTTATTTTACTCGTACCAAAATGGCGGTGACGTAGTTCGCCACCGGTCGCGTCTCGTGTGGCCTGCCTACCCCTTATATGTGATAAAGGCGTGAATGTATGTATGGTTATCCTTTACCATTCCCCTTAGATTGTAAGTACATCTTGTTACGTTTCATTATATGCCCTTGTAAGATCGTTCGATTTAATGATATTAAGCCAATGTTTGTACATCGGTATCTAATATCAACATCCATACTAACATTTTAAATGCGAAAAAAACTCTGTCTGTCCCATCTGTCTCTTTGTTACTTTTTCATGGCTCATCCATTGGACCGATCTTGGCGAAATTGAGCACAGCTACACCTTGTATCTTGGTGACCGACATAGGATACTTTTTATTCCGAAAAATCAATGAGTTCCCACGGGATAGTTAAAATACCTAAATGCACGCAGACGAAGTCGCGGGCATCAGTAACCTATATGAGTACTACCAGACAGGTAAAGATTAAGCCTGACTTTCTTTTAAATAATCGTATCTAAGCTAGTCTGTTGTAATTAAATACGAAATTACATCTCACTGGTGGTAGGATTCCTAGGTATCCGTCTAGGTAGGTACCACCCCAGGACCAGTTATTCTGCTTAGAAGCAGTAGTGTGCAAACATTACTGAGTTTCGGTTTGAAAGGCACTGAGAGCTAGCGTAATCACTGGGCATATTAGACTTAAGAACTGATGTCTCAGGAGAGAGGTAGCGATGTGTTGTCACACTGAAATGTTCTTCGTGTACACAGTATTTGTAATGGGCAGACGTTTTACTTACCATCAGGTGAACGTTTTGCTTTTTCCGTCACTGTTTCCAATAAAAAAAAAATCATTAAATGCTTTAATAATGTACTTGCTATAAAAAATTAAGGAATATAAGTTAACTTGCTAAGACCCGCATTAAAATGGTAGTGTTGCTACCATTTTTTGGTTCGGTTGGCTGTACGTAGAGTTAATATCACTTGATAATGCCACATTTTGTGGTGAAACACGTTTCGTGTTCTCGACTTCAGTGGCGTGTATTGTCTAGGGGTGTTGTAATGGTAGAAGGTATCTAGTGGCGGCTCCCGGTGGCGGTATTAGTTTGCTGGTGCTTGCTATTGAAGAGGGCGGGCGGTGCTCCTCAAAAACTACATAATACACAGCATTTTAAATTTTGCACGCGCATCTTAGCAAATTAACTTTTTTTCCTTTATTGTAATGAAGTTTCGCAAAGTAACGCCTGATTTTATTAACTGATGGAAAAGTTAAAGAAAAATGGTAAGGTAACAGCTTATAATGGCCTACTTCTGAGCACAGGCCTCCCCTCAATTTCGACAGGATTTTGGAGTCGGGAAAAGTTCGACTAATTGCTCCAATGCAGCCTGGCGGAATTCACATACCGTCGAAATATTTTTTTCATTTCTTAGACATGTTTCCTCGCGATGTTTTCCTACACCGCTGAGAACGCGGTAAATCAGCACATAAAATTGTAGAACAATTTAGAGGTGCCGCCATCGTGGATTGAATTCCCGAACGGTCACGTACTATGAAACCTAAATCGAGCGCACGGCACCTGAGCTATCACTTGAGAGAAAACATACGCTAAACTGGACGTTTTGAAAAACACCTAGTAGAAGAAACGACTGTTAGTCGTAGATTGTCTTAGAGATACCAGATTTCGATATTCGATGAACAATCAACAAGCGTGTTACCATCCCTGAGGATAATGTTAGTGACATGATACCAATAGTTACAATAGTAATTATATTATGCTGTCTTTCTGTAAGAACATGATTCTTCTCCAGTTAAGTAGACAATATTTCTTAATGCCCATAGTTGACTACGAGAAACAAAAGGCATTAAGTCCACCATTTGTAATTTTTTTGGAATCAATAAGGTGAATGCTATAAAAAATTAATTAATTAATTTACCAACTGCAGGCAGAGTCTAAAGGTTACGTTGTTCTACAAAGTATTCCAAATGGATATTGAATTCGGTAAACTATATTCTTTTGACCGCTGCAGCGTTTTAGTTTTATAGCATTGAAGGTCAAAGGTGGAAATGTGGTAAATATGAGTTCAACTAAGAATTTTAATATCAATAAAAGTAACTTAATGTCTAATCTTATTATTCTTTTAACGTGACTAAGATAACTAGAAATAGTAGCAACGTGTGATTGACCTATCATTTAATATATTAATACGTGAAGAGATAACTTTGTACCGCTTTTTAAGCATATTGCGCGCACGAAGGAGTGTGAGATTTGGTAATGGCAATTTTTTGATGAAACAATCGCACGGAGAAGAGATTGTCCCCATGGAATTTTAAAATGTTGCTAACAAATAATTACTCAAACCTTAATAACGTCAAACATAAAAAAAAATATGAATTGCGGTCGAATTTCGACCACACGTATTGAGTAAAGTTAGTTTAGTATTTTATAGCCATCTTTAATTACTATACTGCATACGTAAACACTAACTCACTGTTTCATTAAAAAAATAGACTTATTTAACATATTGAACTACACACTTGCAAATAAAGATTGTTATAATAGGGTATACAGCTTCCTCGTCTTGTTGGGTTAATTATAAATTATTTTATTATTTTAATGGTGGTAGAATTCCTATGCAGTAATCCATCTAGGTAGGTACCACCCCAGGGCCAGCTATTCTTCCGTGAAGCACCTGTGTATCGGTTTGAAGGGCACTGTAAGCGAGCGTAATCACTGGGCATATGAGACTTAAGAACTTATGTCTCAGGGTGATGGATACAGTGTGGTGTCACACATAAATTTTCTGGGCGACACAGCATTTGTTATGGGCAGACGTTGCACTTACCATCTGGTGAACGTTTTGCTCGTCACTTTATCCAATAAAAAAATGTATAGATAAACATAATATGCAGTATAATAAATAAGATACAAAAGATATCTACTAAACGTAATACCATACAATAACATGTATGAACGAAACACAACCAGGGTGACCAAATAGCCGAGGGTCAGAGAGAAGGGAAAGAAACCGGCGGACTATGCGGGCGCTATCGGGGAACACCGCCTTCTGCACAGAGCGGCCCATCACAGAGTATCAGTCATCACACATGTCCCGAGAGACTGACTGTGA
This sequence comes from Luehdorfia chinensis, assembly GCA_019845155.1. Taxonomy (NCBI): domain Eukaryota; kingdom Metazoa; phylum Arthropoda; class Insecta; order Lepidoptera; family Papilionidae; genus Luehdorfia; species Luehdorfia chinensis. The sequence continues at coordinate 2,318,047 of JAHVAK010000003.1, read as the reverse complement.
TTAACCCGTTGGCAGATAATTTCGGTTGGCATACTACAAGACTATTGTTATTACTAACAAATCTGATGCATATAATAATTTCAACAAGTCGTAAAATTAAGTTCTAATTCAAACTAATATTATAAAAGCGAAAGTAACTCTCTCCGTCCCTCTGTCTGTTTGTTGCCTTTTCACGGTTCAACCGCTGAACCGATCTTGACAAAATTAGGCACGGTGATAGCTTGTATCCTGGACCCACGTAATATTTAAAAAACCTGTATCACGTGGGCGAAGTCGCCGGCATCAGCTAGTATATAACTACTATCTAAAGACCGCGACTACGTCCGAGGTGTCCGTCTCCAGGATGAAAGCTATTTCTGTGGCGTATTTCGTCAAGATCGGTTCAACGGTTGGGCTGAGAAAAGGTAACAAACAGACGGAGACTTACTTTCGCATTTATAATATTGGTATGGATACTTTAGTTTGAGCTTAAACAAAATGAACTGTACGACTGCGTTTGACTCGAGTGTTTATGAATTTGTCTTGAAGGTAGCTGCTCAAAATCCTAGTATTTTTCGATTCTTCGAGCTACGAAGCGAGCCCATTGCCACTTACGCTTACTGACGTAAGCGATGAAATTCATGAATCTTGAAAATGACTTTTTGTTTTGCATAAATATTAGTGACGATTAGGAGTACAATCAAAAGTCTTGAGTCTTCGAAGTAGATAGATAGACAAATTGCATGATGAAATTTGTGGATATGGTACCATCGATTTAAGTTGAAAAATTTATAAGGTGCCTTCAAGAAAAGTTAATACGCAATTAATTTCTTATTTCAACGCGATTACTTTCTAGAAGTTTACTTTAGACGTCGCCTTTCCTTAAAACCTGTTCGTTCTGATTGTGATACGTTCGCCTTCGTCGACCCTTACCAGCTTGCCTATTTGTATAAGATATATTTATAGTAGTGTCGTAGATTTGATATTACGAATCTGTGTTCTGTTATTTGTTCACCGGTCTACTACTAAAATGTATAGTAAGCTACAAAACCGAATTACATCGAAAACAACGACTTTAGATTACTATGAATATAAAATAAATTACGATAAAATTTCTTATTTAGGCACCTTTGTTATGAAGACTCAAAGCCGTGACACATTCTGTGATTTTTTCATTCGCAAATTTTTCTTCGTTTTCATTGAGAACTGAACAATGATTTACCACAAAGCTATTTTGATAAAGACTGTGTGTATACGTAATTCTGAAATAATTTAAAATCTGCTTCCATTCTTATATAATTATTCCAATCATGTAAATATAGATTTTAGATAATAAGCCAGCATTCCTGACATAATTTACATTTTTTTTTATTGTGTAAAGTGATGAAACGAGCAAAACGTTCACCTGATGGTAAGTGCAACGTCTGCCCATAAAAAATGCCTGTGTCACCCAGAATATTTCTGTGTGACACCACACTGTGCCATTCACCCTGAGACATAAGTTCTTAAGTCTCATATGCCCAGTGATTACGCTAGCTCACAGTGCCCTTCAAACCGCAACACAGCAATGTTTGCACACTACTGCTTCACGGCAGAATAACTAATATAGTGGGCAAATTTTTTTTAAGCTAACGTCTACATCGTCACACAAAAATCAGTTTAAGTTTTTTCTTGTATTTTTGATGTGTTGATGGTCGCGACTTTATAAATCGTTATTCAACGCTCAGTCTAAGAAATTCAAAATTAACATGACTTACGATTCGTACTACAAGGAGGACTTTAGGCGAACCTCAACGTGGCATTTATAAATTCGTATGATACTAACAGATCTGAATCGGCTACGATATTACACTGTTATATATAATAGTGGTGTATATAATAATAGAGAATCTACTACCCCATCTGATCCCGTGGGTGTCGTAAAAGTGGACAGTGGGAAAATTAAAAACAGAAGATGGGCAACAGCACCTTTTTGGAACATCTGAATAAACAAACTGCGGTTGCCAATCCGCCTGCCACATTTGCATGCCACATTGCCGCAAAATCCCCCCAAAATGAGAGCTACAAACTTTTGTGGCAATCTATGGCGGAGGCATATGTTCAGCAGTGGACTAGTGATATGCTGAAACGATGATGATGATGATGATGACTCCTCAAATGGGTGGTAGTTTACTAACTTCTATGAATTAAATAAAATATTTTAAGTTTTATTGTTGTTATAAATATTTACATCAGAAAGATTTTTCATTTCGTACGTAAAAGTTTTCTTAGCATCAGATGTCTAAACCAGACGGTACGTGTTCAAAATTGTACTCACTCAGCTAACTCAAACAACGGGTAATTCAGGTTTAGCATTTGTATCTTTGTGTTATGCAAATAGCTGTTAAAAAAACCGATGAACGTGCTGTTTTTAAATTTAAAAATATTCTTTGTAAATTTAGCGAAGTACTTGATCGTTATTAAGATGCATACATACAGTCAAGCTTCTTTCGAACTGGGTTAGATAGAGGCCACATCTGTAATCCACTTTTTGCTTCCTCGGGAAACGAGACGTAACGGGTAGCGAACCACGTCTCTGCCATTTTGGTATGAGCTGAAATTCCTACGAGTAACTAGGGAAGATGATGTCAAACAGGGCCCTGCATGCTTGAGCATAGTTGTTAGCATGATCTGCTTTGGGATCGGGTGACCCCAGAAAAAGGCTACCATCTTTTTTTTTAAATTGTATAAAGTGACGAAACGAGCAAAACGTTCACCTGATGGTAAGTGCAACGTCTGCCCATAACAATGTCACCCAGAAAATTTCTATGTGACACTGTGCCCATAAACCCGAGACAATAGTTCTTAAGTCTCATATGCCCAGTGATTACGCTAGCTCGCAGTGCCCTTCAAACCGAAACACAGTAATGTTTGCACACTAATGCTTCACGGCAGAACAACTGGCCCTGGCGTGGTACCTACCTAGACGGATTCCTGCATAGAAATCCTACCACCGGTAGAATATCACACGGTAAGATAATAATCGCAGCGATCACTACTAACGCCCCCCATATCAGGATAACTGCCGAATGCAACTGCAGTATGGAACGTCTAACAATTTAACAAACCGACATATTTATTTATTACTAGTTGACACCGGCGACTTCGTACCGCGTGGAAAATGTATTTTAAATATCCAGTGGGAACTATTTCATTTTCCGAGATAAAAAGTATCCTATGTCCGTTCTCAGTATGCAAGCTATCTCTGTGCCAAATTTCGTCAAGATCGGTTAAGCGGTTGAACCGTGAAAAGGTAACAAACAGACAGGGGGACAGAGAGAGATACTTTCGCATTTATATGTATATTAGTATGGATTCTCACTAAAATGAAACGTCGCTTAAAATTTATTACAAGTTGTTATAGATCAGCGATATTATAGTCTAGCTTTTGATTGTGCACCCACATGGAGCACCCGATAGAATTATATCTTCAAACAAGCTTTCATCGTGAGTGACAGCTGACTGCCTTTGAAGTTCTTTGATAGGCGTGAGTAATGCGAGTGATTACATAAAACTAAAACACTTGGCATCATTTACTTAACACATACTCGTACGTAAAGGTGTGTTTATAATAAATTAAAAAAAATGCGCCAAATTCGAATAGTTTAACGCTAAACGAGACGATGAAGAAGATCCGATAAGTTTATTTTGTTGAAATTTAGTGGAAATAGAAAGTTTGAGATGTATTTGTTTAAAGTTTAGTTTCAAAAAGAAGTAAGAACTTATAAGAGATATATGTATTTATATTAAGTTAGGTAACATTTTATGATCGAGATACGCAACACAATTGATATGAATTAAATTTTTATAGCCGATACTACTAAATTTATCAATTGATGTTATTTCTGTGTTAATTCACCTTGTCCACAGATTTTTTTATAAAGTGTGACGTTACCACGAAAAAAAGATGTAGCGACATCTATGTCGCCACATGAGAAGCTCAAGAAATATTCGCATACGTCCATAATCGCGCTTTGAAAGTTTTCTGATAAGTTTTAATATATATACAACATCTAAATATTACTAGTAGGAGGAGATGTCCTCCCCAGATCAGACCACTCGATCTGGCGGGTAGTTACCCTTTTCCTTGGCAATAATATCTTCCGCCAAAAATACAATTTTTGAATATTATTATTTGGCTTATTATTGAATAAAAAATAAAAATACCGCATGTTTAAATGTAGGAAATATATTTCAAGAATTCCGTGTGATGGCGGCCTAAGAGAATCTACCACGCTATCTCATCCCGTGGGTGTCGTAAAAGTCGACAGAGGGAAAACAAACTACGTTTCCCAACCCGCCTGCCAAGCGTGGCAACCATGGCAAAATTCCTCCAAAAGAGAGGTCCAAACTTTTGCGGCTATCTTAGGGGGGTGGCCTATGTTCAGCAGTGGACTTGTGATACGCTGAAACCAATAAATATCAACTTACTCGTAATTACGGGAATATAGAAAGAAAGATATGGTCAGTTCCTTATCTAAATGCAGTATGTTCTGCTATTTTTCCCACTGTACAAAAAGTCTAAATGTTCTGTCTACCTACATTTTACTGCTAAGGATTTCCACAGCATATGCCTGAGAGTTGAAAAAGTAATTTTCAGTTAGCAGAGAGAAACAAACTCTGTTTGTCATTTTTTTTTAAAACCATTCGACACAATATGATTTCTGCTGCATCGAGAGTGCGTTTTACGGACAACGTCGTATGACCACTAAGCCAATCGGTCGTTCCTGGCCTCACGTCAAGTAAGTAATAAACAAATATGGCCTGAGGATGGTTGGATCCATCCATTAGGGTTAAGTGTTAAGTGATAAGTGATAAGTGCTTATTGCGAGTGATTAGTGGTTATAGGCAGTGCGAGTAGAAATCAAAATGTAGGAACTCTTTCTTTTTGTAATTAAGTTCTTTATAATTGTAAAGATAATCGTGTTTTATATATTCTTCTTTCTTTTTTTTCTTCGCGCCTGATATAATGATTATGCGATAAAGCCAGAGGTAGGCTAGAACGCAGTATCGGATACACACCATATCATATGCAGTAGCGTTATGTTTTTTTACGTAAAAAAGATAAACGAACTAACGGTCCACCTTGTTTAGTGGAACAAAGTGACGAGACGAGCAAAATGTTCAACTGATGGTAAGTGCATCTACCCATAACAAGAGCCGTGTCCGCTAGAATACTCAAGTGACACTGCGCTCGTCACCAAGAGTTCTTAAGTATATTCCTAGTAATATAACACTAGCTCTCAGTGCCCATCAAACCGAAACACAATAATGTTTGCACACGGGCATTGCGGTGGACTCTACCGAGGTTTATTTTGATTCCTGCATAGGAAACATAACGCCATTGAAAAAATTAGACATCTTTTAATTCTTGCACAGTAATCCTACCACCATTAAAAATACTATTGCATCTGATCTGCGATCGCTTTTTTCTACCGATATTCTTTAAAAAGACAACGTAACGATTTTTGTATTTACGCGATTTGAGTTAAGTGAAACCAAGACTTATAAACTATATCGTGTTAGATTTATTTACTTTAATTTCTCGACGTTTCGCGAGCTGCCAGTACCAATGATTGCAGGAGGACCGAGGTAGACAATATTCGCTATTATTTGTATTTGTATTGTATATTGGTCGCTTAGATACTGGCCACATGTATACGTATTGTTATTTGTCTAAAAAAAAGTAAATACGGGGCGTCTTATGTTTTTATTTGAATATATGAAGTTTGAATTACAAATACATAAAATAAGTCCTATATCATCGAGACAATTGTCTATAAGGTATTAGCTATATTTGGGTGTTAACTATTATATCAGCACCTTTAACTCCCAACAACAGTTAAGTGAAACGATTACACTGGTGGTAGGATTCCTATGCAGGAATGCGTCTAGGTAGGTACCACCCCAGGGGCAGTTATTCTGCCGTGAAGCAGAAGAGTGCAAACATTACTGTTTCGGTTTGAAGGGCAGTGTGAGCTAGCGTAATCACTGGGCATATGAGACTTAAGAACTTATGTCTCAGGGTGATGGGCACACTGTGGTGTCACATAGAAATTTTCTGGGTGATACAGCATTTGTTATGGGCAGACGTTGCACTTACCATCAGGTGAACGTTTTGCTCGTTTCATCACTTTATCCAATGAAAAAAAAAACATTTCATATTTAATGAAGGAAAGAAAGTCTGACTATCGTAGAGTCAATATCACTTCATGATGCCTCGTTTTGAGGTGAAACACGTGTCGTGGTCTCGACTTCTGTGGTAGTGTTTTAATGGTGCAGGGTATCTGGTTCGCTACTGTGGGAGGGCGGGCGGTGCTCTTCGAAACTAGGTAATATACACCATTTTATATTTTCCATTCAGATCTTAGCAAATTAACTTTCATTCCTTCATTATAATGGATTTCCGCAAAGTAACGACTGATTCTATTAACTATTTCATTATTTGATAGAGAAAGTTACGTAATTACATGTAATTGGAATATTCTCAGAAATTTGTACACATTTTCTACGGAGCAGAAATCTTTTCGTTCTCATTTCAGTTCTATTATTTGCAACATTTCACAAACTGCTTTATGTAGTAGAGCTATTGTTGGACCCGGAATTGAATGTGGATCTTGTGGCCGGTAATAACAGACGATTTTTCTTAAAACGTTAGTGCTGGAATCAGAAAAAATATTTGAATATAAACTATGATTAGAGCCTTGGTACGCGAGTAATTTTAGTTTCACGTTGCCCGCACCGCTAAAATTGTTAAATGCAATATTAAGTGCTGATTTACCACGTGCTCGGCGTTGAAGGAAAACATCGCGAGGAAACCTGCATGTCTGAGAAATTAAAAATATTTCGAAGACATGTGAACCCGCATTGGAGCAGCGTGGCGGATTCTTCCCAGCTCCAAAACCCTCTCAGAAATGAGAGGAGGCCTGTGCTCAGCAGTGGGACATTTATAGGCTTAAACTTTAAACTATGGTCTATGTTAAATGAATCATTTCACAGATTACGGAAATGATGTCGTTTCTATAATATCGACAGCATGCATAAATAAATTAAAACGAAATTAATTACTAGATGGAGCGACGACCTGCACGGTTTTGCGGGAAGTCGATGGATGCAGGTGGCTCAGGACCGTGTTTTGTGGCAATGTATGGGGGAGGCCTATGTTCATCAGTGGACTAAAATAGCCTGAAATGATAATGAAGATATTAACAGTAGTATCTATATCAATATTCGCCGTATTATTTACGGTAAGTTTCATGTAGACTATCATATTGCATTGGATTCAAAAGCACTTCAATTCTCCTCCAGTCTAACAACAGTGTCTGTCCGGCTGTCCGCTCGTGTGACCGCTTATTACTGGAGGGTTTTGAAGCCGGGAAAAGTCCGCCACTCTGCCCGCATCCGTGCAGAGTGGCGGACTTTACATGTCGTCGAAATATTATTATTTCTCAGACATGCAGTTTTGCTGACAATGTTTACCCTCACCGACGAGCTGGTGGTAAATCAGCACTTAAAATAAAAATTTTGGAGGTGCCGGCACCGGGGCTCGGACTCAAGTAATCGTACTATTACAGTAAAGAAAAAGTAAAGTTTCAGCCTATAAATGTCCTACTACTAAGCACAGACCTCTCATTTCTGAGAGGGTTTTGGAGCTGGGAAGAATCCGTCACGCTGCTCCATTGCGGGTTGGCGGACTTCACATGTCTTCGAAATATTTTTAATTTCTCAGACATGCAGGTTTCCTCACGATGTTTTCCTTCACCGTCGAGCACGTGGTAAGTCATCACTTAAAATTGCATTTAAAAATTTTAGTGGTGCCGGCACCGGGAATCCAACCCAGGTCACTCGCGTACTATGAAATTTAAAGCGAGCGCCTGAGCTACCACGGCTATGCACTATTAAATATGAACTATTAATACGTACTATTAAATTTACATTTATTTTTTATCAAACAAACATATAGTCACGCCTTTCCCCTTATCAGCGGTAGGCAGAGGCTACACATGTAGCCCACTTTCCGTACTCATACTTTGTTATTTTGTATGTATTCTCGACGCAGGTATCTTCAGATGACCAAGGTACAATTTTCTTAATGGATGATGTTTTGCGGAATATTTTACCGTAACATACACCAGTAATCTCTATCACGTAGTTATTTTACTTACCTATGTCAGAAAGAAAACAAGTTATATGTTTTTTTGTTTATTAAACATTTCCAAAATTATCGAAAAATAAATCTAAGTCAAATCAGTTAAGGGTGATTGGGTCACAAAGTTAATGAATTTTTTCCAAATTTCTCACTGACTCTGACGTAATTAATGACCCTGCAAGAACATCTGCAAGAAAAATATGAAACGCACAACGAAATTAATGAAATGATTTTTTTTTTCGACTTAAAAAATTTAAATTTTCTTTGCCCTACGTTGAGAGAGGGTCGTGGTGGTCCACAAGCCGGGCGCTGACCCTTAATTTCAGGCGTCACTGAAATTGTTAGTTAACTTCTTACATACATACACACATACAGTAACGCACTTTGCCCATATAAAGGGTAGGCAGGGACCACAACCGTAGCCAACTTTTCGCCCCCGCGGGATACGAGACGTGACGGGTGGCTAATCACGTCGCCGCCATTTTGGTAAGTACCTCTTTGTATGGAGAAGAAAACATGCATGTCTGAGAAATCCATACTGATATTAAATGCGAAAGTAATTCTTTCCGTCCCTCTGTTTGTTTGTTTACCTTTTCACGGTTTAACCGCTGAACCGATCTCCACGAAATTTGGCTCAGAGATAGCTTGCATCCTGGAGACGGACATAGGATACATTTTATCGCGGTGAATCATAAATAGTTCCCACGCGGACGCGGGCATCAGCTAGTGTTGTATATTTCGACGACAAGTGATGGGTTGACATCTACTGGAGCGCCGTGGCAGACTCTTCCCAACTTTTTAAACCTCAAAAAAAATAAAGTTCTATGCTTCGGTGATGGACATTGAAAACTTTACCTTTTTATAAAATTTTTATATCCATCATTTAATGAAGTTCCTCTGATCGTAGAACAATAAAGAAACTCCGCTGGCGTCCTCTTTTTTTCTATCAATAAAATATGAATAATGTATATAAAATGAGAAAGAATATACCGATAAGTCACTGAAACAATAACTACACTTTTTTCTTTTTATATGCTCTTTATTGTATTACTTTTACTTTTTATATGCTATTTATATATTATACTCTTTATTGCACACATTAAAGAAAAATACAATATTATGGTAACTAAATTTGTACAAACGGTGGCCTTATCGCTAAGCAGAAATCTCTTCCAGGCAAACCTTCGATAAAGGAGATTTAATTAAAAACAGAAAAAGGAAGGATGTGTGCACATAAGATATAAGTAAATAGAAAAAAAAACATATATTTATACAGTAAATAAAATAAAAAATGAAATACAAAAAAATATATAAAAATAGATAAATATAAATACACGTATATAAAAACCCGCAGAAGAAAGAGAAAAGAACCCGCTGGTGGTTAAAGCAGCGAACTACCGATCCGACAAAAACGCGACCGAACGCAAACGTCGCCCGCGAAACGTGCTAGACGACACGGACGTCTCAGCGCTCCCTGACCACGATACGGTCAGCCATGATCCAAGCAACACTGTACACACAGTCAATAGCTTCAACATAACACGCACAACGTCGCGCGACCGCCGTAGAGAGCGGCGCGCAGCCGTCGTAAATAACACTGCGTACACCAGATACACCCGTGTTCCAGGGCGGTTCTAACCCCCCAGAGTTACCGACACACAAGTCGACAGTCCGAACGGAGGCCCGCAGCCTCCCTCGGACGGTCATTAGATGACTTAAAATAATAATTTTATGGAGATATTCACAGTAGCGCAAGCACGCAGCGAACGCAACGGTCCGAATTTAGATGTTTAGTAGGAGTTATATTTATGTATTTATGTTTGGGTCAAACCAAACCTGGCACGCGGGTCCCGGGCCCGCGAGCACAGCATCCGATGAAGCTGTAAAAGCCAAAAGGCTAACAGCGATTACTTCACCGAAAACTTCACCGAAAACAAGCTGCAGAAGAAAACCACGTAAAGCAACACAAAATATATTACAATACAAACAACACTGATTCAAGTTAAAACATTGTTCTGCAATTTTAAGTGCTGATTAACTACATGCTTGGCGGTGAAGGAAAACATCGAGAGGAAACCTGAATGTCTGAAGAATAAAAGCTATATCAAGGACATATGAAGTCCGCCATCACGCATTTGTTCACTGTGGCGGACTCTTACCAGCTCCAAAACCATCTCTAAAATATGAGGAGGCCTGTGCTCAGCAGTGGAACGTTTATAGCCAGCTACGTTACTTTTTTACAATATAATTTTGGAAACAAATGAATTAATTTAGAGAAACAAACAAAGGAAATTCATAACAGACCAGAATTATATCAGGTTTGATTGTATAGAAAAGTTTCAAAACAAACAAACAAATCCCGTAGCACATACTTAACTTCACGAGTAATCTCCGGGGATGCTTTACTTAATCTGATTGATATCGCTACCTCAAGTAATCCGAATAGGCATATTAGAGATAAGAAGAAAACAACTTAAGATATGAAGAAATCAACTTAAGAGTACGAGTATCTTAGTTTATAATTTATTATTCGCTGGTAAACAATAATATTTGTGATATAATAAAAAAAAATCAGCATTCATTATAAATAAATTAATAAGGGAGTTCTTAAATTCTATAATTTAATAATTTAAAGAAATAAATACGTTAAAAAAAAGTAAAGTAAAGTTTCAGCCTATAAATGTCCCACTACTGAGCACAGGTCTTCTCTCATTTCTGAGAGGGTATTGGAGCTAGGAATAATCCGCCACGCTGCTCCTGCTGCTGTCTTCGAAATATTTTTTATTCCTCAGACAAGCAGGTTTCCTCACGATGTTTTCCTTCCTTGAGCCGTGGTAGCTCAGGGGCTAGGCGCTCGCTTTAAATTTTATAGTACGCGACCTGGGTTCGGTTCCCGGTGCCGGAACCACTAAAATTGTTAATTGCAATTTTAAGTGCTGATTTACCACGTGCTCGGCGGTGAATACGTTAACGGAAGGTTAAATATTTACCAGACGGTTGGTGGTAGGATTACTATGCAGGAATCCGTCTAGGTAGGTACCGCCATAGGGCCTGTTATCCTGCCGTGAAGCAGTAGTGTGCAAACATTACTGTGTTTCGGTTTAAAGGGCACTGAGAGCGAGCGTAATCACTTATATGCGACTTATGCGACATATGAGACTTAAGAACTGATCTCTCGGAGTGACGGGCGCAGTGTGGTGTCACAATGTTCTGAGTGACCATCATTTGTTATGGGCAGACGTTGCACTTGCCATCAGGTGATCGTTTTGCTCGTTCCGTTACTACTCGTATTATTAAATAAAAAAAAGACGGAACCTACATTGGTCCAAAAACATAAAATTTGATTTTGATTTTCGGGTCTGGTTGTGTTGTGATTGGCCCTATGTCTCTGACACTGCATTCTAGCCTATCTCCAATCTTTTCGCATGAGCGTAACATCGGGCGCGGGTAGGTTAGACTGAGTGAGTGAGGCTTCTGTATTTTTGGGTATACTTGTGGGGTACTAACGCTATCATATCGCCTGCGCAGTGGAGACCTTCCGATTATTCGGAATTTCTCCCCAAAGATACTCGTAAAATTAGGCTAAGAGAACATCATTCACGTATAAAAACATTATGTTCATGTATTGGATTTATATTTATTGCAACAATATACGAAATTTTTTAATATAGATTTAAAAAAACGGCGATAACTTTCGATTATTACTGGTGGTAGGATTTCTATGCAGGAATCCGTCTAGGTAGGTACCACCCCAGGGCCAGTTATTCTGCCGTGAAGCAGTAGTGTGCAAACATTATTGTTTCGGTTTGAAGGCCACTGTGAGCTAGCGTAATCACTGGGCATATGAGACTTAAGAACTGATGTCTCAGGGACGGGCGCAGTGTAGTGTCACATAGAAATGTTCTGGATGACATAGCATTTGTTTTGGGTAGACGTTGCACTTTACATCAGGTGAACGTTTTGCTCGTTTCGTCGCTCTATCCAACAATAAAAAAAAATATTGTCGAGGGCTATCAACTGCGCAGGAGATATTATAGTGCCACATGTGCCCGCGCAAAACACAAAGGCACTCACTCGTTTCAACCTACCCGTGCCCGATGTAACGCTGATGCGATAAGATAGCAGGTAGGCTAGGATGCAGTTTCAGAAACCTGAGGATTAACACAACCCAACCAGACTAGAAAACCAACAATTTCTGTTTTATCACAAATTTGGCTCCAGCTGGGATTTTAACCCAGGACCTGCGATGTAGGAGTCAGGGACTCTCACCACTAGGCCCCGCGGTCGTAAATATTTTAAACTAAACTAAGCTTAAACACTTATACAAATGCACTTTTACAGTGGAATGGCCCATCGTGTTATTTTTTTAATGAATTGTGACTTTCTACCAATAAAAAAAGCAAGCATTACTTTCATCTGATGGTGATTATCACTGCCGCCTATAACAATTGCGTGTCGTCTAATTTCTTTTCAAGGTTTAATTTATAAAAACCATTCGACAAGTCTTTGTCCACAATTCTATTACCTTTAGACAAATACATTTTGGGATAGAGTAAACTTATTTATTTTTAACTCTGATTCGTCTTTTCTTCTTCTATCAGTGGCTTTAATTTTTTTGTTATTAACGTTATGAGAAATAAATTAAAGATATAAAACTGATTTTATGTCGCCGTTTTTAGTAAGAAGAGCAAATGATTAAAATCCATTGTAAATGTCAAACAGCCTGAATTGATCTAAATTGAATTGCCTTTACCTCAACGAAAGCTTCAATAATTCTAACGTACTCAATAACATGTATCACAGGGCTACTTGCCATTACGACCGAATTTTGGTTTGTATTGAATTATTTTCGGAACAGTGATTGAATATTATATTGTACATCACGGCAAAGCACCAAATTCCATCCATATCACCTCGATTTTCTTTCACACTTTGTGGAACTTGCTGCCACCAGCGGTTTTTCCGGACCGATATGACTTAGGGACCTACAAGAAAAGAGCCTATTCCTTTCTCAAAGGCCGGCAACGCACTCGCGACTCTCCTGGTGTTGCGGATGTTCATGGACGGCGGCGATCACTTAGCATCAGGTGAACCGCTTGCTCGTTTGCTCCCTCTTCTATAAAAATAAAAGGAAAAAAATTTGTCAAACGATTTACACGCATGTAGTTTGTGGTACATCTCTTTCTTTTTATCTTTTTATTTCCAATGTTTTGAACTATGAGTCGTAAATAAAAACGAATTCTCCCTGTTTACGGCTACTCGGAGTAAATACAGCGAAGCCTGATTATTTTGAAGTTGCTACAGAGCTTTACGGCGGGAATTTTAAAAATCCCGATACACAATTTTCCTGTTAAATCGTAAAACTTCATTGTTCGTTAAGGGGAAGATATAACGTTCTATAAACGTCTCTGTTTGTTAAGGAGAAGATATGACTTTCTAGAAACTTCGCTATATGTTAAGGAGAAGATATAACGTTCTAGAATGTCAAACAATGTCAAAGGTGTGTTGATGCTATGAAATTTGCTATCGTATTTTTTTATGGTAAATTTTCACTGGCACCTTTAAGCGTGTTTGAAAAAAAGTCACTTTTGTGAATTTTAATTCATGACGTTGTGTAGGCAAAATTAAATTTTATGACATATGAGACATGTTACCGTGTGGTAGCGGCCATAGAGAATCTACCATACTATTTCATCCTGGGGGTGTCGTGAAAGCCGACAGAGGTAAAATAAATATTGGAAAATGGGCAGCAGCATCCTCCTGGAACATCTGAATAAATAAACTGCTGTTGCAAACCCGCCTGCCAAGCGCGGTAACTATGGGAAAAATCCCCCCAAAATGAGAACTAGAAACTTTTGTGGCAATCTATGGGGGAGGTCTATGTTCAGCAGTGGACTGGTATAGGCTGAAATGATGACGACATATGATAGTAACATCTCCCCAGCCGTTACAGAGTCACTTAAAAGAAAACATTTTCTTCGCATTTTGATAGAAGTATGTACAAAATTACCAACAAAATTGGCTACGCTAAATTATTCAGTTAAACCGTTTTCGTTAATTAAAGCAACCAAAATATTTTTGTTTGTCTCAAATGTTTTTGAATACAAGGATAAAATTAAATTCTGTGAGTTAGTTCCTACTTGTGTGTGTATACATTTTCAGTAACTTGAGGTAGCCATATAAATCAGATTAAGGAAAGTAGCCCTGGGGCTTTGCCGGTACAGTGTACACGTTACGTGATTTCCTTGTTTGCTTTTTAATCGAAAAAAAAAACACGTTTCTTCTATTTTCTTTTCTATTGTGTAACGTATTATCGTAGATAAGGGTCAGTTACGCCAACGACAGTATAAATAGGCAGCTATTTGACCGCGCCGACCTTGCCCTCCCTGAACAACTGACCGAGCCCAGGCCGGCCCCCTTGGGCACCCTCCAGTCAGTTACTCTCGCGCACAGGGTGACGGTCCAATCCGAGTTTCCCTGTCAGGGGGCCCTTGCGTTGGTCATCTAGAGGTGAAGGTTTTGGCTAAGCGCTCTCAGCGCGCTGTGCCACCCTTCAACCTGGAGCTGTAAAAGCCTTCGGGCTGACAATGACCATCAGTTCTAAAAAAATATATCACTCGATACTACCTCTTATTGAGGTGAAATACGTTTCGTGTTCTCGACTTCAGTGGTGTGTATTGCCTACGACTGGTGGTTCCTGGTGCCCGAATGTTCACGCTATTGTGGGGTGGGTGGTGCTCTTCAAAAACTAGGTAATTTATTTATTTATTTATTTATTTAAGGTTCACCAACAGTTGTTACACTGATACAATTTACATAAACATTGTTGTAAACAAATATAAGTGAGAGCACAACCAATTCTAGGTAAACACCACATGCACATTAAAACCAGAAACAAAATTCTATTACAACTAAAAGAAGTAATCATAAATTAATATTTAGTAGTTACTTAATATAAAATTTACAATTTGTTTTTTAAACTTAGCCAGTGAGTCAAAATATATGTCTATGCCAGCGGAAGCACTGCAGCTATTATATAGCCGTAATATTCATCATTGCAAAATTTGCAAGCGGATCTTAGTAAATTAACTTTCTTTTCTTCATTATAATGGATTTCTGTAAAGTAATGCCTGATTCTATTAAGTATAACAAATTTGTAATTATTTGTAAAACAAAACAAAAGAAATAATTGACGTCACATTAAATTTGCCTCGCATTTTGCTACGAAACTACTTGTTACATATTACATGACTCAGCAGACTACTTATTACTATACCTATTTAGTATTTTCGGGAGGATTTGTCATAATGACCACGTTTGGCAGGCAGTGATAGCAATGCCAGACGTTTACTTAGGTACCTCAGAGGCTGTTGCCCGTCACGGGTCTGTGTATTTTAAGTTTGGAATTTTTCGAGATAGTTATTAGTCCTTTTCCTTGGTCGACTTTAACGGCACCAACGGGGCGAGATAGCGTGGTAGATTTTCTTAAACCAGCAACCGTATTGTATTGTATAGGTGAAGTTTTCGCTGTTAGTTTGCTTGGCTGTTACAGCTTCATCGCACAACTGAGCTTGTGGGCCCGTGCTTGTTGACTGTAGCCGGACTATATGGCGGTCGCGCGGCGTCGTGTGTTTCAATTAATTGTAACTTAGTGTACAGTGTTAGAATGAACACCAAACGGCTCATTGAGATATTTTATTTATTTATTTATTTTGAACAACTATCATTACAAACTTTTAAGCCGCGATTGCGTTGGTAAGGGTTTAATTACAATTATATTTATTTATATTAATAAACTTAATAATATCTTAAATATTGTCATATAGCATATGACGCACAGCGCAACCCTAGTAAACTCACTCAACGTTGTGGTAAATAAATCATCCCTATCCGCAACGTTATGATGATATCGAGTGCGCGCGCGAGCGGCAGTGCCAGCAGCCTCAGTCTTGTTCGCCTCTATACGTTTGGTACACAATAACCTAACTGTTCAAAAATTGGAGGATTTTGAATTTTGCCAATCAACAATTTAACTATATACAATGTAACTATATACTATATATATACGAATTAAAAAACTCTCTCTGCTGACCACAGTGAAGCTCACTGCACCCTGCATCCCTATCGACATGCGTCAAAATATATACTTCCTGTAAGGAATATCAATATCATTGAAAAGAATCAGTGGTAAATTAGATCAGTCGATTTTAGCAACCATTCTAGATATTCGAATGATAGTGGCTAGTGTTTTTTATAGGATTAGTATTAAAACCATATCCTTTAACTCCAATTCAAAATACAAGTCAAATCAGCGTTAGTGGTCATCATTTTTGTATATTTGACGTAGTTTGTATGCCATCTGGCGGAGCATGCATTTTTGGAGCCGTGGTGGAGTCGCGGGGGAAGAGGAGTGTAGGTGTTTATTTATTTATTTATTTATTTATTTTACTTTAATTAACACGGTTGGAACCAATTACATTAATTAAAGACAACCTATTCGTTCTTCTCGCTCACAGAACTTCATACATTCTGACAATATTATTGGCCATTCATCCGCAAACAGGTCACACTCCAGTCTTGTGTCCAGGAGAGCGTTGAGTGCGGTGAGGACGCGAGGAACGGGTGAGTTAGCACGCGCGACGGTGCGCGCCCGCGGCACAGCAAACTGTTTGTGTTTGCGACTACGAGCGTAATTATTTGGCACGAATAATTGACATAGCGCGGCACTCAGATCTGGAGCGTCAATCCTCCCACGAATTATTTTACACGCCATTATGATTTGCTGATATGCTCGCCGAGTTTCCAATGAATTGTAACTGAGGGAGCCAAGGAGAAATTTGGTGGGATATAAATATGGATAATATCCATGAATGCGCTTGTAAAGGTATCTTAAGAAAACTTTTTGAACCTTTTCCAAAAGGAGCTTGTATGTACTTTCATATGGATTCCATACACAAGAACTAGCTTCGAGTTTCGAACGTACGTATTGCATTGCCTATCTGCCTATCCCCCGCGACTTTGGCGGGGCCGCACCGTAGATGCGGCGGTGGTAAGGCCGCGGGGGAAGAGGAGTGTTGGTGTATCGTTGCTTCTCTCCCTATCCTCTGCGGCCGTAATGTGGTTGGCGGCGGAGCTACAGATCAGATCCGTCGCTGGGGCCGGGAAGACTAGTGCTTTCGAGTGCAAGTTTCCTGGCCCCGTGGCCTCCGCGTGGCGGACTCGGGGGGGGTCCGTTGCGCACACCAAAGGGAGGCCGTGATGGAAGGCGCATCGTGTGTTCCGGCGCGCCTTGCTGGGAAGGAGAGTGGGGAGGAGCTGTCCTCTCCCGAGAAGGGGCCGCCGATTTTAAGCGGCCAGCGCCGGTGGGGTCGCGGATGTGTGCGTGAACGTTCCCGTGGCCCTGCCAACATGCGGCGAAGGCGGCACACCATAGGGTTTTAGTCGGTGCAAGTCCGACATAACCCGTCCTTCCCCCCGTGAAGGCGGGTAAGCGTTAGGCATTTCTCCATGGAAAAAAATGGTTAGTAGATTCTTTTGCGCCGCGTTCACACTTGGGGTAGCGGATATTGCGATCAGACGAAGAAATTAATCACCTCTATCCTACCCATATCTACTTGGTTTCCGGTTAATATTAAACTCGTGAATGAACGAACAAAAGAATTGAATAGCGAATGCTGAACAAACGAAAGATTTCAATGACGGAATCGGTCTAGTAGGTACCACCGCAAGTGACATACAAGTCTTTGTGATATTGTGACATCAAACTGTATGTTAAACGAAAAAATCAAATAATGAGCAAACAAAAAGATGCATAAACACCAGCGTAAATTAACATATAGCTGATGCGGAGAATCGTCGCTGTAGGAAGTCTGCAGTCTGTCACCATATTATGGATCATCACAACCATTACATCAGAATTGATAAACCACAAATCCTTGCAAAAGAACACCGATTCCTACCAAGAATGATTCGCTAGGCATTTGAAATTTAAAAACATCCTAATTTCAATAGAGAAAACGGTTGGGTACTACCTACCGGCTTGGGATCCTATAATTCATACAATTAAAACAAAAACCAAGCATATCACTGCAATAATTCAAAACACAGTTAGCTCTTTCTGCCTAGATCGGACCAAAAATAATAAATAAATGCTGAAGGTACCCCGGGGTAACTATGACATCAAGACATTTGTCACCTGATTCCTCCCGTGACCAATGGTGGTGTAAAGTATTCGAAACGTCGGGTTATAAATAACTCAAAATTAAACGCGAGTAAATCCGTCAATTAGTTTTATTTCAATGAAAATGTCAAAGCTAACAAACTATCAAACTACTTTGAGGTTTAAAACTAGTAATCCTTATCGTGAAGGAAAGTAAGTTACTTTGCTAAGATCCGCATGCAAAATATAAAAATGGTGTATATTTCCTAGTTTTTTTGAAGAGCACCGCCCGCCCTCCGTCAGTAGCGTGCACAAGCAAACTAACACCGCCACCAGGAACCGCCACCAGGTACCCTCCACCAACCACTACAATACTAAAAACTTTAAAGTAACTTACTTTCCTTCATTACAATGGATTTCCGCAAAGTAACGCCTGATTCTATTAATCCTTTTTGTGTTATGTATAACACTTCAAAGTGACTTAGGTTAGAGTACTTTGCTTAAATGGAAATTTCATATGCAAATTGGATATTTAAATCTAATCTGAACAAATGAAAACGGTTTCAGTTGTTGTGGGTGTCATAAGAGTAGACTAAGTTACACATCTAGTAAAACTGATGGCTTGTGACAGATGCCGGTATAACCATGTCGAAAATGCCAGACCGAATACACAGACCTGAGACAGGCAGTAGCGTCTAAGATTTTATGAAAGAAAGTGCCGAGATGTGCAAATGGTTCCATGGTTATAGGTGCAACGCCTGCTCATAACAAACACTGTTTTACCCAAAGCATTTCTGTTTGACACCACACTGCACTTATCGCTCTCAGACATCAGTTGTTATATCTCATATGCCCATTGATTACTATCAGTGCCTTTTAGACCGAAACAAGTAACTTTTGGACACTACTGTTTGACGGTATAATAAACCGGCAGTGCGGTGGCGGTATCTTCCTAGTTGAAATCTTGGCCTATGACGAGACAAAAACAATATGTGTCACCCAGAACATTTATATGTGGCACCGCACTGCAAAAATTTATATGAGTCACCCTGAGACATCAGTTCTTAAGTCTCATATGCCCAGTGATTACGCTACCTCTCAGTGCCCTTCAAACCGAAACACGGTAAGGTTTGCACACTACTGCTTCACGGCAGAATGTATCTACCTAGACGGATTTCTGCATAGGAATCCACAATTGTTGGCGAACTTCACATGTCCTCGATTTTTTTTTATTCCTCAAACATGCAGGTTGCCTCACGATGTTTCCACTTCAGACACTTCAGCACACATCAGCATTTAAAATAGCGACAGTACAAGTGCAAACAATTCAGTACAAGCACCGGGATCAAACTTAGCACTCGCGTACTATGAAATTTAAAGCGAGCGCCCTGCCTCTTAGTTGGGCTAACATCCAGGAGTGGACATTTAAGAGGCTTAAGAGGATCCTGAGACATTTGAGAGGATCTTGAGATTAACCCCTGGCCCCCTGGTCCGTCCCGGCTTTGCACGGAAGTTATACTCGTATCTTAGCCTGTATAAAGAAAAACACAAACCCGTTTACCCATTTAAGAGTAAACGTTCGTAAAATCAGTTCTTAGTCGGGTCTATGCAGGGAAAGGAATATGTACGCCAATTTTCAAGTCCATAGCTCCCATAGTATCGGAGATGGATAAGATAGACAGGCAGTGCCCATAAAATGTAAAATTATATATTGTTTTTTTAAAGTACGGGTTGATGCGACTATGTAGCAAGCAATAGTAGGTTTAAATAAAGATAAAAAAGAATTGTTGACTAAAAAACCGATGAAAATGTAACCAGTCATCATCGTACTGTGATAGGCTGTAATGATGATGATGATGCATCATCATTACAGCCTTTCACAGTAGTATAGCAGTAGTGAAGTAGTAAGCAGTAGTAGTACTATTCTATTCTATTCTGCCACAGTTGCCACGCCTGGCAGTCGGGTCGGCAACCGCATTTTATTTGTTCAGATGTTCCCAGAAGGTGCTGCTGCCCATCTTGTGGTTTTGTTTTTCCCTCTGTCAACTTTTACGACACCCACGGGATGAGATGGCGATAACCAGTATTATAACATTTTTTAAATGATATTATTTTTAAAAGTATTCAAAGGGCAGTCAGATATGTAGATATTATTAAATTATCTGTTATAAGTATTAATATAACGAAAGAAATAGGTGTTCCGGGTGTAGTTTTCCGAAATCTTTGTAAAAATTGTATTTTTTTTAATAATTGAAATATAGAATACACAAAGGTTTTTCTACCTATAGGTGTCCGGCGGAATAGCACCTCCCTCTTTCCTACCGAGTTGTCGTAAAAGTCTACTTAGGTATTGTACGGACAGCCTTTATTTGTGCAGAATAATACCATATGCAATGCTGTCACTATACCGCTCGTAGGCATGCAATGGGGAGTAAGATTTTTTTTTGTTTCGGGTGGTTCGCCACCCGTCTCGTTTCCCGCGGTCGCGAGAAGTTAGCTACATGTGTGGGCTCTGCCTGCCCCTTATATGGGAAGAAAAGTGCGATAGTAGGTATGTATGTAAAAATGGTTTTCTTAGTTTTCAAAATAAAATCCGATGAACACTTTCCCTTTCTCAGCACATACAAATTCAATAAACATAAAACACATACGAGATATAACACCTTTATTCTCTTACGGCCTTGTTTCCTAAATAATATATTAGACCTCTAAGGTACAATTTGCGTAACGGTCGGATTTGTTCACAGGTATTATTTAGTAATACCCGCAGAAAACATTTTCCTTTTGTTTCGGTGTAAGAACAAAAACAGTACAACAACATTACTTAAATAGCATGATTATTATTAGCAGTTTAATCTTTATATCCCTGTACATATTATAATAAATAATTATAAATAAAATTAATTAATCATCTATAAAGTCGGCCAAAACCATTTTTAAAATGATTTATGAAAAGAATTAAGACGAAAATAAAGGTTAAATTATATTATTTTTATTTTTATTATTCGACATTATAGTATTACATTTCGTAGATAATATTCAATTCAAATATTATTCAAAAATCTATTAATATGATTAAATTAATTACGAATACTCCAATATAACCAGTTTTTATAACAACGTAGTATATATTTCTTCTGTAAAATGAGCGTGCTTAATAAATCAAAAAGTGTTCGTCATCATCATCATCATCATCATCATTTCAGCATAGCACTATTTAAATATACTATATATACATTGCCACATAGGTTAGTAGCTCTCTTCTGGAGTGATTTTGCCATAGTTGCCACGCTTGGCAACCGCAGTTTATTTATTCAGATGTTCCAGGAAGATGCTGCTACTCATCTCTTGGTTTTCGTTTTCCCTGTGTCGACTTTTACGACACCCAAAGGAGGAGATTGGGTGGTAGATTCTCTTATGCCGCTACAACACGGCATAAACAGTTTTTATAACAACTAAAATAGTAGAAATGTCTTCTAAGTGGAGCGTGTTCATGTATACATTCAATCTTCAATAAATCAAAAAGTGTCGCTCCAAGAATTTTAATAATAATTTTCTGTAGAATATATTAACGAGTAAAAGGTCTCTACAAAATTTGATCAAAATCTTAGCACTTTTTTTTACTGGTGGTAGGATTCCTATGCAGGAATCCGTCTAGGCAGGCACCACCCCAGGGCAGTGCCAGGTATTCTGCAGTAGTGTGCAAGTATTAGTGTATTTCTGTTTAAAGGGCACTGTGAGCTAACGTAAGCACTGGGCATTTGAGACTTAAGAACTGATGTCTCAGGGTGACGGGCGCAGGCACAGAAATATTCTGGGTGACACAGCATTTGTTGTGGGCGGACGTTGCACTTACCATCAGGTGAACGTTTTGCACGTTTTGTCACTTTATACAATAAAACAAAAATTTCAAAATTTCAACCCGCGGAGAGTCAGACCAGCCCTCTTACGACTGCAGGTTTGGAGGGCAAGCGACGACTACAGATATAAAGATGCATTATAAGAAACTCTCAAAGCATGGTCCTATGTTAGTGCGGTCTATGATATAAAAGAAATAATATAGAAGGTCTCTAAGACGTCAAAGCGTTATTATGATAGAGTCGAGACTTGAAAATAATTAAGATAGAGTCTCGTAAGCTTCTATACCGAGACAGGAGTCCGCGGTAAACGCAGAGTCGAACCGATACGGTCTAATTGAAAGACATATCATCTTGATGACGATGGTACTGCTCTGTTTTAATACGTTTACGTAGTTACTAATACGGATTTTTCGTGAACATCGTGCACTCCTGCCGTCTGTGGTCAGCGTTTTAGTGTATATTACTATAACACGCCGGTTACCTTACGGATCAGGAGTCATAGGTGGTAAATTACTTCTTAGATAGGTTCCTTTAAGCCTGGACGTCCTAAATTATACAAACAAACTACGAGTACGTACTTAAACTTTGCTTTTAGTAATTCGAGGTAACTAATCCAAAGCTGACGCTTTCGATGTTCGTGGATACTTTCGCCAGACTCGACAAGTTTCACTTTAGAAATTTGTGAGTGTTTCATGATATTTCTGCCGCAATATTTTAAGAATTTGGCATTGAAGGCCAATGTCTTCAGATGCGTCATACCCGTAATGACGTATGGTGGTCAATAGTTGACAATGCAGTGGGACTAGCCGATACTGGTGTCCGGCAGAGCAGAATAGCTTTTACCTCTTTCCTACAGAAGTGTCGTAAGAGGCGACTAAGGTATTGTACGGACAGACTTTATTCGTACACTATACTGTTCGTGAAAACGCAATGGGAAGTAAGAATTTTTTTTACTTGTAGCAAAATGGCGGCGATGTGGTTGGCCACCCGTCACGTCTTGTTTCTCGCGAGGGTGAAAAGTGGGCTACGTGAGTTGCCTCTGACTACCCCTAAAAGGCTTGTTTACAGTGGCACTAATCGATAAGTACTGAGGATAGGATTACTATTCAGTAATCTGTCTAGATAGCTATCACCGCAGTGCCAGTTATTCTACTGTGAAGCAGTAGTGCTGTGAGCACTTCTCCTTTACGGCAATGAAGCTAATCAACTTAAGAACTGGAACTGATGTCACAGTGAAACAAGCGCAGTGTGGTGACACTGATTTGTTCTGGGTGCCACAGCATTCGTTATGTGCAGACGTTGCACTGACCGTCAGACAGATGATTTTGATTTTGAAGCTGAATAGGAGAGTCTCGTCACATTCTTTTGCAGGCAGAACTAGACTTGCCATAACTTTAAGATGCAGATCATTTATCTGAAGTGGCAATCGACCGATTGCATATACTGTAGGGCTGATTGGCAAACTTATTGCAGTAAATCCCGTTCTAGATAGAATATCGATAAGTGTAGGTTGTAAAAGATATGAAAATATAAAGTCCTAAAAAAAAGTAGTGTCCCAAAAGAAGTTTGGGTCCAGCAGTGAACTAGCGTGGTCTGCTTTAGATGATGAGATAATTAAAAAAAATAACACTTACACCGTTATTGCGATCATTCATACTTTCATGTCGAAAAAATCAACATTAATTTTGTGAAAGGCAAAGAACCAAGATGAACTATTTGTAACAACGCTTATCGTATATTCTACAAACGTTGTGTAATGTTTATAACAGCTATGAAGAACACACTTTAACTTTCCTTTCACAGAGTGTCGGTTTAACAGTAATCCTTTCAGCCCTCTGGAAATAAACCATACAAGTTCTAGTTTGCAAGATAGACTAGAGAACGTTTGTTATAAAAGCCGTCGTAATGGTCTTTAATGTCGGATATTAACATGATAGTTGTAATCCGATGATAATTCGTGACGAATTTTTGAATTCCAACATTTTGCAACAGACGTAGGCCTCTCTGAAGAAGGGGAATATTTTTCGTAATCACAACGCTAGTGTGGTAAATAAGCAGCCACAGTCCAGACACCTCGCTCTTTAAACGCATCTGCCCCACCTGTCAGCTTATTTTCAGTCTAGCGTTAACAGTAATCCGTTCACCCCTCTGGAAAGAGCCTATTCCTTCCTCAAAGGCAAGCAACGCACCCGGGATTCCCCTTTTATTGCGGATGTTCATTAGCAGCGGTGATCACTTACCATCATGTAAGCCGCTTGCTCGTTTGCCCCTTCTTCTACAAAAAAAAAAACATCACGGCTGTCATAAATATGAATAGCCTTTATTAGTTGTTGCAATTTCCTCCGAAATTTAATGAAGCAGCTTAAATGTTTTAGGAAAGTTGTAGGGAGTAGCTGATATTAAATGTTAAGAACTAATCTGATCTGTTAGGTGGTAAAATTCTGAAGGAGTGTGATTTTAAAAGGCAGAGTAGAGAGTATTCTACTATAGCACCTACCTCTTTCCTACAGAGGTGTCGTAAAAGGCGATTAAGGTATTGGACAGACAGCCTTTATTCGTGCAGAATAACATCATATGCAATGCTGTCACTATACTGCTCGTGAGACCGCAATGGGGAATAAGAATTTTTCGATCCGTCCAAAAGCCGTCTGGTGTTACAAACTATAATTACAGCACAGTGAGTATAATCATAGCTAATATGGGGGATATATCGATAATAATTATATCGAAAACCTAGATTAATTCTATTCTGTTATTAATATGAAAGTTGGGAATGTCACTATTTACATGTTTTCTAAGAAATTACTCTCGAAAATGACTGCAAGTTTAGAATACTATAGGTATACTTAGAAAAACTTTAAGAAACTCATTTGCAACTTTATGTTTCTCTTTTACTGTCTTACCATTTAATTTAAATGCAAGGTCGTCTTTTTTGCATTATGCCTGCTAGAGTCTTAATGTGGCTTTAGTTTTATTGGCAGAAACTTTTATGACTTTACAAGTCAGCTTCAGCTTTCAAAACTACATTTAAAAATATTGTAGAATGTTTAACATACTGATAGAATTTTTTATTAGCGCTATGTGATCTTTTAGATCAATAATTTGCTTTTTTATTATGATAATTTTTGTAAATTGTAGCGATAAGAATGATTACTAGGATAAGGAGATTCTAATGTAATGATTAATGTCGAAAGTGATAGCGTTAAAATTTTGGCCACGAATTTTAAATACCTAGTTTGCAGCAGCAGTGTCAGTGTTGAAGTATCAACAATCTTTATTTTTATCGTAAAAAAAGATACCTCTCACTGGAATTTCTTCCGTATCGTAGGGATATTTTACATGATAAATAAACTAGACCCGAGACAACTATCTGTAGGTATATGTTCCAAAATGTTCAAAATATGTGTTCCGTGCGGGAATTGAGCCTGCGACCTATAGCAAAAGAGCTAATACTTTTTTGACATGTGAAAATGCCTAAAAATGCTGTCACTGTACTGCTCGTGGGAAGGCTATTAAGAGAAAGATTTTTTGATTATCGGGCGGGTTCGTCACGTCTCTTCCCGCGAAGGCGAAAAGTAGGCTAGTAAAAAGGCGTGACTGTATATACTCGTATGTACGTATAAAATTGCCTAACGTGGACCCGTCCCCGCGGATGCAAGGACGGACTTTTGTCGGACTTGCATCGACTAAAACTATATGATGTTCCGCCTCAGCCGCTTGTTGGCAGGGCCACGAAAACGATTACGCACACATCCGCAACCCTGCGTCGGCCTTTTGCAACCCCAGGAGCCTTGGAGAAGAAAATTCTTCCCCACTCTTCCTCCTAGCAATGCGCGCTGAATCACGGGACTCGCCTTCCAACACCAATTTCAAATACACAATACATCCAGGCCCAAAAACTAACAACTTGTGTCTTTGCACAAGTCTCTGCTCTGATTGGAATTTGAAACTAGGACTGCCGCGTAGAAGTCAGGTACTCTGTCCACTAGTCAACGCGGTTTTTATATGAATATTATGTGTACAGATTAACTGATGACAGGATTCATGTGCAGGAATCCGTCTAGGTGCAGCATCGCAGTGTTACTTATACAGCCGTCAAGTAGAGGTGTGAAAACATTTTTGTGTTTCGGATTGAAGGGCACTGATAACTAGTGTAATCAGTAGGTATATCGTCGTCGTCGTCGTCGTTTCAGCCTATCAATAGTCCACTGCTGAACACAGGCCTCCCCCATAGATTGCCACAAAAGTTTGTAGCTCTCGTTTTGGGATTTCGCCGTAGTTCCCACGCTTGGCAGACGGGTTGGCAACCGCAGTTTATTTACACAGATGTTCCAGCAACATGCTGCTGCCCATCTCCGGTTTTCATTTTCCCTCTGTCGACTTTTACGACACCCACGGGATGAGGTTGGGTGGTAGATTCTCTTAGGCCGCTACCACACGGGGAGTAGGTATATGGTAGTTACGAACTGAGGCATCAGGGTAGCGAGCGCAGTGCAGTACCACACAGAAATATTCTGGGTGACACAGCATTTGTTATGAGAAGACGTGGCATTAACCATCAGGTGAACGATTTCCTCCTCTCATCACTTTCGTCCAATAAAAAAAAAATGTGTTTTGTTGCCTGCTCTATATTGTCGCATGGCCGTGGTTAGAGTACCTGAAAATTATCCCAGTCGGATCCAACATATGTTAATATTTTTGGTTAACCTACGATCTTACCGCAAGAGCGTTTCGTCGTATACGGGTACATTAGGACGAGTGAGCGTCACTGTGTTTGCGCGTATTCTTGTAGCATTATAACGTCTTCTGCTCAGTTGATAACTACCGACAGTATTCGTAGTTCTTTCCAATACTTAATATTAATTAGACAGTGGTAATTTTTTTTTTTATAGAAACTATAACATGGTCTTACTGATGCCCCAGATGCTTAATTAGGTCTGATATATAAAAAATGCCACAATGAAAATATTCTTAGAAGCGTTTAAAGAACGAGGCGTTTTATACTAACCCGCCAGTCAAGCATGGTGGTGCAAGTCCTCCATTTTTGACTGAGGATTATGTCCGTAAGTGGACTATTATGATGATGATGATATCTCGCGCATTTGCCGTAGTAAGATGATAACTGCTTACTGAGTACTGAAAGATTCGCGCCGTGACTGATTCCGGCTTGAAAGGACCATCATCATCTTAAGCTTCTCGTTGTAAGCAGAAAATGTCACTGTGGTAAAAATTTGGCCATTAAGATACTATTTTGTAAAGTGACAACTGATTCGGTCAGTATTTATTTATAAGCAAATTCACTTTTTAGCCTAATAATCATTTTCTTACAGAGAGCCAGAGCTTTATTAGAATGTTACTGCTTTATTTAATGTTTTACAAATTTCAGTGACATAATATTAAAAAAGTCAACAAACGAATTATAAGAGAATAGGAATAATATCACATTCCAATATTTATCAATTGTCATTTGGCTTAACAAAATATTTTGTTGAAAGAGATTGATGTAAGGCGGTTGAGTTTGTGTTTGGACAGCAAATAAAACATTATTTCGCCGGAAATTGAACATAAGGTTACCGGTACGGATTGAACGAAGGCCAACATAGAACCAAATTCAATAATTTGAAGAAACGTAAAAATATTAACGTTTATTGTTTATTGTTATTTATTTTGTTATTTGATGACGAAACGAGTAAGACATTCACCTGATCGTAAGTGCAACGTCTGCCTATAACAAATGCTGTGTCACCCAGATCATTTCTGTGTGACACCACACTGCGCTCTGAAACATGAGTTCTTAAGTCTCATATGCCCCGTGATTTTGCTAGCTCTCAGTGCCCTTCAAACCGAAACACAGTAATGTTTGCACACTACTACTTCACGGCAGAATAACTGGCCCTGGGGTGGTACCTAACTAGACGGATTTCTGCATAGGAATCCTACCGCCATTAAATTTTATTTGAGTTAAAAAGTTTACTTTATACACTATATTCATAGTTACTAGCCGACTCCTGGACAAAGGCCTTACCCATGGATGAAATATTTTTCGTCATCACCCGTCTCGGGGGCAGCGAGATCTTTAGCCAACATATGATTTTTCCACGAACTAAAAAACTGGATATTTGTTATTTTGCAATCTATGTATAGTCATAATATTTCGATCACGACAAACATGGGATAAGGTAGGGGGGTAGACACCGCCCTAGTTTAAGCACTATATTATATAGTGTTTCAAATATCAGAAAATAGTTATATTTTTATAAAAAATCTACTTAATTAAACTTGAACACTGTCTGCCTGACAGAGGACGCAAGGTTACATTTATTTAAAATAGTTTAGAAAAATTTGATGATTGAGGAGCAGAATGTCTCACCGACTGTTTTTGTTATTGTAGGTAATTGAGTAGCTTATTTCGGGCCTTATTTTTTATTACTGGATCCTACGAAACGCAATGTTCGTAGACATATCGTTAGGTTCATTCCCTGTATTCATCATATCTATCTTTTTTATATAGAAGACGGGGCAAATGAGCAAGTGGCTCACCTGATGGTAAGTGATCACCGCCGCCCAAAAATATTCTCAATACTAGAGGAATTACGGGTGCGTTGCCGGCCTTTTCAGCTATCTCCAAGCTAAGTGGTACTTCCATTCCGGCTGAGATGGTGACAATTTCTTATGGGGCTGTCGGTCGTCCAGACAATCAACAAGTCCCAAGACCAGCTTTGAACATTGTCAAATTTATGTCTCCTTTTTCCGAGCCGTTTCATAGCACTTCGAAGGTGCGAAAGTTTTTGCGGAAGATTCCGTGAATCAAGGCCAGATTGGCTCCCAAGACTGGACTCAAAATATGGTATATCGTTAAGTCCTATAGGTGATTTTTTGATGTGTATACAAATTCTTTTTGCGATATTTTCTCGTAAATGTGTCTTAGTATTTATTTGTTTACGGGGAACTACTTCTTCGCCGCAACTAAGTGGTAAAAAATAGCATGGAAAGAGAAGATTACCAAAAAACTATTTGAGAAAAGTAGAATGGTTTCCGAGATGTTGCCGATCGAAAGACGGCAATTTTATGACCGATTAATACAAGGACTACTTGACCTAGTTGCCTCTTTTTTTGCCGGATAAGCATCCCCGGCCTCCCGTGATAGTGCTGTTTTCCCCGGCTCTTTCCAAGATATAACCATCCTATACCACAGAGTTTCTTTTCCAACTTCCGCATTCCCTGCCCCAAGTCCTTTTCCTATCTAATCGTTTTCCGTTTCTCTCCGCCAAGCCAGTGGTTGTCGTGCCGATTGATGGCTGTGTAGCTAGGGACGAGCCGGGCGACCTTAGGATAAGGTTACCCTTACCTAAGCATGAAGGGCTCTGTTCGGGTAGACAAAATACTAGAGGGAACGCAATAAGGATAAAGAAATTTAACTGTTACGAAAATGGCAGTGACTTGGTTCGCCACCCGGAGTCTCGGAGAGTCTACCCTAATGGGAATAAGAGTGAATGTATGTATGTATGTAATACATAGTGACGTCGTTCTAGCCTATTCGACCAAGGCGACAACTTCTCAAATATTGTCGGAAGCTATCAACTGCGCAGGAGATATAAGTGACATATGTATTCGTAAACACAAGGGCACTCATTTCTCCTAGCATACCGTTGCCCGATGTAACACTCATGCTATAAGATCGGATAAAAGCTATCATAAATTTCCCACGACCAGCGGTTTCTCTATACTGTACTACTACAGTATAGAGAAGGAATCCTAAGTGGTATACTAATACCACTTAGGATCCTTTAAGAAGAAGCTATAAACAGCCGGCTGTTCATGGGCGGCGATGATCACTTACCTTACGAGGTGAGTCACTTGCTCGTTTGCCCCATCTTCTATAAAAAATACAATCAGATACTTTTGAGATTTTTTTGATATTTTTTCGTTGTATCTAATTTGTTACTGTAGCAAGGCGTAGAATATTTGTTTTGATTTTTGATTTAGATGGTATATAATTTTTTTTAAAATTATTAAACACTTAATAATTACATATTGTAATAAACAATAATTGCTTAATTACATTAACAACAAGTATTAAATTGTTGTAAATAAACATTTATTTTTTGTTTTCAGTTAACTTACGACATTTTGTGTATTTTTGAAGTCGGTTAAGTTTTTTTTTTTAATTATTATTTTTATGTAATTTTTCACATGCTTAAAAAAGGATTTATCAATCAAACGAAGAAAGCACATCGATAACCTATACAAACAAAAGGATGCAATAATTCCACGCACGATTCAGGTCGCCTTTAGGGAAATCATGTAAGGTATAAGAAATTGAATACAACTACAAGCGAGGGACAAAGAAAGATCTTAAATAGAAGTAGAAGCATAGCACTAGCCTTTACTTTGCACACACACGCATTCGCACACATATGCACTTCCACACGGGCACGCTGGCATGCGTGTGTATATGTGTGAGTAGCATAGTACAACACGTCTACTCAATATCAAAAGTTACTGTCGATATTAATAAAATAACATTCATTGAACAATCAAAAAAAGTAAGTTTTTAAATGTCGCAATGCTGAGCTCCTTATCTCAATGTTGAGGGGGTTCAGAGCAGGGAAGAGTCTACCTCGTTGCTCCTTCGTGTGTTGGCGGATTGCACATATCTTCATTATATTTTTATTGCTCAGGCATGCAGGTTACCTCGTGATGTTCACACCGTGTGCACGTGGTAAATCAGCACTTTAAAAATTTAAATTGCAGAAAAATAAGAGATGCCGGCGCTGTGGATCGAACACCTCTCACTCGCGTACTATGTAGTTTAAGCCGAGCGCCCGCTTGGACTTGGAGGGCCGTCAAAATTTTCAAGTAATGACAGGCTGTTTAAAATGATTTAAGTCAAGACTCATTCTGACACTGGCACTGGCATTCGTGAGCTTCAAATACAAAGACAAAACCGATCTGCTAATTCATTCAAAATAAAACTAAGAGATATACTGAAGGAAGAAAATTACGCTCTCGAAAACTTTTACAATGCAGATGAAACCGGGCTCAATTGGATGTGAAAGTTTTGCCACGAAAAACTTCTTGCTCTTATTTTAGGACCAGGTGCTGCTAATACATGACGTGACGTGACGTGTATTA
Organism: Luehdorfia chinensis; assembly: GCA_019845155.1. Lineage (NCBI taxonomy): Eukaryota > Metazoa > Arthropoda > Insecta > Lepidoptera > Papilionidae > Luehdorfia > Luehdorfia chinensis. The sequence goes on along the minus strand of JAHVAK010000003.1, from coordinate 2,286,726 downwards.
GCAGCACCTGGTCCTAAAATAAGCAAGGATCGTATCACTGTCTTAGCATGTGCTAATGCTACTGGCAGCCACCCATTGCCCATGCTTGTAATTGGTAAAAGCGAGAAACCACGTTGTTTCAAACACTTTAATACTCGTATATCTGCGATGCCTATCATTTACATTTCGCATAAGAGTGCTTGGATGGATAGTACAATTTTCAGGGAATGGTTTACAGAAACATTTATACACTCTGTAAAAGCCCATCAATTAAAAAATGGTAAAAGAGAGAAAACATTATTACTTCTTGATAACTCCAACTCATCCATCATGGGACATCTTAAATGAAAAAGACGAGTTTATAAAAGTCGTGTTTTTTCAAGTTATTAAAGCTCATGGATCAAGGCGTTATTGAGACTTTCAAACGGTATTATATTCGTAGAAAAGAATTATTACATAAGTTACTTTTGGAAAAAGAAGAGGAGAAAGCCTGATAAGGAATCATAAAGAGATTGATTTAAAAGACGCGTCCTACATGATCAGAGCAGCATGGGACAGTGTTAAAGAGCAGTACTTGAAAAAAAGCGTAGAATAAAGTGTATAGGGGAAAATCCTCAAAGTGGATGTGTAAACGAGAAACAGAAAGATATGTCTGAAATGATAGATATGCTAAAAAAGCTCGATTGCCACGAATGCGATCAATAAGAGGTTCAACGATGGATGGATATCGACGACGAAGATCCAGGGTACCAAATTATGCAGGATAGCGAAATTTTAGACCTCATGACTAATAAGGCTGACGCCACCGCTAGCACCGAATCAACGAATAGCTCAGATAATGAAGATGAAAACATAATTGGTGATTCTGAAGCGTTTACTTGCTTAGATATTGCCTTGCGTTGGTTTGAAACACAACCTGAAAGCGACCAGTATCAAATACCTGTGCTTAAAAAAGTACGTGACCTAGCCGCTCATAAGCGGATAGGCTTGTTTCGGCCGATGACGATCAAAGATTTTTTCAGGCGTTAATTTTATCTGGTACAAACATGTTTTACTACAAGATTGTCTGCACTTTTTTTGATTAATATTGTCATTAAATATATAAATGTAGATATGGGTTTCATTTACCTGTACGTAAATATGTATGGCTGAATCAATATACATATGTATAGGTAGTCCCCCGATTAGTCGCTCTACTGTATAATTTAAAAAAAACTCTTGACACGGGCACACTTACTAATATTCATTTATATCTACTTTGTTCGCATTCTAAGACGGTGAAAGAAATCAGAAAGAAATCATGGAAAAGAAATAAATAATCCGACATCCCTCGTCGTAATCAATTGATTGTAATTCACTGAGCCTTCAGACGGATAAGATTCTCGATGCGAAAAGAAAATTTACTTCGCTCCATTCCCAATGGAACTAATACTGGTAACATATCCACTACGTGCGGCGCTTTCAATTTCGTTAAGCAGATCTAACAAACACGTGTAGCAGGATAAGAGATTTCCCAGATAATTTATTAGAATTGAAAACACAATCGACCTTGGAGGTTATACATACTCGTACTAACAAATTCTGTGCATACATACCGTCAAACTATCCAAGTTTGTCCGCTTTCTAGGGATTGAAAAGGGTTCCAAAATACCGGTAAGAAACCGGTATATCGCGGTACCGGTACTCTAGCAAAACTTTTTTAAACTAGTGTTGCACTAGTCGAGGTCAACTATCGATGTTTCGATTATCGATATTTGACCTCAAAAACTGTAATTATAAAACCAGCTTTTCAAGAAACTATTTCTGCTGGTGTTGAGTTTCTAGGAATTCCTTGTGGTATTTTCAGTTGGTTTTTCTGATGAAACTGATACTTAATGATTTCTTATATTTACGCGAACAACACATTTAATTGAAACTAATTTTACGGAATAATCGCCTATAATAATATTATTGGATAACCATAAAATGGAATTATTGGTTTTTCTAAACTTTGTCTCAACTTATTTAATAAAAGTGGCCTTACTTGGCCTGGTCTACTATATCTTATCTAGATAAGCAATACAAGAAGTTGCTACAATTTTCGTAACAATAGAACAGAACAAGAAATTCAGTAGTTTGTTTTCATATATACGTGTAAAAACGAATATAATTAAACGATGTGAGTGCTTTGCCCTTTTTGTTAAAAAAATATGTTGGTTAGCACCAACCACTTCTCTGTTTTGTCGTACCGGTATTTTGGAACCGGAGCCGTACAGGAACCCAAACCGGAATCGTACCAAAAACGGGGACCCTTAAAGGCCTTTAAGTAAATAAAGACCCGTAACGAAAACGAAACGAAAATTCAAAAAACCGGTTTTCGCCGTTTTTATTAACTCGCTTTCATATATGTTTGTTCGCGTTAAATTTAGTAATTGATTTCAAACATTGATTGTAAACAAACTTTATTATTTTAGTCTGTTTTAAAAACGTTGTAATTAAAAAAGTTCTTTATACGATACTTGTTTACATTTATGCTGATTATCGCAAAGTACACATTTTAACTTTTATTTTGTTCGAAGGCACATTCATTCCGCCGTGTGGTGGCGGCTTAAGAGAATCTACCACGCCATCTAATCCCGTGGGTGTCGTAAAAGCCGACAAGTGAAAATTAAAACCAGAACACTGCTGTTGCCAACCCGAGGCGGTTTGCGCGGCAATTATAGCAAAATCGCCTCAAAAATGTGACTAGAAACTTTTGTGGCAATCTATGGGGAACACCTATGTTCAGCAGTGGACTAGTAGTAGTCTGAAATGGTGATGATGATGCCATTAATTTTCGCTTTCGTTCAGGTTTGCCCGTATCCATTATTTGCTAAACTCTCTTATGGCGTCCTCACAAAGAACAACTTAAAGTTTAAGGGCAAAATTGTCGTACTGTCACGGTATCAATTGCTAAATTATAAAGTATTGATCCCCGCTTCGCGCTTTTAATTATAAAGTGTTGAAATTCGGCCGTGTGGATGTAGATTTTTAAATATCCCGTGGCAACTATTTTATTTTCCGGGATGAAAACTATCTCTGTACCAAATTTCGTCGGTCGGTTCAGCGGTTAGGTAAGGTAAAGGTAAGAAACAGACAGAGGTACAGAGAAAGTTACTTTCGCATTTATTACTATGGATAATAGATTCGTTAAGAAAGTAGTGGGCAAATTGTTAATTGTTTTCATACGGACAATTTGCAGGGTTGCAAAAACCTGGTTGATGATAAATAAATAATAAATATTTTTATTGGTCAAATATTTTATTTAAAAGTACACGCATCTTTTTTTTACTGGCGGTAGGATTCCTATGCAGGAATCCGTCTAGGTAGGTACCACCCCAGGGCCAGTTATTCTGCCGTGAAGCAGTAATGTGAAACATTACTGTGTTTCGGTTTGAAGGGCACTGGGAGCTAGCGTAATCACTGGGCATATGAGACTTAAGAACTGATGTCTCAGGGTGACGGGCGCAGTGTGGTGTCACACAGAAATGTTCTGGGTGACACAGCATTTGTTATGGGCAGACGTTGCACTTACCATCAGGTGCAGAACCAGCAGAACACTTTTATTCAATAAAAAAAAATATATAAGTCCGGATGTAGGCTACGATGTTATGACTGGGACACGCGGACAATCACAACTAAATCAGACCCTAAAACCAAAAATTTGTTTTGTAGTACCAATGAAATACGAAGTCACTAGTCACTTTTGTAATAAAATAAATATATATTACAAAAATATCTGCCGTGTGGTGGCGGCTCGTTAAAAGAATACTACCACTCCATCTCATCCAATGGATCTCGTAAAAGGCGAGTAAGGAATTAAACTGTACTGTACACCCAACAGCGCATGATGGCGATGGGCTCACCACCTATCACACCAAGTGCTTTGGTGAAACGTAGATTGTGGCAGTCATCTGTTTTTGCAGTGAGTGCCCAGTCTCTGACTACCCCTTATGGGATACAGTCGTGATCTTATGTATGTATGTATATTACAAAAAAGTGCGTGTGTTGCACTGTATGCATTAAAGACAAAGACATTACTTATTTATTTATTTTATATTTTTAGGAAGATTTACAGCAATACTTAAAAATAAATAATTGTTCACAAATATTACAGTCAAAGTTACAAAATATATAACTCGATTTGAAGAAGCTATATAATTTCGGTGATGTAATTGCTGTTAGCCTTTTTGGCTTTTACAGCTTCATCGGATACTGTGCCAGGGGCCCGCGTGCCAGGTTTGGTTTGACGCAAACATAAATACATAAATAAACTCCTACAAAAACCTCGAAATTCGGACTGTCACGTTCGCTGCGTGCTTGCTCGATTTAGAATATCTCAATATGATTTTAAGTCGTTTATTAACCGTCCGAGGGAGGCTCCGGGCCTCCATTCGGACTGTCGACTTGTGCGTCGGTAACTCTGGGCGGTGAGAACCACCCTGGAACACGGGTGTATCGTGTGAAAGCGGTGTGATTTTGAAGAAGAAAGACATACCTTAAGACATAGTCTAAGATTCCAAGCATAATTTATCTTACGTAGTAAAAAAACGGCCAAGTGCGTGTCGGTCTGCCCACAGTGAAAGGTTCCGTAGTGGGGATTAGAGTGTTAACGAAAATATTCCATATTGCAAACACTAAAACATATCTTAATAAAACAAATTTTCATGAAAAGTGTTTTTTTTTTTGGGGTTTTAGCCTAAAATCTTTATCTCAGCGGCCAGACGCTCTCTTCGAATTTCATAGTACTTTATATTAAACATTTACCTTTCATATTTAACAGGGGTTGGAATCGAGAAGAGACAATCACGTTTATCCAGTGCGGGTTGGAGGCGCTTAGCTTAACATGTCCTTTAAATATTTTCAAATGTCCTTCAATTATTATAATAATTCTTAGATGGGTCTCCTTCAGGATGATTTCTCTCACCATCAAGCAGGTAGTAGTAGGTACTTTAACCTTTTTTTTAGTGTTTATTTTAAATAGGAGTTTTTTGACACCTTTGTCATTTAACGCAATTACATTTTTGTTCATAATATATTCCAAAATTGGTTCACCTCATTAATGTCTTGCAATTAATGTCTTCCGCCTAGTTACAGTAAAGATTTTATCCCAGTCCCTGGCAGTATTGGCGGATGGTGGATAGTATAAAGAGTATAAATTTTTCAAAGTTGTTGCAGTTTAAAATCTTAATCTCGATCCATTTAGGATCTCTATCTGTGAATTACTTAATTAGACATACCGTTATTTCGCTTTTATAGATTTATGAGCCTGACCGGACATGGAAGTAACTGACCGGATCCAACCAAGTCTCCCATATAATGGCAATATGTATCCATTCTTGAATAGAACTTCAACCTCTGTACTTTTTGGGTAAATGCTTTCCACATTCCACTTTAACACATATTCATGGATTTCTGATTTGCTGTTATACATAATTTTTTTACGAAATTGCAAAAAGGAAGCCGTGTAGCTCAGGGGCTAGGCGCTCGCTATAAATTTCATAGTACGCGAGTGACCTGGGTTCGATTCCCGGTGCCGGCACCACTAAAATTGTTAATTGCAATTTTAAGTGCTGTTTTACCACGTGCTCGGCGGTGAAGGAAAACATCATGAGGAAACCTGCATGTCTGAGAAATAAAAAAATATTTCGAAGACATGTGCAGTCCGCTAACCCGCATTGGAGCAGCGTGGCGGATTCTTTCTAGCTCCAAAACACTCTCAGAAATGAGAGGAGGCCTGTGCTCAGCAGTGGGGCATTCCTAGGCTGAAAATTTACTTCTTTACTTTTTACAAAAAGGATGATGAACAATAAACTGCACGAGAAATAATAATAACGCCTCCAATATTATGTCTCCACAGTTTTCTATTTTGTCTCCCAAGGACTCTTCAAAAACTTTCTCCTTTAGTTTTTTTCAACAATGACTGCCAATACATTTGTTCTTTACATTTTTCGGTGCCACTGTCGTCTTCGATAAATTCGGAAACATAGTGCATTACAGCATTCTCTTTTTCTTATCAGGGGTTCTTTCTCCTTCTTCGTTTCTCTTCCTTACCCTTTAAACGAGTTTCTTTCACAATACTAGCTAATATATAGTAATAAAGTATATATAAGTATATATATATAGTAATAAAATAACTAATAAAGTAGGGGAACCATTAGCCCCAGAGCCCAGTCGTTCTTGATGAATTTAACAAAAGTAGATTTCCTGATCTACTCAGTGGTTATGCCGAAGGCGGAACATATAGTGTAAGAGCGTTTTTTGAGTAGTTGAACTCTGCTACCAGCTTTCTAGTTCTTTCCTCCTCCAAGTGAACTGAACAAATTGCCATGTGCTTTTCTATTGTTACATTTTAATTGTATCGTCTCACAATTGGCGTAGCACTTTGTACATTTAGAGCATATAACTTTTAAAAAAGGACACATTCTAATAGAATGCATTCGGCGTCACTAGGCAAATGTAACGGCTCACCTTTACCTTAGTGTCATAGATGTATATATGTGTTGGTAAAGACAACAATATAAAACATAATCTCACCGACTCGTTCAACTCTCAGTGGCCATCTAATGTATTCTTTCGTTTTAGCCTTTTTACCCTCAAAATGGGAGCTTCACTACCGAAGCTTTTTAATATCCCTTCTTCACTTAAATCTAGGCCAATGTCTCTTATGATCCCGAATGTTTGATCGTTTTTAAAAGTTTTTCGGAATTTAAAACTATTATTTGCATTGTATCAAAGACTCGGCACTTTCATCGTTACTAAAATAGACCGATGCCTTAAATGGGTTTTTAAGATTAATTTTTGTTATATTTTTATTATATTCACTGACGACCGCGTGGCTCAGTGGTCAGAGTAAATGACTTCTAAGCCGCGGGTCCTAGGTTCGAATCCCAGCCGGAGCCAACATTTGTGCTAAAACATAAATTGTTGGTTTTCGGGTCTGGTTGTGTTGTGATTGTCCTCGTGTTTCTGATACTGCATCCTAGCCTACCTCCGATCTTATCGCATCAACCTTACATCGGGCGAGGGTAGGTTGGGACGAGTGAGTGCCTCTGTGTTTGCGCGTACACTTGTGGCACTATAATATCTCCTGTGCAGTTGATGGCTCTCGACAGTAGTCGGAAGTTGTTGCCGTGGTCGAAATCGGCTAGGAGAACATCATTATATTCACTTTTAATATTTTGCCAATCCAAATGTTTTCGGCAGTTTTTCTGTGCAAGTATCGCTCTCGACTCGGATATTCTCGTAGATACCCAATTCACTGTACATCCGTCTTTTAGTTTTCCGCATTGCCGTAGTTCAACTTTCGTACTGATTCGTCTCTCGATTTCTTTTTGAAGGTCGTTCCAACTCCAAATAATTTCTAACCTCGGTACTACATGAGGGAGCAATATAATATCAGTATTCATTGACATCTTACTTCCACTTTTTCTCTTCATCTTTTCTTGTCTTCATCTTACATTTAATTCAGTATCGCGCAAAAAACTCAAACTAACTTAACTACTACTAACTTAACTTGAAATACACAAGTTAACTAAAAAGCTAAAAATAAATGTTTTTATACCACAATTTGATACATATTTCTTTTTCCGTTTAAAGTAATTTAGTAATTATGGATTATTATGTAATTATTAATTGTCTTAAAATTTTGATGTCGGTGCCAAGTACATAAAAATGATATGCCTTACTACAGTACCAAATTAGATGAAACGAAAAAAATAGTTACGCAAAAAAAATTAATAATAACCTCGGTTCATAAACAAGGAAGTTCTGCTCGAACATATATATTATCCCCTATTTCCTAATCGTTAAGGAGTGCTGTGGCTTACCATAACAAGCACATAACAACTACCTAACATAACAAACACACTACGCGCCTATAATTTTTAAAGATTTCTATCGATTGTGAAACTCGATTATGATCTCAGTGATGAGATTACATCATCAGATATACCGTTACGAACAAAAAAAAAAGAATTTTTAAAGTTGTTCGGTGAACATACATAAAAAATACATACAGACGAACAAAGAACCCTTTCCATTTTTGAATCTGAATTTGAATCCTCTCTTTGTTTTATCAAAAGTGCACATCGAGTCTGCTTCTCTTTAATGATATCCAGTAACAGGCCTGCTGGAAGAAATTTCATCATGAAATAAGCAGTGCCTTTGTACTAATTTACTATCTTTGTATTTTTTACTGTGATTTTTATGTGTACATAAACAGTAAATAAATAGAAATAAATAAAATAACACACATACAAATTTGTACGTATGTGCGAAGTACGTTGCTCGAACCGGAACGGGATCGAACGAATGATCGACAAATATGGCTGTAGCAAGCGCCCGCGCACGACTGCCTACTTGTAATTATTAATTTAATTGGTGTTAGCAGTGCGGTTCTTCAGTTACGACAGACGTTTATACAGTAGTCATGAAAATAACCCATACTATCAAATTAATTACAATTGATTAATCTAGGCAGGAATCTAAGGAATCTAGGTAGGTAGCACTACAATGCTAGTTATGTCATCAAACAGTAGTTTATGTTTCTATTTGAAGGGCACTGATACTCGTATCTATTGCAATTACTGGGAATATAAGACTTAAGAACTAATTTCTCAGGGTGGCAAGCTCAGTGCGGCGCCACACAGAAATTATCTGGGCGGTACAGCATTTGTTATTGACAAACGTCGCACTTACCATCAGGTGGCTGTTTTACTCGCCTCATACTCTCTTCAATAAAAAAAGATATGACAAATGTTTATACAACCCAATTAGATTAGCCGTTACAATAACTCATACTATTAAATTAGTTTTTTATAATCGTTGACTCTATAGTAACTTGATTTATTAACTCATCCATAGTGCCCTAAAAACCATAGGGATAAAAATTAATGTAAGCGAGACGAAAGTTATGGTTTTTGAAAGAGAAAAAAGTATGACGGATTGCAGAGTTCTGATTGAAGGAGAAAGAGTGAAACAAGTGAAAGAGTTTGTGTACCTGGGTAGCTAGCTAAGCCGTGGTAGCTCAGGGGCCTGGTGCTCGCTTTTAATTTCATAATAAGCGAGTAACCTGGGTTCGATCCCCGGTGCCAGCACCTCTAATATTGTTCTACAATTTTAAGTGCTGATTTACCACGTGCTTAGCGGTGAAGGAAAACATCGTGAGGAAACCTGCATGTCCGAGGAATAGAAATATTTAGAGGACATGTGAAGTCCGCCAACCCGCATTGGAGCAGCGTGGCGGATTCTTCCTAGCTCCAAAACCCTCTCAGAAATGAGAGGAGGCCTGTGCTCAGCAGTGGGACATTTATAGGCTGAAACTATACTATACTATACTATATACCTGGGTTCTAAGTTTACGAGAGACGGAATATGACTGTGACATTGAGAGAAGAGTATTGGCAGGAAATCAAGTAAATAGGGCCCTGCATAACTTTATGAGTAGCCATAACGTATCTAAAAAGGCACGACTGGCTGTACATGGGGAGGTTCTGGTTCCCACACATATGTATGATAGTGAATGCTGGGTCTGGCGGAAGAAGCACGAAAGTAAGATTAATGCTGTGAAAATGAGAAGTTTGAGAAGTATATATGGAGTACCTCTGATCGACAAAGTGGGAAACAGCGTGATAATGGAACATTGCGGTGTGATACAGAAAGGGATGCTTAGATGGTTTGGGCACGTAGAGAGGATGAATGAAAAGAGATTAACGAAACAGATTTATGAGGCGAGTGTGAATGGGAAAGCCGGTAAGGGTCAACCTAGGCGTAAGTATCACAATCAGATCGGTGAACTGTGATGAAAGGTCATGTTAAAAGTACCCGCAATCGACGAGCGTGTATGAAAACGCTCCGGTTAAATAAAACTTGATAAACAAAATTTATATTTCTTATGTGTAAAATAAAGAATTTTCATTTGATTTCATTACAGATACGAGACATACAAGGCGACTTTAAAGAAAATCCCAGCGACGCGACTCTCGCGGCTGACAGAGGCTCTCGCGAACTATGATCCGGTGCTTAACGAGTACTTCTTCGATCGTCACCCAGGCGTCTTCGCACAGGTCCTCAATTATTACAGGTAAGATAAATGATAATAGCAAAACTTTTGCTTAATCAGGCTCCCATTGAAAGTCATAATTTAGTAGGCGAACTGGCAATTAATATACCAAAACCATCATAGATGCTAGTGGCTCTTATTTATGTGTTAGGTGCCGACCTTTGAGAAAGAGCCTACTTCTTTCTCAAAGAAGGCAGGCACCCGCAATTATTTTTGTATTATTTAAACAGCAGTTATAAATAAATCAAGCCGTGCATATGAATTGTAGTTACTCAACGCTCTTACCTGCGTATTTATATTATAAGTATAAATCTGGTCTATTTATTATGATAACTGATAAAAGTCACAATTTTAATTTTGTCTAAATATCGCTAGACGAAACATGTCATTAAAAAGTCCCAAAATAAACAACATCCTAAATTTAGAAGAAAACAAAAATTTAAACTTAAAACGAAAGAAACAAAACCGTGTATCACTCAAGTTTGCAAATCCACGTCATTCTAAGAGATACGAAAGTTTTTTGTACTCGAAAACACAATGGTTTGACAAACATGTATTCTATTTACAAGGTTCAGGCTTAAAGCCTTGGCATAGATATCGAAAATCCATTTACATTTTAGTTTGTTATCTGCGTTATAACGGGGCTAACATCGGACATGTCTGATTTTAATTCCATTGGTAATTCCTATAGTATGAATAATGGTCGTCAACTATGCCGCAACTGATAAACATTATCACGTCCATTTTAGATAAAATAATTTTTTATTTCTTCTTACAGTGAATTAGAGAATTCTCATTTCATTACGTCTAGGTAGGTACCACCCAAGGGCCAGTTATTCTGCCGTGAAGCAGTAGTGTGCAAGCATTATTGTGTATCGGTTTGAAAGGCACTGTGAGCTAGCGTAATCACTGGGCATTTGAGACTTAAGAACTGATGTCTCAGAGTGACGTGCGCTCTGTGGTGTCACACAGAAATATTCTGGGTGACACAGCATTTGTTGTAGGCGGACGTTTCACATACCATCAGGTAAACGTTTTGCTCGTTTCGTCACTTTATACAATAAAAAAAAGAATAATGAATGAAAAATTTATTTATTTATTTAAAAGAAACACATAAATGGTTGACTCTGTCAACAAGCTCCAATTACACCGTTAAAATATTACGTGTCAATAGATTGCTAATTAATATCATGTCACACAAAATTAAAATGAACAAAGAAATGTCATTCAAAATATTGCATTCAAATATATATCAGAATTTACAATAAATAAACCTATTCTATTATTGGTATTAGCTGACGTGACGAACAATTTGTTTACCTGATGGTCTGCCACGCCTGTCGATAACCTTTTCGGTATCACCTAAACCTTTGAATTGAAAATTTCTATGTAACACCGTACTGCGCTTGTCACCACAAAACCTCGGTTTTAATTCCCATATGCCCTGTAATTAAACTAGCGGAAACCCTTTAAGCGCCAGTTTAATTGCGGAAACGCAGTGGTGTTCGCATAATATTGCTTGGCCGCGGAATACCTGACACTGCGGTGGAACCGATCCAGATTGATTTCTGCATAAGAATCCTACCACCGGTAAAAATGATTGCCGCATTCGATTAAATATATTTTACATTTTTCCGAATCGTAACTAGTGAGTTAAATAAATATTATTACGGTTCAACATCTGTCCTTATCACATATATTTAGTTGGATATCTCTGAAATCGTCTTCTTATAACTACAGTAGTGCAGTATTAATGTAATTGATTTAAGCGTTATTATTTTTGATGGTAGATCTAATAGTAGATCAGGCGTTACTTTGTGGAAATCCATTTAAATAAACAAAAGAGATTTAATTTAAAATGGTTTATATTTTCTGGTTTTTGAATAGTACCGCCCGCTCTCCCAGAATAGCGTCCACAATAGTTTGTGGTATTAGTCTACCACCGCCGAAAACCGCCATCGGGTGCCCTACACCATCACAACACTACCACTGCTTCGCAACGTGACGTTATCAAGTGATATTAATTACTCACTAAGCAACCACATACCGTTTTCAATTTTGCACGCGCAACTGAGCGATTTAACTTCCATTCCTTCATCATTATTCTTTAACGAACGCAAAGTTCAATCTAACTATTGACTATGTGTTGAAAACAAACCAGTCCCACTTTACACCCTATCATGTCTGAAATCCAATATCTTTTATTTGCCTTCTTTATTGCATCGCAATACGAAAGTAAGAAATAAAGTGCTATAAAGCTGTATACAGAAGCATTGTAAAAGCCGAGTTTAATGTTGTCGTATAGTTCTTGGTTTGCGGTTATCACAACATTTTATAAGCTTAGACACTGCAACCATCAACATTCTGATGAATTCGTTTCTGTCGTAAAATGGATATGACGTATATAATCGTAGTGTTGACATCTCAAGTTATTTGAATTCTGCCCCCTTGGCCTTGGATTGGTTTGCATTTTATCTTCACGAGTGTGATCAGTAAACTTGTTTTAGGGGCAAAAGCTTACAGTCTATTAAATTTTAATGAAATTTCTCACCTCAGATTTTATCCCACGATCTGTCGACAGATTATTTACAGCTATATGTACAATTTGAAATTGATGATCTTAATAATTTGGATAAATATATAGATTTGAATCGCGGTTAAAGATTAGAATTAATATTATTTCCTCAGTGTCAAGCAACGCTTATGAATAACTCTAGTATTTTACAATCGAATCATCATCACCATCATCATTTCAGCCTACCATAGTCCACTGTTGAACATAGGCCTTCCCCATAGATTGCCACAAAACACGGTCCTGAGCCACCTGCATCCATCGACTTCCTGCAAAACCGTGTAGGTCGTCGCTCCATCTAGTGGCGGGTCGCCCTACACTGCGTTTGCCGGTACGAGGTTGCCACTCGAGAACCTTTCTTCCCCAACGGTTATCGGTTCTCCGACCTATATGGCCGGCCCATTGCCACTTCAGCTTGCTAATCCTTAAGTGGTATACTGGCTCATAATACTTCTAGTGTTATAAAAGCGGTTACGTGGTTCGCCAACCGTCACGTCTCGTTTTCCGCGAGGGCGAAAAGTGGGATACGTGAGTGGCCTCTGCCTACCACTTGTATGGGAAAAAGGCGTTACTCTAAGTATATGGATGTATGCATCAAAAAAAAACATGCAGTGGAATATTCTGCGTAGCACCGCACTATAAGACTGGTTATTTAATTTCTTATTCTCTATTATTATTCTAGCTTATATGCCGAAATACAGTGACGTTTACATTCTATAGCTTGTCGGTAGCTTCTGCGTAGGAATCTTACCACCTTTACTGAACTAATACTGGCTAAGAATGAAAAGACAGATTTACATATAATTCTCGATCTGTTTATTTACTACTTACCATCCGAGGAAAGGTCACGTTAAAAGTACCCGCAACCGACGAGCGTGTTTGAAAACGCTAATGGAAGTAGAAGAAACTAAATGTGTGTCAGGATCGTAGCATGTAGAAAGATGTGGTCTCTGCCTACCCCAATGGGAAAGAGGCGTGACTGTATGTATGTATGTATTTTCCATCCTATAGGTGCAACATTACAAAAGTTTGTTCATCGTATCGTATCGTATTGTCGAGGTAACCCGGAGCGGGTCTGTAGATCAAACGTATTGCTTAAGCCTATCGCTTGGCCACTGCAGCAATTGGACTACACGATTCCAACGACGCCGATTGCCACTGTCTTTCGTAATGCATAAGAATCTTACCGCCAGTAAAATCAAAACCTTTGTCCAATTTATCCGATATATTATGAAGACTTTACATTGGATACTTGAAGATGGACGAATAAGTGCCTCCGCGTTAACGCTAATATTTACGGTAGTGTTTTTGTATGCCGAAGCCGTCCAGCAGAAATATTGCCTTGTTCTAAAACTTTTTATGTAGGTAGCAGCAAAAAGCGTCAGTTTAGGTATATATAAAAACAAAATACTATAGGTATATATACAAATAAATATATATATATAAACAAAATAAATAGTGATAGATTCTATGGTTCAAAGTTCTATATTGACTTTTCCATATCTAATATATTCGTAATTAAAAAAAATACGTGCAATTCAAAACATAATAAATCTGTATAAATAAACTGTTTTATAAATAACGAAGTAATTTTAACTACAGCTGAATGGAATACCAATGCAGCAGTATCAACTGGATTGAGGATTTTAATTTAATCGCGCAATGAATTCTTCGAGTTCCAGTTAAAGTTAAACTAGAATACAGTTTCGATTTCAACAAACTTATTTACATCATGTACACAGAAACGGTCTGTTGACGTCATCGTACATGTTTCAGTTAGACGTACTCGTAACTAGTTAGATAAAACCTTATAAAGTATTTACTGGTGGTAGGATTCCTATGCAGGAATCCGTCTAGGTAGATACCACCCCAGGGCCAATTATTCTGCCGTGAAGCAGTAGTGTGCAAACATTTCTGTGTTTCGGTTTAAAGGGCACTGTGAGCTAGCGTAATCACTGGGCATATGAGACTTAAGAACTTATGTCTCAGGGTGATGGGCACTGCGGGTGTCACACAGAAGTGTTCTGTGTGAAACAGCATTTGTTATGGGCAGACGTTGCACTTACCGTCAGGTGAACGTTTTGCTCGTTTTATCAATTTATGCAATAAAAAAAATACTTTAAATGTCCCACCGCGGGGCACTGGCTTCTTCTCATTGTATAGAAGATATACGTATTGCCGCCGGGGAAAGTCCACCATTCTGTTTCAGTGAGATCGGTGAACTTTACACTATATAAAGTGCATTGAAAGATTTTTATTTCAAAAACGTACCTTCACGATTTTTTTTCTTTACAGTGGAAAATCTCCACTTAAAATGTAAATAACAATTTTATCTCAACCGGTACCGTTAAGTAAACAATGAAATTTAAAGACAGCGCTAAACCCCTCAGCAACCTCGGATCTAATACGGATTTAACTTGAAGACTTCTAATGTTTACACGATATGAACAGATTTTCTTTTTAACGTGTCATCATGTTTTTATCTTAGAAGAATGCAAAAGAAAATTGTAATTAAATTATTAAGTCTTTGAAGAAGAGTTTGTTAAATATTCCAAATATAATGAAAATTTTATTAGAAGACTCGCTTCCAACCGCGGCTGCGCCCGAACGATACCAGGAGGAACATTGTTTCTGAGTCTGTAATGGGTAATATTTACTGGTTAATTTGAAGATTGATTGTGATCTTTTTGTCATCTACCTTACGAGTATAACATAGACTATTTTAGGTACATCACGCTATGATCAGTAAGAGTGGAACTTTAGTACAAAAAGTTACGGGAACAGGAATAAGAAAGGAACGCTGGGTTCTTTTAAAGATAACTGTGTATGTAATAATAGTATGTAGGTATTTATAGAACATAGTATTTTTAAGAAGAGCATACTGGTTTTCTCCGCAACCTGACCTTGATAACGCAAGATATTTTTCATTGATGCAATATGTCTCCGCATTATGTCTATGCTCCTATTAGTCGTAGCGTAATATTATATAGCCTATAGCCTTTCCCAATAAATGAGCTATCCAAAACTAAAAGATGTTTTCAATTCGAAGTAGCAGTTCCTGAGATTACCGCGTTCAACCAAACAAACTCTTTAGCTTCATATATTAGTATCGATTAGAGAAACGTAAAAATATACGTAGGTGCTATTTTTGCTATCCATGCTTATCTCATCGGTTGATGGCGAGTATCGTGCTAGCTCAAGTGGAAGTGTGCTTCCACGCTCGGCCACTTTGAGTGCTAATACAAAAATAAATAATATATCATACAATACTATCTCTTTTGTGATAGTGGCTGTTAGGTATGACACTTCACGTCAATTATTCGATGCCTATATAGTCAGATAAACATAAAATGTTATATTAGTTAAGTATTACACAGGTAGAAGTAGGTGCTATTCTATTCAGCTGATAGGTGTCCGGCAGAGTAGATTAGCAAATACCTCTTTACTAGCGAGGTCTCGTAAGAGGCGACTAAGGTATTGTACGGACAGAATTCATTCGTGCGGAATAACGTCATTTTATGCAATGCTGTCACTATATTGCTCGCGGAAACGCAAAGGGGAGTAAGAATTTATTAGCTCTTACCAAAATGTGGTAGCTCAGGGGCTAGGCGCTCGCTTTAAATTTCATAGTACGCGAGTGACTTGGGTTCGATTCCCGGTGCCGGCACCACTAAAATTGTTAAATGCAATTTTAAGTGCTGATTTACCACGTGCTCGGCGGTGTAGGAAAACATCGTGAGGAAACGTGCATGTCTGAGAAATAAAAAAATGTTTCGAAGACATGTGTAGTCCGCCAACCCGCATTGGAGCAGCGTGGCGGATTCTTCTTAGCTCTAAAACCCTCTTAGAAATGAGAGGAGGCCTGTGCTCAGCAAAGTGGCATTTATAAAATAGAATAGAATAAATTTTTATTCAATATAGATTACTTACATAATACCTAATGAAAGTCATTTTTTTTAAACTACACTGGTTCGAAAAAAATGCCTCTGTCCTGGGAAGAACCAGTAAGAAACCCAGCGGGCTTTTTTTTAGTCATTTTTAAAATAATGTACAATAACAGCAGTATTATAAAGATGTAGAAATGGCTTGGCGGCGATCACCTTATTCCCAGGGGTTATCATCATCTATGTATTCTTTAATATTATAATAACCCTTTTTATGAAGTCTTTGTTTAACATAAAATTTGAACTTTTTGATTGAAAGACTATTAGCACTTTCTGGGATTTTGTTGTAAAAACGTATATATAGCCTCTTTACTCTCTCCTCCTCTTACTCTTTTATAGCCCTATAAAAGAGTTACTGACTCTGTGAAGTCGGGTAACTGGCATAATTAATTTGTGCTTGTTCCTGGAATTCACATTATGAACATCACTTTTTTTAGTGCAACAAAACTGCAACAAAACACGTAAAACTGATAATGAGTCCTTATATTTACGGAAATATTACACATTCAACAAAACCAATTGTATCGGGTTTTATTTTAAAGCTCTACAACACCCATGGTCACGGGAGGACTGAGGTCATAGTTTAATCCGGGGTACCTTCAGCTTTTCAATTAATATAATTTATTTTTTCGTCCGATATACGCAAAATGAACTTACTGTGTCTCGAAGTCTTTCTACACTACATTGTATTTCTACATTGCCTTTGTACGTAAATTACTTATCATCGCATTTAACGTTAATAACATAGTGTATATAAGGAATATAATATTTTTGATATTTATGGGATGATACAATAGATGTTTTCTAACTTTATTCAAACCCCAAATAAAATAAAGGTACTCGTTTCAAAGCCGTGTGGTGGCGGCTCGTTAAAAGAATACTACCACTCCATCTCATTCAATAGATCTCGTAAAAGGCGAGTAAGGAATTAAACTGCACTGTGCACCCAACAGCGCATGGTGGCGATGGGCTCACCACCTATCACACCAAGTGCATTATATTGTTTTGGTGAAACTTGGATTGTGGCAGTCATCTGCTTTTTGTAGTGAGTGCCCAGTCTCTGACTACCCCTTATGGGATACAGTCGTGATCTTATGTTTCATAGCATTTCTTAATTTTTTTAAAACGATAATTTCAGTACTTATGAATTTATTCACTAGCAAAATCCTTCGCTATTTCAATGGGTTCAATGTTCAGTACAGTGTACCTTTTCTATTTTATTTAGAAACCAATGAAACCAACCATAACAATACGGTATACCATTCGGTAGCGATCGGCTTGTGACGTCACTCTGGCGGGCAGTGTCGTCGCATAGACAGCGTCGTATTTAAATTCCAGAATGTACTTACTATAATAAAATGAACGCTATTAAGTTTACAGCTAACATACATACCTACAGTCTCGCCTTTTTCCCATATGCATAGGCCACTCATCCGTAGCCCACTTCTCGCACCACCGCGATTGATTAGAAAATACTGCCACAACATTATTCGGGATCAAAATTTATTAGAGTCACGATAGCTCAGCGACCGAACGCTCGCCATAAATTTCATAGTACACGAGCTATCTGAGTTCGACGCCGGTGCCGGCACCTTGAAAACTGTTCTGCAATTTTAAGCGAAGGAAAACATCGTGGGGAAAACGGCATATCTGAGGAATAAGGACACGACACGTCTCCAATGCCCTCTTATAAATGAGAGGCGGCCTGTGCCCAGCTGTGGGCCATTTATCGGCTGTCACTTTGTTATTGTTTAAGACACCATCATCATCATTTTAGCCTATCATAGGTCCTCAAGCGATTCTGCCATTATGACTATGTTGTCGGCAAATCGAAGATGAGTGATGTATTCGCCATTGATGTTAATACCGTATGCTTTCCAGTCCAGTAGCTTGAAGACATCTTGTCTTACACCTTTCTGCAATTGAATCGGTTTCGAACTCTGGTTCTGTACTCGAATAGCCACCGTAGCATTGGTATACAAGCACTGCAACACATCGATATACCGACAGTCAATTCGCCACCGCTGAAGCGACTGTAGCACCGCCCAAATTTCGACTTAATCGAAGGCTTTCTCATAGTCCACAGAATGCCAGACATAGCGGGAGATTGTACTCATCGGTCTTTTGTACAATCTGTCGAAGAAGTCTTTTATCACATAGCACCACATTATTCACTATCTTTTTTAATAGTTAACCTTTACATCGTATATAAACGCCATAAAGCTCGACGTTAATCAAGTCGGCGTACTAACATGCCACTTACGCAGCTGACCCAGATACATGTCGACGCATTGATTTATTACTGCAGTGTCTAAAGCCTAATATCCCATGACTTGTAGTAACGGGTTTTTAATATACTTAATTATTCTGTTTGGTTATTACTTTTACACATCCGAATGAAGAAGGAACTCTTATAGTATCACTGGTGTGTCCGAATATCCGTAAGTCGCAAATTTGCTCTGAATATACTCAACCGATTAAGTTGAAGTTTGGTACACATTTATGTGTGTATGTGACCCAAACACGGGCGTGTAACCTCATTAAATTTTAAATTTCAACTTTCAGGGGAAAAAGGAGGTCACTTTCAGGGTGAAATTAGAAAAATAAAAAATATCCAAACTTTACCGTGTGACATATCAATGCTTGTTGTGATCATCATCATCATCATCATTTCAGCCTATTACAGTCCACTGTTGAACATAGGCCTCCCCCACAGATTGCCACAAAACACGATCCTGAGCCTCCTGCATCCATCGACTTCCCGCAAAACTGTGCAGGTCGTCGCTCCATCTAGTGGGGGGTCGCCCTACACTGCGGTTGCTGGTACGAGGTTGCCACTCGAGAACCTTTCTTCCCCATCGGTTATCAGTTCGACGAGCTATATTGCCGGCTCATTGCCACTTCAGCTTGGTGTGATGGTCTCAACTATTTTTTTTATTTTTTTCGAAATTATTTATAAATTATAGGTTTAAAGTTATTTAAGCAAATAGCTGAAAATTGACTATACTATTGCACCTAAATTTTTTACAAATTATTTATAAACATACATAATACTACGCCATATCTCCATATAACGGGTAGGCAGAAACCGCACACGTAGCACACTTTTCGCCCCGCGGGAAAATATACGTGATGGGTGGCGAACCACTTCGCTCCCATTTTGGTACGGGTCAAAAAAGTTTCTTGCTCTGTATTGCGTTCCCACGGGCAGTATATTGACAGCATTGCATTTTATGGTGTTATTCTTCACGAATAAACGCTGTCCATATGCGACCTTAGTCGCCCTATACGACACCTCGGTAGGAAAGAGATAGGTGCTATTCTATGCTGCCGGACACTTATCGCGGACCCTCTCCACCCGACTTAAGCTCGCACTTAAGAGTATCTATTTTCTATCACAGTGACGAGATGAGCAAATTCATCTAAAAGTTCATCTAAAGGTACCACCGCAGGGCCAGTCATTCTGTCATAAACATTAATGGAGGATAGAGCAATTGTGATGGGGAGAAGTTGGTTACCATCAGGTGTACGTTTTGCTTGTTTCGGCACTTTCTAGTCATAAAATGACTATCCCGAAGACCGAATAATTGGAATATATTATTAGACACCACACATAGAAAAATAAATAAATATTTCTTCACAACGTTTTTCAGCACATTTTGAAGTTTACTGGTGGTAGGATTCCTATGCAGGAATCCGTCCAGGTAGGTACCACCCCAGGGCCAGTTATTCTGCCGTGAAGCAGTAGTGTGCAAACATTACTGTGTTTCGGTTTTAAGGGCACTGTGAGCTAGTGCAATCACAGGGCATATGAGACTTAAGAACTGATGTCTCAGGGTGACGGGCGCAGTGTGGTGTGACACAGAAATGTTCTAGGTGACACATCGTTTGTTATGGGCAAACGTTGCACTTACCATCGGGTGAACGTTTCGCTCGTTTCGTCACTTCAATAAAAAAAAAAATTGAATGAAAAATGAAAACAAAAAAATATGATTTTCTTGTAGCAACGGTATTTTAGAAAAAATAGTTGTTATTAAGTTCCAGATCTATTCATATTAATGAAATGAAATGAAAATTCTTTATTTTTTGACGTAAAGTTTTTTTATAATCTGCAGCCTTTTCTAATGAGGTTCCTCTGTCGGAGAAGAAACAGGCGAAAGAAACTCCGCAAGTATCCTCTATTTTTTTAAATCCTTTTTTAACTCAGTCAAAAATACATTATAATTAAATTTACAAGAATAGTCTCAAGGATATGTGTACAATGTGTTATTGTGTATAAATTGATATTGAATAACAGGAAATTAGTTATTTACTAATTAAACTACGCGTCTTGCTAATATGCATAGGCCTCCCTCCCCCTAGATTTCCATTGCGTATTGCTTTCCGCAAAATCGTGCAGGTTGTTGCTCCATCTAGTGTTGGGGCACTCTGCTCTGCGTTTGCCGGTACGAGGTTACCACTCCAGGTGTTGTTATAACTTTAGTTTTTTTTTTTATTTCATAAAAGCGAAGGAACGAGCAAAACGTTCACCTGATGGTAAGTGTAACGTCTGCCCATAACAAATGCTGCGTAACCCAGAAAATTACTGTGTGACACCACACTTCGCCCGTCACCCTGCGACATCAGTTCTTAAGCCTCATATGCCCAGTGATTACGCTAGCTCTCAGTGCCCTTCAAACCGAAACACAGTAATGTTTACACACTACTGCTTCACGGCAGAATAACTGGCCCTGGGGTGGTACCTAGACGGATTCCTGCATAGGAACTTTACTGGTGGTACCTAGACGGATTCTTGCAAAGGAATCCGTCTAGGTACCACCAGTAAGGTTCGTGACATAAAGCTCAGTGGAGACAATTTTGGCACCAAAGTTGTTTTAATTTTGTTTATATTTCATATTATTAATGTTATTATTTTATCGTTAAATGTAAGTTACTGAAGACTAAGGTATTACGGACAGCCTTTATTAGTGCAGAATACTCGTAATACCATGATATGAAATGCTTTCACTATACTGCTCGTCAAAACGCTACGGGGAGTAAGAAATTTTTGATTCGTACCAAAACAGCTGCAAAGTGGTTGTCCACCCGTCACGTCTACATGTGTGACCTCTGCCTACCCCTTATGTTGGAAAAGTACGTGACAGTATGTCCTCAAATCAAAAAATATTTCAAGGAATTTCACTTACGCCACGTATTCGGTAGATGGAGAGCATGTTCTCAAGTAGAAACGAAATATGCTAAAGAACATTAATTATGTCGTGGAGAATTTATTACTGCTTTCCTCTAGAGCTGGCACAAAATGTTAAGTCGTGAAATGTGACGTGAAGTATGGTTCCAGCAGAGGCGTTTGATGTTAATGCAAATGACGTAACTGAATTAAAATTTTGATAAAATTATTCAACAAAGCCGACGACGACGGCGCACTTCAGCGAATAAATCGGTGCTCACTAGGATGTAGTCACTAGAGCCGTGGTAGCTCAGAGGCTAAGCTCGCTCAAAAAAGGCTCGCTTTAAATTTCACAGTACGCGAGTGATCTAGGTTCGTATCCCGGTGCAGGCAGGTGATTTACCACGTGCTCGGCGGTGAAAGAAAACGTCGTGAGGAAACCTGCATGTCTGAGAAATAAAAAATATTTCGAAGATATATAAGTCCGCCAACCCGTATCGCAGCAGCGTGGTGGATTCTTCCCGGCTCCAAAACCCTCTTAGAAATGAGAGGAGGCCTTTGCTCAGCAGCGAGTCATTTATAGGCTGTTACTTTACTTTATTTTACACTAGGATGTGCCTTTTAATATTAAATATTACATGCACAATACAACCTGACCTGAAAATCACCGATTTTTGTTTTTGCACAATTGTTGGCTCTGTCTGAGATTCAAACCAAGGACCCGCAGCGTACAAGTCAGGCAACTAGTGTCCGATGAACTTTCGGTTTCTGTTTCGGCCTAGTTTCGGCGTAAAAACGGGTTTCGGCTGCCATCCAGCTGAAACTACGGCCGAAACTAGGAGGTTACCCTTCTTCCTACATTCGGGTGGTTCGCGCTGTGATCGGATAAGTTCGGTGCACTGAGCTGCGAGCGACAAAATATCATATCAACGAAAAGTATAATACGAGTATATATAGTTGTGCCTCAACCAAACTCTTCACAAGTTTTTTTTGTTTGATTGAAAACTCTTTCAATTATATGATAGAACTATCATATAATTGATGATCCTTTTATATGGCACTTTTATTAAATAACTTTATTTAATAAAAGTGCCATACAAAAGGACCAAAGCTTATAAGAAGTTATTTTGTTCTCAAGATGTAAGAAAACTTTTGTTGGCTTTTGTGTACCTATACTTATAAGGTAAATATTATAAGTTGCCAAGTTGATGATTAGTTCAAATGTCAGCGTCTACGTAATTGACGTTGAAAATTAATAAAAAATTAAAACTGGTTATGATAATGTTAAATGTTTCTTTTTTCTCACATGACGTTTCGGTTACGGCCATAAAATCTAGTTTCGGTCGGACACTAACGCTTACCACTAGATCACGCGACTTGACTTAGTGGCTTGTACACCTATTGAGTCGATTGGGGGCGATTGGGGGCTCGGCTTGATTCTCAGCCGAACTCAATATGTTTGTGACACTCAAATTTCAATATAAATATATTTTTATAAATATTATTAATATATAATTTATAGATATATAAACATATTTTTTATAGAAAAAAGTGTCGAGCAAATCGTTCAACTGATGGCAAGTGCCACGTCTGCCCATAACAAATGCTGTGTCACCTAGAATCTTTCTACTACTATTGCACACTACGCTCGACGCCTTGAGATGTCAGTTTATCAGTTATTGAGCCCTATATGCCCATTAATTACACTAGCTCTCGGTGCCTTTAAGACCGAAACGCAGTTATGTTTGCATAGCGCTTCAGAGCAGAATGACTGGCACTTCGATGATGGTACCAACTCGCACCTTGACGGATTCCTACATACGAATTCTACTACCATAATACTGTAATACGTTCGAATCGCCGCCCATTCTATTTCTATGTCTAATATTGATGATGAAGATATGCAATGCTGTCATTATTGTACTCGTGGAAACGCAACAGAGAGTCACAAGAGTTTTCGGACTCGTAAAAAATGGCAGCGATGTGGTTTGCCACCCGTGACGTCTCGTTCCCCGTGGGGCGATAAGTGGGCTACATATGGTTATACATGTTATGATGTTATACAAAAATGTCATTTTAAACATTGGTCATCACTGTTTGAACACATTGACTACAAACTTCGGTTTTAGAGTTATTTGTGGTTTCATGATGACATAAAACTGCCGGTTAACTATCGTATCCAGCAGTGATTAAATAAAAAACGGTAAACATAACGTCTGTGCTGACGGCACCGTTCGTCGATATTGACCAGGCCGTAATTTATACCAGCTTTATAGCTAGTGGAATGTTTTGCCAACATTGAGATTGCACAATATAATCAAGCAAGCTGCCGCGTGGTAGCGGCTTCAGAGAATCTACCACCCCATCTCATCCCGTGGGTGTCGTAAAAGTCGACAGAGGGAAAATTAAAACCAGGAGATGGGCAGCAGCATCTTGCTGGAACATCTGAATAAATAAACTGCGGTTGCCAATCCGTCTGCCAATCGTGGCAACTATGGCAAAATCCCCCCGAAACGAGAGCTACAAACTTTTGTGGCAATCTATGGGGGAGGCCTATGTTCAGCAGTGGACTATTGATAGGCTGAAACGACGACGAATCAAGCATTGCGTTGCGGCTTGAGGTCTAGGCGCTCGCTTCAAACTTCACAGTACGCGAGTAACGCCTATTTGATATATATCATACAATACTATCTCTTTTGTGATAGTGGCTGTTAGGTATGACACTTCACGTCAATTATTCGATGCCTATATAGTCAGATAAACATAAAATGTTATATTAGTTAAGTATTACACAGGTAGAAGTAGGTGCTATTCTATTCAGCTGATAGGTGTCCGGCAGAGTAGATTAGCAAATACCTCTTTACTAGCGAGGTCTCGTAAGAGGCGACTAAGGTATTGTACGGACAGAATTCATTCGTGCGGAATAACGTCATTTTATGCAATGCTGTCACTATATTGCTCGCGGAAACGCAAAGGGGAGTAAGAATTTATTAGCTCTTACCAAAATGTGGTAGCTCAGGGGCTAGGCGCTCGCTTTAAATTTCATAGTACGCGAGTGACTTGGGTTCGATTCCCGGTGCCGGCACCACTAAAATTGTTAAATGCAATTTTAAGTGCTGATTTACCACGTGCTCGGCGGTGTAGGAAAACATCGTGAGGAAACGTGCATGTCTGAGAAATAAAAAAATGTTTCGAAGACATGTGTAGTCCGCCAACCCGCATTGGAGCAGCGTGGCGGATTCTTCTTAGCTCTAAAACCCTCTTAGAAATGAGAGGAGGCCTGTGCTCAGCAAAGTGGCATTTATAAAATAGAATAGAATAAATTTTTATTCAATATAGATTACTTACATAATACCTAATGAAAGTCATTTTTTTTAAACTACACTGGTTCGAAAAAAATGCCTCTGTCCTGGGAAGAACCAGTAAGAAACCCAGCGGGCTTTTTTTTAGTCATTTTTAAAATAATGTACAATAACAGCAGTATTATAAAGATGTAGAAATGGCTTGGCGGCGATCACCTTATTCCCAGGGGTTATCATCATCTATGTATTCTTTAATATTATAATAACCCTTTTTATGAAGTCTTTGTTTAACATAAAATTTGAACTTTTTGATTGAAAGACTATTAGCACTTTCTGGGATTTTGTTGTAAAAACGTATATATAGCCTCTTTACTCTCTCCTCCTCTTACTCTTTTATAGCCCTATAAAAGAGTTACTGACTCTGTGAAGTCGGGTAACTGGCATAATTAATTTGTGCTTGTTCCTGGAATTCACATTATGAACATCACTTTTTTTAGTGCAACAAAACTGCAACAAAACACGTAAAACTGATAATGAGTCCTTATATTTACGGAAATATTACACATTCAACAAAACCAATTGTATCGGGTTTTATTTTAAAGCTCTACAACACCCATGGTCACGGGAGGACTGAGGTCATAGTTTAATCCGGGGTACCTTCAGCTTTTCAATTAATATAATTTATTTTTTCGTCCGATATACGCAAAATGAACTTACTGTGTCTCGAAGTCTTTCTACACTACATTGTATTTCTACATTGCCTTTGTACGTAAATTACTTATCATCGCATTTAACGTTAATAACATAGTGTATATAAGGAATATAATATTTTTGATATTTATGGGATGATACAATAGATGTTTTCTAACTTTATTCAAACCCCAAATAAAATAAAGGTACTCGTTTCAAAGCCGTGTGGTGGCGGCTCGTTAAAAGAATACTACCACTCCATCTCATTCAATAGATCTCGTAAAAGGCGAGTAAGGAATTAAACTGCA
The DNA here is from genome assembly GCA_019845155.1 of Luehdorfia chinensis. Lineage (NCBI taxonomy): Eukaryota > Metazoa > Arthropoda > Insecta > Lepidoptera > Papilionidae > Luehdorfia > Luehdorfia chinensis. The sequence continues at coordinate 2,260,683 of JAHVAK010000003.1, read as the reverse complement.
CTGTGCACCCAACAGCGCATGGTGGCGATGGGCTCACCACCTATCACACCAAGTGCATTATATTGTTTTGGTGAAACTTGGATTGTGGCAGTCATCTGCTTTTTGTAGTGAGTGCCCAGTCTCTGACTACCCCTTATGGGATACAGTCGTGATCTTATGTTTCATAGCATTTCTTAATTTTTTTAAAACGATAATTTCAGTACTTATGAATTTATTCACTAGCAAAATCCTTCGCTATTTCAATGGGTTCAATGTTCAGTACAGTGTACCTTTTCTATTTTATTTAGAAACCAATGAAACCAACCATAACAATACGGTATACCATTCGGTAGCGATCGGCTTGTGACGTCACTCTGGCGGGCAGTGTCGTCGCATAGACAGCGTCGTATTTAAATTCCAGAATGTACTTACTATAATAAAATGAACGCTATTAAGTTTACAGCTAACATACATACCTACAGTCTCGCCTTTTTCCCATATGCATAGGCCACTCATCCGTAGCCCACTTCTCGCACCACCGCGATTGATTAGAAAATACTGCCACAACATTATTCGGGATCAAAATTTATTAGAGTCACGATAGCTCAGCGACCGAACGCTCGCCATAAATTTCATAGTACACGAGCTATCTGAGTTCGACGCCGGTGCCGGCACCTTGAAAACTGTTCTGCAATTTTAAGCGAAGGAAAACATCGTGGGGAAAACGGCATATCTGAGGAATAAGGACACGACACGTCTCCAATGCCCTCTTATAAATGAGAGGCGGCCTGTGCCCAGCTGTGGGCCATTTATCGGCTGTCACTTTGTTATTGTTTAAGACACCATCATCATCATTTTAGCCTATCATAGGTCCTCAAGCGATTCTGCCATTATGACTATGTTGTCGGCAAATCGAAGATGAGTGATGTATTCGCCATTGATGTTAATACCGTATGCTTTCCAGTCCAGTAGCTTGAAGACATCTTGTCTTACACCTTTCTGCAATTGAATCGGTTTCGAACTCTGGTTCTGTACTCGAATAGCCACCGTAGCATTGGTATACAAGCACTGCAACACATCGATATACCGACAGTCAATTCGCCACCGCTGAAGCGACTGTAGCACCGCCCAAATTTCGACTTAATCGAAGGCTTTCTCATAGTCCACAGAATGCCAGACATAGCGGGAGATTGTACTCATCGGTCTTTTGTACAATCTGTCGAAGAAGTCTTTTATCACATAGCACCACATTATTCACTATCTTTTTTAATAGTTAACCTTTACATCGTATATAAACGCCATAAAGCTCGACGTTAATCAAGTCGGCGTACTAACATGCCACTTACGCAGCTGACCCAGATACATGTCGACGCATTGATTTATTACTGCAGTGTCTAAAGCCTAATATCCCATGACTTGTAGTAACGGGTTTTTAATATACTTAATTATTCTGTTTGGTTATTACTTTTACACATCCGAATGAAGAAGGAACTCTTATAGTATCACTGGTGTGTCCGAATATCCGTAAGTCGCAAATTTGCTCTGAATATACTCAACCGATTAAGTTGAAGTTTGGTACACATTTATGTGTGTATGTGACCCAAACACGGGCGTGTAACCTCATTAAATTTTAAATTTCAACTTTCAGGGGAAAAAGGAGGTCACTTTCAGGGTGAAATTAGAAAAATAAAAAATATCCAAACTTTACCGTGTGACATATCAATGCTTGTTGTGATCATCATCATCATCATCATTTCAGCCTATTACAGTCCACTGTTGAACATAGGCCTCCCCCACAGATTGCCACAAAACACGATCCTGAGCCTCCTGCATCCATCGACTTCCCGCAAAACTGTGCAGGTCGTCGCTCCATCTAGTGGGGGGTCGCCCTACACTGCGGTTGCTGGTACGAGGTTGCCACTCGAGAACCTTTCTTCCCCATCGGTTATCAGTTCGACGAGCTATATTGCCGGCTCATTGCCACTTCAGCTTGGTGTGATGGTCTCAACTATTTTTTTTATTTTTTTCGAAATTATTTATAAATTATAGGTTTAAAGTTATTTAAGCAAATAGCTGAAAATTGACTATACTATTGCACCTAAATTTTTTACAAATTATTTATAAACATACATAATACTACGCCATATCTCCATATAACGGGTAGGCAGAAACCGCACACGTAGCACACTTTTCGCCCCGCGGGAAAATATACGTGATGGGTGGCGAACCACTTCGCTCCCATTTTGGTACGGGTCAAAAAAGTTTCTTGCTCTGTATTGCGTTCCCACGGGCAGTATATTGACAGCATTGCATTTTATGGTGTTATTCTTCACGAATAAACGCTGTCCATATGCGACCTTAGTCGCCCTATACGACACCTCGGTAGGAAAGAGATAGGTGCTATTCTATGCTGCCGGACACTTATCGCGGACCCTCTCCACCCGACTTAAGCTCGCACTTAAGAGTATCTATTTTCTATCACAGTGACGAGATGAGCAAATTCATCTAAAAGTTCATCTAAAGGTACCACCGCAGGGCCAGTCATTCTGTCATAAACATTAATGGAGGATAGAGCAATTGTGATGGGGAGAAGTTGGTTACCATCAGGTGTACGTTTTGCTTGTTTCGGCACTTTCTAGTCATAAAATGACTATCCCGAAGACCGAATAATTGGAATATATTATTAGACACCACACATAGAAAAATAAATAAATATTTCTTCACAACGTTTTTCAGCACATTTTGAAGTTTACTGGTGGTAGGATTCCTATGCAGGAATCCGTCCAGGTAGGTACCACCCCAGGGCCAGTTATTCTGCCGTGAAGCAGTAGTGTGCAAACATTACTGTGTTTCGGTTTTAAGGGCACTGTGAGCTAGTGCAATCACAGGGCATATGAGACTTAAGAACTGATGTCTCAGGGTGACGGGCGCAGTGTGGTGTGACACAGAAATGTTCTAGGTGACACATCGTTTGTTATGGGCAAACGTTGCACTTACCATCGGGTGAACGTTTCGCTCGTTTCGTCACTTCAATAAAAAAAAAAAATTGAATGAAAAATGAAAACAAAAAAATATGATTTTCTTGTAGCAACGGTATTTTAGAAAAAATAGTTGTTATTAAGTTCCAGATCTATTCATATTAATGAAATGAAATGAAAATTCTTTATTTTTTGACGTAAAGTTTTTTTATAATCTGCAGCCTTTTCTAATGAGGTTCCTCTGTCGGAGAAGAAACAGGCGAAAGAAACTCCGCAAGTATCCTCTATTTTTTTAAATCCTTTTTTAACTCAGTCAAAAATACATTATAATTAAATTTACAAGAATAGTCTCAAGGATATGTGTACAATGTGTTATTGTGTATAAATTGATATTGAATAACAGGAAATTAGTTATTTACTAATTAAACTACGCGTCTTGCTAATATGCATAGGCCTCCCTCCCCCTAGATTTCCATTGCGTATTGCTTTCCGCAAAATCGTGCAGGTTGTTGCTCCATCTAGTGTTGGGGCACTCTGCTCTGCGTTTGCCGGTACGAGGTTACCACTCCAGGTGTTGTTATAACTTTAGTTTTTTTTTTTATTTCATAAAAGCGAAGGAACGAGCAAAACGTTCACCTGATGGTAAGTGTAACGTCTGCCCATAACAAATGCTGCGTAACCCAGAAAATTACTGTGTGACACCACACTTCGCCCGTCACCCTGCGACATCAGTTCTTAAGCCTCATATGCCCAGTGATTACGCTAGCTCTCAGTGCCCTTCAAACCGAAACACAGTAATGTTTACACACTACTGCTTCACGGCAGAATAACTGGCCCTGGGGTGGTACCTAGACGGATTCCTGCATAGGAACTTTACTGGTGGTACCTAGACGGATTCTTGCAAAGGAATCCGTCTAGGTACCACCAGTAAGGTTCGTGACATAAAGCTCAGTGGAGACAATTTTGGCACCAAAGTTGTTTTAATTTTGTTTATATTTCATATTATTAATGTTATTATTTTATCGTTAAATGTAAGTTACTGAAGACTAAGGTATTACGGACAGCCTTTATTAGTGCAGAATACTCGTAATACCATGATATGAAATGCTTTCACTATACTGCTCGTCAAAACGCTACGGGGAGTAAGAAATTTTTGATTCGTACCAAAACAGCTGCAAAGTGGTTGTCCACCCGTCACGTCTACATGTGTGACCTCTGCCTACCCCTTATGTTGGAAAAGTACGTGACAGTATGTCCTCAAATCAAAAAATATTTCAAGGAATTTCACTTACGCCACGTATTCGGTAGATGGAGAGCATGTTCTCAAGTAGAAACGAAATATGCTAAAGAACATTAATTATGTCGTGGAGAATTTATTACTGCTTTCCTCTAGAGCTGGCACAAAATGTTAAGTCGTGAAATGTGACGTGAAGTATGGTTCCAGCAGAGGCGTTTGATGTTAATGCAAATGACGTAACTGAATTAAAATTTTGATAAAATTATTCAACAAAGCCGACGACGACGGCGCACTTCAGCGAATAAATCGGTGCTCACTAGGATGTAGTCACTAGAGCCGTGGTAGCTCAGAGGCTAAGCTCGCTCAAAAAAGGCTCGCTTTAAATTTCACAGTACGCGAGTGATCTAGGTTCGTATCCCGGTGCAGGCAGGTGATTTACCACGTGCTCGGCGGTGAAAGAAAACGTCGTGAGGAAACCTGCATGTCTGAGAAATAAAAAATATTTCGAAGATATATAAGTCCGCCAACCCGTATCGCAGCAGCGTGGTGGATTCTTCCCGGCTCCAAAACCCTCTTAGAAATGAGAGGAGGCCTTTGCTCAGCAGCGAGTCATTTATAGGCTGTTACTTTACTTTATTTTACACTAGGATGTGCCTTTTAATATTAAATATTACATGCACAATACAACCTGACCTGAAAATCACCGATTTTTGTTTTTGCACAATTGTTGGCTCTGTCTGAGATTCAAACCAAGGACCCGCAGCGTACAAGTCAGGCAACTAGTGTCCGATGAACTTTCGGTTTCTGTTTCGGCCTAGTTTCGGCGTAAAAACGGGTTTCGGCTGCCATCCAGCTGAAACTACGGCCGAAACTAGGAGGTTACCCTTCTTCCTACATTCGGGTGGTTCGCGCTGTGATCGGATAAGTTCGGTGCACTGAGCTGCGAGCGACAAAATATCATATCAACGAAAAGTATAATACGAGTATATATAGTTGTGCCTCAACCAAACTCTTCACAAGTTTTTTTTGTTTGATTGAAAACTCTTTCAATTATATGATAGAACTATCATATAATTGATGATCCTTTTATATGGCACTTTTATTAAATAACTTTATTTAATAAAAGTGCCATACAAAAGGACCAAAGCTTATAAGAAGTTATTTTGTTCTCAAGATGTAAGAAAACTTTTGTTGGCTTTTGTGTACCTATACTTATAAGGTAAATATTATAAGTTGCCAAGTTGATGATTAGTTCAAATGTCAGCGTCTACGTAATTGACGTTGAAAATTAATAAAAAATTAAAACTGGTTATGATAATGTTAAATGTTTCTTTTTTCTCACATGACGTTTCGGTTACGGCCATAAAATCTAGTTTCGGTCGGACACTAACGCTTACCACTAGATCACGCGACTTGACTTAGTGGCTTGTACACCTATTGAGTCGATTGGGGGCGATTGGGGGCTCGGCTTGATTCTCAGCCGAACTCAATATGTTTGTGACACTCAAATTTCAATATAAATATATTTTTATAAATATTATTAATATATAATTTATAGATATATAAACATATTTTTTATAGAAAAAAGTGTCGAGCAAATCGTTCAACTGATGGCAAGTGCCACGTCTGCCCATAACAAATGCTGTGTCACCTAGAATCTTTCTACTACTATTGCACACTACGCTCGACGCCTTGAGATGTCAGTTTATCAGTTATTGAGCCCTATATGCCCATTAATTACACTAGCTCTCGGTGCCTTTAAGACCGAAACGCAGTTATGTTTGCATAGCGCTTCAGAGCAGAATGACTGGCACTTCGATGATGGTACCAACTCGCACCTTGACGGATTCCTACATACGAATTCTACTACCATAATACTGTAATACGTTCGAATCGCCGCCCATTCTATTTCTATGTCTAATATTGATGATGAAGATATGCAATGCTGTCATTATTGTACTCGTGGAAACGCAACAGAGAGTCACAAGAGTTTTCGGACTCGTAAAAAATGGCAGCGATGTGGTTTGCCACCCGTGACGTCTCGTTCCCCGTGGGGCGATAAGTGGGCTACATATGGTTATACATGTTATGATGTTATACAAAAATGTCATTTTAAACATTGGTCATCACTGTTTGAACACATTGACTACAAACTTCGGTTTTAGAGTTATTTGTGGTTTCATGATGACATAAAACTGCCGGTTAACTATCGTATCCAGCAGTGATTAAATAAAAAACGGTAAACATAACGTCTGTGCTGACGGCACCGTTCGTCGATATTGACCAGGCCGTAATTTATACCAGCTTTATAGCTAGTGGAATGTTTTGCCAACATTGAGATTGCACAATATAATCAAGCAAGCTGCCGCGTGGTAGCGGCTTCAGAGAATCTACCACCCCATCTCATCCCGTGGGTGTCGTAAAAGTCGACAGAGGGAAAATTAAAACCAGGAGATGGGCAGCAGCATCTTGCTGGAACATCTGAATAAATAAACTGCGGTTGCCAATCCGTCTGCCAATCGTGGCAACTATGGCAAAATCCCCCCGAAACGAGAGCTACAAACTTTTGTGGCAATCTATGGGGGAGGCCTATGTTCAGCAGTGGACTATTGATAGGCTGAAACGACGACGAATCAAGCATTGCGTTGCGGCTTGAGGTCTAGGCGCTCGCTTCAAACTTCACAGTACGCGAGTAACGCCTATTTGATACCCGGCGCTGGCACTTCTAAAAATTTTCAGCAATTTTAATGCTGATTTATCAAATGCTTATTATCGCGGAGAAAAACGTCACGAGAAAATCTGCCTAATACATGAGAAGTCTGCCAACCCGCATCAAAGCAGCGTGGCGGATTCTTCCCGCATCCAATACCTCTCAGAAATTAGTTGAGGCTTGTTCTCAGCAGTTGCACATAATCATCATCATCATTCAGCATATCACTAGTCCACTAGTGAACATAGGCCACCCATATAGATTGCCACAAAAGTTTGTAGCTCGTGTTGGGGGGATTTTGCCAAAGTTGTCACGCTTGGTAGGCGGGTTGGCAATGGCAGTTTATTTATTCAGACGTTCCAAAAAGATGCTGCCGCTCATCTCCTGGTTTTCAATTTCCCTCTCTGTCGACTATTACGACACCCACAAGATGAGCAGATACTCTTACTATATAAGCATAAAATATAATAAAAGAGGTTTCTTTTCTTAATGCCCGTAGACTGTGAACCTCATAAAGTTGTGCAATCCATTAAAGTTTTTTTAATCGACCAAATGTGGGGCTAGTAAAAAAATACTATACTACATACATACTTACATAAGATCACGACTGTATCCCATAAGGGGTAGTCAGAGACTGGACACTCACTGCAAAAACAGATGATTGCCACAATCCACGTTTCACCAAAACAATATACTCGTAATGCACTTGGTGTGATAGGTGGTGAGCCCATCGCCACCATGCGCTGTTGGGTGCACAGTGCAGTTCCTTACTCGCCTTTTACGAGATCCATTGGATGAGATGGAGTGGTAGTATTCTTTTATCGAGCCGCCACCACACGGTTATATAAATATTCTAATCATGTAAATATAGATTTTAGATGATAAGCAACATTCCTGACGTAATTTATATGGTGGGCAAATTGTTTTAAACTAATGTCTACATCAATTGAAAAAAAAAACTCAAATTATTTCCAGTTAAAGGTTTTTCTTGTATTTTTTTAATATGTAAGTGGTCGTGACTTTAAAATTGTTATTCAACGCTCAGTCTCAGACATACAGAATTAGACCTACGATTCGTACTACAACAAGGCACTTAAGCGAACCTCAACGAACAATGTAATTATAACAAATTTGGCACTTAAAATCGTATCTAACAGATCTGAATCGGCTACGTTATATATAAAAGTGGTTGTGTTGGCTGATAGCTCAGGTTGATAAATTAACAGGAGTGAAACTATAAAACAACAAAACCCCTAGAAAGTTTGGGCCTACTTACCCACCTCCTCAGACCAGCTCTGCGCCTGGGTTGAACTCGTGCGTCCCGGGACGGTCCAGTCGAGTGATATTAATTAGGTAGTAGGCTTTAGGGATCTTGCTGTGATGGAATTACTGTTGATTCTTGTGTTTTACATATTAATTTTACGGAGCGATTGACGGTTTCACTCAACGCATTTTGAAAATACTTTTCGACTGACTACAGCGCCACTGCGGTGTGGCGGGCGCGTAAAGCGTCGGAGCATGGTGAATTGGCGGGAATTTTAAATTGTTAGGCCCAAAATCCTACATTCCCCCCACCGAAATCCGCCAGGATTTCCCAGTTATAAAACCAAGAACAATTACATGTTTTGACAAAGTGTTGATACGAGTAGGTTGAATAATAATATGTTGAATATAAATAAGATTTAAATATAATGAACAAGTAGTGGACTGTATTTAATAACATAAATATAAAACAATATACATTTTATAATTCACACAAACTGCTCACTTGTGTGAATGTTTTAAGTTTCAAATTTAATATTTAAGATGATTCCTGCTCCAGAGGGAGATGACTGAGTTTCACTACGGGTCGAACTAACTCACTATTTCTGGTGCGAACAGTGACCACCCGAACAACGCCATCGGGCCCAGGATGTACTTTAGTGATCCTACCTAGAGCCCATTGAAGAGGAGGGGCTTCGGAGTTAATCAATACTAAATCACCTATGTCTAGACCTTGGCTATTATTGCACCACTTCTGTCGCTGCTGAAGTGTGTGCAGGTAATCTTTACGCCATAAACGCCAGAAATGTTGAGAAATTTGTTGCACTGCTTGCCAGCGACTCAGTTTATTTGACGAAAGCTCCGTTAAGTCGTATTCTGGTGCATGAAGTAATTCGCGACCTACCAAGAAATGCGCGGGCGTGAGAATTTCGAATTCACTAGGATCTGAAGAAAGTGCACACAGTGGCCGTGAGTTTAGCACTGCTTCAACACGCGTGAACACGGTATTGAGCTCTTCGAAGGTTAGTGCTTTGTTACCAACAGTTCGCTTTAAATGCGATTTAGCTGATTTGATAGCAGCTTCATAAATGCCTCCGAAGTGACTACCTGCTGGGGGGTTATGTTTCCACTCCACCTTGCGTGAAGTGAGATTCTTAGATATTCCGTCAGTATTCGATTCTAAGAATTGGGCCACTTCAGCTAACTGTTTTCCAGCTGCAACGAAGTTAGTGCCGTTGTCTGATATTACGGCGTGGCATAAGCCGCGTCTAGCTGTGAAGCGGTCGAATGCTGCCAAAAAACATTCTGTACTCAGTGAAGACAAGATTTCCAGATGCACAGCACGAGTTGCGCAACATACGAATACACATAAATACGATTTTGATATGCGAGCATTTTTACGTGTACACTCTTTTGTGTAAAAGGGGCCACCTATGTCAATGCCGACCGTATGAAACGCATGAACGTCCTGTGTTCTAAACTTAGGTAACAGACCCATGATCGGTTGTCTGATTGTAGGACTTGCCTTGAAGCATGAAATACACTTACTTGTACGCGACCTAATTACACTACGTGCTGACATAATCCAGTACTTTTGACTAAGAATTCCTTGAAGTGTTCGTGGACCAACATGTAAGTAAAGCACGTGGTAGTAATCTATTAATTGATGAGTGAAGTTAGATTTCTTAGGCAGCAACAGGGGATGTTTTTTATTATAGGTCATATCTGATTGCGAAAGACGACCCCCCACCCTGAGGAAACCATTCGAATCTATAAAGGGGTTCAGCTTTCGCATACTGTGATGAGGTTTTTCACCTCTTGACAGAGCAAGAATCTCCTCAGCAAAGTGTTGTTGCTGCACTGATTTGATGATTATTTCATTAGCCCGACGCAAGTCACCTACAGTGAGTCCGGTGCGCTCAGGCTTAGGTGCTCGACATTTTCGGGCAAACTGGTACAGGCGACCAACAACATTAATCAGTCTACCATATTTGGAATAGCGCTCTGTAAGTTCATAAATTATATTTGACGATGGCTCTATGGACACCAGAATCTTTGATTCGTTAACGCTTTTAAGTTCTAGTGGAGCCTCGTATCTGAACTCTTGTATAGAACGAACTGGCCATTTATTTCCAAGAAGCCAATAAGGGCCATTAAGCCAATTTGGTGTTGATAAGAGTACGGATGGTAATGCACCGCGAGAACACACATCCGCTGGATTAGAGTCTCCATCCACATGGAACCAACTGTCACTAGGAACCGTCTCCAGAATCTTAGTGACACGTGTGGCTACAAATGTCTTTAATTTGTAGCTAGGCGTATTGAGCCATGCTAGTACCACCGAGGAATCTGTGAAGAGCATGATCTCATCGACATTTAGAAGACGTTCTTTAAGCATGGAAGTTACATATTTAATTAGTTTAGACAACAAATGTGCCGCCATCAACTCCAAGCGAGGCACCGAAAGTGTTTTCAACGGTGCGACCTTGGACTTTGCTATTAATAAACTAACTTTTTGTTCGTTATAATGACCTTTTGTGTACAGATAGACTACTGCTGCATAGCCGTGAGTAGACGCATCGCTAAATCCAAGTAACCGTAATGTGCTGGCTTCCTTGACCATGACATGCCGTTCAAGTTTAAATTCGGAAAGGAGTGGCAGCTCTCTTATGAATGCAAGCCACTCGGCTTCAAATTGTACAGGCAAACGCTGGTCCCAGTCAAACTGCTGAGCCCAGAGTTTCTGCATGAAACATTTCGCGTAAAATATGCAAGGGGCTACAAACCCTAGTGGGTCGAACAAGCGTCCGATCTGCGAAAGAATGGTTCGCTTTGTGACCTGTTGTTCAGATGACGAGATCCGAAAGGAAAAGGAGTCTGAAGCCGGTTGCCACTGAAGACCCAAGACTTTAAGTGACAGGTTCTCCTCGTCATTGAACTCTACTGGGGTCTCTCGGTGATCTTCGGGTACTGCTGCTAGAACTTGAGGACTGTTGCTTGACCACTTACGAAGTATGAATCCAGCACTTTCTAACAGAATGCGCAGGTCAGCTTGAAGCTGTAGAGCATCCTCAACTGTAGGTTCTGACCACAACAAGTCATCCATAAAGAATCCTGACTTCAGAACCCTTGCAGCAGTTGGACACTTGTCAGCCTCTGAGTCTGCTAAAGTATGCAGCACTTTGATTGCCAAGTATGGGCTGCTGGTCACACCGTATGTTACTGTGTTGAGCTCGTAAGCCCGCATGGGTTGATCTGTTGAGTCTCGCCACAGGATGTGCTGGAATGACCGTTGCTCTTTATGTATGAGTATTTGTCTGTACATTTTACAGATATCAGCAGACAAACATACTTCGTGTAGACGAAAATTTATTAAAATTTTATTGATATCCGATTGAAGTTTCGGCCCCGGCAACATCACATCATTAAGCGACTTTTGATTTGAGGTTTTACACGACGCGTCAAACACTGTACGAAGTTTTGTTGTCGTGCTGGATGGTTTCATAATGCAAAAATGTGGAATTAAATATTTGGAATCCACATCTTGCATCTTACCCAGGCACGTCATATGACCTAACGATTCATACTCGGACATGAACTTGTGATACTCTGTCTTCAGCTGAGGTTCACGATTTAGTTTAGCCTCTAAATTTATTAATCTACGTATAGCCATCTTCCTAGAATCGCCAAGAGTATGGTCTGGTCGTAGTGGGTACCTCACCGTATACCTACCAGTTTCATCACGACTGTATTCTTTAGCAAACAGTTCTTCGGCTAATATATCATCTGGTTTTTGATACTTCTCCGACGGAATATTCTCTACCTCCCAGAATGCATTCATGACCTGGTCGATATTAATGGCTTTAGTAAAACCACCGAATGATGTATCCGAATTATTTTCATTAACCGCCAGAGCAACGGTTTTCGAACCACGCTGCTCTAAGTCAACTTGGCCGGTAATGATATATCCGAATATGGAATTTAACGCTACAGGCATTCCACTTTGAACAGGCAATATTTTATCGCCGCTGTAAATATAAGGAAACAAGTCACCCGCGATCAGCATATCAACGGGGGCTTGTGTGTGAAAGCCTGGGTCTGCCAGAGCAAGATGTTTAAATTCGTAAAATATCTTGTTCGGCAAACAGATTGTAGGCAGTTCACCAGCAATTTGCGACACAATGACAGCATCAGTTGCTAGTACCGGTGCATTTTTATCGCGTGGTTTCAACGTGCAAGTGGTTAGACCGAAGTTTCGTACGTGGATTCCGCCTAAACCAATCGGTCTAAAATTACACTTGCGACGAGAAAGTCCCAACCTCCCGACACATTCTTGAGTTATATAACTTGACATTGCGCCGCTGTCAATCAACGCACGTACGGTGTGGTATTGACCCCAAGCATCTGCGACGTGTATTACAGCGGTGCCAAGCAAAACAGTCTGCTCAGTTGAGCAGGTAAGCGTTACCACATTCTCCTTGAACTTCGCATCCTCCATATGGAGAGTAACGTGGTGTCTTTTTTTGCAAACCGTACAACTATATTTGGACGTACAATCCTTAACGGTATGGTTGTCACGCAAACAATTCTCACACAATTTAAGCTGCTTAATTTTATCCTTACGCAACTCAGGTGTGAGATCGTTGTATTCGGTACATCGATAAATAGAATGAGGCTTTCTACAATACAGACATCCGTGGAAGTGTTTTGACTCACTTTTGTCCGCACTGGCGATAGCGGATGCCAAAGTGGGCTTTTGATTATTATGTAGTCTACTTGAATCGGACGTATATCTGGATGTCGTGAGAGGGGACGACTTGGATGAATTTTGCTTGGATGGTACAGAAGTCCTAACGGATACCGACCTGCACTCAGACATCTCAAGTACGTGCGCCTGTCTCTCCACGAACGACAACAGATCCGTGACAGTAGGTATATCACCCGGTGACCTAGTCTGCTCGAATTCACGCCTAGTCACGGAATCGAGATTACGTAAAGAAACGTAAAACAATACGAAGCTAGACAAGTCCGGAATAGCTAACAGTTCCAGAGCTTTGATATTTTCTTGAAACGTATGAAGAAAATTATGCAAGTTCGATGCGGTCTCTTTCGCGATTGGTTTAAAATTAAAAAGCTTATCTAAGTATGCAGTAGCAAGTACACGCTTATTGTCGTACCGCATGACTAATGCGCTCCAAACTATCGCATAGTTATCCGCGGTAACTGGCATAGACTTAACTATTGTAAGGGCTGGCCCGCCAACGGATGATAATAAATAATAATATTTTTCAATGTTACTAATACTAGAATTATCGTGAATAAGACTCCTAAAAGTATCAAGAAATGTAGTCCAATTTTCGAGTTTACCATCAAACTTATATAACTGTAATTCTGGTAACTTGACTCGTCGCTTACAAGTATCATTACTATCACTTAGGCCACCCTGTTCACACTTATTCGTAGCATCGTTTGATCTAAGATTACGCGCGACATTTTGAATTGCATAGTAAATTTCATCGAACGCCTGAATTTCCTTATATGAAGGTACGAATTTCGGTTTGTATTTTCGACTTAAAGAATTTATTTCCGCGATACATCGATCATATTCCGTACGGAGGGTAGGCAAATCCCAAAGTCTCACGTGAAATTCGGCTTCTAACGAGGTATCCGTAATAACGGTTTTTGACATTTCATATAATCGTTGAACGCGTATAAAACACATTTCCTTTGACGTAAGCAGTGGTTGCAACAATTCATCGAGGTCTTTATCGTTATTCATTTTTATTAAGTTCTAAAAGTAACTATTAAGTCCCGGCTATGCAGAAAATATTTTAATGCAAATTAATATCACAATGTGATACTAATAAAGAAAACCAAATACTAACGAAAGGAAATCAATTTGAAACTATTCTTAAAACAATATTAGAATTCCAAAAATACTAAATAAACTAATGTAAAAACAGGTGTATTGTATCGTTTTATAAGTATAAATGTTTTGTATAAACAATCTTACTTTAACGTTTTCTTTCAAACTCCTCGTTAGAATATGTTATGTGGAAGGTAAACGCACAATTTTATAAAATGGCGGCCGGCCAGCGTCGCACCAAAATGAAATTTAAAACTGTTCTATTGACACTTACACAATCCACAAAATTAGAACAATTTTATTTAGTACAACAATGAATTTACATGTAAATAATACACAAAATAAAACTAATAATTATGTCGTAATGAACTTTACGTATATTTACAATATGTACTATTATTACATTTAGTTATAAATGTTAATAAATCCTAGTAATATATAATGATAAAATATAAATACAATATGAATACTCAATATTATTTTTATAAAATTTTGCATATATCTTATGGTCGAGTGTGAATAAGATATTGCGTTTTATGTTATATTATATACAAGTTATTGATATTATAACTGGGTTATCCGGCTCGAAGGACCAAAATGTGTTGGCTGATAGCTCAGGTTGATAAATTAACAGGAGTGAAACTATAAAACAACAAAACCCCTAGAAAGTTTGGGCCTACTTACCCACCTCCTCAGACCAGCTCTGCGCCTGGGTTGAATTCGTGCATCCCGGGACGGTCCAGTCGAGTGATATTAATTAGGTAGTAGGCTTTAGGGATCTTGCTGTGATGGAATTACTGTTGATTCTTGTGTTTTACATATTAATTTTACGGAGCGATTGACGGTTTCACTCAACGCATTTTGAAAATACTTTTCGACTGACTACAGCGCCACTGCGGTGTGGCGGGCGCGTAAAGCGTCGGAGCATGGTGAATTGGCGGGAATTTTAAATTGTTAGGCCCAAAATCCTACAGTGGTATATATAACAATAGAGAATGTACCACCCCATCTCATCCCGTGGGTGTCGTAAAAGTGGACAGTGGGACAATTAAAACCAGAAGATGGGCAACAGCACCTTTTTGGAACATCTGAATAAACAAACTGCGGTTGCCAATCCGCCTGCCACATTTGCATGCCACATTGCCGCAAAATTCCCGCAAAATAAGAGCTACAAACTTTTGTGGCAATCTATGGGGGAGGCATATGTTCAGCAGTGGACTAGTGATATGCTAAAAACGATGATGATGATGATGACTCTTCAAATGGATGGTAGATCACTAACTTCTCTGAATCACATAAAATATTTTACTGTAGTTTAAAAATACAGATTAATTTATTTGATATGTTGTATAATGTAATATCGCGATGGTACCAATGCATAACCCAACCAAAGTCAAAAGCAAAGTAATTTTAATAGGGTTAATATTGTTTATATTACGGGTGGTAGGATTTTATGTGGTACGGTCTAGATAGGTAATGCCACTGTGTCGTCTCTTTAATTTACACCACAAAAAAACAATGTTTATTTTCTTAGTAAATTAACTTTACTTCACTTCTGTCGTCGTAATGGTTTCCGCAAAGTGACGGTTGATTATATGAACTGAAAGTTATTGGCAAACAAATTTGAAAGTACTTCAAATTATAAATAACAATTATTACCACCAGCTTGGGATCCTATAATTAATAAAATTAAGTCAAAAACCAAGCATACCACAGCAAGACTTCAAGACACAGTTAGCTCTTTCTGCGTAGATCGGACCACAAATAATAATTAAAAGCTGAAGGTACTCCGTGTTAACTATGACATCAGGACATCTGTCACCTCAGTCCCCCCGTGACCATGGGTGCTGTAAAGCACTCGAAACGTCGGGTTATAAATAACAAAATTAAACGCGATAAAATCCGTAAAATTAGTTTCATTTAAATTGAAATAACAAATTTCATATTTACATTTTAAATGATAATGTAATGATTTCTTATATTTACGCGAATATTACACATTTAATAAAATTACTTTTATGGATTTTATCGCATTTAATTTTTAAACTATTTATAACCCGACGTATCGAGTACTTTACAGCACCTATGGTCACGGGGGGACTGGGGTGACAGATGTCCCGATGTCATAGTTAATTCGGTGTACCTTCAGCTTTTAATAGGTTCCAGTTATAAATAGTTTAAAAATTAAACGCGATAAAATCCGTAAAAGTAGTTTTATTAAGTGACTGTAATGTATTTAAGTCCTTTAAAGAAGTAAATGCTTAAAAATTTCAAATATTTTATGAAGAAAATTATCATTACATGTTGATTGCGCTACTGTTAGATTGGAGTTTGTTCTTTACTTCTCTTAAGTCTAAATTGCCCAGTAGTTACACTAGTTCTCAGTGCCCTTCAGAACGAAATACAATTATGTTTGCACACTACTGCTTTACGGCAGAACAACTGGGCCTGGCTTGGTACCTACCTAGACGGATTCCTGCATAGAAATCCTACCACCAGTAGAATACATAAGGTAAGATAATAATCGCAGCGATCACACTAACGCTGCCGAATGCAACTGCAGTATGGAACTACTAACAATTTAACAAAGCGACATATTTATTAGACTTCACGGCACGATATCTGACCTTGCGGTGGAAATAGGTTTACGTCTAGCGCTTGTCTGTATAAGCTCTGATGAAGATGATGATGTAGGTCCGATAACAGATTATTTGCAATTGTAATAAACAGAACAATAATCGATCGCAGGTATAAGCCGCTTTGCTAAATTTATGCAATGAATATTTATGAGGACTAGTGTGATTCCTAGAATGTAGCCTCCCCAAACGTTATGTCAATGTAGATCATGGACGCAACTTGTGAAGTTTAAAATATCTTCCAACTTAAACGAATAAAACTGTCGACCGCGTGGCGTAATGGTTAGCGTACCTGACTCCTGCGCCACCGGTCCTGGGTTCGATTCCCAGCCGGAGGTAACATTTGTGCAAAAACACAAATTGTTGCTTTTCGGGTCTGGTTGTGTTGTGCATGCGAAATGTATGTTTGTAAAACGCACCCACGATACAGGAGAAAATCCTACTGTGGGCTTCGTTTTTTAAAAAAAATAAAAAAATATTCGCCGATAGGTGTCCGGCAGAGTAGAATAGCACCTACCCCTTTCCTACCGAGGTGTCGTAAGAGGCGACTAAGGTATTGTACGTACGGAAACTTTATTCGTGCAGAATAACACCACAATATGCAATGCTGTGTATACTGCTCGTGGGAAAGCAATAGGGAGTAAGATTTTTTTGACTCGTACCAAAATGGCGGTCGCCATCTGTCACGTTTCGCTTCCCGCGACGGCGAAATGTGGGTTACGTGTATGGCGTCTACCTACCCCTTATATAGAAGATAGTTTTCCGAGCTGTATCTCTTAATGTAATGACGAGCAGACGAGAATCCAAGTTAACCAGGAATTTTAGGCCTATAACTTCGCTGCGTGTCCCGTCCCGCCGATAATTTATCATTTTCTAGGTATAACACTATTAAAGATTCTTCAGTGCACGCGCAAACATTAAGACGTTCTTCTTTCAACGTTACCGACCCGAGAATTTTCTGTACATGTCCAGTGATAAATACATTAACTGCCGCTGTTTTGGTGCCTACATAGACGGATTCCTAAAAAGAAATCTAACCACCAATATGTGTAGATATTAGTCCTACATTTTGTAGTGTGGCTCGTATGAAGTATATGTATCTAATAAATGTTTTGCGGCGGAATGAAAAGGGTAGCTCTGAATAGTAATATTTAGATGTTGTATACCTAGTTCGCATCTCAGAAAACTTTCATAGTGCGATTATGGACGTATGGGAATATTTCTTGAGCTTCTCATGTGGCGACATAGATGTCGCTACAAATGACTTAACACAGAGGAAACAGACTCAAACCCAGGAGATTTTTTAAATGGCATTTTCTGAGAAGTACGAAAAAGAAATTCTTTTCTAGTATTTCACCCTGTTAGCTTAACGAACGAAACGTCTAGAATATTGACAGAAAGTTGCGCTATGAAGCGTTATAATTGTACATTTCGAAATATACTCGTACAATTTACGTTAATTAAAAATACATTTCCAGTAACAATCTCTTTGTGTTAGCTGCCAAGAAATTGTATTTCGAGTTTAGAAAATAATCAACATCAAAAAAAATATTCAAAGGTAATGCTATTGAATTGAGTTAGTTATATTTTGGGTGTCTATAATATTTTTGCCAACAATAACAAAAGTATAATGACATAAGTGTACATGAATTATGAGCTGGATAACTTCGCGCCGCTACAATACTGAGTACAGATTTAGAATTTGTTTAGTGCTGAAGCCAGGCATAGTAAAGAGTATAAATGTCCTATAAATGTTCTGCTGCTGAGCGCGTTTTGCCTTTCTTTGAGAGTTTTGGAGCCGGGAAGAATCCGCCACGATGCCCCAATCTCTGTTGGAGGACTTCACATGCCCGGGAAATAATTATTTTTCACAGACATGCAGGTTTCCTCGCGATGTTTGCCTTCACAGTCAAGCACGTGGTAAATCAGCACTTCAAATTGCAATTAACAATTTTAGTGGTGCCGACGTCGGGAATCGAACCCAGGTCACTCGTATACTATGAACTTTGGAGCGAGCGCCTAGCTCCTGAGCTACCACGGCTTTCTAAATCTGCATGCGCGAGTATAATATGGCAAAATCCCCCCAGAGAGACCTACAAACCTTTGTGGCAATCTATGGGAGATTCCTAAGTTCAGTAGTGGACTAGTGATAGTCTGAAATGATGATGATGATGATGAGTATAATATAAAGGGTATGTGCAGTTTGTCAATCCTTAGTGCAGATGGGTCTATAGCGGTCCCATACTATTTCAGAAATGTCGGAGTTCTGTTCTCAGCAATAAGCAGTATAAGCGTATAATAAAATTTTGTTTTACTTTTGTGTCGGCATAAAAATGGTTATTTATCGAAGTTAGAGATTCAAAACACGTAATTCTGGTATCAAGTTAATTGTTTTACGGCTACACAGGAATAGTAAACATAAATTAAGCGTAGAATCTACGGCATTTCGCATCTACGCACTCTCTTGATATTGAACAGGCCAGAGAATAAATGTAAATGTTATGTCAATATTTTGACAGTACTGTATTACCAATAGATTTAAACTACGTAGCCTAGTGGTCAGAGTACCTGACTTCTACGCCGCGGGTCCTGTGTTGGTATCCCAGTCAGAGCCAATTACAAAAACACAAATTGTTAATTTTCGGGTCTGGTTGTGTTTTGATTGTCCTCGTGTCTCTGACACTACATTTCAACGTTCGGTTCAGGACGAATGAGTGCATCTGTATTCGCGGGTTCTGGGACTATAATCGCATGATGATAATCTTCTGCGCAGTTGATATCTTCCGACTGTATTCGGAAGTTGTCGTAGGCCTATCCTTATCATCATAATCATCATGTCAGCCTATTACTAGTCCACTGCGGAAAATCCATATTTCAAAGTTACAGGGCAGGGGACACTTTACGACTTTAGAAGCGCGTCTCTAATCATTTATTGGCTATAATAAAATAGTTACTTTGAAAATTCTTCATCATTTTTAAGACCTATATCCTCCTAAGAAAACTAATCACCTGACATACGCGTGAGGACACGCTGCTGATTTTTTTAATATTTGTTTGAATGTTACACCATTTTTTTTGCTTAAATTATTCCTTTAAAATTCTATCCATAAATTGCCGTGTGGTAGCGGGTTAGAGAATATATCATCTCATCCCGTAGGTGTAAAAAAAGTCGGGAGAGGTATAATAAAAACCAGGAGATGGGCAGCAGCATCTTCCTGGAAAATCTGATAGATAAACTGCGGTTGCCAACTCGCGTTCCAAATTGAGAGCTACAAACTATTGTGGCGATCTATTGGGGAGACCTATGTTTAGCAGTGGACTGGTTGTGGGTTGAAATGATGATGATGATGATTGTCAATAGTCTCCAAGTGGACATACGGACAGACGAACAGGACTCAATTATAAGGGTTCCGTAACCCTTAAAAGTAATACAACGGAATGCATATTCAAATTAATATGAAAATAAATTACAGAGACTTTAAACACTCATCTTTAATGCATTTTTCCGTACTCAGGCTTTAAAAGCTCCGACATGAAAGTACAAAACTTTTGTTTTCATCATAAAAATGTAACTGGCGATCTGAAAAGGGGACATACTTTTATTTTCTGTGGTAGAGCTAGCCGTGTCCCGCGGTTTGTGCCTCTAAAATTATTCTTCAATTTTAAGTGCTGATTTGCCACGTGCTTGTGAAGGAAAACATCGTGAGGAAACCTGCATGTCCGAGGAATAGAAATATTACGAGGACATGTGAAGTCCGCCAACCCGCATCAGAGCAGCGTGGCGGATTTTTCCTAGCTCCAAAAACCCACTCAGAAATTAGAGGAGGCCTGTGCTCAGCAGTGGGACGTTTATAACTTAACTTAACTTTGGAGCTCCATGCTCAAAGTGCTTTGATTTTCGTGACACTATTCTTTGTAATTTTAATTATAATGTATTTTTGACTGAGATAAAAAATGATTCACAAAAAAGAGGATACCTACGGAGTTTCTTTCGCCTGTTCCTTCTCCGTCAGAGGAACCTCATCACGAAACGGCGGTAGATTGTAAAGAAATGACGTGTGATAAACGGAATTTTTCTGACGTCGAAAAATAAAGAATCTTCATTTCATTTCATTTCATTTCAATAAGTGTCACGTCTGTCTTTGATAGTTACAGTTGCACCAAGTGGCGTCACACATTCCCGTGTGTCACTGCACTTCGCTCGTCACGTACATATAAATTATTCCCAAGTCTCTCATTCTAGGTGTTCAGTTCAGTCAAGAAAATGTTTTTACTGGCTAAAAGTTACAAAATAAAATTATTACTTTTAAGGCTTGTTTTACAGTCTTCGGATAACTCTGAACAAAAACCTTATTTTTGAATTTGAAGAATTTAGATTTTCTTTAGAGAAACTTTCTAACTGCAATTTTTAACTGATTCAAGAATTGTCCTGACCTGACGATTTTTCACGATCTGTTTCAACAGGCCCTAATTGCGTTTAAAAATACAGACACACTTATTTTATATGTTGTATAATGTAATATCGCGATGGGACCAAAGCATAACCCAACCAAAGTCACACGCAAAGTAATTTTGAGAGGTTATTGTTTATATTACGGGTGGTAGGATTTTTATACAGGGTACGTTCTAGCTAGGTGTTTATTTTGCTGAGTAAATTAACTTTACTTCGCTTCTATGGTCGTAATGGTTTCCGCAAAGTGACGCTTGATTCTATTAACTGAAATTTATTGACACCTTTTGAATGAAAATGTGCCGTGTGGTAGCCGCTAAAGAGAATCTACCACACCATTCCATCCGTAATTCGTAAAAATAAACAGAAGAAAAATAAAAATAAGGAGATGGGCAGCAGCATCTTCCTGGAACGTCTGAATAAATAAACTGCGGTTGCCAACTCGCCTGCCAAGCGTGGCAACTATGGCAAAATACCCCCGAAATGAGAGCTACAAACTTTTGTCGCAATCTATGGGGGAGGCCTATGTTCAGCAGTGGACAAGTGATAGGCTTAAATGAATTAATGAAGAAAATTATTATTACAGCTTCATTGCATACATACATACATACATAAGATCACGACTGTATCCCATAAGGGGTAGTCAGAGACTGGGCACTCACTGCAAAAACAGATGACTGCTACAATCCGCGTTTCACCAAAACAATATAATGCACTTGGTGTGATAGGTGGTGAGCCCATCGCCACCATGCGCTGTTGGGTGCACAGTGCAGTTTAATTCCTTGCTTCATTGCACTACAGTCAAATTGGGGTTTGTTCTTTACTATCATTATTTTTCTAAGTCTGATATGCGCAGTTGTTACACTAGTACTCAGTGACCTTTCAGACCGAAACACAGTTATGTTTGCACACTATTGTTCACGGTCGAGTACTAACCAGGTACTAACTACTGAGGTAGGTATTTCTATGCAGGAATTCGTCTAGGCAGGTAGTACCACGGCACCATTTATTCTGCCGCGAAGCAACTTTGCGCAAGCACCAATATGTTTCGGTTAGAAGGGTACTAAGGCAAGTATAATATAACCGTAATTTTATTTTTATGGAAGAAAGTGAGGAGATGACGAAATCTTTTAAATAAAACTAGATTTTACGGTGCTGTAAAGCGCTCGGAACGTCGAGTTAAAAATACTCGTAGTATCATTAAACGCGATAAAATCCGTAAAATATAGTTCTATTTAAATGTGCGGTATTCGTAAATATAAGAATAATGAATCATTAACTGACCGAATCATCGTTCACCTGATGGTAAATGCAACGACTGCCCATAGCAAATGCTGTGTCACCTAAACCATTTCTTTGTAACACTACATTTAGTCGTCACCCTGAGACGTCAGTTCTTAAGTCTCATATGCCCAGTAATTACACAAGCTTTTAGTGCCCTTCAAACCGAAACAATGTTGAACAATGTTTGCACATTACTGTGCGGTGGTACCTACCTAGACGAATTAATGAAAAGAAATTAACATAAGAAATTTAAATTTCGTTTGTCGTATACACTATAAATAAATTTACAAAGAATAGTCTCTCAGCTCCATGTTAAAGTATTAGACAAGATTGAATAAGAAATATATAATACTAGCGATCCGTCCCGGCTTCCCACGGGTAGATAGATACAAGAAAGATAAATTAATACTTTGTTTGGACAAATAGAACAACCACAGTTCCTTACACTAACATTTTTTGTAGCGACTATTCTCATCGGCGGCTCTGCAGCTGGTCAGATAAGATAACGTTATTGTATCAAAATAATGTTTAATTTTAGGGAACATATCTAGATAGGTATGAAATATAGCCAAATATTTGATGTCGTGGTAGCAAAAATAAAACGACCGCTCTCGACCGCTGCGCAAAAGGAGCCGCGCATCTCGATGATGCCCAAGTTGCATGAAGCCGGGCGGCAGCGCGGCGTTCGAGAGACACCGCGGCCGCTGTATTTTTTATAGAGCGTTTCAAAGTTTAAAATTAAAAAATATATATAATTAAAATTACAATTACTATTCAATTGTTTCTAGTTTACAAAAAATAATATGAGTAGGTAAGTAATTAATAGACCTTAGCCTATTCGCGAGTAACGAGGGCGAGCGCAGCAAACAACCGCTCAATCCGCGGCATTTTTCTTACTTTTAGAATTTTTATACCTGTCGTAACTTCTAAACGATAGGTCCGATTTGAATAATTTTAAGAGGACTTTACATGTACATAATCCAACCTTGACTATGAAACTATTTTGTAGGATAAGGATTGATATCATGATACTAAAGTCATCTTTCGATTCTACCCGAGTTTTGATAGACTAATTTGAACAAAAAGCGGTGATTGTGACTTAACTATAATAGTTAGAAATATTGCCCCGCGAACTTTTTTGTAAGTAATTATGAGTACTATGAAAATGTAGTGTATTTTCTTTATCGTCTATAGTTTTGCAGCGCACGCCAAATAATGACTATCAGTAAATTTTTGATATCTTGAGTTGCATCATAGTAATTTTCATAGGTATCTCGGTTTTTTTTTTTAAATTAAATACAACTCATGGTAGTCGGTGATAATGTAGTTGTATATAGGTGAAAGATTTTTTTTAAATCGTTTCAGTAGTTTTTGAGTTTATTCATTACAACCAAACACACAAAAAATCAAATCTTTCCTTGTGTTTCGGTTTGAACACACCGCCAACACAGTGGTTTCTCAGTGCCTGTGCAAGCGTAATCACTGGGCATATGAGACTTAAGAACCTATCTCTAAGGGTGATGGGAACAGTGTAGTGTCACACAGAAATTTTCTGGGTGGCACAGCATTTGTTATGGGCTTGCACTTACCATCAGGTGAATGTTTTGCTCGTTTCATCACTCAATGCAATAAAAAAAACATTGAAAACTAGAGCAGACCAGCCTCCACCAACAGCACCTGTTCACAAGTATGACGCATGTGGCAGCCATCGCCTTCCTCAACCATATTAAAGGGAAGTGGACAACCCGTCACACGACGCACAGGGATTTTACCAGCACTGAGACTAAACTGAGATTACTCATAGTGATAAGTGTAATGAGACACAGAACTTCTCGTATATCCATAACAACGATATCCGAAGAACTAAGGTAACCGACACCGCTCTACGGATCAGTCAGAAAAAGTGGCATTGGAATGATCATATAGCTCGATGTACATATTTTTATGATGCCGTGGTAGCTTAGGGGCCTGGTGCTCGCCTTTAATTTCATAGTACGCGAGTAACCTGGGTTCGATCCCCGGTGCCAGCACCTCTATAATTGTTCTACAATTTCAAGTGCTGATTTACCACGTGCTTTGCGGTGAAGGAAAACATCGTGAGGAAACCTGCATGCCCGAGGAATAGTAATATTTCGAGGACATGTGAAGTCTGCCAACCAGCATTGGAGCAGCGTGGCGGACTATTCCCAGCTCCAAACCCTCTCAGAAATGAGAGGAGGCCTGTGCTCAGCAGTGGGACATTTATAGGCTGTTACTTTTACATATTTTGAAACCATTAAAGCCTTGATTGGTGTTCGGCAGAGCAGAATAGCACCTACCTCTTTCCTACCGATATTTCGTAAGAGGCGACTAAAGTATTGTACATCATCGTCATCGTTTCAGCCTATCACTAGTCCACTGCTGAACATAGGCCTCCACCATAGATTGCCAACAGTTGGCAGCTCTCGTATTGGCGGGATTCCGCTTCGCAGGCGGGTTGGAAACCGCAGTTTATTTATTCAGATGTTCCGGGAAGATGCTGCTGCCTATCCCTGGTTGCCCTGGTTTTTATTTTCCCTCTGTCGACTTTAACGACACCCACGGGATGAGATGGGGTGGTAGATTCTCTTTAGCCGACACCAGAATAACGCCGTAACATGCAATGCTGTCACTGTATTGCTCGTGATAACGCAATAGGGAAGTAAGAATTTCTTGACAACACTGTAATATGCAATCATCATCATCATCATCATTTTAGTCTACCATAAGTCCACTGCTGAACATAGGATTTCGCCATAGTTGTCACGCTTGTCTGGCGGTTTTTATTTTCCTTCTGTCGGCTTTCACAACACCCACATGGTGAGATGGGGTTCTCTCAGACCGTCACCACATGGTAATATACAATACTGTCACTATACTGATCGTGGGAACAGCACCGGGAAGTAAGAATGTGGCGATGTGGTTCGCCACCCGTTACGTCTTGCTTCCCGCGAGAGCGAATAGGGGGGCTACGTGATGTGGCCTCTGCCTACCCATTATATAGGAAAAAAGGCGCGACTGTATGTATGTTTGTATTAAATAAATTACCGTCTCCGGCGTAGGTGTAAATAAAAATGCTGTGTCTATGTGTTGGTACGTTCTGTAATTATAAATCTAAAGTTGTGGCATAACATTCGCGGTGGTAATTTCAATGTTGTTTTTAACTAAGCTTTTATCGTTTTGTTAACGCTCGTAATTCTTACATTCGTTTTCACGCTTGACGTTCAGAGCTGTCGTGAATCTCCTAATTTAACTTAGTACGGGTAGTTTAAACGAATTTTACTACTTCAGCCAGGATTCTTTGTCGTTTTTTAACCGACCACAAAAAAGGGAAGAAGGTTCTCAATTAGCCTGTATTTTTATGGATAACGTTTTTGTTTATGAACCGATTTCAATGATATTTTTTTTTATTAGAAAGGGAGTAAAAAGAGCACAGGCATTCTATCATTCCTGAGAGGGTTTTGGATCCACTAGGCTGCTAGTATGCGAGTTGAAGTGCGGGGACTCTAAATGCCCTCGGAAGGGAGTGCCCATATAAATTTGGTCAAGTTCGATATTGGGATCCATGAGAAAATCATGAAACTCTTAAATTCGCATAATCGTAAAAGGAAAGAAAGTTAATTTGCTAAGATCCGCATGCAATATTTAAAATGGTGTGTATTACCTAGTTTTGAAGAGTATTACGAATAGTGACCGATGGCGCCTCAAAATTTTTATAAATCGTATGTTGTCGGTTTTATGTATACAAAAATAGCGCGCGCGCCGACATAAGCCGTGATGCAGAGACGCGCAACGCGTTACCGTGCTCGTGATTGGCTGACTAGTGCAGCGCTCGCGTGGATTGGAGAACCGGGGAGTCGATACGATGCACGACGGAAAACAGATAATCATACCATATCAAAGTTACTGGTTACATAATATAAATTTTGATTTACTTCTCGCAGACTGTTGATGAAGTCATATCACAAGAAGCCTACTTCCCCCGAGCATAAAACTAGTGTTTATGTTTACATTTCATTGACATAAAACAACTCGAAACCGTTCGCAATGGAACGAGTTCATTTCCCCCGGGCATCGGCGGATTCCCTCCGTTGGCATAGTCGCACGCTAAATAAACCCATTGTAATAAGTATAGAGAGAATTTGAGAAGGACAAAATGTATCCGATTTTATTTGAAAGGGAAAATAGAATGTATTTACGTGTACGCTTCGGTGATATATGCTTGATCTGATATCAAATATATTTTTTGGAAGTGTGTAAATGTTGTTAGTCCGGCGGCGTTAACAACTTCGTCGGAAGAGACTCGCGAGCAGAAGTCCCGCGGGTACTTCTTCTATTGAATAAAAATTAATTGCCGCATGTATGAAAGATCATTAGTTGAGAACGGCTGTACTGACTTAGCTGATTTTTTTGCTGTTTGTAACTGTCAGGACAAGATTTGTATGTAAGGAATGTTTCGGAAAATCAACCGGAACGGTCGGAAATTTGAACGGTATATTTGTCATAAAATCTCAATAAATAAGTGATGTTCAAGTTTGACAGTTCTGCTGTCTGTCACATGTTTTCAGTACTTAATATTTGTTAGTAGGCGCACTTATTATAACCTTATTAGTAAATTGCACCCGTGCGAAGCCGGGCGGTTATATAGCATGCGGTAAAATAGCGATATGCATACTTATGATCTTAATATATATATGTATACTAGACTCATATGATGTTTTCCTAGCCGATAATCGAACTATGATGATGGTAGGACTCCTATGCAGGAATACGTCTAAGTAGACACCAGAGCAGGGCCAGTTATTCTGCAGTAAAGCAGTAGTAAAAAAAAAAGTTAATTAATAGCCTATAAATGTCCCACTGCTGAGCACAGGCCTCGTCTTATTTCTGAGAGGGTTTTGGAGCTCTGAATAGTCCGCCGCGCTGCCATCAGCTCCAATGCGGGTTGGCGGACTTCACATGTCCTCAAAATATTTTTATTCTTCGGACTTGCAGGTTTCCTCACGATGTTTTCCTTCACCGCTAAGCTCGTGGTAAATCAGCATTAAAATTGTAGAACAATTTTAGAGGTGCTGGCCCCCGGAGGCCGAACCAAGGTTACTCGCTTACTATGAAATTAAAGGCTAGCACCAGGCCCCTGAGCTACCACGTACCAGTAGTGTGCAAACATTACTGTGTTTCGGTCTGAAGGGTACCGAGAGCTAGTGTAATCAATGGGCATATGAGACTTAAACACAAAGATTCTGGCTGACACAGCATCTGTCATGTTGCACTTACCACCAGGTGACCGTTTTGCTTGTCTCGTCAATTTATCCAACAAAAAAAAAACTTCCTAATGGTCGTAATTTTATGCCTTGTTTATACAGCGACTGAGGGGTTTGTGTAAGGGTAAAAGTTAATACTAACATAACAGATTATGTTTTCTTTAGCTTCCAATATCTGCAAACGTCTTTATTGGCTGATGAATCTAATTCGCATTTTTGAAGCGTGTTTTAGTATTTTCATAGTCGGATTTTAACAAAAATTATA
Organism: Luehdorfia chinensis; assembly: GCA_019845155.1. Classification (NCBI taxonomy): domain Eukaryota; kingdom Metazoa; phylum Arthropoda; class Insecta; order Lepidoptera; family Papilionidae; genus Luehdorfia; species Luehdorfia chinensis. The sequence goes on along the minus strand of JAHVAK010000003.1, from coordinate 2,232,733 downwards.
GTTTTGTAACATGCTTTTAATTGTGAGGCCTATATCCAGCAGTGAGTTTCTGATGTTGCTAGCGCTATAGTACTTGCCGAAACCAATCCAACAAGTCCAAACATGATAGAGTTATTTTGCTCAGTTGAGGAGTTGCTATGTCCAAGTAAGTGGAAGGCACTACATGATCTTCATCATATCTTGTATTGTTATAACGTCAGAGATTTAATCGACCATGTTGGCTAGATTTGAAGGTCTGTAAAAATTGCGGTTGACCAATCGAACTTTAAGAGCTCCCTGGCTAAATTCAACCCAGCTGCTTTATGGGCATCAGTCAAATAAGCTTTAATAGCGTGTCTTGTGCAAATAGTTTCAGCACTGACGTCAAATTGTTCTGCAAATTGGGCCGTAGCTGTAAAAACGTTCTTCATACACACGTCTCATTATTTCCCTTTTCCGTGCTCGTTATTTTAGAACATCCACCACTTCGCCTGTGATTTTGGAGATTGCCTTCTTCGCCCTCTCGTGTAATCCAAATTCGCATGGTGAAATTTGATATATTTAATTCTCTAGACATTTTACTTATGTTATATCCCGATCTGTGCAATGAGACTGGTAGCTCAGGGGCTAGGCGCTCGCTTTAAATTTCATAGTACGCGAGTGACCTGGGTTCCCCGTTACCAGCACCTCAATTTTTTTTATTTTTGAGTGCTCATTTTCAACGTGCTTAGCGGCGAAGGAAAAAATCGTGAAGAAACCTGCATGTCTGGGAAATAAAAAATATTTCGAACATATGTGAAGTCCGCCAACCCGCATTGGAGCAGCGTGGCGGATTCTTCCTAGCTCCAAAACCCTCTCAGAAATTAGAGGAGGCCTGTGCTCAGCAATGGGACATTTATAAGCTGAAACTTTACTTTTTACTTTTTTTTCTGTGCAATGAAATTATTCTGCCATTACGGATATATTTAAATTGCGAGATATTTTAAATTTTAAAAAATGACAAAAGACCTGCCTTACTGTCAGGAATGAAAAGGAATTTGAAAACGATTTTGTTTTGAACGGTTTCTCAGAAGGTTCTATATTAAAACTCCAAAGGCTCTAGTGACATTTAGAATATGTTATAAGAACTTCTTCTTCGATCTTTTTCTTTTTAACTTATGAATTGATTGGTGTAAATTTAATACGTGAATAAAGCCTCTGAGCCTTAGTGAAGTTTTAATTTACTGGCAGTTGTTGTCAAAAAAGATAAAGCATAACTATGTGGCCGGCTTTATATCTTTATGACTCTTAAGTAGTAGCTAGTAATTATTTAGACGTGTCAAACATTAGAAGGTATATATTAAAATAATTGTTGTAATAACACCAATTAACGCAATATTGAAAAGGGCACTGATAAATATACTGGTTTATTTGAAGTATTATTTTATTCTAAAAGTGTTTTCAACCAAGCGGAGAAAAATTAAATTGGTAAATATATGGAATAAATCTAAATGATTTTATTTGACCACACCTACACCAAAGATGGAAAGGTTAAAAAATGTTTTTCATGTTTTTCTTTACTTTTTTTTATTTTATAAAGGTGACGGCACGAGCAAAACGTTCACCTGATGGTAAGTGTAACGTCTACCCATAACAAATGCTATGTCACCCAGAAAATTATTGTGTGACACCACACTGCGCCCGTCACCCTGAGACATTAGTTCTTAAATCTCATATGCCCAGTGATTACGCTAGCTCTCAGTGCCCTTCAAACCGAAACACAGTAATGTTTACACACTACTGCTTCACGGCAGAATTACTGGCCCTGGCCTGCCTATTCGATAAAGTAGCGAAAAGTTCACCTGGTGGTAAGTGCAACGACAGCCTATTACAACTGCTGTGTTACCCAGAACATTTCTGTGTGAAACCACACTGCGCCTGAAACCCTGAGACATCAGTTCTTAAATCTTATATGCCCAGTGATTACACTAATTCACAGTGCCCTTCAAACAGAACCACTACTGTGTTTCAATTTGATGTTAGTAGGTAATGAAGGTTAAGGTTATAACGAAGATTACTGGCCCTGAGGTGGTACCAAACTAGACGTCCTACCACCAGTGAGGTTAAATAGGTTTAATTTTTACATGTGGTAGGATTCCTATGCAGGAGTCCGTCTCGATAGGTACCACCCCAGGGCCAGTTATTCTACCGTGAAGCAATAGTGTGCAAACATTACTGTGTTTCGATTTGAAGGGCACTGTGAGCTAGCGTAATCACTGGGCATATGAGACTTAAGAACCTGTGTCAGAGTGATCGTCACAGTGTAGTGTCACACAGAAATTTTCTGGGTGGCACAGCATTTGTTATGGGCAGACGTTGCACTTACCATCAGGTGAACATTTTGCTCGTTTCATCACTTTATGCAATAAAAAAAAACAGGTTAAAAATGCCTAATTCTCTTTACTACGAAAACTGATGAAACAATAAAAATTATACACAAACAAATTTTGAGAATGATAAGTCGACGAAGTACTCTCATTCTATTATGTAACCATTAAAGAGGAAATCTCACCTACGGAGTTTGAAGGGGTGCGAGCGCGTCGAGAACAGAGTGCGATATATTTTGTATTATACCTGTCGCATACATCGTGCCCGGAGATGAGATATAACAGTGGCGTATTGTTTTATTTCAAATGTAATTTTACTAAGTGCACTTTTTAATCACAAAAGATTATCGCTTAACTGTACGCCGCAATTCGTAAAAGTTTTAGATTATTGGTAAAACCCTTTTAATTTATCCTTCTCATAATTAAGATCGGCCTTGTGGTCAGAGTACCTGACTTCTACGCCGCGGGCCCTGGGCTCGAGTCCCAGCCGGAGCCAACATTTGTGCTAAAACACAAATTGTTGGTTTTCGGATCTGGTTGTGTTTCTGATACTGCATTCTAGCCTACCTCCGATCTTATCGCATCAGCGTTACATCGGGCGTACACTTGTTGCATTATAATATCTCCTGCGCAGTTGATGGCTCTCGACAGTATTCGGAAGTTGTCGCCGTGGTCGAAATCGGCTAGGAGAACATCATCAATTAAGATCATCATATCATCATCATCTCAGCCTATCACTAGGTCGACTTCTGAATACAGGCCTCCCCATAGATTGCCACCAAATATAGTAGCTCCCATTTCGGGGGGATTTTGCCATAGTCGCCACGCGTGGCAGGCGGATTAGCAACCGCATTTGATTTATTCAGATGTTCCGGGAAGAGATGGGGGTGGTAGATTCTCTTGAGCCACTACCACACGGCCAATAATAATAATAAAAATAATTATGAGAAGCACTACAAAATTGTACCACGTTAGAAGGGGAAGTGTTTGTATATATGCATAATTAAGTTTTCGCTGTTAGTCTTCTTGGCTTTAACATCTTCATCAGACAATTGAGCTACCGAAACAACTGCTACCCAACAACAATTTTTTTTAAACTGTTCCTCACAGTAGGATTTTCTTCTGCATCGTGGGTGCGTTTAACAGACACATTTCACACGCCCAACACAACCAGACCCGAAAAGTAACAATTTGTGTTTTCGTAAAAATGATGGCTCCGGCTGGCAATCGAAACCAGGACCGGCGGCGCAGAAGTCTGGTACGCTAACCACTACGCAACGCGGTCGACGATAATTATAATTCTAATTCTACCAAACCTAAACCCATAAAGCGTGAAATAGTTAGTATTATTATTCTATCGAATTTAAGCCATCTATACCGTCCGGTGCTATTTATTATGCTATCCGGCGGAGTAGATAGCACCTACCTCTTTCCTACCGAGGTGTCGTAAGAGGCGACCAAGGTGATACAGACAGCCTTTATTCGTGCAGATTAATATCATAATATGCAATGCTGTCACTATACTGCTCGTGGGAACGCAACGGAGAGGCAGAATTTCTTTTTTGACTTGTATCAAATGTCGGGGGCCGTGTGGTGGCGGCTCGTTAAAAGAGTACTATCACTCGATCTCATCCAATGGATCTCGTAAAAGGCGAGTAAGGAATTAAACTGCACTGTGCACCCAGCAGCGCATGGTGGCGATGGGCTCACCACCTATCACACCAAGTGCATTATATTGTTTTGGTGAAACGTGGATTGTGGCAGTCATCTGTTTTTGCAGTGAGTGCCCAGTCTCTGGCTACCCCTTATGGGATACAGTCGCGATCTTATGTATGTATGTATCAAATGTCGACGACGTGGTTTGCCACCTGTCACATCTTGTTTCCCGGGGGGGCGAAAAGTGGGCTACATGCATGGGGTAGGCTACCCCTTAAATTGGAAAAAAAGAGTGACTATATGTATGCATGTATTGATCGTCCAAGTGAGGTTCTGACCTCGTTTTTGGTTGTCGACTTGTTGTATCGGTAACTCTGGGCTGCAAGAACCGCCCCGGGACGCGAATGTGTCGTGTGTAGGGATTGTTTGTATGATCTATGACATTAATCATACGCTTTTTTATCAGAGACGCGAACACAGTAAGTTGTTGATAGGAACTTAGTTGAGAGTTCCAGGTCCAAGAGTTCAGTAAAAAAGATCCTTTTATTGAACCCTGATTTCAGAAATACTGTTTACCGGTAGAATGACTGAAATTTCCGTCCTTCCGTACTGTCTCAGCGTACTTTCGTCGTCTTTTTCGGTCTGCTGTTGGTGATACCCTGACCTGATCCTTCCCCGTAACTGTCGGTGATCAGCAGGGCTTGGCTCCCAATTCATTTTCGTTATTGGGCTTGATTCAGTTGTAACGAATATAGAGAAATAATTCTCAAATCATGCATTTGTTCTAAGGATAAGAGCAATCAGTAGATACGAATGGAAATCAATTGAACGTTGCCCCAGAGAGACATAGACAGAAAACAGAACAACAACAATGTTTTGTTTACTTTAGCAAAATATTATTGCTGTCTTTCTGGTGGTAGGATGTCTATGCAGTAATTTGTCTAGGTAGGGCCAGTTATTCTGCCTTGAAACATTAGTGTTCAAGCATTACTGTTTTTCGGTTTGAAGGGCACTGAGAGCTAGTGTAATCACTGGGCATATAAGACTTAAGAACTGATGTCTCTCATGATGGTGTCACTCACAAAGGTTCTGGGTGATACAGCATTTGTTATAGCAGACGTTGCACTAACCATCGGATGAACGCTTTACTCGTCTCGTTACTTTTGTGTGGAAAAAAAGTAAAGTTTCAGGCACAGGCCTCCTCTCATTTCTGAGAGGGTTTTGGAGCTAAAACTGAATCTGCCGCTCCTCTAATGCGGGTTGGCGGACACCACATTTCTTCGATATATTTTTATTTCTCAGACATGCTCACGTTGTTTTCCTTCACCGCCGAGCACGTGGATAAATCGGCACTTGAAATTGCAATCAACAATTTTAGTGGTGCCGGCACCGGGAATCGAACCCTGGTCACTCGCGTACTACTGAAATTTAAAGCGAGCGCCTAGATGTGTTCGCACCATATTTATTTTTGTGTATTTCGGCAATCAATCGCCTGATATTAAAAATTCAATACTGTTGAAAGTTTACCCTTAAATTTCACAAAGTTTTACAATGTTTCGGGTAAGCGGTCTAAGCGAAAACTTTTGTAGACTCAATATTTAAATAGCTTCCAATGTTAAGTAAAGTGTGTATCGATCTAATTTCGTATTGGAATGACTAATGTAGTTAAATTAGTTTTAATTATTTAGTCGGAGTTTGTTAATAATATAAATAGAGTATAACAAATAATATTATTGATTTCTTATATTTACGCGAACACTACACATTTAAATGAAACTAATTTTACGGATTTTATCGCGTTTAATTTTTGTTATTTATAACCCGACGTTTCGAGTGCTTTACAGCACCCATGGTCACGGGGGTCATCTGTCACCTCAGTCCCCCCGTGACCATGGGTGCTGTCAAGCACTCGAAACGTCGGGTTATAAATAACAAAAATTAAACGGGATAAAATTCGTAAAATTAGTTTCATTTAAATAATATTATTGATAATTTTTCCACTTGAATACATACGAAGATTAAAGAATGAAGGAAAAACGTGGTTACAGATATTACTGTTGTTGATTGATCGTTGATTGTAATGATCAATTTAGAGAAACGGATACATGTTTCCAAAATTTTTAATCAGCTTCAGAGAACAGGGACCAGAGGATGAAGTACGATACCCATATCATTTAAGTCGGTTGTTATTGGGAGCATATGTAAAACAGGAATAAATTGACCGACTGAGCCTATTTTTCATTTAAACGAAACTTTTTTAAGCAACAGTGTATTGTCACTGGCAACACGGATCGTGTTATACCATATATCTGGACGTGGTCCTTCTGTAAAAGAAAACCTTCTAAGTTATATTTTGCAGTCCGTGCCCTAAACTATTAGGCTATTTGCGCTATGTGTTATGATCTTGTCATAGAAATTTTAATAATATATTAGAATATAAGCAATCGGATTTTTTGTTTTTTTTTATGAATATTACCTTGCACTGATGCGGTAGGATTCCTATGCAGGAATCCGTCTAGGTAGGTACCACCCCAGGGCCAGTTATTCTGGCGTGAAGCAGTAGTGTGCAAACATTATTGTGTTTCGGTTTGAAGGGCACTGTGACTTAAGAACTTATGTCTCAGGGTGACGGGCGCAGTGTGGTGTCACACAGTTACTTTCTGGGTGACTCAGCATTTGTTATGAGCAGACGTTGTACTTACCATCAGGTGAACGTTTTGCTCGTTTCATCACTTTATTTAATAAAAAAAATTTACTGAACGGGAACAATTTCTTTTCATTCTATCATTAAATTATAGTTTTCTAACCTTCGATTAACTTTTTGCACGTGAAATCAATACTTTGTGCCTTTGTGCTTTGAAAGGATAAGCCACTCAACCTCCTTACTTTTGTATGATCACAGAATTCGAAGTTATATTGGGAGCCTTATGGGGTAGAAATTATTTAATCTGATTAATGAACCGGAATGAAAAAACTGAACAGATCTGTTTTTCTTAATACGTTATGCAGGTATATATACATATACATATATATATCTCATTTCTTTTGTTACTTGTACTAGTTAAAGAATTTCCAGGGACAAAAAAAAATCTAAAAATTATGTCGACGATATCTGAATTTAAGAATAGTGACTCCATGCTTATATTTTAAATTAAACATCATCAAAATTCTTAGATTCGCCTCTTATTTCAACAGTTTTGCTTTTTTTGGCGGAGATATAATAAAAATAAACATCATAAATTTAAATGAAACAGCTACGGTGAAATCTAAATGAAGCCCCTATACCAATAAAGTTTAAGATTGATTTTCCGTGTCAAAATTTTCCCGACTACTGTTAAATCTGTATATATAAAACAAAGTATATAGTTAAACCAATAATAACTCAAGAACGGTTGCACCGATTCTTATGATTGATGTTGCATTTGTTGGAATTGTCTTCGCCCCGAATAGCAAAATAACTATTGCCAAAAAAAAAAAATTATAAAGAGAATTCATTTTTTCATCCATTTTCCGTATACAACATCATTTGTGAAACATGACAGAAAAAAAACTTATATTATTTTGTATGCATAACTGTGAAAATAAATACAAAAAGAATGTGAAAATAAATAAGTAGAAAAAGAACAGAAGTCTTCTCTCATTATCCCCTGACAGGCTGATTCAACTGCACAGTCCTTTCACCCAGGCCCCCTAAGATGATAGCTCAGGAGACCGGGTTCTTAAGTCACATATGCCCAGTAATTACACTAGCTTTTGTCGCTGCCGTGCCTGTTTGTAAACTTCTGCTTCACGGCAGAATAACTGGCCCAGCAGTGATACGATCCACGACGGGTTTCTGCATAGGATCCTACCTGTAAAAATTGCAAATTGATGATTGTATTAGTATGTTTAGTCGAGATTTTATAATACTCGAACACAAGTGTTCGACACCAGAATTCGAATCAGATTTTTTTTTTTCAAATCATCGAAAATTTATTCATACAAATCATTGGCAAGCCAAAAGTAACATTCAAGCAACCAAAAAAATATTTTGGATGATTTTTCCCGCTGTTGCGACAACGCATCAGACACTGGGCGCCGTGGTAGCTCAGGGGCTAGGCGCTCGCTTTGAATTTCATACTCGTAGTACGCGAGTGACCTGGGTACGATTCCGATGCCGGTACCACTAAAATTGTTAATTGCAATTTTAAGTGCTGATTTACAGCGTGCTCGGCGGTGAAGAAAAACATCGTGAGGAAACCTGCATGTCTGAGAAATAAAAAAAAATGTTTTGAAGACATGTGCAGTCCGCCAACCCCAATTGAGCCTTGTGGCGGATTCTTCCTAGCTCCAAAACCCTATCAGAAAAGAGAGGAGGCCTATGCTCAGCAGTGTGACATTTATAGGCCGAAATTTTACTTTTTACTTTACATCAGACACTTACAAATTTTATCGTATGTGTTAAATGGTGTTCGTTGAGGTGAAAAATATATGTTGTATACTTCAAAAACTTTTTTTTATAAAAGACGTATTGCCATTCATGGATTTTTATGTAATCGTGGGTGCATTTAACAGACATAATTTTGTAAAATTAACGAATATTTTGTGACTCACTGCGCTTTATCCTTAATGAAATTTTAATCTAACCCCAGACCCAAACTGTCATTTAACTTGACTTTTATTTCCATCTACTTGCGAAAATTGTACCAACCATTTTTTCCATGGCCTATTAAAATACTTTTTCCACTGTGAGACTGTGTCAATGGAGCGCGTTCGCCGAGTCTCAAGAGAAATAACTCGTCTCAATATGATCTATTCAAAGTCACTACTTTGCGATGAAATGTGAATTCTATTTTAATCTTCAATCATTTCACTTTGTGTGCAGTATAAGCTTTTCTGTCTCAACAATCTTTTTTAAAAATTGAGTGATAATTGCGACAACATTCAACTGTTCGACTTTCTATTTTTTTTACTAACATTTGTACGTAGACTAGGTAACATCAAAATTTTGAGTAATTTTGGAAAAGGAGTTCCGACTGGGGACAGGGTTCCACTAGTGGTAGGATTTCTATGCAGGAATCCGTCTAGGTAGGTACCACCCCAGTGTTTCACTATTCTACGGTGAAGCAGTAGTGTGCAAACATAACTGTGTTTCGGTTCTAAGGGCAAACGAGACTTAAGAACTGATGTCTCTGGATGACGAGCGCAGTGTTGTGTCAAACATAAATGTTCTGTATTATACAGCATTTGTTATGGATAGACGTTGCACTTACCATCAGGGGAACGTTTTGCTCGTTTCGTACTTTATTAAATAAAAAAAAGACACACGTAGCATGAACGTCTCATACAGTTAATGTTGTGTTTGGTGAGACTCCAATGAATGCTTTTGTTTTAATGGCATTCGCAGTATAATGAGAAATGGTGGAAACCGATTCGTCTGAAACCGCAATGGAACTAGAAGTATGTCTTGATGCCTTACTAAAATAATTTGCACTCAATCGGTAAATTCAAAAAATACCTCAAGAACTGAGTGATCTGTAGAAAAAATCATGGAATGAAGCTAATATTTCGTTGATGAATCGACACAGAAATGAACGGGTTTCGCACCAGATTATAAAGTGACGAAAAGTAGATTCTTTACTATAATCGGAAACAAACAACGTTGAGGCTGAATTAATGTGGGACGCCAGCGTCATATTCTGCGTAATATTAGCTCACCCACATGAAGGCAATTGTGACTATTTGAGAGACCATGCTGATAAAATTGATGGTGGCATAATAGGTAGAAAACTGCCCCGTCCCATCTGCCGATCTTCCCACTACTGTTCACGATAATACGAAACTTGTTTATTTTATAGAAGAGAAGTCAAACGAGCAAGCTGCTCACCTGATGGTAAGTGATCAACGCCCATGAACATCTACAACAACAGAAGAATTGAGAGTGCGTTGCCGGCCTTAGAGAAAGTAATAGGCTCTTTTCTTGAAGTTCCCTAATTCGTATCGGCCCGGAAAAGCCGACCATACTGCTGCGACTACTGCAACAAATATCAACACTACAGAATTAGCCACTAGAAAGCATTCGTCATCCTTCATATTCCCCGGATTCCAATCGATTTCGACAATTTTTGGAATTTGGGCAACTTTCTGTTCCGAGCCACCTGCCGTTGCTGTCTGGTAGCGGCTTAAGAGTATACCACCCCAATTCATCCTGTGGTTACTGTAAAAGTCGACAGAGGGAACATTACGACTAGAAGATGGGCAGCAGCATCTTCCTGGAATATCTGAATAAATAAACTGCGGTTGCCCCTACCAAACGTGGCAACTATGGCCAAACCCCTCCAAAATTAGGGAGGCCTATGTTCAGCAGTGGACTAGTGATAGGCTGAAATGATGATGATAATGAACCACCTGCATTTAGTATTGCTTAATTGAATATCTAAAGAAATATCACCCATCCATCATTCTGCACTGACAAACTTAACTTAAACTTTTTTAAGTACACTCTTAGAAGTTAATCAAGTTGAAAATAAATGATAGACTTATAAGAAATCATTATCTGAAGGGTATACTGTTTAATTTCTCCTTACGAAGAACTCTGTTGTAACATTAGTACTGTAGAATTGATTTTTATGATATAAAGAACCAAAAAGTATCTTTATGAACACTTATTTTTTTTTATGAAAAGACAAAGTTTGGATTCTTCTAAACTTATCCTCTTAACTTAAATTCCGTCACCTACTTAGAAAAAATACTCGCAGTCATTTTCAACGAAACGTTTTATTTGTTTACAATGTATCTTTTTTGGTGAAGATACCAATTTATTGTTATTTGATTTTGTTTTGAACTTTATCGGTGCTGGCACTACCTAGGTAAGGATTCTTTCCAGCAGTGGACTTATAATGCTAGTGTAGAAAAATAAGTGATGAATTCTCCTGGCCGATTTCGACCACGGCGACAACTTTCGAATATTGTCGAGGGCCATCAACTGCGCAGGAAATATTATAGTGCCGGAACTGTACGCGCAAGCACAGAGGCACTCGTCCCAACTTACCCGCGACCGATGTAACGCTGATGCTATAACATCGGAGATAGGCTATCATGCAGTGTCAGAAACACGGGGACAATCACAACACAACCAGACCCGAAAACCAACAATCTGTGTTTTAGTTCAAATTTTGGCTCCGGCTGGGATTCGAACCCAGGACCCGCGGCATTTTTTGACTCGTACCAAATTGGCGGCAACGTGGTTCGCCACCCGTCACGTCTCGTTTCCCGTGGGGGCGAAAATTTTGCTACGTATATGATCTCTGCCTACCCGTTATATGGGAAAAACCCTTATCTTAAATGTATGTATGTATGTGTAGAGACTATAATCAAATAGGGATCGTAATAGTAAAATAGTAACGAAAGGTATTTAGCCGCAAAACGTACCCATTTTCCACATTTACTCCGTCTAATAAAAGCTCACGTAAAATCTGTACAGGCCCTCGGGGCATCGTTGAGCCCGAATATTATTTTTCGCGAATTCAAAAACATTGCTGTACAGAGCTGCCAAGACTTTTATAAGAGTGTATTACTGATTTAAGTCCTTTTTTGTTTCTTAATATTAATATACAAAAGACACAGTCAGAAACACACGAAAGAGTCCTGAAACAAGATCACAAAATGCGTTAATTTCGACCAGCCTTGTCGACAACACCAACTTTAAAAATCGTCGTCGAACGATAGTTGATTTCATTAAAATCTTTATTTATTTTATTAGTGCAGCTAAACTTAATTAATTAATTAATATTTTATAACCAGGAGATGGGCAGCAGCATCTTCCTGGAACATAAAAAAACTGCGGTTGCCAACCCGCCAGCCAAGCGTGGCAACTATGTCAAAAATTCCCCCAAAATGAGAGCTACACACTATTGTCTTAATCTATGGGGAGGCCTATGTTCAGCAATGGACTAGTGATAGCTTGAAATGATGATGAAGATGAAATATGAAATAAACATAAAAATCTGTCGTAATGGTGGGAGGATTCCTCTGAAAGAATCCATATAGCAAGCACTGCGGTGGTACCTACACCGCAGTGCTTATTCTGTCGTAAAGCTGTAGTCTTAAGAAAAGCGTAAGACTTAAGAAGCAATGTCTCAGGATGAAGAAGGCAGTGTGGTGCTACACAGAAATGTTCTAGGAGACAGCATTTGTTATGAGCAGACGTTGCACTTACCACCAGGTGAACGATCTATCTGCTCGTCTCGTCACTCTATTCGAAAACAAAATTTCAAGTAATTGATATAATTGAAATAATTGATAATGAAGATGGCAAGATTCTTAGCTGCAATAATTGTCAACTTCCCGCAACATAAGTTTTACATTAGACAGGTTGTCATTTTATGGAAGGTCATCCTACGCTGCGTTTGCCGGTACGAGGTTTGTTTAATGCTAATCTAGAACCTTTCTTTCACAACGATTTTCGGTTCTATTAGCTGTCTAACTAGTCTTTGCCACTTCCTGATACTTGACATTGATAGCTTGCATCCTGGAAACGGAGAAGGATACTTTTCATTCCGGAAAATCATAGAGTTACCACGGTATTTTAAAAAAAACCTAAATTCACGCTGACGTAGTCTCGAGCTATAACTTGTAATATTATAAATGCGAAAGTGTCTCTATCTGTCCGTCCGTCTGTTTGTTGCCTTTTCACGATCTTAATGAATTTAGGTTCATGTATCGTGGAGACGGCCGTGAATACTTTTAATCTCCGAAAATCAAAAATATCCTACGGGATGTTTACATAACCTAAATCAATGTGAATGAAGTCTTGGGTTACAGTTTGTTAATATTTTTCTTAAATTCTGATATTTAAACTTTTATGTTCATGTCGCTCGTGGCTAATTTTTTTCAGATGGAAGAATCGACAGCGATAAGCTCGTTTCGCGCTGTCGCTGACGTATAGTCGGTCTGAAAAGTCTTTACGATTTAACTACCGCTCGTTTCGTATTACGTCCCTTTACGAATATACCAGGCTGTGGCACAGGATACTAGAAAATTTATGTTTGCAGGCGAAACAAAGACTGATAAAAAGCGGACCTATTACCATAGTTCTTTGTTAATTTGCTCAAAAAGTTTAGTGATATTTATGTCACAGCGCCGACTTTCCATATCTGTTAAGTTGCAATGAGTAACAATAATTGGTGGTAGGATTCCTATGCAGGAATCCGTCTAGGTAGGTACCACCCCAGGGCCAGTTATTCTGCCGTGAAGCAGTAGAGTGCAAACATTACTGTGTTTCGGTCAAGAAGGGCACTGTGAGCTAATGTAATCACTGGGTATAAGAGATTCAAGAACTGTATCTCAGGGTGACGGGCGCAATGTGGTGCCACACAGAAATGTTCTAGGTGACACGCCATTTGTAACAGCACTATGTATCAGTGCAACAGTACGTAACCTGTAACTGCACTGCAACAGACCTAAACACAGTAATATTTCCACACTACTGCAGTACTGATGGGTACAACAAATGACATTGCGGTGGTACCCACTTGAACGAGTTCCTGCACGGTTTGAATGTAGTGTGATTGTTCGCTTGTTTGTGACAGTCATAATGTTTCACCGATTGTAAAGATCAGTTCTTAAATCCATGTAAGTATAGCGCCTAATCTCCCGGACTACGTAACATGATGTCGCAGGATCAAGCCCGCCATTCGACTATTGTCGTTAACCATCTCCTACCAGAAGCTTTGAATCTTGGTTAGAGTGGTTAACAGCAATATAAGTAATGTTACTTAAATTTATTTCCTCTGTAAAACAACAACGGTGACACAACAACAAAACAACGGTGGCCCTCATTAGGATTTCTCCGGTATAGTGGATCTCCAGACCCGAAAGCAAGACCCTGCGGTATAGAAGTTAGGTACTCTGACCACTAGGCCATGCGGTCGTCGCACAAAGTAATACTGGCAGTTTTAAAAGAATTTGCATTACACATTTTTTTTAAATCTTCTCGTCCTTACGAAACGTACCACACTCTTGACTATCAGGGCTTTAATAACAGCGGGGGTCGCACTTATAACAAAGCCCCAGTTTCCGATTTCCTGATTTAGTTATGAGGAGCGTTATCACAACAATATATGGCGTGGATCGTCTATTATTACATGAGCTACCCTTGGTCGGGTCTATGTTTTGTAACGATTAGGGGCACTGAACCATAGCCGTGTGGTGGCGAAACCCATGTGGGCATACTATTTCAGTTTCTTTTAGGAGAAAGTGACAAGACGTGCAAAACTATCGGCTGGTGGTAAGTACGTCCGCCCATTACAAATAATGTTGAACCCAAAACCTTTCAGTGTGACCACACTGCGCCAGTTCCCGTCTCCTGAGACATTCTCTCTTAAGTCTCAAATTCCCAGCTTTTACACCAGCTCTCAGTACCTTTCAGATATGAAATGATATTTATTTATTCTCCGACGTATGAAATACGAATTTCGTTTTGTCAAATATAATTCTTTGCAAACTGCCACCGTATCTTAACGAGGGTTTTCTGTGCGAAGCAGAAACAGGCGAAAATAACTCGGCATCTATCCTCTTTTTTAGTCATATTTAAAAATATATGATGATATTATGTTATAAAATAAATAAAACGGTAGTTATTAGTTTTTAAAAACAACATTGTAGCGACCACGTCATTCCCGGGGGTTGTTATCGTACATATATTATTTTATATTTTAATAATACTTTTCATAAAGTCTTTGTTTAATACAATACAATATTGTATTGTATTATCGATCTAAATATAATACAAAGAAATCGAAACAGGCCCTGCGGTGGTACCTACCTATACGAATTCCTGTACAGGAATCCTATCACCTAAAACCAAACAGTGGCAACTATGGCAAAATCACCCCTAAATGAGAGCTTCAAACGTGTTAGGCATTCTATGGGGGAGGACTACGTTCAGCAGTGGACTAGTGATAGGCTGAAACGATGATGATGAAAGGCTGTCCGTACAATATTTTAGTTGCCTTTTACGACAACTCGGTAGGAAAGAGGTAGATGCTATTCTACTCTGTAGGTAGGTGCTTTTATAAGCAGTAGTGTATATATTACTGTGTTTCGGTCTGAAGACAACTGAGAGCTAGTGTAATCACTGGGCACATGAGACTTAAGAACTGATGTCTCTGGATGACGGTCGCATTGTTGTGCCACATAGAAATATTCTGGGTGACACAGCATCCGTTATGGGCTGACGTTGCACTTACTTAAGGTGACCGTTTTGCTCGTCTCGTGACGTTATACAATAAAAAAATAGACTAGTGATGGGCAGCAGCCTCTACGTTACACGTTTGAACGTAGTGATTACGGTAATTCTTCACTTCTCAGGAAAGGCCTTTGTCGAACAGTGGACCGTTAACGCCGCTGATGAGGAAAGACAAAAGACGTACAAAAAGTCCACGTTGCTATCTTACTCGTATGATAAGTGGTAATATATCCCATAGACAAATTATTGCATCTTCGATTAAAGAAAGAATCTGCGTTGTCGCTCCTGAGTTTCACGATCAAATACCTCGTTTCTAGTTATTGGGTCTCTGTCTTTCGTAACATAAGGTATGATATACAGAAGGGTTATACTGATATATCTTTACGCTAGAATTCAGTGAGAGCAACCTATTTTCGTGAATCAGTCGGTATCTAGCTGTAACTGGGCACTTGGCATTTTTTTAAAATCCCCAAGACTAATGACTGCGATATCTTATGGTAAAACTAAGCGACTTCTACGCCGCGGGATCTGGTTTCGAATCCGAGACAGCGCCATTATTTGTGCAAAAATATAAATTATTGGTTTTCGGGTGTGGTTATGTTGCAATTGTCCCTGTATTTCCTCCCGCACTGCACCCTAGACTTCTCCGAATCTCTGGTATGAGCGTTACATCAGCGATTAAGGAAATACAAGTGAGTGCCTTCACATGTACACCTTGTGACATTAAACTATCGCCTGCTCAAATTACGATTATTCGGAATCTGTCGTTATAGTCGAAAATTTGCCAGAAGGACATCTTATTCATAAGTTAATAAAGTAATTATACGAAATGAAATTGTGGTGATTTTTAAAATCCTTCTAAAAAGTATTACAAATGCTGTATAAATCATATTTTATCATTACAATATTTTCCCGCCATTAAAAAATGCATTTTCATATTTTTCTTTTCTAAATTAGAACACAGACTTGCCCTTCATTCGAACGTGTAAGAGGTTATATATTATTTATTTCACCGGAACGTTAAACATGTGGGTGAATGTTTGAGCGTACGCCCCATTACTCTAATAAATTTGTGAGCAGCAAGCAATGTTAAAGTTTCATAGAAAAACCTCAAAAGGTTTTCTCTAGAATTAAATTACTTTATATTTAATAATATCACGAATTGCAGTTACTAACCATATGCAGTTGTTTATGCTTGAAATTGCAATTGAAACTTCTTTGGGCGCGATAAGAGTAAAACTTGTAGTGTAGGATAGGAAGTTAATTTGCTAAGATCCACATGTAAAATATAAAATGGTGTCCATTACCCACTTTTTGAAGAGCATCGCCCGCTCTGCCTCAGTCACCACCAGGAACCGCCACCAGATACCCTCCACCACTACGATACCACCACTAGGTAATATACACCACTGAAGTCGAGAACACGACACGTGTTTCGCCCAAAACGAGGCATTATCAAGTGTCATAGACTGTAGTAGCTACCTATTTATACTTAATACATATTACTAATTAATACAATTTATACTTCTCGACTTCGACATCACTCGTGTATATGACCTAGTGGTAGTATTGTAGTGGTCTGGTGGCAGTGTTAGTTTGATTGTGCACGCTACTGAGGGAGGGCGGGCGGAGCTCTCACAGAAATAATAGAGAAAAAGAGTAAGAGAGAAGTAAAATGGCGGCGACGTGGTTCGCCACGTGTCGTTTCCCGTGAGGTCGAAAGAAGGGAAAGGAAAAAGTTTTAAATGTATGTATGTATGTATTTCATAATGACATGAATATTTAGTTTTTATATTTACACGAAATAAAATAAAACTGATTATGTTAAAACCGATGTCATACAGCCTACGATACTTGGATGAAAGATACGCGTAAGTCGCGCGATTCTGCACGTGGGTCGCGGGTTCGATTTCCGGGAGAAATATTTGTGTGGCAGATTTTATTTTATTGGATTAAGTGACGAGAGCGATGCGAGAAAAATGTTCACATGATGGTAGATGCAACGACTGCCCATAACCGATGCTGTATCACATAGAAAATTCCAGCACTGGTACTGGTTGTACCACACTGCGTCCGTCACCCTGAAACATCAGTTCTTAAGTCTCATATGCCCAGTGATTAGCTTTCAGTGCCCCTCAGACCGAAACACAGTTATGTTTTCACAGTACTGCTTCACGGCAGAATAACAGTCCCTGCGGAGGTACCTACCTAAACGAAATCCTGCATTGATTGGTTCTGGGTGTTACTGCATCCGCAATTCACTCATGTTAAACACACCTACGATACTGGAGGAATCCTTATACTGTTTAATGTAAAATACATGAAAAGTATGGGGATTCCTTCATTTTTTTCATTTACTTCTGTCGGTAATTCATCCATTTTTATTACTTATATTTTTCTTTTTAGGTTGAATATATTATTCATAAGTTTATGAAATGAATAAATAAAATATACTTTATTGTACATCAATAAATAAAACCCGATAATAATACCTACTTAAGGTACTATTGGCGGTTTTGACGCTTAGAGGGGAGTTCTACTAGGTAAGATGATATATGTATACTTTATACATAAACCACACAATTATATAAAATACACAACTAATATAAAATATATAAACAAGCAAACAAAAAATGTGGTGGCGCCTTAAGGGTATCAACCGCCCCATCTCATCCCTTGGGTGTCGTAAAAGTCGACAGAGGAAAAATGAAAACCAGGAGATGGGCAGCAGTATCTTCCTGGCACATCTGAATAAATAAACGTCGGTTGTTATGGCAGCTATGGCAAACCCCCTATGAGCTACAAACTTGTGTTGAAATCAATGGGGGAGGCCTATGTTCAGCATTGGACTAGCTATAGACTGAAACGATGATAATGATGATGAAACAAAATGTAAGATAATATTCATAAGAAGCAAGAGTAGTAGGATGGATTTTTTTATAAGAACTAAAGTAAAATAGGTTTGCGATGTAAATAAATTATTTAGGAAGGAAAGATGTGTGCTATGACTAGCCTTTTAAATGTTACAAGGGATTGCACACGCCTAATAAGAAGCGGTAAGGAGTTCCAGAGCCGAAAAGCTAGGATAGAAAAAGGATTGAGTATAGAAGGAAGTATTATCGGAAAGACTTTTTAACAAAAGATCGTTATCAGAGCAAAGAGAGCGGAAGTGAGTGTCCTCAAGAAACTCAATTCACTATTTTACGAGTAGATAAGAAGAGATAGTGCGATTGAATTCAACAAAATATAATACAGAAAAACATGTGATTATTCCTGCGAAGGCGGATAGGAAGCCACTTGAGTTTTTTTGCGACATTTGGAAACATGGTCTTATTTTAGGAGTCCAAATGTCAACCGTATATAAAGATTCTTAATGCGCTCAAGTTTCTTAAGCAACCCCTCGTTTAGATTGAGATAGCACATGTCAGTATAATCGGGAATAAGTGTGATTCATCATCGTCCTTATCATTTCAGCCTATCACTAGTCCACTGCTGAATATAGGCCTCTCGCATAGATTGCTACAAAAGTTTGTAGCCTTTTGGGGGGATTTCGCCATAGTTGTCACGCTTCGCAGGCGGTGTCAACTTTTACGACACCAACGGGATGAGATGCAGTGGTAGATTTTCTTAAGCGGCCGCCACACGGAGTGACTCGTCGTCGTCGTCGTCGTCGTCGTCGTTTCAGCCTATCAATAGTCCACTGCTGAACATAGGCCTCCCTCATAGATTGCCACAAAAGTTTGTAGCTCTCGTTTTGGGGGGACGGAGTGACTGTGCAAGCGTAATTTTAGTTGGTATGCATAGGAAAATGCTTAATCTACGGAGAGATCCATTCGACGCAAAAACCGTCCAACTCACCTTCGTTACCTTTAAGAATCAAGGCGCTCCACAGCGCCTACATTCTTAAAAGTGTCACTATATAGCACGTATGTCCCGTGTAATACAAGTCAAGGTCAAGGTAGAGTTGGAAAATTAATACGTGTAAACAATTTTTGACTGCCTATTATTATTGTATAGGATTTTGATTGATTCACCTTAATACCATGTGACTTAATGTATTACACGATTGAGTCAAGATCTGTATTTTAAGTCTATGGTTTTATTAGTCTGTACCTATTATATTTTATTTATGCATGTGTTTTTATATATTTATTTTTAATTCATGTATAAATAACGAATACACATGTTATTTGTTCTCTTGCAATTCTGTACATGCAAATTTTGTCTGGAAGAAATCGCTTTTAACGAAGATATGAGTGTCAATGTACCACGGTGCTTACTTTTTTTTTATTTGATAAAGTGTCGAGACGAGCAAAACATTCGCCTGATGGTAAGTGCAACGTTTGCCCATAACAGATGCTGTGTTACTCAGAATATTTCTGTGTAGCAACACACTGCGCCCGTCACCCTGAGACATAAGTTCTTAAGTCTCATATGCCCAGTGATTACGCTAGCTCTCAGTGCCCTTCAGACCGAAACACAGTATTGTTTGCACACACTGCTGCCCCACGGGATGAACAGATTCTCTTAAGCCGTTAACTAACGGCGAGAAACTTACACCTATATGTCTGAAGAATAAAAAATACCTCGAAGTCGTCTAAAGTCCGCCAACCCGCTGCTCCAATAGCAGCGTATAGGTCTCTTCTATCTTCTCTGAGCAGTGGGACATTTATAGGTTGTAACTTTGCCTACTTTTAAAGTGCCATAATAACAAAGCTTACTTTTACTTGAACAACTTCACAACAGAAATATAATTCAGTACTCAAGTGACTAACAAGTAACTTATAATTGACTTACTTCATTATGTCTTTACTTTGGTAGGCAATTCAAAATTTTGTAATTATTTAATAATGTAACAAAATATAATTACTTAAACTTTAGTTCTGTTCAAACATTTCAGCGGAATTGTAATGGAAGCTGTAAAGTTTTAGTTAAATTTTAAATATGATATACGGGTCACTTCTTGTTCTTTTCCTATTCAGTTAAAAAGTGAATATTAAAGATGGAGGACTAAAGGCATAATTAATTTCTGCGACGCCTGTAATTGAAAACAAAGTATTTGGAAGGAGAACCTTCTAGTTAGTCAAGCGAACAAAAATATAGGGATACTAGTGATCCTCCCCGGCTATATGCACTGTGGTACAAAACTTTACTGGTGATAGGATTCCTATGCAGGAGTCCGTCTAGGTAGGTACCACAACAGGGCCAGTTATTCTGCCGTGAAGCAGTAGTGTGTGAACATTACTGTGTTTCGGTTTGAAGGGCACTGTGAGCTAGCGTAATCACTGGGCATATGATATGGGGCACAGTATTAGTTATGGGCAGACGTGGCACTTACCATCAGGTATACCTTTTGCTCGTTTCATCACTTTATGCAATAAAAAAAATATTAATAAAGGAAACGTACGCTGATCGATTTTAAGGGATTTTTAATGTATTAAATTTAAGATGCATTTCTACGTTTTTTTTATAGAATTGAACATCCGCAATACCAGAGCAAATGCATATTCGATGTCGGCCTTAGAGAGTAGGCTGCAAGTTTATAGTAGGCGTAGGCACAATACGCGTGCGTACTGTGCCTACGCCTTACTTGCGCTTATGAAATGTACATTTTCGCAACTGTACAAATTTCCGCGTGCTTTCGGTTGATTGCGTGCGACGCAGGTTTTTTTAATGAAGAAAGTGATGAGATGAGACAATCGTTCACCTGTCTAATTTGTGTGTCACCCAGAACACGGCAGAATGACTGGCCTGAGGGTGGTTTCCATTTCTACCTAGACGGATTCCTGAATAGGAATGAAAAATTTAATACAAAATATGTTTGTGTCTTGGAATAAATTCTTGTGAACAGGTAATTTTTGTGGAGACTGGTATACTTAGATACACGAGCGATACACTATGTCTTTGAGACTATTCTTTGTAAATATGACGCACCAAGACGCGCGACCGCCGTAGAGAGCGGCGCGCAGTAGTCAATAATCACACCGCGTACACACGATTCACCCGTATTCCAGGGCGGTTCTGACCGCCCAGAGTCACCGACACACAAGTTGACAGTCCGAATGGACGCCCGCAGCCTCCCTCGGACGGTCATTAGACGACTTAAAATATTTAAGATATTCGAAATCACGAAAGCACGCAGCGAACGCGACACAGTCCGAATTTCGAGGTTTTTGTAGGAGATTTATTTATTTATTTATTTATGTTTGGGTCAAGCCAATCCTGGCACGCGGGCCCCTGACTCGCGAGGTGGAAGGCGTGTCGTTTGTTCCGGCGCGCCTTACTAGGAAGGAGAGAAGAGAGACGCAGTTCTCTCCCGAGGAGGGATCGCCGATGGTAGGCGGCCAGCGCCGGTTGGGTTGCGCGCGCGTGTGCGCGAGCGTTCCCGTGGCCCTGCCAACATGCGGCGACGGCGGAGCACCATGGGGTTTTAGTCGGTGCAAGTCCGACACAATCTGCCCTTCCCCCCTGTAGCCGAGAATGCGTTAGGCATTTTCCCATGAAAAAAAATGGTTCCTCCCAATGGGTTCTCGTCTTGTCGTGGGACGTAACCCGTCCTCCCCCCCGTGAAGGCGGGTAAGCGTTCGGCCTTTCCCCATGTAAAAAAAATATTAAGATTATTTTGGTTTTAATCTTTAGTATTTTTCTTTTTCTTATTGTGTCACTCGCAAATTTAGCGTAACATTTTGTCACGTGAAAAACACTTTTTCTGTGGATCTGAAAATTACAGTTGGCTAAACAATATAACAATTATTTAAAAACAATATGTTTTTGATTTTAGTTAAGTGGTTTATGGCAATTCGCCACTGCTTCAATTATTTGTCATCATTTATTAGAAAGTAATAAAATCACATCAAATCTTAACTCACTACATGTCTGAACTAATAAGGTTTCGGTGCGGTAAACACCGAACCAATCATAATAACTCTCGGCAGCTTATCATAAACGAGGCAATAAAACTAAATTAATAGCTTCACCTCCCTATGCCAGTCTTCAGAAAAAAAAAATCATGAATCCCATAACAAATTGTAGTTTCTTCTTCTTTCTTTGTTATCGGAAAAAATGTGTTAAGAGTATTTTTATTTATTGTTTTTCTCTTAGTTAATATTTTTTATATATGTGGGATGAGAATGAAATACAATGCTTCACCGTCAGACTTATTTAAATTTTAATATTTTATATACTCGTATTTATAACTCTTAAAAAATATGCAACACCTATGCTTTGAGCTCCAGATGGAACGTAACAGATCATTAGACATCAAAAAGTCATCTGTCATACTACATGTCTGTAATACTCGTACATACATTTAACTTATATGAAAACTAACCCAAATTTAATCCTGCAACTGGGCCATCCTGTAAAAGTCTGACCATAGACTTGTAAAGATAAAACTTTACATTAAAGGACTCACGACAACTAGCTATCTAACTATCTAACCCATGATTTTTTCCTTAAGAACAGGGCATTAAGTTTTATAATTTAGTCAAAAGAACAAAGTCTTTATTTAGTTTTAACAATATAAATAAATTTTCACCCGAACATTCTAAAATTCCACAACTTAAGAATATCATATTCCTGTATTGTAATCAAAAATTAAATATACAAATTTTTTCCCATAATTTATTAGAAACACTAGTTTTTGAGGCAAAAGTGCAACCTTATTATCTAAAAAAGAAATTACCTTCAAGAGATACCATGCCTTAAATATAAAATCAAATTGTAAAAGATGAACAAAAAATATATAAAAAAAAGTTGACTATTCATACCTCTCATAGGCCATCGTTTCATAACATCTGCTGCTGATATCCTGATTGGACCTTCTGAAGCACTTTCAGCTTTCTCCACTTCATAGCGGTCTCTGACAAGAAGATTTACAACCTTATATGGACCATAGTACTTTGGTTTCAGCTTTATGCAGGTACCAATCTAAGTTGGTTTTATAGCCATGAGGTATTTTATGCTTTGTTTCCTTTTTGTATTAAAATTTCCTCTGTTTTTAGATTTTTAGAATTTGAACTTTAGCTTCTGTTCTTAAATTTTCTAAAATTGTTCTCTACTTTCTAATTGTCATAAAGTGATAGCATTGCTTTTCATCCTTAATAAAAAAGTTTTGTAACAAATGAAATCCAGACACGATGGACTTTTTCTTACTCTCACTCTCTTTTTTATTTTAATATTGTCGGACGAGTTATGCTCTTGGGTCGTAACTCACACTAGTGTCAACCACGATGTGTTCCTGCTGTCCATAAAATCTCTCAATCTCACTAAGAATCTCTGGTTCAGTGGAAATGACGCTACCGCTCTCGGTCCCCAATGTAGTCAGTTGGCTGTTTTCGGCCGATAGATCCTTGGCAAAGAACTGAGAGCCTTGGTTTCACTCTATTGCTTCTTCGATACTGACTTTATTGAAGTTACGTAGGTCTTGCTGCATACATTGGGAGATCTGTCTATTTAGTTATCGATATGCTGACGCGTCGGTTCAGAACTGTAGCTTAATTTCACGTCTAGCCTCCGTGAGACTAAGAGTGTGAACAGAGAGATTCTGAATCTTCTTTTTGCGGCGGGTCTTGCAAAACTTTGCCCCAACCGCCTAGACAGTTTCCACGACCTACTTGTTCATATCTTCCACGGTAGCGTAATCATCTAGGCACAGAAAGCGATTATGCAGTTCAAGCTGGAAGCTCTCGGGTTTTGGATAAGGGCACGAAACGCACGGAGCGTAGACTTCACCAGACAAGACCTCCGCAGCTTTACGTTCAATGTGCCTCTTACCATTTGGTGATCACTGCCGGTATTCACTCTAGCGATTACAGAGAAATCATTGAACATGTGTCGTTTGGTCGTCATGATGAAGTCGATCTTATTTTTCGTGGAACCGTCCGGCTTATCCAGGTTCACTTCCTGTGGGGCCGCTTTTGGAAAAATAAGTTCATTATCAGTTTCATCATCATTTCAAACTATCGCTAGTCCACTGCTAAACATAGGCCTCCCCCATTGATTGCCACGAAAGTTTGTAGCTCTCATTTTGGGGGGATTTTGTTATAGTCGCCACGCTTGGCAGACGGGTTGGCAACTGCAGTTTATTTATTCAGATGTTCCAGACAGATGCTGCTGCCCATCTCCTAGTTTTCACCTTCCCTCTGTCGACTTTTACGACAACCACGGTATGACACACAGTTCATTATAAAGAATATCTCCTTCTTCATAAAATCTGCCAGATGTTGGCCCCTTTGGTTCCGTTGCCCTATTCAAAATTGCCCCAATACCAGCTTATCGTCTTTCTTCATGCCCAGTTTTGCGTTAAAATCTCCCATTAACACCGTGCAGTGAGTTTTGGAGGAATATATGGATTTGGAGATATTCTCATACATTACCTACACCTCATTATCAGGTGCCAACAGGAGACACGCATCGTGACGAGGAGTAGCGTCTAAGAAGCGAAGTGTAAGGTGAATATGATCGCCAATCCATCTGTCATAGACGATGGCGTGGGCGATTACGGCTAATTTAGGAGGCTTTTGATAGACTTAAGAAACAGAAGTGTTCTTGAAGCGTGTGGAGTCCATTTTAATACATTGTCCAGCGCCGTACTCGCTTCTCCCTCTGTATATCCTGGCTAGTAAGAAATACCCCACGGCATTAAGTTCGCTGTTTGTACCGTTCGTGCAAAAAAATGATAATAAATAAATGCTAGGCATCCTCGACCTAGTTTCTTGACCGGCCCATTACAGTATCGTAACGTTCAAGCGACCCCGACAGCTATCCCAAGCAACTGCTATCTACTCCTGCTACTTCCGATATACTCGTAGTAGTACCTTATAGTTCTTTTCCCAACTTCCCATTTTCTACTCCAAGTCCATTTCCTACCCAATCCTTTTCCCCTCCTCCCTGCCAAGCCAATGGGTTGGCTTGTCTACTCATGGGAACGCAATGGGGAGCAAGAATTTTAACTCGTACCAAAATGGCGGCGACGTGGTTCGTCTCCCGTCTCATCTCGTTCACTGCGTGGGCGAAAAGTGAGCGACGGGTGTGATTTCTGCCTACCCCTTATATGGAAAAAAGCGTGATTTATATGTTTGAAATAAAAAAATATTATAAGACTTTTTATAGAAACAAAGAAACAAAATATCAATAAATCAAAGAAATATATCAGAGCCTACACACAAAAGAAGTAATATCTTACAATAATGATGTCATACTTCTACATACTTTGGTAGAACTTTGGAGTGATCATAAAATTCTGTATTAAAGAGACAGAAAACTTATAATGGTTGAACTCGAACCATATAAAGTTAGCTGGCATCTCCAGAGACAACTAGTTAATGCCGAGCCTAGTCTTTCATTTTTGTGAAAGTCACGTATAAAATGGGACATTTTAGTGTTTGCTTTCTTGTTAAAAGGTATTTATGTAATAACAAAATGACAATGGACGATCGCTGGCCTAACTACCTTATTCCTACCTTCCTAGGAGTACGCGACGTGGTTCGCTACCCGTCACGTCTTGTTTCCCGCGTGGGCGAAAAGTGGTCTACGTGAGTGGCCTCTGCCTACCCTAGGGTTAGGTTTCTGAACGAAACATAAATTCTAATTTCAATCACCTTGCTCTCTCTCTTGCAACGACTCCATGAACTAAGACGAACGGCGTTAATTTAACGGTGTAAAAAATACGAAGAATAAAGAAGATTTCTTAGTTAAACTGCTTTTCATTTAGTCCCCCTACATGTATGTATTAAAATAGTATGCTAGTTGGTGATAAGCGTGATCCTATCAAAGCTTTAATTTTAAAGCGGAACTTTATACAATATATTAGCAAAATGGTTGAACTGTAAAAGACGCCCCGTAAACAAATTTCGTCGTTTATTTTAGAAAGCAAGACGCCACTTACAAACTGCAATAATTTTCGGAGAAGAAAGCAGTGTGTGTGCTAATTTCTCAACATTTTGGCTAGCTAGACGTGTAGTTGAATACTATTAGTATTATTTCCATTCCGTAATAATAAACTTGATTAGTTTATTCGTCGTCGTTTCAGCCTATCACAAGTCCACTGCTGAATCATAGGCCTTCCCCATAGATAGCCACAAGTTTGTAGCTCTCATATTGGAGGGATTTTGCCATAGTTGCCACGCTTGGCAGGCGGGTTGGCAACCGCAGTTTATTTATTCAGACTTTCCAGGAAGATGCTGCTGTCCCATCTCCTGGTTTTAATTTCCCTCTGTCGACTTTTACGACACCCATGCGATGAGATGAGGGTGGTAGATTCTCTTAGGCCGCTACCACACGGCGAGTTATGTAGTTTATTATCTTTCTTTATTACTAGCTGATGTTCGCGACTTCGTCCGCGTGGATATACGGTTTTATTAATATCCCGTGGAGTTCCGCGATAAAAAGTATCCTATGTCCGTCTCCAGGATGCAAGCTATCTCCGAAGACGAATTTCGTGAACATTGGTTCAGCGGTTAACCCGTGAAAAGGTAACAAACACACAGAGGGACAGAGAGAGTTCTTACGCATTTATAATATTAGTATGGACTAGCTGATGCCCGCGACTTCGTCTTTAATTTTCAGGAATAAAAAGTAGCCTATGTCCGTCTCCAGAATGCAAGTTCTCATTATCATCATCATCATATCAGCCCGTCACTAGTCAACTGCTGAACATAGACCTCCCCATAGATTGCCACAAAAGTTGTCTCATCTTGGGGGATTATGCTATAGTTTCCATGCTTTGCAAGAGGGTTAGTAACCGCAGTTCGTTTATTCTGATGTTTCAGGAAGACGCTGCCCCCCATCTTCTTGTTTTTAATATTCTCACTGTAGACTTTACGACACCCACGGGACGAGATGAGTTGGTAGATTCTCTTACGCTGCAACTACACGTCACATGCAAGCTATCTACTCGTATGTGCCAAATTTCGTCAACATTGGTTCAGCGGTTGAACTGTGAAAAGGCAACAGACAGAGAGTTACATTTTGATGAAATTTGGCTTATATGTACATTTTGTAGAATTCCTATGCGGGAATCCGCCAAGGTATAGTGAAATGGTGAAAAAAAAAAATGGTTATGGAAATTATATTCTTTTCATCACGATTTTATGTAGCACAAAAAAAATAGTGCCGTGTGGTGGCGGCTCGTTAAAAGAATACTAGCACACCATCTCATCCAATGGATCTCGTAAAAGGCGAGTAAGTAATAAAACTGCTCTGTGCACCTAATACCGCATGGTGGCGATGGGCTCACCACCTATCACACCAAGTGCATTATGTTGTTTTGGTGAAACGTGGATTGTGGCAGTCATCTGGTTTTGCAGTGAGTGCCCAGTCTCTGACTACCCCTTATGGGATTACAGTCGTGATCTTATGTATGTATGTAAAAAAAATATTTCTAAATTTTAATTAACGCTGACCTTAGCGGCACTTATTGAAAAAAAATGCATAAGGATGCAAATTTTTCTTAGACTGAAATCTGCCCTCATCGGACAAACGCTATATTGTTGTTGTGCCAAATCAATTTTTTCGTGTGGAAATCGAACCACAGACCTGTCGCACCAATCACAACACGGCGCGAAACGAGGCTTGACAACCACGATTAACGCGCGTTCGTAATAGACATTATAGCACTTTATACGTTGGTTATTTCTGTGCACTGGATAATTTAGTTCTGGTATTTTAGATGTGATACTTTTACGCAGTTGATTGCTTCTTCGGAAGTTTCCGCCGTGGTTGAAAATTCGTACTGGACAATATAATTTATGTGTATTAGATATAATCTTAACATAACGATTACTTATGTAATGTGTAATGGATATTACCGAAAATGTTTTTTCTGGTGGTAGGATTCCTATGCAGGAATCCGTCTAGATAGGTACCACCCCAGGGCCAATTATTCTGCCGTCAAGCAGTAGTGTGCAAACATTACTGTGTTTAGGTTTGAAGGGCACTGTGAGCTAGCATAATCACTGGGCATATGAGACCTAGAAACTGATTTCTCAGGGTGACGGGGGCATTGTGGTGTCACACAGAAATATGCTCGGTGACACAGCATTTGTTATGGGCAGACGTTGCACTTACCATCAGGTAAACGTTCTGCTCGTTCCGTCATTTTTATCAAATAAAATAAATTTGCGATTTGAATGATTCTATTTACTGCAGGTGAAAGTCAAATTGGCTTCTAAATGACTTGGCGTGCTCACTAGAGAAAGAAAGTTCGGCCCCACATGGAGTACTGTTCTCATCTCAGGGGCATCCTAGTGCCTGCTCTTTCCGTTTGACCGCATTCAACGAAGAGCGGCTCGAATCGTCGACGATATGGTACTATGGTGCAATATGGTGGTTTCCGATCGGCTCGATCAGACGGCCTTGCGAAGATATTTTATATCTCTTCGCATTTTTTATCGTATGTACTACAGGGAGTGTTCCGAGTAGTTGTTCGGATAATTTCCAGCCGCCGAATTCCACTATCGTGTCTCCATAACCGCCGTGGGATAGCGGCCTAAGAGAATCTACCACTCCATCCATAACCGCCGTGTGGTAGCGGCCTAAGAGAATCTACCACCCCATCCCATCCCGTGGGTGTCGTAAAAGTCGACAGAGGGAAATTAAATCCAGGAGATGGGCAGCATCTTCCTGAAACATCTGCATAAATAAACTGCAGTTGCCAACCCGCCTGCCAAGCGGCAACTATGGCACCTATGGCAAAATCCCTCCAATATGAGAGCTACAAACTTTTGTGCCTATGTTCAGCAGTGGACTTGTGATAGGCTGAAACGGCGACGACAACTACGCATCCATATAATTTATCATTGACATTCCACCGCAGTGCGTTTTGCCGCTTTGTGAAATATGCTACCGACAGCGGTTTTTCCATACCGATACAACTTACGGAACTTTTCTAAAAGGTGTGGCAACGCACCCGTAATTCCTCCGGTATTGCGGATGGATTCATGGGCGGCGGTTGTAGCATATTGTTTCATACTTATTCGAAATATATGTCAAACTGTACAAAACAAAGCAGTTTTCATATGGCTCTCACATTGTTTTACTACATGGTGACAGCGGTAAGTGTAATAAATTGTTTCAATGTAGTATTTCATAAGATATTTCATAACTGTCGTCAAATTGAATAATAAATATCGGGGAAAGTATATATTGTAAAAAAAAGATACAATGGTACATGCACGGCCGCCAGCGGTAGCTAAAGCCTACATGGTGGACCTGGCTAATTGGTCTGGCAATTGGCGCAAACGGTTGCGACAATTACTAATGTTCCTAAAGGCGTCCGGAGTCCACAAACAGTCGAGCGTTGTGCAAGCCAGTTTGTTAATAAATCTAAGAGGACCCGATGGGTATGACATTTACACGACATTTAAATAACAATATATGAGTAACAAACTCAGTAAATGGGTATCATGTTATTTTACTACATGCTGACAGCAGTGGGATAGATAAATTGTTTCAATGTAGTATTTCAAAGGAAACTGTCGTCAAATTGAATAATAAGTATCGGGGAAAGTATATATTTACGGGAATAATTCACCATGCCTAGAAACTGTTCTACATACTTACATAAGATCACGACTGTATCCCATAAGGGGTAGTCAGAGACTGGGCACTCACTGCAAAAACAGATTTACTGCCACAATCCACGTTTCACCAAAATAATATAATGATATATACCAACCACCAAAATAATAAATAAATGATCGGTAGTGAGCCCATCGGCACCATGCGCTGTTGGGTGCACAGTGCAGTTTAATTCCTTACTCGCCTTTGACGAGATCCATTGCATGAGATGGAGTGGTTGTATTCTTTTATCGAGCCTGCCACCACACGGCCTCCAAACTGTTCTAACGCCTGTTGATAGGTTGTTTAAAGCTCTATAAATGTCAAAGTCTACGCCGATTCAAAAATAAGACCTCGGAGAAGAACCGGCTAGAACCTCTTGAGTTTTACTTCTTTTCAATGCCCCATTACATAACGTCATTTAAAAATAGGATAATTCCAACACAACCAGACCAAAACCGACAATTTGCGTAAGCTTGGGCTCGGATTCGAACCCAGGACCCCCAGCGTAGTGGCCAGTTACATCGACTACTAGTCCGCGTGATCATTCGTATAGGCGGTATGGTATTCGTGACCTATCTAATGCATTTGAGAGAGAGACCAGAGGGTACGTGACCTAGTAGCCTGGTCCGGCAAATACGGTAGAGTACCGGGTGAGCGACCTAGGCCTACCGAGCTACTGCTGCCACCTCCTTCTCCTTCCGAGATAGTAGTATCCTACACCTTATGGTTCTTTTCCCAACTTCCCATTCGCTAGCCCATGTCCATTTCCTACCTAATATTTTTCCCTTCCTTTCCGCCAAGCCAATGCTTGTCGTGCCGATAGCTACCAACTCGTGGGAACGCAGCGGGGAGCCAGAATTTCAACTCGTAAAATGTTGTCAAAATGGCGGAGACGTGGTTCGCCACCCGCCACGTCTTGTTTCCCGTGAGGGCGAGAAGTGAGCTAAGAATGTGGTCTCTGCATTCACCTTATATAGGAAAAAGGCGTGAGTATTGAGTGATTTCCATCCAATTTTTCTACATCAATTTTTTTACATCCAAAGCTATATTTAATTCATGAATTGTATACCGAATGTGACGACGGCGTGGCTCAGTGGTCAGAGTACCTGGCGTCTAAGCCGCGGCGCCTGGGTTCGAATCTCAGCCGGAGCCAACATTTGTGCTAAAACATAAATTGTTGGTTTTCGGGTCTGGTTGTGATTGTCCTGGTGTTTCTGACACTGCATCCTAGCCTGCCTCCGATCTTATCGCATCAGCGTTACATCGGGCGCGGGTAGATTGGGACGAGTGAGTGCCTTTGTGTTTGCGCCTACACTTGTGGCACTATAATATCTCCTGCGCAGTTGATGGCTCTCGACAGTAGTCGGAAGTTGTCGCCGTGGTCGAAATCGGCTAGGAGAACATCATCATCATCATCATCATCATCATCATCACATCATCACTGAATGTCGCAGTACTCATTAGTGGCTTATGAATAGTAAGAGACGAACCTAAATTCAATAAATACATATAATTTTATCGGAATGGGGAATTACAGATTGATGATACTTATTGTTACAATTCCTATAAGAGGATTATATAACTTATTGTCGTTGGATTTAAAGATCAATATAATAGTTTTTTCGCCGTGGCGGCTTAAGAGAATCTACCACCCCGTGGGTATCGTGAAAGTCAACAGAGAGAAAATGAAAACCTGGAGATGGGTAGCAGCATCTTCCTGGAACATTTGAATAAAAAAAACCCACCTTCCAAGCGTGGCAATTGTGTTAAAATCCCCCCAAATGAGGGTTACAAACTTTTGTGGCAATCTATGGGGGAGGCCAACGTTTTTTTTTAATTTATTACTCCACTCATAAACTAAAAAAGGTTATATAATAATTGTATAACCAGCACTGTTGTTCACAGAATATCTTGCATATTGTTTATAAATTTAAAAGCAAACACTACATTAATATGCTACGCTACATTTAAATCCTATAATTACACAACAAAGAAATAAAAACAAATAAAAATAATCGTATTATATCATCTATAAAGATGTAGCAAGATCCTCAATCACACATTTTTTAAACTTTGCTCGTGTTAATGTTAAGCAGTGGACTAGTGATTAGGCTGAAATGACGATGATGATGATTATAATTTTATGTCATTTATAATTGTCACTTCGTAGATTTTATCATTTCATTACAATTATAAGGCTAAAAAACTTTATATCACTCACCGTTACATAATTAAGGAATACACGAATAACCCTCATAAAGAAGTTATCGCTGCTAAGGTGATACTACACTGCGCCCGTCACCCTGAGACATCAGTTTTTAAAGTCTCTTATGCCCAGTGATTACACTAGCTCTTAGTGCCCTTCAAACCGAAACACAGTAAAGTTTACACACTACCTTATGCTGCACCGCAGCATCGCGGCAGATATCTAGACGGATACCTTTATATGAATCCTATCACCAATAAAATGTATATATTAATATTCACAAAAGATTTAAAGACAACTTCATAATTCCTTTGGACCTACCAAGGTATTCAAAACCAAAACGACCTTCTCTATCTTTTGTGTGAATTTATCTTACTACTATAATAAAGCAGGAGAATCAGTATGTTTCAACGCGCTAATCTCAGAAAAATATAAGTAATCCGATTTGAAAAATTATTTGCTTTAGATACCACGTCTGTTGAGGTAGGTTCTAGGCTAAAGAATATTAGGCTTCAGCCTACAAAAGTCGCATGTTGAGAACCGGACGTTACCGAGAAGAGCCAAATTGTTAGTGCTCTGAGGGTCGACTGTGTAACTATCGTTGGTTTCGGGACCGGTTTCATTTGATACCATTAATCAATGAATGAGTTTTATACGCCAAAGTAAAACCGATCACGAAACCTACCAGAGTTACAAAATAGACCTAGTCACCATGCCGTACGGCGTAGTCATTTGGTCGACTTATTTTAAGCGGGCTAAATCTCGGTTTTATTCTTTTATATTCTAAGAGCGGCAGTAGCTCAGGGGCCAGGAGCTCACTCTCAGCGATCAGATCAGACACGTCGACCTAAATTGTTACTTATAATTTTAAGTGCTGATTTATCATGAGCAGCAAAGAACAACGTCGTTAGGAAATGTGAAGCTGCAGTAGCGTGGTTGACTCTTCCCGGCTCCAAAACCCTCCCGAAATCCCTGTAATAGCCGTGTGGTAGCGGCGAGAATCCACCACCCCATCTCATCCCATGGGTGGAGTAAAAGTTCGCAGAGGGCAAATGAAAACCAGGAGATGGGCAGCAGCATCTTCCTGGAAAATATGAAAATATGAAATGCGGTTGCCAATCCGCCTGCCAAGCGTGGCAACTATGGCAAAATCCCCCATAATGAGTGCTACAAACTTTTGTGGCAATTTATGGGGAGGTCGTATGTTCAGCAGTGGACTACTGATAAGCTGAAACGATGACAATATTACTTGACGATCTCGCTTGCCTAATGGTCAGAGTATCTGACGTCTGTGTCGCGGGTCTTGGGTTTAAATCCAAACGTCAACAAATTGTGCTAAAAAACTAGTGTGGGGAATCGTTAGTTATATAGTTATATAGAAGATTATTTTTTTATTTATTTTTCGTTTATTAAACACATAAAACTGTTGTAAAGTTTGTCTATATAACTTTTAATTAATACTATTTAGAAGAAATGTAGCCTACATTACATGATTGTCTGTTTGTTACAGGACCGGAAAATTGCATTACCCAACCAATGTCTGCGGACCACTGTTCGAAGAAGAGTTGGAGTTTTGGGGGCTGGACTCCAACCAGGTGGAACCATGTTGCTGGTCCACTTACAGTATACACAGAGACACACAAGTAAGTAAAGACGTTTTGACTAACTATATATTTCGTTTGACCCTGCAGACGAAACCTCCAAGGGTGGTATTGTTAAGACCTTTATATAAAAACAAATAAACATGAATTAACCAAAACTTCACTCATACTTGTATACATTCACGCCTTTTTCCATATAAGGGGTAGGTAGAGACCACATACGAGGCCCACTTTTTGCACCCGCGGGAAACGAGACGTGACGGTTGGCGAATCACGTTGCTGCAATTTTCATACGAACCAAAAAGTGCTACGCTATTGCGTTACCACAAGCAGTACAGTGGCAGCATTGCATATTATTGTGTTATTCTGCACGTCGCCTATTATGAGACCTCGGTAGGAAAGAGGTAGGTGCTATTCTACTGGATGTTGCACTTACCATCGTGTCAAAGACTTTCTCGTTCCTTCACTTTATTCAATCAACAAAAAAAAAGCGGAATTAATAAAAAAATGTCTCGTTCCCCGCGGTAGGCGAAATGTGGGCTTCGTGTGTCGTCTCTGCCTACCCCTTATATGAGAAAAGGCGTGATTTCTAGTCGTTGTCTACCACCATAACGAACTATTAATGGCCCTTATAGAAAGAAACATTCTGCGACCATTATCACCGTGCATGCTGAGTCGAGGGTCCTAGATTCACTTCTAGCCGAAGCCGATGTTTGTACAAGAGACATTATTGACTATCGGATTTGACTGTTATTGTAAATACTTTGCATCGGACACTGCTCCTGTGCCGTCCTGTTTTTTTATCGCATAACTGTCGCATTACTGTCCTAAAACAGTCGCATACCTGTCGGGTAATTTCCGTACCCGATGTAACGGTTGTTGTAGGACGACGGATGTTGACGGATGAAGTTGTTTTAACTGGTGGTAGGATTCCTATGCAGGAATCCGTCCAGGTAGGTACCACCCCAGGGCCAGTTATTCTGCCGTGAAGCAGTAGTGTGCAAACATTACTGTGTTTCGGTTTGAAGGGTACTGTGAGCTAGCGTAATCACAGGGCATATGAGACTTAACTCTCAGTGTGTAGTCTCACGGTGATGGGCACAGTGAGGTGTCACACAGAAATGTTCTGGGTGACACAGCATTTGTTATGGGCAGACGTTGCACTTACTATCAGGTGAACGTTTTGCTCGTTTCATCACGTTATTCCAAAAAAAAAAACAAACCACGACGAAATTTAAATTAACTATAAACATTTAAAGAATGATGAATGTTGGTGGTAGGATTCCTATGCAGGAATCCGTCTAGGTAGGTACCACCCCAGGGCCAGTTATTCTACCGTGAAGCAGTAGTGTGCAAACATTACTGTGTTTCGGTTTGAAGGGCACTGTGAGCTAGCGTAATCACTGGGCATATGAGACTTAAGAACCAATATCTCAGGGTGATGGGCACAGTGTGGTGTCACACAGAAATTTTCTGGGTGACACAGCATTTGTTATGGGCAGACGTTGCACTTACCATCAGGTGAGCGTTTTGCTCGTTTCCTCACTTTATGCAATAAAAAAAAATGTAGCTAACACTAGATACGATTTTTGGTATTGCTGGATTTCTCGCGAGCATTTGATTCTATAAACACTAACTTATTGCTATCGAAACTTGCGTACTACGGATTTGAGAATGATACAGTGCGGTGGTTCGAAGGCTTCTTGACAAATAGATCACAGCGCGTTGAGGTAAAGAAAAAGGATGGATCGACACTGTTGTCTGTCCCGCGGCCGGTCCTCAGAGGCATTCCTCAGGGATCATTACTGGGACCCTTGCTGTACATTTTATACAGTGCTGATATCACTAGATGCTTAAACGACTGCAAATATCATATGTACGCGGATGACACTCAAGTGTATATATCTTTCAACGCCAGAGATACGTCGTCTGCAGTAAACAAAATTAATGCAGAGCTTCAAAAAGTTGCATCATGGTCCGAACAAAATTCTTTGGTCCTTAATCCACATAAATCGAAATTCATGGCAATGGGCACTAAAAATCAAATAGCTAACATTTTAAGAACAAATCCCAAAATAGAAATTATTGGGAGTACTATTGAGAGAGTAGAAGTTGCCACAAATTTAGGTCTTGTCACTGATCCCGAACTTCGCTTTGAGAGCCACATAAACAGTGTAGTAAAAAACTGCTACTATAGATTAAAAGTTCTATACAGAATCAGGAAATTCCTTAGCGTCGAGATGAGAAAAAGGTTGGTCGAGAGTCTAGTGCTATCTAAATTAAACTACTGCGACACTGTGTATGGCCCATGTCTATTATCCAGAACCGTACGTTTAATTCAGCGAGTCCAAAACGCGTGTGCCCGTTTCATTTTAAACATACCACGGAGGAGCCATATTGCGCCCTACTTAAATGAAAATAATATATTGAAAATGGCAGCACGGAGAAAACTTCACCTAGCAAATTTATTATTCGATGTAATAAACACTCAAAAACCGGGATATCTTTATAACAAGTTAGCCTGGAGGCACGATTATGGTGAACACCATAGCCGCTCGATGACTAATCCCCTTTCCTTGCCAAAATTTAGAACCGCAGCGTTTAGAGGATGCTTCAAGTATGCCGCCACTCGATGCTGGAATGATATACCACCGCCAATAAGATCCCTGAAAAGAAAATTTACCTTTAAACGTATTTTACAAAACCTACTTATTTTGGAACAAAAATCTTAATTACATAAAATACAAAAATACGAGTATTTACGTTAAATAAAAATCTACTCACATATAGTGTTTTGACCTGTAAACATATGAAGTATATCATTAATTGGCACAAGTATATCATTTCAGGCGGCATCACCAAACACGGCACGGTGATTACTGCATTATATCGTCCGTTTTGATTCTCTGTAACACGTGTAAATAAATAAATATGTAAAATATTGTTTTAAGATTGCTATTAATAAATATAAATAAATGTATAGTAACACATACCTCCAGGATCACTTGTTCACTTTTTTATACTCGTATATTTCAAATATATCTCTTAATTTTTTTGTGTTGTTTAGTTTAAAGAATTGCATTGATTTGACGCTGTGTATCTTTGTAACAGAACAACCATTCCAACGGGAAACCGGTCTCGGTGTGAATATGATTCATGCGCAAATCAGTCTTACACTGTTTCGACTGGTCGTGCGAGACAAAAAATAAGATTACGCACAGCTCTGTTTATGTAACGTTTTAATTATTTGTAGTAATATTTTATTTTTCTCGTTTTTTTTTTCTTCGTTTTATAATTTTTATTGTATGGGTTCCGTATTGTTTTTGTTAATTAGGTATAGGGACAGCTTGTGCGTGTGTGACGTCCGCGCAGTCGTTGGTGAATACAGTTCCGAGTCGTAAATGAATGATATTTTGATTCATCATTTAACTGGTCTTGGGACTGTATTCTCCAGGGAATTATCTAGCGGTCATCACTGAAAATCAGCGTTGCGCTTGTTAGCGTAACAATATGCTGAGTGATGACCCTTTTGGCATGACCCGCGACGTACATACAAATGGCCAAACGTACAACTTAGATATAAGATTAGTGGTAAGGTATGCTATTTCTTCTGGTTACTTTTATGTCAATGTTGTTTTGTAAATGTATGTTTTGTACGTCAGCGGTCTTTGCTAAATAAACTTATCTTTCTTTCTTTCTTTCTAGAGACCTCTTTCCATATTGCCTATCATCGAGTTCCTCGGAGTATCAAATATCCTGCGCAGATAACTACTCTTTATTACCCAGTAGTGCATTCGGTTAGTCAAGCTTAAAAGATAAACTAAAATTTAATTTTTCAATTTGGATGTGGAACTTAAGGTCGTCGTAAAATTTCTATGCAGGAATCCTTCGAGCTACCGGTCACGCCAGGCTTGTTATTCTGCCGTGAAGCAGTAGTGTGCAAACATTACTGTGTTTCGGTAGAAGGGCACTGTGAGCTAGCGTAAAAACTTGTTTTGGGCAGACGTTGCATTTACCGTCACGTAAACGTTTTGCTCGTTTCGTCACTTTATGAAATAAAAAAAAATCAGTTTAAAAGAGATGTGCTCAGTGTTTCTTTGCGACATGGAATCTGTAACAATGATTTCTGCAGCAGAACTAGAATATCTATATATTTTCTAAAAATCTATTTTAATTTTTTTGCGTGGAACCCTAATTATTTTTCAAAAATTGAAGTAGCCTTAGTTATCCGCTATAATATCAGCTATCTGTCGGTGAAAATTTCGACAAAATCGGTCCAGCCGTTGTGTAGATTAGCCGGATGAGACAGACAGACAGTCAGGAATTTAAAAAAAATGTCTTTGTCTTATAAGCACCCTGTATACTTTTATAAGCATTGAGTAAATCCTGTTATTTTGTTATTACATACTAACATTTCTATTTTATTTATTTGTGTAGACATACACCACGTCAAGCCAAGACCACGATATGTGTTCATTGGCGCTGTGAGACCATATTTCATGATATATAGTTAGAGAGGAGCATTAAAGTGATCCCGTGAGGGTACGGTTTTTTTTCATTCGGCGGTACTCTAAAATCCATAAACTTTTTATAAACGCTCCCGTAGCAAATTCCAGATATCGTAAAAGTTTGTCGGCCTTGATCTGTTTCGCTGGAATGGTTTTTAAAGAGGCCTTTAGTATTTGAATAAAACTAAATTTATGGATATCATTGCGCTGAATTTACTAATCATTTCCGGCGTTTCGAGCGCTTCGTTGCAACCATTGGTTACTATCGGAGAACAGTGTAAGAGAAAGAGAGAGAAAAAGAGAGAGAGAGTACTGCGTGGCTAGGGGCGAGCCTAGTCGTTAGCGTGCCGATCTGCCCTGGGAGACTGAAAATAATTTTATGGAGAACGCACGCAGCGAACGCAACGGTCCGAATTTAGATGTTTTATTAGGAGTTATATTTATGTATTTATCTTTGGGTCAAACCAAACCTGGCACGCGGGTCCCGGGCCCTCGAGCACAGCATCCGATGAAGCCGTAAAAGCCAAAAGGCTAACAGCGATTACATAACCGAAACCATACTGCCCTGGGACCGGGCGACCCCAGTATAAGGCCAGTCTTACTCAAGCATGAGGCTCTGTTTGCTCGTGGGAACGCAATGGGGAGTAAAAATTTTGACTCGTACCAAAATGGCGGCGATGATGTGGCTTTGCTACTCCGAAAGTTGAAGGAGGTATGAATAATAAATTTGAAGAAGTATACGATATGACGAGCGAAAGAGGGATTGATGTTCTTTGTATGAATAAGACCAAGTGGAAAGGATGCGACACCACCACGCATGAATCCTATTGTCGGCAGTTCCAGGAACCAGTAGAGGCTGTCAGGGAGTTAGTGTACTGCTTTCTGCTAGACTTAGTGTATGTGTGACTTACTTTAAATACGTGATCTCAAGACTCCTCTGGGTGAGGTTGAAGATTGGCCTTACTCGCATCTTCATATTGGCTTTTTATTATTTATGTTCCACAAGATGCGAGTTGGAACCGCTTCTCAAAAGCCCAAATAGAGAGACAGGAGCTTTGGGATAGCGTAAAATATCTTTTGAACAAATGCAACCAAAATGAAAGGATCATAATGCTAGGCGATTTTAATGGGTAGGTTAAATTCACTCCCAGTGAAGCGTGCTGGATATGAGAGTGTTCTAGGAAGGTTCGGCGATGACAGAGTGAATGAAAATGGAGGAAGTCTGCTTGAAGTGTGTTTGGAGTGGAATCTTGTGGTAACAAACCCTATTTTGGACCACAAAAAGATCCACTTTTATACTAGAGAAGAAGGTAAAATCAATCATACTTCTCGTATATTTTAATAGCATTGCTAGTACACCAGCAATATTATTTTTGTTTATTAGTAATTTTAATAGCATTGCTAGTACACCAGCAATATTATTTTTGTTTATTAGTAATTTTAATAGCATTGCTGGTGTAATTTAAAAAAGAAATCGTACAGAATAACTTACATTTCAAAAAGAGCATATTATGCTTTGAGATTTGTATTCAAAGTAAGCATAAACAGCTTTGAATATTTAGAGTTGGACACGGCTCCTACGAAATATTAAAATAAATATTTTATACGATATGCATGACAGTAAAGAAGCCATCACAGTTTGTGCATTTCCATTTTCCGAACACGGGAAATGCATTCCCGTGTTTGTTCGTCTTTGTTTTGCATTCTCTTTGCGGCGCTATGATTGGTTATTCTCTCAGTATGTTTCAAGCTTTATGAACTTTCTACTAATCCTCCTGATTTAATCTTCGTAGTTTTCCTATTTAAAGTTATTTATGTTCATTGCCGAGTAGTGACTGATTATAGTTCTAATCTTTGGTAATTACTAAAACTAAACTAATCTATACTCTATTCAGGGAGCCTTGAGACAAAACTTATACAAACCTTTAAAAACATTTAATATTATTATCATCCTATCTGTCCCAGTCCAAGACTAGACCACTGCAGAACCCAGGCTTCGCCCATAGATTCACTGATCATAGGGGATTTTGCCATAGTTGCCACTCTAGGCGGGCTGGCAACCGCAGTTTATTTGTTTGGATGTTTCAGGAAGATGCCAATCTCTTGGTTTTAATTTTCCCTCTGTCGACTTTTACGACACCCACGGGATGAGATAAGGTGGTATATTCTCTTAAGCCGCCACACCAAAACCACATCTCTAAAGAACGAAGAGTTGATACCATCGGCAGAATATTTGAAATATTTATAAACAACTAATGATGAAACTAATTTTACGGATTTTATCGCGTTTTATTTTGTTACTCGTATTTATAACCCGACGTTTCGAGTGCTTTACAGCACCCATGGTCACGGGTAAACTGAGGTGACAGATGTCCCGATGTACTCCGGGTTAACTATGACAGACAGTCCTCCCGTGACCATGGCTGCTGTAAAGCACTCGTAACGTCGGGTTATAAATAACAAAATAAAACGCGATAAAATCCGTAAAATTAGTTTCATTTAAATGTGTAGTGTTCGCGTAAATATAAGAAATCATTAACAGAGCCCTTTATTTAAATGGAACATTTCTTGTAAACCTCTTAAAATTCTCAATGCTATGCTATTGCATCGTAATATTTTACGAGTACGACATTTTAATGCGTTGTGTGGAGATGTAGTGTTATTAACAGAAAAATGTATTAGTCCATTTTACTTTTAACAATACATACAAAACCGAGTATAATTTATAAATGTAGCACAAAGCTGCGTTTTAGCGTAGCTAATGTTGCTCGCCATTGCAAAACTCTACATCGTGAAAACATTTATTTAGAAGCTTAATGCTTGATATTTTTCAATAGATGTTTTCATAATTGTTTTCAGAACATCATGCTTAATGTTTGGTAACATTGGCTATAAAAAATCAAAAAGTACTGAGATGTTTAAGCGTCTTTGTTTTTTAAGGGTTTTGTTGTTTAAGGGTCTTTGTGTTTATTAAGTTTATTCCTTATAAACTTTTTTGTTGATAGCCAATAATTAAAACAATGTTAATATTTTGTCGTCATAGAAATTTTTTAATAAAGAGAAACGTTTTATGCAAAGACGAAAAATCTATTAATTAGTTATTGCAAGGGTAAAAATAAAAGACAATAAGGTATGAAGTTAATTAAAACCTTTGATATAATTAATGAATGAAGAACAGTTACGAAACATAATATTTTATAAGATCTCCGCAGGTTCTCGTAATTTTTTGTTGTTATAAGTTTAATATTGGCTATTAATTTCTAATTCTTTTTCTAGTAATTTTTCTGTAGTTGTTTCTTGTGTTATATGTTTATCTTTTTGCGGTAGTAATATATTAGGGTCTGTTTGTGAAGCCAAAGTATTTGATAAAGAAATTATGTATATCTGTGTAGCGACATCTATGTCGCCACATGAGAAGCTCAAGAAATAATTCATACATCCCATAATCGCGCTATGAAAGTTTCTGAGATGCGAACTACATATTTTCATACATAACATCTAAACATTACTAGCAGGAGGAGACGTCCTCCCCAGATCAGACTACCCGATCTGGCTAGTAGCTACCCTTTTCATTGGCAATATCATCCGCCAAATCTGCTTTGATATATTTCACCACTACACTCGAGGGAGTACTTATACAGTTAGTTCACGGAAATTGTTTAAAATCTTACATTGTTACAAATCTAAATTTATTTTGTTCCTTTATTAGTAACATTAGAAAGTTTTTAATATTGAAATAATTGAAGCCCGTATTAGCCTCCTCGTCCGATTACAAGGTTTTAAGGGCGTTTACTAAGCACTCCAAAACTACATCGCCATTTAATATCAGGTGAGGACGTAA
Organism: Luehdorfia chinensis; assembly: GCA_019845155.1. Lineage (NCBI taxonomy): Eukaryota > Metazoa > Arthropoda > Insecta > Lepidoptera > Papilionidae > Luehdorfia > Luehdorfia chinensis. The sequence goes on along the minus strand of JAHVAK010000003.1, from coordinate 2,190,787 downwards.
TTAACCTTTAACTATGGACACCGTTTTGCTGTAACTCTTACATGACGTGCGGTCTCACAGACCGCCGAAGTAATTGGTTCCGAAGTAATTTAAAGTAATCAGGTTATTTTATTTTAATAAGTAAATTAAATATAGACAGTTTTATAGACAATATAAATCCAAAATTATTACATTTCTTTTGTTTGTAGGTGTTGGTAGGATTCCTATGCAAAGACCCGTCTAAGTAGGTCCACCCCAGGGTCAATTATTCTGCCATGAAGCAGTAGTGTGCAATCATTACTCAGTTTCGGTTTGAAGGGCACTGTGAGCTAGTGTAATCACTGGGCATATGAGACTTAAGAACTTATGTCTCAGGGTGATGGGCGCATTGAAAGTGGTGTCTGTCAGAAATGTTCTGGATGACACCGTATTTATTATGGGAAGGCCTTGCACTTACCATCAAGTGAACGTTTTGCACGTTCCATCACTTTATCAAATAAAAAAAATTAAAGTAGACATTTATTAGACGTTTTCCCCATATTACTTTACATGACATATGTATTTGAAAATTATCAAAATCTCAATGTTTTTATTTATCAGTAAAATAACTTCTATCAAACAAAACAAAAGAGTATTTCTTGAAAAGGTTTTATCAAAAAGTTTCATCCATAGGAAATAATTGTGTAATTGTTTGGAACATCAAAGACACGCAGCTTTATAACAAGTATTACGGAATATTACAGATAAGAGTCAGATGGTAAAATAAAACACAAATGAATACTTTGAAACATTTAATGTTTGGGCAAGTAACGTTCTGGTATATACGTTATCAGCAATGCTCTGATGCCTTTGATGCTTACTCTCTCAGTTACGACGGACTCTTACACAACGTATTAAGAACAACGTATTATAATTGGTGACACAGTATACTGTACTATAATTTATATACTCATTATCCTTATTTACTTCAATAATTATTATCATGCTCTCATTTATATGAATCATCAATAGTTAGTTCGAGGGATTTAGATTATTCTATGTAGTGTTGCCAATGGCTTGTCACACAAGTCAAACATATATCGGAAGAATTTCTTTTTAGTTTGTATGGACACTGAAGCGAAGTTTAGAAATTTGTGGTACCATGTTTCTGTACAGGTACTTCCAGTTATACATTATCAACGACTGAATACACAAAAACCAAATCATTTACAATGTAAGACTCCAAAAAACGGATCGCCGTTATTAGATTGTGTGTAATGTTCATTCTCGAAGCATTCGACCCGACTAAATTTGACGTATTGTCATTTTCAGATCATAAATATAACAAAACCACCATTTGCATTCGTAAACTAAAATACTTACATAATAAACAGCAACATGAGAATGATTATCGATATTAAAGTAGAAGCATTTTGCCTCAAATACTTCACTTCTAAGCGTGTCGCAATGAGAGACGTTTTAAAGCTGTTTCATTGTGCTTTCCCAGTATTATTCCGAAATGAATACAGAAGCTGGAAATGTATTCACATGTATTTTCATACGTACCTTCTTTTTTTTTATTTTTATGAAGCATCGAAACATTAGCTCTATTTCGGAAATTAAAACGTAAAATTTGTATTGGGGATAGCAATCGTATGCTGGAATCCGTCTAGGTATACACCAAGTCAGAGTCAGTTACCCTGCCGTAAAGCAGTAGTGAGCAAAACATTATTGTGAATCGATCTGAAGGGTACTGAGGGCTAGTGTAATTACTGGGCATATGAGATTTCAGAACTGATGTCTCAGGGTGACGAGCACAGTGTGGTGCTACACAGATATGTTCTGAGTGACACGCCATTTGTTATGAGCGGACGTTCATCCACCATTTCATCACCGTCCTATAAAACAATTCAAACTACTGCTAAAAATATTACCAATATGAAAAAATACCATACCGAATCGAACATTGGGTCCGTCCGCACGTGTCGCTCGCAGTCCGCTAGAAGCAACATACACCGAGGAAGAGACTTCTGTTAGATTCTTGTATAGGGTGCCGTTAGTAACTGTTCTCCATACAAGTTGCATAGGCGCGTCTAAATTCACTTTGGTAACATCGTAGTTCGCCTAGCTAGTTTAGTGAAAAAGTTAGTTTAGCTAGGTCGCCGTACGGCCTTGTGTAACTAGGGCGTTCGATTTTACCGGGCCCATATTTTATAGTGTGCCGTGTAACCGGGAACAACATCGGTTCTGCGAGTCAAGAGAGCTACTGCTCCTTCTCCTCTCCGTCGACGGAGCTAGACATGGATGCCCCCGGAGACGATGGTTCCACCACCGTCACCGGCCGCAAGAGGCGCCAAAAGAAAGACGCCGACTCCAGGCCTCCTCGCAAGGTGGCCGCCGCGACGCCGGCGCCGCGCTCGAAAATAACCGCCAAAAAGGCGACGCGCCCTGTTCCGATGGACACCTCCGCGCCCTCCCGAGAGGCCGGAGCCCCCCGCGCCCCTAAGGCGCCGCCTCCTGTAGTAATACAGAATACGGCTGCCTGGGGCAGCATCTCGAAAGCGCTCGACCAAAAGCGCATTAATTACACGCGCGCAAGGCCGATCGCGAACGGCATTAGTGTCACGGTGCCGACACCGACCGACCATCGCGCGTTGACGAAATGGTTAGCCGACAGAAAGATCGGCTATCATACCTACGCACTCGAGGGGGAACGTATCCTCCGCGTAGTGATCCGCGGCGTCCCGAAAGACATCGAGACGCAATTAATATTAGAGGACCTTCAGTCCAAAGGCCTCCCCGCGCTACAAGTTCATCGCATGACGAACATGCGAACTAAGGCGCCGTACAACCTAGTGCTCGTGCACTTAGAGTTGTCGGACGACGGCAAAAAAATATTTGACATACCCAGTGTATGCAATCTCTCTGGCATCGTAGTCGAGGCACCGCGTAAGCGGTCCTCGCCTAGCCAGTGCCACCGCTGCCAACTTTATGGCCATTCCGCGCGCAATTGCTTCGCGAACCCTCGTTGCGTTAAATGCGTCGGGGGGCACGTGACAGCGGAGTGCAGTCGCGACCCAAATACCGCGGATCCCCCTACCTGCGTGCTGTGTGGGACGGTGGGCCACCCTGCGAACTATCGCGGGTGTCCTAACGCCCCCCGCGGCAAGCGGCGTCGCGACAAACGCGGTAACCGCAAAGGGAAGCCTAAACAGGCTAACCCCCGCGGGTAAAAAGACTACGTCGGCGGAGCCTCCTCCGCCGCCGAAAACTAACGCGTGGACCCGGCCCTTGCCTATGGTCAGCGCGGCCTCTACTCGCCCCCCGCCCCCGCGCCCTCCGCTAGGAGCGCCGCGACGCCGGTAGCTGCCACACCTGCCCATAGCCTACAGGAGGATTTCGACATCCTCCTGCAGTATATGGACAGTGTCGATATTGACGAACTCACGTTGTTCGCAAATAAAATTAGAACGGCACGCTCTCCTAAAGAGCGTTTGCAAGCGTCGATTGAGCACATCGGAGTGCTCAACGCCATTAAAAATTTTAAAGCCAAATAGGCAATTAATTTTAATCCGCGTTATTACAATTTTTAAATTCTTAAATCTAATAATAAATGGTAAAATAATTCGTTAATAAGAAAACGCGTTTGAGGCCCTCGCCTCAGTACATACACCCGCGTACACATACACGCACCCGCTAGCACAGCGACGCACCTTGGATCACTTCGAGCCCCCCCTTGTTAGTCGGATACCTTTTATTCGTTTTCAGGGGTCGAAGTGCAGCGCAGTTGTTCAGCAGCGACGTTGTCCTTCTCACTCGCGGGCCTTCTGCTCGCGAGTCGCTTTCTATGACGCAGCCAAAGCCATAAGGCTATTTGCATACACACATTCAAAAAAAAAAAAAATATTACCTTAAATTTGTAAACAATTATTAGTAGTGTGTCAGCTATAAAACGCAGCATACGGATTTTGTGTAAACGATTATTTTGAGTGGGGCAAAGTTCTATAGAAATTTTGACATAGTCCTTTTCGACTTTTCATTCATGAACAGATTCTAAAACGCTTTCACTGTTAAGGATTAAACTATTTCAGATTGATATACACATTGGTCCATTCATCATCATCATCATCATCAGTCTACTGCTGAAAAATGGCCTTCCCCATAGATTGTCACTAAAGTTTGTAACTCTCATTTGGGAGGATTTCGCCATATTTGCCACGCTTGGCAGGCGGGTTTATTTATTCAGATGTTCCAAGAAGATGCTGGTACCTATCTCCAGGTTTTCATTTTCCCTGTCGACTTTTACGACACCCACATGGGGTGGTAGATTCTGTTAAGCCGCTACCACACGGCATCTATTTAATTAAAAAACCGACTTCAACTCAAAAACTCCATACATGCTTAAGCGAATTTTTGAGTTTCCTGATTTTCTAATGGATCCCATCATCAGAATTTGACAAAAATATATGAGACCATCACCGTCACCTAAGTACCGTACATACTTTCAACCAAAAAAATTTTTTTTTTTATATTTGGTACACAATTCACGAAAATATCGGTGATCGGTTTTTGAGCTTTTGGATGATTAGCAAAAAGTTCTTCATGCACTTTCGCATACATAACAAGGATGTTCGAAAAATGGAAAAGTACAGCGCCTGTGGGAGCTTCGATATATTTTTAGTTAAATTAAGTGTGCCAGTAAAAGCTCATATGAAAGTAAAAAAATATTTTATTTTATTTGATAAAGTGACGAAACGTGGAAAACGTTCACCTTATGGTTAGTGGAACGTCTGCCCATAAATGCCGTGTCACCCACAATACATCTGTGTGACACTACACTGCGTCCATCACCCTATGACATCAGTTCTTAAGTGTAAGTGCAACATCTACCCATAACATATGCTATGTCATCCAGAACATTTGTGTGACACAACACTGCGCCTTGAGACATCAGTTCTTAAGTCTCATATGTCCAGTAATTACCCTAGCTCTCAGTGCCTTTCAAACCGATACACCGTAATATTCGCACACTACTGTTTCACGGCTGAATAACTGGCCCAGGGGTGGTACCTACCTAGACGGATTCCTGTATGGGAATCCTACCACCATTAAAACCTTGTTTATGATTGTCGATGTTGAACCCGTCTTAATATAGTTTGCTCAGTTCAAAGCAATTTATCCGTGACCATTTCATTACAACAAACGATGTTAGAAACCAATTACCGTTCGTGAGAGACTGTTAACGTGTAATTACCGCCACGTAGTTCAAACGTAAGCTCTTAGTATATAGTTGGACTTCATGGTATAACGCTAAGTGGAATGGTTTCAGTATACCAATGCAATCGAATGCAATCTGAGCAGATTTTTTTGGACAAATGCTTTATTTTTCAGAACATTTCGGTGCGGCACCACACTACGCCCGTCGTTCCGAGACATCACTACTTAAGTCTCATGTAACCTGTAATTACACCAGCTCGTAGTGCCCTTCACTGCAGCAGCACAGCTGCTTCACGGCAAAATAACTGGCCCTATTGTGGTGCCTACCTAGACGGATTCCTGCATAGGAATTCTACCATCAGTACAATAATTACGTTTGACACAATGAATCGTTTAAAAGCAAAATTTGAATTTTCCACGTGGAATACAATTGTTCGTTGCATTTTGTTCAGTTTAATTTGGTACGGAAAAGTGAAGTAAATGGACACGGTTACAAGCATTTGCGCTAATAATTTCATAAGTATAGGGCTATCAAATAAACATTTTTAATAATATTTTTCATTAATACTTCAATTCCCGACACAGGTCACGTCCAGAGATAAAAATAAGGAATCCCTAACAGGCGGATTGACATCCACACGTAGATTAACTTACACAAAAAGCAGCGACCTATCATATTATTTCCGCCACAAAACATAATGGATTAATGTTAACCGAAAGATGGCACTTTATTGGCATTTTAGGAACAGAGATAAAAGTCAAGCACCTAAGTATTTAAATTTAGTCTTTATTCAAGCTATTGTAAATGTAAAAATATAAACAGTAAGCTAAGGCCTGTAGTGAATAATGAAAAGCTAAATCTTTAAATTAAAAATGGAACACCAATATGAAATAAAATATATTTCCAAATGCGGTTTCAGAAAAAATAACTAGGTTTTTGTTATTGTATAAGCAATTATTTATAAAAGTAGAGTAAAGTTTCAGCCTATAAAAGTCCCACTGCTGAGCACAGGCCTCCTCTCATTTCTGAGAGGGTTTTGGAGCTAGGAAGAATCCGCCACGCTGCTATAATGCGGGTTGGCGGACTGCACATGTCTTCGAAATATTTTTTTTATGTTTTATTTCTCAGACATGCAGGTTTCCTCACGATGTTTTCCTTCACCACCGAGTTATACTCTATACTATTGGTAGGATTCCTATGCAGGAATCCGTCTAGGTAGGTGCCACCCCAGGGCCAGTTATTCTGTCGTGAAGCAGTCGTGTGCAAACATTACTGTGTTACGGTTTGAGGGGCACTGAGAGCTAGTGTAATAACTGGGCATATGATACTTAATAACTGATGTCACAGGGTGACGGACGCAGTGTAGTGTCACACAGAAATGTTCCGGGTGACACAGCATTTGTTATGGGCAGACGTTGCACTTACCATCAGGTGAGCGTTTTGATCGTTCCGTCACTACATACATTAAAAAAAAGCAAATATTAACATGAGTTATTATATAGTTGCGAGTGAAATGAAGCTTTATAAACGGAGAGTAGTATTGAACTAATGCAAGACATTAACCTCGTTATTCATCTATTATGAACTCAACGATGGTAATATCTACTCGTTAACTTCTCAGCCAAGTTGTTAGCAACTTCGTCTATGAATCGTTTGTCTAGGATTATTCTCTCATTCTCAGTCAAGTTAAGATAGTAGATTAGTTTATTTCGTAAATAGTTTTGGATGGTCATCCTCATTAGTTTCTAAATTAACTATAGTCATCACTTTCCATACTGCGCCTTAATGAATAAGCTTTAAATCAGATAGGGTTACCAGATATCACGACATAGTTCGCGTAGCTTGTTGTAAAATGTCACGATAATTAGGTTGGCCAGCCAATTGAAAGCCTCTGGTCTAAGACGTAATCATTAACAAGGAATGAACTAAAATTCTTTAAATTTTGTCTCGGTCAACACAAGGGACAAAGTAATTTTACAAAAGACTTTTTTAGACAAAGTAAAAGAAATAAAAAGTAAAGGTAAAGACAGTCTATGAATGTCCCACTGCTGAGCACATCTCAATTCTAAGAGGGTTTTGGAGCCGGGAAAAGTCCATTGGAGCATCAATGCGGGTTGGCGGACATCACATGTCTTCGAAATATTTTTATTCCTCAGACATGCAGGTTTCCTCACGATGTTATCCTTCACCGCTATTAAAGTGATAAATCAACACATAAAACTGCAGAACGATTTTAGAGATGATGAATAAATGTTAAATAGATTATGAAAAATGCTGCACTAATCGCTACAAAAATGGAGGAACGGCAGACACAGCGCGAGTCGTAGCAGCAGAGGCTAGTTTTGCAAATAATATTGTAAAAGCCCTTCACAACACCACTGCTGAACGTAGGCCACAAAAGTTTGTAGCTGTAATTTTGGAGGGATTTTGACATAGTTGCCACGCTTGCCAGGCGGCAACCGCAATTAACGTTGCCAACCCGCCTGCCAAGCGTGTGTGTTGTTTGTGAAATGTTTATTTATTCATATTTTCCAGGAAGATGCTGCTGCCTATCTCCTGGTTTTCATTTTCCCTCTGTCAACTTTTACGACACCCACGAGTTGTGATGGGGTAATAGATTCTCTTAGGCCGCCACCACCATAAATATTAAATCCGTAATTGACAAGAGTCATCTGTTATTATGACATACTCTGTTAAGTGAATAAGTTGATATTAATTAGTTCAGTGCTTTGATAGGAGATGCATCCATTAGCTGTGGTTGGAGATACCTTAACTAGCTAAGTAACCATAGAGCAAAACGACACGATACCAGTAGCAATTTTTGTTTATTTTCACTGTTGCTTTAGAATCGGCAAATGATACATTATATTATTTATTATATAAAAACAAAATAAAATCTTCGTCATTATAATATGTACTTCGTACTTACATACATCAAATTGCGTTTTGTCTCTTTGAAATTATGATTACTTCAGAACCATGGCAGCTCGGATGCAGCGGCCTTACATCAAATCCCTTTGTGAAATTTACCTGAAATTGATCATCGGTGCTGGCATCATATTTTTTTTAATTTGTTTCTTAAATGCTTTCTTAAAGTAAAGTTTCAGCATATAATTGTCCCACTGCTGAGCATAGGCCTCCTCTCATTTCTGAAAGGGTTTTTTGGAGCTAGGAAGAATCCGCCACGCTGCTCCAATGCGGGTTGGCGGACAGCAGATGTCTTCGAAATATATATTTTTTTTATTACTCGGACATGCAGGGTTCCTCACGATGTTTTCCTTCACCGCCGAGCACGTGGTAATTCAGCACTTAAAATTGCAATTAACAATTTAAGTGTTGCCGGCACCGGGAATCGAACCCAGGCCACTCGCGTACTATGAAAATTAAAGCGAGCGCCTTGCCCCTGAGCTACCATGGCTCAATGCTTACTTACTGCTTACTTACCTTTATTACTTACTGCTTGCTTACTTACCTTTTCTTAAAAGGATCCTTTCACACTCGCCTCATAAATATGTTTCATCAATCTTCTCTCATCCATCCTCTCGTGATTAAAACATCTAAGCATCCCTTTCTCTATTTTTGTCACTATATCCTGTCAATTCTTTATCACGCTGTTCCTCAGTTTAGTTTGCCATGCATGGCAATTACCTCCTCCTCTGATGATGCTAATATGACCTGATCATCAGCGTATCGGAGGCGTTTGATGGGCAGATCTTTCATTCTTAATCCAAACGCACTCTCTTTCAAATCTTTGTAGGAAACCATGGGGGGGGGGGGACTCTTATGTTATGTACTTATGTTATGTAATTGTTATGTAATTGTCATGTAATTTATTTTTTATTTTATTACTAGACATATAGCGTCTTGTGACATTTTTTCATTTAGTACAGAAAGATCATAAAATAGCAGATAATGTTGCCTATATAGATAACAGATTTAGTGACTAAATTTAGAAAGGTGTAATTAGAAGCTTAATTTGCTTTCTTTTTATAAATCCTGATAAGGTTTCTGAATTCAGTACAGTGTAAAAAGCCTTTAAGACATTGTACAGGCACCCTTTAGTCGTGCAGAATAACACCGTAAGGTGCAATGCTGTCTCTGCTCGTGGGAACGCAATGGGGAGTAAGATTTTTTTTTAAATGGAACAAAATAACGGCGACGTGTTTCGCCACTGTCAGGTCCCGTTTCTCACGGGGACGAAAAGAGGTCTATGTGTATTAACGCTTCCTGCTTCTTATATGGGAAAAAGGCGTAACTGTATGCATGTTTTATTTGTATAAAAATATTAAATTAAAGATGTTCCGCTCAGAGGGAAAAAATAAATGGTCACATTATATATATTCAGGGTACATATAAAATACAAAGTTGTTTGGTGATGTGGTCTTGACATTTCTTGTATAGATCTAATATTGAAAAAGTATACGGTAGGGAGCTTGAGTACCGCTCGCTGAGATCTTTCCAGTTTCAGAACAATGAATTTTTCTTACGGTGCCTTTTTATAATTTTTTCCCCTCAAAACGATGCATTTTCGTAGGGTTACTCCCGGTGATCGTGGGCACATTTAACAGACATATATCCCACATGAACAAGCACCCAAACCTGAAACAACTGTCTGTAGGTCATACGAATATGAGTCCCGGGCGAAAATCGAACATGCGACCAATAAACCTGCGGCAAAATTTCCCGTCTTATATTTTGTTTACGGTTGGTTATTTACGAATCTTATATATATCTTTATTTCTTTGCAAATCTAGCAATAATATGTTCTTAACTGTACATTTCAGAACAAACGTCTTGCTAATTACAATGTTCACTAAGTTAATAGAGCGTTGGTCTCATCCTGTGTGAAATATGAACTGAAGTTCCTGGATGCTCTCCAATTTCGCTAACGTTAACTGGACTATTGTTGCCGTTACATTGTTAAATGTTAGTTTGAGTTAGTTTTTTTTTTATATTATTTTTGTATCACTTCTTTGAAGTTAAGTTTCAAAATGTTCGTAGACGTGAACAAAAAACTTTAACATATTTTTGCAGGTTAGCCTCAACTGAATCAATATAAACCTAAAAACATTCCTTGCAACATCTCTTAAACTTGAAATGAGGAAAAGACCTCAATCTGATCTGTTATTTTATTTCTTCCAGTTTTTCCATTCCTTTTTTTATTTCTGAATATATTAACCAGACTGGGAATTCATTAGGTTTATCATTATTTAATAAATTGTCTCATAAAATAGATCAGTAGCAGCAATACAAAACATTACTTAATAAACTCACTCAGTCCAACGTTTTTGATGTCATTATTAATATTTATATAATACCTTCCTTTCCTTCCATACATAAGATCACGACTGCATCCCATAAGGGGTAGACAGAGACTGGGCACTCACTGCAAAAACAGATGATTGCCACAATCCACGTTTCACCAAAACAATATAATGCACTTGGTGTGGTAGGTGTTGAGCCCATCGCCACCATGCGCTGTTGGGTGCACAGTGCAGTTTCATTCCTTTCTCGCCTTTTACGAGATCCATTGGATGAGATGGAGTGGTAGTATTCTTTTAACGAGCCGCCACGACACGGCACGACACTTAAAAAAATAATATTCAAAAATCGCATTGTAACTTGCATTCTCCGTGTGGTGGCGGTTTATGAGAATCTACCACCATAAAGCGATACATAGACAAAGGACGTTGGTTCATATTTATAGAATATAACTTAAAATTATCATGTACATAAAAAAGAGGATGCAGTACAATTATATGAACTAAAAAAATTGGCGGTGATTCACAAATACAATTATTACTATTAAATATATTTATTTTATTGACGATAAAAAATATAAAACACATGAAGCAGTCAAACTACCAGTATCCAGAGCAGGCATAAATGTAGAAGGCCTTATTTCTTGCCATAATAATTGTGACATGTTAATATCACCAACAAATTCTTTGCAGTGCGTCTAAAAACAACTTATGGTTACAAGATCATTGGTCAAGTGGTATATATACCCAACAAATTATATGATATTTGTCCTTTACACTAAGAACTAAACTTCCAAAATACATTATTTCTATTAGCAGATATACTTTCATCACAGACATAGGAGTTAAGTCACAGCGAGTTGCTTGAACAGTCAACGCACTGCGACAAAAACTCCACTTGCATCTAATTTGTCCGTTGCCACGGTCCCTATTGCTGCGGTACACAGTATATCGAGAATCTATATTCATTATTAGAAACGTTGGGTATTAACCAAGTTTCTGTGAGAATAATGACATCATAACATACCGCTAATATGTTAAACCCCGACAGTTTCGATAATAAATAAATATTTTGTCATTATTGTAACTAAACAGTGAAAGCGTTAATTACGTCAATTATATATAAGTATTTCATAATAAACACATAAGTATATAATATTGGATTGTTGCTAAAAATGTAAAATAATAATAACCGTTTCAATATTGCCTTTTTACTGCTTTATAATGCACAATGAATATTTATATATTCATTTGATTTGCAATGCAAAATAATATATAAATGATTAAATGAACGATATTTTGCATAAACATATTTTTTTCAAAACCTTAATGTAGGTAGCTCAGGGGCAAGGCGCTCGCTTTAAATTTCATACTATGCGAGTGGCCTGGGTTCGATTCCAGGTGCCGGCACCACTAAAATTGTTAATTGCAATTTTAAGTGCTGAATTACCACGTGCTCGGCGGTGAAGGAAAACATCGTGAGGAAACCTGCATGTCTGAGAAATAAAAAAAATATATATTTCGAAGACATGTGCAGTCCGCCAACCCGCATTCTGACCGGACTTCAATAACATGTGATGTATCTTTCGCTCGAACAAAAATGGTTCCATGCTTAATCCAAACATGTCTACAGATATATTTTTTTAACGCGTATTTGGCGAAATAAATTTTTCACTTTAAATGTCAGGTGTCCTGTCAATCGGCTACCAAATCAAGCCATTTTTGCCAATGACAACCACGCACTACGTTTATTAAAATCATCTTTTCCGTTTTAATATCCGTTAAATAGCTCAAATAGATTCTATCGATAAAAGATTGAATGTAAAAGAAACTACGTGTGTACTTTGCTTTGTAGTTTCTTGTGTGCACAACCGAGGAAATGTCTACATTTAAATTTTAAATTGCCTTCAATATTGCTTTTGCTTCCTTTTTGACATTCCACAAAGAATACATTATTTGGAAAGTTACTTTGGAAACATCGTCTATATAACAATAGTTAATGCCTGCGACTTTGCCCGCGTGGTTATAGGTTTTTCAAATATCCCATGGGAACCATTTGATTTTCCGGGATAAATAGTTTCCTATGTCCGTCTCCAAGATGCAAGTTATCTCCGTGGTAAATCTCGTAAAGATTCAGCGGTTCAGCGGTTGAACCGTGATAATGTAACCGACAGACAGAGGTACTTTCGCATTTATAATTTATGCATTTTATTTATTTACATATTACTCCTTTTACCCTATGAGTGTTATAACAGGTGTTTAACACCTTCGCTGCAGGCCCGTGATAAGCTTCTTAACGCCGCATCACGCGTTGACATGGAAACTGGCAAAAAAACCCTAAATCCAACAATATGTGTTTGCATATATGTTGGCTCCGGTTGCGATTCGAACCCAGGACCCGCGGCGTAGATGTCAGGTACGGTAACCGCTAGGCCACGCGGTTGACCTGGTCGAGCCTGGTACAGCGATCAATGTCATCAAGCATTATGACATGATGAGATTGAGCAAGTCTTTATCGCGAAATCACAGACGTAAACTTCAAGTTTGTTCATTTGTATAGACTAGATAGAATCCTTTCATCTTCTGAATTTCTTAAATGGCGTTAAAATATAATAAGGGGATGAATAGCAAAATAGTTTTGTGATAATTATGATTATTTAGTTGCCACCTTGCCTAACAAGCGTGGCAACTATGAAAATACTATATACTATTAAAGTGAACTTCTGACAGGCTGCCTTGACCGTATTATATTGAGTTTGTCTGGGCGAACAAAATTCTAAGTGTGTTATGTTGGACCCTCACAATATCTACTCGTAAGTCAGTTTTAGTCCGGGACATCTTGCAAATACTCAGCAACATAGGACTGTGGCGCCGTTTCGCTTAGTATCATTCGCGCCATCGCAATTAATAAGAATAATCGACCAGACATTAAAATCATTTTGTAATTCGTGACATAACAATTTAAATGATATATCAAAGGGAAGCAAAATAACAATAATTCTTAGACCTTAGACCTTACGTCTTTTTGCTGAGTGTCTACTTTAGCTTACATAGAATTTTCTTAGCCCAGACACACCTTCTATAGTCTTAAATACTAGTTATTTATTAACATATTATTGACGACCGCATGGCCTAGAGGTCAGAGTATCTGACTTCTAAGCCGCGGGTCCTGGGGTCAAATCTCAGCCGGAGCCAACATTTGTGCTAAAACATAAATTGTTGGTTTTCGGGTCTGGTTGTGTTGTGATTGTCCCCGTGTTTCTGACACTGCATCCTAGCCTACCTCCGATCTTATCGCATCAGCGTTACATCGGGCGCGGGTAGGTTGGGACGAGTGAGTGCCTCTGTATTTGCGCGTACACTTGTGCCACTATAATATCTCCTGCGCAGTTGATGGCTCTCGACAGTAGTCGGCAGTTGTCGCCGTGGTCGAAATCGGCTAGGAGAACATCATCATTTATTAACAAAATTACTAATTCATCTTTTTTTATTGGATAAAGTGATAAAACGAGCAAAACGTACACTTGATGGTAAGTGCAACGTCTGCCCATAGCAATGCTGTGTCACCCAGAACATTTCTGTGTGACACCACACTGCGCCCATCACCCTGAGACATCAGTTCTTAAGTCTCATATGCCTAGTTATTACGCTAGCTCACAGTGCCCTTCAAACAGAAACACAGTAATGTTTGCACACTACTGCTTCACGGCAGAATAACTGGCCCTGTGGTTGTACCTACCTTGACGGATTCCTGCATAACTATCCTACCACCAGTCTCATTTGTATCTAGTGTGTGAAGTCAATATTTATGCAACATGCAAAATTTTTGATTTCGGATCTGAATGTTAGTCGTTCTTGTCTATGAAGCTACTCTGATATTATCACATAAACATCACATCAGATATGGGAAGGGGAAAACGAGCGAGTGCCTATGTATCGTGAACACAGCACTATAATATAAAGCAGACTTCTTTTGCCTATTTTGTGGACATCATCATCCACTTCATCGTCATTATCATGTTTTTTCCGTTCATGTGTCCGGTAGAGTAGAATAACACTTACCTTTTCCCTACCAAGGTGTCTTAAGAGGCAACTGAGGTATTGGACGGACTGCCTTTATTTGTGCAGAATAATACCATATTATGCAATACTGTCATGGGTACGCAATGGGGAGTAAGATGTTTTTTAGTCGTACCAAAAAGGCCATCACCATCCGTCTCTTCAAGTTCCCGTGGGATTAAACGTGGGCTACGGCTGTGGTCTGTACCTACCCCTTAGGGAAATAGGCGTGACTGTATGTATGTTATTTGTTATTTTTATTGAATAATTATTATTGACCTTCTCCGAACACAGATCGACGATTTGACGTATTAAGTGTTGTTACGCAGTCTGTTAAGTGAATAAGTCGAAATAGTCATCGTTAATTGTTTTACTGCATGCCAACTCGATAAGTAGCCATTAACTGATATCAGCTAAGTAATGAACAATACTGTAGAAAGCAGGCGTTGGTTTAAGTACATGTCTGCAAGTAAATTTAAGTTGTTAAAGCGGAACTTCTTCGGGCACATACATACATACATACGATCACGACTGTATCCCATAAGGGGTAGTCAGACACTGGGCCTTCACTGCAAAAACAGATGACTGCCACAATCCACGTTTCACCAAAACAATATAATGCACTTGGTGTGATAGGTGGTGAGCAAATCGCGACCATGCGCTGTTGGGTGCACAGTGCAGTTTAATTCCTCACTCGCCTTTTACGAGATCCATTGGATGAGATGGAGTGGTAGTATTCTTTTATCGAGCCGCCACCACACGGCCACACTTCGGGAACAATGAGAGCAAAATCGCAAGATTGAGTTTAAGTGCAACGTTTTCGTGCAACTTTTCTGTAATTCTTAATTAATATTTATCATCGTCATCATTTCAGCCTATCACTAGTCCACCGCTAAAATTAATAATAAAGTGACGAAACGAGCAAAACGCTCACCTGACGGTAAGTGCAATGTCCGCCCATAACAAATGCTGTGTCACCCAGAATATTTCTGTGTGACACCACACTGTGCCCGTCACCCTGAGATATCAGTTCTTAAGTCTCGAGTGCCCAGTGATTACGCTAGCCTACAGTGCGCTTCAAACCGAAACACAGTAATGCTTGCACACTACTGCTTCACGGCAGAATAACTGGCCCTGGGGTGGTACCTACCTAGACGGATTCCTGCATAGGAATCCTACCACCAGCCTCTCCATAGATGCCACAAAAGTTTGTAGCTCTCATTTTGGGAGGATTTGTCCATAGTTGCCACGCTTGTCAAGCGGGTTGGCAAACGCAGGTAGATGCTGCTGTCCGTTTCCTAGTTTTTATTTTCCCTCTGTCGACTTTTACGACACCCTCGGGATGAGATGGGGTGGTAGATTCTCTTAAGCCACCACTACACGACGTAATACGAGTATTTATGAATTAATTAGCAATAATTTATTTAGTGTGCTGTGCTGCACGCGCTCTTTTTTCTTTTTGTAAATCTATATATAGAGATACTAAATCGAATCTTAGCTAAGTGAAGCTAGAGTGTTTGTATGTTTGAATGCGCTAATTTCAAGAAATGCTAATCCGATTTCAATATCCGCCGTGTGGTGGCGGCTCGTTAAAAGAATACTACCACTCCATCTCATCCAATGGATCTCGTTAAAGGCGAGTAAGGAATTAAACTGCACTGTGCACCCAACAGCGCATGGTGGCGATGGGCTCACCACCTATCACACCAAGTGCATTATATTGTTTTGGTTAAACGTGGATTGTGGCAGTCATCTGTTTTTGCAGTGAGTGCCCAGTCTCTGACTACCCCTTATGGGATACAGTCGTGATCTTATGTATGTATGTATGTTAAAACCTCAAATTGACGTACTCTGATAACCGAATTTTTACCAGTTCTTCAGCCGATACCAACGGCTGACCGTACCTCACGTTAATGGTAGTGTTAGTAATAGTTATCTTTGTAAGGTTATGGAAATTGTTTAGTTGTACTACGGGCATTCATGACTTCTATCTATTTTTATGATCATAATTCTTTGCCACGGTTCGTTGCCCCTTCCAAAAAAATGTTTCATAGTCAGGAAAGGAACGCCTATATTATTAGTATAAACGTTACAGAAAAAGGTATTATTTATTATTACTGTCTGGCCCACCGGCCGTACCAACATAAATAAACAATGTACTTTACTAACCCATACGAATATGTTCGTAACCTTTTGTATTATAATTCTTGTAATATATGTGTGGCATACATATAATAGTGTGCAAACATTACTGTGTGCTGTGTTTCAGGTTGAAGGACACTGATAGATAGTGTAGTGTAACTACTGAGACTGAAGATGTTATTTGAGACTTAAGCACTGATGTCTCAGTGACAATCGGAAAGGTTCTGGGTGACACGGTTTTTGTTACGGACAGACGTTTCACTTACCATCAGGTAAACGATTTGATCTAATCGTCACTTTCTTCCGTAAAATAGAACATTATCCATGCTTAAAATCCTATATGCTTGTTGTTATTCTATTCTAAATACCTTCGTCGCTAAATAGGAGATAAGCTAAATACAGCAAACCTATTTCTATGTTCTAGACAAATCATTTTTGTCAGATCACGGCGGTGGTAATCTTTGGTGAATGTGATCTGATTCTAAATAAGGTATTTATTGGAATGAGTTTATTGTAATCTATTCAACGTTGGATAAAGTCTATACTAATAATAAACCATAGGTAACTAATTAAAAAAAGTAAAGTAAAGTTTCAGTCTATAAAAGTCCCACTGCTGAGCACAGGCCTCCTCTCATTTCTTAGAGGGTTTTGGAGCTAGGGAGTATCCGCCACGCTGCTCCAATTCGGGTTGGCGGACTTCACATGTCTTCGAAATATTTTTTATTCTTCAGACATGCAGGTTTCCTCACGATGTTTTCCTTCACCGCCGAGCACGTGGTAAATCAGCACTTAAAATTGCAATTAACAATTTTAGTGGTGGCACCGGGAATCGAACGCAGGTCACTCGCGTACTATGAAATTTAAAGCGAGCGCCTAGCCCCTGAGCTAAACTAATTAACTAGAACCAAATACCGTTATTACAATATACTATATAATTGTTAATTATGGATTCTGGAAATATGAGGATGATATCATTTTAATGCAAATAACCGTAGGTCACTCTGTAACGCTTATATTGATTAACTGTTAGCTATAGATGACACTGACGAATTATCCAACTGTAATTTTTTCCAAGGAAAAGTTTATTATATCCAATAAGGTATTATTTTAAATTTATTCTGAACCACAAACAATTGTACAATACACCTTACTCCATACACTCATAAACTAAAAAACTTATATAATAATTGTACAACCAGCACCGTTGTTCACAGAATATCTAGTACATTATTTCAAAATCTAAAAGCTAACACTATAATAATATGGTACATTTAAATATAAACATTAAATTACATACGATACATTTGCGATACATTTAAATTACATACGAAAGAAAAAAAAATCGTATTATACCATCTATAAAGATGTAGCAAGATTCTCAATCACACATTTTTTAAACTTTACTCTTGTTGTAGCAAATATATCTACATTATTAAAACAACGATTAAAAGATTTCTTACGCCGTAAAGGCGCTCGTTCCTCAGCATTACTCCTACTTAACCTAGGTGAATAGTAAATAATATATATGTGTACACGTATACGTTTAGAACAGCTAGGAATACGAATATACAGTTGATGCAAAAGTTCAATGCAATCATATTATCAATTTTGAATAATATTAAAAAGGAACATTTGATCCAAGAGTGATCTTCTTGATTTAAGTGACATAATTGAAAATTCATTCTATAGGTTATCACGTCGGTAATATTTTACGAAAGCATTTATAATAAACTGTTCGGATATATTTACGTTGCACAAGTTCTATTTGGTCATTATACTTATCGTAAAAGGTATTATTCAAGTTAAATTACATATGTATGTAAATGTGTTAGTAAGTAATGACGAATTTTGGCTGCACAGTTGTTTTTCTTCAGATTTTGCGATTAAAAAATCTTTCAGAAGTTTAAAGCATTGCTCTATACTGTACAAGTTAAACCACTTACAATTTACAGAATAATCATGTCTTCTGTTAAGTCACGACTGTCGTCAATTACTTCGCTGCTGGAATCGGAGATGCACCCATTAACTGCGATTGGAAATGTGTTAACTAAATTAAGTAATCGCGTTGATCAACAAGCAGAGTTTAAGCAGGCAAATTACAATTCCAATTACGAATTGCAATTACAATTAGGTTTCGAAATATTAGAATGTTAAATTAATGATATAAAAATTGTAAAAAAAAAAAAGTAAAGTTTCAGCCTATAAATGTCCCACTGCTGAGCACAGGCCTCCTCTCATTCTTGAGAGGGTGGTTTTGGAGCTAGGAAGAATCCGCCACGCTGCTCCAATGCGGGTTGGCGGAATTCACATGTCATCAAAATATTTCTATTCCTCGGACATGCAGGTTTCCTCACGATGTTTTCCTCCACCGCTAAGCACGTGGTAAATCAGCACTTAAAATTGTAGAACAATATTAGAGGTGCTGGCACCGGGGATCGAACCCAGGGTACTCGCTTACTATGAAATCAAAGGCGAGCACCAGGCCCCTGAGCTACCACGGCTTATAAAAATTGTAGTGGAAAATAATACAATTTCTCCTTTTTCAAAGACCGGAAAAGCAATTGAGGCGTTTTGGCGGATGTTTATAGGTAGGGGTGATTACTTGCCATGAGGTGAGCTTTTTGTAAGCTCGCTGTTTTTTTTTTAAGTTTTAAACATTCTAATTATTTTAAATTAAATTACCATCAAATTTTCTTAAATTTTTACTTAAAATTACACGTATGGTTTCGCCACTGAAAACAGTGCGAGCTTTTTTATAGAAATGGGGACTAGCGGCTCACCTGATCGTCATTGATCACTGACGCCCATGAACATCATTTCACCCAGAACGAGAAACAGGATCGCCCAGAACAGGAATTGCGGGTGCGGTGCCGACCTTTTAAAAAGGAAAAGGCTCTTTTCTTCAAGGCCTCTAAATCGTATTGGTCCGGAAAAACCGCTACCGGCAGCAATTTCCACAAAACGGCTGTGCGTGACAAAAAAATCCTTTAAGAACGCACTGTAGTGGAATGTCAAGACAATGTGGAATTTTGGGTTGTACCGCAAAGTGCGATAGTGGAATTCGGCTGCTGGAATTAATCCGAACAATTCCTGCAATGGATCAATGCCGATCGGATACTGTCAAATGGAAGGAGCTGGCAGTGAAGTGCCCACTGCCTAGAGATGGTGGTAAGATTCCTATGCAGGAATCCGTCTGGGTAGGTACCATCTCAGGACCAGTTATTCTGCCGTAAAGCAGTACTGTGCAAACATTACTGTATATCGGTTAAAAGGGCAGTGAGAGCTATCGTAATCACTGGCTAGATGAGACTTAAGAACTCATATCTCAGGGTGACGGGCGCAGTGCGGTGTCACACAGAAATGTTCTGGGATACACAGCATTTGTTATGGACAGACGTTGCACTTACCATCAGGTGAACGTTTTGCTCGTTTCGTAAGTTTATCAAATAAATAAATTAAAAGATTAAAAATTATCCGAAGCAATATTACAGTACCGAAACGTGGACAGTATAGAAATTAATGATGTCATTACTTCGGATATGGGATCGTGAAAATGAGTAACTACTTCTGTTAGCGCTTGATCGTTTGCACTATTATGCTACGGCAAAGGATTAGATGGCAAGGATTTTGCCATAGTTCGGATTGTTCCAGGAATATGCTGCTACCCATTTTATGGTTTTAATGTTCCCTCTGTCGACACCCACGGGGTGAGATGGGGTGGTAGATTCTCTAAAGCCGCCAACACACGGCACAATATAATAGCTTTAACGAAGTTTGCGTTTTATTATTAAACGATTTTATTTAGCTTCTTGTTTTGTGTCAGTCCAATCTAGTAATTGAAATTTTACCGCTTTCCTGTTGACCGATTGATCTGAAATTTGATGCACACCTTTACTTTTGATGATAGTATTGTAATTATGTATATTCAGTAACATATTAAATCCAAGATGGCCGTCACACAAAATCGCGTATTACATATTTTTATTCAATCCTCTTCGTATGGGAATCCAAGATAGCCGCCACCACAAAGTGGCGTATTGCTTGTTTTTTTTTATAGAATAGGGGGCAAACGAGCAGGTGGCTCACGTGATGGTAAGTGATCACCGCCGCCCATGAACACCTACAATACCAGAGGAATAGCAGATGCGTTGCCGGCCTTTGAGAAAGGAAAAGGCTCTTTTCTTGAAGGTCCCTAAGTCGTATCGGTCCGGAAAAACCGCTGACGGCAGCACATTCCATAAAGTGCAAGTGAGTGGCAGAAAATTCCGCGAAAAACGCACTGTGCTGGAATGCCAACCATCAAGGTGATGACGATGGAATTTTAAGTTGTGCCATAAGGTGTGATGGTGAAATTCAGCGACTGGAATTAATCCGAACAATTCCTCAGAACACTCCACGTGGTAGATCCTGTAAAAAATGCAAAGAGATGCAACATCTCTTCGCAAAGCCAGGGATCAAGCCGATCAGATAGAACATGGTCGTCGACGATTCGAGCCGCTCTACGTTGAATGCGGTCAAATGGAAGGAGCTGACACTGGGGTGCCCCCGCCTAGAGATGAGAACAGGACTCCATGTGCGGCCGAACCTGCCCCTTATAAAGTTGCAAGTGGTGAGCCGGCATAAAGTACTGTCGCGCTCTACTGAGCACGCCAAGCTTTTTTGAGGCCAATTTTGCCTTCCCTTCCAAGTGACGCGAAATTGAACGTTGCTCGTATGTCGACGCCGAGGACTCCGATACTAGGCTGAGGCAATGAGGGGAGTTCTTTCGAATTGAGGTGATATGACGAAGTTATTTTTTTTGCGGTAAACGCGCAAACTTGTGTCTTGTTAGGGTTGAACTGGACTAAAATTAGTCGGCCCCAGTCCGAGATTTGATCTAACAAAATCTCCACAGACACAAGTTTGTTGCGGTACTCGTCGACATGTTCCCGAGAAATATTGGCATTCTGTGAGGGTGTGGGTATTCTGTGAGGTCGTGGTACTTCCCCGGTCGAGCCGGCCCATTCATGCAACAGCAAAAAGCTGATGCTTGTCTCTACCACTGTTTAAGTAAAACACATTTCTTCATTATTCACGTTCTGTAATAACTGACGACCGCGTGGCTCAGAGGTCAGAGTACCTGACTTCTAAGTCACCGGTCCTGGGTTCGAATCCCTGCCGGAGCCAACACATAAATTGTCAGGTTTTCGGGTCTGGTTGTGTTGAGATTGTCCCCGTGTTTCTGAAACTGCATCCTAGCCTACCTCCGATGTTATCGCATCAGCGTTACATCGGGCGCGGGTAGGTTGGGACGAGTGATTGCCTCTGTGTTTGCGCGTACACTTGTGGCACTATAATATCTCCTGCGCAGTTGATGGCTCTCGACAGTAGTCGGAAGTTGTCGCCGTGGTCGAAATCGGCTAGGAGAACATCATTATCGTCATCTGTAATAACGTATATTAAATTAATAGCAACTTTATCCACTTGAAATTATGTTATTATTCCAAATATTTGATGGTCTTCCTATTTAGGAAGCTCCCCTGTGAAATTTAAAGTTTTTAGAAAAGGAATTATATTAATAGCTGCCTTCGCGTGCCCCTCTTCTGGGAAAAGACTTCCCGTCTCTGAAGTAATTTGTCTTCAAATGCCTTTGAAGGAAATCTACTTGAATAATATTATTTTGAAACAGTTAAAATTGGGTACAGATTAAGCCGTGTGTTTTAGTACTTTTATAGAAAGAAACCGTTGGCCGTGTGGTGGCGGCTCGTTAAAAGAATACTACCACTCCATCTCATCCAATGGATCTCGTAAAAGGCGAGTCAGGAATTAAACTGCACTGTGCACTCAACAAATCATGGTGGCGATGGGCTCACCACCTATCACACCAAGTGCATTATATTGTTTTGGTGAAACGTGGATTGTGGCAGTCATCTGTTTTTGCAGTGAGTGCCCAGTCTCTGACTACCCCTTATGGGATACAGTCGTGATCTTATGTATGTATGTATGTATAGAAAGAAAAAAAACATAATGATTTCTTATATTTATGTTTTTTATTATTCATTTAAATAAGAAAAAAAAACATTTGGCAACCTCCGATTCCATATCCCTCGTAAGAATTGTATTGGAAGCGGGTTTCCCAAACATACCGAATGCAAAACATAACCCGACCCGGATATCAGCGACTTGTGTTTTATGACATATACCGTTTCTCCGGATTCAATCCCAAGACCCGCGGCGTTGAAGTCAGGTACTTTGACCACAAGGTCACGTTATCATGAAATATTGAATAGTAATTAATAATCATAATTATTTCAGACTTTCCCTAGTCCACTGCTGAACATAGACATCCCCATAGATTGCCATAAAAGCTGTTAAGTTTCATTTTGGGGGGAATTTGGCGATGGTTGCCACACATGGCAGGCGGGTTCGCAAATCTGTTTTTTTATTCAGATGTTCCAGGAAGGTGCTGCTGCGTTCCCTCTGTCGACTTTTACGACATCCACGGGATGAGATGGAGTGGTCCTGTGAGATTCTCTTAAGTCGCCACCACGGTAGTTATTAATACAGAAACAAAATTACCAGTCATAAGAAAAATATTTTAGATAACACCGTGTAACAACGATAAAAAACAAAACCAGGCTTTTAAATTAAATCACATCGAACAAATTTAATACTCCATGTCGCGCTTTATTAGCATTGTGTTTTATTTAATGTACAATATAAAGCTGACAAAGTGGATTTCACTTAAGGTTATTTAAGAAGCACTATTGTTTACTGAAGTTCAAGATTTATTTGTGGTTTTTCTTTTACCTTTCTTAACTTAAGTACCTCGCAGTTTTTGCACCTCGTTTTACTGGTTAGTAATATGGTTATGGTGGTAGTAAGATTTTGAAATAATTGCCACGCTTGTCGGGCGGGTTGGCAACCGCAGTTTATTCAGGTGTTCCAGGAAGATGCTGCTACCCATCTCGTTTGTCGACTTTTACGGCACACGCGGATACCACACGGCTCAAACGTACTAATGCGAATTCAAGAGTTTCGTGACTTTTTCGTGGATTCATTATCATAACATGACTAAATTTTTATGGGACCACCCCTACAGTGTTCTCTTTCTAATGACTAATGAGTCATTACAATCGGTCCATAAACTTCTAGAATTTATACCTAAACATGCATAAAAGAACCAAAAAAATATATAGGTACAGACGAACTGAGCACCTCCTACTTTTTTGAAGTCCGTTAAAAAACGGACGACGGCGTAGAGCTCAGTGAATGAACATAAAATTTGCTAAAGAATAAATTACACTGCAGGAACTAGGTGACCATCTACATTGCCACCGAGGAAGTCCGATCTGGCCTCATGGTCAGAGTGGGCAAGTATCCCAGCCGGAGCTATCATTAGTGTAAAAACACTAAAGTTCCGTTATCTGGTCTAGTTGTGTATTGCATATGATATATCTGTGAAACGTAGCCTCGTTACAAGAAAAATTCTAGTGTGGAGAATTTTTTTTTAAAGAAAAAGGAACAAAACTACGCCATTTCATACTGTAGCTGTCGTAAAAATTCTCTAACATATTGTGCAATACCGTACGCTAGACACATTTATCGTTAAAATCAAAAATGCGTGGTCTGGTGCTGCGATCGTGAATCTGTTAGTAAATAAAAAAGGGGACATGGAAAGTCTGCCGAGCCGCGTAATAGCAGCATGGAGGATACTCGCCGAATTTATTACCCACTTAAAAATTATAGGGCGCTCGTGGCCAGGTGCGGCGCGTTTATCATGTAAGTTTACTTTTGGATGTTAATATTTTAGCCGATAGGTGTCCGGCAGACTAGAATATTATATGTATACCATACCACATATCATCTGCAATATGCTTTTCTCTGTTTACTTCCGAATACCGCCGGGAGCGATCGATTGTGCAGGAGATGTTGCCGCTAGCGCGGGCGCAAACACAGAGACACTACTCGTCGTAAACTATCAATGCCCGAAAATGCGCATGCTATAAGAGCGGAGGTACGCTAGAATGGTAATGGAATGGTAGAAGTGTCAGAGAGACGAGGACAAACATAAATAAACCGGAAAACTAGCGATTTCCACAAATGTTGGCTCCTGTGAGATCCTGACTACGAGGTGATGCTGTCGTTGATTACATAAGAAATGGATTATCAATACTAATATTATAAATGCGAAAGCGACTCTGTCTGTCCCCCTGTCCGTTTGTTACCTTTTCACGGTTTAAACTCTGAACCGATCTTGGTGAAATTTGGCACAAAGGTAGCTTTCATCCTGGAGACGGATAGGATACGGACTTGGAGTACTTTTTATCCCAGAAAATCAAATAGTTTCCACGGGATATTTGAAAACCTAAATACACGCGGACGAAGCGGCGGGCATGAGCTAGTATTAAATAAGACCATAAGATTATTTTTGTATCCTGAGTAAGTTTTATTGAAATAAATTTCAACGAATTGTGTTTTTGATTTGATTTGGGATTCGAATGCAAACCATGGCGTCAGAAAGTCAGTTACTCTCACTACTAGACCGCGAGGTTCTTTTAGTATGCGAGACGACTAACACATATTCTGACGCGTGTTTTGAGATGGCGCATATAATTATTACATTTGCTCAACAACTAACGACATCGAAGAGGTTAAGTGTCAAATGAAAAACTCATTACCGAGTTAATGTGGAACATGACGTTAGTAAATTGTGAACGTATTCTTTCGAAATATGTTTACTGCTTTGGTTACGACTCCCGAGAAAGTTCTGAATGTATTTCGACACAATTAATCTCGCGGAACTCAAAATAAAATATCACTCTAAATTTCTCGCTTTTCGTATGTTAATGATTATGATATAAATGTTCTGGGTGTCACAGCCTTTGTTGTGGGTAGACGGTTGCACTAAGGTTTTTTTTTACTTTATCTCATAAAAAAAAAACAGAGGAACAAGGCATTGAAATTGATAAAAAATGAGCTTCTGATCTTTTAGAATCTAGAATTGGAATGTTTGGAGTTGTACAATTCTTATAAAACCAATCAAAAAATTGTTATGTACGGCTAAAGTAAAATACAACGTTTTTAAAACTTGAAATAAATGAAACTACTTTTTATTAATCTGTACTCTTTATTTGCCCTCTCTGAAATCAGATATACTCTATTTCTTCCATAAGAAGTTGGCAAACCTAACTTGAACACACTTTACTAATAGTTTTAATCTCAGTTAAATTACGACTAAGGTATTGTACGGACAGCCTTTATTCGTGCATAGTATGCTATGCTGTCACTATACTGCTCGTGGGAAAGCAATGGGGCGTAAGATTTTTTTTAGTCTCACCATAATGACGGCAACGGTTCGCCACCCGTCACGTCTCCATCTCCACGGGTACGAAAACTGTGTTACTTGGTTGGCCTCTGTCTACCCCTTTAGGCGTGATTGTTTGTATGTACTCGTATGTATGCTTACGACTTCTGAATGAATTTATTTTGAATATAATTATGTTTGCTGATTACAAACGAGCACTCAGCTCATGTGGTTGTTATACCTGTTATGGGGCGTTGACTCGACATTTCCAACACGATTTCAACAGATTCAATATACATGAGTAGGTACGTTATTACCTCGTAGTAGTAAGATATTGCGTCTTTCCCCTTGTTCCTCCTGTTTCCCCCTAGTAATTACATATATCGAAACATTTATTCAAATAAAGTTTGCAACAATTCTACATTCCTATGCAGGAATCCGTCTAGGTAGGTACCACCCCAGGGCCAGTTATTCTGCCGTGAAGCAGTAGTGTGCAAACATTACTGTGTTTCGGTTTGAAGGGTACTGTGAGCTAGCGTAATCACAGGTCATATGAGACTTAACTCTCAGTGTGTAGTCTCACGGTGATGGGCACAGTGAGGTGTCACACAGAAATGTTCTGGGTGACACAGCATTTGTTATAGGCAGACGTTGCACTTACTATCAGGTGAACGTTTTGCTCGTTTCATCACTTTATTCCATAAAAAAAAAAACCAAACCACGACGAAATTTAAATTAACTATAAACCTCCAACGACAGTTTCGTAACTGACGATTTTGAAAGCAAAATGAAAAGCTCGTAAAGTGGTGAGTACATAACGTGAATAATTGCGAGATATAAACTTGCCGAACATTGTTTAATGGTTTGTTTACGACTCGCGAGTTATTGCAGACTATAATAACACAACTCATCATCATTTTAGCCCATATCAATCTACTGCTCAAAAAGGATACCATCAATAAAGTTGCTCGTCAAAAGCAAAAGGAATCTCATCAATCGGGCTGCAATTGCAGTAAGACATTTTGTGTATAGGAAAATACTTTTACCTATCTCCTGATACATTTACTGCCTTGTTTTTGATACCTATAAGAGGATGAGTACTGCAAGTTAAAAAAATGATGATAAATATTAGTAAAAAAAAGTGAAAAAAAGGACAAACAAAAAGATTTATTAAAACCCGCGTAAAATAACAAAGAAACATAGTTTACTGGTGGTAGGATTTCTATCTGGAGTCAGTTTAGGTAGGTAACACCCCCTGGCCAGTTATTCTACTGTAAAGCAGAAGTGAGCAATTATTACTGTGTTTCGGTCTGAAGGGCACTAAGAGCTAGCGTAATCACTGGGCACATGAGACTTAAGAACTGTTTCTGGGTTTTAGGTTAGGTTAACACAGAATTGTTCTGGGTTTCAAAGCATTTATTGTGGGCGGACGTTGCACTTACCATCAGGTGAACGTATTGGTTGTCTCATTACTTAATACAATAAAAAAAATAACTCGTACGGCTAATCTCCTGTAGGAAAGACGCTGGAAAATATGCTTATTTCAATAGAAAAATCCCTGGGTACTACCACCGGCGTTGGATCCTTTAATTGATAATATTAAGTGTAGAGCCAAGAATACCACTGCAAGACTTCAAGACACTGTGAGCCCGTTTTTCGTGGATATAACAAAATCAAAAATTAAAAACTGAAGGTATCCTGGACCAATTAAAACATCTAACAACTTAGTCCCCTCGTAACCATGGCTGCTTTGAAGCGCTCGAAATAATTAGTTAAAATAAACGCGATAAAGTCGATGAAATTTCGTTTTGTTTAAATATACAATGTTCGCCAAAATCATTATAGTATAAAGGTATTTACTATTTTTAAACCTGAAATTAGTAAAATACCTTTTACCGTTGCTAATTGAAAATAAAAGTTTGAAATACACGTAAATTATAATAAAATGTTAACTTAATTTAAGGAGCAGAATGCCGGAGAATCTAAATCACAGTTTAACTATCCACGACCTCCAACAACGTCTAACAAAACTATTAGTTTAAGTTAAACTTAATGTAGCTGGATAATCATGTATTAAATTACTTCTTGCGACTTTTTATTCTGGGGTCGCCCGGCTCGTGCAGATCGGCACGCTGACGAATATGTACGCCCCTAGCCACGTAGCCATCAGCACGGCAAGCACTGGCTCTGGGGAGAGAAAAGGAAGGGAATACGGAAGTTGGAAAGATGATTATAAGGTGTAGGATACTATGATCTCGGAAGGAGCAGGAGGAGGCACTGTACCGTATTTGCCAAACAAGGCAACTAAGTCAAGTACTATTTGGCCTTAATATAAGTAACGTAGAAATAATTACCATTTAGTGTCTTCTTGTTAATTACGTAGAATTAAAATATAATTAAGTATAATAGTCTATAACCCACTTAGTTGGGTAAAAACAGCGAGGCCATGCCGAGCGCGCGGCACCTGATTTATCAAGACATATCGAATAAATAGACAAAAAGTTTCTCCTACATTCTTGACATTCTTTTACCTTGGACAAAATCCCTTGATATATTCGATCTAATCGTAGATAACAATTTACATGGTACATAGCTCGCAAAACCACGATTGTAATCCCACCGTTTGTAACGGAATACTACCTTCAATTTCTATAGAACAAGCCGGAGTGTTGAATCTTTAAAAAAAGTAAAGCTTGAAAATAATGCACATCATCACTATAATGATGACAAGTTTATCGCTTGTCTAACAGAGACGAAGCTGCTAAAAGTATGATATCACTAATTTACAGTTTTTTTTTGTTAAATCTGCCATTAATAATAGTTTCATTATTAATGCATATCAATTTAAAAAATCTACACGACTTCGTGTTGAAGTAGGGTTATTCACATCTTTTACTGGTGGTAGGATTCCTATACAGAAATTCGTGTAGGTATCACACCAGAGCCACGACAGCACTTGCTATGGGCAGACATTGTGTTTAATATTAGGTGAATGTTGCTCGTCTCGTCATTTTATCCAATATATATATGTTTGCAACCTCTGAAGCTAAAAGTGGTCAATGCCCAGCAGTACACTGTATACAAAATGACAAACTATGAATTAGTTGTGACTCGTTCTTGATAAAGTAAATCCGTCTAGGTAGGTTCCACCCCAGAGCCAGTTAGTCTGCCTTGAGCAGTAGTGTGCAAACATTACTATGTTTCGGTTTGAAGGGCACTGTGAGCTAGCGTAATCACTGGGCATATGAGACCTAAGAACTGATGTCTCAGGGTGACGAGCGCATTGTGGCGTCACACAGAAATGTTCTGGGTGACACAGCATTTATTATGGGCGGACAGTTGCGCATACCATCAGGTGAAGAAGTTTTGCTCGTTTCGTAAATTTATCCAATAAAAAAAATCTTAACATCGGTCTGTCAATATATCTATGAAAATGTTATATACGTACACAAAAACATAAATAGCATTAGTAAAAAAAGTGATCTACATAATGTACCAGGGACAAGCACATGCTACGTGAACGTGTGAACGTTTTGCTCTTTTCGTCGCGTTCTCCAATTAAAAAAATAAAGCCAATAAATTTTGTGCCGTGGTAGCTCAGGGGCTAGGCGCTCGCTTTAAAATTCATAATCCTGCGAGTGACCTGGGTTCGATTCCCGGTGCCGGCACCACTAAAATTGTTAATTGCAATTTTAAGTGCTGATTTACCACGTGCTCGGCGGTGAAGGAAAACATCGTGAGGAAACCTGCATGTCTGAGGAATAAAATATATTTCGAAGACATGCGAAGTCCGCCAACCCGCATTGGAGCAGCGTGGCGGATTCTTCCTAGCTCCAAAACCCTCTCAGAAATGAGAGGAGGCCTGTGCTCAGTAGTGTGACATTTATAGGCTGAAACTTTACTTTTTTTATTTTTTAAATTTTGTGCAGAAACACAGTGTTGGTTTTGTGGTCTGATTGTTTTGTGCATGTGAAAGTCTAAAATTGCAAATACCGTCAGGTGAACGTTTTGCTTGTCTCGTCACTTTTAACCATAAAAAAAATAGTTTTGTTTAACTAACTTTAATACGAAATTTAATTACACCAAGTTCAAATAAATGGATTGAGTCGAAGTGGTTATAGCAAACTACGTTACCGCCCAGCCGGTGCGAATGCATTAATCAACTTACTTGTAGAAATGGATTTCCTAGGTAGCATTAATTGAAATAAAATATTTTAATTTAATTTTCATGTTTGCTGGAATTCAATACTGCGGCAGTATTTCTGATAATAATCTAAAAAAAAAGGTACAAGTAAATATTTTCACATCTGTGCGTTACTGTGTGAAATGTGTTAAAATTAATTTTATTACCATAAAATACAATCAAGTATAATTAAGTACAATAAAATAAAAAAAACCCTCTTTAAAAATAATTACAGGCTAATGGTATTAATAAAATGTTTTAAATGAACCTAAGGATACGAGTTTATCGCGTATTTAGACTATTTTGATACCCGAGTGTTCAGTGCTTTACAGCACCCATGGTCACGGAGGACTGAGGTGACAGATGTCCTGATGTCATAGTTAACCTGGGGTACCTTCAGCTTTTAATTATTATTTTTGGGTCCGATCTACGCAGAAAGAACTGTGTCTTGAAGTCTTGCAGTGGTATTCAGTCACCTCGAAACGTCGGGTTATAAATAGTATAAAATTAAACGCGATAAAATCGTAAACTTAGTTTCATTTAAATGTGTAGTGTTCGCGTAAATATAAGAAATCATTATATATATGATTAACAAAGATGACGTCATATGAAAAAATCGTCATTTTCGTTTTCCATAACCAGTATGAAAACAATTATTTCACAGATATTCGTACAACACTTTATAAGTGATCTTCACTTTGGATACGTAATAGCCCCGCAGATACCTAAAAGGATTGCCATTAAATTCTTTTGAAATAAAATTGAAAAATTGGCCCCGAGAAAACTGTTTTTAATGAATAAAACAAGTCATCAAATATCGAAAGAACTAAAATAATTTAGTTTTCATTTTAAATTATATCTAAAAAACTAAATATCTTCTATTTATTTGACACTATACGATACATTTTTAATTATTTTTACAAAATTTAATTTGTTACAATCTTTTGGATTAAATAGTAATTAATAAGTACTTTTATTAAAAATATCAATGTTATAACACAATGCCTTTTTCCCATATAAGTGATAGAAAGAGACTACAGCCGTAGCCCACCCTTCGGCCCAACGGGAAACGGGACCTGACGTCGCCGCCATTTTAGTACAAGCAAAAAAATTTTACTCATCTTTGCGTTCCCACGAACATTGCACATTATGTCATTGTTCTGCACGATTATAGACTGACCATACAATACTTTGGTCGCCTGTCATAATGAGATATTTTCATGCCTGGACTGAGGCTGTACAGTGTACATGTTGTTCATATTTCCAAAAGTGATATCTGTACATATTGTGCAATCGTCGTTTCAGCCTATCACACGTCCACTGCTCAACATTGGCCTCCCCCATAGATAGACATAAAAGTTTGTAGTTCTCATTTTGGAGGGATTTTGCCATAGTTGCCACGCTTGGCAGGCGGGTTTATTTATTTAGACCACAGTTTATTTATTTAGATGTTCCAGGAAGATGCTGCTGCCCATCTCTTGGTTTTCATTTTCCCTCTGTCGACTTTTACGACACCCACGGGATGTGATGGGGTGGTAGATTCTCTTAGGTCGCCAACACTCGAATTGTGCAATAATCGTATTTAATTTGATTTACAAGTAAAAAAAAACTGCAATTTTTAAATCCTCCACGGAATTCAGAACCGGCCAAGTCATGTTTCACTTTGAGCACTGCTAGCTAGTGTATTCGCTGTGAAAATGAGATTACGTAGAACTCGTGGCCGAGAAGTTACAGTACCTGACTTCTGCGCCGCGCGACCTGGGTTCGAATCCCAGCCAAAGCCAACATTTGTGCAAAGAAACAGATTGTTGGTTATCGAGTCCGGTTGGGTTGTGATTGTACCCATGTCTCATACACTGCATCCAAACGTACCTCTGATCTTATCACGAGACCGTTACACCGGGCACAAGTGAGTGTCCCTGTGCTTGTGCGTACACCTGTGGCACTGTAATATCTCCTGGGCAGTTGATAACTTCCGACAGTAATCGGTAGTAGTCGCCGTGGTCGTTAATTGGCCAGGAGAACATCAGCCCAGGGTTATCAATTCAAAGTTCTGGATAACATTGATGTTATCTCTTTCAAGTCATAACAGAATCCTTAACAATTAACAAGACTTGATTACGTATTGTTTTACGGTGTAGAGACTTTTTTATCTTCAATTATTCACAACTAGCTGTGCACCGCGGTTTCACCCGCGTAAAAAGCCGACCCCGATCGATGATATACATATATACTAATCTATTTGAATGGGTTTTTATTTCATTTTTTTTGCGCGGAACCCTAACTATTTTTCTAAAATTAAAGTAGCCTAAGTTACCCGCTATAATATCAGCTATCTGTCAGTGAAAGACCTGTCAAAATCGGTCTAGCCGTTGCGAAGATTCGCTGGAACAAACAGACAGACAGACAGACATAAATTTTAAAAATAGTTTTTTCTTATAACTACCGTATATACTTTCATAAGCATTGAATAAAAGCCTGTTATTTTGTTATTACAAACATACACTTTAATAATTAGTTTTAAATTAGTTTTATACATATATATTATAACTATTTACCGTGATATCAAATTCTACTCGTATCATCTGTCCCAGAGATGTCATAGACAACATAATAATGTATCTCTGTCTTGACGAATTTATTTCCTGTCCTTGACGACCTAGTGCTTAGAGTACCAAACTTGTACGCCGCTGGTCCTGGGTTAAAATCCCAGCCAACGTTTGTGCAAAAACACAGATTGTTGGCTTTGGGTCTGTCTGTATTGTACATGTGAAATTTAAAGTAAAAGGCTGTAACAATATAGGAGAGGATCTAGAGTGTGGCATCGTTTCGAAACAAAATAGAGGAAACATTTTTCTTTGTGTTTGTAAAGTTACTAATTTATTTATATCTTTTTTATATAAAACTACAGCCCACCAGATGGCGCTGGTAGTAGTAATTTAATATAAGTTTAAAATTGTGTTTGATCTATTTGTTGAGAGATGGCAGAGTCGTCGAAATAAATCGTGATATGGTTGTGTTAGTGTCAAATAGATATAAGTGAAGTTATTAAAATTTGTTCTCGCTCCAATATGATTGGTTCAATGTCAGAGTCAAAGTCAAAATTTCTTTATTTAGTCTAGGCTTGTATAAAGCTCTTATGAATGACAAAATCTACACCGGTTCAAAAAATAAGACCTTCTCCGAGAAGAACCGGCAAGAAACTCTGAAGTCTTTCTTTCTTTCAATGCCATACATGGTTGTTTTACTTCAACGCATCCGGAGGGCTCTGGTGCCCATAGTATAGTTTTGAACTGAACAGTTTTAATGAAATCGTGGAGATCTCTATAAAGTTGCATCTACTTGAAGAAATGATAAAACAATCACTTAGCGAGTCAAGCACGCATGTGCGGGAAACCGACGCGTATCCATTGAAGGGCGAAATGCGAGGTGGAGAGTCATCGATCATTTGGAGTTTGCCAAATCGCACGCCGGTTCGCAACCGCGTTATTTATCCAGAGGAAGAGGCGTGCCATTTCTGCTTTTAATTTTCTGTGTCGACTTTACGACACCCACGGATGTGATTGTATGTAGATTCTTTAGCGCACCGGGAAATGCACGTACAATGCAATTTTGAATATATTTTTATAATTTCCATCACGGAAGTCGCAGTTTCGTTGACCGAAGAGACTAATGAAGGAAGGAAGTACTTGCTAAGATCCGTGCAAATATAAAAAGTATATACTATTTTGAGAGCACGGCCCCCTCAGTTTGCAGCAAACTACACCGCCACAGGACCTCCACAACCACAATCGGCCGACTCGGCGGTTCGAAGCCTTGACGTTTATGCTTGTTTTGGGGCAACACTTGTTCTCGACTTGAGGGTGAATTCTGTGTAGTAGTAGTGGTTGGTAGTTTGTTGTGCCTCGTACTGAGGGAGCGGCGGGCGGTGCTCTTCAAAAAACTAAGAACGTCTAAAAAGAAGTCTAATAAAGAATATTTTTATCATTACAAGTTTCTCATCATTTAGAGCCCTTCAAAATTAGTATTCAGTTCAGGAGACTGGTTCAAACTATATAAATGTAATATACACCATTTTTATATTTTGCATACGGATCTTAGCAAAGTAACTTACCTTTCTTCATTATAATGGATTTCCGCAAAGTAACGCCTGATTCTATTAACGAAGGAACTAATACACGCAATTAAGACATAGGAGATTGCAGAACAAATGCGCACTGAACTGAAGTCGTTTGTTGCGAGTCGTTGGGTAACTCTATTAGCTGTAATTCTGATGTATTTGCAGCACTTAAAGGAGAGCAATTTGTTTCAGTCTGAGAGGTCTTGCAATTTAACAAACAAAAAAAAAAACGGGAAAAGAATTGATTGTGTATATAATGGACTATGATATGAGCGACACGCGGATCTTGAGGTCAAAGTCCAGCCGGAGCCAATATTTGTCATTGAATTGGTCCGTAAAACGCGCTAAAGTGCAGAAGAAATCCATCGTTTAGTCTTTTTTTTTTATAAGGACATCACAAAAATAAAGTTCCGGCCTCTAAATGTCCCAGTGCTGAGCACAGGCTCTGAGATGGTTTTAGTGCCGGGAAGAGTCCGCCACGCTGCTCCAGTGCGGGTTGGCGTATTTCACACGTCGTCGGATTTTTTTTTTTTACAATTTTAGATGTGCCGCAACCGGGATCGAACTCAGGTTACTCGCGTTCTAGAAAATTTAAGGTGAGCACCTGGCCCCTGAGCTACTACCTGATATAAGACTTACATTATTTTAAAACATAAGTTCAAGGTAAGGTATTTATATTTGCCACTTATAAATCCACTACCGGCGACAAGGTTCGCTACCAGTGAATTCACTTTTTTTTTAGTGGAGGGGAATACATGCTAGCGGCTCACCTGATGGTAAGTGATCACGGCCGCCCATGAACATCCGCAATACAAGAAGAACTCCGGGTGCGTGGCCGGCCTTTGAGAAAGGAGGAGGCTCTTTTCTTGAAGGTCCCTAAGTCATATCGGCCAGAAATGCCGCTGGCAGCAGCAGATCCCACAAAGTGCTTGTGCGTGCCAGAATTTTTTTCCCCAGAGGTCAAAAAGTGGTCTTCTGATTTGGTTAATGCCTACCCCAATGAGAAAGAGGCACGAATGTACGTATGTTTCAATAAATCTCCTACCACAACTAGCAGTCCACGTAATGTCTGGGGTTTATGGGGGTGACATGTAACACCACGATCCTGCTCTAAATGAAACTGCGAAAGTCAAAATGTCTAACAAAAGTTTTTCCAGAATCTGTTGTTTTCCATACGCTCCGACTATATTTAATTGTGCACTCGAATCTTAGCAAAATAACTTTGTCTCCCTCTTATAAATTAATGATTCCACAAAGTGATTTTTTAAAAAGGAGGAAAATAAAACAATATTTGAAAGTGGGTGGCCAAATTATACTCATATTGTTTTTTATCAAGTCAGTTTGCTTTATTTAAAATTTTCAAAAAATCTTCTGTCCTTTGACCTTTTTCGATACCAAGAACTTTCTTTTACATTTTGCAAATTGGTAACACTTTTATAAAATATTAATTTGGGAATGACATCACTATTTAAGGAGCCAGTTTTTAGGTCATTTCTTCCTACGTTTCGTGAGTGTAGAACACGCGTAGTAACACGAGATTAGAGTTTTCATTCGCTTCTTTCTGAAAATTGTTTTGATTAACAATAAACCTCACCTCATGAGGTTTTATATTTAAATTATTATTAATTGAAATTGAATGTATTTTTATAGTTTTATGGCTGTTTTGTGCTTTTATCATCCTACCCTCAAACATCGTAAATTTTAGCCGAGGGGAAGTCTGCAGATATTTCTTAGGAGAAAACATAGGAGATCTTAACTGGAAAACTCTTTGGAATCATACTAGTAAATTTAAAACTAAACTAGCGAAATTAGCAAGAGTTTCGCAGTCTACGGTTCATAATATAAAGAAAGTGTTAGATTAGAACAAATCCTTATCGCCAAGACGTACTAGTAAACGGCTCACAACTCCTCGAACTGAGAGGGAATTAAGACTTGTAAACATAGAGAATCGTCGAAAGCCGCGAAAAGTTATAAACACCTTGTTAGGAGACGCTGGCCTAAGATTATCTGGCAGATCGTTACTTCAAAGGCTGAAAGAACTGAATTTCCATTGTTACCGACCTCTGAAAAATCCTAAGTTAACAGAGGCGATGCGTTCTTAACGACTGGCATTTGCTAAAACGCATAAATTTTGGAGTGTAAAAGACTGGAAGAAGGTAAACTTGTCATTTGAATTGTTTTTTTAAATTATTCTTAATCAGTTCTTAACCTTACATGATACTATTGATAATTCAGGTCTGTTTTTCCGACGAATCAGCTATTCAGATCCTTCAGGACAATTCCCAGTTTGTGCGCCGCAGACCCCATGAAAAATTTGATGAAAATTGCGTAGTTAAAATAGTGAAATATCCTCTGTCCGTTATGATATGGGGCATGATTAGCTCGAAGGTGACGGCTAAGTTTGGTTGTAGGGTCTATGCGGCAAGACCAATACTTGTGAATTTTGGATACCAGTCTGCTTCCACAAATAACGGAATGGTATCCAGACGGCAACTATCTTTATGCAGGACTCCGCACTTGTCACACAGCAAAAAAGTGATGAAATTTTTAAAAGACAATAAAATATCTCTCTTTGATTGGCCTGACAATTCGTAAGATCTCAACCTATTTGAAAATGTCGGGGCGGCGCTAAAGAAATAAATTTCCTAAGAAAAAATGATTACCAATAAAAGAGAATTAATATAAAATATCATTAAAGCTTGGCACAATACACCTGCTACAAGAAATAGCTAAGAAATGCATTGCCAGCGTGCCGCAGCGTCTTCAAAATGTAATTTCCCACAAGAAAGGATTCATTTACTGGTGGTAGGATTCCTATGCAGAAATCCGTCTAGATAGGCCTATAACCTAGGGATATCACCCCAGGGCCGGTTATTCTGCTGTGAAACAGGAGCGTGTAAACATTACTGTGTTTCGGATTTGAAAGGCACTGATAGCTAATGTAATTACTGGGCATATGAGACTTAAGAACCGGTGTCTTATGGCGATGAACGCAGTGTGGTGCCACACAGAAATCTTCTGGTTTATACAGTAGTTTTATAGGCAGACATAACACTTACCATCACATGAACTTTTTGCTCGTCTCGTCACTTTATTCAAGAAAAAAAAACTATTTATTATCCGATTTTCGAACGCTTTATAGCCATGGTCACAGGGGGGCTGATATGTTTGACTACCTACTGAAATCACCATCAAGTCACCGACATTTTGGTACGTGATTCACTGTGTTTCGGTTTGAAGGGCACTGTGAGCTAGCGAAATCACTGGGCATTTGAGACTTAAGAACTGATGTCGCAGTGTGACGGGCGCAGTGTGGTGTCACACAGAAATATTTTAGGTGACACAGCATTTGTTTTGGGTGGACGTTGCAGTTAGAATCATGTGAACGTTACGCTCGTTTTTCACTTTATACAATAAAAAAAAAACTATTGAATTAATAATATATTTCATAAATATAACATATTTTTTATACAAAACTAAATTTAATTTTTTTCATCTTAGGCTAATAAACCTTTAA
Organism: Luehdorfia chinensis; assembly: GCA_019845155.1. Classification (NCBI taxonomy): domain Eukaryota; kingdom Metazoa; phylum Arthropoda; class Insecta; order Lepidoptera; family Papilionidae; genus Luehdorfia; species Luehdorfia chinensis. The sequence goes on along the minus strand of JAHVAK010000003.1, from coordinate 2,153,043 downwards.
ATGTAACAAATGAAATGCTATAATTGCTAAATAGAATGCTAAATATATTCAGTGTAATAATTTGGCCACCCACTGTACTTAAACCAACGCCGGAGGCAATAAATAATAATTTCACTTCAGTCTAAGAATAAGGAAATTGAATATTGATTGAATATCGCAAAGAGTTTTACAGAAATACTTACAGTATTTCTTACATAATCTATAAACTTAAATGATAGCAGAACGACGGATTAGTTGGTTTAGACCATCGTTAAAATTGAATACAACTAGATGGCCCGGAAGACGTTGTCCTGTCCATGAGTTTGATTTTTGAATTACATTTAAGTATGAAACTTTACAGCCACACGATCACAGCGCCACCTGCCGGCTCGAATTTGGTAATTTTCCATTTTAGTTTTCCATTTCATTTTTAGAATTATATTAACGATGTGCTAGCGGTTAACGATTCTCTACAGTTATGTCGAAGACATATATATATATATATATATATTTATATATATATATATTTATATATATATATATATATATATATACACATTGGATAACCATCATTGTCAGTGATAGTCATCACCATCAAATTTCGTGGATAGCGCATTGAACACTTGCCGTCGACTATGCACGGTAACGATAGAACTATCACAACGAAAGTGAATCAATCACAAATTTGATCTCACAAAGTATCGTTTTTTAACTTACAAATGCAATAACTCAAAAAAATGCTCATAAATCGCGGCGCCCGTCTTCAGAGCCAGCTCAATGGTATGCAATGAAAGGACCGCGCAGTGGAATTAGCCTAGAGAAGCCAGAAAGAAAGAATCAAGTACTTGATGGCACAGAACTGTTATGCATACAAATTAATATATGTAAGTTTTGTTTCTGTCATGTATGGCAGTCACAGGTGGCGTTGTAAACGGTAAATGTATGAGAAAATGAATTTACTTCATATATTTTTTTTGCGATTTTTTTTGATATTTTTAATAATAATTCTGCTGTTCAGGGCAGAAGCAAATCCAATATCATAAAAATGGGTCCAGCCGTTCTTGCGTTATTAATGGCGTGACGAACCCGACTTTGTTTTACATATATAGATTTTTGTTTTATATATGTATATATCAGAGCATTGTGGTGTCACACTGTTCTGGGTGACACAGCATTTGTTAAGACGTTGCACTTACCATCAGGTGAACGTTTTGCTCCTTCTGTCACTATTATCAAATAAAAAAAATCAGTCAGAAGCTATAAACTGCGCAGGAGATGTGCTACAAGTGTACGTGTAGACAGAAGCACTTACTGATCCTAGCCTACACACGCATCGGGTCTGGGTGACGTTCATGCGAGAAGATCGGAGGTAGGCCAAGATGCAGTGTCAGAGGACAATTACTACACAACCAGACCCGACAACCAACAATTTCTTTTGCACAAATGTTGACTCCGGCTGAGATTTGAACCCATGACCCGCGGCAAAGGAGTCAGGTACTCTGCCCAATACTACACAAGTTCGTCAATTGATAATTATACTGTAACAATGAGAAAATGTTAAATTGTATGTATCGTACGAAATACGAAGTTAAGTGATTATGCCTACCCGATTATTTTCAATAGGCCTTTTGAGGACCAATTTCGATATCAAATCCTTGTGCAAAGAGGGAACAACTATTAAACACATTTAATAGATAGCTCATCGAATTTACTAGTGGTAGAATTCCTATGCAAGAAGTGGGCAAACAATAATCAGGTTCTGTCTGATAAGTAATGAGAGCTAGTGTAGTCACTCGGCATATGAGACTTAAGAAATGATATCTCTGGGTGACGGGCACAGTGTGGTGCTACACAGAATAAACATCCACGATTAAAATATTTGAACATAAATAGAAATTAAAACATGTTATAAACGCGTGGGAGCCGAAATTACTTTAATTAATTATTTATTAAGTCAGTACAATAGAAACTTGATAAGAGTTATTTTGTTCTCCATTGTTAATTTTTAAAGTATACACCGGTGGTAGGATTTCTGTGCAGAAATCCGTGTATGTAGCTACCACCGCAGGGACAGTTATTCCGCTGTGAAGCAGTAGCGTGCAAACATTACTGTGTTTCGGCTCGAAAGGCACTGATAGGTAATGTAATTACTGGGCATATGAGTCTAAAGAACTGGTGTCTGGTGTCTTAGGGCGATGAACGCAGTGTGGTGCCATACAGAAATGTTCTGGTTTGCACAGCATTTTTATAGGCAGACGTTGCACTTACTATCAGATAAACGATGTGCTTGACTCGTTACTTTGATGTAAGTCGGCTGTGGCTCTCCAAAAACTATAAATTTTTTATCGCGTCCTGGGTTCGAATCCCAGCCGGAGCCAACATTTGTCCATAAACCAATTGTTTGGTTTTCGGGTCTGGTTGTGTTGCGCATGTGAAATTTATGTCTGTAAAGCGCACCCACGATACAGGAAAAAAACTACTGTGGGGATTTATCTTTATCTTATAATGTTGATCTCAAGAAATCAACTTAACCTGTACTTCTAACATTTGTTTCATAAATACGTTAACGTTAGCTGCTACAGCTCAAGAGAATCTACCTTCTCTCTCTATCTATCTATCTCATCCCCTGGGTGTCGTAAAAGTCAACAGAGGGAAAACGAAAAACAGGAGATGGGCAGCAGCATCTTCCTGGAATATCTGAATAAGTAAACTGCGGTTGCCAACCCCCTGACGGGCGTGGCAACTATGGCAAAATCTCCCCAAAATGAGAGTTCCAACTTTTGTGGCAATGTGGGGAGGTCTATGTTCAGCAGTGGACTAGCGGCTGAACTGATGATGAATAATGTTACAATTTATAGTTTTATATCAGACAATTAAAAGTTTCTGCATGAACTGTACATCCATACTAATGTTATAAATGCGAATGTAACTCTCTCTCCCTCTGTCTGTTTGTTACATTTTCACGGTTCAACCGCTGAACCGATCTTGACGAAATTTGGCACAAATATAGCTTGCATTCTGGAGACGGACATAGGATACATTTTGTCTCGGAAATTGAAATAGTTCTGAGGGATATTTTAAAAACCTATTTTTACGCGGGCGAAGTCGTGGGCATCAGCTAGTTGTCCATAATTAGAGCTGTTTAATAAAGACTAATTATTATTTTTAATCTAGACTTACAAACCATAAGTTTTTATCTAAAGCTGTTTAATAAAGACTAAATATTATTTTTAATCTAGACTTACAAACCTAAAGTTTTTATCTAATCTTTAACATTTTGTGACAAATTCAAGTTCGCATGTGATCAATCTTCTCGGTCCTAAAAACCACTGAAATATAAAGAGGGGCCGGTGTCCGAAGTAGGAAGATAATAGGCTGTTACTTTATTTACCTCACTAATACTAATTAAATTAGTTTATAATAATCAAAGTCAAAGCCCGAATTTCTTTATTCAATTTAGGCCTGTTACAAGCTCTTATGGATGTCAAAATCTACACCGGTTCAAAAAAAGATTTCGGAAAAGAAACGACAAGAAACCCTTCCCTTACTCTCGTCTTTTTTTCCATTGCCATATTACAAAATTTCATTTATAAATTATATTAATTTAATTAGCCGATAGGTGATCGGCAGAGTAGAATAGCTACTTCTTACCTACCGAGGTGTTGTAAGAGGCGACTAAGGTATTGTACGGACAGCCTTTATACGTGCAGAACAACACCATAATATGTATTGATGTCACTGTACTGGTCGTGGGAACGCAACGGACAATCAGATTTTTTTACTCCTATCAAAATGGCGACGACGTGGTTCGCCACCCGTCACGTCCCGTTTCCCTCGGGGGGCGAAAAGTTTGCACATTAGCCTCTGCCTACCCCTTATATGGGAAAACGGATTGATAATACGTATGAATTAATTAAATTAATACAACATCATATATTTGGTCAAATTTTTTTTTTTCATAAAGTGACGAAACGAGCAAAACGTTCACCTCATGTAAAGTGCAACGTCTGCCCATAACAAAAACTGTGTCACCCAGAACATTTCTGTGTGACTGCGCCCGTTCCCCTGAGATGAGTTCTTAAGTCTCATATGCCTCGTTATTACGCTACCTCTCAGTGCCCTTCTAACCGAAAGCAGTAGTGTGCAAACACACTACTGCTTCACGGCAGAATAACTGGCCCTGGGGTGGTACCTACCTAGACGGATTCTTGCACAGTATAATCGTACGTCACCGTGCTCGGCGCTGAAGGAAAACATCGTGAGGAAACCTGCATGTCTGAGAAATAAAAAAAAAATATTTTGAAGCACAATAAAAGCAATTTTATCCCAGTTAACTTTAATTTACTATTTTAAGAAAATCGAACATTTTAAATAAATCGAGAATATGCTAACAGTTACAAATTAATTATATTTAATCTATAATGATCAATGAATACTTAAAATAGCACTTATCTTAAAGCAGCAAGTCCGCGCCGCTCCACGGATTGGTCCAGAATGCCTACCGTGGGTCGCTGGGCTTTTTAGCCCCCCCCCCCCCGTAATATCTTCGCCGTATGCAACTACGCACGGGTTATTGGCTGGTAATCTTGTGGTTCACTTTACAAGTCCACAAGGTCAATTCCCCAGATGAGGTTTTGATCTTCGCGCCGCGGTCTGGCTAGCCGGATGTAAAACGTCCGGCCTGCCTACCAGCGGGCAGGCGTCTTAGATGAAATTACCGACAATTCGACTCTCAATTTCATATTTAACAAATTACCATGAAAGTTACTATTGTTAAAACAGTCTTTCAATATTTACAAATTATTAAATAGTTATAATTGAGGTAATCTTAAACAATTATTATTTAAAAGTAACAATTCTTATTTCAGCCAATACAAGTTCACTTAAACAATAAATAGTTATCCAATTAATATCATTAATGAATTTTTGCTAACATAAATCTTAATAACTACTCGTATGAAATTATTATAACAATACACAGTAATTGAGTTTAAAACTCCTAATTTTCTTATTTTCATGGTGAACATGCTTGCGCCGATATATATAAGATTCATTTTTGTTGCGAGTAGTGTTCAGACAGACAAACAGATAATTTTTTTTACGTTTAATAAACTTTAATTTATTAAAATTTTGTGTTTTATTTTGAAATCACCGACAGATATGGTCGCCGTTTCAACCTATCACAAGACCACTGCTGAACGTAGGCCTCCCCCATAGATAGCCACAAAAGTTCTCACATTGGAGGGATTTTGCCATAGTTGCCACGCTTGGCAGGCGGGTTGGCAACCGCAGTTTATTTATTCAGATGTACCAGAAAGATGCTACTGCCTCATGGTTAGATATGGTATAAATATATAATTATCAGTGATCGTTATCGCCTTTATTGAAGTGTTATTGGCGATCACAATACCAGGGGTCACTTTTGCCAAAGATTCTTTAAGTTTTGCCTAGTGGAAAGAGAGAAAAAGCATTTATTTACAACCATAGTATATACTTAGTTATAAAAACCCAAGCCGTAATATCTATGGTTGTATGGAAGTTGGCGTTACACTATGAGTTTGTGATCCTCGCACTAGGAATGCCTGTATCGTGAAGACCAAAGACGATTAATATCGTATCTAATTGACGCATCAGCATTTATCATAATCATTTCAGCCTATCACTAGTCCACTGTTGAACATAGGCCACCCCCATAGATTGCCACAAAAGTTTGTAGATCGCATTTTGGGGGGAATTTGACAAACAAGGTTCACGCTTGTCAGGCGGGTTGGCAATTGCAGTTTATTTATTCAGATGTTACAGGAAGATGCTGCTGCCCATCTTCTTCATTAATTTGCCCTTTGTCAACAACAATAATTCTAATATAATAACAATGATTACTAAAATTTTATTTACGCCGAGCAAAGCGGGTGGGGAATAGTTTGCAGTTTTTTTATGGAAGTGCACTGGAGTGCGCAGAGATAAGCAAGTCGGCTCACCTGCAGCTAAGTGTCACCCCTTTATGTGTGCGCGAGTCACCTACTTCCCATTTTACGACACGACATTGTACGGTTTTTAAATCCTATATGCCTAGCTATATAACACTATATATATAACACTAGCATCAGTGCTGTTCTAATCGGAACTCTGTGGTAGTCGCACGCCACTGCTTCATGGCAGAATAACTGGCACTGCCCTGTATTTTCTCAGGCGGATATGTTTGTCTCGTGGACCGCAGAGCTTCTGAAAGGGGACCGGTATTGGTGTATTAACTGTGTAGCGACATCTATGTCGCCACATGAGAAGCTCAAGAAATATGTCACTCAATCCATAATCGCGCTTTGAAAGTTCTCTGAGATTGCGAAATATATATACAACATCTAAATATTACTAGTTGGAGGAGACGTCCTCCCCAGATCAGACCAACCGATCTGGCCGGTATCTACCCTTTTCCTTGGCAATATCATGTGCCAAAATGGTGACCCCGGTATGAAACTCCCGCAGCCAGCTTCTCCAAACCACAGCAATAACGTCATCGGCTGCCATCGCAGTCACAGCAACCAGACTACTGTCGGCACAACGCGTGCTTCCTGGTCTCTCAGCCACTGAGGATCAACTGCGGCCCTTTCTCCTCATGCTGACTCCTGCGGCTTCAACGCTTGTCTCCATACGTCTCGACGCATTGAAGACCTGGACACAGGTTTACAGCAAAGCCAGACTGCACTATTATTATTATCTATCTAAATATTACTAGTTGGAGGAGACGTCCTCCCCAGATCAGACCACATCTTCAATAGAGGCAACGAGAAGCTATTTTAATAAAGGCCGATTTTTCTTCATCATCATCATCATTTCAGCCTATCACTAATCCACTACTGTATATAGGCCTTCTCCTTAGATTGCCACAAACGTTTGTAGCACTCATATTGGAGGTACTTTATCATAGTTGCCACACTTGGCAAGCGGGATGGCAACCACAGATTCCTCTGCCCACCTCTTAGTTTTCGTTATCCCCTTGTCGACTTTTACGACACCCACGGGATGAAATGGAGCGGTAGATTCTTTTATGCTGCTACCTCGCGGCATTTTCTGGCTTTTCTTAAACGTGCTGTATTTGGGTGTTCCATATTTGAATGACTTACAAGTTGTTTAGCCGGATCTGGGTGTTTGTGTATGAGCAAAGTACGTTTGTAAACATAACCACGATACGTGAGAAATTCTAGATTAAATAATTTTTCGAAGAAAATGGCTATAAGTGTTTCTGTTAAGCGCTGTGCCATATCCAATCAATCTTTAATTTCCTCCTTTTCAGATCGAACAGAAATTGTTTCATTTTGTCCCCAGTTACCGTTTTAGTATTTTTAATACATTATTACGGTACTTATTTTTGCATATTTAAATCACGTAAATGTAGTACTTGAAGAAATATTGTTTATGATCATATTGTTCCCGCTAATATAATTATAAACAATATTTAATGGCTTTAAGCCAAAATTAATTATTCTTTTAAATCTTTAAGATGACATTGTAAATGTGGTGTGTGATGTTGACGTTTTAAGATTTGTACAAACTATTCTCTATGTCGAGTCACAACTAGTGGCCTTGAATCAATGTTCCATACTAATATTATAAATGCGAAAGTAATTCTCTATTTCCCTCTGTCTGTTTGTTACCCTTTCACGGCTCAACAGTTGAATCTTAATGAAACAGAAATAGCTTGCATCCTGTAGACGGTCATAGGATTATTTCGGAAAATCATGGAGTGCCCACAGTATTTTTTTTAAATCCTGCGGACCCCTCATGCGGACGTAGTCGCGGGATTCTATAAAATATTGACAAAGATACGACATAACAATCTAATGGCTACAGACAGATAGCGGGCGAACCATTTTAAGTATGCTAGATCTTATTTACCTAGGCCAGTGACGAGCAGCTTCTAAGGTCCGAGGTGTTTCTTCTAACTTGGGAAAGATCTACGTCTTGCAGTGGACTGGATAGGGGATGATGACGAAGATAATTTATCTTTTCAGGGTTAAAAGGAAGTCTATAAATCACTGGTGGTAGGATTTCTTTGCAGAAATCCGTCTAGGTGGATACCACGCCAGGGCCAGTTATTTTGCCGTGAAGCAGTAGTATGCAAACATTACTGTGGCCTTCAGATCGAAAGGTCACCGAAGGCCACTGAGAGCAAGCTGTCTCAGGGTGTCGGGCGCAGTGCGGTGCCACACAGAATTGTTCTGGGGTACAGCATTAGTCATGGGCGGACGTTGCACCCACCATCAGGTGAAATTTTTGCTCAAATAAAAAAACATTGATACATATACATACATAAGATCACGACTGTATCCCATAAGGGGTAGTCAGAGACTGGGTACTCACTGCAAAAACAGATGACTCCGCAATCCACGTTTCACCAAAACAATGTAATGCACTTGGTGTGATATGTGGTGAGCCCATCGCCACCATGCGCTGTTGGGTGCACAGTGCAGTTTAATTCCTTACTCGCCTTTTACGAGATCCATTGGATGAGATGGAGTGGTAGTATTCTTTTAACGAGCCGCCACCACACGGCTACATTACATATATACACAAACATTGATATACATCATTCAATAAAATCTGAACACAAAATGTTTGTCGAGCGATCATTTGAACGCACCATGAAAAGTCCATAGACAATCTTGCTTATTGTGCTTCACTGGTTCATTACATTTGAAGACAGTAGTAAAATCAAAGTTCAGCCTATAAATGTCCCACTGCTGAGCACAGGCCTCCTCTCATTTCTGAGAGGGTTTTGGAACTAGGAAGAATCCGCCACGCTGCTCCAATTCGGGTTGGCGGACTTCACATATCTTCGAAATATTTTTTTATTTCTCAGACATGCAGGTTTCCTCACGATGTTTTCCTTCACCGCCGAGCACGTGGTAAATCAGCACTTAAAATTGCAATTAACAATTTTAGTGGTGCTGGCACCGAGAATCGAACCCAGATCACTCGCGTACTATGAAATTTAAAGCGAGCGCCTAGCCCCTGAGCCTCCCACAAAGATTGCCACAAAATATTGTAGCTCCCATTTTGGGGGGATTTTGCCATAGTTGTCACGTTTGCAGGCGGATTGGCAACCGCAGTTTATTTATTCAGATGTTTCAGGAAGATGCTGCTGCCCATCTTCTGGTTTTAGTTTTCCCTCCAAAATCAAGATGAGACAGGATGGAAAGGAGAATATCGCGATCAACTGTGTTAAAAGCGTTCGAAAAATCAACTAGCACTACCACTGTAATCTTTTTATCTTCCATACCCTGTCTAATGTCATCAGTGACTTTGATTAAAGCAGTAGCCGTGCTGTGACCGGGACAAAACCCTGACTGATATGTACTCAGTAGGTTATGTTTCGAAATAAACATGGAAATTTGCTTATGAACACAGGTTTCTAAAATTTTGGAAAGGAAGAGCAGAATTGATATAGGACAATAATGATTAGGGAGAATAGGAGTTGAAAATTTAGGAAGTGGCTTAACAAAAGCTTTTTTCCAATGCCTAGGATATTTACCAGAGTCAAGAGAAACATTTATAATATGGGTAATTGCCGGGAGTAAATGTTCTAATATGATGACAACCATATGTCTGCTAATGTCATCGTAACCCACAGCCTTCGACCTAATTCTCAAAATATTTTTTTTGATTTCGTCCTGGTCAACAGGTGAAAAGTTGAATGCTGGAATGCGAGGAGATGGCATTGACGCAATTGAAGCCATAGTTTGAACACGGATTGTAGGGTCCAATGCTTGGACAGAAGCGAAATGTAGATTTAACTCATCGAGTGAAAGAGAAGGACCACAATCCAGTATGGCAGGCTTGCCAACACCAAAAGTACTAAGGAATTTCCACACTTAGGGAGATGATAAATTATCAATATTGTCATGAAAATATCGGCGTTTAGCAGCCCGTACCAATTGATTGCACCTGTTCCTGGCTATCTTAAAGCACGACCAATTCTCCTGCGTACGTTCTCTCTTAAATCTAAGAAATGCCCGATTCCGTCTAGAGATTGCCATCCGTACGCCCTCCGTCATCCAGGGGGCAGGTGGACGATTCAATCTAACCTTCTGGACGGGAATATGAGTATCGTAGAGGCTGAGAACTTTGTTATTAAAAAAGTGACTTTATCGTCGACCGAAGGTTCTGCAAACATTGGGGCTAAGTTAAAATTGAGAGCATCACACTTTAGCTTGTCGTGGTTTATTTTGGAGAAACTGCGTAAAGACAGTAATGGAAGGAGAGTGCATAGGAGGTTTAAGCTTGTATGAAGCATAAATAAGGTCATAGCGAGAAATACCCAAGGCGGGTATCTGCCCGTGTGTTGCAACACGGTCAGGCGAAGCACCTAGGATTAGATCTATTAAAGTGTCATTGGTGTCAACATTATGGTGAGTTGCCCCTAATGGAAGAAGTGAAAGATTAACCGACTCCATTATCGAAATAAGTTTTTTAGAACGTGGGGATTCCTTAAACAAGTCAGTGTTAAAATCCCCCATGATCATACAGTGTGTGTAATCAGAGCAAACGTTGTCGAGAGCCGATTCCAAAGTGGCGAAGTAATCTAATAAAATAATAACAAAGTACTTTGTCTTCATAAACGTTGTCTCTCATTTCCTGTCTGAGCCTACGGCACGAACTTAACCTAATTTCAGTGAGTAATTCATAGACAATTAGGTGACAAGCGTGTGTGAGTTATTCGGTAGGAGTCATACAAAATTCATTACCCTTAAATTAAGCAGACTGAAACGTTATTACGCAAAGCTTAACTGCTTCATAAAGTTAATTTGTTACAACAACAATTAAAACACAATTATTAGCTATTACCTTTTCATTTAAGTACCACGCCTATTAACTTTGTTTCTCAGGAATACTACAAAGAGAAATTAGTAAAATTAAATTATTATTGTCTGAATCGCTTATTTTTAATTAGGGGAAACAATCAAACGGATATTATATTTAATACAAATAAAATGAACGCATCTATCATTTTAATTAGAAAAATTTTCACGGAGAAAAGTAAATCATTTATAAAAATAATTTCTTCGATTCTTTTACACATAAAAATATTTTTTGTAAATATTTCGATTAACTTTAGTTTAAGAATTTACGATCTTAAAGTAAAATAGTCAAGAAATAGCTCGAAACATCATCATTATCATCATTTTAGCCTATACCTAGTCCACTGCTGAACAACAAAAGCCTAAAGACAAAAGCCCTCATATATTGTCACAAAAGTTTGTAGCTCTTATATTGGGTGGATTTTGCCATAGTTGCCTCGTTTGTCAGACGTTTTATTTATTCAAATGTTCCAAGAAGATGCTGCTGCACATCTCCTGGTTTTTGTTTTCCCTCTGTCGACTTTTACGACATCCACGGGATGAGATGGGGTGGTAGATTCTTTAAAGGCGTTATCACACGATAAAGAAATTAATTATACAAAATAAAATACACTCTGGTCTTGCTGTTGATTCTATCAAATATGTATCGAAAGAGTTAAAAATCTTTTTTCGTGTTTATATTCGTCGATATAATAAAACAAGTAAAACAAATGTTTAAAAGTTAAACGTTTTTATTGTAAAGAAACAATAATGATGCAGATAATGTACTTAAAGTTAAAAATAATTAGATAGATACCAGGTACCAATCATCACACCACTCTATTCATCAATCTAGAGTAGGGCAGACCGGGGATGGTTGGGGACTGGGGTAGGTAGACTAGATGCTCCTAACTTCTTGCAGGTTTGAGTGAGAGAATCCAAGTTGCACCCAAAGAAAGCCTGCTGCTTGACCGATCATTCGCACAGAACGCGAGACACGAGGAAATATCTCACTTTCAGTTAGAGCGCAATATCAATAATTGGGATACCTAAGTAGTTTTTCATCAACACGTCTTTTTTGTTCTTACATTGTAATTTATAGTCAAGTTCATACAAACTTAATTTGAAATGGAAAGTAAGTTATTATAAAAGGTATACAAATACGTATTATGACTGTTATGCAAAGCATTTTACTTTAGTGAATTTTTTAAAGCAAAAGCTCCGATCGGGGTTGGCAGGCCAATTGCGTATTGGTTGACTGACGATTACCCATATGCTCCCATTTTTTCGAAAATACATATGGTTTACGAAAGAAATCAAAGTTTGAGATAAAAATTAATCATTAAATTACAAATAAACCCATCTGGGAAGAATTCTGCAAAACTTATGATTTTTTTTATTGGATGAAGTGACGAGACGAGCAAAACGTTCACCTGATGGTAAGTGCAACGTCCGCCCACAACAAATGTTGTGTCACCCAGAGAATTCTGTGTGTCTCCACACTGCGCCCGTCACCCTGAGACATCAGTTCTTTAGTCCCAAATGCCAAGTGATTACGCTAGCTCACAGTGCTCTTCAAACCGAAAACCAGTAATGCTTGCACACTACTGCTTCACGGTAGAATAACTGGCCCTGGGGTGGTACCTACCTAGACGGATTCCCGCATAGGAATCCTACCATCAGTAAAAATTATATATATCATATTGGATATAATGTCCATAAAATACGAGATGTTATAACAAAATATTAATAGTAGAATTTGTAAATTTTACAGATACCCTACAAATCCTCAGTTTTATTATTATTTAGTCATTTAAGTGTTTCAATATACAATTACAATATTACCTAAAATATATGGAATATTACCTATATTTTTCCATTGCGATTTGCAATTTTATCATTGCGAAATATTACCGATATCTAAAAGTTATATTTCAATACAAATTTGTTTTCAGTTGATTTATCTCGTGGCTGAAATCGAACGAATCTTCGATGGAAGTCATTTGTATTTTACTTACAGAAATTTAAATTGTTATTAGCATTCCATAGTCCTTTATTTAGTTAGTTCAATGATAATTTCCGTAACCAGTAAAATTGTGTTAAAAAGTAATCATGTGCCGCAGATTACGTAGTCCGGAGCTCGGTATTGCTTTTAAATCAGTTTAACAAATCATTCATTGGGTGCCAATTAATAGTATTTAAGTTGAACGTGTATCAGTAACATTGTCATTAATAGGATAAACGTTCGTAAATCGTATTACTTAAAAGTGGAGTAATAGTTTTTTTTTTTTATTGCATAAAGTGATGGAACGAGCAAAACGTTCACCTGATGGTAAGTGCAACGTCTGCCCATAACAAATGCTGTGCCACCCCGAAAATCTCTGTGTGACACTACACTGTGCCCATCACCCTGAGACATAGGTTATTAAGTCTCATATGCCCAGTCATTGCGCTAGCTCACAGTGCCCTTCAAACCGAAACACAGTAATGTTTGCACACTACTGCTTCACGGTAGAATAACTGGCCCTGGGGTGGTACCTACCTAGACGGACTTCTGCATAGGAATCCTACCACCAGTAAGTTTATATAATTAGCTAGGAAAAATACACCTTCTCTAAACTTTCAAGTTTGTGGTTTTCATAGGTCATTTCATGCTGATTGCTTCCTTATGTTGCTCTCTCCCAAGAGCACGTGGTATGTCCGCACATAAAATTTAAATCAACACGGCTCCAAAATTGGAAATGTTTAAATTGTTTCGAAAATAACATGACGTAGTGAGATGTTGAATTATAAACAAAAGAAATGTCACGATAAGCTAAAAACATACATATGTATTTGAAAACGGCAGAAAGCATACGATTCAAATTGTCGGTAGTACAAAAAAATGTGTTTGCTCGTAATAATCTAGATCTAAATTTTAAAAAAATGTCTTGACATTAGCAGAATTCTAATAAGAGAGGCGAAAACTAAGAAGAGTAATAAAGTATTAATAAATAAACTCGATCATGTGTACATTTCAACCAATAGAATTATCGAAAGTGAGCTCGAACTTATTGGCGATTAAGTATTTACAAGTCTTTCAAATACACGATCTTGATCTTTTTCACGTGTTATCGAAATAAATAGAAGCCTAGGGGTGTTCATAGTCCTCGTCCTCGTACTCTACACTGCCACGCCTCTGACACGCCAGAAATACGGCAACCTCACTCATCCGTACTGACATAGGGCGTGCTTAACGCTTACCGATAATATAGTGAGGAAATCTACATGCCCGGGAAAGATAATGAGATGATTAAGACTAATGAGATGATGAATGAGAGATATAGAGAGATGTTAATAAGCTATCACGTGATTTTCATTTTATTTTGCCGTAGTAAAACAATAACGCCAAAAATTGTACTTGAATTTTAGAATTCTTTTTTGTAATTTGCTCAGTTGTCTTTCTCCATATTCAAAGCTATTGTACGCTGCAGATTACGTTGCTAGGGGGTCGTAACTGCCATAAATCGTTTTAACAGATCGTTTGTACAGTCAGCGGGCCCTTTCAACTCTTGGCGTGAAAATCTACTATGGAAATATGGATGTTTTTATAAATCGAGCAACAAATACGCAATGAAATATCTTTGTATTGTATTGTATTGACCGACTTCACAGAGTCCGTAACTCTTTCATGAGGCAATATGTACGTTTTTCCAACAAAATCCCAGAAAGTGCACAAAGTCTTTAAATAAAAAAGTTCAAACTATTTGTTAAACAAAGACTTTTTAAGATTTATAAGATTATAATAAGGAATACATGGATGATGATAACCCCTGGGAATGAGGTGATCGCTGCCAAGCTATTTCAACATCTTTATAAAACTGCTGTAATTGTATATTTAATATGACTGAAAGAAAATAATCCAGCAGGGTTTCTTACTGGTTCTTCCCAGGACAGAAGCATTTCTTTGCGAACCAGTGTAGTTTTAAAAAAAATGTCGTTCAATAAGTATTATGTAAATGATCTACATTGAATAAAAAATATTCTATTCTATTCTATTCTTGATACATTTTGGTTGATATATATATATATATATATATATACATATTTGTTTTGTCCTATTTCACATTTTTAATGTATATATAATTCTCAAAACATATTCAGTTATACCTTAAATTTATCCTTTAAATCTATTTAAGCCCAATAATGTTGACGCCGGCATATGTGAACCATCACGACGCTCGTATAATTAAAACACTTAAATGACTAAATAATAATAATACTGAGGATTTGTGGGGTATCTGTAAAATTTACAAATTCTACTGTTAATATTTTGTTATAACATCTCGTCTTTTAGTATTTTATATGTAATAGGTACTGCTTCATATATCTGGAAACTAAATATCATTTTGTCAGATTTGAAACAGCCTGTTCGCCAAAAAAGTGTAGTATTCGTGTATGTAACTGTAATCATTTAAACGCACAATACGCGCATAGACGTGGAGTTGCGGAAATCAGCCCGTAGCAATCTACAATTTACAACTGTAATCATCATCATTTCAGCCTATGACTACCACTGCTGAACATAGGCCACCCCATAGATTACCACAATATTATGTGGCTCTCATTGAGGGGTTTTGCCATAGTTGCACCCTTGGCAGGCGGGTTGGCAACAGCAGTTTATTTAATCAGATGTTCTAGGAAGATCCTGCTGTCCATCACCTGGTTTTCATTTTCCCTCTGTCGACTTTTACGACACCCACGGGATAGTGTGGTAGATTCTCTTTAAGCCGCCAACACACGGTAATGTAACTGTAAGAAATCATTAAATTAACGGAAAGTACCACTGCAGTGTCAGTTATTTTGACGTCAAGCCAGTGCGCAAACGTTACCTTGTTACGGTACGAGTTCGAGCACAGAAGTGGGCATATGTGACTTAAGTGATATCTCAGAGTGACGAGCACGGGTGGTACCACACAAATGATCAGGGTGGCACAGCATTTATTATGTTCAGACGCGGCACTTAACATCAGGTGAGCGATTTTCTCGCGTTGTCATTTAGGATCTATAGTAAAAAAGGTCCAAATGGTTTAACAGTAAAATGTCCGTACAACAAGGTACTATTACAAGTCCATTATTACTTAAAAAAAAATTAAACGCGATAAAATCCGTAAAATTTGTTTTATTAAATGTGCAATATTCGCGTAAACATAAGAAATCATTATGTGAATAATTATTTCTTATTAACATAAATGATTTACCTGTATTAATTAGGAAGCCTTTTGCTCATGAGACCTTGTTTGCGAGTAAACACTTGATAAGTGCATTCGGGACTCGAGCTTACTACATGGAATTTTACCGTAAATAAATGTCTTAACTACGTGATCTGTTTTAAAATGTTTCCTTGTAGAACGTCTCCGTCGATCGTCATATATCATACTTAGAGGACTTTGGGCACAGATTTCCGCGAATGTATAACTTGTTTACGTTCTTTAATAGATGTGCTCCCGGGTATTGTGGAATGAATGAATATATAAACAAAGAAAGAAAAAAACAAAGAAACACATTTATTCACGGTCTAATTACAATAGATACAAAAAACAAGAAAAAAAATGGAATTACACAGAACATAAAATAATATTACAAAAGTGAAAAAATTATATAAATGAGACTGTGTAGCAAAACACTACGAATAATTGACAAAAAACGGACTTCAACGCCGTAGTTCAAACATGTTTATGCGAATTTTAGAGTTTCATGATTTTCTCATATATCTTATCATTAGAACTTGACCAAATTTCTATGGGAACATACCCGAGTATAACCAATACAACAAAACAAATCATTGAAATCGGTTTACAATTGTCGAAAATATCGGGTAACATACACACAAAAAGTAGGTACCTCCCCAGGGCCAGGTATTCTGCCGTGAAGCAGTAGTATGCAAACATTACTGTGTTTCGGTTTGAAGGGCACTGATAGCTAGCGTAATCACTGGGCATTTGAGACTTAAGAACTGATGTCTCAAAATTACGGGCGCAAAGTGGTATCACACGGAAATGTTCTGGGTGACACAGCATTTGTTATGGGCAGACGTTGCACTTACCATCAAGTGAACGTTTTGCTCAGTTCGTAACTTGCAATAACAAAAAACTTTAGAAGTATACATTAAGTAACTGAGTATCTGTTCTAAGTAGATTATTCAGTAAGAGTATATAATACCATATACTTTACACATATAATACTCAATTCTTCATGCCAATAAATCTTACTTACAATTTGCCTTTTGCAGTGCGGATGTTGTGAAAGCGACAACTTAATAGTGACCTGTAAATTGCTACGATCCTTTTCGCGTTCTGTTTTATTTCAATTGAAATAAAAAGTAAGTGAGGATCTAGTTAATCTGGTAGCACAATGAAAAGGTCGAAGGGCTTAAGGGTCAGTGAATGAGATTCCATTAACTCTTGTGGCAGATGGCTCTAACAGATATATACTATCGTATTTCAATTATTTTTGTATGTCAATAAAACGAAACTTTTCATTATTGAATTGCAGTTCTTTGATTAGTTTGGATGTGGTAGCTGAGTGATAAATCTCAACGGCTCGGTTTGAGAAGCTTCCCGCGCGGGCTAAATATTTTCGTGGCCTACAAATAGTTGTGTAGTCGAGGCCGGATCAGGGTGTTTGTGTGTGAGTCATTCTAATTGACAACAAAATTTGTGTTCGATCAAAAAAAAAAACAGTAATTTCTTGATAAGAAGGAAAGTTGAACTGTTTAGTATAAATTAAAAGGCCTCCAGTTTAAAACCTTATTCTATGTTTTTTTACAATAAACTAAATAATTAAGGAACGAAAAACCTGACTGTGTAAAAAAATATTAACTGAAAAGTGAAATATAATATATATAATAGTATATAAATATAATGTTTAATTTAATATTATATAGTAAAAGTAAAGTTTCAGCCTATAAATGTCCCACTACTGAGCACAGGCCTCCTCTCATTTCTGAGAGGGTTTTGGAGCTAGGAAGAATCCGCTACGCTGCGGGTTGGCGGACTTCACATGTCTTCGAAATATTTTTTATTCCTCAGACATGCAGGTTTCCTCACGATGTTTTCCTTCACCGCCGAGCACGTGGTGAATCAGCACTTAAAATTGCAATTAACAATTTTAGTGGTGCCGGCACCGGGAATCGAACCCAGGTCACTCGCGTACTATGAAATTTAAAGCGAGCGCCTAGCCCCTGACATATATAAACGTAATGTTTAGTATATAAATAATTTATTGATACTTACAATGAATAGAGATATTTCATAAATGCATATATAATTTTAGCAAAACCGTTTTACTCGTTAGAATTGAGGCAAGAAATAAAAATCGTAATTATATTATCACTAGGAACTGTCGCATTTTTGTAATTTTCTGGTAAAATTCATATTATTTGTGTAAGTAGTAATAATTCAGGTCGCTAATTTGAGACCAAAAAAATATGTTCTCATAATATGGAAACTATTGTCGGGCCATCTGTTGCGTTGGATTGAAGTGATTGCCACAAGTAAAAAACGAAAAAAGGAAAAAAAATTTTACGTATTTGAAAAACAGGGTAATAATATTAATAACAGGAGCATAATGTGTATTCTGCGTAACAAAATTACTTCTATGATTATTTACTCATTCGTAAAGGAATTGAAACATTATAATATAATTCAAAAAGAATAAAAATTGTTGGAAAATGTAGCATGAAAATGGGACAAATCTGGCTACGGTATATGAGTCGATATTTTAGATGATTAAACCTGGCGTTGTTTTGTCAAATAGAAATAATTTAAGTTTGGTCAGATCGGTCTGACCAGTTTGTGACGAAAATAATATTAAAACTATATATAGTTAAAATATATTAAAACTGTATATAGTTAAAATATATTAAAACTATATAGTTTTAATATTATTTTCGTTATATCCTACTTTTAATAGAGTATCCGAAAACAGAAATAAACAAAAAATTCAATATTTACTCAAGGAACACCAAAGACTGTATGTAAACTTTTGATCACAAACTGGTCAAAATCGTTGTCATACAAAAGCACAGACAAAGAAGAGTTCAAAAACACTTAGTATAACACACTTACACCCGTACACACACAAGCACTCGTGCGAGCACACACAAAATTTACGATTACATTATTTATAAAATAATGTCCTCCAAGCACTTGAAAGATACACAAAACCTTATGTATTTTGCTAAATATATATGTATTACATTTATGAAATAAACATTATTATTATTAAATATTATCGGCGACATCGCACTACAATCATATTTTCTTATATTTACGCGAATACTACACATTTAAATAAAATAAATTTTACGGAATTTATTTTTAGGGGACCTTTCGTGACTATAGGTGCTGTAAAGCGCTCGAAACGTCGGGTTATAAATAATTAAAATTAAACGGGATAAAATCCGTAAAATTAATTATATTTAAACTACTACAATATAAACACTTGTTAATAAACCCAGTGTTATCGTCTTCGGTGATATATTTTAATAGCATGTATCCTAGTAATTTTATTACTTATATTATCTATCAGCATTGAAGATATATTTTTTTAAATACCTAATGTAATGTTCGACATCCCTTTGACATTATTTCTGTAATAAAACTTCTTTTTATTATTCAGCGTCCTGTATAACGTCCAGTGATGGTCAAAAGCCGCTCCCAAGTTTACTGCAATTTGTATAATGGTCAAGTTTGGCAGGCTGATTGGTGATCGCTGTATCAGACACATCGCAGCTTAGAGGCTGATGCCCGTCACAGGACAGGTCTGACATAAGAGATGGTTATTCCGCCATCATATTGACGACCGCTTGGCCTAGTGGTTAGCGTACTTGACTTCTACGCCGCAAGTTCTGGGTTCGAATTCCAACATTTGTGCAAAACAAATTGTGCGGCGATGTGGTTCGCCACCCGTCACGTCTCGTTCCCCGCGTGGGCTACATGAGTGGCCTCTGCCTACCCCTTATATGGCAAAAAGGCGCAACTGTATGTATGTATGTTTTACTATACCAAAATTCGTGATACATTCAATATAGTAAATTACAGATTATTATTATTACAAGTGGGCTACGGGTGTGGTCCCCGCCTATTCCTTACAGAAAAAATGCGTAACTGTATGTATGTTAAAACGTTAAAGTCGCGTCTGCTTAATGCTTGCGCCGTTAAATTCATGGCAATGGAACTGATCCCGAGCTAACGCGGCAATTTACGACTTCATAAACTCTGATTTCATGCGTCAGCAGTCAAAGGGTTAAGTTGTTGACGCAGTAGAAATAATTTACGAAAAGTTTCGCAGCTTGATTTGCGATCGTGTACTCGATGTAATGCAAATATTTAGAAAATAGGTCCCTAAAGAATGTGGATCTGTCTCGTTAAATTTTAGTTTGGTTTTCGCATAAGTCTCAATGAATTAACAAAAATACTACTAAAGTAAAATGAACTGCTCAGTATATAAAAAAACGATTACTCAAATTTGACCTTAACATTTTAATCTCATTGCGCCCTAAGAAGTTTAACTTCAATAAATAATATAATATGAAAAGTTAGACAAAACAAATTAAGCGGTTTTCATTTGCTTTGTCATTTCTAGTATAAATAATACTCTGCTGAACATAGGCCTCCTTTCATTTTCGAGAGGGTTTGAAATTAATAAATTTGTTCACATTAGGATTACGCATTTTGTTAAAAATCATCATCATTATCATCATTTCAGCCTATCACTAGACCACTGCTGAACATAGGCCTCCACCAAAGATTGCCACAAAAGTTTGTAGCTCTCTTTTTGGGGGTAATTTCGCCATAGTTGCCACGCTTGGCAGGCGGGTTGGCAATCTCATTTTACTTTTTTTGATGTTCCAGGAAGCTGCTGCTGCCCATTTCCCGGTTTCGTTTTCCATGTGTCGACTTTTACGACACCCACGGGATGAGATGGGGGTAGATTCTCTTAAGCCGCTACCACACTACAAAACTGTTACCGCCAATTTAAAAATGCGAACTACTATGTATGTAATATTGTTTTTATCAAAGATCAATTAACTTGGTAGTTAGAGGTCACCGTTGCTTCTAGAAACCTTCACCAGTCAGTTCAACCAAGATGCGTAGTTACCCTTACGGTGACATCTAAATAGACTGTAAGTTTTCTAAGTAGGCCACTTGTTACAAGAAACTCACTATGCAAAAACCAGCAAAACATTATTTATTAGTCATATTATATTATATTGTTTTAAGAACAAATTTTAATGTTGTGTTTCGCGAAACATAGCGACGAACGGTAGTTGATAGACTTCCAACTGGTAATGAGGAATCTGTAAAAACAAACAAACGCTAAAAGCAAAAACATCACCTAAAATATGGAAGATATTTTGCTCAGTTGATATAAATATATCATGATTAATTAATCGAGAAACCGACTTCAACCCTGCAGCTCCAAACGCGCTTATGGTTTCATGAATTTCTCATGGACGATGAACAAATTTTTATGGGATCACCCCTACGTACCCCTTCATAAATAAACAAAACCGGTACTTGCCTCGTTTTATTAGTTTCACGTAAGTACTTACTGATATAAAGCAGGGCATAGCCTATGTTAGAAATATCGATACGGTCTCTTTTTATTTTTGCACTGTCTTCGTACAGAGATGTCTGGAAATAAGTACAGTCAGTAATCAGTACAGTATCACACTTGGCAAACTCACCATGGCCATTAACTTCATAACAGTCAACTGCTCGATCAAAGCCTCTTCCACGTTTAGTCGACTTTTCATAATCGTCACGCTTAGTAGAAGGCAGATTAGCGTATCAGACAACTCCCGCCTAAGACGCTGCTTCGACAAATGTTACTTTATATTTGGTATTTTAAGGGTTATTTTTTATCATATTACATTTAATATCTAGCATATTTGTGAGGGTAATTTCGGCATACGTCACAGGCCACGGACTGTGACTACTTTCAAATTCACAATTCAACGGTTTGTTTATGTCGTGTTTAAGGATACATGTCTTAGTGATTTATCTTTTTAGATCACCAGAACAAATAGACAAAGTGCTCAAACACAAAGTAGTAAAATCTATAATTTCATAGAATTAACGCTTACCTAATCTTAATTAATGTATTCTGTACAATTTTATTAGCTTAATTAGGCATTTTGTAGGCAAATACCACTCAACTTGCTACGATCCTGACACATATCTTTCGTTTTTTATCCTTTCATTAGCGTTCTCATACAAGCTCGTCGGTTGCGAGTACTATTGACGGGGCCTTTCCTTAAAACGGCTTCGATCTTATCGTGATACGTTTGTCTACGTCGACTTCTGCCTGTTTGCCCTTTCGCGCTTGCCTCATAAATCTGTTATCTCATTACATACATTCATTCTTAACATTTTACAGTTTGAGGTAAAAAAGAGCACAGTTATAATAATACTAGCGATCCTGAGATCTCTGAGACATACGTTCTTATGCTAAGTTATGTAATGCCCAGTAATTACGCTAGCTCTCAGTACCCTTTGAACCGGAACACAGTAATTATTGCACACTACTGCCTCACGGCAGAATAACTGGCCCTGGGGTGGTACCTACCTAGACGGACGGAATAACCATTAAACAATTTGTCAACAACACACCCTAGTAATGGGGAGTGGCATTTAGTTGCAAGGCGTTTGGTGCTGCGATCACCAATCCTGCCAAGCGTGGTGATTACGGAAAATCTTCTCTTCTTGGGGGACACCAATGTCCAGGAGTAGACTATACATATTCTGATGAAGCAGGTTATGGTGATGCCTAGATAATACATAATATTTGTTTATTATAAAAAAATGTGCATATTTTTTTTAAATGTTGAGCGGTAACACATACCTTTAATGAAACTATATTTTACGAATTTTATCGCGTTTAGTTTAATTCAATATTACCCGTCGTTTCGAGCGCTTAACAGCACCCATGGTCACAGGAGGACTGAGATGTCTGACGTCCTTCAGCTTTTTAATTATTATATGTGGTCCGATCTACGCAGGATGAGCTTTCTGTGTCTTGAAGTAATGCAGTGGTGTTTTTTTTTTTGTTTGATAAAATGTCGAGACGAGCAAAACGTTCACCTGATGGCAAGTGCAACGTTTGTCCATAACAAATGCTGTGTTACTCAGAATATTTCTGGGTAGCACTACACTGCGCCCGTCACCCTGAGACATAAGTTCTTAAGTCTCATACGCCCAGTGATTACGCTCGCTCTTAGTGCCCTTCAGACCGAAACACAGTAATGTTTGCACACTACTGCTAAACGGCAGAATAACTGGCCCTGGGGTGGTACCTACCTAGACGGATTCCTGCATAGGAATCCTACCACATGGTGTGCTTGGTTTTTGATATAATTTTTTTAAATAACAGACTCCCAAGCCCACGCCAGGATGTACTAAACGCGATAATATCCGTAAAAATAAGTTTTATTAAATGTGTTAATTTCGCGTATTGCGCATTATGTAACATATACTGGGGATAGGACTCCAAATTTTTGACTTTAAATGCAGAAATCTATCTAGGTAGGATCTATTGCGGTGCCAGTTATTCTACCGTCAGGCAGTAGTGTGCAAACATCACTATGTTTTTTTATTATTGTTTAAAGTGATGAAACGAGCCTGACGTTCACCGGATGGTAAGTGCAACGTCTGCCCATAACTAATGCTGTGTCACCCAGAAAATATCTTTGTGACACCTCACTGCGCCCGTCGACCCGAGACATAAGTTCTTAAGGCACCAATGCCCAGTGATTACGCTAGCTCACTGTCCCCTTCGAACCGAAACACAGTAATGTTTGCACACTACTGCTTCACGGCAGAATAGCTGGCCCTGGGGTGGTACCTACCTAGAGCGATTCCTACTGTAATTACTGGGCATACGAGACTTAAGAACTGACGTCGGACGACGCTCGCAGTATGGTGTACACAGAAATGTTCTCAGTGACAAAGCATTTGTTCTGGGCAGACATTGCAGTTATCATCAGGCGAACGATCTGTTCGTCTCGTCACTTTTGGCCATAAAAAAGCTCTTTTTGTTATAAGTTTATTGTCACTTGATACAATACAGTTGTTAATGTACATTTATAGCCAAATGCGGAGTCCACGGTCATAGAGCAGGCCCCCGTTATCCCGGATTATACAGTATTAAAGCACGCAACTACTTAAGCTACATACAGATCACTTTACTCAGAGATAAGCTAACAATGGAAACGTCAAGTAGTGAATCGGAGAATTTTCGGACAAATATTAATGTTACAGTATTAATTCATATCAAATTAATAACCCAGTTGGAAAAATCATAGGCATTTAATTTTATCAATTACATTTTAAAAAGTAGAATAAAAGTTAAATATGGGAAGTGTGGTGGCGGCTTAAGAGTATCTACCACCCCATCTCATCCCGTGGATGTCGTAAAAGTCGACAGAGGGAAAAATTAAAACCTGAAGATGGGCAGCAGCATCTTTCTGGAACGCATGAATAAATGAACTGCGGTTGGACAATCCTCTCGCCAAGCGTTAAAAGTATGGTACTATATAGTAAATAAAATTTTTGGAGCAATCTATAGGAGAGGCCTATTTTCAGCATAAGGACTAGTGATAGGCTGAAAAGACGATGACAGGACCCAGGAGACCCATTACGCAAAAGAAGGAAAAAGTTAATGTAATGTTGTAATGTCGTCAATTACTCTGCAATTAAAGAAAAAAAAAGCCCAGCTTTAAGTGTAACTTTTTATCACATCGTGAGTTTTTTGTATGGTGCAACTGAATGTGTTATATAGTGCAGTTGTGCTTGTGATTACAATGCCTAAGCTATCTGAATTTACCCCAATCATTTTACAGAAGAATTCTGTTACATTAGGCGTCTTTCTTAAATTATGGGTATTACGCTGATTTTTAAGCATTCGCACTGACACTATCTGGAATTATAACATCGTACGTCACTGATAGCTTTTTGTAATAGCCGGAAGATGTCGTAATGTTCAGTTACATCTTATAAATGTCCCACTGCTGAGCACAGGCCTCCTAATATTCTGAGGGTCTTGGAGCCGGAAAGAGACAGAAGTTTAGATACAGAACACCTCACTTTTCGTCTCTTACTTTTTTAATACCTCATGCTATGGCCTAAACGAGCGAGAGAATCGAACATTTCCGAGAAGAGTCGAACTGTGCTCCGGTCAGCGTGGTACCATGCCTTACGGTGCAGCCTTGTGTTCTGCTTATTATACGCGGATAGCCGGGGGACATGTGGGGGGTGGCGAAACACGTCGCCGCTATATTGGTACTAGTCAATGAAATTCTGACTCTCCATTGCGTTCCCACGAGTAGTATAGTGACAGGAATGCATATTATGGTGTTAATCTGCACAAATAAAGGATGTCCGTATAATAGTCGCCTCTTACGACAGCTCGGTAAGAAAGGGGTAGGTGCTATTCCACTCTGCTGGATACCTATCGGCTAGTTTCAGTAATAAATAACTAAATTGTAAATTACATTTATCCGTTTGTTCTTAATCCTTTACCTTACTCTGTCGCTTTTTATATGAGATGCTATCATCTAGTGTTTCTTTTATAGATTTATATGGTTTAGTGTACACCACCCTCTTTTTCTTCTTCTGGTTTTTCATTTTGCTGTATTAGTTCTCTGCGCTAAGGTTGTCTGGAAGAAATCGCTTTCAGTGATAAGACCGCCTCTTGTACCTTAACTTAAATATAGTACTTAGTCTTTATTTTTGTATTGGTTTACAATAAAGAGTAAAATAAATAAATAAATAAATAGATTTTTCTATCCAGTTAGAAACTAAAATTAGACCACATTTAAATCTAACTAGACCCGATCAATGCGACTAAATTCATCCTAAGCGAGCTTAATCAGACAGCTGATTGGTAGCTAATTAGACTTAATAATAAACTTGAATCAGTTGGAACTTACATCCATTGTTGTTTATTGGATTACTTAATCAAGTGACGTCGAAATCGACATCCTAAAAATGTCCCACTGCAAGGCACGGATCTATTCTCATTTTGTTGGGTAATGATGTGGAGGAAAGCCTTTTAAAATACAGCTTCACTAACGAAGTTTTATTATGCTGCATGTGACATATCGGCACTTATTGCAATTAACTGCTTTACTGGAGCCAACTGGGGTTCTAACACGGGTAATCATGACTTCTTCTTCTTCTTTCCTATCATTAGTCCACTGCTGAACATAGGCCTCCCCCACAGATTGCAACAAAATTTGGTAGCATATTTTGGGGTGGATTTTGCTATAGTTGCCATCCCTAGCAGGAGGGTTGGCAACCGCAGTTTATTTATTCAGATGTTCCAGTTTTCCCTTTGTCGACTTTTAAGACACCCACGGGATGAGATGGCCACCGCATACGCCCTCGCAGTGGCAAGGACTTATTATGTCTGACTTTAAGCGACTAAAACTCCATTATGTTTCGCCTTCGCCGCATGTTGGCGGGGTCACGGGAACGCTTGCGCAGTCATCCGCGGGCCCACCGAAGAAGTCTGCCTTCAGCAGCCCCTGTGGTAATTTCGCCCTACTCTCCCGATCTATCAAAGACTACCACAAACCAAGTAACGTTGTTTAAAAATATAATACGTATATTTTTGGACAAAGAGTTTTTTATTCAGAACATTTCATTGAAATGAAAAAATTTTGTTTATAAATAGAAAATACCACAATTTCACTCACTCATTTTCGCAAACGTTCGTCTCGCAGCATTATTTTAAGAAAAAACATAAATGATTAAAGCCAAACGATGTCATTTTGATAGCCATTCTAGCCTAATCGGAATGAACTTACTCGTAACTTTCAAAATGTCAGATATAGCGTACTTGAGCGACATTTTTATTATTTCGAAAGTTAACCTTGCTGAAATAACAAATTTTCGTCATTTCTAAAAAAGAAATTTACAGTAGGAGAAGCGTACTGTCCTTTTTTTACCTTGTACATTACCTTTTGTACCATTTGAGCTAATATAAAAATGAAACGGCCTCAAAATAATATCTCGCATAGATTCGTAATTTTGCTTAAGGCCATTACAATTTATCAATTATGTTTATTATTTAGCATTAACGATCCAACAAACAACATGTGGAAATTTATAATCAGCATACGGTTGTCTATATTCCTAAAAGTATATAATAAAACAATAATTTGTTATAAAACTGTAATGTTTTTTTTTTAATGAGGCATGAGCATGTAATGCATAATGTTTCGTCTAATGTTAAGTGTAACATCTGTCCATAATAAATGCTGTGTCATCCAGGCATGGCACCTCACTGCACCGTCCCTCTGAGGTATCAGTTCTTAAGATCCATATGCCCATAATTACACTAGCTCTCATCTCCCTTTAGAACAAAACACAGCAATGTTTGTACACTACTGCCTCACGGCAGAATAACTGGCTCTGCGGCGGTACCTACCTAGACGGATTCCTGCATAGGAATCCTACCACCAGCAGACTATATCGAAAGACTATATCGAAGTAAACACGTTATACTTACTTCTAGTCTTTGGAGCTATTAATAATTCCAAGGACTGTTTCGGCAATACTAAAGGTATTTACAGCCAAAAACACCGAATTTACCGAAGCGGAATGTGCATCATTACATTTAAGTACCTTTATGTTCAATCGTATAAATGTAAATATAAATGTCTCCATTATAATGCCCAAGAGGAATGTAAAATCTTAATGGACGGTTCAGTAAATCCTTGTAGTTACCCGTTCCGTTGATATAAATAAAAATAAAACGTTTTTGTATTTATGATTGTCCACTATATTTTCTCATTTAAAAAATGAAGCCCACAGTAGGATTTCTCCTGTATCGTGGATGCGTTTTACAAAAGTAAAGTAAAGTTTCAGCCTATAAATGTCCCACTACTGAGCACAGGCCTCCTCTCATTTCTGAGAGGGTTTTGGAGCTAGGAAGAGTCCGCCACGCTGCTCCAATGCGGGTAGGCGGACTTCACATGTCTTCGAAATATTTTTTATTACTCAGACATGCAGGTTTCCTCACGATGTTTTCCTTCACCGCCGAGCACGTGGTAAATCGGCACTTAAAATTGCAATTAACAATTTTAGTGGTGCCGGCACCGGGAATCGAACCCAGGTCACTCGCGTACTATGAAATTTAAAGCGAGCGCCTAGCCCCTGAGCTACCACGGATCTCAACGGCGTTTTACAGACATACATTAAAATGTATAAATATATATGAATATGCACAACTCAACCAGACTCGAAAAATTATGTTTTTGCGCAAATGTTGGCTCCCGCTGGGATTAGAACCCAGGACCCGCGGCGTAGAA
This sequence comes from Luehdorfia chinensis, assembly GCA_019845155.1. Classification (NCBI taxonomy): domain Eukaryota; kingdom Metazoa; phylum Arthropoda; class Insecta; order Lepidoptera; family Papilionidae; genus Luehdorfia; species Luehdorfia chinensis. The sequence continues at coordinate 2,124,870 of JAHVAK010000003.1, read as the reverse complement.
GTCAGGTGCACTGTCAACTAGGCCACGCGGTAGTCAAAGTCCACACTAATGTTATTTTTATTGAAATATCTTTACAAGATTTAACTGATTATTTTTATCAATCAAAATCAACGTCTAACATTACAGCTATCTTAGTCTTATTTGTAATCTATAGATACGTAAGAAAATAATTATTCAATCAAAAAACCCAACTTCAACGCAACATGTCCGAACATGCTTAAGCAATTAGAAGAGTTTAATTATTTTCCCATGGACCCCATCATCAGAACTTGACCAAAATTATATAGCACCACCCTTACGGTATCTATTATAAAAAAAATATATAAATTGGTCCACTATCGACGAAAATATGTGAGCATACATAAATAAAATACATAAAGACGAACAAAGAACCTTTCGTTGAGTGAGTGCAACATATATAGTAAAAGGAAACAATCATTAATGTCTTTACGTATATTGAATAAAAAAATAATTACGGATTTCCAATTATCGCGTTAACCAATTGTGAATATGGCCCGGATCAATGACCATGCGTGCTGCAAAGACCTTGAAACGACGGATTAAATGCAGTAAAGTTTAACGTCACAATATTTGTAGATATAGTTTTATTGAATTAAATTTCATGATATCTCCAACTAACCAATCAATTTTAAAAATGTACTTATCTAAAACGTCGTATTTACTCATAAAAAGTATTGATGTTGTTGCTTTGATGTACTCAAGGCAAAAACAAACAAACAAGCGGTATTAGTCAATTTCAAAGCAAAACACTTTCAAATTTATTCCAGTATACCTTTAAAAATTAATTCCAATCTACTATTTAAGATATTAAAGTAAACAAATCCGTTTGGTGGCGGCTGGTTAAAAGAATACTACCACTCCATCTCATCCAATGGATCTCGTAAAAGGCGAGTAAGGAATTAAACTGCACTGAGCAACCAACAGCGCATGGTGGCGATGGGCTCACCACCTATCACACCAAGTGCATTATATTGTTTTGGTGAAACGTGGATTGTGGCAGTCATCTGTTTTTGCAGTGAGTGCCCAGTCTCTGACTACCCCTTATGGGATACAGTCGTGATCTTATGTATGTATGTAAATAAACAAATGAAAATAAAAAACAAAACAATTGCCGCGTGTACGAAAGATCATCATTTGAGAACGACTCGACCGATTTGACTGGTTTATTTATTGTTGTGTTTGTTATTATCAGGATAAGGTTTATTTAAAAGAAAATTCACCTGAAGAGTGGGAAATTTGGTTGGTATTTTTGTATTATGGTCATAGTTTGTCAATTTTGGAAAACGAGAATTTTGGAAAAAAAACATAGTCATAATTTTTTCCTGAGGTCACTTATCATTTTTTTTATTACTATATTGCATCCGTGCGAAGCCAGATAAGACAACAATAAGATTCAGTAGTTTTTTTTAAGTTATGTCTATTATATCTGATAGTCAGCTTGTTTATTAAAAGTAAAAATTGCTTAAGCTTAGTGTTGATAGGCGCTTAATCGTCTATTTACATACATACATACAGTCACGCCTTTTTCCCATATAAGGGGTAGGCAGAGGCCACACACGTAGCATACTTTTCGCCCTCGCGGAAAACGAGACGTGACGGGTGGCAAAACACGTCGCCGCCATTTCAGTACGAGTCAAATAATATCTTACTCCCCACTGCGTTCCCACGAGCAGTATGGTGGCAGCATTTCATATTATGATGTTATTCTGCACGTACATACAGTACTTAATAAAGGCTGTCCGTAATACCTTAGTCGCCTCTTACGAAACCTCGGTAGGAAAGAGGTAGGTGCTATTCTACTCTGCCGGACACCTTTCGGCATACTCATTATCACATTGAGGAAGCTCAGAATCGCGCAGCGAGCTATGGAAAGGGCTATGCTCGGAGTTTCTCTGCGACATAAAATCCATAACGATGTTATCCGCAGCAGAACTAGAGTAACCGACATAGCCCTAAGGATTAGCAAGCTGAAGTGGCAATGGGCCGGCCATATAGCTCGGAGAACCGATAACCGTTGGGGAAGAAAGGTTCTCGAGTGGCAACCTCGTACCGGCAAACGCAGTGTAGGGCGACCCCCTACTAGATGGAGCGACGACCTACACGGTTTTGCAGGAAGTCGATGGATGCAGGTGGCTCAGGACCGTGTTTTGTGGCAATCTATGGGGGAGGCCTAATGTTCAACAGTGGACTATGGTAGGCTGAAATGATGATGATGATGATTATCACATTTATCATTCAAAAATGAACTAAAAGCTTGTAACTGCACTGATTTTTACCCGAACTGGTGACAATCAAAACTTTGCTCGGTAGCCTATTGCGAATATTTCGCACAGTATCGTGATCATGAACAGATCACGCCATCTATCTTCTTTAAAAAAACTCAATAACTCCAACCAATAGCGATCGTGCATGCTATTTAGGAACTGATTGACATGGTTAACTATGACATCAGGGACATCTGTCACCTCAGTCCTCTCGTGACAATGGGTGCTGTAAAGCACTCGAAACGTCGTATTGTAAATAGTAACAATTAAACGCGATAAAATCCGCAAAATTAGTTTCATTTCAATGATTTTCAATAGATGGCGCTTACTACAATTAAATCAATTAATTCATCTTTTCCATCAATTTTTAACGCATACCATTTATTTTTTAAACATTCACTTATTTTTCAACATTATAGGGAAACATATTCTCCAAAATCGCGAATCAAACATTAATTTTCATACAGTATTAAGGAAGATATTCTATACCGACAAAAAACTAACTTTGAGAAATAATATTTAAGATAATAGTTTGTTATAGCCAAAGTTTGCGACAGAGAAACTTCAATAAGGGGTATAATATCATAAATCTATATGTTCATAATAATTAATTCACTCAACTATGGTGAGAAAGGCAACGATAGGCTGTGTTTTAATTTAATTCAAAAAACACCTTTTTTGCCCATTTGGCCGAAAATTCTGAATTTTCTGGAGCGGAATGTACTTCATTATATTTAAAGCCCTTTGTGTTCAATCGAATCATATTCTTTTGTAGTATCCGTTATAATGCCTAAGAGGAATATAAAGAACCAAATAAACGGTTTAGTAAGCCTCAATACTTATGAACAGATTTAATATTGTCTTAGATGTAGATTAAAAGAAGGGATTGGTGTATTGGTTTAACTCAATGATATTAAAGAACATAAGTCTGTACCTATAAATATAAACCTTAATATTGTTATAATGTTTCGATATAATGATGTCCTTATGATGTAGGTTTATAATCTATTGATTTTAGCCCGAAACAATGTATACACAAAGGAAACAATGTTATTCAGACGTTTATTTCACTGTTTATTTTATTTAATAACAGTCTCCTTTTTTTGTTGAATGCATCGGAGTATCCTTAGATCAGTTTTATTCGGCTAAGAAAAATTACAAACGCTGCCTGGTCCAGGTTCACTCATGATTTTAACTACGAAAACACCAGAATGACAAAATACGAAACAATAAACTTATAACTAAGAACGTAACGCAACAAGAAACTTAATAAAAACAACTAAAGTAACAATGGAATAACAAGCATTAAACAAAATTATCTGAAAACAGCACTCTCATATCATAAGATCGATAATAAAAATGGCGGATATAACCAGACCGAAGACAAAAAGTTAGTAGTTAGAGTAATTGCGTTCCAGCATTGAGAATCACGGCGTTTATTATGGTCATATATACAATAATGTAGTAGTCAACAATATTATTAGTATTATGATATAGTTGACAACAATATCATAATACCCATACGCGGTATTTATATTACTATTGTGCCGTAAGTGTATGCAAAACACAGAGGACTCCTATCACCTTTTCAAAACTGCTGTAACGCTTCGGACCCAGGATTATTATTCAAGAATTGAACGAGTATTCTAGAATGGTTCTTTGAGTTATTGTAGAAGTATAATCTACCACCCCATATCGTCCCGTGGGAATAAAAGTCAACAGAGGGAAAATTAAAATCAGGTGTTGGGCAGTAGCGTCTTCCTGGAACTTCAAAATAAATTAACTGCGGTTGCCTGCCAAGCGTGGCAAATATGGTAAAATCCCCTCAGACCTATGTAGGAGGCCTATGTTCAGCAGTTAACTGTTGTAATCATGCGGTGAACGGATTGCTCGTCTCATCTCTTTCTCCTATAAATAAATGTAACTCTAGAGGGCGTTTTAATGCGTGATGGAGTACTGCAGTTGCCTGTTTAAGTAATCAAACAAACAAGCCAAGCACATACCGTCCGAGCACCTTACTCGCGCTTGATACACCGCTGCTCAAACGTGAACTCTACTGAAGGAAGAATATTCCTTCGGATGGGCTATTCCTCTGTGTTTTGGTCTGAAGGGCACTAGTAGTCTGCAATTACAGGACATATGAGACTTATTAAGTATCTGCATTATGGCTATATCACGTGCAAATTTATGAAATTAACTATGCCATTTAAAAGTTATTTCCATGCAAAAAAAGTGAATGAGAAGAGTTCTTTTCATTTGTATCCATACATATTATTTCTGAAGAATGTTTTTGTCGGTATAATTGTCCCTTAATTAAAGTTAATGTTTAATACGCCATTTCAAAGGTTATGTTCCTCTCCAATGATGAAAAATAAGTAAATGCATAAAAAAGAATATGTTCACATAATGAATTCTTATATTTATATATAAGCCACTGTGTCTTGACCACTGCAAGACTTCAAGACACAGTTAGCTCTTTCTGCGTAGATCGGACCACACATAATAATTAAAAGCTGAAGGTACTCCGGGTTAACTATGACATCAGGACATCTGTCACCTCAGCCCCCCCGTGACCGTGGGTGCTGTAAAGCACTCGAAACGTCGGGTTATAAATAACAAAAATGAACGCGATAAAATCCGTAAAATGAGTTTCATTTAAAAGAATATGTTCGTTAAAACGGATTAATTTTATTGTAGAAAGCGTTTTCTCTTGACAATCTTCACAACTATCATGCACGACAGCTGTCGGTTGGAGTTGTTTACATTCTTTAAAGAAGTTAGACAGCGCCTTCTGTTCGTGATCACAATACTGTGCGAAATATTCGCATGGGTTAGCTAGTTAATATATAGTTTGAACCAGTCTCCTGAACTGAATACTAATTTTGAAGGGCTCTAAATGATGAGAAACTTGTAATGATAAAAATATTCTTTATTAGACTTCTTTTTAGACTTCTTAGTTTTTTGAAGAGCACCGCCCGCCCTCCCTCAGTAGCGTGCACAAGCAAACTAACACCGCCACCAGGAACCGCCACCAGGTACCCGCGCCGCCGAGTGACGACAGATCTACGTCTAAGTCTATGACGCTTGATAATGCCTCGTTTTGGGGCGAAACACGTGTCGTGTTCTCGACTTCAGTGGTGTATATTATCTAGTGGTGGTATTGTAGTGGTTGGTGGAGGGTACCTGGTGGCGGTTCCTGGTGGCGGTGTTAGTTTGCTTGTGCACGCTACTGAGGGAGGGCGGGTGGTGCTCTTCAAAAAACTAGGTAATATACACCATTTTTATATTTTGCATGCGGATCTTAGCAAAGTAACTTACCTTCCTTCAAAATATTTCTAAGACATGTTAAGTCCGCTAACCAGCATTGGAGCAGCGTGGCGGATTCTTCCTAGCTCCAAAACCCTCACAGAAATGAGAGGAGGCCTGTGCTCAGCAGTGGGACATTTATAGGCTGAAACTTTACTTTTTTATGCAGGTCGCCCATCTAGTAGTAGGTCAAGCTACACTGCGTTTGCTGATACGAGGTTGACACTCTAGAAGTTTTCTTCCCCAACGGTTATCGGTTCTACGAGCTATATTGCGCCTTCAGGATCAGCAAGTTGTCAGCGGTTACTCCAGTTTTTTTTTAAATAAATGTGAGGGAACGAACAAAGCGTTCACCTGATGGTAAGTGCAACGTCTGCCCATAACAAATGCTATGCCCCCCAGAACAGTGTGACACCACAATGCGCCTGTCTTAAGTCTCTAGGCCCAGTGATTACGCTAACGCACAGTGCCCTTCAAACCGAAACACAGTAATGTTTGCACACTACTGCTTCACGGCAGAATACCTGGCACTGGGGTGGTACCTACCTAGACGGATTCCTGCATAGGAATCCTACCACCAGTTCTGCTGCGGTTGTTCTGTGCATTGTTACGAATACTATCTCGCATAGAAACACCGAGCATAACTAGTACCATAGCTCGCTGAACGACTTTGAGCTTCATAAAATGCGACCTCAAATTACGGCACTTTGCGAGTGTATTACGTAGACGAAGTTTTCCAAATTAACCCGATGATGATGCCCTGATTGAAGTCGAATATGAAAGATAATACAGGAAACAATAGAAGTTTGTTTTGTAAGCGGATAAAGCAGTAACTAATTTATTACTTGTTGTTGTTACTAACGCACGTTAGCAGACGTAAAACTTAGGAAGTCATTTAGTAGCCATCAAAAACAATAAACATAAGTTGCTTTCAGTACATAATGGAAATATCACTAATACAGCGTAGTTATTGTTTGTGTCTGTTGTTAATTTATTATCCTTGTGATAACGAATCCGAAAACCGGAAACGATAATTCGCGAATTTTCGCCACATTTCCATGTACTTGTATGTATTCAAACTAGCTTTAGTAGATACACAAAGTATGTCACCTTCAGTTTAAAATTCACACACGGTCTATCGACGTATGAAAATGTTGTACTCGCTCACGTTTTTGAAAACTGAGTGAATAAATTTCATGTGTTAAAGTAAGTAAAATTGTTTATGTGAGTATATAAACTTGGAATGTATCAAGCGACTGCGCTAGTCGCTTGATAACTGTACTGTTTTTAATATGGCGAATAAATTATAACGATTTGAATGAAACCTGAAGAAAGAAGTATGAATTTCTTGGAATCATACCAAAATGGGGTCAGCCGTGGTAGCTCAGCGGCCTGGTGCTCGCCTTTAATTTCATAGTAAGCGAGTAAACTGGGTTCGATCCCCGGTGCCAGCACCTCTAATATTGTTCTACAATTTTAAGTGCTGATTTACCACGTGGTTAGCGGTGAAGGAAAACATGGGTTTAAAGATCTTTATTTTCTCATACAAATATAAAAATTTTCTTAAAGAGAAAATACATTTTTCAATTTACAATGGTTTTTTTTTTTCTAGAGTTCAGAAGACAATGTTTTCAAGTGTAACATAAGCTTTTTTTTGAACATTCCAAGAGTGTCACTATCTTTTATATTATTTGGGAGGTTTTTAAACAGTTGTGCTCCTTCGTAAAGTATGCTGCGTTTGCCATACGTTGTTCTTGGACAGTAAAGTTCTATTTTGTTTTTATTGCGTAAATTGTGTTTATATGTTCTTTTATTTAGAGTGATTTCAATATGTATATCTTTTTTTTAAATTTTTCTTACCAATAGGCATGTTTTGTATGTATAAAGTTGGGTTAGGTTAAACAAGTTTGTTTTACTGTACACAATGTTTGTGGGTGTTAAATAGTAATAATTATATAATATTTTTATAAGTTTGTTTTGTGTTGTCTGTAACTTTTGGAGGTTTGATTTTGCAGCACAGCCCCAGATTTCGATGAGATATTCTAAATTTGATTTTACTAAAGCATTATAGATCACGGCACGCATTTTATAGGGAATGCAGTGGTTTATTTTGTGTAGTGCACCAGTAAGTGGTATAATTTTCGCTCTAACAGAATCGATATGAGCTTTCCATGTCAATTTATCATCCAAAATTAGACCTAAGTATTTTATATTAATTGTTAAAAGATTTTTCTGGAACCATGCACTAATAATGTTAAGATCTTGTTGTGCTTGAGTTATGATATCTTGAATTTTGTGTCCAAAATAAAAAAGGCATGTGTCATCAGCGTACAGTGTAATGTTTCCTGAAAGTCCTATGTTGGTTATATTATTAATATAAACTAAAAACAGTAATGGACCGATAATCGAACCCTGAGGAATGCCAAAAGTAATTTTTTGAGGACTACTTTCATAACCGCCTATTTTTACTATTTGATATCTATCGGTCAAATATGATTTGTAAATTTGAAGAGCTTTTTCAGTAACACCTATTTCAATTAGTTTATTTATAAGTATGGAATGGCTAACGGTGTCAAAAGCTTTCTGTAAATCTATGAAAATACCGAGCGCTATGTGTTTATTATCAATATTAGTTTTAATTTTTGTCACCAAATCAACGCACGCAGCCAGTGTGCTTGATTCAGGTCTAAAACCGTATTGTTCTTTACAAAGGAAATTTATTTTAGTTAAATATTCATTTAGGCGGTTATAAAGTATCCTTTCAAATATCTTGGATATCACAGGTAACACTGATATCGGTCGGTAGTTACTAGGGTCGGTTTTACTGCCCGATTTATAGATTGGCGTTACTTTTGCGACTTTAAGAGTATCCGGGAAGATGCCCTGTGACAGACATTTGTTTATACAGTTTGTTAAATTTTTAATAATCAGAGGCTTTATACACTTCAAACATTTTGTACTTATACCGTCAATACCAACACTTGTGTTGGAGTCTAAATTGTTAATAATTTTATTAATTTCTTCTACTGTGCATGGTTTCAATTTGGATAAATTTCTATTGTATGGATACGTATTTAAAGAAATTATGTTATTTGTGTTATTATTTAATTGCCCTATATTTTTATTTGCCAAAATACTCCCAATAGTGGAGAAAAATAGATTGAAGTGATTACAAATTTCCTTACCATCGGTTATGTCCATCGAGTTTACTATAAGCTTAGGGACATTAACATCGTGAGGAAACCTGTATGTCCGAGTAATAGAAATATTTCGAGGACACGTGAAGTCCGCCAACCCGCATTTGAGCAGCGTGGCGGATTCTTCCTAGCTCAAAAATCCTCTCAGAAATGAGAGGAGGCCTGTGCTCAGCAGTGGGACATTTATGGGCTGAAACTTTACTTTATTTTTTTTATACCAAAATGGCGGCGAAGTGATTTGCCGTGATATCTCGTTTCATGTAGGGACGAGAAGTAGGCTGTGGGTGTAGTCTTTGTCTAGCCCTTGTATGGTAAAAAGCGTGATTGCGTTCCCACGCAACGGGAAGAAAGAAGTAATAATTTCTTTGAATCGTGAATGTATGTATGTATGTAAATTTAATAATAAACTAATTGTATAATGCAGTTAATAGAAGTAAATTTATGGTTAGACGAGCCGTGTCTTAGAGGCCGGACGCTCGCTTCAATTTCATAGAACGCGTGTGATCCCCGGTGCCGGCACCTTCAAAATTGGCGTGAACGCCAAGAAAAAGAAAATCACAGCATTGTTGCCCAGATATTATTAGATAATTTATTAGATATTATCTAATAATATCTGGGCAACAATATATCTATATATCTGAGCTTTGTGGCAGTATTCTCTACTCTTTGATTTTATTAGATAAAAGTAACAAAGGCTGCGACATGTCTTCAGACGTTACTTTGCGGATATCGATTTCAGTTAAAGTGGAGAACAAAGTTATTTTCCTTAAGTCCTTCTTGTTTCAGCCCATAACTAGCATTATCATTACGACATACATCCGCTGGGCCATACAGTGTTCGTCTTTTTTATAAAATAGGGCGACTTGGACTTTTGGCGCCAACTCGAAAAGTGGCAGTAGTGTTTTTATTGAATTTTGTAATTTGTGTGTATATTTGGATTATTAATGTTTAATATTGATAGTTTATTATGCTCCTGAAAGTGTACAGTGATTGGAAAATTCAATTCAAGACCAAAATTGTGCTTTTCGTTTTGTCTCCACCAGTCCAGCTGCTTGAAGTTTGTATACTTAGATATGTTACTTGACACTGGAAAATAGTTTATGACTGTTTCCATTAATAAATAAATAATAAAGAGCGATTTTAACAAATGAGCTTGCGGCTTACCTGATGGTCGCATATGAACATCCGCAGTACAAGAAGAATTACGGGTGCTTTGCTGGCCGTAGGAAGGAGTACGCTCTTTTCTTGAGGGTCTTTCAGTCTGTCGTTGTTGTCTGTTGCGAGGCGAAACGCAATGTTCTTGACTTTGGTGGTCTATATTGCCTAGCAGTGGTGTTTGGCATTTGGTAGCGCCACCAGTTTTTTTTTGTCCGTTATTGAAACTTTATTTCTCAAAAGAACATTGTTCACTTCAGAAGTACACAAATTACATTTAAAAAAAAGTAGTATTTGAGTATTCTTATCAGATGATAGAGTTAGCTTACAATACGTTACAATAGGTTAAGAATGACCTTCAAACTCTTTCGATTTATGATCATAATTTCTTCTGAATAATCCTAATTATACTTTGTTACTGTTTCGAAAACACGATTTAGAGGACTTTTCAGTAAAATTGATTTGCGTAAGTATTTTTTTCGTCTCATTTTTTCTGATTAAAATGAATGTATTATAAATATATGTTTGTCTGATACTCAAAATGTTTGAAGTGATATACAGGGTTTTCGTTGGAGTGTGAAAATTGTGGCTAAAAGTTAATTTTATGATTTTATTTTACAATATTTGTACTTCGTTAAGATTACTTTTTGTAACACATCCCCACAGTTCTATTAAACAATCCAAGTGAGGTTTAACTAGTGATTTGTAAATAATATAATGTATTCTTATATTTACGAGAATACTACACATTTAAATAAAACCAATTTTAACGGATTTTATGGCGTCTAATTTTATACTATTTATATCCCGACGTTCAGAGCGCTTTAAAGCACCTTGACCATGGGGGTCACGGTAGGACTGAGGTGACAGATGTCCCGATGTCATAGTTACCCGGAGTACCTTCAGCTTATAATTATTATTTTTGGTCCGATCTATGTAGAAAGAGATAACTGTGTCTTGAAGCCTTGCAGTGATATGCTTGGTTTTTATTTAAGTTTATTAAATTTAGGATCCCAAGCTGGTGGTAGTACCCAACCATCTTCTCTATTAAAATTAGGATGTTTTTTAATTTTAATACCCTCGAGAATCATCCTTGGTAGGAATCGTTGTTCTTTTGCGAGGATTTGTGGTTTATCAAATGATGTAATGGTTGGAACGAAACGTCGAGTTCTAATTAGTACAAAATTAAACGCTATAAAATCCATAAAACTCAGTATTCAGAACCGATAGCCGTCTATGGTGGTGGTGTGGTAGGACAGTCAGGGGGTTCAGGAGTGAACTTGTGGGTTGAAAACATGATGATGGCGATGTGATGATTATATCTTATAATTCTTCATATTGAAAAGCAAAAGGTAAGGTATTGTAGGTACAGCCTTTATTAGTGCAGAAAAACACTTTAATATGCAATTCTGTCACTGTAATGCTTGTGAGAACGCAATGGAGAGTAAGAATTTCTAGACTCGTACCAAAATGGCGGCGAGGCGGTTCCCCACCCGTCACGTCTCGTTTCCCGCGAGGGCAAAAAGCCCCTTCGAATGGGAAAAAGTCGTGACTTTATGAATGTATGAAAAGTAAAAAGTTTTTTATAGAAGAAAATGACGAAGCATCACAAATTTTCTACTGATCGTAAGTGCAATGCCCATGTCACTCGGAACACTTCCGTGTGACACTTGCCACATACTGCCCTCGTCACCCTGGGACATCGGTTGTTAAGTCTCATATGCCCAGATGTAACAATCAACCGCGCAGGAGATATTATAGTGCCACAAGTGTACGGCACTCATTCGTCCCAATGTAAGGCCCGTGCCCGACGTAGCGCTTCGATAATTCGATTAACGTCAGAGCCATAGGAACAAACAGACTCGAAACAAATTTTTGTGGCTTTTGAACCTAAGACCCGCGGCATGGTAGTCAGCTAGGCCACGCAGGTCATTATTTATAATTATTAGAAAAACAAAGAAATACTGGTCTCATCGTCATCATTTCAGCCTTTTTTTATTTGATAAAAGTGTCGGAACAAGCAAAACGTTCACCTGATGGTAAGTGCAACGTCTGCCCATAACAAATACTATGTCACTTAGAACATTTCTGTGCGCCACAACACTGCGCCCGTCACCCTGAGACATCAGTTCTAAGGTCTCATATGCCTAGTGATTACGCTAGCTCCCAGTGCCCTTCCAACCGAGACACAGTAATGTTTGCACACTACTGCTTCACGGCAGAATAACTGGACCCGCGGTGTTACCTACTCAGACGGATTCCTTTTTAAGAATCCTACCACCAGTAAAAGTGGTTCGTCATTGTTCTCTTCCGTTAAAATCTGCCGCTTTACTTTGTTCTACGTAGATTTAAAATGGCAGAAATCCGTTTTTAAAACTGTCGTATATATCGCTTGGTTTGCATAGAACATAACAATGGGATCACAGTTTCATTATACCGGATAACACTGGATCGAGGCAAACAATATAAGCCGCGACAAGTGTGTACTCGTGATATTAAACTTTTCAGGGCAACACATCGTAAATTAAAATGTCATCTAGAACTATACAGAAGTAAGTGTCGTTGTAGCTCTTATTCATATATTTCATACTATTTTTTTTTTGTTTAAACGACGTCGGTTGGACAGGGGTTGGAACTGAAAAACAGTGCTTTGACAGAATTCGCTTCCGCCGTAATGTATGCTGAGTTGTCAAGCTCGTTTTATAGGCGTACAATTTCCATACTTTTATTTTAGTAATTAATTGCTTTTATCTACGAATGCCTTCATCCTGTGCTTTACATTAATTTATGTACACCCCCCTCTGCTCCCTTCTTAATCACAACAATTCCGTTTACAATAATTGTCTGGAAGAAATCTTTCTGAGTGATAATACCGCCTATTGTACATATTTTTACACTTTTTTTGTTAATTTTTATGCTTATTCTTGTATTTGGTGTACAATAAAGAATATTGATTGATTGATTGATTGTGTTTCCTGAACAGTTTTCAGTTTTACTGGTGGTAGGATTCCTATGCAGGAGTCCGTCTAGGTAGGTACCGCCCTAGGGCCAGTTATTCTGCCGTGAAGCAGTAGTGCGCAAGCTTTACTGTTTTTCGGTTTGAAGGGCACTGTGAGCTAGCGTAATCACTGGGCAGATGAGACTTAAGAACCTATGTCTCAGGGTGATGGGCACAGTGTAGTATCACACAGAAATTTTCTGGTTGGCACAGCATTTGTTATGGGCATACGTTGCACTTACCATGATGAACGTTTTGCTCGTTTCATCACTTTCTGTAATAAAAAATAAAAATAAAAAGTTTTTAGACGTTTCTAGAAAATAAATGATTTTTCTTTCTTTCTCTCTTTCTTTCTCCGTGGTCGGACAATTGCCTTTAATTTTTAAAGATCACGAACAACCTGACTTATTCACCGGTGGCGGCACCCATAAAATTGTCCTGCAAATTTTAAGTGCTGATTTACCACATGCTTATCGGTGAAGGAAAACATCGTGAAACCCGCACGTCTGAGGACTATCATATTTCGAGGACATGTGATGTTTTACATGAGGATATTTTACTGGTGGTAGGATTCCTATGCAAGAATCCGTCTGGGTAGGTACCACCCCAGGACCAGTTATTCAGCCGTGATGCAGTAGTGTGTAAACATTACTGTGTTTCGGTTTGAGAGGCTCTGCGAGCTAGAGTAATCACTGGGCATATGAGGCTTAAGAACTGATATCTCGAGGTGACGGGCGCAGTATGGTATCTCACAGAAATATTTTGGGTGACACAGCATTTGCTATGAGCAAACGTTGCAATTACCGTCAGGTGGACGTTACGTTCGTCACTTTTTCCAATAAAAAAAAATGTGAAGTCAGCCGACGCGCATTGGAACAGCATGGCGGTCTCTTTTCGGCTTCAAAAACCCCTATCATAAATTATATTCTTCTTCTTTACGTGTTGATGCATAAACAAATGTCGACTCTGTTGGCGCTGTGGCTAAGCGATTGGCATTTGCGCTGTGGGTCGCGGGTTTGATTCCAGCACACAGATCTTTCTATTGTATCTGTATACATATAGTTGTTCCGAGTCTGACTGTTTGTGCATGCGTCGACAGAGTGAAAATAAAAACCAGGAGATGGGCAGCAGCATCTTCCTGTAACATATGAAATAAATAAACTGCGATTGCCTACCCGCCTGCCAAGCGTGGCAACTATGGCGATTTCCTCCCTAAATGAGAGCTGCGAACTTTTGTAGCAAACTGTAGGGGTGGCCTATGTTAAGCAGTGGACTAGTGATAGGCTGAAATGATGATGATAATGATGGGTACAGGCCTCATTTTTCATTAATTTGCTACAGCAATTGAACCGGATTGACCGAGGTAGTGGTGATTATGTCCTCCTGGCCGATTCTTGATCGCGCCCAGAACCACCCAATGCTGTCGGAAGCTACGAAATGGGCAAAAGATATTATATGTGTGTACGCGCAAACACAGGGTCACCAAATAACACACACATAATTTCTAATGGATCGTGGGTGCGTTTTAGAGACATACATTTCACATGCAAAACACAGCCACACCCGAAAACCAACAATTTGTGTTTTGCACAAATGTTTGGCTCCGTCCGGGATTCGAACCCGCGGCTTAGAAGTAAGGTACGCTAACCACTAGGCCACGCGGTCGCGTTATAATACATATATACGTCATATTTCCAGAAAACTACTAAAGAAAGTGTTCCCAATGCAGCGACGACATACACAATCATGATCACGTGTTGTTTATGCGCGCGTAGTCATGGCGACGTTTAAAAAGGCGACAACACGCTTTCTTAGCTTCACTTACGTAACGCTGGTCCTCTTTTATTTTATAATATCATTACTTACCTATAAATGCAAAAATCATCAAACCATGTGCATACATTTTCACATTATTTAAGATATGATGTATTTTTTACCAGCCTAAATATTTCGTTACGTTGATGAAACTCTTACCGATCCCAGTTTTACGTTAGCGTCGTTTAGTCACGCCTCGCGTATTCACGCTAACAGATGACACCTTGTTATATGTTTTATGTTAATTTTGTTTAACGTTCTGTAAAGCGATACAAAATGTTCACAAAATACAGGCCGCTATGGATTTTAACGTTAAACGAAAATATTAATTTACCTACTAAATATTTGTTCGTTTAATTCATTAGCATACATTATAAATACTTCGCCGTTTCCCTTTCTAATAAATATTCATACTGAGGCACGTGATCATTGTTGTTAGGGTTTCGTAGTGAAAATGGAACCCTTATAATTGCGTCCTGTCCGTCCGTCCGTATGTGTCAGCCATTTTACTTGAAAACTATTGGCACTACATCGATAAAATTTTGAAGGAAAGTATTTTCATGAACCATTATGCAATGGTGTTGGAAAATTACGGAAAAAAAGGGTGATACCATTCATACCATCAACTAAAAAAATCAATACGCGTGCGAGGTATCGTTACATAGTTTTCAAAAATGACAGAAATTTCAAAAAAACTATTGTATTTCAGCCAACAGCAGGTGTGTTATGCGCTTCTTAAACAAAAAAGTGTCCCCCTCCCCTCTAACTTTTCAACTATTCGGTGGAAAAAACTGAAAAAATTGTGCCATAAAAATTATGGAACCCAAAAAACACTTTAAAAGAAACATGGAAATATTATTTTGCAGCTTACACTTTATTCATAGGAATAAGTGACGAGACGAACAAATCGTTCATCTGACGGCAAGTGCAACGTTTGCCCATACCAATACTGTGTCACCCAGCTCCAAGCCGCAGCCGATCGCCTAGGCGAATGGTTCCGGAAATGGAGAATAGAGGTAAACCCCGAGAAAAGTGTAGCGATATACTCCTCGAGGGGCACGCCTAAGCCCGCTAGACGTTGTCACACAATCGGCAATAATCAGCTAGGCTCGATCACCATGTTCGGACGCCCTATTCCCTGGGAAAAGAGCGTCAAATACCTCGGGGTCGCGGTAGACGCAACGATGTCTTTCGCTGAACACATTAAGAACGTGCATAACAGGGCGGCTTTTGCGACGGGCAATCGTATAAAGAAACTACAGACCGTACAAAATAGATTCTTGCGAGGTGCTAACGGAGCCGGCTGGTACCAACGCAACGTAGACCTTCACAGCGACTGTGAAATGGCCTTACTCTCTGAACACTTCAGAGATCACGGCGGTTTTTCGAAAAAGCGCGGCATCATCTAAACCCGTTGGTAGATAAAGCAGCGAATTACCGATCCGACAAAAACGCGACCGAAAGCAAACGTCGCCCGCGAACGTGCTAGACGCAGGGATTGCTGAGACGTACACGGACGTATCCCTGACCACGATACGGTCAGCCATGATCCGAGCAACACTATACACACAGTCAATAGCGTACACCAGACACACCCGTGTTCTAGGGCGGTTCTCACCGCCCAGAGTTACCGACACACAAGTCGACAGTCCGAACGGAGGCCCGCAGCCTCCCTCGGACGGTCATTAGATGACTTAAAATAATAATTTTATGGAGACATTCACAGTAGCGCAAGCACGCAGCGAACGCATCGGTCCGAATTTAGATGTTTTAGTAGGAGTTATATTTATGTATTTATGTTTGGGTCAAATCAAACCTGGCACGCGGGCCTCGGGCCCGCGAGCACAGCATCGGATGAAACTGTAAAAGCCAAAAGGCTAACAGCGATTACATCACCGAAACTATCGATCGCTGTGTCACCCAAAACATTTTTGTGTGAAACCACACTGCGCCCGTAACCCTAAGACATCAGTTGTTAAGTCTCATATGCCCAGTGATTACACTAGCTCACAGTGTCCTTCAAACCGAAACATCGTAAAGTTGGACACTACTGCTTCACGGTAGAATAACTGGCCTCGGGGTGGTACCTACCTAGTCGGATTCCTGCATAAGACTCCTACCACCAGCGTAACCCGCTCAAGCGGGGTTAAACCAACTTACGATAGGCGTTTATCCAGTAATATACTTTTTACAGGCTCGTGAAGTAATAGAAACCAAGAAATATTTGTTTGCAAAGAAGCTTACGAAGCGCATTAAAGATCTGAACCATTACTCTTTTTATTTTATTTCAATATGCAATTGTTCTACAGTGATATTGAACAGTTGCATCATTAAAACGCTATAACGACGATTCACAGACCGCAAACATCGGTCCACAGTTATCCGGAATAATGAAACGGTAAATCTTTTTAAATTAAACGGCAGTCAAAAACTAACTTTACATAAAGAAAATTAAATGCCATGAAATCCGTAAAATTCGATTTATTAAAAGTACATAACAACTTTTTTTTATTTTTTACACAAGCTGGCCATATATATTTATTATATTAAGGCGATACCACACCGATCCGCTCGCTTTCCCTAATAAATCTCCTCTCCCTAAGAAATCGGTTCTTAAGTCTCATATGCCCAGTGATTACTCTAGCTCTTAGTGCCATACAGTAATGTTTGCACACTACTGCTTCACGACAGAATAACTGGCCCTGTGGTGGTACCTATCTAGACGGATTCCTGCATAGAAATCCTACAACCAGTAAAGTAAAGTTACCACCAGTAAGTTCCCGGTGGAGGTTTACTTTTAGGTGGACTTTTAGTAATTTATTCTTATCAAAACCTTATTCACATAAAAGAAAATTACACTATAAATTGAGGCAGTTTCACTGGTCACCAGTTTTAATAATTAGGAGTATATCTACGAGAAAAGTCCGATTACGCAATATTTTATGACAGTGCATAACAATGTTGAATTTGTAAATAAAGGAAAAGAGACCGTTTCACCTGTCTGTTAAGCCGTGCGTTCAGAATACCCAAGAGATCGAAAAGTCATTTCAGAGAGAAAATTCGGCGTGTGATTCAATTTATTTTAAAAAAAACCACTTCATCTGTGAAAGGAATTTGTTACGAAAATGAAACGTTTGCTTAAAAAACAGACTAGAACATCAAATGCAATAAAACAGACTAGAATAGCAATGAGAATGCCAGGCCATAAAAATGAAACTATTATATTGTCATCGGTCTTTCATTGGTGTGCTAAATTTCAAATTATTCCGACTTTTAGAAGTGGACGATCACTGAATTGGAACATTCATACGGGTCAACTTTACAAAAGCGTGTTAAGAACAGCTCAAGTAAATATGTTTTTTTCTTTTATTCACGCGAATACTACACATTTAAATAAAACTTCTTTTTACGGATTTTATCGCGTTTAATTAAAAACTATTTTTAACCCGACTTTTCGACTTTTAATTAAAAGCTGAAGGTACTCCGGGTTAACTATGACACCAGAACAACTGTCACCTCAGTCCCCCCGTGACCATGGGTGCTGTAAAGCGCCCGAAACGTAGGGTTAAATTAGTTTTAAATTAAACGCGATAGAATCCGTAAAAAGTAGTTTGATTTAAAAGCCCAAGTAAATATTGTTACAATACGAAATTTACTGCTTATACGTATCGATTGTCAAGTAATTTGTTAAGTGCAGGCCGTGTGGTGGCGACTTTAGAGAATCTACGACCCCATCTCATCCCGTGAGTGTCTTAAAAGTCGATAGACGGAAAATTAAAACCAGAAGATGGACAGTAGCATCTTCCTGAAACATCTGATAAAATAAACTACTAATAGCGTGGCAACTATAGCAAAATCCTTTGTAGCAATCTATGGGGGAGGCCTATGTTCAGCAGTGGACTAGTGATAGGCTGAAATGATGATGATGTCAAGTAATTTCTCGTTCTGACCATTCGGAAAATGTCGTCTTCAGAAGGACTACATTTTTTATTTTTTTATTTCATAAAAGGGACGGAACGAGCAAAACGTTCACCTGATGGTAAGTGTAACGCTTACCCATAACAAATGCTGTGTCACCCAGAAAATTACTGTATGACATCACACTGCGCCCGTCACCCTGAGACATCAGTTCTTAAGTCTCATATGCCCAGTGATTACGCAAGCACTCAGTGCCCTTCAAACCGAAACACGGTAATATTTGCACAGTACTGCTTCACAGCAGAATAACTGGCCCTGGCGTGGTAACTACCTAGACGGATTCCTGCATAGGAATCCTACCACTTTTAAAATTGAAAATACTTGAATTGATTTTGTGTCGGTAATTTGATTGCTACAAGCGTGGTAACTCAGGGGCTCGGCGCTCGCCTTAAAAATACGTCAGTGGCCTAGTTTTGTTACCGGGTAAAGGGTACCATCACGTCCGAAGAATAAAATTATTTCGAGGATATGTGAAGAATGAGTTATTTTAGAAACGTTTACCTTTAATTTCCTTCGGTCATCCGGGCCTCGGCATCAAGGAAGACTAACGACACCACCGCAAGCGGTCGTAATATTAACATATAAACTGTTCTAAAATAAAAAAAGTATTTTTTTTTTCACGGGATGAAGATACGGAGGCACATCCCACTGCTGAAACCTGGAATCCAGCAAGGAGAGAGGGGTGTCGCTACGCTAAGACTGAGTGTGTTCCTTAGGCCGAACAATGTTTTTCTTGTTTTTTTTTTTTTAATTATATATTCATAATGATTTTCATGCTTGGTTTTTGTTATAATTTTGTTTATCTTACTTTGTTCACGATCTTAAAACGTGACACCGCATTGGTGCAGCGTGGCGGACTCTTTCGGGCACTTCGAACATTTATTGGCTGTAACTTAATTTATTTTTGCAAGTTTAAGTTTTACTATTTAATATTAATAATGCGTTTCCATTGTCCACAGAATACACTTGCCATTTTGGACAAGTTGGACATCGATAGCGAGAAGCCATCGGAAGAGGAGATCGCAAGAATCTTCGGATATGAAGAGGCATACCTATCTGGTGAACTGGGCGTATGGCAGAGAATCAAACCGAAAATATGGGCACTGTTCGACGAGCCATCTAGTTCACCGGCCGCAAAGGTAAGACTTTTAGAAGGTTACATTTTATATCTTTATTTTTTATTAGCGATCAGGATTCGTACGGATGCAATTTACTAATGAAGAAAATGAGAAGTGTGCTTAGCAAAAATTTTAAATATGTTTTTAACTGTCAAACGGAACGTCACATATTTATTTATTTATTCTTTATATACACTATGTTATTAATATTAAATGCGATGACAAGTAATTTATGTACAAAGGCGAACATAACTCTGAAAGAATTTCTTCCATCAAACCTTGGAGTGAAGAGGAGAGCATGATATGTGCGGATAAGAGTGTACATAGAACCAACGACCAAAAAAAAGTCTTTGTACTTAACATTAAATCTATATAACTTACAATTGATAATATTTACACATATACTCGTATATAGCACATACTTAAAGAACCACATTAATACCTATACACGTACATATACTAATATACTTAAAAATATTAAATATACATACAAACATCCTTAATAAGTATTAAAATATTAGACAAATATAACGCTATATGGTTAGAAACTGGTTAAAAACTCCTTTTTTGAGAAATTCCTATTGAGTGACTTGCACGCATTTCATGTGGAAGTGAATTCCATTATTTAGCTGCATATATAGTGAAGGAACTACCATCTTTATATATTATGTTGTTGAAAGACACGACTTACCTCTGGGAATAAGGAACTCTAAACGTTCACGAATACGAAAAGGATAGGAGTGATTATGTGTAATATGTTTTTGTTGTTTTTAGAAAAATTTACCCTTTAGATATTAAAAACTATAGACCTATATCCATACTTTCTTGTGTATCGAAACTATTTGAATCTCTTCTTTGTGCGATACTTACCCGTTACTTTACTGTTTTAGAAAATGTCGTTCGGTCGAAACGAATCTAGTCAGCTATGTATCTTGCCTTGCTAATGAAATTGATCAAAGAACCTTCGGTTTATATCGATTTTAGCAGCGCCTTTGATAAGGTAAACCACTTACTACTGATCCAAAAACTGGAAGCGTATGCGATAAACGGCTCTATTTTAAGCGGATACGGTCATGCTTAGTAGAAAGAGAACAGATAGTAGTAATCAAGGGTTAAAAGTCTCAGACGTATTTCGCAAAATCAGGGGTACCTCAGGGATCACTGCTAGGACTGCATCTATTTTTAATATATATCAATCACATTGTTTCTTGCATCAAATATAGTAACATATCTCTTTTCGCAGACGATCTTAAGATATTTATTTATTTATACGTTGGTTAATAGAATCAGGCGTTACTTTGCGGAAATCCATTACAATGAAGAAAAGTAAGTTACTTTGCTAAGATCCGCATGCAAAATATAAAAATGGTGTATATTACCTAGTTTTTTGAAGTGCACCACCCGCCCTCCCTCAGTAGCGTGCACAAGCAAACTAACACCGCCACCAGGAACCGCCACCAGGTACCCTCCACCAACCACTACAATACCACCACTAGATAATATACACCACCGAAGCCGAGAACACGACACGTGTTTCGCCCCAAAACGAGGCATTATCAAGCGTAATAGACTCTACGACTTGATATACACCATTTTTATATTTTGCATGCGGATCTTAGCAAAGTAACTTACTTTTCTTCATTATTTATACGTTAACAAATTTAACCACAGTGTTAAATTTAAACACAAGTGCACCGCGTATGTCAAATTAAGCTAGTGCAAAGCTTAATTTGACTTACGCGGTGCACTTAGGCTCCAGATGAAAATCAGAGTCTGGCTTTACAGTTTCACATTAAGCTGATCTGGAGACCTATTGGTTCGGCCGTGAGACATGCCAAAAAAAACACGCACATTGCATATCTTTTTTGTATTATTTTCTTTTTCAATTTTTTTTTTAATTACTTGTGTAATTTATTAAATAGTATGTGTTTCTTTTCTTTCTTCCTTTGCTTCTGTATACAAGTGTTGAATCATTTAAGAATACCATGCTCATTCAAAGTGATCGACACATAATTGAACTGTGGTGTAAGTCAAATAGCATTAGGCTAAATATTAAATAGTGCTTTTACATAAAATTCACGAAGGTAATATATCCTATTGACTGGTCTAACTGTATAGCTGATGAAACTCTTGTGTCACATGGTCATACTTTCGAAGATTAAATATGAATCGAAATGCACTTATTCAGAAGCCGAGTGATTTTCCTGGCATTTCATTTAGTCGACTCTTACGGCCACATGTATTCAGATAGGTGAAATAATTCATACTCATCTCACAACATCACGAAGTTTCACTTCGTTTATACGATAAAAAATATACGTTTTTTATTTCTTGAAGGCCGATTGTCGTCCGACAAAGAATAGCACCTACTTCTTTTCTACCGAAGTGTCTTAAGAGGCGACTAAGGTCTTGTACGAACAGTCTTTATTCGTGCAGAATACTACCATAATATGCAATGACGTCACTATACTGCTCTCGGGAACGCAACGGAGAGTAGAATATTTTTTACTTGTTCCAAAATGCTGGTGACGTGGTTCGTCTCCCTTAGCGATTTCGTTTGTCGTGGGGGCGAAAAATTTGCTATGTGTGGTCTCTGCCTAGCCCTTATATAGGAAAAAGGTGTGACCGTATGTATGTATACTTTTTTTCATTTCAAAATATAACATATTCAAAATTTAAGCATGGCTAGTTTTATTGACGTTGATATCGTACAAACAAAAATCAGCTGCGAATAAAAACTGCAAAAACATGTTCAACTAATCGTTATAGGAAATGGATTAATCTCCGGCTTAACTCTATAGAGTCGTTTATCATTATAACGATCGCGAACATTTTCTGAAAAGGGCTCATTTTTCAGCTTACATTCTGTAAGCTTTAGACACAAGTAAAATCCAGGTCACGGACCATTAACAAGCGATTGAGGTCTCTGCGGTTTATTTAAAAAGCTTATATTTTGGCATATGTTATTCACTGCACGAAGTACCAAAGCTATTGACATGGATAGATAATAACTCCGGGAGTAACTTAGACAATTTTTCATCGGGCTTATTTCACCGGCTCCGAAATTATAAACATTTTTCCGATAATATTCCACAGAACGTCATATTTAGTATGCGGTAGCAGAACCGTTGACTATTCAAAATACTATAGAAAAAATATAGAATAATATATTAGACATTGTGAGTACTATTTTTATTGGAAAACACTACTTGACTATTATGGTGACCATGATAGGACTGGTGGTAGGAGTCCTTGCAGGAAACGTCAGGTGTACACCCCAGGTTATTTGCCGTGAAGCAGTATTGTGCAACATCTGGTTTCGGTTTGAGGGCACTAAAGCTACGTAATCATGGCAAGACTAAAAAATGTCGCCAGAAACTTCGGTGACTAGATTGTTATAGATTGCACTTCATCATTGAACTTTGCTTGTTCCGTCACTTTATAATAGGATGATATGACGAAAGCACCATTCTGTTTTATATTAGATAACGGCGTGTCCTACCTGACTACCATGCCGCGGGTCTTGGGTTCAAAGCCCAGCCATTGATTTTACAGAGCCATAGGGACACAAACGGAGTCTGTTTGTGTGTCCTATGGCTCTGATGTTAATCGAGTAATCGAAGCGCTACATCGGGCACCGGACCTTACATTGGGACGAGTGAGTGCCTCTGTGTTTGCGCGTTCACTTATGTCACCATGATATCTCCTGCGTGGTTAATATACTCGGACATTAATCGGTAACTGTGGCCGTGTTCGAAAATCGATCAGGAGAAAATTCAATGATTATATCTCAGGGGCTTGGTGCTCGCCTTTAATTTCATAGTAAGCGAGTAACCTGGGTTCGATCCCCGGTGCCAGCACCTCTAAAATTGTTCTACAATTTTAAGTGCTGATTTACCATGTGCTTAGGTGTGAAGGAAAAACATCGTGAGGAAACCTGCATGACCGAGGAATAGAAATATTTCGAAGACATGTGAAGTCCGCCAATCCGCATTGGAGCAGCGTGGCGGATTCTTCCTAGCTCCTAAACCCTCTCAGAAATGAGAGGAGGCCTGTGCTCAGCAGGGGGACATTTATAGGCTGAAACTTTACTTTACTTTTTTTTTTAATTCACTTATATTTTTATAACCTATCTAAACAGATCAAAAAGACCAGTCGAAAAAAGTGCAGTTAGTAATAAATAAAAAGACATTTAAAAGTGTATTTTTTAAGCTAGCTACGGAGCTGTATTTGTATTTTATGTATTTTGTCTCGATGATTATATTTAGAGTATATTAGATCATTTTACAGGAACAAGGTTAACTACAAGCTAATATTTAGCATCTGTCTGTATATCTGTGTGTATTTAGCATCCTGACAGACGCTAAATATTAGCTTATAGTTACCAAATCAAACTTATTCTACCACCCGGCAGGGCAAATGAGTACAAAAATAGGAACACAGTTATATAATACTATTGTCAACTTATATCACCTTAAAAAATAAAATACTTTCAAATTATTCGCCCAAATTTTAAGAAATAGTTATTAAACAATATAATACATAATTTATTACGAAGTAAATCATTAAATCGGAATCACAAATTTGAAAATTTTATTAAAGAAAATACTTGCTGATAGATACCCTTTTCAAGTCGAGTGAACTGTCAGGAATATACCTAGTCGGGTCACAAGTTCTGTCACAAGCACTTCGTTAAATAAATGGTACGACTTTTATTGTTTGTATAAAATATATTATTATTTAGCACAAATGTGCTTCGACGACCGCGTGGCTTGGTGGTTAGAGTACCTGACTTCTAAGCCACGGGGCCTGGGTTCGAATCCCAGCCGGAGCCAACATTTGTGCTAATACATAAATTAGTTGGTTTTCGGGTCTGGTTGTGTTGTGATTGTTCCCGTGTTTCTGACACTGCATCCTAGCCTACCTCCGATCTTATCGCATCAGCGTTACATCGGGCGCGGGTAGGTTGGGACGAGCAAGTGCCTCTGTGTTTGCGCGTACACTTGTGGCACTATAATATCTTCTGCGCAGTTGATGGCTCTCGACAGTAGTCGTCAGTTGTCGCCGTGGTCGAAATCGGCTAGGAGAACATCATCATCATTATTATTTACCTTTTTTGAGGATACTTTTTTGTCGTGTGGTGGCGGTTTAAGAGAATCTAGTACCCCATCTCATCCATCGGGTGTCGTAAAAGTCGACAGAGGGAAAATTAAAACCAGTCATGGACAGCAGCACCTTCTTCGAAAGTCAGAATAAATAAACTGTGGTTGCCAACCCAAGCCCTGCCCAAGCTTGCCCGCCAAGCGAGGCAACTGTGGCAAAATCCCCAAAATGAGAGCTACAACTTTTGTGGCAATCTATGGGGGAGTCCGCTGTCCAGCAGTGGACCTACCTTTGTTTAGTAGTAACTGGAAAATAGAAAAATTGTCAAGATGATATTATATGATTTATTATATATATAATATATATGTGACTACTTCTTATTACTACTAGATGTTGTTAACAACGCGGGATATACTCGTATACCAGTGCCGCAGTATTAAGGCACTAACTCGTCATTTAGGAGCTTTAGAGATGTACCACGAACAACGATTCAAGCGATCGTCAGTCTGCTTTTCGTTCGCTTTAGGAAAATCTATTTTCATGTCTATGACAAACAAAGCCGATAGGTCTCCGGCAGAGTAGAATAGCACCTACCTCTTTCCTACCGATATGTCGTAAGAGGCGACTAAGGTATTGTACGGACAGCCTTTATTCGTGCTGAATAACACCATAATATGCAATGCTGTCACTATACTACTCGTGGGAACGAAATGGGGAGTAAGAATTAAACAATAATTGACTCGTACCAAAACGTGACGACTTAAGAGAATCTACCACTCCATCTCATCTCTTTGGCGTCGTAAAAGTCGACAGAGGGAAAATTAAAACCAGGAGATAGGCACCAGCATCTTCTTAGCACATCTGAATAAATAAACTTCGGTTGCCAACCAGCCTGCAAAGCGTGGCAACTATGGCAAAATCTCCCCAAGATGAGAGCTACAACCTTGTGTGGCAATCTATGGTGGAGGCCTATGTTCAGCAGTGGACTAGCTATAGACTAAAATGATGATGATGATATTACAGCTGTCGTGGGTAGGTTACAACTAGTTAGAATAAATCACTGACAAATATTTTATCACGCGATAAAAAATTATTCCATTGCGTATAAAAGGGAGCTGGAATATCAGGCAAGGGTATTTCGGCTGCGTTTAAGGTTCTCTCTGTCTTAGGTTATCTTAGGATTACCGTTTGATGTTTTTCAAACAAGATTCCTACTAAAGAAAAAATATGTAGACCAATTAGATAATAAACATACATAAATAACATCACGACTGTATCCCATAAGGGGTAGTCAGAGACTGGGCACTCACTGCACAAATAGATGTCTGCCACAATCCACGTTTCACCAAAACAACATAATGCACTTGGTGTGATAGGTGGTGAGCCCATCGCCACCATGCGCTGATGGGTGCACAGTGCAATTCCTTACTCGTCCTTTTACGAGATCCATTGGATGAGATTGAGTGGTAGTATTCTTTTAACGAGCCGCCATCACACAGCTAAGATAATAAACAGTAAAAAATAATAAAGTATATAATGATAATTATATACTTAGATAAAACGAGAATTTCTATATGTTCTAGAAACGATAATAACAGTGTTAGCTGACCTGCCTATTATAACGTGGCCCTTCAGACCGATATAGTAAAGCTTGCAAACTATTGCTTCACTGCAGAATAACTGGCCCTGGGGTGGTACCTACCTAGACACATTCCTGCATAGGAATCCTACCACCAGTAAAAAATACCTTGTCTATACATTTTATTATATTGCCTATTAAAACGTGGCCCTTCAGACCGATTTAGTAAAGCTTGCAAACTATTGCTTCACGGCAGAATAACTGGCCCTGGGGTCGTACCTACGAGTACCTAGACACATTCCTGCATAGGAATCCTACCACCAGTAAAAAGTACCTTGTCTATACATTTTCCGCGTAGTATTTAACTCTAGAATTTGTATCAATTTCATTTACGATAAACTGTTCTGATAATTTGTTGATTAATGTGTTCTAAAAATTTAAGTAATCCAGTTAAGTTGTTTTATTCTTTTTCGGTGTCAAATTAATAAATTACTGTTCTTTTCATCATCTTTTCATGTATGTTCATTTCTCTTGGCAGAAAACGTTTCTGCCAAGAGAAATGAACAATTTTGTGTAACGAATATAAGAAAATAAATTACAGTTTTTACCTGTCATGTGGTGGCGGCTTAAGAGAATCTACCACCCCATCTCATACCATGGGTGTCGTAAAAGTCGACAAAGGGAAAACTAAATTCAAGAGATGCGCAGCAGCATCATCCTGGAACATCTGAATAAATTCACTTCGGTTGCTAAGCAGTGCAACTACGGCAAATTCCCCCAAAACGAGAGCTTTTGTGACAATTTATGAGGGAGGCCTATGTTCACCAGTGGACTAGTGATATGCGGATATGACGACCCGACATGAATCCATATTGTATGGCGTTCACTGTCGTCAAGATAACTTCTCCATAATCACGAAGTCACCATGTTAAATTTGCACAATTAGTCTAAATGCCCAAAAATTATCTTATATACATAGGTATTCCTCCTTGTATGTTAATAAATAATTATATATTCAAAGTATATATTCGAACCATTCATTATGATAATGGGAAAGATAATTTGTAAATATACGCATGTATTAATGTTTGATGAGTATCTTACTAAGTTAACTTTCTTTCCACTTTTGTAATGGATTTTCGCAAAGTGATGCCTTATTGTATTAACTACATTAATTATTAAAGCCGTGTGGTGGCGGCTCGTTAAAAGAATACTTGCACTGTTAAAAGAATACTTCCACTCCATCTCATCCAATGGATCTCGTAAAAGGCGAGTAAGGAGCTCCACTGTGCACCCAACAGCGCATGGTGGCGATGGGCTCACCACCTATCACACCAAGTGCATTATATTGTTTTGGTGAAACGAGGATTGTGGCAGTCATCTGTTTTTGCAGTGAGTGCCCAGTCTCTGACTACTCCTTATGGAATATAGTCGTGATCTTATGTATGTATGTACATTAATTATGAATTAATTTTAATAAACAACAATTAAGTGGCAGTGAACAAAGATTGTGTTTTTCCATTTTATATAATACGGAATCAAACTACTATGTACAAATATTGCGCAAGCCATTAGGAATTTGGTCCTTACTTCGACTACTAAAGAAAAATAATATGCAGTATGTCACAACCATAACACAGTGATTGATGACACCGATTTCTGTCCACGAAAGTCGGCTTTTTATGGAACCATCTAGAACGAAAAAATATGGAAAAATATTCGCTGGCCGAATTTAACTGAATGGGCTTTAGATGATTTTTAGAAATATCTTTTACAAAGTACTAAGTAATTACTTTCTTATTACCTAAAAATATTTATGATATCGTAAGCTTAAAAAGTCCGCCAACCCGCATTGGAGCAGTGTGGCGGATTCTTCCTAGCTCCAAAACCCTCTCAGAAATGAGAGCAGGCCTCTGCTCAGTAGTGGGACATTTATAGGCTGAAACTTTACTTTACTTTTAAGCTTAAAAAACATACAAAAAAATCATACGTAATTTTTTTACAAATCACCACCGTTTCGTAACGTTGACGTAGAAATTAATAAATACAATCACGCCTTTTCCTATATAGGGGTAACCACATCCGTGGCCCACTTTTTGCCCCCGCAGGAAACGAAACGTGATGGGTGGTAAAACAGGTTGCCGCGATTTTGATTATAGTTGAAATTTGGGCTCCTCATTGCATTCCCACGAGTACCTAGCCATCGGCACGGCAACCACTGGCTTGGCAGAGAGGAAGGGAAAAGGATTAGGTAGGTAATAGACTTGGGGTAGGGAATGGGAAGTTGAGAAAAGAACTGTAAGATGTAGGATACTACTATCGCGAAAGTTGCAGGAGACAGCAGTAGCTCGGGAGGCCGGGTTCGCTTATTAGGTACTCTGCCGTATTCGCCGAAAAATGCAATTAGGTTAAGTTTCTCCGGCCCGGCCTTCTACAGTGCGCGCTTATAATTTTAAATAATACCATTTACCATATTCTGTATGTAAGAACATAACATTATCAACGTCGTCATTATCATCATCATTTCATAGTTTTAGACTCTCATAGTTTGGAAGAATTTTGCTATAGTTGCCACGTATGGCAGGCGGATTGGCAACCGCAGTTTATTTATTGAGCTGTTTCAGAAAGATGCTGCCCATCCCCTAGTTTTAATTTTTCTTCTGTCGACTTTTATGACACCCACGGGACGAGACGGGATCCTTTAGGCAGCCACCGCACGGCGTACAAATATTTAAAAAAGTAAAAGTAAAGTTTCAGCCAATAAATTTTCCACTACTGAGCACAGGACTCTCATTTCTGAGAGGGTTTTTGGAGCTAGGAAGAATCCGCCACGCTGCTCCAATGCGGGCTGGTGGACTTCAGATGTCTTCGAAATATTTTTAATTTCTCAGACATGCAGGTTTCCTCACGATGTTTTCCTTCACCGCCGAGCACGTGGTAAGTCAGCACTTAAAATTGCAATTAACAATTTTAGTGGTGCCCGTGGTAAAAGTCGACAGAGGGAAAATGAAAACCAAAAGATGGGCAGCAGCATCATTCTGGAACATCTGAAAAAAATAAACTGCGGTTGCCAACCCGTCTGCCAAGCGTGGCAACTATGGCAAATCCCCCCCAAAATGAGAGCTACAAACTTTTGTGGCAATCTATGGGGGAGGCCTATGTTCAGCAGTGGACTAGTGATAGGCTGAAAAGAAGAAGAAGAAGAAGAAGTGGTGCCGTCACCGGAAATCGAAGCTAGTTCACTCGTCTACTATGAAAATTAAAGCGCGCGCCTAGCCCCTGAGCTACCACGGCCTAAATTACTTGACTTCTTTTCGTACTAAGTCCAAATGAATGAGCCTCATACCATGGCATTTATGTATTTTATTGTCATTATTGATTTCCTGACGTTGCTAAGTCACTTATGGCATTCATCACAAAAACAGTATATATAGTTTTTTAAAAGTCTGTAAGGAACAATCCTACAATAGTACGATCTAACTAAAAACTAAAAAAAACTTTATTCACTAATTAAATGCACACAGTGATGACAGACGTGGTCCTTTACTGTTAACGTATTAGGAATGAAGGAAAGTAAGTTACTTTGCTAAGATCCGCATGCAAAATATAAAAATGGTGTATTTTACCCAGTTTTTTGAAGAGCACCGCCCGCCCTGACGGCCGCCGAGTCGTCTGTCGTAGAGTCTATGACGCTTGATAATGCCTCGTTTTGGGGCGAAACACGTTTCGTGTTCTCGACTTCAGTGGTGAATATTATCTAGTGGTAGTATTGGAGTGGTTGGTGGAGGGTACCTGGTGGCGGTTCCTGGTGGCGGTGTTAGTTTGCTTGTGCACGCTAATGAGGGAGGGCGGTGCTCTTATAAAAACTAGGTAATATACACCATTTTTATATTTTGCATGCGGATCTTAGCAAAGTAACTTACTTTCCTTCATTATAATGGATTTCCGCAAAGTAACGCCTGATTCTATTAACTGTATCAGGAATGTCAAAGTCGCTCAGCGTGAAGTAAAGGAAAAGCTTCGCTAGGAGTTTCTTTTACCCGATATCCGTCCGAAACCCGAAATAAGGATATCCTCAGTAGAACGAGGACACCAACAAAGCATTAAAGAGTAACAAGCGTAAAAGGGCCGGTCACATGAATATTCCAGCTTTACTTATGTCAGTTTTGAAATATAAATTAAAAGTAGGTCATGTTATTATGTACACTACGTTTTTTCAGTTCGAGTATTTAAGGGAAATAACTTATAATTAGCAGCACATTGCTCGCTCAATTCGCATTCTATGATTTTTTTTTGTATATAATATAATAACTTTTAAAAATAATATGTTAAAACACGGCCTAAGAGAATCTACCACCCCATTCCATCTCGTGGGTGTCGTAAAAGTCGACAGAGGGAAATTGTAACCAGGAGATGGGCAACAGTATCTTCCTGGAACATCTGAATAAATAAACTGCGGTTGCCAACCCGCCTGCCAAGCGTGGCAACTATGGCAAAATCCCTCCAATATGAGAGCTACAAACTTTTGTGGCTATCTATGGGGAAGGCCTATGTTGATGATAAAAAATATAACAAGTATAAAAGTTCCTTATCATCAATCATTTGCGCCCATCTCAAATCCACTGTTGGACCGAAAACGTGGGTCTAAAGGTCATCACATCTTTCGGCCTTTGCAGGATTCCGAAGAGGTAAATGCCACCCCAGCGCAGTTATTCTGCCGTAAAGCAGTAGTGCGAAAACATTACTGTGTTTCGGTCTGAAAGGCCGTGAGAGCTAGTGTAAACACTCGACATGTGAGACTTAAGAAATGTCTCAGGGTGGCGGGCGCAGTGTGTTGTCACACAGAAATGTTTTGAGTGACACAACATTTGTTATGGGCAGACGTTGCACTTACCATCAGGTGAACGTTCTGCTGGTCTCGACACCTTTTCCTATTAGAATCCGTCTAATTAAATATTTTTATTCGGCCTTCTATATATAAATGTTTGCCGTAGAAAAACTCTTGTTTCTGGTTATCATTAATGACATTCGTGACTGAGCAACGTCCCCTGATGCCAATAAATGGATGGATATTTTGTTCATTTACCTAGACCACGGTTATAATTACGTTAATTCGTTGATTCCCTACTTGATAGATAAGGATATTCTGTTAATAAAGGAGACCTAAATGACTATTTTGAATCTCTTAGAGCCTGTTTGAGAACCTCTTTAGCACCAAAGATTTTCTTTAATTGCCCAAGGTTTTCTTCATAGGTTGCGATATGCGTGAATCTGCTTCTTAAGTCAAACGGTAGCGATAAACGTTTGATTTAGATATTTTAGATATTATGAAGATGGTAAATACATAGTTGTTGATTACATACATACATAAGATCACGGCTGTATCCCATAAGGGGTAGTCAGAGACTGGGCACTCACTGCAAAAACAGATGACTGCCACAATCCACGTTTCACCAAAACAATATAATGCACTTGGTGTGATAGGTGGTGAGCCCATCGCCACCATGCGCTGTTGGGTGCACAGTGCAGTTTAATTACTTACTCGCCTTTTACGAGATCCATTGGATGAGATGGAGTGGTAGTATTCTTTTAATGAGCCGCCACCACACGACTTAGTAGTAGTTGATTACACATTTAAAAAAAAAAATATTTATTTCTTTATTAAATTAGACACACCAACAGTGAACATATCGAAAATAGACCATAACATAGACAATACAGTACATTATCTTGATATGTGCACCTTTAACAGGCGTGTTCAACATTCAATAATACGTGACTAATAAGTACTTCAAAAATGTACAAAATCAACGACGAAAAGTAGAAATGTCCATTACAAATTATACAGGGTTTTCTTTTACTCCTCAGAATGATAGGTAGGTGAAATAGAAGCCCGTGGCATGTTTATTTTACTTATTTTTAAGTTTTATTTATTGCCGCGGCAGGCAGGCATTTATGTAGTTTGTTGGATGTACGGGACTCTAATAAAGCCAAAGATAGTCAATTAATAATACCGTGTATAGTTTTTATTCCACTCACCTATCACATGTTAATTTTTCTGGGAAAGAGAACGCAATCACAATGTATATATAAATCACTTAGTCTTAGAGAGAAAAGTGATGCAAATGATTCCAGTACCTTTTTTTTCGAAGTAGTGTAATGAGTTGTGAAATATGTCTATATCAGTTTTTTTACTGTTTAGTATGTTGTACTCGTTACAAGTTGTAAAGTAGTTAAGCTAAAATATTTTGTAAATTGGTAGTTCACAACTATAATATCCAAAGAAAAACATGTAAATTGGTATCCCGCCAGAATACTGTTATTTGAATGAAATATAAATGTAAATATTTAATATCCCTCAACAAAGGAAAGGATATTTTATTTGTAAAAACTGTTTCTTCACGTTTTCAACACAATTTACATGTGTTAGTTATGGCCAAAGTTAGGTTTTTTTTTTGATTACAGGGTTTTGGAAGATAAAAGTGTATGTGTGGGTCTATCTTCATCTTCAGTATCCTGTTAATATGCCACTGCTTTTTTTTTATTGTATAAAGTGACGAAACGAGCAAAACGTTCACCTGATGGTAAGTGCAACGTCCGCCCACAACAAATGCTGTGTCACCCAGAATATTTCTGTGTGACACCACACTGCGCCCGTCACCCTGAGACATCAGTTCTTAAGTCTCAAATGCCCAGTGATTACGCTAGCTCACAGTGCCCCTCAAACCGAAACACAGTAATGCTTGCACACTACTGCTTCACGGCAGAATAACTGGCCACGGGGTGGTACCTACCTAGACGGATTCCTGCATAGAAATCCTACCACCAGTAGCTGCTGAATATAGACTGCTCCCTGGGTCTGTTGGGACCTTGGGAGCGGCTAGAAATCTCAAGTCTCATATGCCCAGCAATTACGCCACCTCACAGTGCCCTTCAGACCGAAACACATTACTGTGCCTCTACATTTGCTTTAAAACATTAGTTTGCACACTATTGCTTCACAGCAAGGTAACCGGCCCTGCAGTGGTACCTACCTAGACGGAACCCTGCACAGGAATCCACCAACAGTCTCATATGCCCAGTAATTACTCACTAGCTGTCAGATGTAATCTATCAGACTGCTTGTATTTTACTGGTCTCCCTGATTCCCTTCTCGCTGATGTTTCCTCCAATCATATCATATAAGCGTGATTTTGTTAACGGTTAAATTAGACAATGCCTCTACATTTGCTGTAATAATAACAGCATATAATATATGTTACAGATGAATTGTGCTAATGACATCTTCTTCTTCTTCTCTTCTTCTTCTTTTCAGCCTATCACTAGTCCACTGCTGAACATAGGCCTCTCCCATAGATTGCCACAAAAGTTTGTAGCTCTCATTTTGGGGGGGATTTGCCATAGTTGCCACGCTTGGCAGGCGGGTTGGCAACCGCAGTTTATTTATTCAGATGTTCCAGGAAGATACTGTTGCCCATCTCCTGGTTACAATTTCCCTCTGTCGACTTTTACGACACCCACGAGAGGTACGTACCACACGTAGGTCTCTTTAAAAGAGATAGACCTGACTTCTATTCTGCGGGTTCTAGGTTCTAATTCCATTCAGAGCCCACATTTACGCAAAAACGCAAATTCCTAGGATTTTCCGGAACCATTCTATAGATTGGCGATCGCAGTATAAGATTGTCTGTCACCGGTCTGGCATTTTACTGGGTATATGAAATTACACTTACGGTGAACATTTCGCTCGTGTTATCACTTTCTCGAATAAAACAAATTGTGGTGGTTTTTTCACCGTCTGTCTGAAAGCAACGATTTTTTCAAGTGTTTTCCCACTAACAGATAGGAGACTGAGCGGTACGGTATAAAAACCCGGGGTGTTATTAAAATAATATATCTTATTTAAAGAAAAGATAATACTTTACCAATCATAATAAAACGTCTATCATTCACACTATAAATATGAATGTTTTTATATCGAAGTATTTTCTATATGAAACGCTTCCTTGGGAAAATATGAGCGTGTTTAAGCAAGTTTCTTTATCTTTAAATACACATACATAAATCACGACTGTATCCCATAAGGGGTAGTCAGAGACTGGGCACTCACTGCAAAAACAGATGACTGCTACAATCCACGTTTCACCAAAACAATATAATTCACTTGGTTTGATAGGTGGTGAGCTCATCGCCACCATGCGCTGTTGGGTGCACAGTGCAGTTTAATTCCTTACTCGCCTTTTACGAGATCCATTGGATGAGATGGAGTGGTAGTATTCTTTTAACGAGCCGCCGCCACACGGCTTTATCTTTATCCTATATATATTTATCCACACTGTTATTTTAAAACGAAATTGCTTAAATTCTGTATATATGAGAATTTGTTATGTTTTTCGTTAATACAGAAGAGAACGTAACGATACGTTTAAATCAAAGATTTAAATCACAATGCGTAAACGTTTTAAGACGAATTAGCGTTGGTAGCCAGGGGCCATCAGTAGAACTGTTAATTGCAACTTAATTACCGATTAACTACATTTTCATTAAATTTTCTGGAATCCCACACTCGAGCAATGTTGTAATCTATTCCCTTTCAAAAACAACACAAACCTGTTACAATGTTAATTCTGTGGATATATAATTATTATGTAATAGTATTTATATTTTCACACCACACTCCATATTTTATTTATTTGCACCTGCCATCAGTTTTCTTGTCTCCCAGGGTTGACTGGCAGGGAATGCCTCTTGGCATTAAGTCCGCCCATAGTATTCCTTAGATTAAGGTGTTACGATAAAGATTAAATAAAAAAAAAGATAGGCAGCAAGATGTTCCTGGAACATCTTAATAAATAAACTGCGGTTGCCGACCCGCCTGCCAAGCGTGGCAACTATGGTAAAATCCCCTCAACATTAGAGCTACAAATGTTTGTGCCAATCTATGAGGGAGGCCTATGTTCAGCAGTGGACTATTAATTGGCTGAAAAGATGATTATGACGATACATAGAGACGAATTGATAGCCTCCTGTTTTCTCTTTACAGGTGATATCAGCCATATCGGTGTTCTTCATCTGCATATCAGTTCTGTGCTTCTGCTTGAAGACACACCCAGACCTTCGAGTATCAGAGCCGTATCCTGAGGAAGGATCCATCGAAAACGTTACGGCCATTGTGGAAACAAGGCCGCCGTGGCTTGACAACGGCCAGCCTCACGTGGCGTTCTTTTATATTGAACTAATCTGCAATGTATGGTTCACCATTGAGCTGCTGGTGCGATCTGTGGTAAGTAGATATTCAAAAAATTCAAAATAATGTTATAATAATAATAATATATTTTTATTTAGTTAAGGATATTTTTTGGTCGGCACTACCATTTCATACCACGGCATACCGTGGTAGCTCAGGGGCCTGGTGCTCGCCTTTAATTTCATAGTAAGCGAGTAACCTGGGTTCGATCCCCGGTACCAGCACCTCTAATATTGTTCTACAATTTTAAGTGCTGATGTACCACGTGCTTAGCGGTGAAGGAAAACATCGTGAGGAAACCTGCATGTCCAAGGAATAGAAATATTTCGAGGACATGCGAAGTCCGCCAACCCGCATTGGAGCAGCGTGGCGGATTCTTCCTAGCTCCAAAACCCTCTCAGAAATGAGAGGAGGCCTGTGCTCAGAAGTGGGACATTTATAGGCTGAAACTTTACTTTTTTTTACTTTACTACCATTTCATATGATGAGAACATCGTGAAAGCCGAAGCAGATAGGAATACAAAAAATCTCGACCTGTCTCCTAAATTGAGGCCACCCCCTCCCTGTGCCGTTGGGTTAATTCCTATCAGCCTCTCGGGACATGTGAACCGACCGTGGCTCCGTGACGGGGCGCTTCGTGCACAAATGCAGAAGGCGGTGTTCCTCGTTACCACCAGCATAGTCCGCCAGTTTCTTCCCCTTTACCTCTAACCCTCGACCGTTTGGTGTACCCTGCCGAGGTCTTCTGTGTGGTTGGGTTTTATTTATATATTTTGTGGTATGGTTAAATTTCGCCGTGTGGTAGCGGCTTAAGAGAATCTACCACCCCATCTCATTCCGTGGGTGTCGTAAAAGTCGACAGAGGGAAAATTGAAACCAGGAGATGGGCAGCAGCATCTTTCTGAAACATCTGAACTAAAAAAACTGCGGTTGCCAACCCGCCTGCCAAGCGTGGCAACGATGGCAAAATCCCCTCCAAATTGAGAGCTACAAACTTGTGTAGCAATATATGGGGGAGGCCTATGTTCAGCAGTGGACAAGTGATAGGCTGAAACGACGACGACGACGACGACGATGGTTAAATTTGGTATGTCTCTTATAGTATATATTAATATATATTCTAATTCCAAAAAGCTCTACAAATATTTATTTGATACTTCAGTTGTACAATTATAACTAAGAACCCTGACTTCCGAAGTAGAGTGACATGTACGTCAGGAGTCAGTACTTTCCCATATAGAAACAGTTTTCGATAGTGAATGATAGGTAGAGAGAGAAAATATTACTCGACCATCTGACTCACATCTCAAATATCCTTATTCTTATTTCCTACAACAGAGCTGAAGAGTTTGTACGTTTGAACGCGTTAATCTCAGGAAATATTAATACTATTTAAAAAAAATTGTGTTAAATAGTCCATTTATTGAGTAAGGTTACAGGTTATAAAGTTTCCTGCTACGGCTTGTAGGAGCTGCGAGGAACGAACATTACCGAGACGGGTTTTTATTTATTTTAGCGATTAAAAAAGTATTAATATAGAAACTACTTTACACATTTCCAATGTAATACAGGTTTCCTTTGAAAGTACGTCACTATTAGCCGAAAGAAAGTATGAATGGGATTACATGTTTCCTTACTCACAGAAGACTGGCGAATAAAAAGCGTCCGTAGCATCTTCACTTTTCGGATTACTCTATTTTTGTGTTATGTTCTCCACCCACACTGTACTTTTTGTTTCTTGATACCACGAAATCCTAACGAAAATAAATGTTTTAGAAGTTCCATTGTTTAATGGAAATGTTTAAAACAGTTGTTGAATTGTGTGGCAGTTGCGCTTACGGATCTGATCATATTACATTTTTAGAAATGTTTCATATATATAGCTTTGCACGCGGCTTCATACATACAGTCACGCCTTTTTACCATATGAAGGGTAGGCAGAGGCAACCCACGCAGCCCACTTTTCGCACTCCTTTTTTATCACTCGTGTAAAACGAGACTTGACGGGTGGTGTAGCACGAGTTATTTACTCATTATTCTTAATTACTTAAATGGCAGTATAGTATCATGATTTATTTACTCATACATACATACACTCACGCCTTCTTACCATATAAGAAATAGGCAGAGTCCACATCGTTAGCCCACTTTTCGTTCCTGCGGGAAACGAGAAGTGATGGATAGCGAACCATGATTTATTTACATAATCAATCATAAGTATGTACGAGTATGTATGTCTGTACACTAATAAGTCGAACGATTTTTCAGTTGATTTCTCAAGCGTAAATCTTGGCAAATATCCAACATTTGTTACTTAGGCGATATTTCGAAAAGCTTTCCGACACTAAAAGCCTATTTTCATAAACGTGAAAGGCTTTTATCTTGGTACTTCGATTCGAAATTTTTAACCAACTTCAAAACAAGGAAAAGTTTTCATGTATAAAAAAAAGTAAAGTTAACACTCCTCATGGTAAGTAAAGTAAAAAAGTAAAGTATCAGCCTATAAATGCCCCACTGCTGAGCACAGGCCTCCTCTCATTTCTGAGAGGGTTTTTTGGAGCTAGGAAGAATCCGCCACGCTGCTCCTATGCGGGTTAGCGGACTGCACATGTCTTCGAAATGTTTTTTATTTCTTAGACATGCAGGTTTCCTCACGATGTTTTCCTTCACCACCGAGCATGTGGTAAATCAGCACTTAAAACCGCAATTAATAATTTTAGTGGTGCCGGCACCGAAATCGAACCCAGGTCACTCGCGTACTATGAAATTTAGGCGAGCGCCTAGCCCCTGAGCTAACACGGCTCTTCTTAATTCTTTATGACGTTGACCGATTTAGATTATTATTATTTAATTAGAAAGCGGGTACTTTAAGCTTAGTCAGAAAATTGACCAAGTTATGATTATGGGATCCATGTGAAAATCATCAAACTCTTTAATTCGCATAAGCATGTTTTTAGCTGCTGCTTGGAACTTTACTGGTGGTTGGATTCCTCCGCAGGTATCCGTCCGGATAGGTATACCACCCCACGGCTCTTAGTGCCCTTCAATCCGAAACACAGTCATCGTTGACTGGTCAATCGTCATCATCATCAATACAGCCTGTCTCTAGTCCACTGCTGAACATAGGCCTCCCCCACACATTGCCAAAAACTTGTAGCTTTCATTTTGGGGGGATTTTTCCATAGCTACCACGGCAGGCAGGTTGGTAACCGCAGTGTATTTATTCAGATGTTCCAGGAAGGTGCTGCTGCCCATCTCCTGGTTTTAATTTTCCCTCTGTCGACTTTTGCGACACCCACGGGTTGAGACGGGGTGGTAGATTCTCTTCAGCCGCTACCACACGGCAAATTGCTACCCATAATAAAGATAAAAAAATGGTTCAGAAAACAAAGTCTGGTTGCTTTTTTTATTGTTATTGAGCATTACCACACATTAACAGTAATGTCAGCATTGGAGCACTACATACACACGTATACTCCATGGGAATTATCCATTTATTGGTGTATTCATAGATTTCCGTATTAGAGGTAATGATAAAGCACATAAATGAACAGAGAACTAAAGTATTTCAAAGCGTTGAAAGCGTCAGCTTTAATTAAAAAATTTGATTGGGAAAGAATCGGCTTTAGTTTTTAACTTTTGCCTCACAAAAGAACTAAAGAGAACGGAAATCATTACCGACTTTTTACAATGAATGTACTGAAAAAAAAAACATCTTAGTTATAAAATTATCCAAATTGAAAGAGCACGTTGTCAACAAAGACTATTTTTTTTTATTTATAAATACGTATTTCAAGAAAATATTATGAAGGACAATGTTCGGAGCGAAAGAGAAAATATCTTTATTTTTATAACGTAAATAGAATAACGTGTTTATGCGGCTCCAGTAAATAAAATATACCCTATTTACTGTTACAGTATTAGCATTTTGAATTTCGCAGAGTGAATTCGCTAACCCGATGTTGTGTTCAAATAGAAATTTTTATTTTATATTTATGAAAAGAGTTAGAGTAAGTAACTGCTCCGCTAGTCCCTGAATCGAATCGAGTTCGAATGCCAGCCAATGTCATTGGTGCAAACATTTTTGTTTTTTTTTTTAATAGTAGGTAATGACAAGACGAGCTAACGTTCACCTGATGGTAAGTGCAACATTTGCCCATAACATGTGATGTGTCACCCAAAACATTTCTGTGTGACTTCACCCGTCACCCGGCGACATCATTACTTAAGTGTCATATGCCCTAGAAATGCTAATGATAATAATAATAACTGCCCTCGGCTGTTTGGTCTCCCCTGCCGAAGGGAGGGCCGAGGTTTGCTTGGCTTTTATTTATATATTTTATTGTATGATATTATGTCTAGTATATGTCTTATTATATCTTATCCCAACCAGACAAGACTAAGAATACCCCTAAAATAATAATAATTATACTGGCTCTCAGTGCCACTCAGGCCGAAATACTGTAACGTTTGCACACTACTGTTTCACGCCAGAATAATTGGCCCCGAGGTGGTACCTACATAGACAGATCCCTGCGCAGAAATCCCACCACCAGTAAAGTTATACAGTTATGCTTCGTTTCTGTACTGTCGCGTTTATTTCGTGGTCATTTCATAATTGTAAAGGAATTATAAACGACCCAAGTTTCGCCAAATACGGTTATCACACTTTAACCAAACACAAAAGTACTCGTTGTTTTATAACACATTATTGGTTGGATTCCTATGCTGTATCACCCAGGACATTTCTGTGTGGCACTACACTTCACCCGTCACCCTGACACATCAGTTCTTAAGTTTCATATGCCCAGAAATTAAACATGAGTGTTTCGGTCTGAAAGGCGCTGAAAGCTAGCGTAATCACCGGGGATATGTGACTTAAGAACTGATGTCTCTGGGTGACTGGCGCGGTGTTCTCAATTGGTGTCAAACAGAAATATTCTGGACGACACAGCATTTGGTATGGACGGATGTTGCACTTACCGCCAGGTGAACGATTTCCTCGTTGCGTCATTTTCTCCTATAAAATGTCTATTAGTTATGTTGATACCATTGCTAGAAATGATAACAATGACCTTTCTCTCTGCGTTAGGTTTTCTTCTTGAAACTCAAACTATACAACACCTTAAAGATCCTATTCAGGTTTTTAGATAGCGAAGTGAAGAAACCACGTGCTTAGCCTAGCTGCCTATGTCTTGAGAGAACGGGACTTACGTGTCTGGCATAAATTTTACAGGTACAACCATTACGGCGTCTCGTATGTGAAGATAATTGGATCCTACATTTTTGTCGTGAATGGCCGACATGTGGGAATGTTAGGTGATATTCTAAATTAACGTTGAACTAGCATAAGATGATTTTGGTTGTTAGTTTGGACTTGATGAGTTATTAATTTAAATGAAACTAATTTTATGGATTTTATCGCGTTTAATTTTTTTACTATTTATAACCCGACGTTTCGAGTGCTTTTCGGCACCCATGGTCACGGGAAGACTGAGGTGACAGATGTACTGATGTCATAGTGTAAAAAAATTAAACGAGATAAAATTCGTAAATTTAGTTTCATTTAAATGAGTAGTGTTCGCGTAAATATAAGAAATCACTGAGTTATTAATTTTTAAAGTAAAAATTTGAAACAGTTTGACCGACTCGGTTTATGCAGTTGCTATGAGATTAGCTTGATATAGGTTTCTGGTTTGATTCCCGCACCGTCCAATTTATTTCATTTTCGTTTACATATACAATATACACTTTATTGCACACCAATAATAATAAAATACCCCAAATAAATAAGTTTCATAGTCGTGACTAGAAAGCCGTGTGGTGGCGGCTTTAGAGAATCTACCACCCTATCTCATCCCGTGGGTATCGTAAAATTAGACGAAGGGAAAACAAAACCCAGGAGATGGGCAGTGGCAATTATGGCAAAAATCCCCCCAAATTGAGAGCTACAAACTTTGTGGCCATTTATGGGGGAGGCCTATGTTCCGCAGTTAACTAGTAATAGGCTAAAATGATTATGATGATGATGACAAATGGTTGCTTTAATAAAGTACATTGGGCGGTCTTAATGATAAAAGGATTTCTTCCAGACAACCCTTTGGATTGAAAGGATTGTAATTTAAGAAAAACCGGGAATGGTTTTTAATGAACAAATGTAATCGAGATATACAACATAAAAGTTTAAACAAAAACAGATTACACAAAGAACAAAAATCTATGACGTTTAGTGGAACGTCTACCCATAACAAATGCAGTATCATCCGGAACATTTTGGTGAGACACTACACTGCGCTCGTCATTCTGAGATATCAGTTCTTAAGACCAACAATTTCACAAGCTGCCAGAGCCCTTCAGACCGAAACGCAGTAACGTTTGCATGCTACTGCTTCACGGCAGAATAGTTGGTCCTACGGTGGTACTTACCTAGACGGATTCTTGCATAGAAATCCTACCACCAATAGTCTGGTCGTGTAAAAGTTGATAAGTACAGTTCAAATATTAATTTTCTGATGTTTATTAGTTAATTTATATTCAACAATCTAATGGTATACAGATGTATCAGATAATGTAGAGTCGTTTACAGTTTACGCTCGACTTAATATGTATGTAATTTTCCGGTTGAGAAGTTATGCTCCCACTATTTTGCTCCCCCGTAATTAACGAAAAGTGAAATTATCGTTCGTGATTACATTTATTGTTGTTTTTGTAGTTCTGTTGGTGTTTTGTAAGCTTTTACAACAAAGCTATTTAACGTTCTAGAGTTCTGGACATACGGATTCAACTCAATTAAAAAAAAAGAAAGATCAATACATTTTTTGTTGCTCAATAGAGAATAGAGAATGAACATTTGTGTAAAGACAAATCCTTAACTAACGCGTCCGGTTGTGTTGTGTACTTGTGACTACTACGCTGCGGGTCCTGGGTTCGAATCCCAGCCGGAGCCAACATTTGTGCTAAAACACAAATTGTTGGTTTTCTGGTCTGGTTGTGTTGTGATTGTCCCCGTGTTTCTGACATTGCATCCTAGCCTACCGATCTTATCGCATCAGCGTTACATCGGGAGCAGGTAAATTGGGACGAGTGAGTGCCTCTGTGTCTCTGCGTACACTTGTGGCACTATAATATCTCCTGCGCAGTTGATGGCTCTCGACATTATTCGGAAGTTGTCGCCGTGGTCGAAATCGACTAGGAGAAGAACATCATTATGTCGATAAAACGCACTGACGATGCAGGAGAAATATTTTTTTTTCAAGAATACTAGCAACGCTAAACATTACTAATATTCCAGTTAACCACTCCAACAAAGCTAAAAGCTTGTGCTAGGAGATGGTTCACGACAATAGTCAAATGGCAGGCTCGATACTGAGACGTCATGTTTCGCAGTCTGTACCCTAAACTATTGGGCTTTTACGCTTCCGATTTGTTCAATTCTTCTTCTTCTTCTTCTTTTCAGCCTATCACTAGTCCACTGCTGAACATAGGCCTCCCCCACAGATTGCCACAAAAGTTTGTAGCTCTTATTTTGGGGGGGATTTGCCATAGTTGCCACGCTTGGCAGGCGGGTTGGCAACCGCAGTTTATTTTTTCAGATGTTCCAGAATGATGCTGCTGCCCATCTTTTGGTTTTCATTTTCCCTCTGTCGACTTTTACGACACCCACGGGATGAGATGGGGTGGTAGATTCTCTTAAGCCGCCACCACACGGCGATTTGTTCAATTAGTGTGGGGTATCGTTTTTTAAAATGAGAAGAGAAGACAAATGATTTCTTATATTTACGCGAACACTACACATTAAAATGAAACTAATTTTACGGATTTTATCGCGTTTAATGTTTTCACTATTTATGACCCGACGTTTCGAGTGCTTTACAGCACCCATGGTTACGGGAGGACTGAGGTGACAGATGTCCTGATGTCGTAGTTAACCCGGGGTACCTTCAGCTTTTAATTATTATTTTTGGTCCGATCTACGCAGAAAGAGCTAACTGTGTCTTAAGTCTTGCAGTGGTATGCTTGGTTTTTGATTTAATTTAATTTTTTATTGGATTCCAAGCTGGTAATACCCCGTTTTTATTGATTTTTATTGATATTGTGTGTAAAATAAATAATAATTAAAAGCTGAAGGTACCTCGGGTTAACTATGACATCAGGACATCTGTCACCTCAGTCCTCCCGTGACCATGGGTGCTGTAAAGCACTCGAAACGTCGGGTTATAAATAGTAAAAACATTAAACGCGATAAAATCCGTAAAATTAGTTTCATTTAAAAGAGAAGACAATTAAGGAACCACAATATACAGTA
The DNA here is from genome assembly GCA_019845155.1 of Luehdorfia chinensis. Lineage (NCBI taxonomy): Eukaryota > Metazoa > Arthropoda > Insecta > Lepidoptera > Papilionidae > Luehdorfia > Luehdorfia chinensis. Next base: position 2,080,784 of record JAHVAK010000003.1, on the reverse strand, counting down.
ATCTGATCGCTCAGGTATCCATTACGTCGACGCGGGAAAGTATCAGAAAAGCTTTGTGGCTTTTGATAGATGAAATAACCATTTCAGTGATGCGATACTCGCATTATCCATAAAAATTAAAAAGTTAAGTATCAGCCTATAAATGTCCCACTGCTGAGCACAGGCCTCCTCTCATTTCTGAGAGGGTTTTGGAGCTAGGAAGAATCCGTCACGCTGCTCCAATGCGGGTTGGCGAACTACACATGTCTTCGAAATATTTTTTATTTCTCAGACATGAAGGTTTCCTCACGATGTTTTTCGCCGAGCATGCGGTAAATCAGTATTAAAAATTGCAATTTTAGTGGTACCGGCACCGGAAATCAAGCCCAGATCCCCCGCGTACAATGAAATTTAAAGCGGCCAAGCGGGGTAATAAAATTTGGCCCCGTGTCCGATGTCCTCTAGCGACTCCACTGGTGCCACTTATCCATACTAATATCTAAACGAAGCATCTAGGAAAGTACGAGCGGAATGCGATTGTCAAACTGTTTGCGAAGTTATTTTTTACATGTTAATCTGTTTGCTTAATCTATTACCTGTTTACCTTTGCCAAGTGAACTTTTGAATCCGCTTTGCAAGCGGAATTTTTTCAGTTGTCAATCTGCTTGCCCCACATTTAATTTCAAAAACACAACAGTGGACTGATGATGATGAAACTGTGGATCCCATGGGTTTAACCGAAGGGCACTTGACCGCAAAAACATGCATTATAAAATAAATAACACATTATGCATATTTTTCTGAAGAACATTTATGTTATTGTGTTTGTGCCGTGTGGTGATGGCTCGTTAAAAGAATACTACCACTCCATCTCATCCAATGGATCTCGTAAAAGACGAGTAAGGAATTAAACTGCACTGTGCACCCAACAGCACATGATGGCGATGGGCTCACCACCTATCACACCAAGTGCATTATATTGTTTTGGTGAAACGTGGATTGTGGCAGTCATCTGTTTTTGCAGTGAGTGCCCAGTCTCTGACTACCCCATATGGGATACAGTCGTGATCTTATGTATGTATGTATTTATAGTTACACGGTACAAAATATGAAAAAGATGTCGTGAGTACAGCGAAGTGGTGAGTAAAGATTAGGAAGGCCAAAAAAGAGATTAGGAAAGCCAAGAAGAGGGAGAGAGGGAGATTACAGAGCTGCAGCATCCTTCATAATATGGAATCCGATGACATATGGATTCATTTTAGTAAGCTCTCTCTCTCCAGTGCGTGTCGGGCGTCCATGCGCAGTTGCCCGTCCCTACATGCGGGATTATATGGGGCTTTTTGTTTGACGCTGTGAACATATTAACAAATTATATTTGAGTTAACGGTTAATAACGTCTAAAAATGGGTCAACATAGGACGATAGTAACTGAAGAGGGAGTTATAAAGTCCTACTTAAGAAGGGATGTTAGTAAAAATATTATCTATGTGACTACCTCTGTGTGTAGATGCAAGCAGTTGTAATAAAGATTATATAAAAACCTGCGTCGCGTATTAATTTGAATACTACAGTATTGTCCTTACTGAGATAGTCGTCTTAAAATCTTCAAGTATGCTAGGGCTACCAAATTACTTACAAAACCTACTGCGACACTGTTGGGGCATGTTTTTACTGGTGGTAGGATTCCTGTCCATCTAGGTAGGTACAAACCAAGGGCCAGTTATTCGGCCGTGAAACAGTAGTGTGCAAACATTACTGTGTCTGGGCACAGTGAGCTACCGTAATCACTGGGCATATGAGACTTAAGAACTTTTTCTCAGGGTGATGGGCACAGTGTGGTGTCACTTAAAAATTTTCTGGGTGACACAGCATTTGTAATGGGCAGACGTTACTCTTACCATACATTTTGCTCGTTTCATCACTTTATACAATTAAAAAAAAAATTATCCCCAACATGATTCAAAAACTTTTAATTACTAGCTGTTTTACACGACCAACACCTTCTTCTAATAATTTTCAATGAAATTTATACGACTCCAATTACATTTTATAAGTTGTTCGACTATTACTCGTTAACTTGTAAAACTTACTTAGCTAAGTTAGATTTCCTTTTAACATATATATATATACCACTATATTCAAAAACAGACATTTAGCTGTCAGCAAGTGTGTGTTGGCGGCCTAAGAGAATCTATCCCGTGGATGTCGTAAAAGTCGACAGAGGGAAAATCAAAACCAGGAAATGGCAGCAGCATTTTCGTGGAACATCTGAATAAATAAACTGCTTTTACCTACCCGCCTGCCAAGCGTGGCAACTATGGCAAAATCTCTCCAAAATGAGAGCTGCAAGCTTTTACAGAAATCTATGGGGGGCCTATGTTCAGCAGTGAACTTCTAAGCTGAAACGATGACGAACGATGTACCATTTAGCTGGCAGTGGGTGGGTACATTTGACTAACAAAAATTACCGCTTTAAAGTTTCTTCTTTCGCAAACGGATTCCTGAATCGAAGTTTTCACACACCTACAATTTTTTTTAAAAGTTATATGGAATTTGAAAGTAATATTCCATGAGCCTGATGAGAAAGAAAAGTGGAAGTAATCAAAAAAATATTTTTTTAAGATTTCACATCAGAATCATTTCACCACGTTTTCGGCAAAAATTATAGTTTTCTACCACTAAGAGTTGCTAGGCTAAGCCGCGGACGGACAGTCAGACGGACATGGCGAAACTATAAGGGTTTCTTGATGACTACGGAATTCTAAAAATCATACAATAATTTAAAACTTTACAATATATTTTTTTCACATTCATCGATAAATATGTACTAAAATTTAACAATGCGTATAAAACCCCTCCATTGCTACAATTTCCAGAAACAGTCGTTTGTTTACTGAGAACGTGCTGTTTATCACGTGCTGTTTAACACGAGCCATTTAGTTAGTAGCGCCTTGGGATTACAAGTTTGTTTGCTAACATATTTGTGAATTAGAATGTGTTCAGTATAAAAGCAGATATTACACAAACGTAAAGAATATTTACTGACAGGGATTACCTAATGTAGTTTCTTGGTCCGACAACCATTTTAAAGTACCGAGTAAGCAACCCTGGCCTCTACCACTGGCCGGATTATTACTGTCTCCTCCCGCTCCTTCCGAGATAGTAGAATCATACACCTCATAGTTCCTTTCCCAACTTCCGCGTTCCCTAACACAAGTCCATTTCCTACCTGATCCTTTTCCTTCCCTTTCCGCTAAACCAGTGGTTGTCGCGCCGATAGCTGCGCGGCTAGGGCGAGCCTAGTCGTGAGCGTGCCCTTCCAGGCGACCCGAAAATAAGGCTAGCCTTACCCAATCATGCGGGGCTCTGTTTGGGTGGACAGCATCTCGTTAGCTACTTGTGGGAACGCAGAGGAGGGCACAAAATTTAGCTCTTGCCAAAATGGCGGCGACGTAGTTCGTCACGTCTCGTTTCCCGAGGGGGTGAAAAATGGGCTACGGATGTGGCCTGGTAGCGGTCTCTGCCTAAGTAAATGGGAAAAAGGCTTGTATGTATGTATGTAAAGAATGAGCCGTGTGGTGGCGGCTCGTTAAAAGAATACCACTACCACCACTACCACTCCATCTCATCCAATGGATCTCGTAAAAGGCGAGTAAGTAATTAAACTTCACTGTGCACCCAACAGCGCATGGTGGCGATGGGCTCACCACCTATCACACGAAGTGCATTATATTGTTTTGGTGAAACGTGGATTGTGGTAGTCATCTGTTTTTGCATTGAGTTTGCAGTAAGTGCCCAGTCTCTGACTACCCCTTATGGGATACAGTCGTGATCTTATGTGTGTATGTATGTAAAGAATATTTCTTCTGCAATTGTATATATTTATTTATCATCGTTATCCTGTTAAAAGACCACTGCTGGGCTCTCTAAAGTCGAAAATCATGAGTTATTTCCAAACATTACCACTCGTCACCCTGAAACATGCCCAGTATTTACACTAGCTATCAGAGTCCTTCACACTGAAACACAATAATATTTCCAGACTACTGCGGCACTGCTTGACGGGAGAATAACTAGTTGTGCGGTGGCACCTCCTGGTGGTAGGATTCCTATGCAGGAATCCGTCTAGGCGCAGTGTGGTGCTACACAGAAATACTTGGAGTAACACAGCACCTGTTATGGGCAGACGATTCACTTACCATCAGGTGAACGTTTTGCTCGTCTCGTCGCTTTATACAAAAAAAAGGCAGATTCGTGCATAGGATTCCTACCAACAATAAAAAATAATATGAAAAGTAAAAAAAAGGAAAATTTCAGCCTATGAATGTCGCACTGCTGAGCACAGGTCCCCTCTCATTTCTGAGAGGGTTTTGCAGATAGGAAGAATCCGCCACGCTGCTCCAATGCACCCGCACTGCACATGACTTCGAAATATTTTTTATTCCTCGGACATGCAGTTTTCCTTCACCGCCGAGCACGTGGTAAATCAGCACTTAATATTGCAATTAACAATTTTAGTGGTGCCGGCACCGGGAACCGTACCCAGGTCACTCGCGTACTATGAAAATTTAAAGCGAGTGTATAGCTCCTGAGTTACCATAGCTCTTTAAAAAAAAATGCTGATATGTAGATTTTGAGAAACTCCTCGTAACTAATAGTAAAATAGTAAAATTTTGTAGCTCTCATATTGGAGGGATTTTGCCGTAGTTGCCACGCTTGGCAGGCGGGTTGGTTGGTTACTGTAGAACATGACTTAAACTCTTTATTTACGAATTTATTGATATCAAAAGTATTGCAAGTTGTGGAAATAATTGGAATTTCGTAAAATGAATTGATCTCAAATCCGAATCTGAAATCTGTTTTATGACGTAAATTGAAAAGTACTCGGCCTAACCAAGAAAATAAACACATACTAAATCAGTTATATTTTTATTTTTCTACATAATCACCATCAAGTTCAATACACTTTTGCCACCGCCCCTTCCAAGCATTTAGACCGTTAAAAAAATGATTCTTTCATTAGAGTCAAAATATGCGTCTACAGCTGCTTTGACCTCGTCGTTTGTCGAAAATCTTTGACCTCCCAAGTGCTTTTTTAGGTTAGGGAACAGAAAGAAGTCTGATGGTGCCAGATCAGGTGAATACGGCGGATGCGGTAACAGTTCAAAGCCACAGTTGTGAATTCCAGCCATTGACTGTACTGACGTGTGAACACGGGCGTTATCTTGATGAAACAGGACTTTTCTTCTGAGCATTCCTCGACGTTTTTCTTTTATTTCCTCTCGTAAACGACGTAGTAAGGTGCAGTAGTAATCAGAGTTTATAGTCTGACCCCTTTCAAGATAATCAATCATAATCACACCTTTTGAGTCCCAGAATACTGAAGCCATCACCTTATTTGCCGACAAAATCGACTTAGCCTTTTTAGGAGGTGGTGAACCAGGTCTTCTCCACTGTTTTGATTGTTGTTTTGTTTCCGGTGTACAGTAATGAACCCATGTTTCGTCCATAGTAACAAAACGATTCAAAAAATCATCTGCATCGGCTTCAAATAACTCCAAACAGTCGCGTGAAATAGTCAATCGCGTCCTTTTTTGTTCAACTGAAAGCAGTCGCGGAACCCACCTCGCAGACACCTTGTGGAAACCCAACTCGTTGACAATGATGTTTTGAGTTCGTTCATAAGAGATGCCTATAATCTCGGCTATCTCTCTAATTTTTAATCTGCGGTCTCCCATTATTAAATCAAGTACTTTTTTAATATTTTCGTCAGTAGTTGACGTCGAAGGCCTTCCAGAGCGGGGTTCATCTTTCACACTCTCTCTACCACGCTTAAATTCTGCTATCCATTTTTTGACGGATGAATATGACAGAGCACAATCGCCTAATGTACTGACCATGTCATCATGGATGGCTTTTGATGATAGCCCCTTCTTATGGAGGTACTTAATGACGGCACGCTGCTCGATTTGCTCCATTCGCGGAAATTATGACCGATTACTTTGTTAATAAATTTATAAAATCACAACTAATTATCGCACACGTTTCGAACTTCACACAATGAACTAGTCTGAACTGAACTAAATAATATGGGTAGATTTGATTTTTAGAATTGAATGGATCTGTGTTAGGCCGAGTACTTTTCAATCCACATAACAATGACACTGAAAAGTCATATTAATTTTAACTTTTTTACGTTTATATCCACAAACGTATTGAGGCAACTAAAATACTATTTGATTATTTCTTTGATGCTGTACATATTTTGAGAAAGTTTGAAAATTGTTAACTAAGAAATATAATAGGATATAATAATAATAATAATTTTAGCCGAAACAGATAAAAAGACAAAATATCTGGACCTGGCTCACGAGGTTACCGACACGTGGGGTGGTATGCCAACCGAAATAGTTCCGGTAGTCGTGTCTGCAAACGGGATAATCCCGGTCAGTCTCTCTGGACATCTGAGGCGACTGGGACTCCGTGACGGGCTGCTTCGTGCTCAAATGCAGAAGGCGGTGGTCCTCGCTACGGCCCGCATCGTCCGCCGGTTTCTTTCCCTTTCCCCCTAACCCTCGGCCGTTTGGTCTCCCCGAGGGCTGCCGTCTGGTTGGGATTTTATTTATATATTTTATTGTATTTTATGCATTATATTGTTTTGGTGAAATGTGGATTGTGGCAGTCATCTGCTTTTGCAGTGAGTGCCCAGTCTCTGACTACCCCTTATGGGATACAGTCGTGATCTTATGTATGTATTTTATAGTATTGTTTAGTATATGTCTAATAGTATGTTATTTATTTTATCTTATTTTATATGTTTATCTATATATTATATTTATCCCTACCAGACGAGAAAACTATTGAAATACCACAAAATAATTTTTGCATGGCATGCATTCATTGACAAAACATGATGACTCCTAACTTTATTGAAACCGTCTAATTGTAACCATCTTTTAAGCAAATAAATCCAGTCTACTTTCCCGTATGTAATCACGGAACATTAGGAACAAAAACTTCCGGATTAACTTAATCTTAGTTTTATTTAAGATATTATATTATCACTCGAAAACCAACAATTTCGGCTCATTTCGGTGGGACTTTGCCATAGTTGCCACGCTTGGTAGGCGGGTTGGCAATCGTAGTTTATTTATTCAGATATTCCAGGACGATGCTGCTGCCCGTCTCCTAGTTTTTATTTCATATTTGATTCTTACGAATATCTCTAAACTTAATTTAATGACTTCAGAGCAGCAATAATATTTTAATGATCGATTATCGCCTGAGCTTGAAAAGTTAACAGAATCATCGTAATGTATTCTTACAAATATACAATGTATGTAATATACAATTTTTATTTAAAAGCTTTTCGTTGAAAATGAATACATTTTAATTTTATTATTAAAGCTGTTTTTTTTTTAAGCAACGCTCTTTTAAAAAGGAAACAAAATCTAGATTTCTCCTGTATTCTTCTAATAAATTCAAAATCCATGTAATATATCCTGACCCGCTAACAAGGCAGTTGTATGTCATAAATTCGGTTATATGTTATCTTAGGGTCATACAAAATTTAGTCCGGAATCTAACCAACGACTTCGTGAAAGCCGAGAGCCATATACCGGCCGATAACATTTTTCTTCAAATAAATTATTCCAAAGTTTTTATTTGGCAGCGATATGGCTTTGTTATAGATAACAGTGCAAACGAGCAAAGACGATATTTTAATAATCATTAATAAAATGATCTATGAATTCATAATTTATCATTTATCTGATTTGCATTATCAGGTTTTTGAAATGTTTCAGATGTTTTTGTTTCATAAGAAATACGTTGCAAATTTTCTAGATATTCGGAATGCAACAGCTATCTGTGTAAGTATGTTGCGCATTTCGTTAGAAGCGGCTAAAGAATTTAAGAGCTCTCTGTTGTCTTATGCATAGCGTAGCGACAAAAGTGCCCTTTCATGTGGCAGAGTGTACAAGAGTCCTTCTCGCTTCAAAAGAGAGGTCATGTTTTTGGGTCATCGCGAAGCCCGAAAGTGTTGGCGAGGGTACGTTAATATAGCCACTCAATACAGTATTGGCATGGACAAATGGAATGTTGAGAGAATGCCGCTGTGTCCAAATTACCTCTTAGAAGATCGTTGATACTATATTATGTAGATTTCTAAAACATAATGTACCGTAATCACCACGTTAGGCAGGCGATTTGGTGAAGTACTCGACTCTTCGCACCTTTCGGAAACGCTTCACGCACACTCGCTTGCGCAAGGCCACGCACATATCGGCAACCCCACCGGCGCCAGCTGCTTGCCATCGGCAGCTTCTCCCCTCTCTCCCTCCTAGCAAGGCGCGCCAGAAAACGGGACGCTTACGGGCTGATTGGGAAAAGAGACGGAACATCCTACACTGCCTCAATGCATACCTAGACAGGTGGATTGGCTATTGCAGTATCAGACATATCGCACCACTCTCGCAACCTACCCTAAAGTCTAAGATGAACTGCATCGTTACCACTAATTAGATCCACGGTTCCCCTTGATCAGTATACGAAGCCTACTGGTCCGAGTAGGTACTTGTCTTCTTCGATACAAGCCCTGGGCTTGAATCCCAGCTGGAGTCCACATTTCTTCAAAAACAACGCGTATCTGGCCTTGTTATGAGGTTTAGAACTAGAGAGCGAAAAAGAATCTTTACTCTACAAAGAGCTAAAATTGTACAAGTATTACTTTAGTATTATGAAACAACAAAAAAGTTAAGGTTTATTTTGAAATTATTATAAGAGGAATTGTTTGGAATAGATATCTAAAAACGTATCACGAAGACAAACAAAAGTTGGTCATTCAACTTTCTCCGTTAAAGTTCGCAAGCAGATTTCTTACTCGGAATTGGCCAATCGCCTCAAGCAAATTTCACTTAATATTTCAAAAACGGTGAACTTTATATAACTAGTCCTGCAGTGTATCTTAATTTATTTTCTTTGCAAATTCATGCAGGTTAAGTTTCCCGTTTCGCTTTGTCTTTGTCCGATTTGATAGGACCAATTTTCTCTCGATTTTTTTTTTCATTCGTCTCAGCAAATCTTAATATTAAACAACAGTAAAAATTGTTTAACAAGAGTTTAATTTTATACAAATACAATCATAGAATGTTTAACAAAATTGTGCAAATCACTTTCTCATATTAAATTAAATGCAGAAATGAATATTCGAGTGGTAGCGGCTTTAAAGAATCTACCACCCCACCTCATCCCGTGGGTGTCGTAAAAGTCCACAGAGAGAAAATTAAAACCAGGAGATGGGCAGCAGCATCTTGTTCGAACGTCTAAATAAATAAACTGCGGTTGCCAACCTGTCTGCCAAGCGTGGCAACTATGGCGAAATCCCCCCATAATGAGAGCAAACAACTTTTGAGGCAATCTATCGGGAATGCCTATGTTCTGCAGGGGACTAGTGATAGGCTGAAATCATGATGATGAATGATTACTAAAGAAGCGTATTAAAAACTGCATAAGACCAGTAAAAGTTAAAATAAAAGTATAGCAGTAAAATACTGAAAGGCACACGTTAAACAACGATGCTTGTTACTAAACCAACGTGTCAAAAGAAAAATAGGTCGTCTCCGCTCGACTATAAGACGATACAAAACGCTACTCAAGCACAAGCTGCAACGGCTCTAGACAATTGGTGAAAATTTTTTAGTTAATTTGGTTGAAACATTTTTTCACTGTTTGATTGTGACTCCAACATTAAAATGAAAAAAGACACCTTATTGAAATAAAACTTATTAAATTTTTTTTTCTTCGTTACGCCGTCGGTGTTAGATCGAACTAATTTATAAGACTACACACAAAAAGACTACTTTTTTTTAGTTGAATAAAGTTTAAAAAGGCAAAGTAAAAACCTACAAATATCTGCAGGGCGCAGGCCTCGAGACATTTTTAAGGGGATTTTAAATCCGGAAAGATTGTGCAACGCTGCTCCACCCAGAGGAGGTTCACGTATATCCACAAAATATTAATTATTTCTCTGACATACAATTTTTTCTCTAGCTGTTGTTTCGTCGTATTTCAATTATCAATGTTAGTTGGTTTTTGCACCGGGGATCGAACGTACGAACATATTTGTGTACAGTAGCATTTAAGGAAAGCGTCGCCTGATCTATTAAGTCGATTAACAAGAATAAAACTTCCTTATAAAATAACTTAGTAACCTTATATATCACTTTACTGACTGCATCCTACTTTCAAACTCTTTCCATTAATCTGGAGATTAACGGTGTACTAGAAAATGTAGAACAGAAATGGTGTGATAGGCTCAAAAAGTTAGTTATTAACCAATATTGTTGAGCATAAGTAAAAGCCACCCGGCAGGCATTGGTCTAATCTGGGTAGAACGTCTCCTCCTACTAGTAATATTTAGATGTTATTTATGCAGTTCGCAACTAAGAAACTTTAATAGCGCGATGTTTGACGTTTGACATATTGTAGTGCGCGTGGAGATGTTGACACGTCTGGCGATATTGTGCAGTATGGCGATGCAGTGCGACTATGTCTAAGTCTTCAGTGCGTCGAGACTTATGAAGACAGTGTTGATGCCGCAGGAGTCAGCCTGAGGAGGATAGCGGATGATATTGCCAAAGAAAAGGCCCTCCAGATCGAATGGTCTGATCAGGGGAGGACGTCACCTCTTACCAGTAATGTTTGTAATTGTAGACGTATATACGATATGTATTAGCGATAATTCAGGCACTGATTCTACATCTCATCCTCACTCTAAAATGGCCCCTAATGCGTCCTAGCCCTTTCCGTTACAGCCATGGCCATTTTAACTTATCGTACGTTTTGTTGTGTATGCCCTCGAAAAAATAGCAATAACTTGAAAGTGTGTGGCTTCAAATCTAAAAATTCTTAATTTTCTGAAGGTCTAATTCCATTTGATACAAAATTATTCATCGTTAGACATCTAAAAATAATGTAAAACTTTCAAAGAATTAGGTTAAAACTACTTAATCCAAAAAATATTCTCAAAAAAAATATTTTTAGTATTAAATCGACAGAATTTTGATATACAACAAAACAATATCAAAGTTACGGCTGTAAGTTAGTCACTCTTCGAAATATTTGTTAAAAGATAACGTGAGCTGGGGCGCATAAATCCTTTTGTTATTCGAATTTGAGTTGATACCGCATGCCACGTGCGAGCAGGTAGTAAAATGAGTTTCGTTTAGTGAGTGACTGAGATAGCAACTTAGGGTCGGAATTCTGCTTTACATGTCATTCATTTATCATATCTGAATTTACATTTAGTAGATTACCGCCGAAGATACCCCGATCGACTTACACCTTATAGACAAAAGTTTGTTAAAAAAAACGGTCTTTGCTGGCTTGATTTTGCAAAATGTAACAATTTTTTTTTTTTGAGAACTATTTTTTTGATTTCGAAGTAACCCGACGTTTCGAGTGCTTTACAATTCGATGTGAAAGATTAGATCTTCTGGCACGCGGCATTGTTAATATCACTGGTCACACTATTCAAAATTACTTAATGAAGCAATTATCAATCACAAATTTGATAACCTCACAAAGTGAACATCTTCGAAGGCATCCTAACGTTTTCTTCGTGATTTTTTCGATTTTTTAATAGTCGTTATGCTGTTCGGGGCGGAGTAAATCCAATAACTTAAAAATCGGTCCAGCCGTTCTGGAGTTATAAATGGTGTAACTAACTCGACTTTGTTTCAGTATATAGAAAAAGATATGTTAAATTATATCAATCATAACCATAAGTTCATACTTAAAATTTGAACCAATAATTTTTAATATTTTCTTTATAATTGTATCGTCAGTATATGATTGTATTTTCATAAATTTCCATATTGTTTCAAATTTGTCATTGGCTAATACCGCTTTAGAAACTTCAGAAAATATCTTTGCAGAAAACATATAAATTCCTAAAATTCGAGTTTGTGCCAATGGAAAGGAAAATTAAATTGAATGTCAGAGGAATTGCCGTGTATAATCTATTTCTGCGGTGAGTTCTGGAGTTAGTCTGTGTTAATAAATTTATAAGGAGATTTTATGTATTAACGTACTTACTTTGTAGTATAAATTAAGCGTAATATTACTTATATAATTCTTGAATAACAAAACATGCAAGAAAAGGAAATAAATGCAAATGAATAAAAAATAAAGAAGGAATCCGTCTAGGTAGGTACCACCCAGGGCCAGTTATTCTGCCGTGAAGCAGTAGTGTGCAGGCATTACTGTGTTTCGGTTTGAAGGGCACTGTGAGCTAGCGTAATCACTGGGCATTTGAGACTTAAGAACTGATGTCTCAGGGTGTCGGGCGCAGTGAGGTGTCACACAGAAATATTCTAGGTGACCCAGCATTTGTTGCGGGCGGATGTTGCACTTGCCATCAGGTGAACGTTTTTTTCACTTTATACAATAAAAAAAGCTTAATAAATCGTGGGAACGCAAAATTGGGGAGTAAGAATTTTTTAGACTCTTCCAAAATGGCAGCGGGGTGGTGCGCCACCCGTCACGTCACGTTTTCCGCGTGGGTCGAAAAGTGGGTTACGTGTGTAGCTTCTGCCCACCCCTTACATGAGAGAAAGGCGTGACTGTATGTATATGTAAATAAATCTATTAGAAAACGGAAACATTAGTTTAAAAATTAGAACAAACAATCGTGGAACTCCATTATAAAGAAGGAAAAAAAGTTAATTTGCTAAGATCCGCGTTCGAAATTTTAAATAGCACCGCTCGCTCTCCTCCATACCGTGCACAAGCAAACTAATACCACTACAACACTTCCACTAAGCAATACACACCACCGAAGTCGTTCACTGTGTTCTTGGCAAAAACCAGGTAATATAGACCATTTTAAATTTTGCATGTTGATCTGATTCGGAGCAAATTAATTTACTTTACTTCAAATAAATGTTGGTTTAAGTCCAATCTTTCCCAGATTCAGACACTTGATGCGGATTTGTTTATGCCTGTTACTCTACTTCGTCGTCGTCGTTTCAGCCTATCAATAGTCCACTGCTGAACAAGGCCTCCCCCATAGACTGCCACAAAAGTTTGTAACTCTCGTTTTGGGAGGATTTTTCCATAGTTGCCACGCTTGGCAGAGGGGTTGGCAACCGCAGTTTATTTATTTAGATGTTCGAGCAAGATGCTGCTGCCCATCTCCTGGTTTTCATTTTCCCTGTGTTGACTTTTACGACACCCACGGGATGAGATGGGGTGGTAGATTCTCTTGGGCCGCTACCACACTCTACTTCACAGGGCTGATAACTTATTAATGGGGAAACGTTTACGTTTGTACAACAAAATGCCTGAACGCGCACAAAGTCTTTCTATCCCAAGACTCCAAATGATTCGAATTTACAATACTTCTCTACGAAATATTTATGTAGCTCAAATAAGAATATGTACAATATAAGCCTCTCGTTCCGAATATACTACTAAGCAGACGTCGTAAATAACGTTACTGGGTGTCGGATTCTACGAGCAAGCTGTATTGAGGATAATCCCGAATAGCGAAAGGCTGTGTTACCCTTGCAGTTAGAAAATAAAGTTTGAATTCACTATCTTGAAAGTTGATGTCCACATATTGGAAAACAGATTTTTTTATGGCTAAAAGCAACGAGAAAAACAAATAGTTCATGTGAAAAAGTGCTGCCCATAACAAATGTGGTGTGACCCAAAACTTTTATGTATGGAACACTGCGCTCATCACTCTTGGACATCAGTTCTTTATTCTTTGGTTATTACGTTAGCTGACAGTGTCATTCGGAGCAAAATACGGAGATTCATGAAAATCCGTAGTATCCGAAGTATTATTATTATAAAAGCTTTAATTATTTCAAGTTACAAATCAAATGTGATGTTGGTTTTGTTAGTATGTTTTTTAAATTTTCATCAGTTTTTCTTAGTATTAGATAGAACCCTTCTGGGTAAAAAAAACCCTCCATGGCATTTTTCTCTATCATGGGCAAACGTCATCAATTTCTTCCCAGTAATTTCAATGATGTGATCTGCCCACCGATGTATATGTAAAGGACAGTTGGGCTGTTGGAAAATTAGAACACAACAGATTTTTTTAAATATATTTTATATTGTTTTTATAACAGAGCCAACAATGTTCTCCGCTGGCTTTTACGAAATATAGTTTTACAATTTACAATTAGGTCCAATATTAAATACATAATAACAGCTCAGCAGCGATTACTGCGTTTTCAAGTCGTTCCAAGTTTGAAGTAAAAGTTTCCGTCCTCCGCCTACCCCTAATATGGGAAAAAGGTTTATGTATGTGCATGATGTTAAGAGAAATATAATTGAATTTTTTTTGTATTAATAATTGAGAAAAAAATAAATCAATGTTTTTGCTTTTGACGTTATTATTATTTTTGGAACGAAGCTCTCACTTAAGGAAAAAGCGTTATGCCTCCTCTAGGCGACCCTTCTCTCTCTTTCTCTTTCTATTATATACGTTATGTATTTGTATACGTGCGAGTATCGAGATTCGAGCACACTAGCAGGCATTGTGCGCGGTCAGCTGTACGAGTATAACATCAATTCTAAACACGTGTTAATATTATTTATATATAATTTATAATTGACTATTAACATTTAATTTTTAATTAATGACTATTTCTCCTTTAATAATAAATTAAATTCGTTGATATAAATCCTCAAAAAATAAAATATACAAATTAGAGAGAGAAAGAGAGTTGTTTGAAAGAGGGCTGCGCTTTTTGGCGTGACAAAAATACACTAATATAATCAATATAAATCTACATATTAAATTACGTTTAGAGTGAAAAAAAATAAGGTAAGGAACTTCGTTCCTAGTGAGGGCCGTCGTACACTGCGTTTACCGGTACGAGGTTGCCACTCGAGAACTTTTCTTTCCCGACGGTTATCAGTTCTTTCCGGCGAGTGCCGGCACATGTCCAACTCGTTGATACTTCAGCTTGCTGCTGCTTAGAGCTATGTTCGTTATTCTAACTAGTAAATATAGCTCTAATTTGAAAATGTTAGAATGTAAGGAATGTAACAATCGTGTTATTTTAAGTTGTATATAGATTTTTACAGAAGTTTGAATATCTGAGTTCGATCTCGTAACTGCAGCAGTGCAGCGAAATAACCGCAGCTCTGACTTCTTTTTGCGTCTACTCCATTTGTTTACGGAACGGAACAAAATGAATGTATTTTTGTTATAAGATGGCGCAAAAAAAAATAACTTTTTTTTTGTCAGTAACCGAAATTCAAATTAAATAAATACGTGACAGAACTTATGACCCGACTATGTATATTTAGGTATATTATAGGCCTCAACTATTATGGGTTCTACGAGCCGGCCAACCTAAGGCCATTGCTGATACTTAGGTAATATCCGATACACACAGTTTTCATTTGAACATTTAAGATATGATTTAATTAGGATTTAAGGTTTAAAGCTTGCTTTATATTAAGTTGTATTTATTTAGATATTTTATGTTGATTTATTTTATACTCGGTTTATTATCATCATCCATCACGTAAACCTATAATGAACTTTGAAAATGTCATACTTTACGTAAACGTACCAAGGATGCATAAATCAGTGAAGCCGGAGTCAGCAAGCTCTAAGCTTTTAACTTAATGTTTTGGAAAGAACATGAATTACGGTCCTAGTCCATTTCTTCCTAAAATGTTTATGATGAATTTACGTCATGTTATACTCGTAAGTAACATGACGTAAGTTCGTTGGAGTAAGCTCCGACGGAAATATGGTCTTCTAGTCATTTCACTAGTGACATTAATGTTGTTCTACAGTCAAGCAGTGATGAGTAAACACCACCATATTTTTGGAATTTTGGATTGAAGGGCACTGAAGCTAATGTAATTACTATGAGATTTAAGAACGGATTCCGCATGGTGACGAGCGCAGTGAGGTGTTACACATAACTTTACAATGCGAAGTTATGCGGGGCACTGCAACTATTATGGGCAGACGTAGTATTCACCAATAGGTGAACAATTTGTTTGTCTCGTCACTAGTTTTTATAAGAAGAAATGCGAATACAGAGTTGAATAGCACCTACCTCTTTCCTATCGAGGTGTCGTATGAGGCGACGGTATCGTACGGATAGCCTTTATACGCAATTATTGCTTTATTGCAATGCGATCAATGTGCTGGTCGTGGGAACGCAATGGAGAGTTTCTTGACTTGTACCAAAATGGCGGCGATGTGGTTCGCCATCCGTCACGTCTTATTTCCCGCTGTGTTCCCTTTGATAAAAAGGTGTGACTATATGTTTGTATGTTAGGAATTGGACAAACTTCAGCATAAAGTAGCTGCATAACGTTGCATAGTTTGATATAGTCAGTGACAAGAACAGATGCCAATTTGAAAGATAAACAACCTTGTTAAAGTGACTGGTTTCTAAGCCCCGAGGCCTGCATCTCATCCCATTTGGTGCCAAAACTTCTGAAAAAAAAACACAAATTGTTAGATTCTGTTGCCATTATCCCCGTGTTTGACACTATATTCTAGTCTACCTCCGACGTTTAGCGAGCGTTACAATGTGCGCAGGTAGGTTAAGTCCCAAGTGACTCTGTGTTTACGCATACACTTTATGCACTATAATATCTCTTGCACTTTGGTAGGCTTCCGACTTATGTGGAAGTTGGGGCCGTGGTCCGAATGTACGAAAGTCCACCACGTAGTCAGTACCTCTACTCATTAAAGAACATCTGTATCTTCAACCGTCGTTGATGGTTACTGGTGGTAAGATTCCTATGCAGGAATCCGTCTAGGTAGGTACCACCCCAGGGCCAGTTATTCTGCCGTGAAGCAGTAGTGTGCAAGCATTACTGTGTTTCGGTTTGAAGGGCACTGTGAGCTAGCGTAATCACTGGGCATTTGAGACTTAAGAACTGATGTCTCAAGGTGACGGGCGCAGTGTGGTGTCACACAGAAATATTATGGGTGACACAGCATTTGTTGTGGGTGGACGTTGCACTTACCATCAGGTGAACGTATTGCTCGTACTTTATACATTAAAAAAAAAGAAAAAAAAGTGGACGCAAGTATCTTAATAATTACTTACCATCAGATGGACCGGGTATTTGGTGGTAACCGCTACGTAAACAGTTTTAATATGAAATTAAAAATTTATCTGTTTCAGTGAACATAGAATGAGCATTACTTGAAAACAGTTAAATATTCTTTAACTAATATTTCTTACGCTGTCTTTCATAATTCCTAATTAATAACGCTTTGTACGTCTGAAGGATATCTTGTGTAATTAAGACTTTATTCCTTTCCATTTACACCAGGCACAAACGAAAATTTCTTTTGAAATGAGCGTTGTTTCATATTAATGAATATTCCATTAATTAACTAATATACTTCAATTGAGAAATTAGTTCAATTTAGATTCGTTTCAAACATGTACGTGAAATATCATAAAAACATATCCATTTCTCTTTAATTCTTCTTTACTAATTTAATTTAACATATTAATCCTTCAGAGCCGTGGTAGCTCAGGGGCTAGGCGCTCGCATTAAATTTCATAGTACGCGAGGGACCTGGGTTCGGTTCCCGGTGCCGGCACCACTAAAATTGTTAATTGCAATTTTAAGTGTTGATTTACCACGTGCTCGGCGGTGAAGGAAAACATCGCGAGGAAACCTTCATGTCTGAGAAATAAGAAATATTTCGAAGACATGTGCAATCCGCCAACCCGCATTGGAGCAGCGTGGCGGATTCTTCCTAGCTCTAAAACCCTCTCAGAAATTAGAGTAGGCCTGTGCTCAGCAGTGGGACATTTATAGGCTGAAACTTTACTTTACTTTTACTATAAATCCTGTAATACTAAATAGAACTAGAAGGATCAGCAAGCTGAAGTGGCAATGGGCCGGCCATATAGCTCGTAGAACCGATAACCGTTGGGGAAAAATGTATCGATTGGTAATATCGACAAACGCAGTGTAGGGAGACCTTTTACTAGATGGAGCGATGACCAGTGTAGATTTGTGGGAAGTAGACGGATGTATGTGGCTCAGAATTGTGTTCTGAGGCCATCTATGGGAGAAACCAATTTCCAGCAGTCCCTCTGTCTGTTTGTTAACTTTTCACGGTTCAACTGCTGAACCGATCTTGACGAGATTAGCACATAGATACGAGTAGCTTGCATTCTGGAGACGGACATAGAATTATTTTTCACCTGAAAAATCAAATATATCCCACGGGACTTATGCACGTGGACAAAATCGCGGGCACTAGCTAGTTGTGAACAGAACAATTTTCTTATGTATACACTTAAACCAGGAATGTGTATATTTTTGTAGATTTTTATGAGCGTCTTCCAATATGTGAACATTAGCTTCCAAAATACTGAATAGCGACTCCCTTTCTCTTGTAATAGGGTAACAAAGCAAACCAAGAATAGCGAAGCTTTTCGATATTCAGGCTTACCCTTGACTATGCTTGCTCATGGAATCCGACATCCAGTAACGTTACTTACGAAATCTGTTTAGCTGTATATTCGAAATGAGATGTTTATATTGTACATATTATTTGTTGTGCAACATAAAGATTACGAATTTTGTAAGCAAACGTTGTAAAGTTAAAAATCATAATACTATAATATTATCAAATCGTAAAATTATAAATTAATGAATTAGAATAATACGTTTCAGGATTGATACAGAAAAATAACCGAAAAATAATAATAATGTTTATTATAAGTATTTATTAAACTAATTATAAGAAAAGACATCCATACTAATACTCGTATGATAAATCCGAAAGTAACTAGTAAGTAAATTTCTGGCATTCTGGAGAAGTTTATATAAAGAATAATGATTTCTTTTATTTACGCGAATACTACACATTTCTTAAACGTTTATTTACACTAAGAATAACTCACTAACTTACAGTAGATATGGATAATAAAATACAGTTACTTTGAAAATCGACTTAATTTTCACTTACATTTCTGCGAATTCGAATGTTAAAACTTTATTAAGATTGACTACACTACACGAAGACTGTGCTACAGTTATTTTCTGGAGTTTCTAAAGCATGACATATTGGAAAAAATAATGAAAAAAAATTAAACGCTTATAGATATTCCGACATCCTTATTAAGAAAAACAAGAAGTTATGGTAACGATTGATATAATTGAACGCTATATGTAATTCTTTGTATGAACTTTGAGTGACAATTTAATACGGGCAGTACTGTATACATTTTGGTATTACAAGTTTAATTATAAGTTTCATCATAAAGTTTTAAAAACAAAGTACAAGTGCAGGAATCCGTCTAGGTAGGTACTACCCCAGGGCCAGTTATTCTGCCGTGAAGCAGTAGTGTGCAAACATTACTGTAATTCGGTTTGAAGGGCACTGTGAGCTAGCGTAATCAATGGGCATTTGAGACTTAAGAACTGATGTTTCAGGGTGACCGGCGCAGTGTGGTGTCACACAGAAATATTCTGGGTGACATAGCATCTGTTGTGGGCGGACGTTGCACTTACCAGCAGGTGAACGTTTTGCTCGTTTCGTCACTCTATACTATTAAAAAGAACGATTTTCTTTTCACCGAATTTCAGACCCACCAACAAACGGGTTTTACATCAATTTTCTAAAATAACGATGAATTCCGTTTGCACCCCCTTTTTCCCCCTCAATGCTTAACAAAATTGGTTAATAACTAGATAACATTTATTATCTCTTTATTTTTACCTACCACACCATTTCTATGTTCCATATTTTCTAGTACCTACACCGTTAAACCAAGTGCTTATTAAATGATTTTAAAAAATTTAAAAGTGTTATTTTTATAAGTTGTCTTTTTTAATTTAAATGTCGCAGTCAAAAACAAAAAGTTTTCAACGAAATTAACTAAAAAACTTTCAGCAAACTAGTAACATTAACTGGAAAAAATGCAGCTTACGCTTGGATAGCGTTCTGTATTATCTTATAGTAGAACGGAGACAATTTTTTTTTCCTTTGACACGTTGGTTTAGTAACGTGTCTTTCAGAATTTTACTCGCATACATTTCTATTTCATTTCACTGATCTTATGCAGTTTTTTAATAAACTTCTAAAAATCATAACTTAGGCTAATTTTTACATTATTATAACAGGAGAAACTAATTTACATATTTTTTTCAAAAATTATTTAATTGTAAAAAGTACTATATACTTACCAGTCTGGGTTTCGCCCTGGTCACAGCACCGTCACAGCTTTATTAAAGGTCACCGACGATATAAGACAAGCTATGGAAAATAAGAAAGTAACTGTGATGGTGCTTGTAGACTTTTCTAATGCTTTTAACACAGTCGACCACGATATCCTTCTTTCCATCTTATCCCATCTTAGATTTGCACCCTCGGTCTTGGAATGGTTTTCTTCTTATCTTAGCGGGCGTCAACAGTCAGTGCGTGTAGGCCATGATTGCTCAAAGTGGGTTGATCTGAGATCTGGCGTCCCGCAAGGCGGTATACTATCTCCAATATTATTTTCAGTTTTCGTAAACTCTATCACCTCGATTTTCGATTGTTCGTACCATCTGTATGCTGACGATCTACAAATGTATGTGCATTCCAGTATTGACGATCTCCATAGCGCGATTGCCAGACTGAATACCTGTTTGATAGCCGTATCTGACTGGTCGTCGCGTTTTGGAGTATCTGTTAACGCGAATAAATGCCAAGCAATTCTTGTAGGTAGCTCGAGATTGTTAGGCAAAATTGATATAACTGGCTTACCCTCAGTACATTATAACAGAGTATTGATCCCGTTCTCAACCTCGGTACGGAATCTCGGGTTGTACATGGACAACTTGTTAACCTGGGGGACACACGTCACCCATATAAGCCGGAGAGTCACTGCCACCTTACAATCCCTCTACCGTCTGAGAAACTTTCTCAATTTTCAGACCAAGCTTATGCTTGTGCAATCACTTGTTATACCCATGATTGATTATGCTGATGTATGTTATCCAGATTTGAACCAAGTGCTGCTTAATAAACTAGAGCGCCTTCTTAATAACTGTATCCGGTTTGTCTTCGGTCTCCGCAAGTATGACCATATTTCTGAATATCGGTCTCGCCTTAAATGGCTCACTATCAAACAGAGGCGCAACTCTAGAATTCTCTATATTCTCTACTCCATCTTAAATGATTCCACTTCGCCTACTTATCTTCAGGACAAATTTCAATACGTTTCTTTAACTCATGAAAGAGTTCTTCGTTCCGCTTCAAATTATACGATTGCAATTCCTCAACACTTCTCCAAATTCGTTGGTAACTCATTTATCGTTCAGGCTGCACTGCTCTGGAACTCCTTGCCCGATGACATTAAAAAAGCCCAAAATAAGATCAGTTTTAAGAGGTTAGTACGGGAGCATTATTTTAAAGATTTAATTTAAAATTGTTTGTGGACTGTTTTTTTTTTTTTTTTTTCAAATTTATGTCGAACCACCACGTATATTTATGTATATGTATGTGTGTATGTATGTTAGTTTATATGTATGTACATAGTTATGTATTATTGTTTATTTATCATAATTATATATTGATATGTATTTATTTATATGTATTTTGAGTATTTTATATTGTATTTAATATTTATAATATTTATCAGAAGTCTTTAAAATGTAATTTTTAGTTTTTTTTAAGTTTTACACCTGCCACAGTGTTTCGCTACGCCTTGGGTTGACTGGCAGAGAATGCCAACTGGCATTAAGTCCGCCCATTGTATCCTTTAAGGGGAAACAATAAAGTGTAAATAAATAAATAAATAAATAAATATATTAAACTCTTGTAAATTTTAAAAACTTTTTTTAACTGCAGCTTAGTGATTAGTTTAATAATTACGAAATAAAAGTGATATAAAGATTACGACAGGGAAAAAGTAATTATACAGAGATTCTCAAAATTCTACAATTTTCCACTTTTCTTTTTTTTCCATGCGAGGTCACATTCAAAGTTAAAGTTCAAAACGAGAGAAAAAATGACCGATCATTTTTTACACCCAATAAATCTGCTGTAATCGACATCTTTGTTCAAGTAAGCATCACAAAACCGTTTTAAGATTGAGTTGTGAGACGGATGGCTTTTCAAAAGCAGAAGTTGCCTTTAGACTAGACGGACTTGCCCTGGAAGGTCTTTCCGACATTGACCTTGCATACAGCCACGGAGGTGCTTTTCTTGGCACCGAATATGATATGAGATACACATTTTGGGTTGTGATTTTAACGTAAATTTTGCATTTTTAATAATTTTATACCATTAATAATTTTTCTGCATGAAAAATTTATTTTATATAAAATATATCTGGATTTAATTTTCCCTTCTGTCGACTGTTACGACACCCACGGGATGAGATGGGATCGCCACCACACGGCTCACGACTCTCCAAAGAGCTTTCTTTAAACATACGAAAATCCCTTATGTACGAAACCTGGAACTATAATTGATGCTATTTTACACGAAGTCTGGAAAGTATCGAGTCAAGTACGTATGTTTCGTATTTCAGTTATTATAACGCTATGGTGTCAACTTTACCAATACAAAAATCATTACACTTAATGTAAATATAAGGAAATAGATTAAATAATATTACTGATATTTTGTTTCTTTATTTATTTCACACTTTATTGTACAAATTGTACAAACGGCGGAGTTAGTGAGAGAAGCGAGAAGAGAAGAAGAAGTTGAGCAAGGGGAAACATACCTAAACTCACAGTACACATAATCACATCACAGCATACATAAATATACAAAATAATATAAGGATATGACACATATGTTAAATATAAAGTTAAGTGTCAGATGAGCTCAAATATAACAGTTTATACTTCCGTTTAAAAGTCCACTTGTTTGAGGATTTTCGTATGTTTAAAGAAAGCGCTTTCCCAGAGTCATGCAGCGGTAACAGCAAAATAGTTTGAGAGAAAATCAGTACGGTGAGGAGGAGTTTGGAGTACGGGATTCTCATGAGACCAAAGATTGTGTTCAGAGGGGGAAACTAAGTGTTAAAATTTAGATTTCAAATACGTTGGGATAAATGGATCGTAAAGAATTGTGAAAAGAGTGCAAAGAATTCTAAATTTTATCCGTTGCGAAATATTGAACCTTTTCAGTTGAGATCGATAATAATATGTATTTATAGTCATACTTTCGTGGCCCGAAAACAAAACGTATGTTAACAGCTAGTTAATAGAATCAGGCGTTACTTTGCGGAAATCCATTATAATGAAAGGAAGTAAGTTAATTTCCTAAGATCCGCATCCGTCCATGCGAATATTAGTTAATTAACTTGCTTCCCTTCACGGATACAGTAGCTGAGAATTCGACTCACTTTGTTAAAAATTTCAACTTTGCATCTTAGTAGAACATATCAGCGTAATCGAATAGGGAAAATATAAAGGTCCTTATAATATCTTTTTAGTACAAGGTGATATAAGTTATTTCAGCCTATTTCCCCTACCTGAACGCTAGGAAAGGGAACTATCTAAAGTTAGCCCTAAGTATTTCACGTAAGGGCTATACGGAATACTTCTGGTCTATATAAATAATTAACGCAGTATGATTGGGATTACTTAATAAGCGTGCACTACCTAGAACTAAGGCTTGGCATTTGTTAGGGTTGACCGTGATATCGTACTTTTTTGAGCAATCGAGGATTCTAATATGGTCCAAGTTCATTTAGGCTACAGCGTAATTTATATCGGCAACGTCAGCTTGAGCATACAATTGAAAATCGTCAGCGTACACATGGTAAGAGCAACAAATATTGATATTCATCAAGTAAATAAAAATAGAAAAAAGTAACGGAGAAAGAGTTCCGCCTTGTGGAACACCGACAGTCAGGTCGTAGCAATCGGAAAGAAAACCTCCGACGCGAACTGCCTAAACGACGACGATGATAAGAAGATAACAAATTCTGTGGTGAGGAATACAACGATGTTTATATTGTTCTCATTCTCATTTTGATCCCTGAAATACTATCCTTAAATCCTAAAAATGATATAAGAATTTTAGTATATTTTTAAAGTGATTTACTATATACTTATTAATAGAGATTTAGATCGCCATAGAAGCTTTTACACTCTTTTTTTAAGACAGTTATTTTGGATCTGGGTATTTGTGCATTTGAAATTTATGTCTGTAACACACACTGTGCACGCGTAAATATAGGAGATATAATAGTTTAGAGCGACATTTTGTTAAGGTTTTCGTAAGAGATTAAGCTCCAAGCTTGCTAGTTTGACTTATCCTCTTCTCACTAATAAATTAAATCCGACAACTTGATCGCGTTATTTATCGTGAGGGCTTCTTTGTTTCTGATTCGTAGCTTAAATTGCTCATGTCTTACATAGCGTTAAATTTATAATTTATTTATTATATTAGTTAGTAGGATTTCCACTGGTGGTAGGATTTCTACTGGTACGGAGGTACTAACCAGCGTCAGTTATTCTGCCGTAAAGCAGTAGTGCCGTAAAGCAGTAGTGGAATAACATTACTGTTTTTCTGTTATTAGGACATTGAGAGCTAGCATATGAGACTATGGATCTGATGTCTCAGTGTGACAGGCCAAGTGTTATATCACAAAGAAATGTTCTGGTAAACAGCATTTGTTATGGGCAGACGTAGCACTTACCATCTGGTTAATGTTTTTTCTCGTTTAGTCACTATATCCAGTAAAATAATATAGTAATTATTTTCCTAACACTGGCTGTAACATTCCTTTTCCCGTGTGGTGGCGGCTTAAGAGAATCTATAACCCCATCTCATCCCGTGGGTGTCGTAAATGTCGACAGAGGGAAAATAAAAACCAGGAAATGGGCAGCAGCGTCTTCCTGAATCTTCATTATAACAGCCTGCCTAGCATGGCAACTACGGCAAAATCCCACCAAAATGAGAGCTACTAAACTTTTGTGGCAATCTATGGGGGAGATGTTATGTCCAGCAGTGGACTAGTGATAGGCTGAAATGATAATGATGATAAAGACTACTTTGCAGGTCCTGGGTTCGAATCCCAGTCGGAGGTAAAATTTGTGAAAAAACACAAATCTGTTGTGAAAAAATGATGATGATGCTTCTCACGTTACACGCTGCTGCCCGTTGTCGGGAAATATATTGCCAGTCTCTTATGACACCCACGAGATGATATAAAGTGGCAATTATATTATCTTACACCGCCGCACAGGGTATATTCTTATTATAAACTATATATTTATTCACGCCGATAGGAATCCGGCAGAGTGGAATAGTACTCACCTCTTTCCTACCGAGGTGTCGTAACAGGAGATGGTACGGACAGCTCTTATTCGTGCAGAGTAACACCATAATACGTAATGCTGTCACTGTATTGCTCGTGGAACGCAAGCAAGAGTAAGAATTTTTCGTCACGTACCAAAATGTCGGTTATAGGGTTCGCCACTCATCTCGTATCCTACCGGGGGTGAAAATTGGGCTACGGGTGTGGTTTCTGCCTACCCTTTATATGGGAAAATTCGTGACATGAACCTTCAGTCGGTCGCAAGTAGATTAGGAGGATTAAATGATAACAAAAAAAGTCGATTGTCATGACTTTTTTTGTAATAAGATATAATGCTACATTGTGGTACAGGTTATTGTGTCCGCGTGGCCTAGTGGTCAGAGTACCCGACTTCTACGCCGCGGGTCAGGACCCGGTTCGAATCCCAGCCGGAGCCAACATTTGTGCTAAAACACAAATTGTTGGTTTTCGGGTCTGGTTGTATTGTGAATGTCCCCGTGTTTCTGACACTGCATCCTAGCCTGCTTCTGATTTTATCGCATCAGCGTTACATTGGGCGCGGGTAGGTTGGGACGAGTGAGTGCCTCTGTGTTTGCGCGTACACTTGTGGCACTATAATATCTCCTGCGCAGGTGATGGCTCTCGACAGTATTCGGGAGTTGTCGCCGTAGTCGAAATCGGCTATCATCATTGTGTCATTTAACTTATTATAAAATGTCATTGCAGAACATTTCAAATTCATATATAGTCTATATTTCTTTTTATTGGATGAAGTGACGAGACGAGCAGAACGTTCACCTGGTGGTAAGTGCAACGCCTGCCCATAACAAATGCTGCGCCACCCAGAACATTTCTGTGTGGCACTACACTGTGCCTGAAACTGAGACATCAGTTCTTAAGTCTAATATGCCCAGTGATTACCCTAGCTCTAAGAGCCCTTCAGACCGAAACACAGTAATGTTTGCACACTTCTACTTCACGGCAGAATAACTGGCCTGCGGTGGTACCTACCTAGACGGAATACTTCTTATTCTGACGCATCCAGATCTATTGATGTTTTGTTCTCTGAAAATCTCTAAAGATTACATTTTAAACAAATTATATTTTTTTTATTTTTGCCGTTGCCCCCACACAACTATTTCTATTGTGTCTACGGACTTGAATTGCACATACACAAATCCGCATCAACTCTCTGTTGGTCATAACAATATTTGTTCCGCGCAGGAAATCGAATCCGCAACCTGTAGTGGGAAGCTAATCACATTAGCCACCGGATCGCCCAAGCTTTTATTGCAACGTAGTTGTCAAAATTTGTAAAGCAGATAGAGAGAAATTGCCTATGCAACTTAAATAACGTTGACTAAGAATTAAAAGTTTCGTCAGTCCAACTATAAGTCCGCCTGACTAAAGATTTTTTATATTTAGCAACTTGACTTTAGAAAAAACAGTCGTTTTTGTAAATAAATTAATCTACGTGACGCGTTACTATCAATACCATATAATTCATGAGATATTATTGATTAGAATTATAATACGTATATAGACAGGTTACTATATATCCTAAAGTCCACGCAAACGAAGTCGCGGGTTCAGCTGATGATGATGATGTGATGATGATGGCGGGTTCAGCTAGTATAGCTATAAGCCTCCGGTTATTATCTTTCATGGACAAAATGAGGAACAGCGTGATAAGGGAACGTTGCGGTGTGGTAGAACATGTGACCAAGATATAGAAAAGGATGCTTAGATGGTCTAGACACGTAGAGAGGATGGATGAACGAAGATTGACGAAACGGAGTCGACGTAAGCGAACGTACTCGTATCACGATCGATGTCGTTTTAATGAAAGACCACGTCAAAAGTACCCGAAACAGATATATATGAAAACACTTATGAAAGTAGAAGAAGCGAAAGATGTGTCTCAGAACCGTAGGAAGTGGAAAGGTGTAGTCTCTGCCTACCCCAATGGGAAAGAGCAACCTAAAGTTACACTTTAGAGTCATCATCGTAAATTTCAATGACTAACTCGCATGGTCTAATGGTTACTGAGGTGCTCCTGGTTTCAATTCTCAGTCGAGCGAACATTTATGGAATCCACAAATTGTTGGATATTTGGTTTGGGTGAATTGCAATGACATGATTGCTCCATAAGGCATGGTAGGTGCCTGTGCATTGACTGTTCGGCCCTTCTCGGTATTGTTTAGTTCTCAACGTGTGGTTTATGAAATGATATAGCCTTCAAATTTTTCTTAACAAACGGTCTAACTAATGTAAAAATATTTTTATCAAGTTGGGTTCTTATTTTTTGAGATTAGCACGTTCAAACTCAAGACAAGTTAAAAAAAATTGTCATTCATTCCATAAGCGTGCTATGAAAGTTCTGATGTGCGAACTATATATACAACATCCTAAATATTACTTCCCGCGATTTTGCGGGAAGTCAATGGATGCAGGTGGCTCAGGACCGTGGCAATCTATGGGGGAGGCCTATGTTCAACAGTGAACTAAGATAGGCTGAAATCATGATGATGAAATATTACTAGTAGGAGTTAGGAGGAGACGTTCTCCCCATGTCAGACCTTTTCCTTGGCAACATCATCTGCCAAACTCACCAGCTTTATTATAGTAGTAGTAATTAAGATTACGAATATTGAAAACAGTTTTGTAATATAAAAATTGGATAATAAATAAATAAAGCATTTTCATATTGAAAATTACTGCTGCAGTTGTTATTATTATGAAATATTTCATACGCAGCTGCTTTTCTATTCATACCAATTACGGGAATGTTTCCAGAATTTGCTCTGAATAAAAACTTCTGTGTAACATTGACCCAGTTATCGTGAAATAAAAAGTAATAGTTTTTAAGCTTAGATTTTCCAGCGCATGAAATAAGAAAAATACCGTATTGAGATTTTTTAAAGTCGAAAGCTCACGCAACAAATAATTAAATATTTCGAATCACATAAAAATTAAATATAACCATTTACATCATAAACCATTGGATAGAATTCGATATTTTTTTAGTATTACTTCTTACACACTTGGTTCGTATCTAAAAAAAATATCATACTAATATTATAAATGCAAAAGTTTTCTCACTGACCCTTCGAAACTGCAGACCCAGGGTTATTTTTGGAGGAGCTACTGTCCCCATTTGACAACGGTTCAGTTGTACTGTCCTTCTCTTGATCCATTGCAAAGAAACGCCTTGATTTCTCTGTCTGTTTGTTACCGTTTCACAGCTCCACCATTGAACCGAAATCAACAAAATTCGGCACAGAGATGGGTTGCATCCTGTAGACAGACATAGGATACTATTTTCCCTGAAAATCATTTTTCACCCGGTGGGAACATATTTAAGAAACTTATATCCACGCGGAGCTGTGCGGTAGCGGCTTAAGAGAATCTGCCACCCCATCTCATCCCGTCGGTGTCGTAAAAGTCGACAGCGGGAAAATTAAAAGGAGATGGGCGCAGCGGTTGCCAACCCGCCTGCCAAGCGTGGCTATGGCAACCCCCCCCCCCCCCCCCTATGGGAGAGGCCTATGTTCAGCAGTGGACTAGTGATAGGCTGCAATGATGATGATGATATCCACTTGGACTAATTGCCGTGCATCAGCTAGTTTAACATATATATATTTTTTTATATTATAAGGTGACGAAATGAGCAAAACGTTCACCTGTTGGTAAGTGCAACGACCGCCCACAACAAATGCTGTCTCCCACAATATTTCTGTGTGACACCACACTGCGCCCGTCACTCTGAGACATCAGTTCTTAAGTCTCAAATGCCCAGTGATTACGCTAGCTCACAGTGCCCTTCAAACCGAAATACAGTAATGTTTGCACACTACTGCTTCACGGCAGTATAACTAGCGCAGGGTGGTACCTACCTAGACGGATTCCTGCATAGGAATCCTATCCTTAATATTTTTATGATTTTTCCAGAGTCTGATTTATGAATCTTTTTTATTAGTCAACAATTGTGGTAAAGAAAGTGATGTGAACTAAGTGTAATTCTGTTTTCAGAAAATGTAATATCCATCCCTAGCTCTTACAAGCAAGCTTGCATGGCTAAGCATTTCTAGTGATCCTTAACTCGCTCATTTAGCAAGCTGCGCTGCACTGAGGACCCACTTGTCGCGGCGTATCTCACGCTAGTGAATGCCCTTGTTTATTAACGCAGTCTGTGGTTTTATTCGCCCTTTCGCTAAGTGTTAGTGATTCAATTTTACAATATAAATTTAGTGAATTCTTTTTTTTTTTTTTAATATAAACGTCAAAAAAATCTTAACTTATCACTGTAGGGCCAGTTATTTTGCCCTGAAGCAGTATCGTGCAAACATTACTGTGTTTTTGTCTGAAGGGCTCTGAGAGCTATTGTATTCACTGGGCAAGTAAGACATATAGGCTGGACATATAGACATGGCAATTGATATGGCAGGGGTCACGCCACTCAGGGCGCAGTGTGGTGACATACAGAAATGTTCTGGGTGACACAGCATTTGTATTAGGCAGACGTAGCACTTACCATCAGGTGAAAATTCTGCTCGTCTCGTCACTTTATCCAATAAAAAAAATGTCCGTTACAACGATCAATTCCAACTTAGAATGTTTACTACTTTTTCTTTCTTGTTAATTAATTTGGTAATAAAACAAAAGCACACCGCAAAAACTTCGGAACGTTTATAGTGTATCTTTTGATTATACAAAAAAGTCCCGGAAACATATAAAGTTGCCGTACCAAAACCTAATAAAGTCTCGTTGGTTTAAATGTAAAGGAAATTTAAATTAAACTTCAGAGGAATTTAAAATAAAAGAAATTTGTTATCCATTTCTATTTTAAGGTGCGCAGTACGTTTCTTTTTTAATAGATTTATATATATATTTAAGTGCAAATATGACATAATCCCCCCAAAATGAGAGCTACAAACTTTTGTGGCAATCTGTGGGGGAGGCCTGTGTTCAGCAGTGGACTAGTGATATGCTGAAATTATGATGATGATGATGATTGATTGGCGCAGTGGTTAAGCGGTTGACTTCTGCGCCACGGGTCGCGGGTTCGATTCCCGCACGGGACAAATATTTGTATGACGTACAGATAGTTGTTCCGGGTCTGGGTGTTTGTGCATGTGGAATTTATGTATGTAAAACGCACCCACGACACAGGAGAAATCCTACTGTGGGGCATCGTTTTTTTTTAAGAAATAAAAAATAAAAAAAATATTTATTAGTAATTAATTTAAAATATATATAATTTGTAGAGTAATGTAATACTAACAAGTTTATTAATAGTGGATGACGCGCAAGGAATGATGGTATCAGAACCGGTTGACATTTTTTTTTCTTCAGTCAGCCGGCAGACTTAAAGGCGGTCATACAAAAAGTAAAGTATCCTGAAAAATAAACTGCTAATTAATGTACTTTTACATTATGTATATTTTTTATATTATGTATGTATATTATTTTACATTATGTAACAGATCTTTGACATCTAAAAGTTACAGTGTTGCCATACCGGGTAAGTTGTGCATAATACTCGTATTAAACCTAGTATACTCGTATTAAATGTTGCTTTGCCTGAAAACCAAATTGTAATGGCGATGATCTATATTAATTTTTGAATATCCGCCACTTCTGTTAATGCTTAATTTATGTTGTACGGATGTAATTATATTTCTTTTCATAAATTTATTTTTAATTTTTAATATTTTTTATAAATAACTTTTAAGAAAATTTAAGTAAATAGTGGCTGTCCCAAATTATATCCCTTCACCGAATTAATATGTATTTACGTTATAATAAATCTTTTATGATCAAGCAGCCACTAGTTTTCGTAATCATTTCTTAATTTAAAACCACACCTTCATTATTTTGTCGGCTTTGAACTCGTAATGCTTATTTACGATCACAGGAACATCCCACGAGTTGAAGATACGCATGAACACCCTACGCGCTGAAGAAAAGTCTAACTCAGCGCTTTTCTTTTGCATAAAGTGACGAAACGAGCAAAACGCTCACCTGATGGTAAGTGCAACGTCTACCCATAACAAATGCTGTGTCACCCAGAAAATTTCTCTGTGACACCACACTGTGCCCATCACCCTGAGACATAGGTTCTTAAGTCTCATATGCCCAGTGATTATGCTAGTTCACAGTGCCTTTCAAACCGAAACACAGTAATGTTTGCACACTACTGCTTCACGGCAGAATAACTGACCCTGGGGTGGTACCTACCTAGACGGATTCCTGCATAGGAATCCTACCACCAGTAAAAACCGCGGCCTTAACAGCAACCCTTATATACTAACAAGAATACAGTAACCTCATTACGAAACGGTGGTAGATTGTAAAAAATGACGTTTGACAAACGAAATTTATATTTCTTACGTTGAAGAATAAATAATTTTCATTTCATTTCATTTTCATTTCATTTCATTTCAGTTACCACATCCAGGAATAAAACAAGGAGAGTGTGGTATGGTAAGGCTGAGATTGAGTGTGTTCCTTAGGCCAAATAAAGACCCTCTTGTATTTTTTATTATATATTTTTACTAACTGTTCCCCGCTTCGCTCGGCGTAAATTAAAATTTTAAAATGATAGAATCCATACTTATATTATAAATTCGAAAGTAACTATCGCTATACATTTGTCTGTTGTTACCTTTTCATGGTTCAACCACTGAACTGACCGTAACAAAAATTGGCCCATAGATAGCCTGAGTCCTGGGGTGGGACATAAGATACTGTTTATCCCGTAAAATCTACTAGTTCCCATACTCTATTAAAAAACCTATATCCACTCGGAGGAAGTCGCGGGCACCAGCTAGTTATAAATAAATACTATAAAAAGTATCCTATAATTTTTTTTATGACAAAATATAATTCTATGTCAATTTTCTAGAAAATGCCGACATCCGTTTAAGCGTGACTGAATGTCAAACAGACAAACATACGTACTTTCACAATTATAATATTTCTAACTGATGCCTGTGACTTCGTGCGCGTGGAAAAAGGTCTTTTAAGTATCCCGTGGGAAGTATTTGAATTCGGGAATAAAAATTATCCTATGTCCGTCTCCAGGACGCAGGCTATCTCTGAGCTAAATTTCGTTAAGATCGGTTCAGCGGTTGAGCCGTGAAAAGGTAACAAAGAGACAGAGGGATCGAGAGACTTACTTTCTCATTTATAATATGAGTATGGATAATTTACCTACTTGTCATCATCATCATCATTTCAGCCTATCACTAGTCCACTGCTGGACATCGGCCTCCTCCATAAATTGCCACAAAAGTTTGTAGCTGTCATTTTAGGAGATTTTGCTATAGTTGCCACGCTTGGCTATTTTAGTTATATTCAAAGCATAATATTTTATGGTATTTTGCTATGGGGAAATGCGATTGATGTGGAAGTGATTTTTGTTTTGCAAAAGAGGGCCTTATTATTAATAGGTAAGAGCTTTTAATAATTTTGGCTCTAAAGTGTCTCTTAGAGATAGATTTTAAGAAATTAATATCTTAACCTTAGCCTCTCAGTATATATTTGAAAACGTTTTGTATGTACACAAGAATATAAAACAGTTTACTAAAAAAGTGATGTTCATAATTTAAATACCATGAAGAAGCATAAATTTATATTGCAAGTTTCTCGACTCCACAGGGTCAGTAACTCTTTTATGGGGCAATGTATACGTTTTTACAACAAAGTCCCAGAAAGTGCACAAAGTCTTTCAATTAAAAATTTCAAATTTCTTATTAAACAAAAACATATAATAACATTAAAGAATACATAGATGACGATAATCCCTGCGAAGGAGGTGATCGCCGCCAAGCTATTTCTACATCTTTATCATACTGCTGTTATTGTAAATGATTTTAAAAATGACTGAAAAGAATATCCCACTGGGTTTCATACTGGTTCTTCCCAGGACAGAGGCATTTTTTGCGAACCAGTGTAGTTAAAAAAAATTACATTCAGTAAGTCGTCGTCGTCGTCCTATCACAAGTCCACTGCTGAACATAGGCCTCCCCCATGGATAGCCACAAAAGTTTGTAGCTCTCGTATTGGAGGGATTTTGCCATAGTTGCCACGCTTGGCAGGCGGGTTGGCAACTCCAGTTTATTTATTGAGATGTTCCAGGAAGATGCTGCTGCCCATCTCGTGGTTTTAATTTCCCTCTGTCGACTTTTACGAGACCCACGGGATGGGATGGGGTGGTAGATACTCTTAGGCCGCTACCACATTCAGTAAGTACTATGTAAATAATCTATGTTGAATAAAAAAAAATTCTATTCTATTGTATTCCTCTGTCGACTTTTACGACACCCACGGGATGAGATGGTGTGGAGATTCTCATAAGCTGTCACCAGTCGGCGACTTACTAGTAATTTTTTTATATTTTATATCTTTCCATTATTTTCACGTTCTTAAAACGTGACACGCCTCGCAACACACCGGTCATCTGTCGCGTATTTTCGATATTCCTTTTGCACTAACTGTCGAAATACATGATAGACTTCTATTGTCTAACGGAGATATCAATTAGACGATAGAAATGGGGCGGTAAACTGAGACACGGCGTCATAAGTGAATCTGCGTTGAACTATTACATGTAATTTTTTTGTAATTCGTGGCGTGGCAGTAAAAAAACAAAAGTCACTCATTGGAGCAGCGTGGCGGATTCTTCTTAAGCTCCAAAACCCTCTCAGAAATGAGAGGAGGCCTGTGCTCAGGAGTGGGACATTTATAGGCTGAAACTTTCCGTTTTTTTACGTCTCACGATGCTGATTTAACTGTTAAGAAAAAATAATCGTATTGAGGTTCCAATATTTCGAGTCATTTCCTTTACATATGAAAACAATGAGGAAATATGATTTTTGATATGAAATAGGAAACCAGTAGATAAAACTCTGGACACAACATAAAAAAACCCGGTCTCGACACGTCAATTTTTGATGAATTAATTAAAGTGTTTTCTTGATATGAGTCTATTCAAATTAGCATGTAAGTGCAATATAATTGTGATACGGGCATTTAAAGACCGCCGAATCGCTTGGCCTTGACATGGCGGGTATAAAACACTATCTCAAATTTACCCTCTGTCGACTTTTACGACACCCACGGGGTGAGATGGGGTGGTAGATTCTCTTAAGCCACTACCACACGGCACACGAAAGTAACAAGAGATTATAATATACTGTAATATATTACAGATATAGTGCAACAAATGCTCGTGCTATACGCTCGTAGATGTACGTCATGCTTGCTGTGTTTTTTACAAGCCTTTATTTAACTTGCTTTCTTCACCTTTCGAGTTAAATCTTGTTAATTTTGGTCTACTTTACGATGTCCGATTAAGTTAAAATTAGCCTTGGTAAAAACACAACAACATGGTATCATGGACCTTGCCATCAGACCTTCCATCCATCATCAGATAGAGCCGCAAGTTGTCTATAAGATAGCTCCGTCATGTTTGAGCCCGTTGGATTGGTTTAGACATGTACTATAGCCCTACTAACATTTGTAGTCAACTTCTGGACACAGGCCTGACAAATAAAAGCTTGTAACAAACATATGATTTTTGTTTAAAACCTAGTAATGAAAAGTGGCAAGACAAAACCCACTCGGAAATGAGAGAAGGCCTGTATTGAAAAAAGCGTGACTGTATGTATGTAAAATCGAAATAAAGGAAAATAAAAAGGAGCGCGTGATAATCAGTACGCGTGACAGAAATGAAACTTATGTATATATTAGAAAATTTAATCAAAATTGAAATAAATAAAGTGAGTTAACCAAAATTATTGCTCACTGTAAAATAACTGCACTGTGTATCGTCGCTTCAGCCCATCACAAGTCCACTGCTGAACATGGCCTCCTCCATAGATAGCTACAAAAGTTTGTAGCTCTCATTTTGGGGGTTTTGCCATAGCTGCCACGCTTTGCAGGCGGATTGGCAACCGCAGTTTATTTATTCAGATGTTCCAGAAAGATGCTGCTGCCCATCTCCTGCTTTCATTTTCCAGACTTTAACGACACCCACGGGATGAGATGGGGTGGTAGATTCTCTTAGGCCGCCACCACACGGCTCACTGTGTATAAATAATTATTAATAAATCGATATATAACTAGTGGTAGGATTCCTATGCAGGAATCCGTCTAGGTAGACACCACCCCAGAGCCAGTTATTCTGCCGTGAAGCAGTAGTATGCTAACATTAATGTGTTTCGGGTTGAAGGGTACTGAGAGCTAGTGTAATCACTGGGCTGATGAGACTTAAGAACTGATGTCTCAGAGTGATAGGCGCAGTGTGGTGTCACACAGATTTGTTATGGGCAGACGTTGCACTTACCATCAGGCCTACGTTTTGCTCATCTCGTCATATTTTACATACATACATAAGATCACGACTGTATCCCATAAGGGGTAGTCAGAGACTGGGCACTCACTGCAAAAACAGATGACTGCCACAATCCACGTTTCACCAAAACAATATAATGCGCTTGGTGTGATAGGTGGTGAGGTGGTGAGGATCCTTGCAAAAGAACACCGATTCCTACCAAGGATGATTCGCGAGGCTATTGAAATCGAAAAACATCCTAATTTCAATAGAGAAGATGGTTGGGTATTATACCCCAGGTTAACTATGACATCAGGACATCTGTCACCTCAGTCCCCCCGTGACCATGGGTGCTGTAAAGCACTCGAAACGTCGGGTTATAAATAGTAAAAATTAAACGCGATAAAATCCGTAAAATTAGTTTCATTTAAATGTCTGTTTGTAATAACAAAGTAACAGATTTTTACTCAAAGCTTAAAAAGTATATACGGTACTTTATAAGACAAAACATTTTTTTTATATTTTTTGTCCGTCTGTTTGTTACGGCAAATCTCCGTAATGACTGGACCCATTTCGACGGCTTTTTCACTGACAGTTAGCTGATATTATAGCGGGTAACTTACGCTACTTTAATTTTAGAGGAACAAATAGGATTTCGTGAAAAAAAATTAAAACACTACATCCAAACCAAATAGGGAAGTATATATGTATATCATCGATCGGGGTCGTCCTTTTTACGCGGAAACCGTGAGGCACAGCTTGTGTAAATTAATAAGGCTTTGTAATACCGCATCGGGCCAATATTTTGTCGTATTTTCTTTCCTTCCTCTGAAAATTAATATTATTTTAAATTTATTGCCTGCAATTCAATTATAAAGTCATAAGTTGGAGTGCTGCCAAATATATTACTAAAACTGACCGGCAAATTTAACTGACCAATTTCTGCAACGCAGGTGCTCTTAAACTTGCATTAACTAGCCTTTTCGTTGAAAAACTTTTTCGGTCGTTTGTCTGAAAATCTGCGATAATATTTCGTATCTTTTTTTAATTGGATTAAGAGATGAAACGAGCAAAACGTTCACCTGATGGTAAGTGTAACGTCTGCTCATAACAAATGCTGTGTCACCTAGAACATTTCTGTTTGACACCACTGTGCCCATAACCCTGAGATATCAACTCTTAAGTCTCACATACCCAGTGATTACGCTAGCTCACAGTGCCTTTCAAACCGAAACACAGCAATGCTTGCACACTACTGCTTCACGGCAGAATAACTGGTCCTGGGGTTGTACCTACCTAGACGGATTCCTGCATCCTACCACCAGTAAATTTTGTAGCAATAAATATCGAAGAATACTTATCAGTTCTTTTTTTATCGTGTGTCCGTTCTACACATATAAATTACACATGGTTTTAACAACCAGATGCGGAACATGTATCTATAGATAGTGCAAATATTAATCCCCTCCGAGAATCGAGCCCGCGATCCATGGCGATAAAGTCAGCCCCTTAGTCAATACGCCAAACGAGCCGTGTAGGATACGTCTAAGTAGGCAGTGTCAGTTATTCTGCCGTGAAGCTGTGTGCAAACATTACTGTGTTTCAATCTGAAGGGCAGTGTAAGTTAGTGTAATCACTGGGCATTTGATACTTAAGAACTGATGTCTCGGGGTAACTGGAGTGTGGTGCCACACAGAAATATTTTGGATGACGCTGCATTTGGTAACGAGCAGATATTGAACCAATAGGTGAACGTTACTCATCTAGTACCTTTTTCCTTAAAAAAAACGTGTGTGTACTTAAGTACGCACGTAAGAAGATGTACTTCTTTGAGGTAGCAATACAAAAATATGTCCAAAAATTTTGTCATGTGTGCCAATAATCTACGTTAGTAGAAAAGACGACAAAATAATAGAAGATATTAAATACGTACATATTCCTTTAATTGAAAAGCATATTTAAATTAATATAATGTTTTTTTTTACACAATTATAAAAAAATGTCTATGTATGTAGATAATTAATTATAATTTATACATAAACTGTCTAAGTAAACTTACTGCAACTTTGTTTTTGCAGAAATTGAAACTGCAGCTTCATGAAAGTGGAAATAGTTTTTCGTAGGAGAGCATCGGGTTTTAGTAGGCTTTCATTTTTACTTATCTTCATTACCACATGGAATAACTTCTTGACATCTTTGTATTTACGTTGTAATTTAAGCAGCCTCAATTTTAATTGCCAAAATGTTTTACATTTTTTTTTAAATTTCAGTGTAAATAACTGAATTTTTTATTACCAGCTTTAAGAAAACAGAATACAGTAATCAAATAAAAAAAATTAAATAAAATAATATTGGCTCCAGTTGGTACTTGAACCTAGCACTACAACTCGATACAAAGAAAGCGGTTAGCCACTCAATTGACCGAATATTTTACAGTATTTAACACACCTGCTCTCGTTTATTCAAACCGGCATTAATATAGCAGATTGAGTTCAGAATAATTCGCATCACAACCCAATTGTCTATTAGACATTATTAAATTATTCAATATAA
Organism: Luehdorfia chinensis; assembly: GCA_019845155.1. Classification (NCBI taxonomy): domain Eukaryota; kingdom Metazoa; phylum Arthropoda; class Insecta; order Lepidoptera; family Papilionidae; genus Luehdorfia; species Luehdorfia chinensis. Next base: position 2,042,618 of record JAHVAK010000003.1, on the reverse strand, counting down.
TGTTTTCTTTTATTTACGCGAATATTACACATTTAAATAAAACCATTTTTTTTTTACGGATTTTATCGCGTTTAATTTTCTGCGTAGATCGGACTAAAAATAATAATTAAAATCTGAAGGTACTCCGGGTTAACTATGACATCGGGACAACTGTCACCTCAGTCCCCCCGTGACCATGGGTGCTGTAAAGCGCCCGAAACGTCGGGTTAAAAAAAAATAGTTATAAATTAAACGCGATAAAATCCGTTAAAAAAAATAGTTTTATTTAAATTATTCAATATATTTTCACTAAACTACATTGCGTCGATTGTTTACTAACTTGTTGTATGTTCATAGAAAATAATAGTATGTTAAAAAAGGGAATAATTTCAAATTTCAAAATAAGAGCACATTACATATGTTCACATTGGTTTGGGAAACTCCTGACTTACAATGAAATGTACTCGTATGAAGAAAATTCATTAATATACTAACATAGATAAAAGCAAGGATAACTGGTGGCAGTAATCATTCTCCCAACAGTGGGGCTTTTGAAAAATGTCTGTTACACACATACACTACACAAAAATGGTTGTGTAGAGCCTTTTACTTGTTGTCATAACCCTCTTAATAACCAATGACGGTCTGTCTAAGCCGGACGTTTATAGCCTGCGACAATTGTTTTAACTACTAAATCTGATATTAAACATTGGAATACCGGAAGTGGTAGTATATTTCATTAGTATTGTTTCGCACGGTTCAGACCAACATGATTTAATTGTAAAAAATTAATTATGATTGTTTATTGATATAGAACTTAGCGGTTCTATTAGATAATAAATACCAATACAATTAAAAGAAGTAGGATTCTGATGATTCCGCGCTATTTGCAATATTATTGTGAGAAATTGGTACGTATTTTTTTAATTGTTAGAGTTAGAAACTCAAATTCTCGTAGAGATATGTATACGGAGTTGTAAATTTAGTAATTTGTTACGTAATAGCACATACATGTAGCACATAATTGAAAGGTTTGGTATCACACGGTGGTATTACATGTTTTAAATGACGTCACAATAATCTTACTAAGTTTTCATGCATTTTTAAGCGTGAAGAATTCGATAGATCTCCTTTGCTTATGTGAAGTAATCTACGCGCAATGGGTTACGCCATTTTACTGCGAGGTGGTGGATATCTCACGCCATTAAAATAAATTATAATAGGCGATTTCTTTAAAATAATTTCTATTATCTCCTAATACTAGGTAAAGCAATATTTGTTTTAATTTATAATCTGCCGCTCTTTAACAACATGTTTTTTTGTTACAGGTAGCACCGAATATAATAGAGTTCATCAAATCCCCAGTGAACATAATAGACTTTATCGCGACACTAAGTTTTTACATGGACGTTGTTGTAGAATTAACAGTAGTGAAAAGAAACATAGACAAAGCAGATATTTTGGAATTCATTTCAATAATCAAGATTCTGAGGTTATTCAAGCTGACGAGGCACAGTCCAGGGTTAAAAATCTTAGTGCATACTTTCAAAGCATCCGCTAAGGAGTTAACGCTTTTAGTTTTTTTTCTTGTGCTCGGCATAGTAATTTTCGCCAGTTTGGTGTATTACGCTGAGAAGTCGCAGGTGAGTTCATTTTATTACTAGGCATGTTAAACATCAGATCATAGGACGGGCGCAGTGTGGTGCCACACATAATTCTTCGGAGTGACGGATCATTTCTTATGGGCAGACGTTGCACTTACTGTAAGGTGAACGTTTTGCCAGTCTTGTTACTTTCTCCAATAAAAAAAATATTATAATTGAGACTGTACTAAATCCACTTTAGCAGTATCTTTATTACAAATTACTAACTAAAGTCGATTTACTCATTTTTTGAATCCTTAAATACTTGTGACATTTGTGTTGATTAGCAAACTTTATTTTTTACTGGTTCAAAGTCGTTGCTCGTCCATACTTTTTTTTTTATTAACTGAAACTGCATTTTTAAATTTCGTTCCCGAGTCAAAGCGACCGTGGAGTAAGTTAATTGCCTGCCAATTACGGTCAACAAAAACCTACATGCCTCTAAAAACTGAAGTACGTTGCATGGACTGTGTGTATTTATTTTTTCAATTTGCGGTTGCCAGCATTAATTGAAGGTTTACCAATTTTAATTCGCTTAATTTATTTATAGGCTTGTGGAAATCCGCTGCTGGAAATTTGCCGCTCTTGTTTGGGAGATTTATCGTAATCGCCACTCTAGGCAGGCGGATTGGCAATCGAAGTACCAGATTCTGCAGCCCGTCACTATATAGGATAATGAAGATGGTTACTCTGCCATCAATTGAAACTATGAGAATTTACTGGCATTTCTCTTAGTTGATATTTACGGCACCCACGTTAATGGGGCTGGTTCTCTGAGGCCGCTACCACACGGCAATTTTAATTCAATTTAATATTTTTCAATCCGTTCACCTAATGGTTGCCCATAACAAATACTGTGCTAACCAGAACATTTCTGCCCGTCACCCTGAGAAATTACTTTTTTTTTATTATTGCATAAAGTGATGAAACGAGCAAAACGTTCACCTGATGGTAAGTGCAACGTCTGCCCATAACAAATGCTGTACGACCCAGAAAATTTCTGTGTGACACTACACTGTGCCCATCACCCTGAGACATAGGTTCTTAAGTCTCATATGCCCAGTGATTACGCTAGGTCACAGTGCCCTTCAAACCGAAACACAGTAATGTTTGCACACTACTGCTTCACGGAATAATAACCGGCCTACCTAGACGGAAACCTGCATGGAAATCCTACTAGCAGTAAATTGATATTATTTAATTTAATCAGAATGATTACTTCTATGTCAATCCTATTCTTCTGTAAAATTTCATCACCTCCGAAATGATGCTGCACTGCATATTCGTCTGCCAAGTGGAAAAATTAAGGCAAATTTTCTTCCCTTACAAGAATCCCAGCTGAGATCAACATTTGTGTAAAAACACAAATTGTTATACATTCACATTTGATAATCAACAACAAGCTTTGTACATACTCATTTTGGTCCACGCGTTCAATTTTGATACGCCATCTGGTTTGAAAAAGGGGCACATTATACATACAGCACAGAGTAGAAAATCGGAAGAAGTAATAATAAAACTTCGAATGTTACACTGTCGTGTGTAAGCTCTGTGTTGTTTTTCTTGAAAACCTCGTAGAAAACTTTAGCAATATGGCAGTTTGTTTTGATAACGCGGTGTTCTGTTTGGCAGTTTTAATTTCAAGTTAGATTCTGACGCTCCTCCGGAAGATGTGAATTATGTGCCTGTTGTATTTTAAAATTATCTTTCCGCATTTGTATTTTTATTTATAATTGTGATATTGTCATTCGTACATTGCTTTTGAAAATTTGTTTTTGAACTAAATTACGTTCCGCAAGATTGTTTTTGTGGTGACACAGATATCACATGCGATATAAATACATTTAAATACAATTTAGATATTTTAGGCAATATTTGTTTTAACATTTAGATATTTTTAATTTCTTGATTCAGACCTGCGATGTTGCAACTTTTGTACGAAGTTTTTTTTACACTATGCGCTTTATAAGTCCATTGTTTTCTCAATGACTGCAGCCTTACAAAATCAAATATAACTTATTGTGCTAAACATGTTGAAACTTGTTTGAACTGATACAGTGAAAGAAATGGAGTTAATATATTATTTCTTATTACAGGATAACCCCGACAATCAATTCAAGTCCATCCCGCTGGGGTTGTGGTGGGCTATTGTCACAATGACCACTGTTGGCTATGGTGATATGGCCCCAAAGACTTACTTGGGTATGTTTGTAGGAGCGTTATGCGCTCTAGCTGGAGTACTGACCATCGCATTGCCAGTTCCTGTTATAGTGTCAAACTTCTCTATGTTCTACTCACATACACAGGTAAGCTAATCTATAGCATTATTCCATTTTATGAAGAATATATAATTTATCATTTTCATAAAGAATATATAATTTATCATTTTCATCATTTCAGCCCATCTCCAGTCCACTGTTGCAAATAGACTTTCCCCTTAGATTGCCACAAAACATGGTCCTGAGCCACCGCCATCCGTCGAATGCAATGCGTCTACCTGCAAAGCCGTGCAGGTTGTCGCTCCGTCTAGTTGGGGGTCGCCATACACTGCGTGTGGTAGCGGCTTAAGAGAATCTACCACTCCATCTCATCCCGTGGGTGTCGTAAAAGTCGAAAGAGGGAAAATTAAAACCGGAAGATGGGCAGCAGCATCTTCCTGGAACATCGAAATAAATAAACTGCGGTCGCCAAGCCGCCTGCCAAGCGTAGCAACTATGGCAAAATTCCCCTCAAAAGTGTAATCCATTGTAGTCCAAGTGTAGTCCATTCAGCAGTGGACTAGTGATAGGCTGAAATGATGATGATGATGATGATACACTGCGTTTGCCAGTACGAGGTTGCCACTCGACAACCTTTCTTCCCCAACGGTTATGTGTTCTACGAGCTCTATGCTGATCCATTGCCACTTCAGCTTACCAATCCTAAGAGCCATGTCAATTACTCTACTTCGGCTACAGATATTATTGTTACAAATATACAATTACATTGTATGATACAAAAACAACACTCACAAGTTCCAGTTGTTCAATATTTTAATATGTTTTCGACCTTCGAAATAGACAGTGGTATTTCAGAATTAACATTTATGATAATATTATCTATAAAAAAGCTGCATTGTTTGTCTCGAAATGCACAGTCGAGGAACTGATCTACATTTCTGGATTGCAGTAGAGAATTTATTTCGTTACAGTTAGTTTCGTTATAGTTTTTTTTATATTTCAAATTGATTATACGAAGTACAGTGCAATGCATTCAGCCAATTACGCACGCTGTCAGCACTTACGTATTGACCCAAATTCATTGTTGTGATCATTGCAATAACTTCACCAGTTGGATCACGTTCGGCGAACAAACATATAGGCCGCGTGTAAATTAACCAAAACATTTTACCAACTTTTACCATTTTAACAACTTTCACCAATTTTACCAATATACGTTGCGAATACATTTCCGTGATTGATACCATTTTTACCCGCCTTTGATTTATTGCCTGTCTTTAATTGCTAATGTTAGATTAACGTCTCGTCAGTATCTTATTCCAGGCCGCTAAATTCTTATTGAAGTTTGAAAGGTGAGATATACTTGAGTAAACTTTCGCGGATGCGAAAACTCCTATTTTTAACAGGGGACATGTTCAAAAGAAAACGGAGAAATCCTCTAACTATCTATAACTAATTGATTTCACAATCGTCATATCCATGCCTGTTAAAAAGATAGTGAAAACAATTTAATCGGTCTTCTAGAATCTAAGATATATAATGAATAAATTACTGAATAAATGACGACCGCCTGGCCTAGTGGTCAGAGTACCTGACTTCTTAGCCGCGGGTCCTGGGTTCGAATCCCAGCCGGAGCCAACATTTGTGTTAAAACACAAATTGTTGGTTTTCGGGTCTGGTTATGTTGTGTTTGTCCCCGTGTTTCTGACACTGCATCCTAGCCTACCTCCGATCTTATCGCATCAGCGTTACATCGGGCGCGGGTAGGTTGGGACGAGTGACTGCCTCTGTGTTTGCGCGTACACTTGTGGCACTATAATATCTCCTGCGCAGTTGATGGCTCTCGACATTCGGATTCGAAAGTTGTCGCCGTGGTCGAAATCGGCAGGAGAACATCATCAATGAATAAATACTGTTATGGTAACCTTACATTTTCGTCGTCATCGTCATTTCAGCCTATCACTGGTCCACAACTGAACATAAGCCATAGATTGCCACTAAAGTTTGTAGCTTTCATTTTAGGGGGATTTTGCCATAGTGGCCACGATTGGCGCCTGCCCATTGGCACCCGCAAATTATTTATCCAGACGCTCCAGGAAGATGCTGCTGCCGATCTCCTGGTTTTGTTCTTCCTCTGTCAACTTTTACGACACCCACAGGATGAGAACGGGTGGTAGATTCTCTTAAGCTGCCGCCACACGGTGGACCTTACATTGTACACTTACGTAATACAAAAATTTTTTGGCGTATTCATGTCATCAGTCATCTATTTTATTATTAAAAACCGTCCCGCAGATACTTGACTATTTTCCTACCTAATTCCAAACGATGACCTACCTGTTCTGGCATAACGTTATAATATCTTTAAGCTTTCTTTACAACTTCAGCATAAATATGCGACAAAAATTTCACTTCGATCAATCATCTTACAATATCTACAACAATTTAACTTAGTGACTTGCATATTGTTAAGAATTATCTATTATTAGGTCACAAAATGTTTTGTGTATTTTTACTGGTCGTAGGATTCCTATGCAGTAATATGTCGAGGTAGGTAGCATCGCAGGACCACTTGTTCTGCTGTGAAACAGTAGTGTGCAAACATTACTGCGTTTCAGTCTGTAAGGTTTGATTGCTAGCGTAATTACTAAATTCTAACTGGTGATAGGATTCCTATGCAGGAATCCGTCTAGGTAGGTACCACCCCAGAGCCAGTTATTCTGCCGTGAAGCAGTAGTGTGCAAGCATTACTGTGTTTCGGTTTGAAGGGCACTGTGAGCTAGCGTAATCACTGGGAATTTTAGACTCAACAACACAGAAGTATTGTTGGTGACACAGCATTTGTTGTGGGCGGACGTTGCACTTACCATCAGGTGAACGTTTTGCTCGTTTCGTCACTTTCTACAATAAAAAAAATATGAGACTTAAGAACTGATGCTTCAGGGTGACGGGCGTAGGCAGACGTTCCGAGTGACACAACGTTTGCTATGGGCAGACATTTACCATCAGGTGAACGATTTGCTCGTCTCGTCACTTTATTTCATAAAAAAAATATAATAAGCGTAAACACTCGTACTTGACATTCTATTATATATTTTACAAAGTCATCATGCAAATATAAAAAAGCGAGAAACTGCTATCTGGAATAGATCCCCGGTGCCGGCACTCTAAAATTATTCTGCGCTTTTAAGTGCTATTTGACCATGAGGTAAATCAGAGGAATAAAAATCGTGAAATCGCAATCACGTCTGAAGAACAAAAAAAATTTCATGAACGCGTGCAGTCCGTAGACCCGCACTGGATCAGCGTGGCAGGCTTTTTCCTGATCCAAGGCCCTCTCAGCAGCGAGGAGGCCTGTACTCAGCAGTGGGATATTTATAGGCTGATTACTTTACTTTTTGCCGTGTAGTTACGGCTTAAGAAAATATACTACCCCAACTCATCCCGCGAGTGTCGTAAAATTCGACATAGGGAAAATTAAACCCAGATAATCGCCAGCAGCATCTTACTGGAACTTCTCAATAAATAAACTGCAGTTGCCAATCCGCGTGCCAAGTCTAGCAACTATGGCAAAATCCCCCGAAAATGAGAGCTAGAAACGTATGTGGCAATCTTTGGGAGAGGTCTGTGTTCAGTAGTTGACTACTGTTAGGCTGAAAAGATGAAATTAATACTTGACACATGATTGTTATTGGTTTAAAAACATTGTTATTGTCACCGTGTTTCTGACAATGCATACGATAATTATTATTATTCTGATCACATCGAATAACCGTTAAATATTATTGAAGGCGGAAATTCAACCTAGATTCGATTTCTGACGTCGGCACCACTAAAATTGTTAATTGCAATTTTAAATGCTGAATTACCACGTGCTCGGCGGTGAAAGAAAACCATCGTGAGGAAACCTGCATGTCTGAGAAATAAAAAAAAAATTCGAAGACATGTGCAGTCCGCCAACCCGCATTGGAGCAGCGAGACGGATTCTTCCTAGCTCCAAAACCCTCTCAGAAATGAGAAGAGGCCTGTGCAGTGGGGCATTTATAGGCAGAAACTTTAATTGATTATGATGCGGATCATTCTTCTCGCATTGCTTCTCGTCTGCTGCACATTGATTATGTCCTACTTACCTATTTCCGACCACGGTAACCACTAGCGAATGCTGTCGGAAGTTATCAACTACGCAGGAGATATTACAGTGCGACAAATGTACGCGAAAACACAGGGGTACTAATTCGTCCCGACCTACCCGTGAGCGATGTAACGCTCATACGATAAAACCTGTGGTAGGTACCGATGATTGATGATTTTGAATGAGGATCTTTGCAAGTTAACTTACTTTCCTTCATGAATATTATCTAACAAGAACTGGAAGGTTTACTCACAGTACTGTCATTAGTAATAGAATCTTGTCGTGTGCGACTACTCACATTGTGGTTCACAGGAAATTCTACATCTTCTAGTAATTTCGGAATCTAGATTTGGTTGTCATTGTGATACGTTTAGAATATCACTGTTACAAATTTCACGTTCGGGAGGATTGTATTAAGGTACTTTAGCAAAAAGCGACGTAAAGCGAGACTCAAACGACCAAACATAAAAACAGATTGCTCTCTAAACTCTTACATTTCTATGTGTAAATATAAATGTAAGCTTTTGTGAATGGTTTCAAAAGTGTTTTAAAATCATTTGTATAAAAAAAAAGTAAAGCAACAGTCTATAAATATCGCACCGCTGAGCACGAGCCTCCTCTCATTTCTGAGAGGGTTTTGGAGCACTGAATAGTCCAATGCGGGTTGGCGGACTGAACATGTCCTCGAAATATTTCTATTCCTCGGATATGCAGATTTCCTCGCGATGTTTTCCTTCACCGCTGAGCACGTGGTAAATCAGCACTTAAAATGAATAATTTTAGTGGTACCGGGGATCAAACCCAGGTTACTCGCGTAATATGAAATTTTAACTGAACGCAATTGGTTGACTGTAAGCCAATCAAAGCATTGATTAAAAGTGCGTCTTGTTTTAATCTTTCTTCCAAAGAATTAAACATCATTATTCTACTAATATTATCTAAATGTCACAAGCAATTATAGTTTTATGTGACAGTAGGTAACTTGCCTTTAATTAAAATTTAAAATGTTACGTAATTTAATATCCGAAAGGGCAGAAATAATTTCATTACACAGATCAGGATTTAACATAAATTTTGAGAGAATCACGATTCACGGTACGAATTTGGATTACACGAGAAGGCGAAGAAGGCAATCTCCATGATCACAGGCGAGCTGGTCGACGTCCTATAGTAACATTTTACACCTACGACCCATTTTGAAGAACAATTTGACGTCAGTGCTGAAACTATTCGCCGCCATTTGCACAGGACGGGGTTGCACAACAGGCGTTACGCTAAAAAAGTCTATTTAACTGATTCACATAAAGTAGCTCGATTGAATTTTGCCAGGGAGTTCTTAAATTTCGTTTGGTCAACCATGATATTTACAGACGAATACACCTTAAAATCCAGCCGACATGATAAAATCTCTTGCGTTATAACAATACAAGATAAGATGATGATCATGAAGTGCCTATCACTGAGTCTGGTAATACTACCAGACTCAGTGATAGGACTAATTCTATGGCAAACATTTGGGACTGGATGTCGGCTAATGGAGTCGGTGAACTATGCGGATTACCTCCAAAAACATCAGCTCCGAATTATGTTCATACTTAAGAAAACCGACCGAAACGTTCACACCGAGAATGAGCTTACCTAATTATATTATTTACAAGACAACTGTCGATTACATACGGCTAGGATTACTCGCGACTGGTTCCAAAGACACCAATACATACGGCTGATACTGTGGCATTTTAAATGATTTAAACTCAATTGAAAATCTTTGGGGATTTATGGTGCAAGGATAGAATCGCCGCAATGAGGGAACAAGAGATGCCATTGAAAGTCATTGCTGAGAGACTTGGGAGTCTACTTGGGAGTGGGATAAGAGGTACGGATATTTGTTCGCGACTTGTTGCTTCAATGAGACGCTGATTGCTAGCCTTCATTTAAGGGAATGGCGGGAATACGTATTACTGATTCAATATTCTTTTATCGTTCATCAGAACATGTTTCAACTATTATGCTGATAGTTATAGACCTGAAGTTATAGGAAGGAAGATCGGTTTCTTGTTTCTTTTTGTGCAATTTTTTTAACTTGTAACGTTTTAAATTGGAATAAATACATTTTAATTGAATTAATTAATTATCGTCTTTTATTTTTATTTACCTATTTATATATTCATTTTACTGTTTATGTACACATTAAAATTAAAGTAGAAATTGCATAGATAGACACTGAGTACACAGGCACTGCTTATTTTATGATGAAATTTCTTCCAGCAGGCCTGTTACTGGATATCCTTAAAGAGAAGCAGACTCTATGTGCACATTCGATGAAACAAAGAGATTAAAAATTATAAAATCACTAAATATACACACACTGACATATTCACATATATACACATACATGCATACATATATACATAAAAATTCATATCAAATAATAAGAAAATACGCTATCCGCACTAGAACAAGACGCAACAACAAATAATATTTTGTAAAATATCGTGGATTACATGGTGGTGTGTGTTTCATCCATGAATATGCTCGAAATGACATAACAGCTCTTATTTCAATTAAAATATAATACACGCGGAATACAGTAAACTACACGTCACTGACGTCATTCATTGGTGACAAGAGTATCTAACTGTCCCAATAATATTTCAAGCGAAAATAGCCCTTGTAGTTTTGTGGTGTGCAAACGACATTTAACCTTACGGTGGTAAAGCAAGTATGTGGCCGACTTTACCACAGCAGTGCCTGTAATTCCCCCGTTAAGCAGCAGTGCGCAAACATTACTATGGTTCAGTTTGCAGGGCTCTGATAGCTAGTATAATTACTAGACATATGAGACTTATGACTATGAACTGATGTCTCAAGGTGTTGGGCGCGGTGTGGTGCCACACAGCAACATTATGGTTGACTCTGCGTTGAGCAGAATTTTCACTTACCGTCATGTGCTGCGATTTGACTCGTCTTGTCAATTGTTTCATTAAAGAAAAGAGTAACGTGACGTTAGTGTCGAAAATCGCTTATCGTGTTCCATTCTGCCGCACTATTCGCACAACCCTACTTCATGTACCTCTTCATTCCACTAATTACTCAAAAAACTCAGTGTTCTTAAGAATGGCTCGTTGGAACAATAAATCCTTCAGTCATATAGACCGCTTTTATTGCTCAAAATACATATTCAATAATGAAACGGGATAGTTATTTACTTTTCCTATAAATTTTCATTTACCATCGTCGTCGTTTCAGCCTACCACTAGTCCACTGCTGAACATAAGCCACGCTTGGCAGGCGGGTTGGCAACCGCAGTTTATTTATTCAGATGTTCCAGGAAGATGCTGCTGCCCATCTACTGTACTATATTTTCTATTATTCCACTTTATTTATGACTTAATGAATCGTATACGTATACGCAATATTATAGGTAACAACTGAACTATTTAGGTCGCTATTCTTAAATTGCCTTGTATACACACAGCTATAACTACAATTAAAATCACAATACAATAATACAGAAATACGCAACGACTGCCTATAAAATGTATCTTTCAACAAATGCTTTTAGTTTATGAAGGAAAACCTGTTATTGGCCTTACTTATTTAAAATCGTTTAATTATTAAAATTGTATCTTGTGATCGCTGTTGGTTTTCTCAATAAATATAAAAGCGATGCAATTGAAAAAATTTAAAAATAATATAACATATGTTCTTCTACGGTTTTTTAAAATAATGGATAAAATATTGAAGTCACAGGTTGCTCTAAGTAGAAATAAGTCTGAGAGCTGTTTGACCTGAATACTACTTTAGACCAGACGTTTGAAAGGTCAGTCGCGCAGCCACCATTAGAACTAATAGCTGTTGGGAACGGACCTACTGAAATATTTCGTAACATTCGTCTGTTATTACTATTTGACTTCAACTATTATTGAGATGTGAATAGGTCGAAGAAAATTCTGCAAGATCATAAACCTCTTTATCTATACTAAAATAATAAAGCCGAAGAGTTTGTTTGTTTGAATAAGCTATCTCTAGAACTACTGGTCGGGTTTCAAAACTTCTTTTTGCATTTGATAGCCCAATTCTTGAGAAAGGTTATAAGTTATTTAATATCACGCGTCAATCCTTAGGAGCAATTTTTTTAAATATAAGGCGGGTGAAACCGCGAGGAACAGCTAGTCATAATATACGAGTGTAATCTCTTGCCAATCACGGAACATTTTAACCACATGCTTAAATATCAGCTGATATGTGTCCGGCAGAGTAGAATAGCATGTACCTCTTTCCTATGGAGGTGTTGTAAGAGGCGACTAAGGTATCGTACGGACAGCCTATATTTGTGCAGAATAACACCATAACGTGCAATACTGCCACTATACTGCTCGTGGGAACGCAATGGGGAGAAAGATGTTTTTGACTCGTAATAAAATGGCGGCGACGTGGTTCGCCACCCGTAACGTCTCGTTTCCCACGAGGGCGAAAAGTTAATAATTTTAAACATTTCTCCGATCTGCATTACTACCTACATTTCCCTCATAAAACTTTTATGACAATCAAGAGATGGGACTTTTAATAGATTTATTAAAAATTAAAAAAAATGCCTTGCGTTGTTTATGTATTTATGTCCTTAAAAAATTAAAGCAATAAAGTTAATTAGTACTCAATTCTAATGTACTTCTATCAAAAAAAAATTAAAAAAAAAAAGATTAAATACTAATAATGAGTTGTGAATCGATAACCTTCCCTTAGAAGTAGGTTAAAAAGTCAGACTCTCTAAAAGTTTCACTCGCGTAAAAAACCTTAGGGAAGTAAGTAGCGGATCGGAGAAAATAGGGAATTGAATCGTATTTTGGGGTTTGGGATTTCAATTTTTTTGCGCGGAACTCTAGAAAAAAAATCCCCTAGGAAACCCTAGAGAAAAAATCTAAACTTAAAGTAGCCTAAGTTACCCGCTATAATATCAGCTATCTGTCAGTGGAAGATCCGTTGAAATCGGTCCAGCCGTTTCGGAGATTTTGAGGAAAAAGTTTTTTTTGCAACAAACAGACACTTTAATTTTATTTCTTTATATAGAAGAGAAATAACAACTTGAAGTTACAGTAAAATTAATTTTAAAGGCAGCCTTGAGTCAAATATCCAGCGCAACAGTTTCTGTCTACAGAGGGTATACGAGTAATTAAATTTTGACGGATCACGTGTCACACCATATGTTACTTAATGGTTATACAAGAGTTTTGTATTAAATAATGTATTCGTAGAAACTTTAACGCGAACAACAACAATGTGTTCATGGAGTTTTATCATTTTTAAATTACCATATAATAATAATAAATACTTTTTTGACACTTCAGTTTTAGAATTATAACTATGAACCCTGACTCCCGAAGGTAGGAATACCCTAGGTAACCAGTTTTTCTGGAGTCATTGCCTTCCCATATAACAGTTTGTGCCTATGAAGATTAATAAAAGGAAACTAATAATAATGAAAAGAAGAAAAGGTATATACACGCGCGCGTGTTTGTATAGTGTGTGCGTGTGTGCGTGTATGTGTGAGTGTTTGAATGGGTGTGTATATGTGCGTTTGCATTAGTCAGTGTTTGTCTTGTGCTCATGATGGCACTACAAGTAAGGTTTTTATTAAATCTTCGCATCCATCGTAATCATAATGTTACAACATACGAGTATATTTGAATGTTTTATTAACCTAAGAATAACGTGACAAGAAAATAATTTCAATGTTTAAGCTAAGTACACATATTCGACTACTACTCCATGGGTTCTAGGTTCGAATCCTAGTAGGAGTCATTGAGCAAAAAGTGGAATTGTTGGCTCCGACTGTGATACAGCAATCAGGTATGGTTGTGTTGTGATAGTTCCCGTGTCCTCTGACACTGCATCCTATAACCTCACCTGCTATTGCGTAAACGCATAACATCGAGCCGTGGTAGCTCAGGGGCTAGGCGCTCGCTTTTAATTTTCATAGTACGCGAGTGACCTGGGTTCGATTCCCGGTGCCGGCACCACTAAAATTGTTAATTGCAATTTTAAGTGCTGACTTAACACGTGCTCAGCGGTGAAGGAAAACATCGTGAGGAAACCTGCATGTCTGAGAAATTAAAAATATTTCTAGGACATGTGAAGTCCGCCAACCCGCATTGGAGCAGCGTGGCGGATTCTTCCTAGCTCCAAAACCCTCTCAGAAATGAGAGGAGGCCTGTGCTCAGTAGTGGGACATTTATAGGCTGAAACTTTACTTTTATAACATCGGCCACTTGTAGGTTAGGACGAGTAAGTGCCTCTGTGTTACGTCCTATATAGTAAAATAATGGCCTCCTTGTAAGATAAATAAATCTTCGACAATTTATAAAAGACCGTATTAGTAATTCATTTCAAAGGAAAAAATAAGCAGAGTAATAAATTCCAGAAATCATAGATATTGAGGCGTCGCACACACTAAAAAAGGCGAATTAGGAATTTGGAACCTTCATCTTCTTTGAGGTCGGTAAAAAGGCAAAGTTCAAATATTCTTTCTTGTACATCAACGTATTCCAATACATACATACATACATACATAAAGTCACGCCTTTTTCCCACAGGGGTAGGCAGAGACCACATCTTTCCACTTGCTACGATCCTGACACACATCTTTAGCTTCTTCTACTTTCATTAGCGTTTTCACACACGCTCGTCGGTTGCGGGTACTTTTAACGTGACCTTTCCTCAAAAGTTCACCGATCCGATTGTGATACGTATTACATATTCCAATACAACGGTAAAGAAAATTCCTAAATCTGAAACAACTGTAGTGGTTCCCTAACATAAATAGTCGAGGATACTCGTATTATGCCAAATAAAAAAAATCCAACTTTGTCCTTAAAATGCCCACTCAAACTTTCGTTCGAATCATTGACTTTTTTACGAATAAGGGGTAGGCAGAAACCATCACAGCCCACTTTTCGCCCCTCGGGAAATGAGACGACAGCAACGTGGTTCGCCACCAACCACGTCGCCGCCGTTTCGGTACGAGTCCAAAATTCTTATCGCCGGTTGCGTTATCACTAGCAGTATAGTGACAGCATTGCATATTGGTATTATTCTGCACAAATAAAGGCTGTCCGTACAAAACCTTAGTCGCCTCTTATGACACCTCGGTAGGAAATAAGTAGGTGCTGATCTACTCTGCCGGACAGCTATCGGCTAAGAATATATAAGAATTAAAAATAAATGCACAATAATGTCCGAATGAACCGTGTACGTATTCGCTTGTGTTTTAAGCGTACATTTTTTTATAACTATTTACGGGAATATTATTTACAGAATAGACTAAATTTCCGGATGGAACTCCTTCCAGCACCTATGGTCATAAAGGTGCCCTGATATCATAGTCAATCCTGCAGCTTTGAATTAATAGTTTTGGCGCACCCTACGCAAAAACATTAATACTAGTAAAATAAAATCCATAAATTTAGCCGGTAGGTGTCCGGCACTATAGAATAGCACCTACCTCTTTCCTACCGAGGTGTCGAAAGAGATGACTAAGGTTTTGTACAGACAGCCTTCATTCGTGGAGATTAACACCATGATATTCAATGCTCTCACTATACTGCTCGTGGTAACGCAACGCAACGGTAGAGATTTTTTTGACTAGTACCAAAACGGCGGCGACGAGGTTCGCCACCCACTGTCACATCTCGTTTCCTTTCAAGTCACTTTCTTACGACGAGCAAATTCCCGTATGTCAGTGCAACGTCTCCCATTACAAATACTGTTTCACCAAAAACCAACACTGCGCTCGTCCCCCCTAAAATATCAGTTCCTTAATCTCACTCTCGTCATTACACTAGCAGTACTATTAGTGCCCTTCAATCCGAAACACAGTACGGTTTGCACACTACTGAATTACTGAAGAATAACTAACACTGCGTGGTTCCTGCATAGAACTCCACCAGTCTAAATGATTTTATTGTCTTGATCTTTTGTTCCTATTTTTCATAATAAATAAATTCTATAGATATTGTTTGATGAGAAATTGCTTTAATGTAATATTTTAACCTAAAGCGGTTAACCTAATTACCGCTTTCGACTTGCCGTTGAAAAGGTCAACTGATCCGACCGTAATTGATACCATGAATAACTTTAAGACTTTGCCAATAACTTTGAATCAAAATTTTCATCACTCACTCTAGATTTTTCTATTTTTTTTTTTAATTTATCCCCGGTCTCTTAAAATGTGAGTGTGTTTCATCATCATCATTTTAGCCTATCACTTGTCCACTGCTGAACATAAGCCATCCCCCATATATTTCCACAAAACACGGTCCTGAGCCACCTACATCCATTGACTTCCCGCAAAACCGTCATCTCTATCTAATTGGGGGTCTCCTTACACTGCGTTTGCCGGTACGGCGTTGCCTCTCCAGAACCTATCTACTCCAACAGTTATGGATTCTATGAGCTATATCCCATTGCCACTTCAGCTTACTAATCCTTAGAGCTATGTCAAATACTCTAGTTCTGCTGCGGATATAAACGTTACGTATTTTATATCGCAGAGAAACACTGAGCACAGCTCTTTCCATAGCTCGCTGAGAGACTGAGCTTCCTCATCCGATCTGCAGTGAAGGATCAAATCTCGATTCCTTATGACATCCCTTGCAACATGCACTGGTTGCAACTGAAGTGTCTGTAGACATATAATTCACATACACAAACAACTAGATATAAGACGATCTTTGGGTCTGTGCGATTATCAAACTCGCGACCTGTACCATAGAAGCCATCATAATCATTATTTCAGCCTATCATTAGTCCACTGTTGAACATAGGCATCCCCTGTAGATATCTACAAAAAGTTTGTAGCTTACATTTTGTGGTGTTTACGCCATAGTTGCCACGCTTGGCGAGCGGGTTTGCAACTGCAGTTTATTTATTCAGATGTTCCAGGAAGACGCTGTTGCCCATCTCCCGGTTCTAATTTTCCCTCTGTCAACTTTTACGACACCCACGTGATGAGATGGGGTGGTAGATTCTCTTAAGCAGCTACCACACATAGGAGCCAATCGTTCGCGCCAACCAAGTCATATGATGCCTTTAAAAACACGATACTATAAGATATGTCGTAATTACTATTGTGTTGCCTGTAATAATACTATAGTAGCATGAGAAGCTGTAATAAAATAGTGACTAAATTGAACTATTTATGATGATGACGGTGATGATGATAATGTCCTCCTTGAAGATTTTCAACTCCTTATGGAAGCTATCGACTCAGCAGGCTTATCTTCTAGTGCTACATGCTGCATATGAAAGATAAAATATTGGGGCGCAGTTAATGAGGCTCATTATTTAAAAGCCTCTCATTAAAAATCAGTACTTCTATCCCTTTATTCTTAGATATTTTCTGCTAATTATTTCTAATAATATCTTAGATTAGGCTGAGTAAACGTATTTTTTGAAAAAACTCTTTATGATTACCGTCTTATAACTATAGTACATATATGTATACATTATTGCTATTATCAAGTAATCGTTTATGCTCAAACATTCGCCTACGTTTTGTTAGTGATATCCGTACTACTTTGCTATCCACATGTTAGAAACCTATTCGAACCCGGTCAAATGTAACTAAGCGTAAAAACGTAACTAAGCAACGACCATAAAATAATTTTTATTTTTCTGGTGGTAGGATTCCCAGGCAGGAATCCATCTAGGTAGACACAACCGCAGAGCCAGTGAAATGAAATGAAAATTATTTATTCTTCAACGTAAGAAACATAAATTACGTTTTTTCAAACGTAATGTTTTACAATCTACCACCGTTTCGTAATGAGGTTCCCCTGATGGAGAAGAAACAGGCGAAAGAAACTCCGTAGGTATCCTCTATTTTGTTATTTTTTTATCTTTGTCAAAAGTACATTATAAATAATTTCACAAAGAACAGTCTCATATAAAACCGAAGCACGCTCCATGACAAAATGTTATACAAGATTTAATTACAAATAAACAAATGGCCCGCCGTGTGGTAGCGGCTTAAGAGAATCTACCACCCCATCTCATCCCGTGGGTGTCGTAAAAGTCGTCAGAGGGAAAATTAAAACCAGAAGATGGGCAGCAGCATCTTCCTGGAACATCAGATTAAATAAACTGCGGTTGCCAACCCGCATGCCAAGCTATGGCAAAATTCCCCCCAAAATTAGAGCTGCAAACTTTTGTAGCAATCTATGGGGGAGGCCTATGTTCAGCAGTGGACTAGTGATAGGCTGAAATGATGACGATGATGTTGAAACAAATGGATTGTAAGCTCGAGAAGACCAGCCTCCACCAACAGCACCTGTTCACAAGTATTATGCAAGTGGCATTCTTCCGTCAAGCAATAGTGTGCAAATATTACTGCGTTTCGGTCTACCGAATACTGTTGAAAGTTATCAAATGTGCAGGAGTTATAATAGTGCTACAGGTGAACGCGCAAACACAGGGGCACTCACTCGTCCCAAACCCCGATGTAACGCTCACGCGACAAAATCAGAGTTAGGCTGAGATGCAGTGTCAGAGACACGAGGATCACAACACAACCCCATCCGAAAACTAACAAATTGCGTTCTTGCACAAATGTTGGCTTCGGCTGAGATTCGAACCCAAGACCCGCGGCGTCGAATTCAGGTACTCTAACCACTAGGCCACCGGCTTTTGATCCTATTATCAACAAAATAAAATCAAAAACAAAGCATACCACTGCAAGAATTCACGACACAGTAAGCTCTTTCTGTAATCTCCGGACCAAAAAAACATAATAATTTCAAGCTGAAGGTAGCTCGGGCTAACATCATCATCAGGACATCTGTCACCTCAGTCCTCCTGTGACCATGGGTGCTGTCAAGCGTTCGAAACGTCGGGTAATAAATAGTAAAAATTAAACACGTTAAAATCCGTAAACTTAGTTTTAATAAACGTGTAATATTAAGAAATCATTAAATTTTTCCATAACGACGTTTCTTCACCACCGAATAGGTACGTAGTAAATAGGCAATTAAAACTGCAATTAACAATTTTATTGACCGGCACCAGCGAGCGTCTCCGGGTCTTTGGCGTACTATGAAATTTGAGACGAAGTTCCAACCCCTGAGATACCGCTGCTCTCCATACTATTAATATTTGTTACAAAACTTTAATATGATCTATCTTCATAATTTTCTCATCTCTAATAAGAAAGTTAAGGCTTATAAGCAAAAGGCCAATTCAAAAGTACCCGCATCAAACGAGCTTGTAAGAAAACAGTAATGAAAGTAGATAAAGCGAAAGATATGCGTCAGGATCGTAGCAAGTAGACAGATGTCTACCTTGTCTATCTTGACTGTATGTATATATGTAAATCCTAACTGATTGCAAATCTAAATAGGAAAAGTAGAGTTATCAATATAATATAATATATAATATAAAACCTTTTTTCGGCTTAAACTTTTGTTGTAGCAAAACACATTTATTTCAATTCCTCTATCGAACATTTGGGAAGCCGGGAGTCCTTTTCACAATTTGTCTTCTTCAATTAGCGGTTCCGAACTTTCTAAAGTTAGATTAATTAATGTCACGGCCTTTCACGATCTATATAGAAATATATTGGCTAAAATTGCGTACCCCAGTGACTAAATGGACTGTGACATTTATGCACGAATGATATAAATATTTTAAGATATTTTTAATTAAAAAAAACCGACTAAAATACGTGACGCCTCTAAATAATAGTAGATGTAAGAAAAAAATAGTAGCTGGGTCTTTACACAATCAAAAATTAAAGTTGCGTGAATATGCACCCATTATAACACTTAGACAAATCTTTTAAAAACACAAAAATGTTCAGTTTTGTGATGTTGTTTAATGTTTCTTTCTGTTTTTCTGTAAATACATTGTTTACTTGTATGTCTAGTGCTTAATTTTTATGTATTTGTGTCTGTGGCGTATTTCCGCAATAAATGTTTTCTTTCTTTCTTTCTTCTTTCAATATAATTCAATATAAATTTCTCGAAATTCAATCATTATTTAATGTACAAAACTCTTATAGATTTGTTAATTATTCCTTTTATATGGTGTATTTTCAATTTGCCAATTTAAAGTACGTGCTATATTATACACGACGACGTATATTCACGAAATTTTAACCAGCTGAAGCCTAAATTTAATTATCACCCTCGAAAAGAAAGTTCTATTATTTTGTATTCAATGAAATCGAATAAGCATTTATTATTACACGTTTCTTCGCATAATTATGATATTATTAAATTCAGTTACATTATCTAGTGACATTTCAATATTCATCGCTTTAATTATGTGTTGTAAAATTGTAACAATAATTGATATCCAGGATATCGAGTTAAACTGAAAGATACTAATTATTAATGAAAATATTTACGCGCATAATTAAATTCACTATCGTTGTGTTAAATTTCACAAAGTATATAAGATATTTTTGTTTCAATTAATATCAGACAAGATTGTTAATATTCTACGTGCAACTGTTTTGTTAAACAAAACCATTAAATTTTTAATATACTCAGCAACCAAGATTGTATTGAATTTTTTTATTGCTGGTACCAGCAAGCTAAAAGTAGATTGAAAATCAACCACAACTATCTGTCATGAAAAGCTAAAGATCTTGATGTATCTGTTACAAAATGTTGGATAAATGAATCCAATAAAGTTTTCGCAATATTTTACTTATTTTTATCAATAGACGTTAATAATGCTTGATATATGAATACTCTTTCAGAAATTAATTTCGAAGGGCAAAATAAGTTCGATGTACAATCTTATCCTAGAAATAATGGAAAGTTTGTGACTGTCAAGGTAATAAACTTTACACTAGTACTTTTCATTTTGCTTCAGTATTTTTTCCATATCGTAGCGGTGCAGGAAAACATCGTGAGATAACTTGCTTGTCTAAGGAATTAAAATAGAATTAAAATAGACACAGGACGAGTATAGTCCGCCAACTCCCACTCTCATTGAAGCAGCATGGAGCACTCTTTTCAGCTCAAACACCCAAGAAAAAAGGCTGTTACTTTACTTACTTAAAATTCACCGGGTATCTAACTCACACTAAGGTCACTCGCGTACTGAAGCAATATATTGTTACTGAAATGAGACCATGTCCTGAAACTTGTAATCTAGAACAGATATGGATAAAATTGGCTGCTTTCGCAGTTTGCATAACGATTATATTCACATAGATCTATTTTTATTTATAACGCCGTAAACATTCGTTTGATTAAAACTAAAAAAAAATGTAAATTTCGATGCCTATTTAATTCTGAAAAAGTTGTAGACAGTGAAATGATTTAACAATTAGCGTACGAAGGAGTTATAGTATTCTCTAAACTTTTAATGATACGTGCTCGTGAAGTGGGTGCCCTTCCCGCTGTAATGTGACCGCTTGCGGCACATTAATTAAATTGAGAACAATTCTTTTAGTTCTATTTAGTTTTTATCCGCTTGTGTTCACATCAGGTCCAACATTTTAATTATAAAGTAATATTAAACACTGTATATTATTTATATTATGGGCGTGTGGTGGAGGCTTAAGGGAATCTACCACCCCATCTCATCCTGTGGGTGTCGTAAAGTCGAAAAGAGGGAATATAAAAACCAGGAGATGGGCAGCAGCATCTTGATGGAACCTCTGAATAAATAAACTGCTGGTTGCCAACCCGCCTGCCAAGCGTGGCAACTATGGCAAAATACCCCTCAAAATGGGAGCTGCAAACTTTTGTAGCAATCTATGGGAAAGGTCTATGTTCAGCAGTGGATTACTGATAGGCTGAAATGATGATGATATAATAAATTATATATTTACTATAAACGTATATAGAAGCATGAACATTTTTAACCACCTTCATTCAAAATAAATCCACAGCTACACCAAAGCGTCTCCGGTAGGGACGACGTAGTACTGGTGGTAGGATTCCTATGTAGGAATCCGGCTACCTAGGTACCACCGCAGAACCTTGTATTCTGCTGTGAAGCAGTAGCGTGCAAACATTACTGCGTTTCGGTCTGACGGGAACTGAAAGCTAGTGTTATTACTGGGCATATTTGACTTAAGACATTATCCCAATGTGACGGACGCAGTGTGGTGCTATACAGTAATGTTCTAGGTGACACAACATTTGTTATGGGCAGACGTTGCACAGCTCGTAAAACCGATAAAAGTTGGGGAGATAAGGTTCTCAAGTATCAAGCTCGTACCGGAAAACGACAGGTTTTGCGGGTAGTAAATGGATGCAGGCGGCTCAGTACCGTGCTTAGTGGGAATCTATATGAGAGAACTATGTTCAGCAGTGGACGGGCCCTAATGGAAAAAACGCGTGACTGTATGTATGTATATAACTTCCCTATTATAACGGTTTTCCGCAAAGTAACGACTGGTTACAAAATATTTTGAAAGCTGTGTAGAAAGTTGTGACATAACTACTTCTGTATTCATACAGCTCAATACAACAATACGTAACTGATTAAAGAGGTTGCAATTAAATTTCACTTTGCTGACACGTCATACGCTCCATGTAGTGCCAACTTAAGACATGCCAGTGACGTAAGAGCCATTATCCTAAAAGCTTTATTGTGAAGCCTAGATGACTACGTAATTATGAAAGTTTACACATAATTATTAAATATATAATTATGCTTAAGATAATCTACCGTGTCGTAAAAGTCGACTAAGGGAAAATGAAAACCAAGAGAAGGGCAGCAGTATCTTCCTGGAACCTTTGAATAAATAAACTGCTACTGAAGTGAGAGGAGGTCTATACTCAGTAGGGGGACATTTATAAGCTATTATTTTACTTTTACATAAGCCTCTCAGAATAAGAGAGGAATCGAGATAGATCTCATTCAGCATTCCTCTTCTTCTAAGGAGAGGAATGCTTTTGATCAACACGCCTGGTAGACGGTACCAGCTGCCTCGTACCAAAACAGTAGCCGGTATTAGTGATTTCGATCTGGCGTTTATCAAGTTCTGAATCTGTTACGTATGGAGATTTTCCAGTGATATTCTTCAGTAGTCTCTTACGACACCCGTGACGCGAGAAGTAGTGGTACTCTCTAATTTTTCCCATAATTGATTATGCTCATGTGTGTTATCCAGACATAAATCGGGATTTCCTGTATAAGTTGGAACGTCTCGTTCTCGATTCGGCAGTGACCACTTACCATCAGGTGAGCCGCTTGCTCGTTTGCCTATCCTATAAAAAAAACTGTATCCGTTTTGTCTTTGGTCTTTGTAAGTTTGATGGTGTTTTCTCGTTACCCTCCCGCTTGAACTGCCTATTCGTCAACGAAGGCGCGTCAGGATACTTTCCACTGTTTTCAGTCTTATTCGACAACCGTTACCCAGATTATGTTAAAAGTAAGCTACAGTTCTTATGCCACAACCACGATCAACAACTCCGTTCATCAGATACTTTCAACACAACAACACAGTCCAAGCCGCTCGTTCATGGAATGCGCTGTCTAATAAATTCGGTCAACCCTCCAGCAAGTTCAGTTTCAAAAAGGAAGAACGTGAACATTTTATAAATTTTCTGAAATGTTTTTTTAAGATAAATAATAATTACAGCATAATGTTATGCTAACAAAATTTACGATTGAATTCTCCTAAGGGACGAGCAAATTAGAAAAAATTAAGCTCGCTATGGTCTAAAATTAATCTTTGAATTAAGAGCAGTCGTAATGTAATTTTTAAGGTGTTTTTAATGTTGCTTAAGCTTATTACTGATGGTAGGATTTCTATGCAGGATTCCGTCTAGGTAACCACACCAGGGACAGTTATTTAGCCATGAAGCAGTAGTGTGCAAACATTACTGTGTTTCAATTTTAAGGGCACTAAGCTAGCGTAATTACTGGGCATATAAGACTTAAGAACTGATGTCTCAATGTGACGGGCGCAGTGTGGTGTCACACATAAATGTCCTGGGTGATACAACTATTGTTATGGGCAGTCTTTGCATTTTCCATCAGGTGAACGTTTCGCTCTTTTCATCACTTTCTCCAATAAAAAACTGCCTTATTTCGATGGTGTACTTACCAAAACCCGTATGTGGATTTTATCAACTTTAACTAAGTAAAACTAAGAAATTATTCTGTTGTTTTGGCAAGCACACCGACGATTTGACAAATTTAATTTTAATGTCACTTTGCCAAATATCAGACTGTATCAGCTGGCTTGCCTATAAGTAAAGTAAAAGTAAAAAGTAAAGTAACAGCCTATAAATATCTCACTGCTGAGCACAGGCCTCGTCTCATTTCTGAGAGGGATTTGGAGCCGGGAAGAATCCGCCACCCTGCTTCAATGCTTGGCGGACTTTACATGTCTTCGAAAATATTTTTATTTCTCAGACATGCAGGTTTCCTCACGATGTTTACCTTCACCGCCGAGCACGTTGTAAATCAGCACATAAAATTGCAATTAACAATTTCAGTGGCACCGGGAATCGGACCCAGGTCACTCGCGTTCTATGAAATTTAAAGCGAGCGCTTAGCCCCTGGCACGTTCTTTTTTTACTAGTACTAAGTGTTTTTGTTATCTGTTAACCTTGTTGGTAATACTTCATTAAATAAATCAGCTTTTTTTGATGCGACAGACGACGTTTAGTTTAGGATAGCGTGATCGAAATTTTGTACTCTATGCCGTTGTCAACATCATCACATTCATCACTGTTGTCCGGTACATACGCTTTCGTGACCGATCACGAAACTTTATACTTAATTCCCAGAGGTGATTCGAACCCAGCAGTGGATAAATTTTGGGCTGCAACTTTATTGCTTTTAACTAAGCGAGTCACATTTAAGTAACCTATATAAAAAAAACAATTTGTAACATTACATTACGTTTATTTGGATATTTACAGTTGTAAAGTTTTTGTGAGATCTTTAAAAAAAAAACAGTTTACTCGTATTTAAACATGGATCGCAAATGGTCTTACACGATGGATAAATAGAATTGACGTTATCACTCATTACACTCTTTAAAAGAAAGGCTACAGAATTAAAGTTTGTAGCGTTAAAAACTGTCAACTATCACCATAATGATATATCTTATACATAATATAGGCGTGGCAACTACGGCAAAATCCCCTAAAATGGGCGCTACAAACTTTTGTGACAATCTATGGGGGAGGCCTATCTTTGGACTAGTGATAGATAGGCTAAAAGGTAAGGATGATAATTAATCAACAATATTGTAGAACAAAAAAAAAATCTTTGACTATTAAATATTGAGTCTTGAGTTTCACTATCCAATTAATATTATTATGTCACCAAACATAATGGTTCTGAATATTGACGTTTCGAGATATTGAAGCAAAGAGACACTGATACTCTAACAAAAGCCGACCTTTTATAAAGCTATCTAAATTATTTATGACGTTACTATACTTTTCCGAAGAGAACCTTGGAGGTAGAACGAGTTATGTGAAATACAATGGATACATAACAAAAGAGTTAACGACGTCAGACGGCATCAGACTGATTTTATTATAATAGTGACGTACATGGTTATTACAGTATGATAGTAAAGTATATTTTGCTTCGAACGAATTTATTGTAACGGACGGAGTAAAATACATAAATACTATCACGCTTTTTTCCATATAAGGGGTAGGCAGATACCACATCTCTAGCCCACTATCGGCCCTACGGGAAACGACCACGGGAAATTCACATCGCTGCTATTACGGTACGAGTGAAAAAATTTGAACGATATCGCTTGGGTAATGCCCATACAATTAAAATTATTACACCTATACTTTAAGTAATTTCATCTTAAATCATCAGTATGCCAGGCATTTCATAGAAAATTACCTAAATTAATGAAATAACGCAACATATCGTTTTACGCCATTTTCCATGTCGCGTTGAATGATCAAACAATTTAACTAATGACAAAGGTCGTACCAACGTACTGCCTAAACTTTTATGACACATAAAGTGGAACCTTTTTGTCAGTAATTTTACCTTGTCTCTCGTGTGTCAGAAAAATGGAAGCTTGCGGCGTTCTATCCATTTCGAAATGATTCCAATTTACGTTATTTTTTTTTCATAACAGCGGTTTCCTTGCAAAAGGCTGTATTTTTACACAATTGACGTTATAACTTTTATCTAATAAAAAAAAAATCTGCTCGAACTTTACATGGTAAGTGCAACGTATCATCCAGAACATTTCTGAGTGACACCACACTGCGCTTGCCCCTCTATTAAATTTCTTCTGTATCGTGCGTGCGTTTAACAGACAACCATTTCACGTGCACAACACGACCAGACCTTAAAACCAACAATTTTTGTTTTGCGCAAATGTTGACTCCAGCTGAGATTCGATCCCAGGACCCTAAGCGTAGAAGTCAGGTACTCTGATCACAAGGCCACGCGATCATCCGCCATTTATGATTCTGAATTTTTTAATTATTATTTTATATTTTATTATATTTTTTTGTAAATGAGGAGTAAGTGTAAATATTTATTTACCAAACAATAATTTGATTTAACATCATCATCATCATTTCAGCCTATGGCTAGTTCACTGCTGAACATAGGCTCACCCCATAGATTGCCACAAAAGTTTGTTGCTCTCATTTTGGGGGATTTTGCCATAGTTGCCACGCTGGGGAGGCGGGTTGGCAATCGCAGTTTATTTATTCAGATCTTCCAGGAAGATACTGCTGCCCATCTGGTTTTTATTTTCCCTCTGTCCACTTTTACTACACCCACGGGATGAGATGGGGTGGTAGATTCGTAAGTCGCCACCACATGGCGATAATTTGATTGGTGTTAATATTTGACTGGATCTATAAGCAATAAGATTTCATATGTTACGACCGCCTGGCACTATGTCAGAGTATCTGAATATTATACGAGTCCTAGATTCAAAACACAGCTCTAGTTAATATTTATGCAAAAACATAAGTTGTCGGTTTCACGGTTTGGTTGTGTCGTGATTTTCTCCGTGAGGCTGACACTACATCTTAGCCTACTTCTTATCTAACCGCATTAGCGTTATATCAAGGCGTAGGTAGGTTAAAACGAGTGAGTGCCTACGTGTTTGCGCGTACACTTCTGGCATTGTGATATGCACTAAGCAGTACTACCGATAGTATCTGCAAGTTTTTTAGTACAGTTAAGTTTTGAATTTTTTTTTTTCTTTTATTTTTTTGCACTTTGTCTATGTCCGGTTGCTCGAGAGGTCAAAATGGACCCGACTGAAAACCAGTGCTGCGGGGTACCACAGATTATCACTGAGGCGAGATCCTTTTTGACATTACATCAAAAATTTTGTTATTTTTTTTACACAATTTTTTGTGATTCTTGTTGATGTTGTGTCAAATAAAGTGGTTTTTTTCTTTCTTTCTTTCTTTCTTTCTTTCAGCAGGACTCAGATGTATTCAAAGGTACTTTTTTATTGAATAAAGTGAGCAAGACGAACAAAGCGTTCAAGAGACGGTAAGTGCAACATCTACCCATAACAAATGCTGCATTACCCAGAACACTTTTGAGTGGCACCATACTGCGCCCGTCACCTTGAGACATCAGTTCTTTAGTCTCATAAGCCCAGTGATTTTTGCATACTATTGCTTCACGGCAGAATAACTGGTCCTGCGGTGGTACCTACCCAGACGGATTCCTGCATAGAAATCCTACCACAAGTGAAAAAAATAGCTAACCATTTTGAAGCTACAGGTAGCCTCTACCGTCTGTAAGTATAAGTATTTAAAAAAAACCTATATATATATATATATATATATATATATATATATATATATATATATATATATATATATAAACATTTTAATTACAGTATTTATGTTCGTTCAGGTTCCTATTTAAATGTATTGCATATTAAAAGGATGCCACTGAAAATCAGGGCAGGGCGGTGTACGTTCTAGTATATTCTAAGTGGTGGTCCTTTTCGCAACACTGCACCGTAAGCAGGTAGATTTTTAATGTTTTTGTTTTTTTTTAAATTTCTTCTATTTTTTTCTGTACTTGAAATCTTACTGTGCTGCTGACAAATAAATATTTCTTTCTTTCTTTCCAATTCAGGGGCCGGGCGCTCACGTTAAATTTCATAGTTAGCGAGTGACCAGAGTCCTTGGCCCCTCCCGATTGAATTGAACTTACCGAGCCGAGGCCAGCCCACTTGGGAAACCTCGAGTCAGTGACTCTCGCGAACAGGATGACGGTCCAAGCCGAGGTCCCCACTCGGGGACGCTTGCGCCAGTCATCCGTAAATAAAGGTTTCGGCTAAGCGCCCTCAGCACCTGGCGGACTGGGTGCGGCCGGCCCTAACATTGTTCTGCAGTTTTAAACTTAATTTACGTACCACACCAAGACCAGTTATTCTGCCGTGAAGCAGTAGTGTTTAAATATTACTGTTTGTTTTGTTTCGGTATGAAGGGCTAGCGTAATCACTGGGCATATGAGCTTAAGAATTGATGAGTCAGGGTGACGGGCGCAATTAGGTGTCATACAAAAATGTTCTGGATGACACAGCATTTTTTATGGGCAGACGTTTCACTTACCATCAGGCGAACTTTGAACAGGAGAAATGTGTGGCCTGTGCTCAGGAGAGACACATTAATAGGATTTCACGTTACTTTTACTTTATGTCATAAATTATTTTCCGCAAATAGGACAAAAACAACACAAGCGATACTAACATCTTCCGATATTTCTCACTAAAGTATTGGAGGTGCCATTAATTATCTTTTCATTTCTGGGATTGGTTACGTTTCCAAGGAGCGGCCATTTGCAAAAAACGTATCTCACCACCCCTCTAGTCAGTGTCGATAACAAAAGATATATGTAACTTTATATTTTTTTGTACAACTTACATATTTCACGCTTCCTAATCATGTGCATTAATCTTAACTTGATACTCATTTATTTTGCTTATTGATTCTTTGTAACGATATTATATTAACTTACAGATTACTTAAGTTACAATGATATGAACCGTTTTACGTAATATACATAAATCATTATTTGTTTTAGGAACATTAATTCTTGGTGTTAGCATTAAATATACTTAATCCAATTCATATACTAAAAATAATAATGAACTTTGTTTCTTCTCACATAAATAAATTGAAATATTAGCTCTCAAAAGCTGGTGACCGGATTCCTGTGCTGCAATCCGCCTAGGTAGTACCACCGTATTGCCATTTATTCTGCTGTCAAGCAGTAGTAGCTTAGTAGATCTGTAGGGCACTGTAGTGTAATTACTGGGCATATGTGACTTCAGAACTGAGGTCTCAGGGTGAAGATTTTGGTGCCGCAAAGAAATATTCCAGTTGATACAGCCTTTAGTATGGTTAGACGTTACACTCAAAATGAGGTGAACGATTTGATCATCCGGTCACTTTCTTCCATACAGGAACTAATCCTTGGTGTTCATTTGAAATGCGCTTAATTAAATTTTGGTTTTTGGGTCGGTGTTGTGGCGGCTAAAGAGAGTCTACCACCCCATCTCATTCCGTGGGTGTGGTAAAAGTCGACAGAGGGAAAATCAAAACCAGGAGACTGCATTGCCTTCCTGGAGCATCTGAATAATTAAACTGCGGTTGCCAACCCGCCTACCAAGCGTGGCGACTATGGCAAAATCCTTCCTCAAAATGAGAGCTACAAAATTTTGTAGCAATCTATGGGGGAGGCCCATGTTCAGCAGTGGACTAGTGATAGGCTGCAATGATAATGATGATATCCACTCGGACTAAGTGGCTTGCATCAGCTAGTTTAACATAATTTTTTTTTATAATTTTTCCAGAGTCTGATTTATGAGTCTTTTTGCTAATCATTACCGGAGGACAGTGATGCGAACTAAGTGTAATTCTGTTTTCAGAAAATATAATATCCATCCCTAGCTCTTACAAGCAAGCTTGCATAGCTAAGCATTTCTAGTGATCCTTAACTCGCTCATTTAGCAGGCTGCGCTGCACTGAGGACCCACTTGCCGCGGCGTATCTTACGCTAGTGAATGCCCTTGTTTATTCAGGCAGTCTGTGGTTTTATTTGCTCTATAGCTATGAGCTAGCTGATGTTAGTAATTCAATTTTACAATATATATTTCGTGGATTCTTTTTGTTTTAAATATAACTTAAAAAAATTAATCTTAAGGTATCACCGCAGAATCCCCACAAAATCAAAGCCTATAAACTTTTGTGGAAATCTATGGGGGAGGTCTATGTTTAGCAGTGGACTAGTGAAAGGCTGAAATGATAATGATGTCAAAACTTAATGTAAAAATTATAATTTTATTGTAATTTCACTCTAATATGTTAGCTAGTAATATGCAACAATAATTTTAGAACTTTAGGAAATGTATCGGCCGCGGGTACAATTCCCGTCAGGGACAAATATTTGTATGGCCTATACCTCCCTCAATAGCGTGCACAAGCAAACTAATACTGCCACAGGAAGCCGTCACACTACAACACTACTACCATTGAAGACGAGAGCACGACACGTGTTTTAACCTCAAAACGAGGCATTATAAAGTTACATTGACTCTACGACAGTCAGCCGCAGAGTGTAAGTGTATCATCGATTCAATTCATTAAAACACTAGCGGCCCGGCCCGGCTTTGCCCGGGTACTTATAATATATTTATATACATAATATATAGTTTATATCCATCTGGAATAATGTAATTTTCAAATAGGTTCCGGAGATTACCTTCCACATACATATACACAAACTCACAAAATGCCAAATGCCGCCGGGGTTTTTTCAGGACTGATACATAGGGACGTTCAAAGAAGAAAGAAAGAAAATACATTTATTTGTAACGACAACTTTGATATTACAAAACACATACGATTTACATAATACTAATACTCAAAAATGTTACAAAATCATGTCGTCACAAATCGGTCCCAACTCAGCATATGCCGGCTGTAAGCAACCGGCGCTGGTCTTCCGCTGAGGCCGTTTGGTGATCGCACGGTCCAGCTCCACAACGGCATGTGGAATATATATATATGATGATAATGACCTTAACGTAATATATTTTTTTAATGAGTTTAATATATGAAGGAAAATCAAAATATTATCACTTAAGTAAGGAAAAGAAATTAAAATAATGTTGTACGAATAAGAGAACGTATTCCTTTCCCGAAGACTGGCGACGCATCCGTTATTTTTTTGTTACTTTAGGTGTTTATGGGTGATGGGTGATCACTTATCATCAGATGAGCCACTTTAGCCTCCTCTTCTATTAAAAAAAAACTTTTCGATGTTGTAATGCCATACGTGGTAAGCGCTATTAGAACGGATTATTAAACGACTTTCACTTTCGTCGCTACAGCTCGCGAATTATCTGTGTGTTTTAAGTTTGTCGTATCGGAGATAAATGTTGCTCCACATGCCAATTTCTAAATACAGTTAGTATCCGATGAAGCTGTAAAAGCCAAAAAGGCTAACAGCAATTACATCACCGAAATTATATCTAAATACAGTGCCATTGCTGAAATTTTTATGGACTATGGAAAATAGGGTTTATTTTACATGGCACACCACACGGCGATAAACATAGGTTGTTTGGGCTTGTAACATTAGTAAATGAATAAACTATCTTACAAACGACAGCCAGCCGCAAAAATCATAAAAATGTCTCGAAATCAATAAAAATAGATTGATAGCATAAAGAAGATGATGATTATAGATATTTAGAGTAAGAAAGAGTCCGTCTTGCTGCTCTAGTATTAGTTAAATAAATCAAAGCAAATATTGAGGTATTTCTTTACTCAAAAGAAATTTCTACAGCTGTATCCATTTTGTTACAGAATCAGAAGTAGCTGTGTAATAACAATCTACCAAATCCTAGTGTCAATTTTATTACCAACATAGAGATTTGCTCGTGAGAAATAAGCTTAAGGAGATCTAGTTGTGCTTTTTTCAACACAATCCTCTCACAGCGTAATAATTTGAGAAACCTAAGCCAAGGATTTCCTAACATTGTTTATTACATTTTATATCTTTAAGCTTACTATTATTATATACTAGTTATGCCCGCGGTGGCAGGTGGACTGCCGTTTAATTTAAAAATCGCTCCTCATAGCGTTATGCTATATACGAGTAGCTATATCGTTATGATATATATATATCTTTCTGAAGAATTGGGCCATCAAATACATTTTTTTTTAAATCCAACTAGTAGCTAATTCGACTAAATTTAGTCCAGTTCAACCCTAAGAAGACACAGGATTGCGCATTTACTTAATAATAACTAACTAATAACTTTATAAGGCGCAGGTTCGACCGCACATCGAGTACTGTTGTCATCTCTGGACGGGGGCGCCTCAGTGTCAGCTACTTCCATTTCACCGCATTCAACGAAGAGCATCTCGAATCGTTAACGACCATGTTCTATCTAATCGGCTTGATTCATTGGCTTTTCGAAGAGACGTTGCATCTCTTTGCATTTTTTATAGGATCTACCATGGGGAGTGTTCCGAGGAATTGTTCGGATTAATTCCAGCCTCTGATTTTCACCAACGCACATTGCCGCACAGCGCAAAATTCCATCGTCACCAGCCTTGATGGTTGGTATTCCAGCACAGTGCGTTTTTCGCGGAATTTTCTGCCACGCACAAGCACTTTATGGAATCCGCTGCCGCCACCGGTTTTCCGGACCGATAGGATTTAGGGACCTTCAAGAAAAGAGCCTATTCCTTTCTCAAAGACCGGCAAGACATCTGCTGTTCCTCTGGTAATGTAGATGTTCATGGGCGGCGATCACTTACCATCAGGTGAGCCGCGTGCTCGTTTGCCCCCTTTTCCATAAAAAAAAAACTCCAGACCGGTAGCCCGTTCCAATCACTCACCCGATCACTGGGAGTCGCACCAGCCATTATATACATGTGTATTATATTTATATGTATAAAGATAAGTTTTTTCCATGAATCCCGCTAATTCTCAGTAACTTCCCTTTCCATTTTAAGTGCGTTCTGTTCCCGGTCAGTATCTGTTTCGCTATGAAAATAAACAAAGCTCAGGGTCAGACGCTGCACACAGCTGGAGTAGACCACGCCATCAGCGCCTGTCCCTCGGGTAGCGTACCTGACTTCTACACCGCGGGTCCTGGGTTCAAATCTTAGCCATAGTTTGTGCAAAACACAAATTGTTGGTTTTCAGGTCTGGTTCTGTTGTGCATTTGAAAATATATGTCTGAAGAACGCACCCACGATACATCTATATAAAAAAATTCTCACTCGAGTCATGCACTGTGTATACATGTTCCAGGCCGGAACATGTATACACAATCCATGTTCATGTTCAAACTTAAAATTATATTAAAAACTTTAAACAGTTATAATTGCATACATCTAAAAAATCTTAAATTCCACGCGAACGAAGCCGCGGGCACAGCTAGCAGGTAATAAAGCAGGACAAGCTACGCTCAATTAGTTCGAAGAAGACGACCGCGAAAGGCGGCACTCTGATTTACTATTAAAAGTCCTTGCACTGTATCACGCTCGATACTCCAGACTTAATTAATATAGAAGCTTCCGCGTGTAGGATTAGCAATGACCGGCCACAGGCCGCTTGTACTAGCATCAGTTTACCTCTCGCCATCCAGACAAATATTAGAATCAGATTTAAAATCTCTACTAGATTTAGGTCGTTCTGTTATACATGCCGGTGACTTGAACAGCAAGCACGGCAGTTGGAATTCCAACGTTAATAACACGAACGGTAATAAACTGTACTACTTAGCCGAGAGCCTTAACGTAAACGTTATAGCTCCCGAAACACCAACTAGAGTACCGACGCAATTACATCAGCAGCCGGATACTCTAGACGTAGCTATAATTAAGGACGTGAACTTAGCAATAGACTCTATAGTTACGCTTCACGAACTTGTGTCGGACCACCGTCCGGTCATTTTTAAGCTGGGCCAGCCAAATGGTGAGGTCACTCAGACCAAAACCATTGTGGACTGGCGTACCCTTGGAGTCAAACTCGAGGCTACGAGCTCTCAGATTGCGCCTCCTACAAAGGGATGTTAAAGAGCGCTTATCTGAGTACAATCAAGACAGCTGGGACACTATGCTTGAAGAAATCGAGCCAGTCGCACACTGCCTACTGGCAGCTGGCACGATCTCTCAAAGCAGAGCCGGTCTCACCCATGCCCCCACTCATTAGATCTAACGATAACTCGCTCGCCTTCGACGACAGCGAAAAAGCCGAATGCGTCGCAGACAGTTTAGAGAGCCAATGCACTCCGTCTCTCGCGCCTGCGGATCCCGACCACCTGCAGCAGGTGGCCGCGGAACTCGAACGCAGGGCTGCAATACCACCAGTGGGCGAACCACTGCCTCCAGTGACTCTCGACGAAGTCACTAAGATAGTCAAAAATCTTAAAAACCGATCCGCGCCCGGCCTCGACGGCATAAACAACAGGGTGATGAAATGTCTAACTACGCCGTTATTGTGTCTGTTAGTCAGTATTTTTAACGCGCTCCTCTCTAGCTGCTCCTTCCCGGACGACTGGAAGGGAGCCGACGTTATAGGCATTCCGAAGCCTAATAAGCCTAGGAACATTCCGTCTAATTATCGCCCAATAAGTCTCCTCAACTCGATGGCTAAGATTTATGAGCGAATTATACTCAGTCGATTAAAAGACTATGTCCTTACAAATAATATTCTTCCAGACGAGCAGTTCGGCTTTCGCCCCGAACACTCGTGTACTCATCAAGTGCACCGCTTAACGGAGCACATTTTAGAGAATTTAAACGACCGCCCTAAGCCTGTAGGCACAGGGGCCTTATTTTTCGATGTCGCAAAGGCATTCGACAAAGTCTGGCACGACGGCTTGTATTACAAGTTGTATCACACTAAAGTGCCAGACAGACTCGTGAACATCATACGAGCCTTCTTGTCTAACCACCTATTTCGCGTCCGGGTAGAGGGAACGCGCTCCTCAAGCCGCCCTCTCCGAGCGGGTGTCCCTCAGGGCTCCTGCCTCTCCCCACTCCTGTTCTCGCTATACACTAGCGATATCCCTAAAGACCCGAAAGTCAATCTTGCGCTTTTCGCAGATGACACGGCCCTGTACTATTCCGACAAGCACAAGGGCCGCATAACGATTCAACTTCAAGCCGCAGCCGATCGCCTAGGCGAATGGTTCCGGAAATGGAGAGTAGAGGTAAACCCCGAGAAAAGTGTAGCGATATACTTCTCAAGGGGCACACCAAAGCCCGCTAGGCGATGTCACCCAATCCGCAACAATCAGCTAGGCACGATCACCCTGTTCGGACGCCCTATTCCCTGGGAAAAGAGCGTCAAATACCTCGGGGTCACTTTAGACGCAGCGATGTCGTTCGCTGCACACATTAAAAACATACGCAATAGAGCGGCTTTTATCTCAAGCCGTCTATACCCATTAACTTGCTCCGCAAGCAAAATGTGCTTAAGACACAAACTTCGCCTCTATAAGACTTGCATAAGACCCGTAATGGACTATGCTTGCGTCGCTTTCGCCCACGCGACGGGCAATCAATTAAAGAAGTTACAGAGCGTTCAAAATCGATTCTTGCGAACTGCCACCGGAGCCGGTTGGTATCAACGCAATGTAGATCTTCACAGCGACTGTGAAATGCCCTTAATCTCTGAACACTTCAGAGAATTATCACGGCGGTTTTTCGAAAAAGCCGCGGTTCATTCAAACCCGCTGGTGGTTAAAGCAGCAAATTACCGACCAAACAGAAACGCGACCGAACGCAAACGTCGCCCGCGAAACGTGCTAGACGACACGGACGTCTCAGCTCTTCCTGACCACGATACTGTCAGTCACGATCCAGGCCACACTGTACACACAGTCAATAGCTTTAATATAACACGCACCACGACGCGCGACCGCAGTAGGAGAGCGGCGCGCAATAGTCAATAATCACACCGCGTACACAAGATTCACCCGTGTTCCGGGGCGGTTCTCACCGCCCAGAGTTACCGACACACAAGTCGACAGTCCGAATGGACGCGCCCAGCCTCCTTCGGACGGTCATTAGACGACTTAAAATATTTAAGATTTTCGAAATCGCGAAAGCACGCAGCGAACGCGACACATTCTGAACTTCGACGTTTTTGTAGGAGTTTTTATTTATTTATTTATGTTTGGTTCAAACCAAACCTGGCACGCGGGCCCCTGGCCCGCGAGCACAGTATCCGATGAAGCTGTAAAAGCCGAGAAGGCTAACAGCAATTACATCACCGAAAATATATATCGAAGAAGTTCGTATCGCTTTCAAGCTGTCGAGTGCCATTTATAACTTTGCTATGTTATTTGTAAAGTTTGGATTTTCTGAAACGTCTTGTCTGAGATTTCACGGACATTACAAGTGTTAGAGTTAACCCATTGCTAAAATTTTGTGTATGTTTTGTAATACTTTTACATTTTGCTGACGACCACGTGGGTTAGTAGTAAATCAGAACTTAAAATTGCAATTAACAATTTTACTCTAGCCGGCACCGGGAATCGAACCCTGGTCACTCGCGTACTATGAAAATGAAAGCGAGCGCCTAGCCCCTGAGCTACCACGTGCTCGGCGGTGAAGGAAAACATCGTGAGGAAACCTACATTTCTGTGAAATAAAAAAAATATTTCGAAGACGTGCAGTCTGTTAACCCGCATTGGAACAGCGTGGCGGATACTTCCTAGCTCAAAAACCCCAAAAAGTAGGACATTTATAGGCTGAAACTTTACTTTACTTTTAACGTGAGTTAGTGGTAAGACTTATACGCCTTGGGTGGTGAGTTAGAATCCATGTAAAAGATAACATTTATAGTAAAACACAAATTATTTTTCTGGTTTAATTGTCGCCGTTTTACTGACACTGCACCCTAGCCTATTTTCAAACTTATAGCAATAGCGATACATCAGGTCGTACGGTTTGGGTCGAGTGAGTTCCTCTGACTATTGTGCGGGCACTATTTTATCTTCTGCGCAGTTAATAGCTTCCGATTGTATTCAGTAGTCGTTGCCACTCATAAATCGACCAGGAAAACCTCATCACATTTTGCTGGAATTTTTTTCTTTTAATTCTTGTGTGTATCTGTAAACTTTGTCAAAGAAAAAGTAAAATACCAGTAATGAATAATAATAAGTATAATAAATAATACATTAAAAAGCAACCATATAAATAAAAAAGAAGTATTACTGCCGCCATATAAAGGTTAGTTAAATTTTGTCCTATTTAAGTAGTAGGCAGAAACATCAGTAGTAAGCAGTAACTGCAGTAACCGCAGTCACCATTTTACCAACAGATAAAGTAACTGCATTTCTAGAATTAAAAATAATAAATTCTAGAATTAAAAATTAAAAATCATCCCTTAAAATTTTACTTAAAAATATTACTTGTCAGTTTTTTAGAGTACCTTCGAATGAAGAACTGGAACCCTTATAGGATCACTCATGTGTCTATCTGTCCGTCTGTCACAGTCAATTAGCTCTGATTCTACTCGACCGATTATGTTGAAATTTGGTACATATATACATGTCTGTAACCCAAAGTTTTGACATGTAACGTCAATAATAGAATTTTAAATATGGGGCCACTCTTGGTCATTGTATTCGATATA
This sequence comes from Luehdorfia chinensis, assembly GCA_019845155.1. Taxonomy (NCBI): domain Eukaryota; kingdom Metazoa; phylum Arthropoda; class Insecta; order Lepidoptera; family Papilionidae; genus Luehdorfia; species Luehdorfia chinensis. The sequence continues at coordinate 2,005,032 of JAHVAK010000003.1, read as the reverse complement.
ATGAGTTAATTAATAATTCTCAACTGTACGGCGTGACATATCAAATGAAAGGGCTTGTTGTGAGGGTCTCAAATATATATATATATATATTTAAAATTTGTAAATAATAAATTTTAAAGTCTTTTAAGGTTATAATTGTAGATTCCTTTCCCCTTTATCTCCGAAACACCTAACATTCTGAAAAAAAAATAAGGAAAATAATTATTTATTTATAGATTACAGAAAAAAAGCCGTGGTAGCTCAGGGGCTAGGCGCTCGCTTAAAATTTCTTAGTACGCGAGTGACCTGGGTTCGATTCCCCAGTGCCAGCACTACTAAAATTATTAATTGCAATTTTAAGTGCTAATTTACCACGTGATCGGCGGTGAAGGAAAACATCGTGAGAAAACCTGCATGTCTGAAAAATAATAAAATTATTTCGAAGACATGTGAAGTCCGCCAACCCGCATTGGAGCAGCGTGGCGGATTCTCCCTAGCTCCAAAACCCTCTCAGAAATGAGAGGAGGCCTGTGCTCAGCAGTGGGACATTTATAAGGCTGAAACTTTACTTTTTTTTACCGAAAAATCATGTAAGAAGTCAATGGCTTTAAAATAACATAGTAAAATTAAAAATATTTGTGCGTACAAACTTACATTTGTAGTTGGAATTTACAGCCATTACCATACTGCCTTACTACCATATTACCATAATGCTGTATTGAGTCTATGTAACAGAGGCCGCGCGGCTTATTCGCGAAATTTGGGCGAGAGTTAAGAAAACGTGGTAGGTATCATCATCACGATCATCATTTCAGCCTATCACTAGTCCACTGCCGAACATAGGCCCCCCCACAGATTGCTACAAAAGTTTTTAGCTCTCATTTTGAGGGGGAATTTTGCCATAGTTGCCGCGCTCGGCAGGCGGCTTGGCAACCGCAGTTTTATTTATTCTGATGTTCCAGAAAGATGACCATTTTTTTTAATTACCTGACTAATCAAATTCAAAAGTTAAATTTCAAAGTTCCGTGTATATTTTGATAGTATTTGTTCGTTTGCAATGAACAAATACTACCAAAATATACAGATTTACACAACAACAAACACACACAACGAACAAATTAAATAAACTTTCAAGTGAACATAATCTAATATTATTTTATAAAATTTAATAATGTTCATAAGTCATAAGCTAAATACATTATGAACAATCGTTTTTCATTAAGAAGTTTTGCACTTAAGAGCGATGCCATCTTATATGGCTGTCTCAAGAGATCGTCATTAAATTATAGCTGTGTGACATCATATATGTCAAAAACCTTGATATAATTAAAAACAATGATGAACGACCTTTAAATTTGTATTACTGTTTTTTTTTTATTTTGGGTAAAGTGACGAAACGAGCAAAACGTTCACGTGATTGTAAGTGCAACGTTTGCCCATAATAAATGCTGTGCCACCCAGAACATTTCTGTGACACCACACTGCGCCTGTCAGCCTGAGACATCACTTCTTGAGTCTCATATGCCCAGCACACAGTGCCCTTCAAACCGATACACGGTAATCTTTGCACACTACTCCTTCGCGGTAAAATAAATAACCAGTAAATCTTTAGATGTTGTATATGTAGTTATAGTTTGCCTCCCAGAAACTTTGAGGGCTGGTGACCTGTATCTCAGGTTTTACTAAAACCTATCTCAGGCACTAGTCGCTCACAACGCCGTATCTTCGCTATTTAAATTTATCTTGTACGAATTAGCCAGTAACTTGTGATGAGACTGGTACTTTTTTATTTTCCTTTCCCATTTTGAAACTATCTCACAGATATCAAATAGGTTTTTTTTATTAGATATAGAAGAAGTGACGAAACGAGCAAAACATTCACCTGATAGTGTGCAACGTCTGCCCATAAGAAACGCTGTGTCACCCAGAAAATTTCTGCGTGACACCACACAGCGCCTGTCACTCTGAGACATTAGATGTAAGACATCATTCTTACGCTCATATGCCCATTGATTACACTAGCTCTCAGTGTTTTTCAGACCGAAATACGTTAATGTTTGCACACTACTGCTTCACGGCAGCCTAACCGGCCCTGGGTGGTTACCTAGACGAATTCCTGCCTAGAAATCCTACCAACAATAAAATGTTTCATTATTGTAGATTGTTTTAGCTGGGGTTCTTACTTGTTGTTCCCAGGACGAAAGTATGATTTTCTTTCGATCCAAGGCTACAGTAAATTACCAAAGTTTTTTAATAAATATCATTAAAATATTCTATATCGAATATCATCTCATTTTTTTGAGGTTCCCTTTAAAATTGCTTAATCTCCACAGGCTGCGGCACTTCTAATTTCCTGTTTACAATTTTAGGAAAATAATTTTTCTTTTTTCTTACTTATGTTTAACATTTTTTTAACATTCATAACATTTTGGGAGAGTTGGCAATCGTATATTTAAATAAGCTCATGAAAAATTTTCATCATAATCATTGCAGGACTATCACTAGTTCGTTGTAGAGCCGTTGTAGCTTAGGGGCTAGGCGCTCGCTTTAAATTTCATTGTACGCGAGTGACCTGGGTTCGATTCCCGGTGCCGGCACCACTAAAATTGTTAATTGCAATTTTAAGTGCTGATTTACCACGTGCTCGGCGGTGAAGGAAAACATCGTGAGGAAACCTGCATGTCTGAGAGATAAAAAATATTTCGAAGACATGTGAAGTCCGCCAACCCGCATTGGAGCAGCGTGGCGGATTCTTCCTAGCTCCAAAACCCTCTCCTAAATGAGAGGAGGCCTGTGCTCAGCAGTGGGACATTAATAGGCTGAAAGTTTACTTTACTTTTTACTAGTTCGTTGCTGAATAGGCTTCCTCCACCGATTGCCGACACGTTCCTGAGGCCACCTGCATCCATGGACTTACCACAAAACCATGCAGGTCGTCGCACTATCTAGTGGGGGTCGCACTATACTGTGTTTGCGAGAACGGTTGCCACTCAAGAATCTTGCTTCCCAACTTGTTCCCAGCTTGTTCTACGAGCTATATGGCCGGCCCATTCTCACTCAGCTTGCTAATCCCTTAGGGCTCACTTACTTTATTTGAAAAAATCTGAATGCAAAGAAATTACTGTTTATGTACGCGTCCATGAATATAAAGCTAATGGCGGAGTGCAGTTCATTTACATTCACACCATTGTTGTTAGTACTTTATGAATATGTATTGAAATGAGAAATATAAATTTCGTTTGTTAAACGTCACTTATTTTACAAGCAACAGTTTCGTAATGAGGTTTCACTGACGGAGAAGGAACACTCCGTAGGTATTCTCTTTTCTGTAAATCTTTTTATTTCGTGATTAGTCAAAAATGCATTATAATTAATTTTAATCATTCTTTGTTATTAAAAAATTACAAAGAATAGTCTCATAGAAAACCAAAGCACGCTACATGATAATATTTTAGACAAGGTTCAATAATAAATATATAAATGTATTTCAAACTTGAGCAGACCAGCCTCCATCTACATCACCTGTTCAAAAGTATTCATGAGTAGATAGAGACATTAGGTTTGATGATGCTAGAAGTCGGTGTAGGAGTATTAAAATAGAAAAAAGTAAATTTCACATGCATAACACAACCAGATCCAAAAAGCAACTATTTGTGTTTTGCACTAATAACCTCGGCTGGGATTCGAACCTAAGACCCGTAGCGTAGAAGTCTGGTACTGTGACACTGGGCCAACGGCAGTCATCATAACAATTTAAACTTAATAATCTCTTGCATAATATATGACAGAAAAACTAAGCAGAGACTTCTTCAATTGAAAGATATAGAACTCTGGCAGGTTAGCAGGACCATTAACCGCAGTCGCCACGCTTGGCAGCGTGCCCGCGGCGTAATAAAATCTACCACTAGCAAAAGTTTTTTAAGATAAAATGTTGACTCTGACTGGGAATCGAACCCGGGGCTCGTGGCGTGGAAGTGACTCTTTCCACTAGGCCACGTAGTCATTTCTTTCGTATACTATATATAGGGGCACCGGAGATTTACTGGTGGTAGGATTCCTATGCGGGAATCCGTCTAGGTAGACACCACCGCAGGACAAGTTAGTCTGTCGTGAAGCAGTAGTGTGCAAATATTACAGTGTTTAGGTCTGAAGGGCACTGGAAGCTGATGTAATCACTGGGCATACGAGACTTAAGAAATTATGTCTCAGAGTGACTGGCGCAGTGTTATTCTCGTTTTGTCACTTCATTCAATAAAAAAATCACTTCGCTGCACTTTCGCAACCAACCATAGAATCTCGGATGGAATGCCTCATGGCCACTAATTGAATTTTTTTATGTTCGCGACGAGACGAACAAAGCTTTCATCTGATGGTAAGTGCAACGTCTGCCCATAAGAATTGCGGTGTCACCCAGAACATTTCAATGTTCTGAACATTTCTGTGTACCACACGACACTTGTCACTCTCTAGGAGGAAATGTTTAGATATTACGATCAATAAAAAATAAAAAAATTAAGACATTAATAAATACGTAATGTAATCTGAATAAATTTCATCTCGACAATATCTTTAGTACTTTCAAGATATGTTCGTTCGGATATGGAGTTTATTTACATCTAGGATACAGTTTTTATTCATTTATGAAGTCGACCGCGTGGCGTAGTGGTTAGCGTACCTACGCGTACGTACGTAGCGTACTTCTGCGCCACCGGTCCTGGGTTCGATTCCCAGCCGGAGGTAACATTTGTGCAAAAACACATATTGTTGCTTTTCGGGTCTGGTTGTGTTGTGCATGTGAAATGTATGTTTGTAAAACGCACCCACGATACAGGAGAAAATCCTAGTGCTTCGTTTTTTAAAAAATAACAAAAAAAATAACAAAAAATAGCAAAGTCACACATTTAGTCCTGTCTGGTAACAGGTCCCTTGGTCACAAGGGATACATTATCATATTAACTTCTTATCCTTTAAACAACGTCATTATTAACTGGAATTTCCCGTTGGCAGTTAAAAAAATACATCTGCGACACTAAATCAGTTGATGTATATAAAGAACAGAATGATGCACGAGCTAATTTATAGTGATAAATTATAAAAGTTTTATTTAGTTCGCTAGCTAGATTAGTTTGAAAAAAGTACGTACCGCCATCGTGCTGACCGGCGGCGGTTCCATTTTTTTTTATGTTTTAACGGTCTCACACCATCTGTTTTAAATTTCCAGTTACTTAAATTGATAATGTTCGCTGAATGTTCGGATGTACACATAGAACATCATATTTATTTATATATTCTTTACTGTTGACTCCATCATAAACTAGGAGCTACAATGGGTGATTTGATGCCTTGTGGCATTCTCTGTCAGTCAACCTTGGTTCGATGGTTAAAAAATATGGCAGGTGCTATCTATTTAAAAGTAAGATGCATAACTTATGATAATGTATAAATATGATTCAATATATAAAAGTAAAAAAAGTAAAGTTTCAGCCTATAAATGTCCCACTACTGAGCACAGGCCTCCTCTCATTTCTGAAAGGGTTTTGGAGCTAGGAAGAATCCGCCACGCTGTTCCAATGCGGGTTGGCGGTCTTCACATGTATTCGAAATATTTTTTATTCCTCAGACATGCAGGTTTCCTCACGATGTTTTTCCTTCACCGCAGAGCACGTGGTAAATCAGCACTTAAAATTGCAATCAACAATTTTAGTGGTAGCCTTCACCGGGAATCGAACCCAGGTCACTCGCGTACTATGAAATTTAAAAGCGAGCGCCTAGCCCCTGAGCTACCACGGCTCATAATCAATATATACATAATATAAAATATATAAATATAAACATACTTAACTAATTACAATTATCATCATCATCATCATCATCATTGCAGCCTATCCTTGTCCACTGCTGAATATTGGCCACCCCCAGAGATTGCTACAAAAGTTTGTAGCTCTCATGTTGGGGTGAATTTTACCAGGCAGGCCGGTTGGCAACCGCAGTTTACTTATTCTGATGTTCCAGGAAGATTCTGGTGCCCATCGTCTGGTTTTGATTTCCCCTCTGTCGACTTTTACGACACCCACGGGATGAGATGGGGTGATAGACTCTCTTACGCCGCTTCTTCTTACATAAAAGTGAAAGAAACATATGTGTCAAATGTGATCCTTCTTTATATAATATTCTCGAATTAATCTTTTAAATATGTTCTTATTAGGAGCTATCTTGACATTATCTTCTTTTTTATTTATTTTTGAAATAAACGATACCCCACAGTAGAATTTCTACTGTATCGTGGGTGCGTTTTACATACATAAATTTCAAATGCACAACACAACCAGACCCGAAAACCAACAATTTGTGTTTTTGCACTAATTGTCGACTCCGGCTGGAATTCCGACCCAGGATTTTACTGGTGGTAGGATTCCGATGCAGGAATCCGTCTAGGTAGGTACCACCCCAGTGCCAGTTATTCTGCCGTGAAGCAGTAGTGTGCAAACATTACTGTGTTTCGGTTTGAAGGGCACTGTGAGCTAGGCGTAATCACTGGGCATATGAGACTTATGAACTGATGTCTCAGGGCGACGGACGCATTGTGGTGTCACACTAGTTCTGGGTGGCATAGCATTTGTTATGGGCAGACGTTTCACTTAACATCAGGTGAACGCTTTGCTCGTTCCGTCACTTTTATTAAAAAAAAAAAACCTGCGGCATAGAAGTCAGGTACTCTAACTATAAGGCCACGATATCGTCCATCTGCCGATTTATTTCCTACATACAAGCGGTTAATTAGTTAAACTTTTATTTCTTGAAATATTTAAAAATAGCTGTGCCCCGCTGTTTAAACCGCGTAAAAAAGCCGACCTCAATCCATGATATACATATATACTTCGCTATTTGAACCCTATTTATTTTTCTGAAATTTATTTAGCTAAAGTTAACCGCTATAATATCAGCTATCTGTCAGAGAAAGTCCTGTCATAATCGGTCCAACCGTTTTGGAGATTAGTCGGAACAGACAGACAGACAAAAATTTTAAAAATGTTGTTTTTGCTTATAAGTACCGTATATTTTCATAAGCATTGAGTAATAAGCTGTTATTTGGTTATTACAAACAGACACTTCAATTTTATTTATTTGTATAGATAACACAGCTTGAGTGGTTGTGATATAACATAATATGAGTTAATATTTTTCTGGTGGTAAGAATTCCTGTGCAGGAATCTGTCCATGTAGGTACCACCCCAGAGCCAGTTATTCTGCCGTGAAGCAATACTGTGCAAACATTACTGTGTTTCGGTTTGAAGGGCACTGGGAGCTAGCGTAATCACTGGTCATATGAGACTTAAGAACTGATGTCTCAGGGTGACGGGTGCAGTGTGGTTGCACACAGAATTGTTCTGGATTTGTAAAGTTGTTATATCTCATCTCAGCCTTGTTTTTTATCAAATTTTTGTTCTGAAGTCCAAGTTGGTGTAACCTTTGTTGGTTATATTTCTATTGGGAACATTAATCCTTGACAATGTATCATATAGTTTATGTCATATTTTAATGCCCCTTCCGAATTTAATAGCAAAACAAGTGAAATATTATTGAAATTAATAATTACAACCGTTAATATTTACAACTATATGATTTGGTGGCTTGGTGCCGACTGTAAAATGACATATTTACAATTGTAAATAATTTTATACAATAAATGTAATTGTCAGTCGGCCATTTTTTTGGGTAACTGAGAATTAAGACATTATCTATACAAAAAAAAAATTTAGTGTGTCTGTAATATCGTAATACAGACTGTTTTTAATCTCTTATGGCAATTTGCAATTACCATATGAGATGATTTATTTTAATGACTTTTGTATAGCCATAAAAAAAATGCAAAAGTTAATTTAATAGGAATGGAAAATGTAAATAAACACAAATTAATTAATAAATACACCGTTTAATTTAAAAAAAAGTAAAAGTAAAGTTTCAGCCTATAAATGTCCCACTACTGAGGACGGGCCTCCTCTCATTTCTGAGAGGGTTTTGGAGCTTGGAAGAATCCGCCACACTGCTCCAATGCGGGTTGGCGGACTTTAATTTAAAAAACCGTTTAATTTAAAAAATGATTAATTTCAAGTTTAACTTAACAGATTTTTGTGATTAGTAAATCAAAGTAAAATGAAATGAAAAATAAAAAATGTATTATAGTATACGCCATTTTATGTTTTGCATGCGGATGTTAGCAAATAAAATTCCTTTTCTTCATTAAAGAACTTTGACTTTAGAGCAATAACTAAAAAGTTTTTAGCGTGATAGAATCCGATACCAGGACATCAGCAGCAGAACCAGAGTAGCATTTATACACCAAAGAATTAGTAATCGATATATAGACGACCGCCGTGTGGTGGAGGCCTAAGAGTACAATCAGTGACTTCTTCAGCAATATAAGGTCACCTATAACCCATTATAGGAAAACCATTTTGTTAGTACTCGTCGTACTGATTTCGTATTCTTATTTACCAGATGCTCACCTTGGATCTAAAGATTGCCTACTTTGTTATCAGTGCAATAATTGAACATTACACTATGTCAGTGTTTGTACAATAAAGATGGTTATACTATTCCAGAACTAAAAGTGAAATTCAAGGCGATGTAAAATCCCCGAAACTCCACTGACTAGACTGGAAAAGATACGGTATTTACAACAATGGCAATATCATCACTCACCTTCGATTTGCCGACGGTTTAGTTGATAAGATAGAATCGCTGGAGGACCTCAATAACCTCAATAGTGTCTCTCAACGGGTAAGTCTTAAGATGAACCTGGATGATACAAAGTGGAGTATTATCCGATGGCTCCACACTAGGCAAGCCTGTCCTGTGGGTGCCTGTTACGATTACAATTTATAGGTAACATTACTCGGTCGTCATCGTGCATGTATTTTTTCCATTTATATTCTTCTTACATACATGAATCTGCATCATATACATACATACATACACATACTCATATATATACACACATACATATACACATATATTATATATATATATAACATATATATATATAATAACAAATCCGAACTGCCTGTTTTACGGAAAGTAAATCTTTCCAGGCTGATACGAGTATTTAAACATAGAAGGCTCACATTGCATTGGTCAGAAAACTTAATTTTCGAAGAAACTGAGTCACGTTTTTTCGTCGATTCTCAAAAAAAAAGATTTCATCAGTGCGTGTTGCCAGTGATAACTACCGGAACCGAGACGTGATCCTTCACTACAGGCCACGTGAGGAAGTTCAAAGTCGCTCAGGGAGCTATGGAAAGAGCTATGCTCGGAGTCTCTCTGCGAGATAAAAAAGATGATCGTATCCGCAGCAGAACTAGAGTAACTGACATAGCTCATCGGATTAATAAGCTGAAGTGGCCGCGGATCGGCAAGCGCAGTGTATTGCGTCCCCTCACTAGACGGAGTGACGATCTGCACGGTTTCCAGGTAGTTGATGGATGCAGGTAGCTCAAAACCGTATTTTGTAGCAATCTATAGGAGACCTATATTCATCGTGTCATTGACGTCCATAGTGGCATCGGTTCTGGGCTCGAATCACAGCAGAGCGAATGTACGCAGGTCAGAAGAAAGTGACGAGACGTGTTAAACGTTCACCTGATAGTAAGTGCAACGTCTGCCAATAGCAGATGCTGCATTATGCTGAACATTTCTGTGTGACACCACACTACGCCCGTCACCCTGAGACATCAGTTCTTAAGTCTCATGGCATAGTAATCACACTACTACTCAGTGCCCTTCAGACCGAAGAAGCACAGTAATATTTGCACACTACTGCTTCGCGGCAGAATAACTGGCCCTGAGGAGGTACCTACCTAAATACTTCCTTTATTATAAAAAACGCTTTTGAGATAAGTCTGTATAAGGGCGGAAGTTTCTTCAATAATGAAACGCCGTAAGAAATGTGGAAGGGTCGGATGCAGTGTTAGAAGGACGAAACCGTCATAGTGCTTTAAGATCTGAAACCGGATATTGTGTGTGCACCCTCCATTCAGGAAGCTAATATATCTTCGGCTTCGGCTTTTATTTCGGCTATCCTTTGATCGATGTATTTTGAGCCTATTTTTTTTGGTTTGCAGCTTTAAGATTTCGATCAGAGTTCTATTTGGGTACTTATAATTTTATAATTTTAGCAGTCAAATTGACATTCGCAATCACAATAAAAAAACTTGGTTTCATTCTATAAAGCGATAGTTTTATTTTAGAAAGGTCTTTTGATATTTATGGTAGCTTTGGTCTTTTAATATGTAATGGATATTGAAAATTACAACATAGGTGATTTCAAGTTCTCCCTTATCAACATTCTCGTGGAGAATAAAAATTAAAAATAACTTTTTTTCACAATTTAACGTTAAAATGCAATTTTACTGTTCAGGTTATGCATCATTTTGTAGTTTCAGCATCAGCTCGGTTACTATTTACATACATGCATACATAAGATCACGACTGTATCCCATAAGGGGTAGTCAGAGACTGGGCACTCACTGCAAAAACAGATGACTGCCACAATCCACGTTTAATAGGTGGTGAGCCCATCGCCATCGCGTAGTATTCTTTTAACGAGCCACCACCACACGTTACTATTTTAATAAAACTTAAGCGTTTTATCTTAAAAGAATAAGTAAAACAGAATAAATGAGGACAAAAGACAAAGTCTCAATATTTGTTAACTCGAGAGGCTCTCGTATGCCTTACATGAAATAATAAAATATTATATTACATAAAATTAAGGGGTATATAAACATTTTAGGATAAAGAAATAAACTATATATGTACAATTACATCCAATTAGTCAGTCCTCATGCCATGTATTTTGAGGAAAACTATTATTTTTAATTTTTATCATTGCGATATATAATCTTGAGATAAATGTCTTAATGATTATGCAATATTTTGAATTATCGGCGGTAAAAGGCATAGTACCAAATTGCATCCACATCGCCTTGAGGGTAGGCATTACACCACTGTGCGCTTTTCGCGGAATTGTCTGCCACGCACCACCTATCTGTGGAACTTGCTGCCACCAGCGGTTCTTCGGGACCGATACGACTAGGCTCTTTCATTGAAGGTTATGGACAGACGTTACACTTAGCATCAAGTGCAAGTTTTGCTCGTCTCGTCATTTCCATTCGATGAAAATAAAAATAGTTACAAGGAAGCTACAGTTACATATGAAAGCATAATTAATGAAGCTTTCATATACGTATGTTTCCAGAAATAGAATACTCACGTCCATAATATAATTCAATTACTATTCCTTAACAGCAAAGGTAATACAATCCGCTAGGGAGTACTACTGAGTTTAGCTCTACGGTATTACTCTTGGAATTTCACGTAACTAAAATACACATTTAAATACGCGAAATGTACCATTAACTTAAAATTTTACGAAAAGTTTACTTAATAAACTAAGTGTAGTCTATATTTACAGTTAGTTAGTTTTACGAGGAAAGTTTCAAATAAACGTGAGAACCTTTTTCTTCACAATTAAATATTAAAACTGCATATTTAGTTATACGCCGAGTTACCGCGGTATAACACATGTATCGCTACGGCGCCGTGCAGACGGCGCATCGACGTTCCGCGTATCCCGTGTTATTCACGTAGCATCAGCAGTATGCATATCCATTGTTTCATTTCTTCATTATTTTAATTATATAATTCATTTATCAGTCTTGACTTAGCTTTAACATTGTAACATACTTGTTTAATAAATATTATAGTTTTTAAAAACATAATTTTTCATCGCCCAAACTTAACTGGCGCAGTCGGTAGGATCGCGGCACTTCCGAGAAAGAATAGAACTCTTCTTCTCGAGGTGAACGGTATTAATCGTTAATTCGCGATCTATATAATAGAGAACCTTCGGGCGATATTCGCGGGACTTCCGGAGCTAAGGAATCCTGTTGCTCGTCAAGACCCGGTGGGAGATGCAGAAGACGCTGTGGTAAGTGCTCATTGACTTCCAAGTTTCCTATGCTATATTTCCTGACGTTATTTATATATACATATTATTGTGTGTGTTTGTGCGTTCGTCCATAGGCTAAAATCGCGTTTGGCTTTCGTACTATTTTTTTTTCTCTTTTTTATTAACACTTGTGTCTACTTATATAAACTAGTATCGTTATATATTAGTAACACAAAATGGCTTTTAAAGATTGCGATAACTTTAAATTCATTACGGATTTAATGCCGAGATACGACGGCAATCCAAAGACGTTGAATTACTATATTAGAGAAGTAGATAATATTTTAAATTTAGTGGAAGAGCCAGCTAGGCATCATCCTTTAGTTCTATCTTTAGTTAAAAGTAGGTTAAGCGGTCCAGCAATAGACGCCATTGCATACGAGGAAAATCTAACTTCATGGGCTAGTGTCAAAAATGCGTTAACAAGACGGCTAGGCGAACCCAGAAACGAGATTCAAGTGATGCAGGAGCTTACGCGCATGCGTCGCCTCAAATCTGAGGACGCGGATAGCTTTGGAAAACGATTAAGGGAAATGTTAGATACCTTATATACCGTAGGCAAACATTCAGACAAAAGTTATTATGAGAACATGGTTATAGAACAATACACGAACCAATTAGATTTTAATGTATCGATAGGTGTAAGGATAGCAAAACCAGTAACGCTAGAATTAGCAATAGTAGCTGCTAGGCAGGAGGAAGCTAGACTAGCATATAATAGGAATTACAGTAGCAACTTTCCATCTACGTCACAACCGAAGAATAAAATTGAAGTTCATAAACCTAGTTCACAAGGCCACCCGTTTAGGCCATATACTAACCAACCCTTACAACATCTGATAACACCAAACTTCGTACCACAACAAAATAATCTAAACCCAGAACAACGCCAGCAGTGGGTGCAATCTATGTTACCATGGAAGAACCGCTCCAACAACACAGGTAATTTTAGAAATTCTGGTAATTTTAGAACTCAGCCGAATATTCCACAACAACAAGTTAATCCTCCTCAGAAAGTATCTGATGTCACCATGAGATCGGTAGGTAAACCTCAAAAACCACAGTTTGTGTCCGAGGAATTATTCTATACCCCCAACGAGGAATACTTTAGCGAAGGAGAGCAACAAAACTTCAACGCCACCGAATATTACGACGACTATCAGAATCAAGATGACACAGCGGTAAGTAACAATCAGAATTTTATCGTGGACAGCGAGCTAGACGACCAAGGATAGTCAAGCTCAACCATCACGACAAAGACCACTTACCCTACATCCAGCTGCCCGAATACAAAGGTAAGTTTCTTATTGATACTGGGGCATCACGGTCAATGATTTCACCAGACGTAATCTTTGGTACATTTCTCGAGTATTGTGTAGAACGCGAACCTTTCGAAGTCAAAACTGCACATGCTAAAACCAGACACGAATACGTAGCACACCTTCCTTTACCACCAGCCTTTAATAGCGATATCACACATAAATTCCTGTTATTCGATTTTGACCCTAAGTATAAAGGACTTATAGGTTTAGATTTATTAAAAACGTTGTCAAGTAATATAGATTTAAAGAATAAAATATTACATACAGCAACAGCGAGTATACCTATATACTTTGATTATCCCATTAGAAAAATTAAAATAGAACCAAGATGCGAAAAGTTAATTACGGTAAGGACTAATTATATAGATGGACAATATCTTCACGACGATTATTGTTGGTCGAACGGCTTAGAGTCACCAGCCGCAATAGTCTCTGTAAAGAACGGTATTTTTAAAACTAGCGTAGTAAATTACACAGATGATCAGAAAGTTATATCTAATAAGACCCATATTAACTTAGAACCATTTGCAAATACTGTACAAAACAATCACAGATGCAGACTTAACAATCTCAACGTACACACCAACATTGACGCAGAGTTACAGGAGAACGTAAAGAAAATTAGGACACAACATATGAACGAAGAGGAAAAGCGGGAAATTAATAAAATATGCTTTCAATATAGAGACCTATTCTATTCAGAAACCATTCCATTAACGTTTACTCACGCCGTTAAGCATGAACTTAGGCTTACCGATGATAAACCTATTTTCGTTAGGAGTTATAGACAAGCCCCTCAGCAGCGTAAAGAAATAGGCAACCAGGTAGACAAACTGTTGAAGCAAGGAATCATAAGGGACAGTATTTCTCCTTGGTCCTGCCCTGTTCATATAGTTCCAAAAAAACCAGATGCTTCCGGTAAGGTCAAATGGCGTTTAGTTATTGACTATAGGAGACTTAATGATCGTATTGTAGAAGATAAATACCCTCTCCCCAATATACATGACATTTTAGACCGGTTAGGCAGAGCACAATACTTTTCCACACTCGATCTTGCAAGCGGGTACCATCAAGTAGAGATGCACCCGAATGACATTGAGAAAACAGCATTCTCGACCGAAAAAGGGCACTATGAGTTTCTTAGAATGCCCTTCGGATTAAAAAATGCCCCAAGCACGTTCCAAAGACTCATGGACCACATATTAAGAGGCATAGATAATGTGTATACCTATCTAGACGACGTCATCATCATCTCTACATCGTTACAAGACCATGTAGATAAACTAAGACAAGTCTTTGAACGGTTTAGGCTACATAACTTAAAGATTCAATTAGACAAATCAGAATTTTTTCAAAAACATGTTAAGTTCTTGGGACATGAATTAACGGACCAAGGACTTAAACCAAATAAAGATAAAATTAAGGCAGTTTTAGATTTCCCCCTCCCACAGTCACAAAAGGACGTTAAAGCCTTCTTAGGTCTAGTAGGCTATTATCGTAAATTTATCAAAGATTTTGCCAAACTTACAAAACCAATGACCATCTGCTTAAAAAAGGGTAATAAAGTTGTTCATACCCCGGAGTTTGTAGAATCCTTCGATAAATGTAGGCAGATATTAACGAACGCCCCAATCCTCCAATACCCAGACTTTGATCAGCCTTTTATCCTTACGACTGATGCTTCAGACGTCGCATTAGGCGCTGTTTTATCACAAGGGACCGTAGGATCCGATAAACCAGTTGCGTACGCATCTAGAACCCTCTCAGATACAGAATCTAGATATTCCACCATCGAAAAGGAGTTACTCGCCATTATATGGGCTATCAAATATTTTCGACCTTATCTTTATGGCCGTAAATTCACTATTTACACCGACCATCGTCCACTTACCTGGTTAATGTCATTAAAAGATCCAAATTCAAAGTTAACTAGATGGCGTTTAAAATTAGCAGAGTATGATTATAAAGTCGTATACAAGAAGGGTAGACAGAATACCAACGCAGATGCGTTATCAAGGGTCAAAATATTCCATAATAGTATAGAGTCTTTAGCTGTAAACTTAGACGATAATGAAGACGACCAATTAATAGGCAGAATATTTGATAATGCACGTAGGGAAGCTGAGGAACAAGTAAATAACCATAATGTAAGCAATAGTGTCCCAATCTCGCAGACAGACGTGGAGTCCGATAGCAAGAGCGTGGTTACGATAGATCGGGAACAACTAATATCTACCAATCACACTCAACCTGATAATGAGAATCGCGGAATACCCATTGTAGCCGAGGCAATAGATAGACAATTGAAACAGTTTCACATAAGATCTACACCTGGAACTACATACAGAGTCGATAATAGGTCCACCAACTCTCGATGCGTTATTAAAGACGTTTTTATTCCGATAAACAACACGGAACAAGAAATTATTCGATTCTTAAAAGAACATACAATAGCCGATCGAGTTTTCCATTGTTACTTCCATAACGAAGAATTATATCATGCATTTGCTAGAGTCTACACTACCGTTTTCAATGAGAGAGGTCCAAAATTATTAATATGTACGTTACGTGTAACATTAGTAGAAAATAAAACCGAACAACAAGAGTTAATAAAGAAGTATCACGAGGGTAAAACTATACACCGTGGTATACAGGAAACCTATAAACAACTACATAAAAACTATCACTGGCCTAATATGCTACTTACAATACAGACATACATAAACCAATGTGAAACTTGCCTCAAGGCCAAATACGAACGTAACCCCTTAAGACCACCCCTAGCTCTTACCGAGACACCTACAAAACCCATGCAACAACTTTTCATGGATTTATATTCTACAGGAGGAGCAACCTTCCTAACCATAATAGACAATTTTTCAAAATACGCTCAAGCCATACCGTTATCAGCGTGTAGTAGTGTACACATAGCAGACTCACTATTACAATTCTTCTCAATACTAGGTTTACCTCATAAGATTACCACTGATTCAGATAGTAAGTTTGATAACGATGTAATAAAGGAAATATGCGCCTCCCATGGTATTAACATACACTTTACAACACCGTACAATCCTAACTCCAACTCTCCAATTGAACGATTTCACTCGACAATAGCAGAAATTATTCGTATACAAAGAATGACAAATAAGGATGACCCCATACAAACTCTCATGAGATATTCGGTTATAGCTTATAATAATGCTGTTCATTCAGCAACAGAATATACTCCACATGAACTACTTTTCGGTCATACAGCTTCACGAAACCCCTTAGAGCTATCTTATACAAAGGAATTTTACCAAGATTATGTCCTTAAACATCGCATGAACGCAGAAGCGGTACAGGAGTGTGTGTCAGCACATACGTCTAAAAATAAGGAACAGGTAATAGCAAAACGCAACCAGGATGCTGAGAGTATAAGTTTTAAGGTAGGTGAAGTAGTATTTAAGCAAGTAGCCAAGACAGCACGCAACGACAAAACCAAGCCTGTATTTAAAGGACCATACAAAATAATTCACTTACACCCGAACAATGTCGCTGAAATTATAGGTAATCACCCTAACTCTAAGTCTATTAGAGTTCATTATAAATTACTACGGAGACCTCATCTTGTTGCAGGGCCGTCGTCACAGGAACCTTCCTGCTCTACACAACAGCCAATGTAAATATAAAGCCCGTAGATAACACAAACGGTATCCTCCTATTAAGGCAAGGACAGATTAAAATACAAATCGACTCCTTTAGCATAGCCTGTGTATATAACTTAACAGATGTACACCTTACAGCAACTAAGCTTATGGCATTATATGCTGGTGTTATAACAGCTGAAACACAAGCAGCATCTAACGAATTACATAAGGCATATAGAGACCAAATTAGCCATACCCTAGATATAATAAGTAGGAAATTAACATTTATAACTCCTAGAATTAGAACTAAGCGAGGTCTTATTAACGGATTAGGTACGGTAGTTAAAGCCATTACGGGAAATCTGGATAGTCAGGATGCAATGAAATTTGAAAGCGAAATTAATGACCTAAGAAATCACGTTAGTAAAACTAGAACTCTACAAAGGCAATCGCTCATATTAGCAGAGAGTACTATCACAGAATTTAGTAGTCAACTTAATAAAATAAATGAAAATCAAAAGAAATTAGTAAGAGCTTTACAAAATGCATCTAGTGTATCTAACACCGTTATGACTCAGTTAAATTTCTTAGATATGTATGTTCAAATAGATTTTAGTTTGCAATTATTATTAGATAAATTAATGATATTGGAAGATGCTATGTCCTTCTCTCAGTTAGGTGTAATGCACCCTAGTATTATAAGCCCTCAAAATTTTATTGTAGAAATGAGAAACTTACAAAAAATATTTTCAATTAAACCCGTGGCAGATATAAGTGTTAATAACATACATACGTTAGAACGATCGATTAATGTTAAAGCATATAGCACAGAACACTCACTTACATTTATTCTAGAAATCCCTTCGGTCGATCCCAATATGTATGATCTGATCCACCTGTACTCCATCCCAGATAAAAATAACCTTACAATTATCCCAAAATCCAAATACCTAGTACTTGGAAGCGAAGAGTACACTTACCTAGATGAAAACTGTCGTCGCATCAACGATGAAGCGCAGCTGTGCAAATCCCTTACAACAAGAACAGTAGATACTTCAGATGATTGCATCACCTCGTTGATCCGTCACCAAGAAGCCAAGTGCGCGTATGCCCGAATGGATTTAAATAGAGGTAAAATTCAAAAAATAAATGAAAATACCTGGTTAGTAATTACCACAAAAGAAGAAGTATTAAGAACACAATGCGGAACTAGAACCGAATATAAAAGAATAACAGGAGTTCATCTAGTTACTCTGACAGACAACTGCCGAATTCATCTAATGAATACAACTCTTCAAACCCATTTCAAAACTGTATTTGTCAACGAAGTGATCCCGGTACCTAAAGGACAAGACATACCTCAAGAATCCGTTAGATATGATCTCAAACTACAAGACATATCTCTGGACAGCATACATGAACTGATTAATAAAGCTGAAACCATAAATGAGGAAGATCATCTCAACTGGTCCACTATTATGGCTACTCCAAGTTGGACGACCCTATTCCTGTACGCCATCGGAATTACATTAGCTGTTTGGAAGATATACAAATGGAAGTCAGGAAGAACGAAAAAAAGGACTGAAAGTAGCGAGGACGCTACTGAAAGTTGCAAATTGCACTTTCATCTTAAGGAGGGAGGAGTTACCGCGGTATAACACATGTATCGCTACGGCGCCGTGCAGACGGCGCATCGACGTTCCGCGTATCCCGTGTTATTCACGTAGCATCAGCAGTATGCATATCCATTGTTTCATTTCTTCATTATTTTAATTATATAATTCATTTATCAGTCTTGACTTAGCTTTGACATTGTAACATACTTGTTTAATAAATATTATAGTTTTTAAAAACATAATTTTTCATCGCCCAAACTTAACTGGCGCAGTCGGTAGGATCGCGGCACTTCCGAGAAAGAATAGAACTCTTCTTCTCGAGGTGAACGGTATTAATCGTTAATTCGCGATCTATATAATAGAGAACCTTCGGGCGATATTCGCGGGACTTCCGGAGCTAAGGAATCCTGTTGCTCGTCAAGACCCGGTGGGAGATGCAGAAGACGCTGTGGTAAGTGCTCATTGACTTCCAAGTTTCCTATGCTATATTTCCTGACGTTATTTATATATACATATTATTGTGTGTGTTTGTGCGTTCGTCCATAGGCTAAAATCGCGTTTGGCTTTCGTACTATTTTTTTTTCTCTTTTTTATTAACACTTGTGTCTACTTATATAAACTAGTATCGTTATATATTAGTAACACAAAATGGCTTTTAAAGATTGCGATAACTTTAAATTCATTACGGATTTAATGCCGAGATACGACGGCAATCCAAAGACGTTGAATTACTATATTAGAGAAGTAGATAATATTTTAAATTTAGTGGAAGAGCCAGCTAGGCATCATCCTTTAGTTCTATCTTTAGTTAAAAGTAGGTTAAGCGGTCCAGCAATAGACGCCATTGCATACGAGGAAAATCTAACTTCATGGGCTAGTGTCAAAAATGCGTTAACAAGACGGCTAGGCGAACCCAGAAAC
The DNA here is from genome assembly GCA_019845155.1 of Luehdorfia chinensis. Taxonomy (NCBI): domain Eukaryota; kingdom Metazoa; phylum Arthropoda; class Insecta; order Lepidoptera; family Papilionidae; genus Luehdorfia; species Luehdorfia chinensis. The sequence goes on along the minus strand of JAHVAK010000003.1, from coordinate 1,985,552 downwards.
GAGATTCAAGTGATGCAGGAGCTTACGCGCATGCGTCGCCTCAAATCTGAGGACGCGGATAGCTTTGGAAAACGATTAAGGGAAATGTTAGATACCTTATATACCGTAGGCAAACATTCAGACAAAAGTTATTATGAGAACATGGTTATAGAACAATACACGAACCAATTAGATTTTAATGTATCGATAGGTGTAAGGATAGCAAAACCAGTAACGCTAGAATTAGCAACATATGAACGAAGAGGAAAAGCGGGAAATTAATAAAATATGCTTTCAATATAGAGACCTATTCTATTCAGAAACCATTCCATTAACGTTTACTCACGCCGTTAAGCATGAACTTAGGCTTACCGATGATAAACCTATTTTCGTTAGGAGTTATAGACAAGCCCCTCAGCAGCGTAAAGAAATAGGCAACCAGGTAGACAAACTGTTGAAGCAAGGAATCATAAGGGACAGTATTTCTCCTTGGTCCTGCCCTGTTCATATAGTTCCAAAAAAACCAGATGCTTCCGGTAAGGTCAAATGGCGTTTAGTTATTGACTATAGGAGACTTAATGATCGTATTGTAGAAGATAAATACCCTCTCCCCAATATACATGACATTTTAGACCGGTTAGGCAGAGCACAATACTTTTCCACACTCGATCTTGCAAGCGGGTACCATCAAGTAGAGATGCACCCGAATGACATTGAGAAAACAGCATTCTCGACCGAAAAAGGGCACTATGAGTTTCTTAGAATGCCCTTCGGATTAAAAAATGCCCCAAGCACGTTCCAAAGACTCATGGACCACATATTAAGAGGCATAGATAATGTGTATACCTATCTAGACGACGTCATCATCATCTCTACATCGTTACAAGACCATGTAGATAAACTAAGACAAGTCTTTGAACGGTTTAGGCTACATAACTTAAAGATTCAATTAGACAAATCAGAATTTTTTCAAAAACATGTTAAGTTCTTGGGACATGAATTAACGGACCAAGGACTTAAACCAAATAAAGATAAAATTAAGGCAGTTTTAGATTTCCCCCTCCCACAGTCACAAAAGGACGTTAAAGCCTTCTTAGGTCTAGTAGGCTATTATCGTAAATTTATCAAAGATTTTGCCAAACTTACAAAACCAATGACCATCTGCTTAAAAAAGGGTAATAAAGTTGTTCATACCCCGGAGTTTGTAGAATCCTTCGATAAATGTAGGCAGATATTAACGAACGCCCCAATCCTCCAATACCCAGACTTTGATCAGCCTTTTATCCTTACGACTGATGCTTCAGACGTCGCATTAGGCGCTGTTTTATCACAAGGGACCGTAGGATCCGATAAACCAGTTGCGTACGCATCTAGAACCCTCTCAGATACAGAATCTAGATATTCCACCATCGAAAAGGAGTTACTCGCCATTATATGGGCTATCAAATATTTTCGACCTTATCTTTATGGCCGTAAATTCACTATTTACACCGACCATCGTCCACTTACCTGGTTAATGTCATTAAAAGATCCAAATTCAAAGTTAACTAGATGGCGTTTAAAATTAGCAGAGTATGATTATAAAGTCGTATACAAGAAGGGTAGACAGAATACCAACGCAGATGCGTTATCAAGGGTCAAAATATTCCATAATAGTATAGAGTCTTTAGCTGTAAACTTAGACGATAATGAAGACGACCAATTAATAGGCAGAATATTTGATAATGCACGTAGGGAAGCTGAGGAACAAGTAAATAACCATAATGTAAGCAATAGTGTCCCAATCTCGCAGACAGACGTGGAGTCCGATAGCAAGAGCGTGGTTACGATAGATCGGGAACAACTAATATCTACCAATCACACTCAACCTGATAATGAGAATCGCGGAATACCCATTGTAGCCGAGGCAATAGATAGACAATTGAAACAGTTTCACATAAGATCTACACCTGGAACTACATACAGAGTCGATAATAGGTCCACCAACTCTCGATGCGTTATTAAAGACGTTTTTATTCCGATAAACAACACGGAACAAGAAATTATTCGATTCTTAAAAGAACATACAATAGCCGATCGAGTTTTCCATTGTTACTTCCATAACGAAGAATTATATCATGCATTTGCTAGAGTCTACACTACCGTTTTCAATGAGAGAGGTCCAAAATTATTAATATGTACGTTACGTGTAACATTAGTAGAAAATAAAACCGAACAACAAGAGTTAATAAAGAAGTATCACGAGGGTAAAACTATACACCGTGGTATACAGGAAACCTATAAACAACTACATAAAAACTATCACTGGCCTAATATGCTACTTACAATACAGACATACATAAACCAATGTGAAACTTGCCTCAAGGCCAAATACGAACGTAACCCCTTAAGACCACCCCTAGCTCTTACCGAGACACCTACAAAACCCATGCAACAACTTTTCATGGATTTATATTCTACAGGAGGAGCAACCTTCCTAACCATAATAGACAATTTTTCAAAATACGCTCAAGCCATACCGTTATCAGCGTGTAGTAGTGTACACATAGCAGACTCACTATTACAATTCTTCTCAATACTAGGTTTACCTCATAAGATTACCACTGATTCAGATAGTAAGTTTGATAACGATGTAATAAAGGAAATATGCGCCTCCCATGGTATTAACATACACTTTACAACACCGTACAATCCTAACTCCAACTCTCCAATTGAACGATTTCACTCGACAATAGCAGAAATTATTCGTATACAAAGAATGACAAATAAGGATGACCCCATACAAACTCTCATGAGATATTCGGTTATAGCTTATAATAATGCTGTTCATTCAGCAACAGAATATACTCCACATGAACTACTTTTCGGTCATACAGCTTCACGAAACCCCTTAGAGCTATCTTATACAAAGGAATTTTACCAAGATTATGTCCTTAAACATCGCATGAACGCAGAAGCGGTACAGGAGTGTGTGTCAGCACATACGTCTAAAAATAAGGAACAGGTAATAGCAAAACGCAACCAGGATGCTGAGAGTATAAGTTTTAAGGTAGGTGAAGTAGTATTTAAGCAAGTAGCCAAGACAGCACGCAACGACAAAACCAAGCCTGTATTTAAAGGACCATACAAAATAATTCACTTACACCCGAACAATGTCGCTGAAATTATAGGTAATCACCCTAACTCTAAGTCTATTAGAGTTCATTATAAATTACTACGGAGACCTCATCTTGTTGCAGGGCCGTCGTCACAGGAACCTTCCTGCTCTACACAACAGCCAATGTAAATATAAAGCCCGTAGATAACACAAACGGTATCCTCCTATTAAGGCAAGGACAGATTAAAATACAAATCGACTCCTTTAGCATAGCCTGTGTATATAACTTAACAGATGTACACCTTACAGCAACTAAGCTTATGGCATTATATGCTGGTGTTATAACAGCTGAAACACAAGCAGCATCTAACGAATTACATAAGGCATATAGAGACCAAATTAGCCATACCCTAGATATAATAAGTAGGAAATTAACATTTATAACTCCTAGAATTAGAACTAAGCGAGGTCTTATTAACGGATTAGGTACGGTAGTTAAAGCCATTACGGGAAATCTGGATAGTCAGGATGCAATGAAATTTGAAAGCGAAATTAATGACCTAAGAAATCACGTTAGTAAAACTAGAACTCTACAAAGGCAATCGCTCATATTAGCAGAGAGTACTATCACAGAATTTAGTAGTCAACTTAATAAAATAAATGAAAATCAAAAGAAATTAGTAAGAGCTTTACAAAATGCATCTAGTGTATCTAACACCGTTATGACTCAGTTAAATTTCTTAGATATGTATGTTCAAATAGATTTTAGTTTGCAATTATTATTAGATAAATTAATGATATTGGAAGATGCTATGTCCTTCTCTCAGTTAGGTGTAATGCACCCTAGTATTATAAGCCCTCAAAATTTTATTGTAGAAATGAGAAACTTACAAAAAATATTTTCAATTAAACCCGTGGCAGATATAAGTGTTAATAACATACATACGTTAGAACGATCGATTAATGTTAAAGCATATAGCACAGAACACTCACTTACATTTATTCTAGAAATCCCTTCGGTCGATCCCAATATGTATGATCTGATCCACCTGTACTCCATCCCAGATAAAAATAACCTTACAATTATCCCAAAATCCAAATACCTAGTACTTGGAAGCGAAGAGTACACTTACCTAGATGAAAACTGTCGTCGCATCAACGATGAAGTGCAGCTGTGCAAATCCCTTACAACAAGAACAGTAGATACTTCAGATGATTGCATCACCTCGTTGATCCGTCACCAAGAAGCCAAGTGCGCGTATGCCCGAATGGATTTAAATAGAGGTAAAATTCAAAAAATAAATGAAAATACCTGGTTAGTAATTACCACAAAAGAAGAAGTATTAAGAACACAATGCGGAACTAGAACCGAATATAAAAGAATAACAGGAGTTCATCTAGTTACTCTGACAGACAACTGCCGAATTCATCTAATGAATACAACTCTTCAAACCCATTTCAAAACTGTATTTGTCAACGAAGTGATCCCGGTACCTAAAGGACAAGACATACCTCAAGAATCCGTTAGATATGATCTCAAACTACAAGACATATCTCTGGACAGCATACATGAACTGATTAATAAAGCTGAAACCATAAATGAGGAAGATCATCTCAACTGGTCCACTATTATGGCTACTCCAAGTTGGACGACCCTATTCCTGTACGCCATCGGAATTACATTAGCTGTTTGGAAGATATACAAATGGAAGTCAGGAAGAACGAAAAAAAGGACTGAAAGTAGCGAGGACGCTACTGAAAGTTGCAAATTGCACTTTCATCTTAAGGAGGGAGGAGTTACCGCGGTATAACACATGTATCGCTACGGCGCCGTGCAGACGGCGCATCGACGTTCCGCGTATCCCGTGTTATTCACGTAGCATCAGCAGTATGCATATCCATTGTTTCATTTCTTCATTATTTTAATTATATAATTCATTTATCAGTCTTGACTTAGCTTTGACATTGTAACATACTTGTTTAATAAATATTATAGTTTTTAAAAACATAATTTTTCATCGCCCAAACTTAACTGCCGTGGTGATTTTTTACTATATGAATAATTCAAAACAGTAATCTCGATCTGCGTAGATCGGGCCAAAAATAATAATTAAAAGCTGGATGAAACCCAGGTTAACTATGACATCAGGACCTCAAACACCTCATTCCTCCCGTGACATACTGGTGCCGTAAAGCACGCGAAATGTCGGGCTATAAATAGTTGAAATGAAACGCGATAAAATCCGTAAACTTTATTTTAATTTTCGAAACAACATCCGATAACCATTGGGAAAGAATGGTCGTCGAGTTGCGACCTCGTACTGGCAAACGCAGTGTAGGAGGACCCCTTACTAGATGGAGCGTCGACGTGCACGGTTTTGTCGATTGATGCAGGTGGCTCAGGGCCGTGTTTTGTGGTAATTTATGGGGGAGGCATGTTCGGCAGTGGACTTGTGATGGGCTGAAATGTTGATGATGAACCACTAATTCATATTTATAAAAATAACGTGATTTCTCTGTATGTATACGGAATAAAGAGGAAAACTGACAACCACGTGGTCTAGCGGTCAGAATATCTGACTTCTACGCCGCGGGTCCTGGGTTCGAATTCTATGCGGAGCCAACATTTGTGCAAATGTAGCCATGGTAGCTCAGGGGCTAGGCGCTCGCTTTAAATTTCATATTACGCGAGTGACCTGGGTTCCATTCCCGGTGCCGGCACCACTAAAATAATTAATTGCAATTTTAAGTGCTGATTTACCACGCGCGGTGCAGGAAAACAGCGTGAGGAAACCTGCATGTCTGAGAAATAAAAAATATTTCGAAGACATGTGCAGTCCGCCAACCCGCATTGGAGAAGCGTGGCGGATTCTTCCTAGGTCCAAAACCCTCTCAGAAATGAGAGGGGGCCTGTGCTCAGCAGTGGGACATTTATAGGCTAAAACTTGACTTTACTTTAAACTTTAAACACTCATTGTGGGCTTTCGAGTCTAGTCGCGCTGTGCATATGAAATTTATTTCCATAAAACGGACCCAAGTTATAGGAGAAATCACAGTGTAGAATCGTAATCGTAAAAAGTAATTGCCAGAACTAAAGTTGCTAGAAGAAAATTCATTGCATTGTGGTTAGTCAAGATTGAGTTCATCGCCAACAATTCAGTTAATAAACGCGGCAAAGATTGAGCCGACAAATCACCACTGAGGCGAGGGAATTTAATCAGAGGTAGCGCAAATTGTCCACTTGCGTGTAATTTACTGCTGCTAATACCCCATAAAACACACGGCAGTTGAGTGGTAATATGAAATTATTCTTTCTATATTAATTAAACATCTAATTCGATTCCCTTTAACTGCTTTATTAAAGTATGCGAGCTAATTGCGGAAATTAGATTTTTTTTAAATGCCTGTTGGGAACGGGCCTCATCACATTTTGTAACAATGCATCTGATAGTCTTTTTTTTATTGGATAAAGTGATGAAACGAGCAAAACGTTCATCTGATGGTAAGTGCAATGTCCGCCCATAACAAATGCTGTGTCACCCAGAACATTTCTGTGTGTGACACCACACTGCGCCCATCACCTTGAGACATAAGTTCTTAAGTCTCATATGCCCAGTGGTTACGCTAGCTCACATTGCCCTTCAAACCGAAACACAGCAATGCTTGCACACCACTGCTTTAAGGCAGAATTACTGGCACAGGGGTGGTACCTACCTAGACGGATTCCTGCATATGAATCCTACCACCATTCCACCATACCACCACTGTACTCGCAAATATAAAGGGCGTGTGTCTGCAATTGAAAAAAGCGTCATATATTTCAAATCAATCAATTGGCTGGTTCCAAAGAGTATAAAATACCATTTTTGTGTGTTGTTAATATTAATTAAAAACTAATAACCAAGCAGGAATATTTTGAAAGAAGAACAGCCAAACCTTATGTTAATATTTACCTTCAATATGTAATGTCTTTCTATGTGTGGTTTTGCATCATCTATTTAACTCTTGGATGCGATATAACCAACTGGACATATTCGCTAGTAAGTTAATCTGTCGCCCTGTTAAACACCGACCATTCCATCAAATACAAGCCCAGAGCAGCAGCATATTAGTGCTCCGTTTCGTATGGTTAGTAACGAGAGTCACGAGTGCTGATTCGCGGGCCGATTTTCGACCATGCCGACAACTTCCGAATACTGTCGGTAGTTATAAACTGCACAGGAGATATTGTAGTCCCGCAAGTGTCCCCCAACTACCAACACACCTGCGCCTCAAGTAAGGCTCACGCCATAAAATCGGAGGTAGGCTACAATGTAGTGCCAGAAGCGCAGGGACAATCACAACACAACCAGACCCGAACACCAACAACTTGTATTTTTTGTACAATTTTTGTCTCGGGGGACAGAAATATTCTAAGTGACACAGCATTTGCTATGGACGGATAAAAAATATATGTATACAAGAAAACCACCACTTTCAAGTAGTAGGCAAGCCTATTTTAACCTATTCCTTTCTCAAAGGCCGGCAACACATCTGCTATTCCTCTGGTAATGTAGATGTTCATGGGCGGCGGTGATCACTTAACATCAGGTGAGGCACTTGCTCGTTTGCCCCCTCTTCTATAAAAAAAGGCAAAGACCACACCCGTAGCCCACTTTTCGACACAGCACGAAACGAGACGTGACGGGTGGTGGTATAGTAGAGTAAGTAAGTGTGACTGTTTGCATGTATGCATATATTGAGTGATTGAGCAAGCTACCCTAAATTCCCATTTATTTACACATTATACAGTCAGAAATTATAAATTCAACACAGGATGTTCCTTTCGGGATATCCCCGTTTATGATCCTCTGTTGGGCATTAGCAATAAATTTGAAAACCCAAATCGCTTACAAAATCAGCATTTTCGTGGAAGGTTCGTGTAATATTTAATTTTTTATTTATTACATTATTTTCTTTTCGGAATAAAATTTCAGGAAGCAGAAAAGCTCATCCGTAGGAGTCGTACAAGTCGGCAGAGGGTTAATTAAATTCAGAAGATGGGCAGCAGCATCTTCCTGGAACATCTGAATAAATAAATTGCGGTTGCCAACCCGCCTGCCAAGCGTGGCAACTATGGCAATATCCCCCCAAAATTAGCGCTACAAACTTTTGTGGCACTCTATGGGGGAGGCCTATGTTCAGCAGTGGACTAGTGATAGGCTGAAGTGACGATGGCGATGATGATGATTTTATTATTGTCCTCGTGTTTCTCACACAACCAGACTGAAAACCAACAATTTGTTTTGTCTCCGGCTGGGATTCAAACCCAGGATTCGCAGAGTAGAAGTCAGGTATTCTGACCAACAGGCCACTCAGTCGTTAATTTAAACATCATCGTAGAAGAAATCGACTACCGAGAGCATCATCATTATAGGCCTCGTCTTGATTTCGATGTAATGATAAGATGTATTGTCGACCGCGTGGTTTGGAATCCCGGAATCAACATGGGTGCAAAAACAAATAGTTGGTTTTTAGGCTTGGTTGTGTTGCGATTGTTCCAGTGTCTCTGATATGAAATCCTAGCCTACCCCGATCTTATCGTACGACCATTACATCGGGTGCGGGTAGATAATGACTAGACAAAGCCTCTTCGCGTACACTTGTGGCACTATAATATCGCCTGTCCAGTTGATAGCTTCTGACAAGATTCTAAAGTTGTCGCCGTGATCGAAAATCGGTCAAGGGGACATCAAAACTACTAGCTGTCATCGGCGGAGGTTAATTAATATTGACAGAAGCATTAAAAGACCACGCGGAGCGACTTATTTGTCCTGAAGATCCTGTGTCCAGTACTGACAAATGCAGTGTCAGATTAACCGAAACAGACAATACGTTGAGATATGCGATAGCATTCAGTAGCCTGGAGTACATCATCATGATACTTTGCGATTAAGTTCATAAAGAATGATAATAAGACTAAAAGATGTAGTATTATTAATAAAAAAACTTGCACATGTTTCCAGACAAATTCGTTTTTTTGCTTGTGAAAATCGGAAAATTATTTGTAGAATCCGTTTATTATTTGAGTCTTACGTTACATTAATGAAAGCCACGAAGCAAATATTTTTTTAAACAGTCTTTCTTATTCTTCGTTCAGCTGAATAATGTTAAAGTAGTATTAGTCTTAAGCAGATCATAAATTAAAAAGAACGCCATCTGTTGGCAGGCGCGGTCAAAGTTACCAAAGAAGAGGCGTCGTGTACTACCTGTGGAGCAACCAAGAAGGAAGCGCGACGCTAGCGCCTCCAATCGGCGGGTGAATGCAGTGAAACATCCGGTGGTTTTGAAGGATCTGTCGCCTGTTAATAACAAATTTGGTGAGTTACGACCTAAAATACTTACACGATATGAGCAGAGATGGCGCTTACCCTGTATTTAATTTTAATATAAGGCTTAATATTCCTTTTATTTTTAATATAAGATTATCTTAAAGTATTTAGAAATAGAAATACTATAGAAGTGTACAAGAAACACTTTATGTTTTATCTTTATGTTAATGAAATAAAAACTATTTTTAATATTGATCAAACTTTTTACCTGCAGGCGTTAACGGAATGAACATGATTAGCCTGGCTCTCCAAGGTCCTCCAAACTTACTCCGACCACCAGCTACTACTCAACCACTACAAGCTAGAGCTCCAATAGGTAAAGCGTAAATAATTATCATACTGTAAGCCGTTAATTTTACTCAAATGATTTCCTATCCTATTTGAAAATTATATTATATTATATCAGTTATTCTATTTCCTTATTCTGTTATATCAGTTATAGACATTTATTTAAAATGATACATTTTAGTTCCAAAAAGCTCTTTTTATTGTATAAGCACATTTGATACTTATTCAAATGAAATGATTAAATAAGGCGAGGTCAAAATAGGAACTCGACTGATTTAGGACTTAGTGGTTTTAGTTATTAACCCTTATATTTTTTCCATTTTCCAGTTGAGAGTCCTATCATCAACACGCAGTGCGGTGCTATATCTTTAGCGTCTTTACAACCGCCTTTGATGACCGCCCCACCCTTGCAACCGAGACCTGCCACCACCGGATCCCTTGACCTGATGCTACCGCTTCAACCAAAGCTTTTACCTGGTTACAACATGCAGGCGTCATTTCTATCCAGCACCCTTTCAACTGTAAGACCACCAGATTTTCCAGATAAACATTTAAAAAAGGAAGGAGACACTTTCAAGCCAAGCGTCGATGTTATAATCGAAAAGAGAGAATCATTCTCTGAAAATTCAACCAGGGATAGTGTTGATGAAAATTCGATCGATAAAAATTGTGAAAATGTAGATAGGGAATCAGAAATTGAATGTGTAAATAATTTACAAGAAAATATCAATCATAATTTAAATGATGATGATTGTAATAATTCAAATAACGTTTCTTATTCCAAAGATGAAATTAATTCGAATATAAATATTACAGATGATTCGAAAACGGATACTAGTATAGTTAGCAGCTCAAATGTTAGTAGCCCCAATAATAATTCATTTTAATTATAATTATTAATTACACACTATGTAATTTTTTTTTTATTTTTATTTTTATTTTTAAAAATAAAAATAAAATATGAAATCTTTTAGATTCTATAATAATACTTTTAGAATCTAAAAGATTTGATATTTATTAATATTGAGTAAATATAACATTTGAAATCCTAAATAAAACATCGACCGCGTGGCCTAGTGATAGTGATAGTGAGTACCTGACTTCTACGCCCCGGTCCTGGGTTCGCATCCCAGCCGGAGCAAAAATTTGTGCAAAAGCACAAATTGTTGGTTTTCGGGTCTGGTTGTGCTGTGAAATTTATGTTTGTAAAACTTACCTACGATACAGGAGAAATCCTACTGTGGGGCATAGTTTATTTAAAAAAATAAAACAAATAAAAAATCATAATTTAATTCTGGATATAAGCATTAAAATGATGTCTCCCTTATATTAGAGGTGATTTCATACAAATAATGTCTTTAAATCATAATCTTAGTGTTTTTCCTCAATAATAAATAACCTATTGAATATCGATTGATTTTTTTTTGTGAATCTAATTATTATTTTCATAGTATCATAGTTCAAATACAAAAAAATCATGTGTGTTATCAAAGTAACAATATTTTCTCTTATATTACGTCTCGACCAACTTGTAGGATAGCCGATAGATAATGTAAAGAAAATGCGAAGATTTTTGTATATTTTGTAATCGAAAGACGAGACAGTGATCAAATTGTAAATTGAGAAAATAGTTATAAATTATATTAACTTCTTATCAATCAGGATGTGTCAAAATACATAACGTTTTGAAAGTCAAGGCAAAAACTTTAAATATGCAAATTCTGAAGATATACTTACCTTTTTACATTAAACGTCTGATCTTTTTACTATTGATAGTAATCGTTTCACTTAGCTGGCCATTTGGCAGTATGTATCTAATAAAATCCTTTAATTATATAATATCCTAAATTGTGCCAAAGAATTTAAATAAAACTACGTTCGGAACTCTTGAATAATATTGTAAGTTTTCTCGGTGCTAATACTTACTTGTGCCCTTCAAGGCTAATCCTTTAAAATTTCTTTTTATCTATAATAATACCCTTTTAATTGATGTATGAGGTATCCATACAGAAGTGCCAAACTAAAAAAACTGTGTTTATTCTTAACTAAAGTTCGATATTACTAAAGATATAGAAAACGTGGCTGTTTTAGAAATAACTTACCTATAGATTCATAGAGATTTTTTTTAAATATTTAATTATTGTAGACGTTAAGACAAAAAAGAATTATTATACTAATTGTTTTCCAAATAAATATTTTATATTTTTATCCATAGTTTATTATTGTATGTGTGTAGATAAAAAAGAGAATGACTAACAAATATGACTCATAATTATGCCAGATTTTGAAAAGGTTAGTTCAAATTTTTGTAACTACGCTTTCAAAGCTAGCACTAATATTAGTTTTTGTGTAATATTATAAGTATAGATTGATTGTTGATATTAATTTGAATTTATTAATCGGACATCACTTTTTTACTTAGAACTACTAAAATTGATGATAAAAGAGCGCGTTGCCAGCAGTTATAAATAAATATTTTAGTAATAATATGAAGTATAACAGTATTACAGTGTGCTGGCGGCTTAAGAGAATCTACCACCTCATCTCATCCCGTGGATGTCGTAAAAGTCGACAGAGGGAAAATGAAAAGATGAAGATGAGCAGAAGCATCTTCTTAAAACATCTGAGCAAATAAACTGCGGGTAGGCAGTACAGCAAAATCCCCCTAAAATGAAACTGGCAAACTTTTGTGGCAATCTATGGGGGAGGCCTATGTTAAGTAGTGGACTAGTGATAGGCTGAAATGGTGATGATGATGAAGATATTACGAAACACAAATAAATATGAGCTATACCATATTAATAATTCCACGAAATTTAATTTAAAATAGCTTCCTCTGATTCATTCTAGGCAAAGAATAAAATAAGATTTTTATTTTGTTTTGTTTTGTTTTCCCGACCTTTAGAGGGCTTTGCAACACCCATGTTCACGTGACATTGGTTGATCCGTGCTTTACTTCAGCTTTTCATTATTAACTTTGGGTTGATTTACGGAAAACGATCTTACTTAATATTATTATTATAAATAAATTATATTTTTTTTATAAACTCTAAAGTCAGACACTGTTGACAAAGTTTATTTTGCCTATTGAGCCGTAAATGTTGCTTTTGCCAATGTGTATAATGTAGCGGTAAACATAGAAATCGTTAATTGACGTTGGAGTCATCCCAAATAATTGTAATTCCTATGCTAGAAATAGTATTAAGCGTTTCATCGTGTACTGTGTAATAATCTTTAAGATCTTCATCAAATTCGACGATAGTGATGTGTAATTTTGAACTTTTTTGAAATTTTTATTGGTGTGAGTCTTGAGTTTCATTGTCTGGAACTTTAACCGTTTAACCGTAGAGTCTTGATTGTCATACTAAAAATAAAATAAAATCTGACACCGGTTTATACCAAATGCATACTAGTTAATTTTTACTTTATTTAATACATGAAAACAAGATTGCCAACTCGACGAAAACTTTGAAGTACCGAAAATAAGAGTGTTGGTTTTCTATGTAAATACATGAATAAAATAAATAATTTGTCAATTCTGAGGATTGCAGTAAATATTAGAACATATTTAATCTAGGCAAAAATGACCTTTCTGGACCACCAATGTTGTTGTTTCTTTTAAGCTTTCCGATACTAAAAAAAGCTAGAAGCAAAATAAATAGGTACGGAATTAACATCCACCTGCTGGCTGACAAAAACATATCTCTAAACTAAACTAAAAAATTTGAACTAACCTTTGTAGGCAATTTTAACGTGTCAAATATTTTGTTGATCAATAAACGAAAAATATAATAGTTGTTTTATTTCTATTCAAAGTAAAGAAAAAAGTAAAGTTTCAGCCTATAAATGTCCCACTGCTGAGCACAGGCCTCCTCTAATTTCGGAGAGGGTTTAGGAGCTACGAAGAATCCGCCACGCTGCTCCAATGCGGGTTGGCGGACTTCACATGTCTTCGAAATATCTCTATTCCTCGGACATGCAGGTTTCCTCACGATGTTTTCCTTCACCACTAAGCACGTGGTAAATCAGCACTTAAAATTGTAGAACAATTTTAGAGGTGCTGGCACCGGGTATCGAACCCAGGTTACTCGCTTACTATGAAATTAAAGGCGAGCACCAGACCCCTGTGCTAGCTACCACGGCTTCTATTATTCTATATTATATTATTTCTATTCAGTTAAAATATAATAACATGATAATGAAGATGATAAAGAAGATGATGATGATGATGATAAAATACAAATTAAAAAACGTGGGTGTGTGACACTGACTGTCTAAAATACGCTTAGACACTAGTACTGGTAACTTGTACTTTGTGTATTGAAGTACGCAAATCGCTAAGCCACGCTGTTATTAAACTCCTATAATAATCATCAGCATCAACGTCCAAATCTATATCATCGAAATAATCAGCGGCTCCAGTACAGAACATTCAGGCCCTATTGATACTTATATAGATTTAACATCACATGACTCATTCAGGAAGGTAGATATTAAAAATATTGTACAAAATCTGAGTCATAATAAAACAAAGAAATATATTTTAATTATGTAAATTCATCAAAAAGTCTTAGTCCCTTATGAAACAAAAAAATATCTTCATTTCTTTGCAAAAGAACACAAAAAATTAGGTAACAAATTAACATTGTCCAAATATAGACATTTGTATAATTCAGACACAATTAAATAACAAAATGACATTGGAAAATTAGAAGAGTCTTTACATAGTATGACACAGAAATATGAGTATGCTCAAAAAGAAATACAAGAGTCAAGTAAAGTAAATTCTGAGAGATTTGATTCCCTAATAAATAACCATTTAAATAACTGTGCTTGCTCTGTTGTCCTTGCAAACATCTCCAAACCCTCTGTTGAACTGAGTAGCAGCTCCACACCTGTTGAAAATATATTGTGGCATGTTCTGTTGAACGTCAGTGTGAGATTGCTTGTGCAGAAATGGATGGATATCTATTTAGGTGTATTTATAGACCACCTTCTGCTGACTTCACAGCATTTATGATTATAATGAAAGAAGACTTGGGAAAAGTTTTTAAAAGTAAAAAAAAAAAGTGATTTGTGGTGACTTGATTATTGATCTGTTAAGTGAAACTCTAGACAAAAAGAGATTTGTTTCTCTTTTTAACTGTTTAAATTTACAATGTATATTTACTGAACCAACCAGAGTTACACCATCTTGTTCCTCGTGTAAAATATTAAATATTAACAGTAAAATATTAAAAAAGCTGTATTAAATGGAGTTAGATCACAAAGCTTTAAAGATACAGTTGAACTACAAAAAATTTAATGACAGTGTATCAATTGAATGTAGACCTGTGTCCAGAAACAGAACCGATTCAAACACAATGCTAAGTTTAAACTTTCTGAATTAACTTTTTTTAATGACCCTGATAGCACATTTATCACTGTTTTATGCAATTTCTAACGAATATGTAACGACATCTATGTCGCCACATGAGAAGCTTAAGTAATATTCGCATAGGTCTATAATCGCGGTATGAAAGTGTTCTGAGATGCGAACTATATATACAACATCTAAAATATTACTAGTAGGAGGAGACGTCCCCCCCCCCCCCCCCGGATCAGACCAACCGATCTGGCGGGTAGCTACCCTTAATAGATAAACTCTAGATATTGTTTCCAAATGGTTTGCGGCAAACAATTTAGTTTTAAATGCAGGCAAAACAAAATGTTTTCACTTTAAAATGTCTAAGGCGGCGCATAATATTAATATTAATTTACAGAATTCTAATCTTACGTTTGAAATTTCAACTGTTTTCTTCGAATATTATACACTATTGACTCCCAAGTTACAATATTGAAAACACACATTGAAAAAATAGCTTCGAAATTAAGTTCTGCCATTTTTGCAATAAGAAAGATTAAACAGCTGACTGATGAAGCTACAGCTAAATTTTGCATACTTACATAGTATTATGTCCTATGGCGTATTACTGTGGGGATCCGAAGTCGGATTGGAAACAATATTTATTTGCAAAAACAAGCATTTCGGACAATCTTTAAGTTGGGACCTAGCGAGTCGCTACGAGAATAGTTCTCGTAGCGACTCGCTAGGTCCCAACTTGCCCAACAACCCTCGGGATGACATGGGGTGGTAGATTCTCTTAGGCCACTACCACACGGTCTAAAGCAACGATTTATATTTTATTAAATAGCTGACCTTATATCTTCAATCTTTTTCAATTTGTGAATATTAATTGTATATAGTAATATGGTGTGTACGGTGTGGTAGCGCCTTAAGAAAATCTACCACCACATCTCATCCCTTGGTTGTCGTTAAAGTCTGCAGAGGGAAATTGAAACCAGGAGATGGGCAGCAGAATCTTCCTGGAAACATCCAAATAAATAAACTGCGGTTGCCAACCCGCCTGCCAAGCGTGGCAACTATGGCAAAATCCCTCCAATATGAGAGCTACAAACTTTTGTGGCTTTCTATGGGGGAGGCCTATGTTCAGCAGTGGACTTGTGATAGGCTGAAACTACGAAATCGTTGCTTTGTAAATCGTTGCGTTGTAACATTGCAGAACGCTATTTTAATGAAACTATTAAAAAATAACTAACAATAATATTTAATTTAAAGTCAGTAAAGTTAATTTACACAGCACGACCCAATTAATGCAGCTCTACGGAGCCTTCAAAGCCTTGATTAAATTTCAAGCTCAGGTCCCGTCGCACAATCAATGGCTTAAGTGCAAATATTGATGAAGTGTTGGCGGAAATGCACCTAATGAAATTTAAGGTGAACAGAGGCTTTCGAAGGATGGATGGATTAAAAAAAAAGAAATTTTACTCTAGCTAGAGTGACATAAATCATTTTTTATTTTGGAAAAATTGATGAGGCAATTAATCGTTCATCTGATAGTAAGGGCAACGTCTGCCCATAACAAATACTGTATCACGCAGATCAATTCTATGTGACCATGCCCAGTGATTACAGTAGCTATCGGTTTTTTTATTTGATAAAGTAAAGAAAAGAACGAAAACGTTCACCTGATCGTAAGTGCAACGTCTGTCCATAACAAACGCTGTGTCACCTAGAACATTTCTGTGTTACACCACACTGCGCTCGTCACACTGAGACATCAGTTCTTAAGTCTCATATGCCCAGAGATTACGCTAGCTCTCCCTTCAAACCGAAACACAGTAATGTATGCACACTATTGCTTCACGGCACAATAACTGGCCCTGGGGTGGTACCTAACTAGAAGAATTCCTGCATAGAAAACTGTAAAAGTGCTCTTCAAACCGAAACACTGTAATGTTTGCACACTACTGCTTCATAGCAGAATAATTGATACTGCGTTGGTACCCTAGACGGTAGGTCGCTAACTAGGATCTGATTGGTACTGCTATAGTCGAGTTATTAACAATTTCTATATTTATGAACCTCATATCCACAGTCTATGTTGCTTTAATGTCAATGAAAAAATTCGAAGAATCTCGAACCGATAGGTGACGCTGTGGTCGACTATGTCCTCGGTATGACGAATCATTAAAGAATATTTATAACATTATAATGTACTTAAAGTTTCATACTTAAATGTAATTCAGAAATCAAACCCATCGCGTTACCTACCACCAGTGGAAATATATTGATCTAACAATCTATGTATAACACGAATGTTCTCTACTGCTTAATAGGTGTTATTTGCATAGATTGTCATCATCAAGCTCTAGTCACTTTCACTTGAGAGCGGAAGAGCCTCCCAAGTTGAGAATCGGCCATATTGAAATGGTTGATGGAAGTTTACTTTTATGGAGTTATTTAATTACCCATTTTCATAATTCACCTATTATGTAATCTCAAGATCCCTCCAAAATCTATGGGACAGGCCTAGTGTTGAGTACTGTACTAGTGATAGGCTCAAATGATGATGATGATACAGGCTGTCCGTACTATACCTTATTCGCCTCTTACGACACCTCGGTAGGAAAGGGGTAGGTGCCATTCTGCTCGGCCGAAAATTTTAATATCCTCATTAACGCTGTGCAACGAAACAAACACATTAACCAGGATTTCGTTGCGATTTTCGTCTTTGAACTTTGCCTCTGTTGTAAAGACGGTGGCCGACGGTCTAACCTCTGTAATAAATTTCTGTTTTATTCTCTTCACATGCGAAACACAACCAGACCAACAGTTTGTGTTTTTGCATAAATGCTGTCTCCGGCTGGGATCCGAACCCAGTACCCGAGACGTAGAAGTCAGGTACTGTGGCCACTCGGCCACGTGTTCTTTTGTTCTGATGAGATGTAACTTATTTTTAATCTTGTAATTGCTAATGAAATATATTTGTATTTTCGTTTATAAAGTTTAATTGATTTTAGCCGTGTGGTGGCGGCTCGTTAAAAGAATACTACCAGTCCATCTCATCCAATGGATCTCGTAAAAGGCGAGTAAGGAATTAAACTGCACTGTGCACCCATCAGCGCATGGTAATGGGCTCACCACCTATCACACCAAGTGCATTATATTGTTTTAGTGAAACGTGGATTGTTGCAGTCATCTGTTTTTGCAGTATGTGCCCAGTCTCTGACTACCCCTTATGGGATACAGTCGTGATCTTATGTAAGTTTAATTAATGCTGTTATCAATACTTTTATTGATGTACTCGCTGATGCCCGCGTCTGTGTCCGTGTGGACACAGGTTTTTTTAAACATCACGTAGAAATTATATAAAGTCGTGGGAGGGGGCAGGGAAATTAAAAACCAGGAAACGGACAGCAGCATTTCCCTGGAACAAGCGTAGCAACTATGGCAAAATCCGCCCAAAATGAGAGCTATACTTTTTGGTGGCAATCCATGGGGGGAGGCCTATGATCAGCAGTTGACTAGTGAGTAGGGTGATATGATGATGATGATGTTGGATAAAAAGTATTCTGCCATGTGTATCCTCTGCCTACCCCTTATATAAAGGTATGGAAAAAGGCGTAACTATATGTATATATGTATGGCCGACTCCAGGATGCAAAACTGTCTCTGTGCCAAATTTTGTCAAGATCGGTTACGCAGTTGAACCGAGAAAGTTAACAAACAGACAGAGGGACAGAGAAAATTACTTTCTCATCTAAAATATTAGGTAGAATTAAAAGAAATATTTCAACTGCCATGAACGAAAAATAAGCGCGCATAGCCTGATATAGTTTTTCAGATTTTAAGCTGGAACCTATTTATACATTTTTAAAATAAATATTGGCTTAGATGGCTCTGTGAAAAATCCCCTACCTGCTAATGAAAGTCCCGTCAAAGTAGATAAATAAACTAATTAAAATTTTAACGACTAAACTTTGGGAATATATCCCAAAGTAGAGACAATTGCTATGAGTTCAATACAACATTCATCCAGACCATTCGATCAATAATACAGAGTCTTAAAATAGCACCAAAAGACTTAACGACAAATATTTGATATTATTTCAGTGATGTTTTTGCTGTTAACCTTTTTGGCTTCAACGGAATAGACTCATTGCCACCAGTAAACGAATTCGTAAACTTCAAATACTCTTAACTTTTAATTTACTAAATGTTACTGGAAGATACGCTTTATGATTTTCTTACTGTCTTTTTAATATTAGGTCCTTACATATGAAATAGTCGTTTTGTATGGGAGGAATATAAAGTCGGTTTTTTTTTTGTAAAATATATTTAATTAATCAAAGTATGTACTATTGTTATCTATGCACTTCTGCCTTTACTAAAAATACCATGGGTGCGAGAATCAATGAACTCTCTGAAGGCGGTTTTAGACTGCCACATGAGAGATGAAATTTGTGCATACTTGATGATGATGCATGAACCAAAAGCGTACCATATTTTGTTTTGCGACACCAGCGCCATACAAATCGTATCCTTCGAGATATTTCTGCATTCAAGGTTTTCATTGTGCGAGATGAGCGACGCCAAAGAAAAAACTAATGGGGAAAAAACAAATGAATAACTTTTTTCGAAACTCAAATAAGTATACCAGCTAAATGGATTTATAAATTTGAATTTGGAATTCTTAACCAAAGAGGATACGTTTCAGATCAAAGTGGCCAGTACGACAAAACGCCAATTTCATATGTAACGACCTAATAAATTTAGTACTTTAGATGTGATGCGTTCACAAAAAAACAGACAGACGGACAGACATACAGTCATTTCTAAAAATGATTTAGCAAATGAGTTTGCAAAGTTGCAAAATGTACAGACACAGTTTACAGTTTAATTATTTGTAACGGATAAATTAAAAAGAAATAGAGACCAATAACTAATAAAACAGTTGTTTTCGTTGAGACAGAACAAATGATTTAAGTTGTTTAGATAGGTTCAATAAAGCCAAATTTTCTTCCTGTAATCGTTTTACAAACCATTGGTTCTTATTAATATTTTGTATCTAAGTTTTACTTTGGAATTTATGCCCATATTTATGGCAAGTATGTTTGTTGATAAGGTAAAAAATTTGATTGAATTTGAACTTATAACAAAGGTTACTCAGAAAATATAAAATATTTTTACAAGACATTATATTAAGAAGACATAATTATAAACAGCCCCATTTTGTAAAGGCACTAGCAATTAATAACTTTATTTCGTTGACTATTATATATATATTTGAGCTCAGTAAACAGTTTACAACAAACGTCGCAACGTCTGCCCATACCAAACGTTGTGTCACCCCTGAACATTTCTGTGTGGCACCACACTGCAACTGCCCCCCTCAGACATAACTGTACTAGCTCTCAGTAACCTTCAGACTAAAACACAGTAATGTTTATACACTACCACTTCACGGCAGAACAACTGGCCTGGGGTACCTACCTAGATGGATTCCTACATAGAAATCCTACCACCAGTAAAATTCATTTGTCTAAATTCGATTACAGCTACGGCGGTAAGATTTAAATTACTATAAAACTAAATTATTTCTATATTCTGTATTTCTCTTTTCCTCTCTTTAGGTCCACTTAACTGCAAATATTAGTTTTTAGTGTTAATATACCTTTTCTTCTGTTTTACTTCCTTTCATTCAATTTAAACAACTACACAGTGCGCACACTTACACAACTTGGGCATGGAATATATAAGTAGACTATTGTTACATATTAAATCCGATAAATGTTAAAGCGTGAGTTCTACAGACTTAATTCTGTTTAAAGTTTGTTGTATTTCATTTGAAGTGTACGTGTACCGTGTGGTGGCTTAAGAGAATCTACCGACCCATTTCGACCCGTGGGTGTAGTAAACCTCGACAAAGAGAAAATGGAAACCAGAAGAAGAGCAGCAGCATCTTCCTCGAACATCCGAATAAATACACCACACAACCCGCCTACCAACTATGTAAAAATGAAAAAAGCCGTGGCAACTATTTAAAAAAACTTAGAGATTACCTATGGGTGGCCTATGATCAGCAGTGGACTGCTGAAATAATGATGATGAATTAAAATCTAAACTATTAAAACGCAATTACTATAATTCGTATAAAGTCATTATAATTATCTAAAGTGTACTTTTACATTTTATTACTTTTTAAGTCTCAGCAGACATTTCTTTAAAAAAATCTTTAAAAATTTGGTACTTTGGTTAAATTATTATACATAGAGTCACGCGTCTTTCTCATAGGGGTCGCAAAGACCACATCTTTCCACTTGCTACGATCCTGTCATATTTAGCTTCCTCTACTTTCATTATTGTTATCATACAAGCTCGTCGGTTGCGGGTACTTTTGACGTGGCATGTCCTTAAAACGATTTCGATCTGATCGTAATACGTTCGCCTACGTCGATCCTTACCGGCTTGCCCATTCACACTCGCCTCATAAATCTGTTTCGTCAATCTTCTTTCATCCATCCTCTCTACTTGTCCAAACCATCTAAGCATCCCTTTCTCTATCTTTGTCACTACATCTTCTACCACACCGCAACGTTCCCTTATCACGTTGTTTCTCAGTTTTTCCACCAAAGTCACTCCAGCTATACTTCTCAAATTTTTTATTTCAACAGCATTAATCTTATTTTTTTCTTCTGCCAGACCCAACATTCACTACCGTACATAAGTGTAGGAACCAGTACTCCTCTATGTTCAGCCAGTCGTGCCTTTTTTGATACTTTCTGGCTACACATAAAGTTATGCAGGCCCCCATATAATTTATTTCCTGCCAACGCTCTTCGTTCAATATCACAATCGTACTTTCCGTCTCTCGAAAAATTTTAACCTAAATATACAAACTCATTCACTTGTTCCACTCTTTCTCCTTCAATCAGAACTCAGCAATCCAGCATACTTTCTTCTCTTTCAAAAGTCATTACTTTCGTCGTATCTACATTAATTTTCATTCCTTCGCTTTGTAGAGCATCATGCAAAATATTAACCAACGCCTGCAACTCCTCCTCCGATGTTGCTAATATAACCTGATCATCGACGTAAAGTAGGCATTTGACGGTCAAATCATTCAATCTTAATCCAAACGTACTCTCTTTCAGATCTTTCAAGCAATTATCTATAAATAGGTTAAACAGCCACAGTTTAATTTATATATCGTTGTATTGTTAATAATTATACATTTAATTTAAGTATATTGATTAATTAATTAATTTATATATTTTTAATTACAATATATAGGTATTAGAATCAGGCGTTACTTTGTGGAAATCCATTATAGAAAAGGAGAGAAAGTTAATTAATTAGTTAGTTACTTTTTTCCTTTATTACAACGGATTTACGAAAAGTAACGCCTGATTCCATTAACTGTAACCAATTACTGTGATCGGTTTGAAGGTTACTGAGGGCTATCGTCATCACTGAGCATATGAGACTTAAGAACTGATCTCTTAGGGTGACGACCGCAGTATGGTATCACACAGAAATGTTCTGGGTGACACAGCATTTGTTATGGGCAGACGATGCACTTACCATCGGGTGAACGTTTTCCTCGTTTCATCACTGTATTCAATAAAAAAAATTGTCGGAAGCTACTAACTGGGGTAGGAGATGTTATAGTCATACAATTGTACGATTAAACACAATGGAAAATAGTCATCTTTATCTAGCTGTGCCCGAAGTAACGTGCATGCGATAAGATTGGAGATGGAATAGGATACAATGTCGGAGACTGAGACAATAACAATACAACCAGACATGAAAATCAAAAATTTGTGTATTTGCACAAATGTTTGTGTAAACTATATTGTGAAACCATTTGCATTAAATTAAATTCTGAATGCTCGTAGAATCGACAAGCCGGAAGAAAGGTTCTGAAGTGGCATCCTCGCAAGCGAAAACGCAGTGTAGGGCCACTCCCACTAGATGGAATAACATGACATGGCTTTGAACACAGTCGATGGAAGTCCATAAATGCAGGTGGTTCGGGGCCGTGTTTTGTGGCAATCTATGGGGTATTAACTTTGATCAACAGTGGACTAAGGTAGGGTGAAATAAAGATGATGATGAAATTCTGAATCCCGAGGACTCGATTCCCGAGGGGCAAAAAGTGGGCTACGGATGTTGTCTCTACCTAACCATTCAAATGGGAAAGAGGCGGGACTGTATGTATGTATGCATTACTAAGATATTTTAACAAACAATGCTTCTGTGAAATTTTATTTAAATATTTCAGAACCATTGTTGTTGTCTATGGACACCAATTATTTTTTTACACGATAAGAAAATGTTGAAACCGGAAGATGTGGAAAATTTTAATGATGTATTCATGCTTTGTAAGGATGAATACTCAAAAGAAATTCGTCCATTGTAATCTCAATACAACCAATACAACTTTAATGTAAAGGTTAATTTTATTTCCAATACTTGATTTTCTGTTATGTTCACGAAATAATGTTTTTCTTTTTGAAGGAGTAAGTGACAAGCAGACCGTTCGCCTGTCTGTGAGTGTAACCCCTGTCCATAACAAATGCTGTGTCACCCAGAACATTTCTGTGTGGCACTACGCTGCGCCCGTCACCCTAAGACATCGATACTTAACGGCTCATATGCCCAGTAATTACACCAGCCCTCAGTGCCCTTCAGACAGAATCAGTTATGTTAGTACATTACAGCTTCACAGCGGAATAGTTCGCCCTGCGGCGACTACCTAGAAGGATTACTTAATTAATTTTGAAAAAAACACGTTCACACGACCTAAGGACACGTTTCATCCAAGACGGAGGAGTCCGTAAATAAATGGCATACTGGTTAGGGTTCCTGTTCCTATAAATAAGAGTACTCTCTTATGAACAGCAAAAAAGTCTATCACCGTAAACGCTATACGGACTATTTGTGGGAGATCGAAATAAATAATTTGTATGTCGAACATTATGCGAAATTTGTATAGAATGTGGAATAATTTCAAAACTTTGGTTTTTGTCTAAGAACTAGTTAGAAACTTATTTGCTTTATTATTTATGCCATTATTTTTTTATCAGTAACATGACTTTGATGTATTGCTAACCTCACAACACAAAAAGAAAAAAAGAATTACAAAAAAGGAACGAGACGGGCGAAACGTTCACCTGATGGTACGTGCAACGTCTGCCTATACCCGTCATATTTCTGTGTGCCCCTGAGACGCCAGTTTGTAAGTCTCATACGCCCAGTGATTATTATAACGCTAGCTCTCAGTGCCCTTCAGACCCAAACACAGCAATGTTTGCACGCTACTGCTTCACGGTAGAATAACTTTCGGTGGTAACTACCTAGACGGATTCTTGCATAGACTGACTCCAATATCTTCTAGACAAGCAGATGGAAAGGATAGGACATGCGATCCTGTCCATCTGCTTCGTGTCAATTGTCAGCTTGACCAGCTCGGTCACAAATGAACTGAAAGGAATGAAAACCAAATTGCCTTGCGCTCGGCTTAACTAAGAGTTTCATTAATGTATACTGGAAACTCGTCGGTTGCAAAGTTCGTTAATAAAATATTCTAAAAGCGACTTACGCAAACTGCGAGATAGTTTTTATAGCACGTAATGAACGTGCATTCATTGCTACCCAACTGTAAACAAATGGGTGGAGGATTTAAAACTAAAAAAAACGGACAAGTGCGAGTTTAACCCGCGTGGAGGGGGTTCCGTACATTGCATTCAGAAGATAATTTTTGTTATTTTAAAGCCATCGACTTCTTAGGTTTTTCTGTAATTAAAGAAATATTTTCTGTATAAAAAATAGGTGCTATAATTTCGGCGATAAGAGGGGGAGGTGATGGTAAATTTTTATCTATTAAGGTAATTAGTAACTTTAAAAATATTTATTTTAAAATTTATTAAAATACTGATCCTCTTACTTAAAATTCATTTATTGCTACACGTTCGTGTTTGGGTTGCAGACATATATAATACTCGTATGTGTACAAAATTTCAATTAAATCGGTCGAGTAGATTCGGTCGAATTGTGATAGACAGACAGACAGACATAGGAGTGATCCTTTGGGTTCCGTTTTTTCATTCAAAGGTACAGAACCCTAAACATCATTATATTTTAAATATTTTTCACCTTTAACTATGATTCTATATTTTTAATGGAATGAAAGTGTCCCGACAAGCACGTCTTTTACCTGATAGTAAGTGCCACTCCTACCCATAAAAGTTGCGGCGTCACCCATAACTTTGCGTTGGAAAGTACTGTGCTTTGCGATTTCACTTATTTCATTGCCCATAAAACTGAAAAACTGTTAATGAAGGAATGAAAGTTAATTTGCTAAGATTCGCATGCACGATATAAATTGGTGTGGTATTACCTAGTTTTGGAAGAGCACCGCCCGCCCTCCCACGGTAGTGGTAGGATTCCTGTACAGGAATCCGACTAGGTAGGTACCACCCCAGGGCCATTATTGTGCCGTGAAGCAGTAGAGTGCAAACTACTATATTGTGTTTCGGTTTAAAGGGCACTATGAGCTAGTTTAATAACTGGGCATATCAGACTTAACAACTGATGTCTCAGGGTGACGGGCTGCAGTGATGTGTCACACAATAAATGTTTTGGGTGTCACTACATTTGTTATGACCAGGCGTTGCATTTACCATCAGGTGAACGATTTGCTCGTTTTGTCACTGTATCTAATATAAAGAAGCATCCTCTTATCTGCGGAATACAATGGATTGTTTTCATATAAATGAAACTAATTTTACGGATTTTATCGCGTTTAAAAATGGAATGTTTTCTTGCCATCTCACAATCAGGTAAACGATTTGATGGTCTCATTTTATAAAAAAACAATATACTCGACACATGTTATTGTAGACGAAATCAATAAGCGGGTCAACGTTAATATAATATTGGCAAATGTACGTACTAGCTGATGTCCACGACTTCGTCCGCGTTTTTAAATATCCCGTAGGAACTATTTGATTTTCCGGGTTAAAACACCACTTTCTCACTCACTCACTGACTCTGCGACCCGCAGACAGCCGAAGAGTCTATCGTAGAGTCAATAACACTTGATAATGCCTAGTTTTGAGGTGAAACACGTGTCGTGGTCTCGACTTCAGTGGTGTATATTGCCTAGTGGTAGTGTTGTAGTGGTGGAGGGTATCTAATGGCGGTACCCGGTGTCGGTGTTAGTTTGCTTGTGCATGCTACTGTAAAAGGGCGTCGCTCTTCAAGTCTTCTGCAACAAGGTAATATGCACCATTTTATATTTTGCATGCGGATCTTAGCAAATTAACTTCCTTTCCTTCGTTATTATGGATATCGGCAAAGTTACGCCTGATTTTATTAACTAAGAGGCAATGACAGAGACAAAGATACAATATGATCACAATACGACTTGACCTGAAAATCAATAATTTTCACATTTCACAAATATAAGCTTCAGTGGGTATCCGAGTCAGCCACGCATCAGCTTTTGCTGTTGCATGAATGGGCCGGCTCGACCGGCGTGAAGTAGATGTACAAACATACTTCTGCGTTTCGCCTGGTGAGTGAAGGTAGCCGGAGGCCCACCCACCCCATCCTCCTCCTATAACAATATGGTAGCGGCATTACAAAATCTACCCCAGGGGGGTACTGTACTAATCCCCCACCAGGCATCCGCGCTTGGACAGCCTCGGCTGTCTTGAAGGTACGGACCTGTTCATCACATTTGGCTGGGCATAGACAGCGACGACCATCCTCGCGTCTATGGGTGCCTCTATAGCTTCCATAGCGGTAAAACGGAAACTGACCGACTCATTGACCACTTCCAGATGGTTACAGATTCCGTGCTACAGCAGATCTCATCCGTAGAGATCGTGATACTCGGCTCGGATCTCGTATCACCGATCATGCGGGGAGATCTGTTTATGACTTTCCCTTGGCATATGATCTGACACAGCTTGTGACTTTGCCTACGCGAATCCCAGACGTGGAGGATCATATACCTTCTCTGTTGGACCTTCTGCTGACTTCTCATCCGGACAGCTATCAAGTCTCCGTCGATGCTCCTCTGGCTTCGTCGGACCACTGTCTGATCCGGAGTACGGTGCCTATCACGTGTCTATTGCAGTCGCGATCAGCAAGCTGCCGACGGGTATGGCACTATAAGTCGGCAGATTGGGATGGGATGCGATCTTTTTTTGCATCCTACCCTTGGGGCAGTTGTGTTTTTTGCTGGATGATCCTGACGCCGTTGCGGGGTCTTTTGCTGATGTGGTGCTTCAGGGTATGGAACTTTTTGTTCCGTCCTCTGTAGTGCCCACCGGAGGCAGATCCCAACCTTGGTTTGGTCGCACCTGTAAAATGGCTTCACGCCAAAAGTAGGAGTGTTACCGAGCCTGGTCTAATGCATCGGCGTCCCAGGATGTAAAAACCAGCGATCATAAAAAGAAGTACAACTTCGCCTCCAGGTCCTTCAAAAGAGCCTTCGCCTTCCTTCAGGACCTCGTGCATTCTGGTCTCTCGCCAAGGCTGTCCTCGGAAACTTCGGTAAACTATCGCTTCCATCTCTGCACAGGGAGAACGACTCGCTGATCAATGCCGCAAAAGAGAAGGCCGATCTTTTAGGCTCTCTCTTTGCGTCCAACTCGACTCTCGTTGACAGGGAGAACTTGCCGTCAACCACCCCCCGGTGTGAGTGCTCTATGCCAGACATTCGGTTCTGGCAGAGCTCAGTGCGCAAAGCACTTTTCTCCCTGGACATCAACAAGTCGAGTGGGCCCGATGGGATCCCCCCAATTTTGCTGAGGAATTGTGCTCCGGAGTTGGGACCAGTTTTAACGCGTCTTTTCCGGTATTCCTACTCCCGAACTCATGGAAGACTGCCTTAGTTCACCCGATCCCTAAAAAAGGCGACCGCTCAGATCCGACTAACTACAGGCCAATTGCCATCACCTTCTTGCTCTCCAAAATAATGGAGTCTATTGTTAACTGTCAGCTCTTGAGATACCTAGAGGACTACTAGCTGATTAGTGATCGCCAGTACGGTTTTCGACGGCGTCGGTCAGGTGGGAATCTTCTGGTATACCTCACTCATCGATGGACTCATCGGAGGCAGTTGAGACCAAGGGAGAGGCTCTGGCAGTTAGTTTGGATATAGCGAAAGCCTTCGATCGGGTCCGGCATGAAGTGCTCCTATCGAAGCTGCCTTCCTTGGGGCTTCCCGATAAATTATGCAATTGGGTCACCAGTTTTCTCACAGGCTGAAGCATCAAGGTTGTAGTCGACGGTGCATGCTCGGACTCCAAGCCTGTGAATGCTGGTGTTCCACAAGGCTGCGTGCTATCACCAACTCTATTTCTTCTGCATATCAATGACATGTTACAAATTCGTAATATTCATTGCTATGCAGATGATAGTACTGGTGATGCTTTATACACTGGCTGTGCTAATATTTCTCGGGAACACGTCAACGAGTGCCGGAACAAACTTGCGTCTGAAATCGAAATCTTATTAGATAAAATTTCGATATGGGGCCGACAAAATTTAGTCCTATTCAACCCTAAGAAGACACAGGTTTGCGCGTTTACCGCTATAAAGAAACCCTTTGTCGCATACCCTCGTTTTGGTAATACTCCCCTCCCTGCCTCAGCTAGTATCGGAATCCTTGGCGTTGACATATCGAGTGACGTTCAGTTCGGCGGTCACCTGGAAGGGAAGGCCATGTTGGCCTCCAAAAAGCTTGGCGTGCTCAGTAGGACAGTATTTCACGTCGGCCCATCGTCTGCAACTTTACAAGGCGCAAGTTCGGCCTCACATGGAATACTGTTCTTACCTCTGGGCGGGGGCACCCCAGTGCCAGCTCCTTCCATTTGAACGAATCCAACGAAGAGCGGCTCGAATCGTCAACGACCGAGTTCTTTCCAATCATCTCGATCCACTGGCTTTGCGAAGAGACGTTGCATCTCTTTCCATTTTCTACCGTATTTATCATGGGGAGTGTTCCGAGAAGTTGTTCGGATTAATTCCTGCTGCTAAATTTACCAACGTACATTGCGGCACACAACAAAATTTCATCGACACCACCTGGATGACTGGCATTCCACCACCGTACGCTTTGCCAGATATTTTCTGCTACGCACAACCACTTTGTGGAATAGGCTGCCACCAGCAGTTTTTCCGGACCAATACGACTTAGGGACCTTCAAGAAAAGATTTCCTTCCTCAAAGGCCGGCAACGCATTCGGAGTTCCCCTGGTATTAAGGAAGTTCATGAGCGGCAGTGATCACTTACCATCAGGTGAGCCGCTTGCTCCTTTGCCATCTCTCCTATAAAAAAAAAACATTACAGCAGGCAGGTACGTCGACCGTTTTCGAGTCGTCATATTTATCTATAATATAATTATGTACGTAAGCGAACATCGTTTCGTAAAAGATTTTAATAAAAACCTACGTAATTTTATTCATAGGTGAAAGCAAATTTTGTTGTATTAAAATTCCTGCTCGGAAGAAAATCATGTCATTATGAATACAAAGGCTTTAGAATTGAGCTTTTAAGTGTAATAAGGTAGCTAAGTTTAATATTAAAATACTGAGGTAAATACGGAGGAAAAAGACAGTGTTGTCTTTCCATTCACTGGTCACTCAGTAGGATTGCTATGCAGGATTCCGTCTAGGCAGGTACCACCCCGGGGCCAGTGATTCTGCCGTGAAGCAGTAGTGTGCAAGCATAGCTGTGTTTCGGTTTCAAGGGCACTGTGAGCTAGCGTAATCACTGGGCATTTGAGACTTAAGAACTGATGTATCAGGGTGACGGGCGCAGTGTGGTGTCACACAGAAATATTCTGGGCGACACGCCATTTGTTGTGGGCAAACGTTGCGGTTACCATTAGGTGAACGTTTTGCTCGTTTCGTCGCTTTATACAGTAAAAAAAAGCTAATAAATATTATATTAGTAATGGATTCCTATGCAGGAATCCGCCTAAGTAGGTACAACCGCAGTGAAGCAACCGCAGTGAAAATTCTGCCTAGAAGTAGTAGTGGGTAAACATTACTGTGCTTCTCAACCTGATGTATAATATTACTTCTACAATAAAGATTTAATAAGAGAGAAATACTAACTTTAAAAAAAAAAAAAACTAGAATAGCGTGCCGTAGCTGCCGTGCCAACCCTACATTTGCTACGAAGAGACGCCGAACAAACGCATGGTAAAAGAGCCCCAGTTTATAATTATGTTGATGAATTCTTACAATAGTATTTTTAATAAAATTGATATTTTTACCCACAAGATAGGTAAGTTTTAAAAATAATTACTGTCAGTACTTAAAGGAGAAATAGTATGAAATAAAAAGTAGCGTTTTTGTAACACTGTTTATGTTATATGTAACACTGTTTTCTATGTATTTGTTGTTTAGTATACACAATATACAATTTAATTATAAATGCGCTAATCTCAACCATAATGTGTGTTTTATATGTATTCTTATATTTTTTAGTATAATATATATAGTGTAAACTGTTTGTTGATCCTAATAAAACTAAAAAACACAAAAACTTTATTTTTTACCCTAAAAGGATACAATGGGAGGACTTAATGCCAGTTGGCATTCTCTGCCAGTCAACCCTGGGCGTAGTGAACAATTGTGGAAAGTGTAAAATCAAAAATAAACAAATCTGCGGAACCTTAAAGCTATTAATAAATATAAAATACAATTACAAAAAATACTCAACAACATATTTAATAAATACATAGCAATATATAATTATGATAAACAATGATACACAAATATTCACATACACATAAACTAGCATGCATACACACATACATATACAGAACTGCAAGTAATGGTAACAAGCATGGTTGGATATGAATTTGTAAAAAGAATCCGCTAACAATTTTATTCTGCTCCCGTACTAACATCTTAAAGCAGCTCTTATTTTGAGTTTATTAATACATTATGTCTGCAATAGATAGAATGTGTTGAGGAAGGTTACAAAATTTCATGAAGTTGTATATTTGTTGAATAGTATGTACGTCATAAGCAGCCGCCCTGTGAGAACTGAACCTTATCGAGATAAGCCGAACTGTGAGGTGACCGATTAACCATGCCATACAGCGCCATCGTTTGGTCGACTTATTTTAACCGGGTAAATTTTTTGGTCACTATCTGGCTGGCCGTGCTTAAGGCAGCGTAAGAAAATCTGCGTTCCTGTTTCATTCTGTGAGTGTCGTTAGAGCCGACAGAAACGGCTAGAGAACCTCTTTGCTTCTGTCATGTTGCAGAAAAACCTCATTGTGAAATCTTCTTTTTTTAATTCTGGCCTCTTTCAATACTATTCTGCCAATGTCAAGTCAGTCACGAGAGTGACCATAGATAATTCACAATATCGATCAACAGTAAAATGGTAGTTGACTCTTACTGAAGATTTGTGTGGCTGATGGAGACAAACGAAAAGTAAAATTCCGGTCTTAAATTGAATTTTCGAATCACTGCAGATTCTCAAAACCACTTGCTGCATAAAAAACTATCAATATTTAATAGTCATACATCGAAACGCAAAACATACACAGAAATTACAAAATTCAATTAATACACTGCCGTCACTTTTCCGGGTTGACGCCAAAGAGCCTCTTCGTAAATAGACATGTACTTCTATCGCGTATCAAATGCGAAGACTGTATGATAGTTTGACTTGTCTATTTAACTTTATTCCTTGCTTTTTTTTCACATAGTATGTTATTTATTTTGGGGGTATTTCTATAGTTTTCTCGTCTGGTTGGGATATATATGAATATATAGATAAATATATAAAAAAAGATAAAATAAAAAAGATACTATAAGGTATATACTAGACAATACTTTAAAATACAATAAAATATATAATTAAAATCCCAACCAGACGGGAGCCCTCGGCAGGGGAGACCAAACGGCCGAGGGTTAGGGGGAAAGGGAAAGAAACCGGCGGACAATGCGGGGCGTATCAAGAAGCACCGCCTTCTGCATTTGAGCACGGAGCGTCCCGTCACGGAGTCCCAGTCGTCTCAGATGTCCCAAGTGACTGACTGGGATTAACCCGTTTGCAGATACGACCACAGGAATGATTTCAGTCGGCATACCACCCCACATGTCGGTCACCTCGTGAGCCAGGTCCAGATATTTTTTATTTATTTTATTATTATATTCTTTCGTTAGGTGATTGCGTTATGAACTGCATGTACAAGTAAATTCTGCCATTGACACGCGGAAGGTACCTAGCGGTGTCAGCAGAACACCAGCGTTGGCTTTCTGGCCAACGTAATGCTGAGCTGAAACCATATCGATCCAGAATCGCAATTCTTCTTTCTAAATTTACTATAGATTTAAAGTAATATGTTTTCTATTGTGTTCCATTTTTCTTTTGTGTTTTATGTACCATCTGTGCTGGATTGATTAATTGAGATATTATTATTATTATTATTATACGATAGTATGATTGTTATGTGCCGTGTGGCAGCGGCTTAAGAGAATCTACCACCCCATCTCATCCCGTGGGTGTGGTAAAAGTCGTCAGAGGGAAAATTAAAATCAGAAGATGGGCAGCAGCATCTTCATGGACCATCAGAATAAATGAACTGCGGTTGCCAACCCGCCTGCCAAGCGTGGGAACTACGGCAAAATTTCCCCCAAAATAAGAGTTACAAACTTTTGTAGCAATCTATGGGGGAGGTCTTTGTTTAGCAGTGGACTAGTGATAGTCTGAAATGATGATGATGATGATGATATTATAGTTTTACACGCGTAATCACTAATTATGGTAAATTCTGAATAGTTAGAAGAGACCTACGTTCAAAAGTGGTTTGTTTAAATATTAGCGATGATGCTGATGAATTAACTTAGTAGGTAATTATTTTCCTAAGTTACGCCATTCGTTTTTAGAATAGTTTTTAGTGGTTTGCGATCATATACCGATGACCTAAAAAGGCTAAGACACACGTAAACAGTTTTTATGCTTAATGCTATTCTTGCTCGTTAATTTTTGAAGTGAAAACTTGTTCAGTATCGTTGTGATTTGAAACTCGGCGAAACGAACAAGGGACACTAAATAGAGATAGATATAAACATCTATAGGACGAGAGAATTAGATAGAATACAGTATCCAGTGTTTTTTTCGCATATTTTTCTCTCTAATTAAAGTGCACTGTGCACCCAACAGCGCATGGTGGCGATCGGCTCACCACCTATCACACCAAGTGCATATATTGTTTTGGTGAAACGTGGATTGTGGCAGTCATCTGTTTTTGCAATGAGTGCCCAGTCTCTGACTACCCCTTATGGGATACAGTCGTGATCTTATGTATGTATGTATGTATTATTATTATATTGATCGAATCCATAGCAAAGCATTTATTTCATACTTTAGTTACCATAAGCCACTCGAGTCATTAGTTGAAATTGAAAACGTGGAGTCTGTATAATATGCAATTTAATATGTAAAATAAATTGTAAAATATTTTTTAATCTTGGTAACAATATCATATTAAATAAACCCTACAATTATCCTGCTCCTGATGCTCTGCATTCGGCTAAGTTTAGATTTCTGAAGGTTTTACTTTTACCGCGTGTGACACATGTTTTTTTTAATGAAAAAAAAAAGTGATTCGACGAGCAAATACATCACCTGTGGGATAGTGCAACGTCAGCTTAAGACAAATGTTGTATCACCCAGAACATTAATATGAGATACCACATTGCGCTCGTCACCTCAGTCTTTAAGTTTCAAACATAAGTACATAGACTCACACCTCTTTTCTTCATCTTTCCACTTGCTACGATCCTGACACACATCTTTCGCTTCTTATAGATAGATAGATCTATCGATACTTTCTTCATTGCATCACAGCGAAGAATATCAATAAAACAATAAAAACAAAAAACAAAAAAAATCAGTTATAACTAAAAAATAGAAATATATATCAAATTATACAAAAATCAGATAAATAAAAAGTGTCTTAACATACTAAAGTTGCAACCTATTTTTTTTTTTTTTTTTTACTGTACGCTACAGATTTTGTACTACAGTGTGACGCAATGAATAGGTCTGCGCTCAGTATGAGTTACGGATGCCCGCAACACTGATTTTCAGCACAGCCTTCTTCTACTTTCATTAGTGTTTTCACACAAGCTCCTAGGTTGCCGGTACTTTTGGCGAGGCCTTTCCTAAAAACGACTTCGATCTGATCGTGATACGTTCGCCTACGTAGACCCTTACCGGCTTGCCCATTCACACTCGCCTCATAAATCTGTTACATCATCACTATCTCTGTCACTACATCTACGTAAGTCTCATATGCACTGTATTTTTTTTTAAATATTATAATGAATTGAAATAGTCACCAAGTATAAATTTTTACAAACAGAATTAATAATCAAAGTCGTTTTATAATATATTATAAAACTAGATAATTATTCTGGGTGTGTAATTATGGATTAATCCTGTGGGAAATTACAACATGCACCATTAATTTAACCTTTATAATGTGAAACACCCACACGCGCATTACTTATTTACTTACGTACTTTGGATTAGAATTGCTCTATAAAACTGTTTCGAAGCGTTTAAGCATTTTCTAAAATGACACTACGACTTAAAAAAAATTGCAGGTCGCTTAGTTTGAGAAAGAAATCTTAGAAACTTCACAGGGAATAAATAAAAATGGCGTTATGAAACAAAGCAGGCAGGAAATTACTGCGGCGATTACAAGTCATATTGATGAAGGATAGGAAGTTAATTTGCTAAGATCCGCATGCAAAATATAAAATGTTGTCTATTACCTAGTTTTTGAAGAGTATCGTCCCCGCTCAGTAGCGTGCACAAGCAATCTAACACCGCGACCAATAACCGCCACCAATGCAATACTGCCACTAGGTAATACACACCACTGAAGATGAGACCACGACCCGTGTTTCGCCTCAAAACGAGGCATTATCTTTTCATATGTTAAAAAGTACTCTGTGGCATTATCAAGCGTCATACACTCCACAACAGACAGCTCGGCGGCTGTTGTTAATCTGTTAATCTGCTAAGACAGACACTTAGCAAATTAACTTCACGCGCTTGTTTGTCTATGAGACTATTCTTTATAAATTAATTTATGAAGTTTTCTAACTATAATAATTAAAAAAATTTAACTCGAATACGGAAAAGAATAACAATAATTAAGGGAAAAAAGTTCCAAAACGTTTAACGCGACTATGCATAAATAAAATAAACTAAAAAGTTAGAAATAAGTTAAGTTATAAATAAATAAATAAATAAGTGCTGATTGCTATCATCGTCGTATAGAGTAAGACAAGTCTATTGTTTATTTACTTCTATTGAATTCTTGCAGTATATACGTTACAATTCAATTCAAATGCCTTGTGCCGTGCGTATTTCGCCCTTGATGTATAAACCCAAACCAACTAACCTATAATAATTATTAATAACCTACAATTATTAAACAAATAAAAAAATGACGATTAATTCCTAAAGTTTGTGCCAATTGCTATGAGCTAAATACAACATTTATCTAGACTATTCGATCAATAACATACAGAGTTTTAAGATATACATAAACATCGTGTATCATTCAGCACCCACATACTTAACGACATATATTTGATATAATTTCGGTGATGTTTTTGCATAGTACAGCTGAACTCGCGGGCCAGTTGAAAACATTTAAAAACTGTCTCTCATACATACAACGATCATTTGCTCAACAACGCCATCTATTGATAATGAATATTAAATTTGATGGCGAAAATGCATAATTGAATATTGTACTTTATATAAATTATATTCGGTGTAAGAAAATATAATATTATTTTTTAATTTGCTGTGTTTCAGGTTCAGGTGTTAGTTTTATACTATAGAACTTAATTTTTACATCTTTTATAACCATTTCTTAGATTACTTACTTGACTAATCGCCACCATTGAACAAATTCGTAAACTTCAATTACTCGTAACTTTTTATAGAATTAAGCGATTTTAATAAAACAAAGACTAAATGTTACATGTTATGTGGAAAATACCCTCTATGATTTTCTTTATGAGTCTTTTGATTAAATTTATTACTTTAGGCGTGATGCAGACAAACGCAGATCACAAACAAACAGACAGACAGACAGACTTTTATAAAAATGATAGAAATGCATTTAGATACTTATTTTTAGCCTGCCTCAATGACTTTTATTCCAACATTTTTGAATGTACAGACACGTGAAGTTTTCAGATTTATTATATGTATAGATTAGCTACGAGTACCTTAAGTATTTATGTTAAATGATTATTGAAGTAAAATATCTTCTATGCATTGTTAAGCTTTATACCAAAATTAGGAAACAATATTAGTCTACTATTAACGTAATAACATATTTTGATGTGTATATTATTTAGATATATAATTAAATTCCTATAGTATCACAGTTACATATACGAGTATGTACATATTACATCGGGAAATGTTTCTGATAAAGTAAACAGGGGAATCGGAAATTAGTATAATATTGACGTAGATTCTTTAATCTTTCTTTCTCAGACTCGAGAGATTGCGGAAAATTATTTAGCTTTTATATCTCGAGGCATTTTCGGAAATTTGATTTTCAGGTTTAACCACGACTTATCTGCTTGCATATCGATTGTACAATAGTAAATTCATTCATATAATCTTAATTAAAATGCTAAGCACAAGACAACTGTGTGGTCTAATGTCCAGATTACCTAAATTCTATTTGCCGTGTGGCGGCGGCTTAAGAGAATCTACCACCCCATCTCATTCTGTGGGTGTCGTAAAAGTCGCCAAAAGGAAAATAAAAACCAGCAGATGGGCAGCAGCAGCTTCCTGAAACATCTGAATAAATAAACTGCGGTTGCCAACCCACCTACCAAACGTGGCCACTATGGTAAATTCCCCCCAATATGAGAGCTACTTTTGTGGAAATCTATGGGGGAGGCCAATGTTCAACATTGAACTAGTGATAGGCCATGATTATGATGATGATGATATCGTGGGTCCTGAATTCGAAAGTCAACCGGAGCCATGAGCATACATAGCTGTTTTTGGGTTTGTGTGCCTTGTGCATGTGAAATTAGTCTGTTAAACGCATAATGATTTCTTATATTTACGCGAACACTACACATTTAAATGAAACTAATTTTACGGATTTTATCGCGTTTAATTTTATACTATTTATAACCCGACGTTTCGAGTGCTTTACAGCACCCATGGTCACGGGGGGACTGAGGTGACAGATGTCCTGATGTCATAGTTAACCCGGAGTACCTTCAGCTTTTTTTTTTTTTTTTTTTCTTTTTCTTTTTTTTTTTTTTTTTTTTTTTTTTTTTTTTTTTTTTTTTTTTTTTTTTTTTCTTTTTTTTTTTTTTTCTTTTTTTTTTGTGGTCATTTTTTGTGGTCCGATCTACGCAGAAAGAGCTAACTGCGTAGATCGGACCACAAAAAATAATTAAAAGCTGAAGGTACTCCGGGTTAACTATGACATCAGGACATCTGTCACCTCAGTCCCCCCGTGACCATGGGTGCTGTAAAGCACTTGAAACGTCGGGTTATAAATAGTATAAAATTAAACGCGATAAAATCCGTAAAATTAGTTTCATTTAAATCTGTTAAACGCACTCAAACTTACGATAAAAGAGAAACCTTAGGTCGACGCATCGTTTTTTTTATAATAATGATCTTGTTTAACATTAGCCAATCTGAACACAGGTCATTGTTAAACATAGGAATAGGCATGTCATCATTATTTATTTTATACAAACTGTAGTTATTTTATGATGTATCTTAATGTAGTCGATAGGTGTCCGGTAGAGTATAGAATAGCACCCACCTTTTTTCTACCGACGTGTCGAAAGAGTCTACTTAGGATTGTACGGACAGCCTTTATTCGTGCAAAATAAATCTATTGTATGCTATGCTGTGACTCGACTGTTCGTGAGAACGCAAAGAGGAGTAAGAATTTTTGACTCCTAACCAAATTTCGGTGACTTGATGGTATTTTCATTAGGTAGTCAAACATGTGCCCCCCTGTGACCATGGCTATAAAGCGTTCGAAAATCGGGTCATAAATAGTTTTTATTTCTTGGATAAAGTGACGAGACGAGACGAGCAAAACGTTCACCTGATGGTAACTGTAATGGTTGCCCATAACAAATGCTGTGTCACATGGAACATTACTGCGTAGCACCACACTGCGCCTGTCACCCTGAGATATTGATTCTTAAATCTCGTATACCCAGTGATTACACTAACTCACAGTGCCCTTCTAAACGAAACGCAGTTATGTTTGCACACTACTGCTTCACGGCAGAATAACTGGCTCTGGGGTGGAACCTAGCTAGACGGATTACTGTACAGGAATCCTATCACCAGTAAAATAGTTACAAGTTAAACTGGATTAAATCCGTAAAATTTAATTTAATTCAATGTATAATAATCGCGTAAATATAAGTTTCTTAGATACTCTAAATCTAATCGTAGTTGCTTAATACGTCTCATAAAATAATAAATATCTAAAGCGTATGTAATTACGGCTTGCCTCCCCTGGGAAATTACAGCAGCGG
Source organism: Luehdorfia chinensis (assembly GCA_019845155.1). NCBI lineage: Eukaryota > Metazoa > Arthropoda > Insecta > Lepidoptera > Papilionidae > Luehdorfia > Luehdorfia chinensis. The sequence goes on along the minus strand of JAHVAK010000003.1, from coordinate 1,946,851 downwards.
CGATCAACTTACTTCTTATGAAGTATGAAAGAAGATGATCGCATAGTTTTATATTAAAAGTTTTACAATAGACCAAATCTAGATGTATATATTTTTTTATAGCTTGTAGAGCTAATAACCGTTGGAGAACAAAGGTTCTCGTGTGGCAACCTCTTATCGACGACCTGCACGGTTTTGGGGGAAGTTGATGGATGCAGGTGGCTCGGGACCGTGTTTTGCGTCAATCTATAGGGGCCTATGTTCATAAGTGGACTACGATAGCGTGAAATGATGATGATCATGATAGTTTTTTCTAAATTCAATTAGTGTATCAGTTCAAAATATAATAAGAACACTATCAATTCAGTTAAATACTATGCATAAAAATCAACATTACTTTCAATATCAAATTGAAGCTTAATAACTAACTTAATATTCATCTTTGGAGTGAAGTACTGGCAAACCCCTCGTGAGATGACGGATTCGCTTCGTTCAGTTGCAGCGTATGAATTGACTGAAGGAATCCATCAGGTAGGTATCAAACATTGCTGTGTTTCGGTCCGAAGGTCACTGATAGCTAGTGTGGTTGTGCTAGTGTGACCTGGGCATATGAGACTTAAAGACTTGTGGTGGTGTGGTGCCACACGAAAATGTTCTAGTTGGCACAAAATTCGATATGAGCAGACGTCCCACTTAACACGAGGTGAAGCATTTGCTCAACTCGTCCATTAAACATGCGTTCCATCAGTCTACAATTGCGCCCATCAGAAAACCATCAGCATTGCATTCTGTATTTGCATATGTAAATTATTACATTTCATTTGCTAACCTGTCAACTGAGGACGGTGACCGTGTTATCTTACTTAATGAACTTCCGTAAGTTCATAAAGAACTCTGTATATAGAAAATAAAAAAAAAACATTACAGCTTAAAATTCAAATCTTTAAGAACAACAAAGGGAGGAAAACAAATCAGTAAACACTACGAGTAACTACTACACATTTGTATGCTGTCGTTGTAAATTTCGACTAACTATAAGAAAAATAACAATATCCTAAGACATAGCAACAATAATGCAGCGTATCGAACTTGACACGAAGACGTTCTGAATCAAGTTATAAGCCTAACGGTGGACACGAGAAGTAATGGGGGACGGCAACGCAAGTACACTTACCAATCAGGTGCACGCAGTATCAGTGCTATGAGCACATCCAGGTGATGTACCGAACCGCGAACTAAGTTCCACATATATTTAATCAGCGCGATGTCCCTCCTGACGATTATGATGACTCTTCAGACTTCAGAGTCGTGACTTTCACTAGAAAAATACTTGTGAAAATAATAACGTCGACCTGCTCATAGTAGTTGCACAAAAGGTTCGGCTAGACCGAGGACAAATCCCGTTTCCACAGTCGACGTAGCATGACATTGTTATATTTTGTTTGGTGAGGAAGCTGGTTTAATTACTATTTTTATGGCATATCAAGTATATCTTAATATCTTTAACACATCATTTACAACGAGTGCTTGTTGGCAGTAATGACATGCGGAACCAAGACGTGGCCCTTAGCTGCAAGCGGCATGAGAAAGCTCAAAGTCGCTCAACGCGCTATGGAAAGAGCTATGCTCGGTATTTTTCTGCAAGATAAAATCCGTAACGATGATATCCGCAGCAGAAGTAGGGTAACTGACATAGCTCTTGGGATAAGTAAACTAAAGTGGCAATTAGCCGGCCTGCTCGTAACCGTTAGGGAAGAAAGATTCTCGAGTAGCAGCCTCGTGCCAGCAAGAGTAGTGTAAGGCAACCCTCAACTAGATGGAACAACGACCTGCACGTCTTTGCGGGTAGTCGATGGATACAGGTGGATATACTCAGTCTTTCTATGCGATATAGAATCCTCAACGATGAAAATACAATCCGCAGTAGATCCTATATATAATATCCGATATAGCCCTATGGATCAGCAAGCTGAAGTGGCAATGGGCCGGCCATATAACTCGTAGAGAACCGATAACCGTTTGAGAAGAAACTGTCTCAATTGGCTACCCCGTACCGGCAAATGCAATGTGCCACCCCAACAAAAAAGAGCGACGGTTGAACGACACGGACATGAACGGTTTTACGGAAAGTCGATGGATGCAGGTGGACATTCTCGGTCTTTCTCTGCGATATAAAATCCGTACGAATATAATCCTCAGTAGATTTACAGTAACCGATATAGGCCTATGGATCAGCAAGCTGCAGAGGCAATGGACCGATCGTATAGCTAGGTAGTAAGGTTATCGAGTGGCAATCTCGTTCCAACAAACGCAGTGCAGGCAACCCATTACTAGATTTAGCGACGATCTGATCGGTTTTGCGAGAAGTTATTGTACGCAGGTAGCTCAGGACCGTGTTTTGTTGTAGTGTATAGGCGAGGTCTGTGTTCATCAAAAGGACTTGCGATGGACTGAAGTGATGATGATGATGTTGATGAGCCATTTAATCGTCATCGTTGAGGGTGAGTACCTAAACATATATTATTTCTTCTAGTGTAAGACTTAAGGTGGACTGTATGCCGATAGGTGTTCGACAGACTAGAATAACACCTACCTTCTTCTTACCGAGGTGTCGTAAGAGGCGACAGAGTATTGTACGGACAGTCTTTATTCGTGCAGAATCTACCACCCCATCCCATCCCGTGGGTGTCGTAAAAGTCGACAGAGGGAAAATAAAAACCAGGAGATGGGCAGCAGAATCTTCCTGGAACATCTGAATAAATAAACTACGGTTACCAACCCGCCTGCCAAGCGTGGCAATTATGGCAAAATCCCTCTAATATGACAGTTACAAACTTTTGTGGCTACCTATGTTCAGCAGTGGACTTGTGATAGGCTGAAACGACGACGACGATACTGCTTGTGGGAACGCAATGGGGAAGAATTTTTTGACTCGTATCAAAATGGCGGCGACGTCTCGTTTCCCGCGAGGGCGAAAATTGGGCTACGTAAATGGCCTCTGGTAGACAGAAACCTATATGGAAAAAAGACGTGACTGTATCTATGTAAGTGCTCGATTTTCAGTTTGTCGTTAATAAACAGATTTTGTCGACGGCACGCTTAGCGCAGTGGCGAAGCGGTTGGCTTTCACGCTTTGTATGGCTTACAGACAGCTGTTTCGATTCTGGGTGTTTGTGCATGCGGAATCTTTAAACTACTTATCACTAGGAGGATATTACAATCTTCACAGAAGTAAATTAATACATTTTAAACATTTACGTCTTTCTTTCTTTCTACGAAAGTTATGAGTGCTAGGCGCAAGTTTTTCAACGTTATATAAATTAAAATGATGTGACGTTTAGCTCTTGTAGAGATAATAGATTTAATAATAATTCATGCGTCGCATATTGTGACCTGGTTTGTGCTTACTTTATGAAGGAAAACAGCTTTTTAATCCAGTATAAAATTTGAGTATGGCCTCATAAATGCAGAAGCGTATAAAATTAATTTGGTTATTTTACGGGCACCAAAGTTTTGTATTAATTTATATAAATCAAATTGCATTTTATTATTTACTAGCTGATATCCGCGACTTCGCCCGCGAGGAATTACCTTTTTTAAATATCCCATGGGAACTATTCGATTTTCCGAGATAAAAAGTATCGTATGTCAGTCTCCAGGATGCAAGCTATCTCTGTGCCAAATTTCCTCAAAATCGGTTCAGCGGTTGAACCGTGAAAAGGTAACAAACAGACAGAGGGACAGAGAGAGTTACTTTCGCATTTATAATATTAGTATGGATATTACTCGTTGGTTCGTAAAGTTGAATGTGTGGAGGTATACATCAAAGCGATGAACTTAAGAACTTTACTATAGAAAATAATACGTTCCCGTCTTTCGTATCCCAAAATAGGTTTTATATATTGCAAAGGAGACTCTTTTCATTTCTGAGCCAAGCCTCCTCTCGTGCGTACGCTCATGCATTAATGAGGATAGCATCGGGCGTAGAGGAGGCCCGGCATCGAAAGTACTCTAATTCATTACCTGAGACTTTTCTTTTATTGAAAAGTGACGTAACGAGCAAAACGTTCACCTGGTAAGTACAACGTCTGCCCATTACATTTCTGTTTGGCACAACATAGCCTTCGTCGCCGTGATACAGTTCTTAGGTCACCTGACCTAACACAAGCATCAGTGCCCCAGAATTATAACAATAACGTTTGCACGCTACTGTTTCATCGCACAGTAACTTAACTATGGTGGTACATACCTATATGGATTCTTGCATAGAGATCCTACTACCAGTAGACATAAGGATATTCTCTGCTCAATCAGACTCGGTAATTAAAAATTTCTATTTATGTATAAATGTTGGTTGCGGTTAGGATACGAACCTACGAGCCGAAGCATAGAAATCAGCGCGCGAGATTTTTTTATTGTATAGTGATAAACGAGCAAAACGTTGACCTGATGGTAAGAGCAACATCTGCCCATAGCAAATACTGAGTCACGCAGAACATTTCTGTGTGACACGACACTGCGCCCGTCACCCTGAGACATCAGGTCTTAAGTCTCACATGCCCAGTGATTACGCTAGCCCTCAGTGCGCTTGAAACCGAAACACAGTAATGTTTGCACACTACTGCTTCACGGCCGAATAACTGGCCCTGGGGTGGTGCCTACCTAGACGGATTCCTGCATAGAAATCCTACCACCAGAGCTCTGACCACTAACACACGCCAGTCGTATAAAATGGTGTAGACACTGTCATAAATAAATAGACTTTGTAATTAATCAAACTTATGCATTTGTGTGAATTTTATATGAATACCGGCTCATGCGTGCGACTTCATCCTCGACCGCGAAACGTGCTAGACGACACGGACGTCTCTGCACTCCCTGACCACGGTACGGTCAGTCATGATCCAGGCTAGACTGTACACACAGTTAATAGCTTTAACATAACACGCACCACGACGCGCGACGGTCATTAGATGACTTAAAATTATTTTGAGATATTCGAAATCGCGCAAGCACGCAGCGAACGCGGCAGTCCGTATTTCAAGGTTTTTGTAGGAGTATTATTTATGTATTTATGTTTGGGTCAAACCAAAACTGGCACGCGGGCCCCTGGCCCTCGAGCACAGTATCCGATGAAGCTGTAAACAAGGCTAACAGCAATTACATCACCAAAATTATAATTATATACCTATATCATCCCCGTGGATTTAGGTTTTTTTTAAAAATCCCATATCAACGGTTTCATTTTTAGGTATAAAAAGTACGTCTGGAAGGATGTAAGGAATCTCCATGCCAATTTTGTTATGATCCATTTAACAGCTGATCCATGAAAAGGTAACAAACAGACAGAGAGACACAGAGTTACTTTCGTATTTATAGGATTAGTTTGGATTACGGGCGAGTACTATAGCGAGTTCAATGCGTAAAATACTTGAAAGAGTGAACGTAATGAAAATGAGGCTTTAATGTCGGCGTGTTGTGGAAGAGATGCGAGATTTAATAATAATTACAGCGATGAATATTGTGACCTCGTTCAAGCTCGACTTATGACGGAAACAGCTTTTTATACAGAATAAATCAAGCTTCGACGTTGTGACCACTGAAGCACATAAAAATTTCAACAATTTATATCTGTGCCGGCTTAAGAGAATCTACCACCCCATCTCATTCCGTGGGTGTCGTAAATTAACACCAGGAGATGGGCAGCAGCATCTTCCTGTAACATCTCAATAAATAAACTGCGGTTGCCAACACGCCTGGCAAGCGTGGCAACTATGGCAAAATCCTTTAAAAAGAGAGCTACAAACTTTAGAGACAATTTATTAGGGAGGCCTATGTTCAGCAGTGGACTAGTGATAGGCTGAAATGATGATGATGATGATGATGATACCTGCTGTTATTCCCACACGCTGAAATCGCTTTTAATTAAAGAGATGACATTAGTATTATTAACCGACATAATGATTTCTTATATTTACGCGAACACTACACATTTAAATGAAACTAATTTTACGGATTTTATCGCGTTTAATTTTATACTATTTATAACCCGACGTTTCGAGTGCTTTACAGCACCCATGGTCACGGGGGGACTGAGGTGACAGATGTCCTGATGTCATAGTTAACCCGGAGTACCTTCAGCTTTTAATTATTTTTTGTGGTCCGATCTACGCAGAAAGAGCTAACTGTGTCTTGAAGTCTTGCAGTGGTATGCTTGGTTTTTGACTTAATTTTATTAATGATAGGATCCCAAGCTGGTGGTAATACCCAACCATCTTCTCTATTAAAATTAGGATGTTTTTTAATTTCAATAGCCTCGCGAATCATCCTTGGTAGGAATCGGTGTTCTTTTGCGAGGATTTGTGGTTTATCAAATCTGATGTAATGGTTGGGATGATCCAGAACATGGTCACAGACTGCAGACTTCCTGGGGCGGCGATGCTTCACATCAGCTATATGTTCTTTTACGCGGGTTTTTACTGATCTTTTTGTTTGCCCTATGTAAGAGAGACCACATTCACAATCCAGCTTGTATACTCCTGCATCTTGTAGAGGGATGTTACACTTGACAGATGGTAAAAATTGACTTATCTTCTTCGATGGCTTGAAAAATGTTTTTATGGAAGCCTGCTTCAAGATATAGCCAATCTTGTCCGTGACTCCTCTGACATATGGTAGGACTGCAGGTACACGCTCGACTGTGGCCGGCTTCACTCGGTCACTGCGACGAAGGCGCGGAACCCGAAGCTTGTTGTCTTGCAAAACTTGCTTGACATGCTGAAGCTCGGCGGCCAGGTGTTTACTGTCACAGATCCCTTGTGCTCTCTGAAACAAAGATTTGCCCACGGTAGCTAACTGTGAAGGATGGTGGTGAGATTCACCGTTTAAATACCTGTTGGTATGGGTGTTTTTCCTATACACAGTGTGACTCAAGGTGTTATTAGGATTTCTAATTACTAAAACATCTAGAAAAGCTAAAGAGTTATTTGTCTCTAACTCCATTGTAAATTGTATCTTCGAATTAATGGAGTTAAGGTGGTCTAAAAATGCAGTGACTTTATTAGAAGGTAGAATTGTGAAAGTATCATCTACATACCGCTTGTAGAACCTTGGTTTTACTGGAGAAGTACGGAGGGCTTTCTCCTCAAAGTCTTCCATGAAAATGTCAGCAACAATGGGAGATACCGGGGAGCCCATCGCCACACCATCCACTTGCCGGTAGTATTGTTCCTTCCACAATAGATAGCCAGATGTTAGGCAATGTCTCAGTAATTCTGCATGTTCTAATGGCATGTTGTTCTCTGTTAGCTTCCTAGTTACAATTGAGATGCAGTCTTCAACAGGTAGACATGTAAATAACGACTGAACATCAAAACTGACCATAGTTTCATTGTCAGTAAGATGTAGGTCTTTTATCTCACTGACAAAATGGTAGGAATCCTTTGTATGTGCTCTTGTATGTCCTCTTAGTGGGGAGAGTATTTTAGCCACATGTTGAGCCAATCTGTAAGTTGGTGAATCGATCTGACTCACTATTGGACGTAGCGGAGCATTGAGTTTGTGTATTTTGGGTAACCCATACAACTTTGGTGGTTTGGCACAGGAAGGTATTATCGAATTTACGTCTAGATTTAATTTCTCGGCGTGTTTCTTTATTAGATCGCTAGTTGTTTTGAGCGTGTTTGTAGTTGGGTCTGTTTTGACCTTTTTATAGGTGTTAACGTCCGACAAAAGTTCTTGAATTTTAAAATTATAATCCGACGTATCCATTACCACCGTAGCGTTTCCTTTATCTGCGCGGAGAATCGTGAGTTCGGGTCTGTTTCGTAAGTTATTTAAAGCTTTTAATTCGTCTTTGGGAAGATTCAGTTTCGGCACAGAACTTCGACGTAACATAGACGAGATGTCTTGACGTATGGCCTCCAAATCTTCTTTACCAATATTATTTTTATACAGACAATCCTCAACACTACAAATAATTTCTTCGTACGGGATTCTTCGCGGTGTTATTGCGAAATTCATACCTTTCGATAATACTTTTAATGTTGATTCATCCAGTGTTTGTTTTGACAGATTATAGATTATATAAGCTAACAGAGAACAACATGCCATTAGAACATGCAGAATTACTGAGACATTGCCTAACATCTGGCTATCTATTGTGAAAGGAACAATACTACCGGCAAGTGGATGGTGTGGCGATGGGCTCCCCGGTATCTCCCATTGTTGCTGACATTTTCATGGAAGACTTTGAGGAGAAAGCCCTCCGTACTTCTCCAGTAAAACCAAGGTTCTACAAGCGGTATGTAGATGATACTTTCACAATTCTACCTTCTAATAAAGTCACTGCATTTTTAGACCACCTTAACTCCATTAATTCGAAGATACAATTTACAATGGAGTTAGAGACAAATAACTCTTTAGCTTTTCTAGATGTTTTAGTAATTAGAAATCCTAATAACACCTTGAGTCACACTGTGTATAGGAAAAACACCCATACCAACAGGTATTTAAACGGTGAATCTCACCACCATCCTTCACAGTTAGCTACCGTGGGCAAATCTTTGTTTCAGAGAGCACAAGGGATCTGTGACAGTAAACACCTGGCCGCCGAGCTTCAGCACGTCAAGCAAGTTTTGCAAGACAACAAGCTTCGGGTTCCGCGCCTTCGTCGCAGTGACCGAGTGAAGCCGGCCACAGTCGAGCGTGTACCTGCAGTCCTACCATATGTCAGAGGAGTCACGGACAAGATTGGCTATATCTTGAAGCAGGCTTCCATAAAAACATTTTTCAAGCCATCGAAGAAGATAAGTCAATTTTTACCATCTGTCAAGTGTAACATCCCTCTACAAGATGCAGGAGTATACAAGCTGGATTGTGAATGTGGTCTCTCTTACATAGGGCAAACAAAAAGATCAGTAAAAACCCGCGTAAAAGAACATATAGCTGATGTGAAGCATCGCCGCCCCAGGAAGTCTGCAGTCTGTGACCATGTTCTGGATCATCCCAACCATTACATCAGATTTGATAAACCACAAATCCTCGCAAAAGAACACCGATTCCTACCAAGGATGATTCGCGAGGCTATTGAAATTAAAAAACATCCTAATTTTAATAGAGAAGATGGTTGGGTATTACCACCAGCTTGGGATCCTATCATTAATAAAATTAAGTCAAAAACCAAGCATACCACTGCAAGACTTCAAGACACAGTTAGCTCTTTCTGCGTAGATCGGACCACAAAAAATAATTAAAAGCTGAAGGTACTCCGGGTTAACTATGACATCAGGACATCTGTCACCTCAGTCCCCCCGTGACCATGGGTGCTGTAAAGCACTCGAAACGTCGGGTTATAAATAGTATAAAATTAAACGCGATAAAATCCGTAAAATTAGTTTCATTTAAATGTGTAGTGTTCGCGTAAATATAAGAAATCATTATGTGAACCAGTACGGACTGGAAATCGCAAACAAAATTCGCCGGTTAGAAGATCTCAAGACCAAGCGCGCAAGATTTATAACATCTTTAAATTTCTTGAAGAGATGCAGAGACCATAATCTCATTCCTACGTGTGTCAAAATATCAGCTAAAAAGGACATTCGAGGAAGCGTTAAGATCTTAAATCAGGCAAGTAAAAAGTTGTTACGAACGGTGATTCAGCAAAACCGTACCGATCTACATACAATAAATACAGCCATAGACAATTCATCCAGTGAACTAAAAACAATTTTAACGACATTTGATTTTAATAATTGCATCGAAACCTTAAATAAGCGTGAAACAGCTAAATAAAATGAATGCAAAAATAAACACATAGAAAAATATCAAAAGTTAACGGCCAAATTAAATGTCAAACTTCAATCTCAACGAATGAACGGAACGCGACCGTTGAGTAAAGACAAAGATCATAGATTACGCGCGGTCTATAATCTGTCAAAACAAACACTGGATGAATCAACATTAAAAGTATTATCGAAAGGTATGAATTTCGCAATAACACCGCGAAGAATCCCGTACGAAGAAATTATTTGTAGTGTTGAGGATTGTCTGTATAAAAATAATATTGGTAAAGAAGATTTGGAGGCCATACGTCAAGACATCTCGTCTATGTTACGTCGAAGTTCTGTGCCGAAACTGAATCTTCCCAAAGACGAATTAAAAGCTTTAAATAACTTACGAAACAGATCCGAACTCACGATTCTCCGCGCAGATAAAGGAAACGCTACGGTGGTAATGGATACGTCGGATTATAATTTTAAAATTCAAGAACTTTTGTCGGACGTTAACACCTATAAAAAGGTCAAAACAGACCCAACTACAAACACGCTCAAAACAACTAGCGATCTAATAAAGAAACACGCCGAGAAATTAAATCTAGACGTAAATTCGATAATACCTTCCTGTGCCAAACCACCAAAGTTGTATGGGTTACCCAAAATACACAAACTCAATGCTCCGCTACGTCCAATAGTGAGTCAGATCGATTCACCAACTTACAGATTGGCTCAACATGTGGCTAAAATACTCTCCCCACTAAGAGGACATACAAGAGCACATACAAAGGATTCCTACCATTTTGTCAGTGAGATAAAAGACCTACATCTTACTGACAATGAAACTATGGTCAGTTTTGATGTTCAGTCGTTATTTACATGTCTACCTGTTGAAGACTGCATCTCAATTGTAACTAGGAAGCTAACAGAGAACAACATGCCATTAGAACATGCAGAATTACTGAGACATTGCCTAACATCTGGCTATCTATTGTGGAAGGAACAATACTACCGGCAAGTGGATGGTGTGGCGATGGGCTCCCCGGTATCTCCCATTGTTGCTGACATTTTCATGGAAGACTTTGAGGAGAAAGCCCTCCGTACTTCTCCAGTAAAACCAAGGTTCTACAAGCGGTATGTAGATGATACTTTCACAATTCTACCTTCTAATAAAGTCACTGCATTTTTAGACCACCTTAACTCCATTAATTCGAAGATACAATTTACAATGGAGTTAGAGACAAATAACTCTTTAGCTTTTCTAGATGTTTTAGTAATTAGAAATCCTAATAACACCTTGAGTCACACTGTGTATAGGAAAAACACCCATACCAACAGGTATTTAAACGGTGAATCTCACCACCATCCTTCACAGTTAGCTACCGTGGGCAAATCTTTGTTTCAGAGAGCACAAGGGATCTGTGACAGTAAACACCTGGCCGCCGAGCTTCAGCATGTCAAGCAAGTTTTGCAAGACAACAAGCTTCGGGTTCCGCGCCTTCGTCGCAGTGACCGAGTGAAGCCGGCCACAGTCGAGCGTGTACCTGCAGTCCTACCATATGTCAGAGGAGTCACGGACAAGATTGGCTATATCTTGAAGCAGGCTTCCATAAAAACATTTTTCAAGCCATCGAAGAAGATAAGTCAATTTTTACCATCTGTCAAGTGTAACATCCCTCTACAAGATGCAGGAGTATACAAGCTGGATTGTGAATGTGGTCTCTCTTACATAGGGCAAACAAAAAGATCAGTAAAAACCCGCGTAAAAGAACATATAGCTGATGTGAAGCATCGCCGCCCCAGGAAGTCTGCAGTCTGTGACCATGTTCTGGATCATCCCAACCATTACATCAGATTTGATAAACCACAAATCCTCGCAAAAGAACACCGATTCCTACCAAGGATGATTCGCGAGGCTATTGAAATTAAAAAACATCCTAATTTTAATAGAGAAGATGGTTGGGTATTACCACCAGCTTGGGATCCTATCATTAATAAAATTAAGTCAAAAACCAAGCATACCACTGCAAGACTTCAAGACACAGTTAGCTCTTTCTGCGTAGATCGGACCACAAAAAATAATTAAAAGCTGAAGGTACTCCGGGTTAACTATGACATCAGGACATCTGTCACCTCAGTCCCCCCGTGACCATGGGTGCTGTAAAGCACTCGAAACGTCGGGTTATAAATAGTATAAAATTAAACGCGATAAAATCCGTAAAATTAGTTTCATTTAAATTATTAACCGACTTCAAAAAAGGAGCTTATGCTTTTCACTTTAGACCCTGCACATCACCAGCCTGTGTTTATTTTTATAAATGTTACATTAATTGTTATATTTGTGATAGGATTCCTTGTGGTAGGATTCCTATGCAGGAATCCGTCTGGGTAGGTACCAACGCTGGGACAGTTATTCCGAACTCGCCGTGAAGCAGCAGTGTGAAATTACTGTGTTTCGATTTAAAGAGCACTGAGAGCTAGTCTAATCACTGGGCGTATGAAACTCAAGAACAGTCGTCTTAGGAGGACGGGCGCAATGTAGTAAAAGTAAAAGTAAAGTTTCAGCCTATAAATGTCCCACTGCTGAGAATAGGCCTACTCTCATTTCTGAGAAGGTTTTGGAGCTAGGAAGAATCCACCACGCTGCTCCAATGCGGGTTGGCGGACTGGACATGTCTTCGAAATATTTTTTATTTCTCAGACATGCAGGTCTCCTCGCGATGTTTTCCTTCACCGTCGAGCACGTGGTAAATCAGCACTTAAAATTGCAATTAACAATTTTAGCGGTGCCGGCACCGTGAATCAAACCCATGTCACTCGCGTACTATGAAATTTAAAGCGAGCGCCTAGCCCCTGAGCTACCACGGCGCAATGTATGCCACACAGAAATGTTCCGGTTGACATGGCAATGCTATGGGCGGACGTTGCGCTTCACCTGATGAACGTTTTGCTCGTCTCGTCACTTTCTCAGAACAATTCTGTGTGGCACCACTCTGCGCCCGTTACCCTGTGACATCAGTCCTTAAGTCTCATATACCCAGTGATTACATTACCTCACTACTGCTTCACGGCAGAATAATCAGTAAGTGCCTGTGTGTTTGTGCGTACACTTGTCGCACTATAATATCTCCTGCGCAGTTGATGGCTCTCGACAGTATTCGGAAGTTGTCGCCGTGGTCGAAATCGGCTAGGAGAACATCATTAGCTCTGCGATAGGCAGCCGCAGCTGATAATGCCTCGTTTTGAGGTGAAAAAGGTGTCGTGGTCTCGACTACAGTTGTGTACATTACCTAGTGCTATTGTTGTGGTGACGGAGGGTATCTGGTGGCGGTTACCGGTGATGGTGTTTTACTTTTGCATGTTATTGTGAGAGGGCGGGCGGTGCGCTGTAAAACTAGGTTATGTACACCATAACATAATTTGCATATGGATTTCCGCAAAGTGACGCCTGATTCTATTAACTATAAACAAGAATTGTCTTCGTTCCGTTTCCTATTAGTGCAAATCTTGCCTGGTCGATTTGCATTTAAATGAATTGCGACAGTATTCGGACAAGATGGGGCTGCTTGGTTCGTTCTGTTTGCTGTTAGTGTTAGGTACCTATATAGTTAAATTGCCTGTTAGAAAAATGTTGGTGTCAAACAGAATTCAATATGCACTGAGTTCTGCATACATACATACATATGATCACGACTGTATCTCATAAGGGCTAATCAGAGACTGGAAACTCACTGCAAAAATAGATGATTGCCACAATCCACGTTTCACCAAAACAATATAATGCATTTGGTGTGATAGGTGGTGAGCCCATCGCCACCATGCGCTGTTGTGTGCACAGTGCAGTTTAATTCCTTACTCGCCTTTTACGAGATCCATTGGATGAGATGGAGTGGTAGTATTCTTTTATCGAGCCGCCACCACACGGCTGAGTTCTACATGTATGCATACAGTCACAATTTTCCTCATAAAAGGGTATGCAGAGGCCACTTACTTAACCCACTTTTCGCCCTAGCGTAACGTGTAGCTAACTACGACGCCGCCATTTTTGTACACGTAAAAAAATTTTACTCCCCATTGCGTTCCCTCGATTAGTATTGTGACGCATCAGCATGAGCATCGCATATTTTGGTGTTATTCTGCAAGAATGAAGGCTGTCCGTACAATAACTCAGTCGCTTCTTACTACACCTCGGTAGGAAAGAGGTAGGCGCTATTCTACTCTGTCGGACACCTACCTGCTAACTTATTAATAATAATAGATTATGGATTTACGCAATGACATATAAAAAAATAATGAATTTATCAAAGTTGCATAAAAATATTTTATAATAATAAATAAATATTCTGGGTGTGTGTAATTACAGTTTACTCCTGTGGGAAATAACAGCAAAGACGAGAAATTCGACCTTTATAATGTGAAACATCCACACGCGTGTGTATTATGTTGTTAAATTTGTAGCAGACAATGAAACTATTTCGTAACGTTTTAGGATTAACAAAGTTTGAGACAAGACGTTAAGCTGATGGTAAGGCTCAACTGGTCAACGCTCATAGCAAATGCTGTATCAACTTCTGTGTGGCACCACACTGCGCCCGTCCATTTGAGATATCAGATCTTAAGTCTCGTATAGCTAGGGTATCGGTGCCCTTCAAACCAAAACACAGTAATATTTGAACACCAATTCTTCATGCCAGAATAACTGGCCCTGCGGTGGTACCTACCTCGATGGACTCCTGCATAGGAATCACTCACAGTTCGACCTAATCGCGGGAACCACTAAAATAAGTAAATCTCTCCAGTAAGATTTATGTGTATAAAAATTGCTTTATCCCTTATGGTATTGTTGCTGAGCAGTTATGGTATTATTAGTGAATCAAGTAATTCAGACCATTTCTGTGTGACACCACACTGCGCCGCTCGCCTTTCGATGCTCACCAGGGGCTTCCTTTTATACTATGTTTACATCTCTCTCTTTTCGACGCGCTGCTGGCTACTGAGGGAACGAAAAAAAGAGGGAATAGACATGATATTGATATACTCCCTAGAAACTACAAACCTTTAAACTACGCATGTCCGTTACGAAGTTTTCTCTCGATTGATACGATAGATGCTTACTTTCAGCAACAGACTATAACGGGCTGGTATAGAAATGAGGACCACTTTTCTTATCAGCCCGATATATTCCGATACTATCCCTACTCGATATAGCAATGCTCTATCCAATTAAAATAAAAGGTGCCACACACACACACACACAGGAAAGACAGCGTTTTACAGACGTAAATTGAACATGCACAGTCATACAGATCCGTAACAACTATACAGGATATACAAATAACTGACCCGTGCGAGAATCAAACCTGCGAATAACAGCAAAAAGCCAACACGATAGCCGCAACACCAACCGAGCTAAGTCAAAGTCAAAATGTATTTATTCAATTAGGCTTGCTTAAATTTCTGGTGAACGTCAAAATCTACAACTGTTCAAAGAATAAGACACTTTTAGAGAACAACCAGCACGAAACTCGGGGGTCTATCTTTTTTTTAAATGCCATATTACATAACGTCATTGATAAATCACATAAAAATTACATCATAAATTTAGTAGCTAGGGGTTTGTAAAGTGCAGTCTATGAGTTATATCCGAACATCTTTGTCCTCTATATAATTATCTATTTTATAATACGCCTTATCTCATAATATCTTCTAGACAGGTTTTTTTGAAATATTTGGCCGATTTTTGTGTTCACTTTTAGGAATTTTATTGTTTTGCGAAAAAAATATTGTTTCCTAACCAGCTGCGGATCCACAGTAATATGTCATAGGCCATAATACTGTGGAAGTATGCAAAATATACCAATTTAGCTGTAGCTTCATCAGTCAGCGATCAGTTACATCAGTCAAATCAAACGATAAGGCAATATACAGTCACTTTATGTAGGTTTGGCTTGAGATTGTGATCGACCAGGGTGTGAGGGATAAGCTGACTCAGTTTGATGCTGCAGACAACATCTAGTTGCAGTTTTTTTTTTGTTTATTAAAGAAAGTGACGAAAGAGCTAAACGTTCACGTGATGGTAAGTGCAACATCCGCCTATAACAAATGCTGTGTGGCACTACACTGCGCCCGTCACTTGAAGACATCAGTTCTTAAGTCTCATATGCCCAGTGATTACACTGCCTATCAGTGCCCTTCAAACTAACACAGTAATGTTTGCCCATTACTGCTCCATAGCCTAGGTTGGCAACATATTAGGCAGTATATTTAATCAGATGTTTCATGAAGAATCTGCTGCCTACCTCCTGGTTTTTATTTTCCGTCTGTCGACTTATACGACAATCACGGGATGAGATGGGGTAGTAGACATATGTGGTGCTTAAAATATAGATACTTATAAATCAATGGAGTTTTGTGAAATGTCACGAAAAAATTATAAAGAGGAAAATTAATAAATTTTCGTAATATCCAAAAAAGTTTACACAAGACAAGAAGTTAGGACAGTGTAGGAAATATAACAATTAATATATTTTACTCCGCTTACCAAGCTCAAATTTAATTATCAGTTATAAATGCATAATATTTTAAGAAATCTATTTTAAAGTAACTTTTTTTTTATTGTATAAAGAGACAAAAAGAGCAAAACGTTCACCTGATGGTAAGTGCAACGTCCGCCCACAACAAATGCTGTGTCACCCAGAATATTTATGTGTGACACCACAATGCGCCCGTCACCCTGAGACATCAGTTCTTAAGTCTTAAATGCCCAGTGATTACGCTAGTTCACAGTGCCCTTCAAACCGAAACACAGTAATGCTTGCACACTACTGCTTCACGGCAGAATAACTGGCCCTGGGGAATAACTATATCCAAAAATAATAGTTTTCTAGAATCTTTGCCAATACAGACTTGTTTTTTTAATACTTTTATATTACTATAATCAACGAATATACAACTGGCAACATAATAAATCCAGGATTGACACTTAGGTCGTACTGCATCTATTCCTTATCCTGGAACCGCATAAGGAATACTTTGAGTGTAACTTAATATTAATGCTGAATTCAAATACACTCAAGTTACACTCAGTGACAGCGTCATCCTTAAACCTAGATAAGAAGCGATTGAAATACCGGCCCTAAGTAGATTAAAATTTCGTAACATTAATCGGGTGTAAAACGTAGTAGGAAATGACAGGCAACACGATCAGAAATTGTAATTTGTAGTTTAACAAGACTTTTGAAAATATTCCATTCGTTATAAATTTTGTGTGAGTATTAAGGGCGAGTTCTACAGAACGTATTCTCTGAATGAAGTACTTTGAAGCGAGAACATAATGCAAATGAGAATTTAATAGCACCGAGCACTGAGAGAGACGCAAGATGAAATAATAATTAACACGACAAATATTGTGACCTCTTTTGTACAGACCGAGGTTTTTAGTCGATTTCTATTTAATTCTGACGTAAAATAATTGATTTATACGATATATAAGATTCTTTAAATATTTATTATTATATTTGAATACTCCCGTAAGTCGTTCCCACATTCTAAAATAGCACGAATTTTCATTGTGGACACACTAAATTTTTATGAAATTAACTTTTTAAATTTAGATACAATAAAGATGTTAGACACATTTTATTTTTTCTTCAATTGGATTCAAATAGAAAATTCCAAACTTTAAATAGTCAGTTGTACTTTATATATATTAATTTCACTATACACGCGCCGTGTGGTAGCGGCCTAAGAGAATCTATCACCCCATCCCGTGGGTGTCGTAAAAATCGACAGAGGGAAAATAAAAACCAGGAGATGGGCAGCAGCATCTACTTGGAACATCTGAATAAATAAACTGCGGTTGCCAAACGTGGCAACTATGGCAAAATCCCCCCAGAATGAGAGCTACAAACTTTTGTGGCAATCTATGGGGGAGGCCTATGTTCGGCATTGGACTAGTGATAGGCTGAAATGATTATGATGATAATGATGTGGATGATTCAACTATTACTGCAGAATAACATAATTCAATAGTTTAGTCCACGTCATTATAATGGAAAAGAATTAACAATGTTTCTTTTTTAATCTCGTTCTTTGAAAAAGTAAATAAATCAATTTTCTCGGCAATTAGAGCCTGTACAGTGTGCATAAAGCTTTGTCGCTTTTTCCATTAAAAAAAAGTTGGGGAGATATTCTAAACAAAAACAGTAAATTGACTTTTGGCGCCAACTCGAAAAGTGGCGGTAGTGTTTTTTTTTATTGAATTTTGTAATCTCTGTGTATATTTTGAGTGTTGATGTTTAATATTGATCGTTTATTATACAGCAACTTCTCGTGAAAGTGTACAGTGATTGAAAAATTCAATTCAAGACGAAATTTGTACTTTTCGTTTTGTCTCCATCAGTCCAGCAAATGTTCAGTAAAAGTCAACTATCGTTTTACTGTCCATCGAAACGAAGTCCTTGTTATAATTAAATTATTGCTATTATTATTTGGATTTGGTAGCTAAATGCCAGGAACAAAAAAGAAGAAGAAAAACAGTAAATTTTCATTAATACATTTATGTTACATACATACATACATAAGATCACGACTGTATCCCATAAGGGGTAGTCAGAGACTGGGCATTCACTGCAAAAGCAGATGACTGCCACAATCCACGTTTCACCAAAACAATATAATGCACTTGGTGTGATAGGTGGTGAGCCCATCGCCACCATGCGCTGTTGTGTGCACAGTGCAGTTTAATTCCTTACTCGCCTTTTACGAGATCCATTGGATGAGATGGAGTGGTAGTATTCTTTTAACGAGCCGCCACCACACGGTATTTATGTTAAAATGTTAGAAATCACTTGAGTGCTAATCTTATTGTCGTCTAAAAGCTATTTTCTGTTATTCACTCAAAAATAATGGGCTGTATTAAAGTAATTGAAGAATAGTTTCCGTTTGTTCTGAATATTTTTATGTTTAGCCGATGCCCGCGTCTTCGTCCGCGTGAAAGTAGGTTTTTTTTAAAAATATCCGTGGCAACTATATGATTTTCCGGGATAAAAAGTATCATATGTCCGTACCCAGGATTCGAACTATCTCTGTGCCGTGAATAGGTATCAATCATATAGAAGGACAGATAGAGTTACGTTAGCATTTATCATATACGTATGGATTTCAAGTATTACGGTAAAATTTCTATGCAGGAATCCGTCTAGGTATGTACCGCAGGGCCAGTTATTCTGCCGTGAAGCAGTAGTGTGGAAACATTACTGTGTTTCGGTTTGAAGGGCATTGTGAGCAAGCGTAATCACTGGGCATATGAGACTTAAGAACTGATGTCACAGGGTGACG
The DNA here is from genome assembly GCA_019845155.1 of Luehdorfia chinensis. Classification (NCBI taxonomy): domain Eukaryota; kingdom Metazoa; phylum Arthropoda; class Insecta; order Lepidoptera; family Papilionidae; genus Luehdorfia; species Luehdorfia chinensis. The sequence continues at coordinate 1,927,760 of JAHVAK010000003.1, read as the reverse complement.
GCGTAGTGTAGTGTCACACAGAAATGTTCTGGGTGACATAGCATTTCTTATGGGTAGACGTTGCACTTACCATCAGATGAACGTTTTGATCGTTTAATCACTTTATACAATAAAAAAAATAAGTAATTGTTATATTTGTGATGTTATGTTTGTGATGTTGATTCAGGTATCTACTAATGGTAGGTTGCTACGCAGGAATCCGTCTGGATAGGTACCAACGCTGGGACAGTTATTCCGAACTCACCGTGAAGCAGCAGTGTTCAAGCATTACTGTGTTTCGATTTGAAGAGCACTGAGAGCTAGTCTTATCACTGGGCGTATGAAACTTAAAAACTGTCGTCTCAGGGGGACGGGTGCAAAGTAGTGTCACACAGAAATGTTCCGGGTGACCTAACAATGCTATGGGCGGACGTTGCGCTTACCATCAGGTGAACGTTTTGCTCGTCTCATCACTTACTCAGAACAATTCTGTGTGGCACCGCACTGCGCCCGTTACCCTGTGACATCAGTGCTTAAGTCTCATATGCCCAGTTATTACATTAGCTCACTACTGCTTCACGGCGAATAACTGGCCTTAGGTGGCACCTACCTAAACAAAGTCCTGGATCCTACCACCAGTTATTTATGACACTTTTTTCAAATGAGATTTAATAGGGAATGTAATTTAATTTGCGAAGATCGGTATGCAAAATATGACATGGTGCATAATACTTAGTATGGGGCAGTATTATTAGCTACCGCGATTGTTGGCAACTGCGTGGCCTAGTGGTCAGAGTACCTGACTTCTACGCCGCGGGTCCTGGGTTCGAATTCCAGCCGGAGCCAACATTCGTGCTAAGACACGAATCACGCATCACGCATCAGCGATACATCGGACGCGGGTAGATTGGGACAGGTGAGTGCCTCTGTGTTTGCGCGTACACTTGTGGCACTACAATATCTCCTGCGCAGTTGATGGCCCTCGACAGTATTCGGAAGTTGTCGCCGTGGTCGAAATCGGCTTGGAGAACATCATTAGCTCTGCGATAGGCAGCCGCGGCTGATAATGCCTCGTTTTGAGGCGAAAAAGGTATCGTGGTCTCGACTACAGTGGTGTACATTACCTAGTGCTATTGTTGTGGTGACGGAGGGTACCTGGTGGCGGTTACCGGTGGTGGTGTTTTACTTATGCACGCTATTGTGTGATGGCGGGCGGTGCGCTTCAAAACTAGGTTATATAAACCATTACATAATTTGCATATGGATTTCCGCAAAGTGACGCCTGATTCTATTCACTATAAACAAGAATTGTCTTCGTTCCGTTTCCTATTAGTGCAAAGCTTGCCTGGTCGATTTGCATTTAAATGAATTGCGACAGTATTCGGACAAGATGGGGCTGCTTGGTTCGTTCTGTTTGCTGTTAGTGTTAGGTACCTATATAGTTAAATTGCCTGTTAGAAAAATGTTGGTGTCAAACAGAATTCAATATGCACTGAGTTCTGCATACATACATACATATGATCACGACTGTATCTCATAAGGGCTAATCAGAGACTGGAAACTCACTGCAAAAATAGATGATTGCCACAATCCACGTTTCACCAAAACAATATAATGCATTTGGTGTGATAGGTGGTGAGCCCATCGCCACCATGCGCTGTTGTGTGCACAGTGCAGTTTAATTCCTTACTCGCCTTTTACGAGATCCATTGGATGAGATGGAGTGGTAGTATTCTTTTATCGAGCCGCCACCACACGGCTGAGTTCTACATGTATGCATACAGTCACAATTTTCCTCATAAAAAGGGTATGCAGAGGCCACTTACTTAACCCACTTTTCGCCCTAGCGTAACGTGTAGCTAACTACGACGCCGCCATTTTTGTACACGTAAAAAAATTTTACTGCCCATTGCGTTCCCTCGATTAGTATTGTGACGCATCAGCATGAGCATCGCATATTTTGGTGTTATTCTGCAAGAATGAAGGCTGTCCGTACAATAACTCAGTCGCTTCCTACTACACCTCGGTAGGAAAGAGGTAGGCGCTATTCTACTCTGTCGGACACCTATCTGCTAACTTATTAATAATAATAGATTATGGATTTACGCAATGACATATAAAAAAATAATGAATTTATCAAAGTTGCATAAAAATATTTTATAATAATAAATAAATATTCTGGGTGTGTGTAATTACAGCTTACTCCTGTGGGAAATAACAGCAAAGACGAGAAATTCGACCTTTATAATGTGAAACATCCACACGCGTGTGTATTATGTTGTTAAATTTGTAGCAGACAATGAAACTATTTCGTAACGTTTTAGGATTAACAAAGTTTGAGACAAGACGTTAAGCTGATGGTAAGGCTCAACTGGTCAACGCTCATAGCAAATGCTGTATCAACTTCTGTGTGGCACCACACTGCGCCCGTCCATTTGAGATATCAGATCTTAAGTCTCGTATAGCTAGGGTATCGGTGCCCTTCAAACCAAAACACAGTAATATTTGAACACCAATTCTTCATGCCAGAATAACTGGCCCTGCGGTGGTACCTACCTCGATGGACTCCTGCATAGGAATCACTCACAGTTCGACCTAATCGCGGGAACCACTAAAATAAGTAAATCTCTCCAGTAAGATTTATGTGTATAAAAATTGCTTTATCCCTTATGGTATTGTTGCTGAGCAGTTATGGTATTATTAGTGAATCAAGTAATTCAGACCATTTCTGTGTGACACCACACTGCGCCGCTCGCCTTTCGATGCTCACCAGGGGCTTCCTTTTATACTACGAGTATGTATAGCATAAAAGGAATTTTATACTGTGTTTACATCTCTCTCTTTTCGACGCGCTGCTGGCTACTGAGGGAACGAAAAAAAGAGGGAATAGACATGATATTGATATACTCCCTAGAAACTACAAACCTTTAAACTACGCATGTCCGTTACGAAGTTTTCTCTCGATTGATACGATAGATGCTTACTTTCAGCAACAGACTATAACGGGCTGGTATAGAAATGAGGACCACTTTTCTTATCAGCCCGATATATTCCGATACTATCCCTACTCGATATAGCAATGCTCTATCCAATTAAAATAAAAGGTGCCACACACACACACACACACAGGAAAGACAGCGTTTTACAGACGTAAATTGAACATGCACAGTCATACAGATCCGTAACAACTATACAGGATATACAAATAACTGACCCGTGCGAGAATCAAACCTGCGAATAACAGCAAAAAGCCAACACGATAGCCGCCAACACCAACCGAGCTAAGTCAAAGTCAAAATGTCTTTATTCAATTAGGCTTCCTTAAATTTCTGGTGAACGTCAAAATCTACAACTGTTCAAAGAATAAGACACTTTCAGAGAAGAACCAGCACGAAACTCGGGGGTCTATCTTTTTTTTAAATGCCGTATTACATAACGTCATTGATAAATCACATAAAAATTACATCATAAATTTAGTAGCTAGGGGTTTGTAAAGTGCAGTCTATGAGTTATATCCGAACATCTTTGTCCTCTATATAATTATCTATTTTATAATACGCCTTATCTCATAATATCTTCTAGACAGGTTTTTTTGAAATATTTGGCCGATTTTTGTGTTCACTTTTAGGAATTTTATTGTTTTGCGAAAAAAATATTGTTTCCTAACCAGCTGCGGATCCACAGTAATATGTCATAGGCCATAATACTGTGGAAGTATGCCAAATATACCAATTTAGCTGTAGCTTCATCAGTCAGCTGATCAGTTCCATCAGTCAAATCAAACGATAAGGCAATATACAGTCACTTTATGTAGGTTTGGCTTGAGATTGTGATCGACCAGGGTGTGAGGGATAAGCTGACTCAGTTTGATGCTGCAGACAACATCTAGTTGCAGTTTTTTTTGTTTATTAAAGAAAGTGACGAAAGAGCTAAACGTTCACGTGATGGTAAGTGCGACGTCCGCCTATAACAAATGCTGTGTGGCACTACACTGCGCCCGTCACTTGAAGACATCAGTTCTTAAGTCTCATATGCCCAGTGATTACACTGCCTATCAGTGCCCTTCAAACTAACACAGTAATGTTTGCCCATTACTGCTCCATAGCCTAGGTTGGCAACATATTAGGCAGTATATTTAATCAGATGTTTCATGAAGAATCTGCTGCCTACCTCCTGGTTTTTATTTTCCGTCTGTCGAATTTTACGACAATCACGGGATGAGATGGGGTAGTAGACATATGTGGTACTTAAAATATAGATACTTATAAATCAATGGAGTTTTGTGAAATGTCACGAAAAAATTATAAAGAGGAAAATTAATAAATTTTCGTAATATCCAAAAAAGTTTACACAAGACAAGAAGTTAGGACAGTGTAGGAAATATAACAATTAATATATTTTACTCCGCTTACCAAGCTCAAATTTAATTATCAGTTATAAATGCATAATATTTTAAGAAATCTATTTTAAGGTAACTTTTTTTTTTATTGTATAAAGTGACAAAAAGAGCAAAACGTTCACCTGATGGTAAGTGCAACGTCCGCCCACAACAAATGCTGTGTCACCCAGAATATTTCTGTGTGACACCACACTGCGCCCGTCACCCTGAGACATCAGTTCTTAAGTCTCAAATGCCCAGTGATTACGCTAGTTCACAGTGCCCTTCAAACCGAAACACAGTAATGCTTGCACACTACTGCTTCACGGCAGAATAACTGGCCCTGGGGAATAACTTTATCCAAAAATAATAGTTTTCTAGAATCTTTGCAAATACAGACTTGTTTTTTTAATACTTTTATATTACTATAATCAACGAATATACAACTGGCAACATAATAAATCCAGGATTGACACTTAGGTCGTACTGCATCTATTCCTTATCCTGGAACCGCATAAGGAATACTTTGAGTGTTACTTAATATTAATCCTGAATTCAAATACACTCAAGTTACACTTAGTGACAGCGTCATCCTTAAACCTAGATAAGAAGCGATTGAAATACCGGCCCTAAGTAGATTAAAATTTCGTAACATTAATCGGGTGTAAAACGTAGTAGGAAATGACAGGCAACACGATCAGAAATTGTAATTTGTAGTTTAACAAGCCTTTTGAAAATATTCCATTCGTTATAAATTTTGTGTGAGTATTAAGGGCGAGTTCTACAGAACGTATTCTCTGAATGAAGTACTTTGAAGCGAGAACATAATGCAAATGAGAATTTAATAGCACCGAGCACTGAGAGAGACGCAAGATGAAATAATAATTAACACGACAAATATTGTGACCTCTTTTGTACAGACCGAGGTTTTTAGTCGATTTCTATTTAATTCTGCCGTAAAATAATTGATTTATACGATATATAAGATCCTTTAAATATTTATTATTATATTTGAATACTCCCGTAAGTCGTTCCGACATTCTAAAATAGCACGAATTTTCATTGTGGACACACTAAATTTTTATGAAATTAACTTTTTAAATTTAGATACAATAAAGATGATTAGACACATTTTGTTTTTTCTTAAATTGGATTCAAATAGAAAATTCCAAACTTTAAATGGTCAGTTATACTTTTTATATATTAATTTCACTATACACGCGCCGTGTGGTAGCGGCTTAAGAGAATCTATCACCCCATCCCGTGGGTGTCGTAAAAATCGACAGAGGGAAAATAAAAACCAGGAGATGGGCAGCAGCATCTACTTGGAACATCTGAATAAATAAACTGCGGTTGCCAATCGTGGCAACTATGGCAAAATCCCCCCAGAATGAGAGCTACAAACTTTTGTGGCAATCTATGGGGGAGGCCTATGTTCAGCATTGGACTAGTGATAGGCTGAAATGATTATGATGATAATGATGTTGATGATTCAACTATTACTGCAGAATAACATAATTCAATAGTTTAGTCCACGTCATTATAATGGAAAAGAATTAACAATGTTTCTTTTTTAATCTCGTTCTTTGAAAAAGTAAATAAATCAATTTTCTCGGCAATTAGAACCTGTACAGTGTGCATAAAGCTTTGTCGCTTTTTCCATTAAAAAAAAGTTGGGGAGATATTCTAAACAAAAACAGAAAATTACTTTTGGCGCCAACTCGAAAAGTGGCGGTAGTGTTTTTTTTATATTGAATTTTGTAATCTCTGTGTATATTTTGAGTTTTGATGTTTAATATTGATCGTTTATTATACAGCAACTTCTCGTGAAAGTGTACAGTGATTGAAAAATTCAATTCAAGACGAAATTTGTACTTTTCGTTTTGTCTCCATCAGTCCAGCAAATGTTCAGTAAAAGTCAACTATCGTTTTACTGTCCATCGAAACGAAGTCCTTGTTATAATTAAATTATTGCTATTATTATTTGGATTTGGTAGCTAAATGCCAGGAACAAAAAAGAAGAAGAAAAACAGTAAATTTTCATTAATACATTTATGTTACATACATACATACATAAGATCACGACTGTATCCCATAAGGGGTAGTCAGAGACTGGGCATTCACTGCAAAAGCAGATGACTGCCACAATCCACGTTTCACCAAAACAATATAATGCACTTGGTGTGATAGGTGGTGAGCCCATCGCCACCATGCGCTGTTGTGTGCACAGTGCAGTTTAATTCCTTACTCGCCTTTTACGAGATCCATTGGATGAGATGGAGTGGTAGTATTCTTTTAACGAGCCGCCACCACACGGTATTTATGTTAAAATGTTAGAAATCACTTGAGTGCTAATCTTATTGTCGTCTAAAAGCTATTTTCTGTTATTCACTCAAAAATAATGGGCTGTATTAAAGTAATTGAAGAATAGTTTCCGTTTGTTCTGAATATTTTTATGTTTAGCCGATGCCCGCGTCTTCGTCCGCGTGAAAGTAGGTTTTTTTTAAAAATATCCGTGGCAACTATATGATTTTCCGGGATAAAAAGTATCATATGTCCGTACCCTGGATTCGAACTATCTCTGTGCCGTGAATAGGTATCAATCATATAGAAGGACAGATAGAGTTACGTTAGCATTTATCATATACGTATGGATTTCAAGTATTACGGTAAAATTTCTATGCAGGAATCCGTCTAGGTATGTACCGCAGGGCCAGTTATTCTGCCGTGAAGCAGTAGTGTGGAAACATTACTGTGTTTCGGTTTGAAGGGCATTGTGAGCAAGCGTAATCACTGGGCATTTGAGACTTAAGAACTGATGTCACAGGGTGACGGGCGTAGTGTAGTGTCACACAGAAATGTTCTGGGTGAACGTTGCACTTTACATAAGGTGAACGTTTTGCTCGTTTCGTCACTCTATTCAATAAAAAAAATACCCGAGATCTTTGCTAACTAAGTTTTTCGTCACCTTTGGCTAAGAATTCAATTTATTACTATACAGGGTCATTCGTAATGTCCTATACAACCCGGCAGGCTGGAGTAAGGGGCGATGTGTATATGCCCCAAAAAATATAATAAGCCTCGTAGCGTGATACCTGTAGGAGATATGCCGACTTAAAGAATTTTCTTAAAACTCATAGGCGACTACCGTTATACAGCTGATCGAGGCAATGAACTCATAAATTTAATTGGGTTTTTTTCCATTGAGCTGCCATCGAACGAACTTGCAAGTAATAGGATAACATGAAGCTTAAGGAAATCTGTTGCGAAGTAAATCTGTTAGTATGACGCCGTAGTAGGGTAACATAAATTAAATGGAGAAGAAACCGTATTTTGAATTGGTCTGATTCAGGGCAACGACTTTCTGATTTAGGGTCGCGTAAAGTTTTACAAAACAAATAATTTTAAAGTTTTGTATGGACATTTTTAGTATTCAATTTTGTCATTAAAGCTTCACCGTTGTGTTTATCAGATCAAAGTAGCATGGGTAAATGCTAAAAGCATTCCCTGCCAGTCAACCTTTGGGCAGTGAGTAAACGACGAAGGCGGTTACAAAGGAACGATATAATATATAATACTTATTAAATATACCTACATACATACATAAGATCACGACTGTATCCCATAAGGGGTAGTCAGAGACTGGCCACTCACTGAAAAACAGATGACTGCCACAATCCACGTTTCACCAAAACAATATAATGCACTTGGTGTGATAGGTGGTGAGCCCATCGCCACCATTCGCTGTTGGGTGCACAGTGCAGTTTAATTCCTTACTCGCCTTTTACGAGATCCATTGAATGAGATGGAGTGGTAGTATTCTTTTAACGAGCCGCCACCACACGGCCTACACGTATACAAACATAAACACACACATAAATATAAATAAATATACATATTCCTACATATATATATATATATATAATAAATATTATTATAAACTAGAATAATATATACTAGTGATGGGGATGATGATCATTGTTTGGTAAATCTGTACAGTTTGTAAAATGAGCTAAAACTTTCCTTTTGAATGCGTATTTGCTAGAGGGTAGTCTTAGAGTTTTAGGCAGCGCATTCCATAGTCGAACAGCTTGGACAGCAAATGATGATGAAGAGAAACCAGAGCGGTACAGTGGAATAGAGAGAGTCAAAGTCAAAGTCTAGGTAGGTACCACCCCAGTGCCAGTTATTCTGCCGTGAAGCAGTAGTGTGCAAACATTACTGTGTTTCGGTTTGAAGGGCACTGTGAGCTAGCGTAATCACGTGGCATATGAGACTTAAGAACTGATGTCTCAAGGTGACGGGCGCATTGTGGTGTCACACAGTAATTTTCTGGGTGACACAGCATTTGTTATGGGCAGACGTTACACTCACCATCAGGTGAACGTTTTGCTCGTTCCGTCACTTATATGAAATAAAAAAAAAAAAAAAAAAAATAAAAAAAGGAAGGTGTCGGTTATGAGTGTCACACAAGAACTGAAACTTACGTTTGAAGTAATCAGGGTAGTGGTTATCAAATAAAACCGAGAAAACTGTAGAAAGTATCCTGAGATGCCTTCGTTGACGAATAGGAAGCCACTTTAACTGAGAGATCAAAATTATATATTATTCGAATAATCGATAAACTATATACTGAGTGACTTTTACTGAGTCATTTTCCTAGAACTCTATCGCAGCGCCGCCTACCGGGTCCAATTATGAATCTAAACCATCCAGGGAACCACACAAACACACAAAAAAAATCATCAACATTGGTCCAGACGTTTAGGAGGATTTCAGTGTCATACACGCACGCACAGAAGAATTGTATATCTAAAGATACTAGGAAACTAAATAAAAATGTACTCTGAAGATATGTTTAACGGTGATTTGTGCAATATTTAAGAAACTGCTACAAAATTAGTCTTACTAAATGGGCACTGTTATTTTTTATTTGAATATGGACCAGATCACCACTGATATTAAGCGCGTTTCATTCAAGTAATTTTATGGATTTTATCGCGTTTAAAAGTTAAGTCGTTAAAAGAATACTACAACTCCATCTCATCCAATGGATCTCGTAAGAGGCGAGTAAGGAATTAAACTGCACTGTGCACCCGACAGCGCACGGTGGCGATGGGCTCAACACCTATCACACCAAGTGACCAGTGACATTATATTGTTTTGGTGAAACGTGGATTGTGGCAGTCATCTGTTTTCGCAGTGAGTGCCCAGTCTCTGACTACCCCTTATGGGATACAGTCGTGATCTTATGTATGTATGTATCGCGTTTAATTTTAACTATTTGTAACTTAACGTTTCGAGTGCTTTACAGTACCCATGGTCACGGGGGCAAAGAGGTGATCTCTGTTACAACTATTTAATGAGCAGAATTTGTTCTGCACATTAAATATTAATAACAGAGATGCAGAATTAATGAAATGATTTTTTATATGCTTAGTATATTGTAAAGTACGAATGTTATAGGAAATTTCTAAATCGTTCTGTGAATTAAATTCTTGAAAGAGTGAACAAAATGCAAATGAGGTTTAGCGTCGCCGAGCTCTGGGAGAGATGCGAGATTGAATAACAATTAATGCAATGATTATAGCGACCTGCTTTATGCTCAACTTATGACGGACAACAGCTTTTCATTAGTTTCAAGCTTTACTTTGCGGAAACCCATTAAAATTAATAGTAATACTCGGCGGATGTCTGTTGTAGAGTCTATAACACTTGAAAATGCCTCGTTTTAGGATGAAATACGTGTCGTGGTCTCTTCCCTTCAGTGATGTATATCACCTAGTGGTAGTATTGTAGTGGTGAAGGGTATCTCGTGGTGGTTCCTAGTGGAGGTGTTGGTTTGCTTGTGCACGCTACCAAAAAGAGAGCGGTCGGTGCTCTTCAAAAATTAGGTAATATACACAATTTTATATTTCGCATGCGGGTCTTAGCAAATTAACTTCATTTCCTTTACTTTGATTACATGGTAAGTGATGCTTGAAAAATTAATACTAATAATACATACTTAGGGTTGATGTCACCAGACAAAACATAATTGTTATTATAGGAAAGAGACAGCCTATAAATATCCCAGTACTGAGCACAAGCACCCTCTTGTGATATTCTTGACATTTTTTTTTGAGAAAGTGACAAGACGAGCAAAACGTTCACCTGATGGCAAGTGCAACGTCTGCCCATAACAGATGCTGTGTTATTAAGAATATTTCTGTGTAGCACCACACTGCGCCTGTCACCCTGAGACATAAGTTCTTAAGTCTCATATGCCCAGTGATTACACTAGCTCTCAGAGCCCTTCAGACCGAAACACATTAATGTTTGCAAACTACAGCTTCACGGCAGAATAACTGGCCCTGGGTTGGTACCTGCCTAGACGGATTCCTGCATAGGACTACCACCAGTCCTCGTAATATTTTTATTTCTCAGACATGTAGGTTTACACACGATGTTTTCCTTTACCGTTGCGCACATGATAAAAGCGCTTAATGGTATAGAACAATTTTTGAGATGCCAGCACCGGGGATCGAACTCACATCAATCGCGTACTATGAAATTTTAGGCAGAAGTTGAAGTTTCAAGTAGATTAATGCTTCAGAAAAACTCTCATAACCACGAGTTTATAGTACTTTCACATATTTCCTTAATTTAAAGCCAGTCAGTACATTACTTTACTACTAAGTAGCTCTCATTGCCTGTGTAGAAAGTCTTTTGCTAACTCGAGCGAAAAGCTTTTCATTTTTCATTCACTTTTATTTTTTGTAAATGTAACGAATACATCTAGGTCATCTAGAAAATGGCAATGCGGTATATTCCATTGCAGTTTTTTAGTTGGTTTAGTTTTTGTTCCTTTTTAACCTGCTGTCTAGTTTTATCGCATACGCGTTACTTTGTAAATGAAAAGGCGAGGAACGGTGCGCGTTTGCATTTTTTAAAAAAGTAAGTCAGTAACTCACCTGGTGGTAAGTGATCACCGCTGCTCATAAACATCCCCAATATCGAGTTGCCGGAATTTTGGGTGAGAAGTTGGCGTTTGGGAAAGGGGAGGGATCATTTTTTTAAGTACCTAAGTCATAACTTCACGAAAAAAACGCAGGCTGCAGCAGATTCCACAAAGAGGTCGGATATGGCAGAAAGTTTTTTTTTAAATGCTCTGTGGAATGCCAACCATAAAGGTGATATGGGTGGAAGTGGAAAAAAGACTTCATCATTTCAGCCTATAGATTGCCACAAAGCAAGGTCTTTAGCCACTTGCATCAATCAACTTCCCTAAAAATTTTATAAGTCGTCGATACATCTGGTAGGTGTTTTTCTACACTGCGTTTGCTGGTACGAGGTTGTCACACGAGAACCTTTCTTTCCCAACGATCATCGGTTTTACTTACTAATACTCAGAGGTATATCAGTTACTCTAGTTGTCCTGCGGATACGGATTTTACCTCGTAGAGAAGCACCATAAACAAAAATAATTAAGACATTATAATATATGATGTGCAGATAAAATCTTTTGATCCTTCAGTCGAAGATATAGCTATGATTGAAATGGGCCAGGATTACAAATTATTGTTCTATGTTTTACTCTACACTAAAGGATAAAATCATAGGTTTAGCTTACTCTAAGCCATAATCTCAATTTTTAGTTTTCGGGGCTACTTGTATTGTAATTGTCCTCGGGTCTCTGACACAGCATCCTAGCCCATCTGTAATCCCTGCGCATGAGCACCTAGCGCGGGTAGTTTGACATGAGTTACCGACACACAAGTCGACAGTCCGAATGGAGGCCCGCAGCCTCCCTCGGACGGTCATTAGACGACTTAAAATCATTTGAGATATTCGAAATCGCGCAAGCACGCAGCGAACGCGACACAGTCCCAATTTTAAGGTTTTTGTAGGAGTTTATTTAAGTATTTATGTTTGGGTCAAACCAAACCTGGCACGCGGGCCCCTGGCTCGTGAGCACAGTCGGAAACTGAAGCTGTAAAAGCCAAAAAGGCTAACAGCAATTACATCACCGAAATTATGTATGACTTGAGTGAGTTCTGTGAGCCTCTGTGTTTGCTCGTACTCTTGTAACACTGTGGTATCTCCCGCGTAGTTGATATCTTCTAAGAGTATTCGGAAGTTGCCGTCGTGATCGAAAATCGACCTGGAGGAAATTATCAAATGACCATCTCATTCAAACATGTATCAAAAATCGGATATTTTAAATGTTTAATTTTTAATTCAAGAAGTCTTATTTTTTTTAAAGGTGGGGTTGACATCGAATTGCCATCAGATGAGCCGTTAGTACGTTAGCCCCCTCTTTTTTTAAAAAAAATATAAGACTTAATCATATTACTTAACTAAGCTGGAGGCATAAATAAAAAAAAATATGTAGTTTCACGCAGTGACAACAATCGCAAGTATAAATTAAAACGGAGACTCTGCATGGCATATATCACTATTAGAGAGAGGGTCTAAAAGATTTAGGTTAAGTGCCGTCTTCACCCTCATAACTTGGTAACGTTGTGTCTAATTGTAAAACGTTGCGTGCTGATAACATTTTCAATCGCGCTTAGAACATTGAAATCGCCACAAATTTATTTATTTACCTTACACTTTAAGATAATTCAGTGCTATTGTTGTGTATATCTATTGTGTATATCTATACAAATAAATGAAATTGAAGTATCTGTTTGTAATAACATAATAACACCTTTTAACCCAAAGGTTATCAAAGTATATACGGTCGTCGTCGTCGTCGTTTCAGCCTATCAATAGTCCACTGCTGAAAATAGGTCTCCCCCATAGATTGCCACAAAAGTTTGTAGCTCCCGTTTTGAGCGAGTTGGCAACCGCAGTTTATTTATTCAGATGTTCCAGCAAGATGCTGCAGCCATCGCCTGGTTTTCATTTTCCCTCTGTCGACTTTTACGACACCCACGGGATAAGATGGGGTGGTAGATTCTCTTAGGCCGCTACAATCGGCTATACTCGTATATACGGTACTTATAAGAAAAAACTATTTTAAATTTTTTGTTTGTCTGCGTATGTTTGTGTTCCAACTAATCTCCGAAACGTTTGGACCGATTTCGACGGGACCTTCACTGACAGATAGTTGATATTACGGCGGGTAATATCAGCTATCGAGCTACTTTAATTTTGAAAAAATAATTGGAGTTCCGCGCAAAACATTAAAACCTCAAAATCCTATTCAAATAGGGAAGTATATAGGTATATCATCCATCGGGGTCGGCTTTTTTACACGGGTGGAACTGCGGGGTACAGCTAGTCTATACATATAAACAAAAAGAAATTGCCGCATGTATGAATGATCATTAATTGAGAATGACTCAAGCAATTTGGCTGATTTTTGTGTCGTATTCGTAATTGTCAGGACAAGGTAAGAATATTTTTTTGGAAAATCCATCGAAAAAGTCGGAAGTGAATATTTCCTATCAAAAATTGAATAAAAAAGTGAAGTTCAGTTTGACAGTTCTGGAGATAGAGACATGTTATAAAATAAACGTACTTAAAATTTTTTAGCTAAGCGCACTTCTTATTTGCTGAATAGTAAATTGCTACCGTGCGTAGCCGGGGCGGGTCGCTAGTATATATATATATATATATATATATATATATATATATATATATATATATATATATATATATATATATATATATATAAAACGTTACCAATGTAAGACGGATAGCAAATATCAATTAAAATATTTAGGTTACATATTTTAATTACTTGCCTAAAACGAAACCTATCTAGATAAACTTAGAAAGCTTCATCTAAAGTCTAGAAGCATATATATATGTATATATATGTATATATATAATGTGTAATTTGTTTCTAGGATACGGCTTCTAGACTTTAGATGAAGCTTTCTAAGTTTATCTAGATAGGTTTCGTTTTAGGCAAGTAATTAAAATATGTAACCTAAATATTTTAATTGATATTTGCTATCCGTCTTACATTGGTAACGTTATTATATGTAACTAGGTAACTCATGCGAATATTTCGCACAGTATAGTGATCATGAAGAGATGGCGCCATCTACCTTCCTTAAGGAATGTAACAACTCTGACAGCTGTCGTACATGTTAGTTAAACATATTGTCAACAAACGTTTTCTGCAACTTAATTTTTTTTTTATCATCTAAATTAAGGTAAACTTTAATATTAAGACATTTACTTATTTTTCGTCATTAAAAAAACTCTGTAGGTATCCCCTTTTATGTTTTCTTTATGTTGGTCAACAGTACAGTACATTATAAATAAAGTTACAAAGAATAGTCTCATAGAAAACCGAAGCTTGCTCCATAACAAAATGTTAGACAAGATTCAATAATAGATGTATAAATGCATTGCAAACTCGTGCAGACCAGCCTCCACCAACAGCAACTGTTCACAGGTATGACGCATGTTGCAGCCATCGCCCTTCTCGACCATATTCAAGGGAAGTGGACGACCCGCCACACGACGCCGCCGCAAGCAAAGGCGTTTTACCGAGCATGACATACTCAAGTCTTCTATTTGGAACTAATAATAATCTGCCTTTCATTCTACAGAGCACATTTATAATCTTCCTTAGGACCGTTTACAATTTCTTATTTGCAAAAATATTACATCGTAAATTCCTATCTCTACATAAAAATACATGTCACGTAGCTGCTTACAAAGTAATAGTCACGTCGTGTGGTACGCTACTTGATGTCTCCCTGGATGGATATTTTCCATGCTTCCTTATCATTGTAATGATCCGTCATTTAAATTATAATAAGCTTCAGAGCCGTGGTAGCTCAGGGGCTAGGCGTTCGCTTTAAATTTCATAGTACGCCAGTGACCTGGGTTCGATTCCCGGCACCACTAAAATTGTTAATTGCAATTTTAAGTGCTGATTTACCACGTGCTCGGCGGTGAAGGAAAACATCGTGAGGAAACCTGCATGTCTCAGAAATAAAAAATATTTCGAAGACATGTGAAGTCCGCCAACCCGCATTGGAGCAGCGTGGCGGATTCTTCCTAGCTCCAAAAACCCTCTCAGAAATGAGAGGAGGCCTGTGCTCAGCAGTGGGACATTTATAGGCTGAAACTTTACTAAACTTGAAGCTTCAGAGCACAAACATTTTTTAATATAAGTTTTAAATTTAGTTTCTGTTAAATTCACTGTATCTTCCGGAATTTTGTTATAAATACGCGTACATCGACCCATTAAAGAATTTTTTAGTTTATTAACTCCAAATTTTGGATTATCTACTTCGTTAAAATAATTCTAAAGTCCACAGGTATAAATTAACTAGGTCGGTTCGCCATTTATTATAACTGACTCAGTAGTGACTGTACTGGTGGTAGGATTCCTATGCAGGAATCCGTCTAGGTAGGTACCACCCCAGGGCCAGTTACTCTGCCGTGAAGTAGTAGTGTGCAAACATTACTGTGTTTCGGTTTGAAGGTAATCACTGGGCATATGAGACTTAAGAAGTTATGTCTCAGGGTGACGGGCACAGTGTGGTGTCACACAGAAATTTTCTTGGTGACACAGCATTTGTTATGGGAAGACGTTGCACTTACTATAATGTGAACGTTTTGCTCGTTTCATCACTTTATCCAATATAAAAAAAACATAGTTGATTTTACTGATATTAGGAGACCTATATAGAAATCCGTCTGGGTGGTAGCACCGCAAGGTCAGTTATCCTGCCGTGAAGCAGTAGTGTGCAAACGTGACTGTGTTTTTGTCTGAAGGGCACCGATACTGTAGTGTAGTAGTAGACTGCTAGTGTAGTTGCTGGACATATAAGTATTTGTTATGTGCAGACGTAGCACTAACCATCAATGTTTTCTTCGTCCCGTCACTTTCTCCTATAAGAAAAGAAGATCTTGAGTTTGAATTCTAATCCATGTGAACAATAAAATTAGAACTTATACATTAATAAATTTTTAGGTTCCGGGAATAGAGATTATCCTTTTTGTATGTCTAAACTGTACGAAATCTGCTGCCGCCAGCAGTTTTTCCAGACCGATACGACCTAGGAACCTTCCAGAAATGAGCCTTCTCTTTCTGTATCCTTACTTAAAGGCCGGCAATGCTCTAGCTATTCAATTGGTGGGCGGCCGTGATCATTGTTTTCCCACGTATTGCAAAGGCATTCTTTCGGGTACGATGACTGTCCGTACCAGACAGAACGACGGTACGACACGGGTACAGGACGAGTGTATTTTTTGTGATGATACGTGTTCCATCACGTCACACATATAATGATAAAATTCATTTAATTAAAATTTATATGCACTGTGGATTAAGCAAAACTTCACAGTTTTCAAATTGTTGTTTTTTATTTGTTGTTAAGAGTGTAAAGGAAAATAGTCCTTATCGTTAGGTCTGAAAGCGCTTCATGGAAAAAGATGTGAACCTCTTTTTCCGTGTTCATTATAATATGAAATATGTCCCGGTATCGGCAAGCCAGGGTTGATATAGATAAATGTGTTTCCGGACACTCCTCACACTGAAAGAAAGAAGAGAAAGAAAGGAAAGTTTTTTTTATTTGATATCAGAAAAGAATACACAATAAAGTAACAATAACAAAAGAAAGTTATGTAACCAAAACAAATGTGAAAACAAATAAAGTCTCCATTTGAGCAAATTGCAGCAGCAATAGTCTGATGTTGAATTCACGGGCGGAATTACCGGTGGTAGGATTCCTATGCAGGAATCCGTCTAGGTAGGTACCCCAGGGCCAGTTATTCTGCCGTGAAGCAGTAGTGTGCAAACATTACTGTGTTTCGGTTTGAAGGGCACTGTGAGCTTGCGTAATCACTGGACATATGAGACTTAAAAACTTGTCTCAGAGTGATGGGCACAGTGTGGTATCACACAGAAATTTTCTGGGTGACACAGCATTTGTTATGGGCAGACATTGCACTTACCATCAGGTGAACGTTTTGCTCGCATCACTTTGCATCACTTTACCACCACGTAAGAAACAAACAAAAAATCGACTCGCAACGACTTCCAAAGTCACTATATACACCGTGCTCATCACACACTGAACAATTACAAGAGAACCTAGTTTGGGTGCTGTTGCAATCGTCAAATTCTCGACCAGGCGTGGAAATTAACATGAATCCTATTATAAAAGAATTTTGAAGACGCCAATGTATAGCACAGAGCCGTGGTAGCTCAGGGGCTAGGCGCTCGCTTTAAATTTCATAGTACGCGATTTACCTGGGTTCGATTCCCGGTGCCGGCACCACTAAAATTTTTAATTGCAATTTTAAGTGCTGATTTTACCACGTGCTCGGCGGTGAAGGAAAACATCGTGAGGAAACCTGCATGTTTGAGAAATAAAAAATATTTCGAAGACATGTGAAGTCCGCCAACCCGCATTGGAGCAGCGTGGCGGATTCTTGTCGTTTCAGCCTATCACAAGTCCACTGCTGAACATAGGCCTCCCCCATAGAAAGCCACTAAAGTTTGTAGCTCTCCTATTGAAGGGGTTTTGCCATAGTTGCCACGCTTGGCAGGCGGGTTGGCAACCGCAGTTTATTTATTTAGATGTTCCAGGAAGATGGGCGGATTCTTCCTAGCTCCAAAACCCTGTCAGAAATGAGAGGAGGCCTGTGCTCAGTAGTGGGACATTTTCAAGCTGAAGCTTTACTTTTTTTTACTTTACAATGTATAGCAACGATCGGCTTAGAAACCGCTGATGGTGAGGGTGATTGTGACGGAGAACTACAATTACCCCCACATGTAACGATTCGTAGTGAATATTAACCGTCGAAACGCTACACGATACTGTACAACCGCTTTCACTAGTTGACGAATCCCAGTTAAAATATGTGCAAAATACAATGTTGGTTGTCGGGTGTGGTTTGTTGTGGGGTATTGAAAAGAATCTCTGTATTGAAATTGTTCGTGAGCGGCGTTGATCACTTACCAATCCGTAAGTCACCTGCTCGTTTGCCTCTTCCACTCTGAAAAAAGAATGCATTCACGACACATGCATCGTTTAAAAGAAAAGAATAGAAACAAAGACTGCTCGCAGCTTAGACGCCAGTTTCCTGTGTCTGGATAATTTTGTTCTGGCATATCTTTGATGGATAGAGATGGAGAGTTCTTTGGCATTTTCTTTGGTCGACTTTTATGATGTAATGGTTTAAACGATTTACGTAGTTCCGATTTTTCATTCATAATAGGTGTACGACAGAGTAGAATAGCACCTACCTCTTTCCTACCGAGGTGTCGTAAGAGGCGAGCCTAGCCTTTATTCGTGCAGAATAACACTGTAATATGAAATGCTGTCACTATACTGCCCGTGGGATCGCAATGAGGGGTACGTCTCCCGTCACGTCTCGTTTCCCGCAGAGGCGAAAATTGGACTACGTGTGTGGTTCTGCCTACCCCTTATATGGGAAAAAGACGTGAATGTATGTGTGTAAGTAATACTGCGTCTTGCACAAGTTACGATTACATTGGTGACAATTCAGATAAAAGCGCTTGAGCGTTATTGATGGAATAAATGGCGAATCATAACCACGGAATTCTATCCAAGTTATAACACCGTTTGTTAAGCTTTATCCGGCTTCGGTAATATTTCAAGTGGTAACACTAGTATTGTACAATTTTTAAATAGCGCATGCGTTACCCATTCCCTATACGTCAGTGACGCGACATTAAGGCAGTGAAGCGCTCGCTTGGCGCCGCCAAGCGGCCGCGAGCAAATAATCAAACATGTAAATCGAAATTCAAAAGTGAATGAACAAAGCATTAACTTTAATAACGTCACAGAGTGCAACACTATTGAGGGAACCGTCATCTAGTGATGTGCATTGATTTTTTTCGTTATTCTGAATTTTTAATATAACAGTGCGCCAGTGGCGTGTAAGGAACGAGTTGGAGCCTGTCAAAACTACGGCCCCTGTATTTCTACACAGGTTCGTAATTTAGATTACTTTCTCGCGTGCATGCGTAATGTTAATTTTAAGAATGTTAAACCGTGTATTAACAGTTTATTTGTACTTAATGCCCTATGAACACAAACTCAAACCAACCGCGAAAATTTCGGACACGCATTATTTTTTTGTATGTAATTGCTAATATTAAGAATAATATGTTACATAAATAAAATACATTTATTATACTTAAATATTATTTGTTTTACTTTTTAAATTAAAATATATTTTAATTATTATATTTATTTCAAGACATACTTATAATACTTTTGTACTCGAAACCGCTGCTAAAATTATTATTTTGTGTAAGACACAAAGGTTTTATAAAATAACCATTTGTTAAATTAGTCATAGTAGCAAATAAGTACTCAAATAAAAGTCAAGTAAGAAAGTATTCGGACACTGATATAACCATTAAAAATATAAACAAGTATTACAATCATTTTATAACAACTTTTATAATCTTTTATATTAAAATTTGGTACACAGCTTTCGTCTATTTGATAGTCTTTTTTTTATAAGTATCTTAATTTTTTTAAGAATAAAACGAATTAATGTTTAATTTTAAAAATTATAGCGAGAACGCACAACTATTCACGAATAGTTTATTTAGATTATACAGATTTGCCAAATGTTTTTATGTTCGAATTATTCGATTGATGACGTTCATGTCAAGACAACCTGATAATATCCACGTTTTTCATTTACATATATAGCCGATAGGTGTCCGGAAGAGTACAAAAGCACCTACCTCTTTCCTACCGAGGTGTCGTAAGCGGCGACTAAGGTGTTGTACGGACAGCCTTTATTCCTGCAGAATAGTACCAATGCGGTCACTATACTGCTCGTGGGAACGCAATGGGGAGTAAGATTTTTTTGACTTGTACAAAAATGGCGGCGTCATGCTTCCTCACTCGTCACGTCTCGTTTCCCGCGAGGGCGCAAAGTGGGCTACGTGAGTGGCCCCTACCTACCCCTTATGTGGGAAAAAGGCGTCACTGTATGTACGTTCATTTATACCACGGCAATGTTTTCTTAGAAAACCAGAAATGATCACCTGTGCAGGATACTAGGTAGCGCCGTTAGATTTAGCGCACGTAATAGACTTCATATCGGGATTCTCGATCGTAGCCGCAGGTCGTGATTTTTTATTATTGTATAAAGTGACGTAATGAGCAAAACGTTCACCTAAGGGTAAGTGCCACGTCTGCCCATGACAAAAGCTGCGTCGCCTAAAACACCGCTGTGTGACACCTCACTGTGCTCGTCACTCTGAGATTTCGGCTTTTTTTTATTGGATAGAGTGGTGAAACGAGCAAAACGTTCACCCGATGGTAAGTGTAACGTCTGTTATAACAGTTGCTGTGTCACCCAGAAAATTTCTGTGTGACAACACACTGTGTCCATCACCCTGAGACATAAGTTCTTAAGTCTCATATGCCCAGTGATTACGCTAGCTCACAGTGCCCTTCAAACCGAAACTCAGTAATGTTTGCACACTACTGCTTCACGGCAGAATAACTGGCCCTGGGGTGGTACCTACCTAGACGGATTCCTGTATAGGAATCCTACCACCAGATTCTTAGATTTCATATTGCCAATGATTACCCTAGCTGTCAGTGCCCTTCAAACCGAAACGCAGTAATGTTTACACATTACTGCTTCACGGGGGAATAACTGCCCGGGGTGGTAACCTACCTAGACGGATACCTGCATCGGAGCCTTACAACCACTATGTTATTGACGTATTTATATACTGACTTACGTATTTTTATTGAATGACTTAGAAATTAAGAAAACCATTACTTTGTCTCCATTTCATCCCATGTTCGCCGTAAAAGTCGACTAGGGAAAATGGTCAGAAGAAAATCCCGTAGATTTAAATAGACGCTAACAACTACTTTTAATGGCTTCTTGTTTGTCATCACCAGCCTGTTGCTAGACTTGTTGCACATAGGCCTCTTCCAAGAGGGAACGATTAGTCATTCCCTCATTTTACTGCTGGTGGGATTCTTATGCAGAAATCCGTCTAAGTAGGTAGCCTCCTAGGGCCAGTTATTCTGCCGTGAAGCTGTCGTATGGAAACATTACTGTGCTTCGGTTTGATAGGCAATGTGAGCTAGTGTAATCACTGGGCATATGGGGCTTAGATCTGAGTCTCAGGGTAACGGGCGCAGTGTGATCTCACAAAAAATGTTCTGGGTGTTATAGGTAGTCGTTGTACTTACAATCGACTGGAAGGCGAATTTGAGATTGCGATATTAGACGCCTCGTACCTTGGTAAACCTTACCTACCTTACTGGTCTGGTAAAAATACTACCGATGCATAAAACTTAAGTATAATAGACCAACTTGCGAGACTGGTGATCGGCGGCAGTATCTGAGGTGCGAGGTATCTGGAGCGCAAAAAGTTCGTCTTCTGCGACCTCCATGTTGCTAGTTACTTGCTAAGCGTGGGAGAGGCATGTGTTAATCAATAACCCATAACAAATACTGTGCCACCCAGAAAATTTCTGTGTGACACTGCACTGTGCCCATCACCCTGAGACATAGGTTCTTAAGTCTCATATGCCCAGTGATTACGCTAGCTCACAGTGCCCTCCAAACCGAAACACAGTAACGTTTGCACACTACTGCTTCACGACAGAATTACTGGCCCTGGGGTGGTACCTACCATGACGGACTCCTGCATTGGAATCCCACCACCAGTAAAATTATGTGTGACACCACACTACGCCCGTCACTCTAAGACATATCTGTTCTTAAGACTCATATGCCTCATGTACCATATGATTTTATAACGTCTCCACTGCACCGTGGATATATGATTACTGGCATAAAATTTATTTTTCTATACTGAATTTTAAGCTACGGTAGCTCAGGAGTCGGGCGCTTCCCTTAATTTCATAGTACACATGTACTAGACCTGGGTTCGATCCATGGTGCCGGCGATCGAACTGATTTCGATTCGTTCTCTCAGATTTTTGTTTCTCTCATTTTCTTTGTGCTCAGCGATGAAGGAAACATCGAGAGAAAACCCGCATGTCTGCGGAATAAGCTTATTTAGGAAAATAGGAAGGCTGCTTATTAGAGCAGCGTGGCGAACTCTTCCCGACTCTTGCGAAACCTCTCAGTGATAAGAGGAGACCTACCGACCTAGGCCCAGGAGTGAGACATTTATAGCCTTTTTTTAAACATATACTCTCACCAAATACCGGCGCAAATTGCTACGAAACAGCATATATTCTGTGAAAAGAATTTGCGCCATTTTTTTGCTGAATGCTGTGTCGCCCAGAAAATTTCTGTGTGACACCACACTGTGTCCATCACCCTGAGACATAAGTTCTTAAGTCTCATATGCCCAGTGATTACGCTAGCTCACAGTGCCCTTCAAACCGAAACACATGAATGTTTGTACTTTGCACACTTCTGCTTCACGGCAGAATAACTGGCCCTGGGGTAGTACCTACCAGACGGACCCCTGCACAGGAATACTACCACCAGTTAAATTATTTGCCCCAAAAATTTGTCCCATTCGCCCCATTTACTAGGAAAAGAGTTTTCGATCTTTGTTCTCCGGGATGAAAGGACATTATAGCGTTATATTTCGATTTTGTAATTGAGGATGGATTTACATGTACGGGTCACATTGACAATGTATCAGCACGTCTATTGTGTTTTCATATAACGCCCTTACGGAAACATGAGTAAATGTTAAATATAAAAAAAATGTCCAGAGCTATAATCATCTATCATTCAGAACTATCCAACTATATACAGGCAGTCGTGGTTACCATCAGTCGACTTGCTAGTCTTCTCACTGACTTCCACTGAAAAGAGACAGTCACAGCGACTGTTAAAAATATCCACTGAAAACTGCCTATCTACTTGATACACGTGTGATTTTGGATGTGATTAACCGAAAACCAACGATGCGGTTACCAACTAAATAATACTGCCACGCAATATTCATACCAGATTTTACGCTATAACTTGTTCGAAAATCACAGTCCTTTCTGTCCTTTCTTTAGTCAAATTTTCAAAGACCCGTTTCTTTTCAGCGATTTATGTAATAAATACATCAATTAGGTAATCGTGATTAATTTTAACCGCCTGACAATGTCGGGCAATCAATCAAATGAGCGTTCTCAATGTAAATGAAATTACATCAGCGACAGCTTTTGTACGTTGACATGACCATTGGATATTTGATTTTTTTGAACAAAAAAAATTCATATTTTGATTACATATTTGATTAGAGTAAAAATTGCTGCAGCCCGCCGATAAGAATGTGTATGGCATGCTTTAGTAGACTTTCCATATGCCTAATGAATCTACGTTTATTTCTCCTTTACAAATGAGTCATGCAACTGAATGCATCATGCCGAAATCCGGTTAAGTGGCGTTGCTTCGTTCACCAAAACGTTCACCTGATGACCCAGAACATTTCTGTGTGACACCACACTGCCCCCGTCACCCTGATACATCAGTTCTTAAATCTCATATGCCCAGTGATTACATTAGCTCACTATGCCCTTCAAACTGAGACACAGTAATATTTGTACACTACCGTTTCACGGCAGAAAATCTGTCCCTGGGGTGGTTCCTGCGTAGGAATCCCACCACCAGTAAAACGAATGTATGACGAATGAGCATGAATGACGATATGAACTGGTGCAGATTCCTTGCTGGAAATAAGTCTACTGTCATTCGAGAAGGTTGTGGAATAGTTCGTCACGCTTAATGACGAATATTTTCAATAGCGTCGAGGACGAAAATCAGCAATTAATTTATTTTATGGAAGAAAGTGTCTATTTTATTGATCAAATGCGTTGAGGCCAGAGTAACCCTATGGCGAGATATATAAAGTGGCGAGACGATCAAACCGTTCACCTGAAAGCTAGTGCTACGTCTGCCCAAAACAAAATTTGAATCACCTAGAATATTTTTGAGTCGCACTACATTGCACTCATCTCCCTGATACATCAATTCTTCACTCATATGCCCAGTAATTACTCTAGCTACAAGTACCCTTTGGACTGGAACATAGTATTGTTTGCACACTACTGCCTGACAGCAGAGTAACTGGCACTGCGGCGATACCCATCTTGATTAGATTTCTACATAGGAATCATATCCTCTGGTGGTGATTCAAGAGAATCTACCATCCCATCTCATCCTGTGGGTGTCGTAAAAGTCAAAAGAGGGAAAATAAATACCAGGAGATGGGCAGCAGCATCTTCCTGTAACATCTGAATAAACAATTTGTGGTTGCGAACCGCCTGCCATGCGTGGCAACTATGACAAAACCCACCCAAAATTAGAGCTACAAACTTTAGTGACAATCTCTGGGGGAGGCCTATGTTTAGCAGTTGTCTAGCGATAGGCTGAAATGATGATGATGATTATAGGAATCCTTCACCAGTAAAATAATACATACTCAGTGGTACAAGTAGTAGAGGTCGTCGCGGTCTTTTTTATTTAGAAAGACTAAAATAATGCAGATGAAATAAAGTGATTGATTGTGACTCTGAATCTAAATTAACGGTATCTATTTACAAATCGATTGGTGAGTTATAATTCAAAATTAAAAAAATTAAAAAGCACGACTGCCAAAACTAACGAAAAAGTAAACTAAAAATGAACTAAAGAGGGAAAAATAATCTAACCTATGTTACTCGGAATGATGCACGGATTTTCACGATACTTCATACACCTAAATCGGTTCAGGCATTCGGAAGTTATAGTGCAATAAAGAAACTCACATAAACACACACATACATGAAGTCTGAAAACATAATACTCCTTTTAGTGGGTAGTCATGTTAAAAGTCTTACCTACTAAACATTTTAGTAGCATTATGGCAAACCATGGTGCTATATCTTTTCATATTATGATGAGAAATGTCTTGTAAGCGGATTGTTTTTAATATTAGTTTTAACTGTCAATTACAAGATTATAAGTTACCATACATACATACAGTCACACCTTTTTTCCCATATAAGGGATAGGGAGCACACCCATAGCTAACTTTTTGCCTCCGCGGAAAATGAAACGGTTGGCGAACCATGTCGCCGCCATATTGGTATGAGACAAAAAATTCTTACTCCTCATTGCGTTCCCACGAGCAGTATAGTGACAGCATTGCATGCATATTCTGGTATTATTCTGCATGAATAAAGGCTGTCTGTACAATACCTTAGTCGCCTCTTACGACACTTAGCTGTGCTCCGCCATCTCCGTCTCTGCTTTCTTTCTTTCATTGGAGGTCGAGGACACTAAGGTAGAGGACAGCCTTTGAGGCTTTTCTCAAAATAAGGAATTACACTTTCTTTTGTTACTGACATTGCTAGTTAAATCTCAAAGTTTTCCTCAATCGTTAAGGCATATACAATTTCAACGTATCACCATCATCATCATCATTTCAGCCTATCTTAGTCCACTTTTGAACATAGGCCTCTCCCATTGATAATGTATAATAAGATTAAAATTACATTTGAATGTAACCATATTTCTCCAACTCTAATTAAGATTAAGACAGAAGTTTAAGTTAGCGTAGCTCAGCCCGGGTTATACGTTGCGGTTACTTGTTCCCTGTGTAGAGAGCTCAAACAAAAGTTACGCGACATAACAGTATAAACAAACAACTTCGGAGCTTTCAGTGAATATTGTATGTTGTTGCAGTCTGACTGTATATTGCTCTAGTTCGCGATATTTGCGAAATCTAAAACAATGGATGCGGTATGTTTTAAGATGAAACGTTGCCCAACTAGAATCTAGGTGGAATTGATTTCTATTCAGAATCCGAATTCCCTATTGATCCCAGTTTTCAAAGCATACCGATTGCAGCCGACCTTTTAGTGACCATGAATGACGATATGAAAAACTATAGAAGAAAAACTGTTTTTGTTTCACATTCAAATTTCTAAATAATAGTACCAATTCTTATTGTACCGATACGAAAATAACTAGGGAAATAACATAATTATTTTTAAATGCCAGCCTTCACTCAGTTGGCGAGAACAATCTAATATAGCGAGCGTTTGTAGCCCGCCTAAAAGGATTAACCGAATTTCAAGTAACGTTGATAGCATATCCGCGAAATATACAATTAACTTTTTACTTCCAATTAGCTATATCGTCTATAATCAAGGGTGCTAAAACTTGAACTGCTGGCGATCTACCTCAATATTGTTGATTACCGTCGATCGATGTGAGAGGCCGCAAGTATGTGTGATGCAGGATCGTCGTCTAGGTAGGGTGTATCGTGGCATAGGAATTTATATATATATATTTATGTACATATGTATATATAATACATTATGATAAACGGTCGATCGCGATCGACCGTTTGAGCACCCGTGGTCTATATGAACGTAAGTATTTTGGATGTGGCAACACTGGTTGTAACTAATGAATTAAATTTGTTTTCTAACTCACAATAATTATTATCTATAATCAAAACAATAAATATTTATTACTTGCCACATTAAATTTACAATTTAAACTTAATACAAAATTTTATTGGTGGTAGGATTCCTATGCAGAAATCTGTCTAAGTAGGTAGCTAGTGGTAGCGACTTAAGAGAAATCTACTACCCCATCACATCCCGTGGGTGTCGTAAAAGTCGACAGAGGGGAAATTAAAACCAGAAGATGGGCAGCAGCATCTTCCTGAAACATCAGAATAAATAAACTGCGGTTGCCAACTCGCCCGCCAAGCGTGGCAACTATGGCAAAATTCCCCCTAAAATGAGAGCTACAAACTTTCGTAGCAATCCATGGGGGAGGCCTATGTTCAGCAGTAGACCAGTGATAGCCTGAAATGATGATGCTAATAAGTAGTGGTTGTGGAGTACCGTGAGGGTGTTTTTGTGTGTTTCACGTGTGTGTGTGTGTGTGTGTATGTCAAAAAAATCATGGTTGTTTTCCTTAGGTAAAATCTTGTGCGGATGAATGACACTAAGTTCTTACATATATCAATGTGTTTGCTAACTATTATACAACTAAGCCAATTTAGCAGGTGACACGCATCTTTTCGTCCAATCAGCAGGCCAACATTTTTGTGAAAATGAAAAATATTATGAAAAACAAAAAAAAATATATGAAAATAACACCAGAATTATTGATATATAATATGACTTGTAAAATAAAGATCAATATGAGAGCATAGTACGCTGAATTCTGATATAATACATACTAATATTATACTCGTAAATGCGAAAGTAACTCTCTCTGTCCCTCTGTCTATATGTTACCTTTTCACAGCTCAACCATTGAACCGAACTTAACGAAATTCGGCACAGAGATAGCTTCCCTCCTGGTAACGGCCATAGGATACTGTTTATCCGAGAGAATAAAATAGGGGAACCCAGAGAAACAAAAACGGGATAATAAAAAAAACCTATATCAACGCGAACGAAGCAGCGGGCATCAGCTAGTCAGTTATATTATAAAAAATAGGATTATTTTATTATTAAAATGTATCACGTAAAACTTTATAAGAAACTTAAGACGAAAAGTAAAAGAACGAGATTGTTGGACTTTTTCTTTGTTCCCTCCAGCTTTTTATCCTGAATTATAAAGTCGTAAGCGCTTTTGTGTTTTAATTATATTGGTATTAAACATATAACAAGTACTTTTAACGATTTCTGTCATAAACTTTTTTAGCAATCAAATACATTAAAAACAGATTCACAATTTCAGCCTATCACTAGTCCATTGCTGAACATAGGCCTGCCCCATTGATTGCCACAAAAGTTTGTAGGTCTAATTTTGGGGGTATTTTGCCGTAGTTGGCAACCTCAGTTTATTTAATGAAGGAAGGCTAAGATCCGCATGCAAAATATAAAAATGGTGTATATTACCTAGTTTTTTGAAGAGCACCGCCCGCCCTCCCTCAGTAGCGTGCACTGAGGGAGGGCAGACTAACACCGCCACCAGGAACCGCCACCAGGTACCCTACTAGGTAATATACACCGTTTTTATATTTTGCATGCGGATCTTAGCAAAGTAACTTACCTTCCTTCATTATAATGGATTTCCGCAAAGTAACGCCTGATTCTATTAACTATATCAGTTTATTTATTCAAATGTTCCAGGAAGATGCTGCTACTCATCTCTTGATTTTTATTTTCTCTCTGTCTCTGTCTGACTATTACGACACCCATGGAATTGGAGATTGGGTGGTAGATTATCTTAAGCCGCCACCACACGCCAATAATTAGGGACCTGGTTTTCGTCATTCACCATACGAAGCGGAGCAGTGTTAAGTACGTTGGTATTCTGTACGTATAGGTCTATGATACTGCATCCCAACCTGTCCTCGATCTAGTCGCATGAGCATCGGTCGCGGGTCGTTGCCGGGTTGGTCAGTATGAATAAGTGCTTCTGTTTTTGCGCGTATACTTGGCACTACAATATCGTCCCCACTGCGTTCTCACGAGCAGTATAGTGACATAGCATACTATAGAATCTCTTACGAACCCCGGAAGGAAAGAGGTAGGTGGTATTCTACTCCGCCGTGTGGTAGCGGCTTAAGAGATGCTCACTGGGCATCTACGCTCAAGCTTGCCTTCGTTATCTGAGCGTGGGTGCTCAGGCTGCCCCGCGTATTTCTGGAAGGGTGGGGGGAGGGGGGGGGCAATTCGCTCGATTCGCACTCTGCTCGGGGCAAACGAAGCAACAAAACTACGGCACCCCTTACCCCGCTCGCAGTGGACTTCTGCAATATCAGGGGACTTCACTCCAATCTTAGCGCCGTCAAATACCATCTAGAGACGGCGAAGCCGGCCTTGCTTTTCCTAACAGAGACAGATATCCTCTCCGGCGGATACCTCTTATCTCTTCTACCCGGGGTACAAACTGGAACACTTCTTTGTGCCACAGGCCGGGGTTTGTGTATACGTCAGAGTGGATATGTGTTCTCGAGGCCTCGGCAGTCTCGAAGGTACGGAGTTGCCTATCCTTTGGCTGCGCATAGATAGCGACGACCATCCTCGCAACTATGCTTCTATAGTTCCCACAGCGGTAACACCGAAACTGACCGACTCGTCGACCACATCCAGATGGCTGCAGATCCTATCCGCAGAGATCGTGTTACTTGGCGACTTTAACCCCCACCACGCCGAATATGACTTTGCCTTGGCATATGATCTGACACAACTGGTTACTTCGCTATCGCGGGTTCCAGACGTGGAAAATCGCCTTCATACAGACACAGATACAGAGACCAAAATTATCTGTATCCCACTTTTCGTTCCCGCAAGAAACGAGAAGTCCCGGGTGGCAAATCCATTTTGGTACGAGTTTAAATTCTCGCTCCACATTGCCTTTCTACTGCCATCGCCACGGTTACCACTGGCTTGGAGGAGAGGGAAGGAAAACGATTAGGTAGGAAATGGACTTGGCGTAGGGAATGGGTAGCTGGGTACGGAAGTATGTAGTGTAGGATACTACTGCCACGGAAGGAGCAGGAGAAGATACTCTACCGTATTTGCCGGACAAGGTACTTTACTAGTGGTAGGTAGGTACCACCCCAGGGCCCGTTGTTCTGGCGTGAAGCGCTAGTGTGCAAACATTACTGTGTTCGGTGTCATGACTATGAGCTAGTGTAATCACTGGGCGTATGAGACCTAACAACAGATGTCTCAGGGGGACAGGCGCACTATTGTTTTTTCACTTTATCCAATAAAAAAATACAAGTATCCTTGGCCTAAGAATCCTTGAGACGAGTATATATTTGATATTTATATACGTATCTACTTCACTTTTTTTTGTAATAACCTACTTGATCCGAAACTTCAAGCGAAGTCTCGGCTACAGCTAGTTTACAATATTCGTGTTTCATTTCATACAAAGGACGTTTTATTTTCTCGATTGCAGACACTGAGAAATGGTTTCTTAAAGACTTTTCTATCAGGAAGATAACAAAAAAACAAACAAGAAACAATTTACAAGAAGCGGTCGCTTATATTATGAATTTAGACTGCATCACTTTAAGCATCAGGATAAATACTGAAACCATTTTATTTATAAGAAAAACGTATTCAATAAAAAATACTATTTTGTTATTAATTATTTTTTTTGTACCCAAGGAGTATTGAAGGAGAACTCTAACACCTTTATCTATTCAATAAACAATGAAAAATCCGACAAGGAATCCACCAAGTAGGTACCACCACAGGGCCAGTTCATCCTGACATTACTGTGTTTCGGTCTGGAGAGCACTGGCAGCTTGTGTAATTACTGGGACATATGAGATAAGCCCTGATATCTCAGGGTGAAGAGTGCAGTTTGGTGCACCACAGAGTTGCTCTAAGTGACACAATATTTGTTATTTACCATCGTATCAGACGTTACCATCAGTTGAACGTTTTGCTCGTCCCGTCACTTTCTGCGATAGAAGATAAGCAAATTTTAAATTAACCCTTCGATTTTTATCTGCATATTTATTACGAAGAAAGCGGTGGGTCTTGTTTAAATATATAAAAAAAAAAATTAGTTCCTTAGTTACTTTAACAGGTCCAGACGTATTTCAAAAAGCGGTACAGAACACGTTGTAATTTACCTACTGGTGGATTGTGATACATTCACAATTGCCCACGCTCTAAAAATGAAGCCCCATTGCTTTTCTAAATGCTTGGGCAGAAAGGAGTCGGAAGGATATATATATATATAAATACTTTCCGACTCCTTTTATAAATATATATATACATATATCATCATCATCATCATCATTTCAGCCTATTACAGTCCACTGTTGAACATAGGCCTCCCCCATAGATTGCCACAAAACACGGTCCTGAGCCACCTGCATCCATCGACTTCCCGCAAAACCGTGCAGGTCGTCGCTCCATCTAGTGGGGGGTCGCCCTACGCTGCGTTTGCCGGTACGAGGTTGCCATATATATAAATAAAATTTGTTATATACATATATATAAATACCTAATTATTTATATTGACATTGCAGTTATTTGTAAATTCACTTAGCTGTACTTAATATTTTTCTATTTTATTTTAGACTAAACCACCAAAGAACGTCGTATAATTTGTAGAAAGTTTAAATTTAAAAAAATCTTGAGTCATTGTCAGAGGAATTTTGTTCATATATATAAATTATCTACAATACACAGAATAAAATACATAACATAAGATCACGACTGTATCCCATAAGGGGTAGTCAGAGACTGGAAAAGCAGATGACTGCCACAATCCACGTTTCACCAAAACAATATAATGCACTTGGTGTGATAGGCGGTGAGCCCATCGCCCCCATGCGCTATTGGATGCACAGTGCAGTTTTATTCTTGACTCGCCTTTTACGAGATCCATTAGATGAGATGGAGTGGTAGTATTCTTGTAACGAGCCGCCACCACACGGTACATAAAATGAATGCTGTTCTATTCCATTACATACTATTATTTTCTATTTGTATACTCCTATTCTACCCCACGTATGAGATGAGTAAATATATTCATTTTAACTTTGATTAAAACTCTTTAAAGCGAGGATATCCACAGTAAAACCAGAGAAATAACTAATCGGCAAACTGATGAGATAATGTGCGTAGCTTGCTGTACCGACAGTTTTTGTGAAGTAAGATTCTCGAGTGGCAACCTCTTCCTGGAATTCGCTACTATCTAGCGAGTTAATTTTTAGCAGCGAGTTCATAACAGCAACGATATTTTGTCGACCGACATCACTTTTGCGAGAACTTGATAGACGACTTTGTACCGAGCGACAATCTACGACGAGTAAACAAAGGTTCAGTTAAAAAGGACTTAATAAATTTGGGCTGCGTTGATTATTTATTATGTGTTGATGACACCTTTAAGTAATGGTTATAAAAGGCGGACGCGGTTGGCGCACTGGCTGCACAATGACGACCGCGTCATCGTAGTGGATAGATCTCCTGGGTACCAATCCCACTAGCCCATAGGCGACAATGGTACAAAATACCGAGGGAGGGCGGGCGATGCTCTTCAAAAACCTGTGTAATATACATCATTTTATATTTTATATATGGATCTCAGAAAATTAACTTACTTTATTATAATGGATTTCCGCAAAGTAACGCCTTATTTTAT
Organism: Luehdorfia chinensis; assembly: GCA_019845155.1. Classification (NCBI taxonomy): domain Eukaryota; kingdom Metazoa; phylum Arthropoda; class Insecta; order Lepidoptera; family Papilionidae; genus Luehdorfia; species Luehdorfia chinensis. The sequence continues at coordinate 1,895,377 of JAHVAK010000003.1, read as the reverse complement.
TAACCATACATACTCGTATTATGTCTGTAAGACGCATTTACGATACAAATTCTAGCGGGGGCATTTTCTTTTTTAATTACTGGGAATGAGGGATTCCCTCTTTATCCTTGGGGTGACAACGTAAATTTATCCTGCTATTTCACTGGCACCGAAATAAAAAATATATTCGGTAATCAATGTATACGTTTTTACAACAAAATGCCAGAAAGTGTACAGAGTCTTTCAATCAAAAAGTTTAAACTATTTGTTAAACAAAGACTTTTTAAGAAAAGTTATTATAATATTAAGGAATACATGCATGATTATAACCCCTGGGAATGAGATGATCGCTGCCAAGCTGTAGAAATACATTTTTATAAAACTGCTGTAATTGTATATTTAAAATGTCTGAAAAAAAAATCCTGCTGGGGTTCTTACTGGTTCTTATCAGGACATAGGCATTTCTTTGCGAACCAGTGTGGCTTAAAAAATGACGTTCAATGAATATTATGTTATTGATCTATATTGAATCAAAAATATTTTATTCTATTCTATTCTAATAAACGTACGAAGTTAAAATTTAGAAATTTAAAATTTTTGTTTCACTTTATAGAAAGCACTCTTTATTTTCTACATTGCAGACATCGAGAAATAAATCTTCTCCGTTCATCGAACACAAAATAAATAAAACGAAACATAATTTCAACGAGCAGTGGCTGATATTGTGACTGCATTTACTTGAAGCAACAGTTAAAAAACTCAAGGTAGTAGTAGCATTATTTCAAAAACACCAAATTAAGAAAAATGAATCTTGTAAAAAAATTTCTTAAATTAAAATTATCTCTTAATCTACGAATTATTTGTTCGTATAAAAATAGTTTCTAACATAATGAAGACTGCAATGTACTCCCGACTGAAATATGTGCGTAGTTTCTCGAAGGCTAGCTTCATCGGATACTGTGCTCACGGGCCAGGGGCCCGCGTGCCAGGTTTGGTTTGACCCAAACATAAATAAATAAATAAACTCCTACAAAAACCTCGAAATTCGGACTGTATCTCGTTCGCTGCGTGCTTGCGCGATTTAGAATATCTCAATACGATTTTAAGTCGTCTAATGACCGTCCGAGGGAGGCTGCGGGCCTCCATTCGGACTGTCGACTTGTGTGTCGGTAACTCTGGGCGGTGAGAACCGCCCTGGAACACGGGTGTATCGTGTGTACGAAGTGTGATTGTCGACTGCTGCGCGCCGCTCTCTACGGCGGTCGCGCGTCGTGGTGCGTGTTATATTAAAGCTATTAACTGTGTGTACAGTGTAGCCTGGATCGTGACTGACCGTATCGTGGTCAGGGAGTGCTGAGACATCCGTGTCGTCCAGCACGTTTCGCGGGCGACGTTTGCGTTCGGTCGCGTTTCTATATGGTCGGTAATTTGCTGCTTTAACCACCAGTGGGTTTGGATGAACCGCGGCTTTTTCGAAAAACCGCCGTGATAATGCTCTGAAGTGTTCAGAGATTAAGGGCATTTCACAGTCGCTGTGAAGATCTACGTTGCGTTGGTACCAACCGGCTCCGGTGGCAGTTAACGAAGTGCACCGCATTTGCGGCGGTGTCCGGATACTCTCTGCGGACCTTGAAAATTCAGGTGAGGGATGTACGTGGAAATGTCGCGCCGGTTCGTATCCATATCCGCAGCAGGTCTCCAAGGTGAAGAGCCTCTAGTCGATAGAATAATGTAGGTAAGGGAAGTCGGCAAATTGGATCCGTAACTTCGGAATAAGGATTGGCTCTGAGGACCGGGGCGTGTCGGGTTTGGACGGGAAGCGGATGCGGCCGGTGCCGGGCCTGGTCGATGCTCGTTCGTCTCTCGGGGCGTTCGGGCTGAATCCGGACCCGCGTTCCGGCCTTTCGCGGATCTTCCTAGCCGTAAGGTCGCGTCCGTTTCGTTTCGTGCGCGACGGGCGCGCTCCTGTACGACCGCCGTTCAACGGTCAGCTCAGAACTGGCACGGACAAGGGGAATCCGACTGTCTAATTAAAACAAAGCATTGCGATGGCCCTCGCGGGTGTTGACGCAATGTGATTTCTGCCCAGTGCTCTGAATGTCAACGTGAAGAAATTCAAGCAAGCGCGGGTAAACGGCGGGAGTAACTATGACTCTCTTAATCTAGCGGTGGTCTTTGTTGGTCAAACTCGTAGACGCAGACGGTGTGCAATGAAATGTATTCCATGCTATTCTATGCTAATGTAATTACAAATACAAGAAATATGTAAATTATTTTTTTTACCAACATATATACGTGGTTGTCCCTCTATAAGCTGACACGACTTAAGAAAAATCTAAATTAAGAGTTTCGTAAATGCAACGCTAACGAGAACATAATGTTTAGCTTTATCATCATTATCACGATTTGTTAAAACTGTCATATTTGGCAGGCGATTCTAAAATAAGACGTCTCACGTCTTAGAAGCTGTAACATCACTGATATTAAATGATATATATAGATCGGCTATATCAAATGTGACATATTTGATATGGTTATTCTTCCATCTTCTGAACGATACGAGGAATTTTGTGGCGTTCCCTTTAATCGATTTTTACAACTCTAACTTTACAAGATGGAGTGATTGATTTTCTTACGCAAACGTCAATCTGCTCGTTCGTCTTTCTATGGAAGGTGCAAGAAGTAATTTTATTTCTTTCTTTCATCTGGCTATTAAAAAAAATTACAATATTAATGGCTTATGTAAATTAAAACGAATAATATTTATATGACATAAAAGTGTAATTTTGGTTAATCCGTTTTGTGTATCCTAATTGTGTAATTGTATTTTTGCATGCTGATACAGTAGAACACGTAGAATATGTTAAATTACAACTTAAGGTCGCGATGCTGTACCATGTTCTAGTACATAAATTATATTGTATTTTTTCTTTCCTCTTTCTTTCTTCTTTTTTTCTTCTTTCTTTCTTCATTCTTTCTCTTTTCGTTCCTCTTTCTTTATTCGTTATTTCATGTTTCTTTTTTTATTTCTCTTCATTATCCATCAAACACGATTCAAGTAATTTAGCTACGGTTTGAAAAGCTTCTTTTCATTCTTCGCAAAGGACGGTATGGACAATACGCATTGTAAACGCGACACTAATTTTACGTCGCAGTTGTTAATCGTCAGTCGAATAACACAAAACAAATCAATAAAACCGCCGCCTTGCTAGTTCGCGTGTCAGTGGCGCATAAAACTCGGTACCTTTTGATAAACTATCCCGTTTCCCCTTGCTTTTGGTGTACGCGTGTTGGTTCCTTTGTTTGTTTCTTAGTGTTATTTGTAATTCAGGTCAAATGTATTATATGATTGACCTTATTTGGCGTGAGGGATATTTTTAGGTGTTTAAGACGGTGATTAATCTGTTACTTGGTATATTACATACATACACATATACATAAGATCACGACTGTATCCCATAAGGGGTAGTCAGACTGGGCACGTACTGCAAAAACAGAAGACTGCCACAATCCACGTTTCACCAAAACAATATAATGCACTTGGTGTGATAGGTGGTGAGCCCATCGCCACCATGCGCTGTTGGGTGCACTCTCTCTCTCTCTAGTCGTTCCCTCATGACTGAGGATCGTGGTCATCAACAAGTGGTCCACACTTGGAGTGAATTATTTGCTTCCATCGGCTTCTGTCCATCGCGGCCCTGACGACGGAGCCAAACCTCGGGGACCTGGCGTGTTTTATTTGGTTGGTCCATCTGGTAGGAGATCGGCCTCGTGCTGGCTTGCCATTTGTGTTCCCAACTACGATCAGTTTCTCCAGGCTCTCATTACCCCTTCGCATTATGTGGCCAAAATACGAAAGAATTCGTGGGTGGCATATCGTTGACAGGCGGGTTTTTATCTTGAGCTGTGAGAGGATCGAAACATTTGTTCGATTGTACCAGAGTATCCTCAACTTACACCTCCAGCATCACATCTCCAAGGCATCAATATTCCGCCTCTCTCGAGCCCGTATCGCCCACGACTCCACGCCATACAGAAAAATGGGAAATATCAAGGCACGTACTAACCGGATCTTGTGTTAATAGTGATTCCCCTCTTTTTCCACATTTTGTTCAGGCGGGTCATTTGTGTGTTGGGTGCACAGTGCAGTTTAATTCCTTACTCGCCTTTTACGAGATCCATTGGATGAGATGGAGTGGTAGTATTCTTTTAACGAGCCGCCACAACACGGCTTAAATATTACATTTTTTTTTTTTTATAGAATAGGAGGCAAACGAGCAGGTGGCTCACGTGATGGTAAGTGATCACCGCCGCCCATGAACACCTACAATACCAGAGGAATAGCAGATGCGTTGCCGGCCTTTGAGAAAGGAATAGGCTCTTTTCTTGAAGGTCCCTAAGTCGTATCGGTCCGGAAAAACCGCTGACGGCAGAACATTCCATAAAGTGCAAGTGCGTGGCAGTAAATTCCGCGAAAAACGCACTGTGGTGGAATGCCAACCATCAAGGTGGTGACGATGGAATTTGAGGTTATGCCGTAAGGTGCGATGGTGAAATTCAGCGGCTGGAATTAATCCGAACAATTCCTCGGAACACTTCCCATGGTAGATCTTGTAAAAAATGCAAAGAGATGCAACATCTCTTCGCAAAGCCAGGGGATCACGCCGATCAGATAGGACATGGTCGTCGACAATTCGAGCCGCTCTTCGCTGAATGCGGTCAAATGGAAGGAGCTGACACTGGGGTGCCCCCGCCCAGAGATGAGAACAGTACTCCATGTGCGGCCGAACCTGCGCCTTATAAAGTTGCAAGCGGTTGGCCGGCATGAAGTACTGTCGCGCTCTACTGAGCACGCCAAGCTTCTTGGAGGCCAATTTGGCCTTCCCTTCCAAGTGACCGCGAAATTGAACGTTGCTCGATATGTCGACGCCAAGGATTCCGATACTGGCTGAGGCAACAAGGGGAGTGCTCTCGAAATGAGGTGATACGACGAAGGGTTTCTTTTTTGCGGTAAACGCGCAAACTTGTGTCTTGTTAGGGTTGAACTCGACTAAATTTAGTCGGCCCCAGTCCGAGATTTTGTCTAACAAAATCTCGACTTCAGACACAAGTTTGTTCCGGTGCTCGTCGACGTGTTCCCGAGAAATATTGGTACGGCCTGTGTATAAGGCATCACCAGTACTGTCATCTGCATAGCAATGAATGTTACTAATCTGTAACATATCATTGATATGCAGAAGAAACAGGGTTGGCGATAGCACACAGCCTTGTGGGACACCAGCGTTCACAGACTTAGATTCCGAGCATGCACCGTCAACTAAGACCTTGATGCTCCGCTCTGTGAGAAAACTAGTGACCCAATTGCACAATTTCTCGGGAAGCCCATATGAAGGAAGCTTCGAGAGAAGCGCTTTGTGCCAGACCCGATCAAAGGCTTTCGCTATGTCCAAACTAACTGCCAGGGCCTCCCCCTTGCTCTCTACTGCCTCCGCCCATCGATGAGTGAGGTACACTAGAAGATCACCAGCTGAGCGACCCCGACGGAAGCCGTACTGGCGGTCACTAATCAACTGGTGCTCCTCTAGGTACCTCATGAGCTGGCAGTTTATAATGGATTCCATTATTTTGGAGAACAAGGAGGTGATGGCGATCGGTCTGTAGTTGGACGGATCTGAGCGGTCGCCTTTCTTAGGGATCGGGTGCACAAAAGCTGTCTTCCATGCCTTCGGGACGACGCCTAGAGAGTAGCAGTACCGGAAAAGACGCGTAAGGACCAGTGCCAACTCTGGAGCACACATCCTCAACACAATAGGGGGAATTCCATCGGGCCCACTCGACTTTTGGATGTCCAGGGAGAGGAGTGCTTTGCGCACTGAGCTCTGAAAAAACCGGATGTCCGGCATAGAGCACTCATTGCACGGGATGGTCGGCGGTGAGTTCCCCCTGTCATCGAGAGTCAAGTTGGACGCAAAAAGAGAACCTAGAAGATCGGCTTTCTCCTTTGCGTCATGGGCCAGCGAGTTGTCCTCCCTGTGCAGAGATGGTAGTGATGGCTGACAGAAATTCCCTTGGACAGCCTTGGCGAGGGACCAGAACGCACGTGTTCCGGAAGGAAGACGAACTAGTTTCTCACCAATTCTGCCAATGTGCTCAGACTTTGCCGCAGCAATGACTCTTTTGAAGGACCTGGAGGCAGAGTTGTACTTCTTCTTAAAATCGCTAGATTTTGAATCCCGAGACGCCGATGCATTAACCCAGGCCTAGTAACACTGCTGCTTTTGGCGAGATGCCATTCTGCAAGTGCCACCAAACCAAGGCCATCTACCACCGATGGGCACCACAGAGGATGGAACGAAGAGTTCCATTCCCTGAAGTACCACATCGGCGACAGAATTGGCAACGACGTCGGGACTATCCAGCGAGAAGCAAACCCGCCCCCATGGGTAGGATGCAAAGAAAGACCGCATCCCTTCTCATTCCGCTGACCTGAAGTGCCACACACGGCGGCACCTTGCAAATCGCGACCGCAATGGGCACATGATAGGCACTTTACTCCGGATCAAGCAGTGGTCCGAAGATCCCAGAGGGGCATCGACGGAAACCACATAGCCGTCCGGATGAGAGGTCAGCAGAAGATCCAGCAGGGAAGGTGTATGATCCTCCACATCTGGAACCCGCGTTGGCGAAGTAACCAGTTGTGTCAGATCATATGCCAAGGCAAAGTCGAAAACAGATCTCCCCGCATGATCAGTGGTTCGAGAGCGTAGCCATTCGGCGTGGTGGGCGTTGAAGTCGCCGAGTACCACGATCTCTGCGGATGGGATCTGCTGTAGCACGGAATCTGCCGCCATTTGGATGTGGTCGATGAGTCGGTCAGTTTCGGTATTACCGCTGTGGGACCTATAGAGGCACCCATAGACGCGTGGGTGGTCGTCGCTGTCTATGCGTAGCCAAAGGATGGACAGGTCCCAACCTTCAAGGCTGCCGAGGCGTTGAGAACATATATCCTCTCTGACGTATACACAAATCCCGGCCCGTGGCACAAAGGAATGTTCCAGCTTGTGCCCCGGGTAGGAAAGATAAGAGGTATTCGCCGGAGAGGATATCTGCGTCTCGGTAAGAAATAGCAAGGCCGGCTTTGCCGTCTCCAGATGGTAGTGGACGGCATTAATATTGGAGTGTAGTCCCCTGATATTGCAGAAATCCACGGCAAGCGTGGTAAGGGGTGCCGAAGGTTTTTTGCTACGTTTGCCTCGAACAGTGTGGTAACAGAGCGGAACTTTGCCCCCCCCAGAATACGAGGTGCAGCCTGAGCATCCACGCTCAGGTAGCGATTGGTAGCCCGAGCGCGGATGCCCAGAGGGGGATTCTCCAGCACCGGTGGTGCTGGTACCCCCTGGGGTAGATTTTTTATTTCCGCTACCATGTTTTGGGGGGGAGACATATAATTTATTATTAGAAATGTGTAACAGAACGCAGCAAAATTTAACCATTTTTTTTTAATTCAAGACAGTGGTTAAAGCAAATTATCGCTAAATGTCAACGTCAGAGTAATGCTTGTCTATAACAATTTTACTGATTTTTTTTCTTTTTAAAACACGATGCCCCACAATAGGATTTCTCCTGTGTCGTGGGTGCGTTTTACATACATAAATTCCACATGCAAAAACACCCAGACCCGGAACATATTGTCCCGTACGGGAATTGAACCCGCGACCCGCGGCGCACAAGTCAAGCGCTTAACCACTGCGCCAACCGAGCCGACAGAAAAGTGTCAAATTTGATTTAATTACATACCAAAAGTCACCGACGGCGTTGGATAATTTCTACCTCCATTTCGCCCTGTGAGTGTTTTATAAGGCCTCTTTTAAAGTATATTTAGAAAAATCTTGACTTAGTCGTCTTGGTCGCTGCAGTGGAAAAGCGATAGGCTTCTATTCTGTGACTGTTTCGGGTTCGTTTCCCGCATGGAATAATAATCTGTAGCAAATTCTCCCCTCACACGCAGGCGAATACGCTCACGTACCATCGTTACTACATATGTTCCCGCTGGCGGTATTAGTTTACTTGTGCACTCTACTGTGAGAGGGCGGGTAGTGCTCTTCGAAATCTAGGTAATATACACAATTTAAAATTTTTCGTCGGAAACTGCGGATCTTAGCCAATTTACTGTCTTTGCTTCATTTTAATGGATTTCCGCAATTATAGTTTTTTTCACTACAATTGTCACTATTATAGTTTATAAAAGAATAATTTTTAGTATAAATAGTCATAGATCTGTTTATGTATATTTCCAATAAAAATTACAACTTTAAAAACTCCGATAAAGCTAAGTTCGCTAGAAGTTAAAGCCAAGCACATTGGGAGCAAAACGCAAAGTGACGTCACGTCAGACTTCAACACGCCAGTTGGTATACAATCAAAAGTTTTACGATCCAATAATGTTTAATCTAGGCAGTAAAAAGAGAGATTTTTGTATCTTTACTATGCCGTAAACTTGGCTCGGGCCACGGATTTGTGATCGTTAGTGTGTGGTCCAAAAACGTTTAGAGCCGTGGTCTAACTAGAATTTTTATGACGTTTTTGTAGGTGCGCTATTATATTTTTAGAAATTTCACATATTCTACTTTACGAAAACAATAATTACTTACATATCATTTCATCAGAAATTAAGAATATAAAGAAATTGTATTAATGCGTCGGGAAAATAAAATTGCTCATTGTATCTTATAAAGGTGCAAAGGTTTATTACTATAATTACGATATTTGTAATTGAATGCTCTTGGAGCCGTGGTAGCTCAGGGGCTAGGCGCTCGCTTTAAATTTCATAGTAAGAGTGACCTGGGTTCAATTTCCGATGCCTGCACCACTAAAATTATTAATTTTAAGTGCTGATTTACCACGTGTTCGGCGGTGAAGGAAAACATCCTGAGGAAACCTGCATGTCTGAGAAATAAAAAATATTTCGAAGACATGTGCAGTTCGCCAACCCACATTGGAGCGGCGTGGCGGATTTTTCCTAGCTCCAAAACCCTCTCAGAAATGAGAGGAGGCCTGTGCTCAGCAGTGGGACATTTATAGGCTGAAACATTATATTAAAAAAAATCTTTTGTAAATATATAACTATGGTGATGATATAGAATCTACCAGTCCATTTCGCCCAGTGGGTAACGTAAAATCGACAGAAGGTACATTTTAAGCCCGGATATGAGCAGCAGTATCGACCTACAGTTGTGAACTTGTCTGCAAATGGTCGTAATGGTTACTGTCTAATTCGGAAGTCGGTTTATTTAAATCACACTTATTTTCTATTACAAAATCAATATAATTAGCAAAAATAACAGTAAACTTTTCCAATCATGACATTTACAGGGTCCTTCGTAATGTCATATACATCCCGGCAGGCTGGGTTTAGAGACGATGTGTATATGCCCCAAAAAATATAATGAGCCTCGTGATACCTGTAGGAGATATACGACTTAAAGAATTGAATTAAAACTCATAGGTGATGAACTCATTGAGCTGCCATCGAAAGAACTCGTAAGTACTAGCATAACATGAAGCTTAAGGAAATCTGTTGCGAAGTAAATCTGTTGGTATGACGCTGTAGAGGATAACATAAATGAAATGGAGAAGAAAACGTATTTTCAATTTGCCCGGTTCGGGGCGACGACTTTCTGAGTTACGGTCGCGGAAAGTTTTTCATTTTTAGTATTCAATTTTGTCATTAAAGCTTCACCGATATGTTTATCAGATCAAAGTATGTGTATCATGGGTAGGTGCCGGGATGTTATACCAATTATGAATAACATTGTATATGTGAAACAAAATACTATTCTCTTCGTATCAATTCAATATTTAAATTAGGAACAAATTAAAAGAAATAAAGTGAAATCTTTATTAACAGCGACAATACCACCCCTTATGTTCTTTGGCTAGAATATTTATGATTTGTTTAGGATAATCTCCGTTTACACATATCACTTATCACTTATCACCTTTTATGATAAGAGTGTTTTAGAGTGAGGTGATATGACGCTCAATATCTATTTATGGAATATTGGTTTCATGATTTTGGCTTACTTTATAACTAGTATTCATTAAGAGTTCATATAAGTAGATTTTTAAATATTTTTGCTCTATTTTTGTGTGAAAATGTTTATATAGAGCGTATTATGATAGGTTGCCGGTTGGTGTCGACCAAAGTGTCGTAAGAGGCGACTAAAGTATTGTACGGACAGCCTTTATTAGTGAATAACACTATTATATGCAATGATGTTACTATACTGCTCGTGGGAACGCATTGTGGAGTAAGAATTATCGAGTAGTACCAAAACGGCGGCAATGCGAAAAGTGGTATACGTGTGTGGCCTCTGCGTACCGCTTATGTGGGAAAAAGGCGTGACTGTATGCATCTATGTGTTTGTACACACACAGCTCTTCTCTTTCTTTTTCATAGTTCGCACAGTTTTTATAGCTCGCTTAGCGATTTCCTCATATGACCTTCAGGACCACGTCTTGGTATTTTACAACACACACTGATAACGTTTTAGATACGAGTTTTCGGTTTTACTGTACATCTATTGTATATTTTATTTCTAAATTCACTATTTTAGTCCGGGACGTATATTCAAAACGCCTCACCATTGTATCTGTAAGAAATCGTTCGTCAAACTTTTTTTTTCGTGGATTTAATTGCTTAGACTATAAAAAATAGGCCATAATAAAACACAATGGTTACTAAGGAATATAACAGAGAAGGTGACAGGATAAGTATATAATTAAAACTTGTAAGGAGTATCACAAAATTACCTTTAGCTTGTGAACAATAACACTTTTCAATTAAGAAAAGGTTTGAAGAAAAAATCATTTAATGGCCAGTTATTTTTCATAGTCAAGATAGCTAATAAAATGGACACATTAAAAAAATGTTTCCAATTTCTGAATTTACAAGTAACCCAAATTCACCGCGGATACCAAGAAATCGGCTCAAAGCATGCCGCCGCCTGTGTTTGCACTCGCCGCGTAATACCTACCCCTTTTTCTAAGCCGCCCATCGCCGATCACTTCCTAGTCGCTCGCGCAGTTTGATATAAATTATGCGAAACATCTTATAGCTTATTCTATTGTGGAACATTTTAATATATTAAACGGTGTGAGATACATAGACACAAGGAGGAAATATTGAACATCATCTGCGTAACATAAGCGATTTACGATTAATGATTTTAGTACATAATACATGGACGAACGAACATTTTAAAAGTTACTCGCAATCGTAGCGTAGTGTTAAACAGCAAACTGCTAAGTAACGACACGTTTCGAGTTCACGATCTCCTACCTGGAGGGGCTGCGCGTATGATATAATAACATGCTATCTCTTTCTGACTTCGCGTCATTGCTCGCTCTATGTTGTATTTTTTTAAGTCCCACAAAAATCCTCAAAATGCATTTTGACCGCCATTCGTAATATCTTTATTTTTTTTTATTTCATAAAAGTGACGGAACGAGCAAAACATTCACCAGATGGTAAGTGCAACGTCTGCCCATAACAAATGCTGTGTCACCCAGAAAATTACTGTGTGACACCACCCTGCGCCCGTCACCCAGAGACATCAGTTCTTAAGTCTCATATGCCCAGTGATTACGATAGCTCACAGTGCCCTTCAAACCGAAACACAGTAATGTTTGCACACTACTGCTTCACGGCAGAATAACTGGCCCTGGGGTGGTACCTACCTAGATGGATTCCTGCATAGGAATCCTACCACCAGTAAGAATCTTTAATAAGATAAATACAATAAAGAATAAATAAACCCACTTAAACAAAAAAATTAATATATCTTGTTACAGAGAGATCAATGAGTGTTCCAATTAGTGAGTGTGAATGGGTAAGCCAAAAAGGGACGACGTTGGCAAACGTATCACGATCAAAGGCCAAGCCTAAGTACCGATGAACTTGTATGAAAACGGTCATGAACGTTGAAGAAGCGAATGATATGTGTCAGGATCGTAACAAGTGTAATGATGTGGTCTCTGCCTACCTCAACGAGAAAGAGGTGTGACTGTATCTATATATGCAGAATAATACTATTATGAAATGTTGTCACTATACTGCTGGTGGGAACGCAATTGGGAGGGGAAAATTATTATCCTTTGATAAGGGTTCATGTATTCTAGGATGGTATCTTTGCCGTGTGGTAGCGGCTTAAGAGAATCTACCACCCCATCTTTATTTTTTTTATTGGCAAATGAAGGAAAACCAAAACCAGGAGATGGGCAGCAGCATCTTCCTGGAACATCTGAATAAATAAACTGCGATTGCCAATCCCAGGCGTGGCAACTATGGAAAATTTCCCCAAAATGAGAACTACAAACTTTTGTGGCAATGTATGAGGGAGGTCTATGTTCAACAGTGGACTAGTGATAGGCTGAAGTGATGATGATGATAATCTTTGCTGACGAAAAGGAGGAGAATTTTTATACTATCATAAAGTTAACTACAGCGACTACTTATTTGAGGTGGATATTTGTGGAAACACAAATATAAATCGTACCTGTAACTTCTACGTCTAATACTTGGATCGAAGCCAAAATAAATATTGCTTTGTGGCTTGATTCGTTAGCTTTCAATAAATATTTGGTGATAGAATACTTTTTAGGGTTCCCTAACGATGTTACCCGCAGCAGAACTAGAGTAGCCGACACAGCCCTTAGGATTAGCAAACTGAAGTGGCAATGGACCGGCCATATAGCTCGGAGAACCGATAACCGTGGGGAAGGTTCTCGATTGGCAACCTCGGACCGGCAAACGCACAAGATGGAACGACGACCTGCACGGTTTTGCGGGAAGTCGTTTGATGCCGATGGCTCAGGACGGTGTTTTATGGCAATTTATGGGGGAGGCCTATGTTCAACAGTGGACTATGATAGGCTGAAATGATGATGATGATGATATTTTAAGATTAAAACTAATTATAATTTATGGTTGATTTATTTTTGAATAGAAAATCTATCCAAATTATTATTGTTTTCTTTTTATCTTTTCTGATATTCAATACTACCTCCTGTCCTATCCTATTCTGGTGGATAGATACTACTATGTAACACGTAGATAATATGATTTATTTACTCTATTATATTTTGTAGTGTGCAGCTTCGTAGAAAGAGACCGGCGAGTAAGGCCAGCGAGTAGATTACAATCATAAACTACTTCTCGATTTATGATAACATTTATTACGAACATAGAAAATACTCCCTGCGTTTATTCGCACGGGCACACCCACTAATATACGAATTAATACAACAGTGTAACGATGAAAGGGACTGTTGGTAATAATGATAACCATGTGCTCAGTTTAAAAAGGCGGCCAAAATACGAAAACATTTCCCAATGCGGATTTCTTAGGTGCGGCAATATCTTCCAAGTTTCTACGCAAATTGACGGGCTAAGCTTTCTTGGCTATTTCTGCCGAGGCATAAAAGACATTAAGATCTAGGACTAGATACGTCAAGGCGTAGCCATTTTGAAGAGCGACTATATACCTTTATTATTCACGGTTTGTTATTCAAGAGCGTATCGGAGTTTTTGAATAAAGAACGAAAGACATTTAAATGAAACTAATTTTACGGATTTTATAGCGTTTAATTTTACTATTTATAACCCAACGTTGCGAGCGCTTTACAGCACCCAAGGTCACGGGAGTCTGTTATCAAGTTCTGGGTCTTCCCAACCATTACATCAGATATGACGACAAATCCTCGCAAAAGAACACCGATTCCTACCAAGGATGATTCGCCGGGCTATTGAATGTAAAAAACATCCTAATTTTACTAGAGAAGATGGTTGGGTACTACCACCGACATGGGATCCTATAATTAATAAAATTAAATCAAAAACCAAGCGTACCACTGCGTGACTTCAAGATACAGTTAGCTCTTTCTGCGTAGATCGGACCAAAAATAATAATTAAAAACTGAAGGTACTCCGGGTTAACTATGACATCAGGACATCTGTCACCTCAGTCCTCCCGTGACAAAAAGTAGAGTAATACTATAGAGATCCGGTGACCATGGGTGCTGTAAAGCGATCGAAACGTCGGGTTATAAATAGTAAAATTAAACGCGATAAAACCCGTAAAATCAGTTTCATTTATATGTGTAGTGTTCGCGTAAATCATTGAAAGAACGAAAGAATGATATAACGTATCGCTTGTTAGTTTGACTGGTGTATGATGTACGAGTATGTATGATGTATGTATAACTCGTGGTAGGATTCCTATGCAGGCATCTGCCTAGGTAGGTACCCATGGCCTGTAATTCTGCCGTGAAGCAGTAGTGAGCAAACAATGTGTTTCGGGTTGAAGGGCACTGAGAGCTAGCGTAATCACTGGGCATAATAAAAACTGATGTCTCAGGGTGACGGGTGTGGTGTGGTGTCACACAGAAATGTTCTGTTTAACTCTGCATTTGTATTATTGTTATGGGCAGACATTACATTCACCATCGGGTAAACGATTTGCTTGTTTCGCCACTTTATCCAATAAAAAAATGTATGCGGGTATGTTTGTATGTATGTATGTACGTACATACATACGTATATGTGTATGCTTCTTGTTCTACCCGATTTTCGACCACGGCAGTACTTCAAAATACGAGTGCTGTTGAAAGATTTCAACTGTACAGGAGATATTAAGTGCCAAAAGCGTTACGCGCAAACGCTGAGGCCTACTCGCGCGAGGAAAATCAATTAGCATTTTTGCTCAAATGTTGGTTCCGGCTTGAACACAGTCAGGTCTTCTGACCTCCAAGGCACGCGGTCGTGAATATATTACACATAGTTGTGCCCCGCGGTTTCACCCGCCATTTAATTTAAAAGGGCTGTAGCGCGATGTTATAGTCTATAACCTTTACAAATAAATGAGCTATTCACACTAAAGGACTTTTCAATTCCAACCAGTAGTTCTTGGGATTATCGCATATAAAGAAACAGACTCTTCGGCATTATAATATTACGAGTAGTATAGACTTAATGATTTATTTCTACCATCTTATTCAAATCTTTCAGCCGTGTGGTGGCGGCTTAAGATAACCTGCCACCCCATCTCATCCCATCGGTGTCGTAAAAGTAGACAAAGTGAAAATAAAAACCAGGAGACGGGCAGCAGCGTCTTCCTTGAACAACTGAATAAATAAACTGCAGTTGCCAATCCACCTGACAAGCGTGGCAACCATGGCAATACCAACCCAAAATGAGGGCTACAAACTATTGAGGCAATCTGTGTGTGACAAACCTATGTACAGCAGTGGACTAGTGAAAGGCTGAAATGATGATGATGATTCAAATCTTAAGGCATGATTGAAATATCTTACACGATTAATGTTAAAGTGTGGATGGAGCTTCTTTGAAAGCATCTTGCTATTGCATTATGCGTAATGATCTGAGATTACACGGAGTGATTCCACTTAAGCGGAGTTAAAACATAACAACTCAACGCCGAATTTGCGTCATACACATAAATTGAAATGTAATGAAGGGTTGTAAAATATAATGAATTATAGTCACATCAGGAATTGACTACATCCGTCAGTTCGCTATTACGGCATAGAATCTATATTGGGCTTCGCACAAAACAAGAAATAATCTTCGATTTTAACTATTAATACGCATAAATTATTCGCAAATGAAATAACTGCCGATAGGTGACCGGCAGAGTAGAATAGCACCTAACTCCTTCCTACCTAGGTGTCATAAGAGGCGACTAAGGTATTGTACGGACAACCCATACTGGTGGTAGGATTCCTATGTAGGAATCCATCTAGGTAGGCCAGTTATTCTGCTGAGAAGCAGTACTGTGCAAACATTACTGTGTTTCGGTTTGAAGGGCACTGGGATCTAGCGTAATCACTGGGGATATGAGACTTAAGAGCTGATGTGTCAGGGTGACGGGCGCAGTGTGGTGTCACACAGAAATATTCTGGGTTTTACTCGGCTCGTCACTTTATGAAAAAAAAACTTTTATTCGTGCAGAATAATACAATAATATGCAACGCTGTGACTATATTACTCGTGGGAACGCAATGGGGTTGTAAGAATTTTTTGACTCGTACCAATATGGCGGCTACGTAGTTCACCAACCGTCACGTTTCGTTTTGAGAAGGCGAAAAGTGAGCTACGTGAGTGGACTTTATATGGGACAAAGTAGCGATTGTATGTATTTATAAAATATTAATTGTGGTTCTCATCAAGTTTTACTGATGGTGGGATTCCTATCCACGAATCCATCAGGGTGGGTACCACCGCATCGCCAGTTACTCTGCCGTCAAGCAGTAACGTGCAAACGTTGTTGTGTTTCAGTCTAAATCGCATATAATACGTGACGCAGTCAGGCTGGAGTCGTAGCTGAAATGTTTCATTATTAAAAGCAACAAGTAAAATGAAACTATTACTTTGCCACGAGATTTTGCGAATTCCGCTGCTTGTTAACGTATGGAAGTTATGTACGAAAATTCGGCGAAATATCGACACGAAAGAATGCGATCGCCGCTCGCGTTCGCTTTTCAAAGGATCCTTTACCATTTACTGCAGTGACACCACTAGCGTGATGCAGTTTTGAGTTAGGGACGATCCAGAATTAGCTTTTTTTTGATTGAATGTATTTGGTTCCGATGGATCATGTTATGGATTTGATATTGTGTTCTAGTTATCTGACGAAACGTTAAACAAACAACGAAATTTAAATTAAATTATACTCAATTCAGTAATTAAATGGATAAATAACGTTTTATCTCATACAGCTCGCTACCATGTGACAAAGCGGTTACAGCGATAATGACACCTTTATTTTTTGACTCTACTGAAAGATATTATCTGGTTTGTTACCCTTTCGTGTCGCAAAAGTTCGTAATAGTAAATTTTAAACACAGACTGCCAATAATTTAATAGTTTAGGTTATCGTCTGCGACCTTTATGTCGTAAAGTCAAACCCGTTTTTCAAGTATCATGAACCCTCTCCTGACATTGGATTAATGATCATAACTTCTATTAATTTAAGAAGTATTTCGAGTATTATTTAAATGACTATATTATTTGCTGGCAGGATTCCTATGTAGGAATCCGGCTCGGTAGGTACCACCCCAGGGCCAGTTATTCTGCCGTGAAGCAGTAGGGTGCAACCGTTACTGTGTTTCGGTTTGAAGGGCACTGTGAGCTAGTGGAATCACTGGGCATATGAGACTTAAGAACTGATGTCTCATGGTGACCAGCTCAGTGGGGTGTCACACTGAAAGTTTCTGGGTGACACAGCACTTGTTGTGGGCGGACGTTGAACTTACGATCAGGGGAACGTTTTGCTCGTTTTATCACTTAATCCAAGGAAAAAAATATTTTATTATTTTATGTTGTTAGTTAAAATTCCTATGAGTTCGAGATTTATTATCATCATCATCATCATCATTTCAGCCTATCACTAGTCCACTGCTGAACATAGACCTCCCCCATAAATTACTACCAAAGTGTGTAGCTCTCATTTTGAGGGGAATTTTGCCATAGTTGCCACGCTTGGCAGGCGGGTTGGCAACCGCAGTTTATTTATTCAGATGTTCTGGGAAGATGCTGCTGCCCATCTTCTGGTTTTAATTTTCCCTCTGTCGACTTTTATGACACCCTCGGGATGAGATGGAGTGGTAGATTCTCTTAAGCCGCTACCACACGGCTTTATCATCAGTGCCAGTTATTCTGCTGTCTCCGTCTGCCGTTCTGTCAAACTTTACTGTCTACCGTCTGATAGCTAGTGTAATTACCGGGTATGCATATAAAGAGCTGACGTATCAGGGTTGCAAGCGCAGGGTAGTGCCATACATAAATGCTTGGGTAACACAGCATTCGATATACGCAGTCGTGTACCATCAGGTGAGCGATTATCTGGTATCGTTACGTTCTTAGATTAAAAAATGTAATAACCCCAATATTGATGTTTCATCATCATCATCATTTCAGCCTATCACTAGTCCACTGCTGAACATACGCCTCCGTCACCGATTGCCTCAAAAGTTTGTAGGTCTCATTTCGGGGGGAACGGGCCATAGTTGCCCGCTTGGCAGCTCAGAGGCCGGGTGCTCAAATTTCATAGAACGCGAGTGACCTGAGTTTATCCCCGGTACCGGCACCTCTAAAATCGTTTTGCAACTTTAAGTGCTGCTTTACCAGGTGCTCAGCGATGAAAGAGAAAATCGTGAGGAAACCTTCTGGGGAATATAAATATTTCAATAACATGTGAATCTCCGCCCATGGAAATCGCCAATCCGCATTGAAGCAGCGTAGCGTACTATTCTTTCCTCCAAAGCCCTTTTGTATCCGAATTATTTATGCGATGAGATCGATATAACGGTCAGATGCAATTTCAGACACATCGAGAGTCCCAATACTTCCAGAACCAAAAAAACCTTCTGTTGTTAGTCATCATAGAAAACTTTTTTAAGTTATCTATAACAATAATTACAGCATTTCCATAATAAAGAAAATTACTGAAGAAGATGATACTAAAAGAAACTAAGAAAAGAAAACCGCACGAGCTTGTTTTGCCCGGTTGTTCTCCGGACGGATGAACCTCATTAAAAATGGTGTGATTTAAGTAACTTTTAAAATACACACACGTTTTCTATCATTTTTTTTGTAATATTTGTATCACTATGTGGATACATTTTTCTATTTCCTATGATTCGGAAAGTTCGGAAATCAGAGACCACTAAATCTGTCTGTAATGAGTTTAGTCAATAAAGTTTAAATTATTTTTATTATCATGTCTATAACCCTTAACGTAGTTGTGTTGTTTTAATGACACAGAAAGAAATGGAGTAAAATCTATTTATATTAATGCGTGAGGAGAAAACTTTGTACGCCTTTTTAATACTGCGTACACGGTGGAGTGTGAGATTTGGAATAGTTAAACATAACACGGAGAAAGAGTGCAGATAGTAAAAGTATATGTATAATTTGTTACAATTAAATTAAATAAAAAAAGTAATGAATGACAATCCAATTTCGACCATAGACCACTAGACCAACTCGATCAACTCCACCAACACTGCACTTGCAAAATGTAATTTTTATGTAATTTATGAATGGCATTATCTAATATGGCATTAAAAAAAAGAAAGACCACAGAGTTTCTTGCCGATTCTTCTCTGAAAAGGTCTTATTTTTTGAACCGGTGTAGATTTTGACATTCATAAGAGCTTTATCCAAGCCTAAACTGAATAAATGAATTTTGACTTTGTTTTTGATTGGACGACTACTAGTATCTGTATAAACGACAACGCGGCGTAGACAGAGTACCCGACTTCTAAGTCACGGGCCTTGTGTTCAAATCCGAGCCAAAAACAGCATTTGTTTTATGTCTGTAAAATGCCATCATTATTAGTAGGAAATCCTAGCGTGCATAACAAAACATGTTAAACTCATTAACCACATACAAAAAAGAGATATTACACAGTGAGAATTCAAATTTGAAATACTTTTAAGAGTTGTTTTCTATTATATAATTTGAAATGAAATTAAAAATATATCTAAAATATTACATTCATTATAACACTGTTAGAGCGCGTATCTTACTGGCGGTGGGATTCCTATGAATAAATTCGTCTAGGTAGGTACCACCACAAGGCTAGATATTCTGCCGTGAAGCAGTACTGTGCTAACATTATTGTGTTTCAGTCTGAAGGGCACTGAGAGCTTGTGTAATGGCTAGACATATGGGACTTAAGAAGAGATATCTCAAGGGAACAAGCGAAATGTACGCCACACAGAAATTCTCTAGGTGACACAGCATTTGTTATGGGCAGCTGTTGCGCTTACCATCCGGTGAACGTTGTGCTCGTTACATCACTTTTTCCTAGAAATCTATCTTTCAGCATTTTTAGAAATATGTATATAAACGTTCGAGTATGTATATATTGTATATATGTGTAGATATGCCACTAACAATTGCTACATTGAAATCGGTTGATCATTC
The DNA here is from genome assembly GCA_019845155.1 of Luehdorfia chinensis. NCBI lineage: Eukaryota > Metazoa > Arthropoda > Insecta > Lepidoptera > Papilionidae > Luehdorfia > Luehdorfia chinensis. The sequence goes on along the minus strand of JAHVAK010000003.1, from coordinate 1,875,386 downwards.
AGCAAAACCATTCAATTCTCTTAGCAGAAATAGCCACAGACTAACTACGTAGTCAATGTAAATATTTGGTTTTCGCGGTGAATTTTTCAAACGGAAACCTAAACAAACGCCATGAAATTGTAGAATGGCAAGTTTATAAATTTCACTGTATTTTTACGCATTGAAATTGGTTAACACTAATAGTAATACATAAATCCAAGTCGCACAAAGGTCGCGAGATAAAAAAATAAACATGTTGTTTCGCTTGCTTCTTGCTGTTAAATAATTATGAAGTAAACTTTATCGTGTATATATGCTTACCTACATACATATAGGCAGAGGCCACATACGAAGCCCAGTATTCGCGGCCGTGGTAAACGAGACGTGACGGGTGGCCAACAACGGCGCCGCCATTTTGATTCAAGTAAAAAAAAAACATACTCCACATCGCGTGCCCACGAGCAATATAGTGACAGCATAGCATATCATGGTGTTATTCTGCGTGAAAAAAGGCTGTCCGTCAATACCTTAGTCGCCTCTTACGACACCTCGGTAGGAAAGAAGAGGTACTCTGCCGGACACCTATCGGCCATGAGTATGTATACGTGCGTTTAAAATAAAACCAAACTTGTTCCTTTATTCTAAACCAAGAAGAAGAATAAGAAGACAAAGAATTTTTTTATGGGAGAAACTGACGAGACGAGCTAAACATTCACCAATTCAATCGTAAGTGCAACGTCTGCAGGTGACATAATATGCTGCGTTCTCCAGAACATTTCTGTGTGCATCATATTGCATCATACTGCATTCGCCTCAACAGTTCCTAAGTCTCATATGCCCAGTGATTACACTGGCTTTCAGTGCCCTTCAGACCGAAACACAGTAATGTTTTCACACTACTGCTGCGCGGATACTGACGCTGCGGTGATACCTACTTAGATGGACTTCTGTATAGGAATCCTACTACGTCGTAAGAGGCAACTAGAGTATTGAACGGACAGAATTTATTCGTGCGGATTAATGCCATAATATACAGTGCTGTCACTATACTGTTCATGGAGCAAACGCAATGGAGAGTAAGAATTCTTGACCCGTACCAAAATGGCGGTGACGTGGTTCGCCATCTATCACGTATCGTTTCCCGCAGCGGCAAAAAGTGCTGCCTTATATGGGAAAAGGCTGTATGTATGTATGACACTCATACAATTGGATCCATACCAATACCAAATCTGTTCATCCAAGATTTGGTCCTGCGGTAGTCCTAATAAGTACTAGGACTCCTGCATAGAAATCCTAGGAAATCATAGTAAAATAGTTGTGATAGCTGTGGAGTATTATATATAATTTTGTATTTCTTCTGTATTTTGATAGGTTTACACTAAGTAACGCTTGACTATGTTAATAACATTCTTTATGGACTCCGTTTAAGAAAAAAAATGTCTATACTGGGTAACAAAACAAAGTTCAATGGAAAGTCTATTATACAGAGTTTAGATACTGGCTCCTGACTATGAACTGAGCATAATACAATCCATTCACGAGCGTCCAATATTGTTAATAAATAAGCTTTGTTAGCTATTGTGTGCTTTCAGTCAAGGTTGTTCAATGTACAGTTATTGTATTTTGATTAAAAAGGGTAGCTACCCGCTAGATCGGATGGTCTGGTCGGGGAGGACGTACCTCTCGCCAATAATATTTAGATCCTGCATATATAGTTAGCATCCATGAAACTTCGATAGCGCAATGTAGGACGTATGTGTCGTAGTGAGCGTGGTGACCTTGAGATTTCAGGCGATGTTGTAGAGTGTGGCGGTGCAGCGAAGCAGCGTCCAGGTCCTCAGAGCGTCAAAACTTTTGGAGACGGTGATGAAACCGCAAGACTCAGCATGAGAAGATGGAGCCTTGCCGTTAATTATCCTCCATAGAATGTTGGATGATTCCTAGGAAAAGCACGCGTTGCTGGTATTGTGATTGTGAATAATGACGATGATGACGGCGGAAAGCTCCAATTCTCGTAACCCCCAACAGATGATGCACTAAAAATCTCACACTAGCCATACCAAAATTAGACAGACCGGCAACGGATATCCAACGATTAGACGCTGCGAGCTAAGGTATCATCTAGTATTGCAATCGCCATCCACATCAAATTCTCCAAACTTGGAGAAGATTCACGTAAAGCGGCCCAGCAGGGTTATTGCGTATCCAAAGTGATGATCACTTATAAAAGTGTTGAACGAATATCTGCTAAATAAGTGTCTACATACTGGTTATGATTTTTTATGATTATGATTGAAAATAATCGCCATTTTCATTAACCATACATACATACATACATACATAAGATCACGACTGTATCCCATAAGGGGTATTCAGAGACTGGGCACTCACTGCAAAAACCGATGACTGCCACAATCCACGTTTCACCAAAACAATATAATGCACTTGGTGTGATAGGTGGTGAGCCCGTCGCCACCATGCGCTGTTGGGTGCACAGTGCAGTTTAATTCCTTACTCGCCTTTTACGAGATCCATTGGATGAGATAGAGTGGTAGTACTCTTTTAACGAGCCGCCACCACACCACGTTCATTAACCATAACCAGTATGAAAACAATTATTTGAGAGAAATTCGTTCAACACTTTTATAAATAATCTTCACTTTGGATACGTAATAGCCCCGCAGATTAGAAAATGAAAAATAATACATTTATTCTTAGACGTAAAAAAATCAGATTTCGTTTGTAAAATGTATTTTTTTTCAATCTACCACTGGTTCTTAATGAGGTTCCTCTGTACAGAGAAGAAACAGACGAAACTCCATGGATATAACATTTTAGTCACAAATATTAGTATCTCTTTTTTTTTAGTATATAACATTACCCTTAGCACAAAATCCAAACACTTCAAAAACTACCCTAAAGTATTCCGTATGTATTATAAAGTTAAAAGAAATAACCCACATGGCTAACACAATCTCACAATGGGACGTGGCCTGTTGCTGCTACGTATTGACAACTTTATTTTTATCATTATTACTGTATTTGCAACATTCTTTATTCCATATTTATTTAAAGTATTTTTTATAAGAATCCTGTCTTAAATAATCCACTCCAACTAAAATTTAAAGCTTCTACTAGGAGATGGTTCCCGACAATAGTCGAATGGCGAGCTCGATCCAGCGGCATCGCGTTTCGCAGTCCGTGCCCTAAACCATTAGCCTATTGACTCTTAATTATTATCCATACTAATATTATAAATGCGAACTCTCTCTGTCCCTCTGTCTGTTTGTTACCTTTTCTCGACTCAACCGCTTAACTGATCTTGACGAAATTTGGCACAGAGATAGCTTGCATCCTGGGGACGGACATAGGATACTTTTATCAATTATCGATTTTTAAAACCCTTTATCCACGCGGACGAATTCGCGGACATCAGTTAGTATTCTGTAAACAAAGTAAAATTGTACGTAGCGTTATATCGCATTAAGAAAGCAAACGATGACCGCGTGGCGTAATGGTTAGCGTACCTGACCTCTGCGCCACCGGTCCTGGGTTCGATTCCCAGCCGGAGGTAACATTTGTCTAAAAAAACAAATTGTTGCTTTTCGGGTCTGGTTGTGTTGTGCATGTGAAATGTATGTTTGTAAAAGGCACCCACTATACAGGAGAAAATCCTACTGTGGGGCTTCGTTTTCTTAAAAAAAAAACAAAGAAAAACAAAACAAAGATGAATGAGGCTGTAAAAAATTCCTCCTGTTCAACTATTGTATGGGTGACCGCTTTAACCCTCTTCATTCTCAGTGGCTCACTATTATGAAAGGGAACATTAACCGCATCTCTTATATTATTCCTGACTAACAACGGTAGGCTAGTGCTTCTGCCATTGCACTGTTAATTACGGCACTATGATATTTCCTACGTAAATTATACAAAAACATGATAAAGAACATTTCGTACGAAGACTGCTTAAATCATTTTGAAATTTCTTTCTGCAGACTTGCTACTAAACTGTTTTAAAAGAAAAGAATGTTCGGTATACAATTTTACATAAATAATTCTTATATAAGTATACATATTTTTTAAAATTTACTGGTGGTAGAAGTTCTATGCAGGAATCCGCTTAAGTAGATACCATCGCTGTGCCAGTCCTTCAGCTGTTGACAGCAATTACTGGGCAATATGAGACTTAAGAGCTGATGTCGCAGGGGGACGATCGCAGTGTTGTGCCGCACAGAAATGTTTTGGGTGACTCCGAATTTGTTATGGTTACTTTGCATTTACCATCGGGTTAGTTTGTAGTTCCCATTTTGGGGGTGATTTTACCCTAGTTACCACGCTTGGTAGGTGGGTTGACAACCGCAGTTTATTTATTCAGATGGTTCAGAAAGATACTGCTACCCATCTCCTGGTTTTTATCTTCTCTATGTCACCTTTCACGGCACCCACGAGATGATATGGGGTGGCAGATTCCTTAAGCCGCTACAACACGGCGTTCCGTAAAATTAGTTACATTTAAATGTGTAGTGTTCACGTAAATACTTCACTGGTGGTAGGATTCCTATGCAGGAATCCGTCTAGGTAGGTACCACCCCAGGGCCAGTTATTCTGCCGTGAAGCAGTAGTGTGCAAGCATTACTGTGTTTCGGTTTGAAGGGCACTGTGAGCTAGCGTAATCACTGGGCATTTGAGACTTAAGAACTCATGTCTCAGGGTGACGGACGCAGTGTGGTGAAACACAGAAATATTCTGGGTGACACAGCATTTGTTGTGAACGTTTTGCTCGTTTCGTCACTTTATATAATAAAAAAAATATTTAAGAAATCATTAAAGTTCATCCAAAATTAACATTACAACCCACGTTATCCTTCATTCTAAAAATGAGTCCCTTGTATACGGAAAATGTTTTAACCTTGACATGAACAAGTCGAGGGAAGCTTTTTGTGTTTCCGTCACCCATTACATAGTCGAACGGTATCGATTATGAATTTAACAGTTTGCTCGCTGCTTTTGTTACTGGTAACCAAACTGGCACGAAGTGTAATATATAATTTCGGTGATATAATTGCTGTTATATCCCTTTTTGACTTTTACAGCTTCATCGGATACTGTCCTCACGGGCCAGGGCCTCGCGTTCCAGGTTTTGTTTGACCCAATCATAAATACATAAATAAACAACTACAATAACCTCGAAATTCGGACTGTCACGTTCGCTGCGTGCTTGCGCGATTTAGAATATCTCAATATGATTTTAAGTCGTCTAATGACCGTCCGAGGGAGAATGCGGGCCTCCATTCAAACTTTCGACTTGTGTGTCGGTAACACTGGGTGGTGAGAACCGCCCTGGAGCACGAGTGTATCGTGTTTACGCGGTGTGATTGTCGACTGCTGCGCGCCGCTCTCTACGGCG